>OX424572.1:34952011-36247011 GCA_949152435.1 Gastracanthus pulcherrimus | reverse complement strand
TTTTTTGGTTTTTAATATAATGAAACGGTGATGGACCAATGAGCTGAAACAAATTTTAGACGTCTAGGAATTTTAGGCTTAAACATGTTACTACCTTTGTATCAATGTCTTTTATGTTGAAGATTCAATGAAGGTACTCAAATGTGGGTCATTCATCTTGAATTTAAAAGTTTTAAATAAATGTTTTGCCATGCAGCATCTATTTCATTAAATTAGATATAGTGGTTAACAATCACAATTTATAATAACTTTACTTTAATAACTAGCTGTTTCAACTAACAATGAGCATATTCTCAAAATTGACGAATTTTCGATCCAGAGTTCTGGATAGAGGTTAATTTATATCAATTTTTTTTATTTTTAATATCCTTATTTTAAAAGATAATTTTATTAACCCAGTTTTATTGAGATATTTAAGGGTACCTATCTTTATTAAGAAAATCACTACTGGTTAGCGATCTTTATGCGTATTCACCTTTAAAGATGCTACCAACCCACATTTGGTCACTGATCCGAATTCGATCACCATACCTTATGCGATCATTCGAAATTGATTTTGCAATCCTCAGCCTGCAGGTGCGATGGTTTCGCATAAATATATATGCGGTAGATTTAACCATTTCGTGTAACCATTATACGATTGTAATATAGAGTATTATTACGCGTTTAATCGGCGTTTAACATTATTTTATTAATTTTGTCAGCAGTACATAACTGGTGCAAATGGACCCAGGACCCATCTATTTTACAAAATGATTTTACCTATTTTATATTATCATATTTAAGGTGCCACGAAAGCATAGATATATGTTGACTATAAATATAGTACATAGGGCAAAAGGTTAGTCCCTTTGCGCCCTTGGATTTAATAAACGAAACAATATCTTATACTTCAAAAAATATAAATTGACGGGTTTCCATAAGCACTTACCATGGAATCGAGCTTAACACATTATCTTTACGCGATCCTTAAAAAATAATCATTCTATAATAAACAAAAGAATTTATTTTCCCAATTTGACAGCTGGACTATTTACAATATATCAATGATTATTTTCTAAGAATAACATGAAAAGCATACGTTTAAGTTCGTTTCCGCGGTACATACAATTTTCTGAATTGCAAAGAGATTAACTATTTTTCCCATTAACTATATTTATAGTCAACCTATATTTATGCTTTGGTGGCGCCTTAATAATAAACAATAATTATTAGTTAGCTAAATACTTAACTATAAATATACAAAACTGAAACCGGAAATAGACGCTAAATTAAACATGTTATAACTATGACATAGTACTAGAAGGGTCAATTTAAAGATCATGGAAGGGTACGTTAGCATAATGGAACAAAATTAGGATAGGTAGGTAAAGTGGGGGAGGGTACTGTACAAAATAATGAAAATAATGATATGGGCATCGTATTGTACATTAATATTATTACTTTAACATAGTGCTAAGGGGATTAATGTTGAGATGATGGAAAGGTGGGGTAGCATAAGGTAGCATAAGGGGACAGAATTAGGATAGGTAGGCAAAGTGGAGGTGGTATGGGTACGTGGAGGGGGTACTGTTGCTTAAACACAACAATGAAAATAATGATATAAACATTTTTAACTCTAATTAAACGTGTTAGGGTCATTGGCTAGATGGTCGAAGGGTACGGTAGCATAATGGGACAAAATTAGGATAGGTAGTAAAAGTGGCGAAGGGGAGGGGGTATGGGGAACGTGGAGGAGTATTTCTTTCTTAATAAAATAATGAAAATAATAATGTAGGCTCCGCAATGCTAAATTAAAATGTGTTATTACTTTAACATAGTGCTACGATGATTAGTGTTGAGATGATGGATGGGTCGGGTAGCATAAGAGGACAGCATTAGATAGGTACGAAAAGTGTGGGGGAGGGAGGGTCATGTGGAGGGAGTATTTTCTCTTAGTAAAAGAATGATTGTAATCGCAAAAAGCGAGACGTATAATTAACTCTTCATTTTCTATGAAGTAGTGCATCGATGAATGAATGGAAGCGGTCAGAAAGAACCGGTAGCGTAAAAGAATGAAGAAAATATATTTAGGTAGAGTGTTGTAATAGGAGGAGAAAGAGAAAGCGTACGGAATTACATGCACTCAGGCATAGTTATTCAGAAGGATAGTATGAGGTGAGTTTGAGGAGGGGCGGAGGATTTCGGTTATGATCAATTGCACATATGCATGCGCAATTGTACCCATGTGCACTTACGCATGCGCAGCAATAACTATGTTTACATAGGCGCGTGCAGAAGTTATTGCATATACAGAGGTATACGCAGAAGTTATTTCGTATACAGAGGTGTGTGCAGTGGTGACTTCGTGTATGCAGACATGCACATTAGTAAATGCGTGCACATGGGCATGCGCAGAAGTGATTTCGTGCACGCAGGTATACGCCATAGTGATTTCATGCACACACGTATGCGCAGTAATGACTTCATGTGCATAAAAATGTGTTAAAATTTAAGATACTTTTTACTCCATTTGTTATTCAGAAATCATCTGACGTTTTTCATCAGGAATTCTTTATTCTTTTATATAACATTAACAATCATATTCTTTATTTTATAAATAATACTTATCAATAATTCTGTATACAAGATATATTAATATTTATTTTCTGTAATTCATATTAATCTCGATATCGTAAACAATCGAAATTGTTACGCGCTACGCGCGTCTATGATTCCTAGTATGAAGTAAAATGTATCGAATGAATTTTATTTAGAGTTTTGATTTTTTTCAACGTAAGAAAGAATATGTCTTTATGCCTATCTGAACGAAAATGGCCACTTTTTTCCCTCAAAGGGAGACCAAAATTACACTTTTTACACGCAAAAATGATTAGCGGGAAAAAAATGACTTTACTGGAAACTACTCCAAATTCCTTTATTTCATCAAGTTCTACCAATAACTCTGATTTTCGATTGTCTTTTAACAATATCGTTCTTTAACAGTCCATTAGTCCGGCTTTTCAAGTCAAAAAGTGGCCACAGTTGAGATGGGCATAAAGTACTATATATGTAATAATATGTAACTCGAGAAAAAAGTCAATTTTTCCCTCGGGTGATATTGCTCTCGCTTCGCTTCGCTAGCTTGGGCAATAAACTCGCCCGGTACAAAAAATCGCAACTGTATCGCTATATATGTTTTATTACCATTCGTGTGAAAAAGCGCACGTGCAGGAGATAGTAAAACATAGGTCTAGCGCGCTTCCTCTCACTCCGATGCTGTATAGGTGTAGGCAAGCCAGCGAAGTATCTGAATAATCATCTGTAAATCTTCTAAAAAGTTTGTTTGACATCATATTCTTCAAAATGAAGAGTCGTAGAATATGAATATGTAGGGGACTACAATAACAACTTAATTATTGCTCTCTTGTGTACCTTGATTTGTCCGGTGAACTTCAGTCACGATTACAGTGTTTGCAAAATTCCTGCGCACGATACATTTGAGGTGTTAAAAGGGATGAGCATATTAGCCCCTATAGGAGAAAACTGCAGCGTATTTTGCGGCGGTGCGATATAGTTTATAAAGCGTATGTCATAAAGCAACCACCGTACCTAGCGGCTCTCTTTAAGAAAAATTAGTCCAGAACCTCTAGTAGGGATCCTAGGGAGCTGTCGGTTCCAGGATCGCGGATAGGCATGGGTCTGAAGTCCTTCATAGCAAATCTATGGAATTCATTGCCATTTAGTATTAGATGTTTGCACTCTCTTAGCTCGTTTAAGTCGGCGTTGAACAGACATCTACATAAACCCCATTTAGTATTAGAATGTGATAATAATAATAATAACTTGTGATTATGTTTTTGCGTCAGAAGTATAATGTCTTTTTTCTTTTTCATACTAATTGACGCGATATAATATGATATGTACAATTTATGATCCAATTTTTGTCACAACTACTAAAGGTATAAGCTTTAAGTAGGCACTTTATAAGACTGTCTTTAAGACTGAATGTATTAATTAATGTAGAACTATAAGTGAAATGTATTTTTTGACTTTGTGCAAATAAAATCTATTCTATTCTATTCTACTCTATTCTAATTCAATGCCTTCTTAATCAACGTCTCATGTTATAAAAATATAAAATTCTATAATAAAATGTTGTCTGCCTCACTTTTTTCAGACAGACCCTAGGATACCAGTTTATGTACTTAAAGAATATACCAAAAATTTGATTTAAGATATAATAAAGCCATGTATCCAATGATGTAGTTCAGTTGATTTTCACTACTACGCATAGCTGCATTCTATAATAAAATGTCGTCTGTCTGGTCTATTTTTCAGGAAGACATTAGGCAGACCATTTTATACTCAAAGTTTACATCAAAACCTTTAATTATGTATCAGTTGACGCAGGTTCATCTTTTTTCTATGCAAACTTTAAGCAGACCATTGAAGGTCTTTAATCTTGAAAAAAATTTTTTTATATATAAAGTTCAATTTAATTTACAGGCTCTCTTTTAAGCTTATGTAGTTGACGAAAAAAATGTTAATGAGAATTACTTAATGACTTTATTTTTTTATGAATCTTACTTATCAATGCATTTAACTGCTCTGCAGGAAGCGAGTAATGTATGTGACTGTACTTAAGACAATCTACTTAGTAAGTGACATGGTTCTTGTTCCGTCTTCTGAAACCACTGTTAAGGAGAGAAAAAGTATAGCGAGACTCGAGCAAGAACCCAAGCCGCTGTCTTGCAAGGCAGACTTTCTAGGCACTGGCTGCCACCGCGGACTGTATCTTCTTATTGGCTGCATATTATGTGCTATTGCGTCAACTCTGTAACAATATAAATTTGAAGCGCGAAATTTCTATAGAATATAACTGCTGAAAAATCTGCTGCATATTTAACAAATTCTAAATATTCTATAGAACTTCCTGTAGAACTTGTGAAGAAGAAAAGATGCAAATAACTTTAGAATTTTACTGAATAATAAATTAACCTTTATTGCTTATATCATGAAACGTGAGTTTTACACTATATAAGTTTTTACACAGTAATTATAGATACTACATTATCAGTTGATGCTTCGAAGAACTGTGAAGAATGATATGGCACTTGTAACCATCTAGAAAAATATTTTCTTATTTTTTACTGGTTGATAAGAAGGATAACTATCAAGGTAGGATTCTGGATATTTTTACCAAAGTATCAAACTTTTTTATCCTATTTTTCTAATCTTTGTAATTATAAAAATGTTTAAAGGCCTATGAGATGTAATAAATCGACGTTTTAATAAAGTTGTATCCGCTTAAGTAATAAGATAGCAAAGAAAAATGAAATTTTAAACAAGTATTTTCAAAACTCATTTTTCTAACTTTAAAAAGGCTGGTAACTGCTTTGGCACAATGCTTTCCAGTTTTGATGTTTTAAAACATTTTTATAGGCACGCCTCTGCAGGCGACGAGATAGGGCACGAAGACTTAAGTAAAGGAGTACGAACGCAATGCATAAGGAATATTCTATATTTTAATACAGATGCAGAATCTTCAGCAGGGGTCGTTTGAATCGCCGGTTTCCTATAAATATAAATATACAACTTTTGTACAATATATTTACGTTCAAATATACAAATTTCCAGTATTAAATGCGAAAAATAACATATACTTTAGCTGAAAATATGTATTTAAACTTATAAATCTGGGGATATTCCTATCCCGTTCGTACTCCTTTGTAGTCTTCATGAGATAGGGGATGAAATGAAAAATTTGGAAAAAAGTGATTATTCACAGCGTTACCATATAACTCTGTGAACATGACAATTAACAAATAATTGAAGATTCGCGTCACTCGCCGCCACCAATTTTCGACATGTTATACGCTGACCTTGAAGGGCCTGGCTTCATAATGAGCTGCGCCGTGAACAGTGTCATGTGCGTGTGTTTAGTCCGCGTATTTCCCGGCATTCCGGTCAACCGATCAGATTGAATTTGTATAGTAATATAATAACGATTTTATTTAAAATCGAAGACGAAGTATGGTTTTCATACTTAGACTTATGTGAATTGTATCTGCTCCGCTATTTGGAACGCCGTCATGTATGACGAGTTACGTGTGATCTAGTCAGCCGAAATGCAACTCCAGGTAATATGAAGACTTGAAGACTAAAGCGTAAGGAAATGCCCCGAATAGAAATTCAGTTCAGGCAATAATTAGGCCCTCATCAGGTGCCCGACAGGAGAGCTGCTAAAGGACGCTGTTTTTTAACGAGAGCCGCATGATTCCTTAAGCAGCAGTAATCTCCTCGTGTCTTGACATCTGAACTTATTTATTTAATTCCCATGGAAGTTCAGTGGCTAAGCACACGCAGGGCAAAATACTTTTAGAGCGGGCACTCGCTCTATCATGGGTTTTGATGAACGCGCATCGAGACCCGAAACCTTGAAGGCAAGCCTTGACGGAAGAACTCTTTAAAGGCGCTGTTCTCTTATCTAGAGCCGCAAGCGCCTTTGACTGCAATAATCTTCCAGTGCATGACCATTGGACTGCTCCGGGAGTTAATTCTAAATTAACTCCCATGGAAGTCCATATGTTACGCGCACAGGCAGAATCATTGATAAATGATCCACTCGCGCATCCCTCTCGCGCATGATACTTGTGCACCCCTCCCCCTCCTCGCATGCCACTCGCGTCGTTTAATATAAAATGAACGCAGAAACGCGATTGCGCGTATTCGACTCCCAGCATCGGAGCCGTTCAGCAGCTACGCCCAGGTGGATGAATACGCCGAAAGTCACCAAGAAGCGACGTCACCGGTCCGAGCGGCAGCGCAAGCGGCGTAATACGCGTCGTCCTCGGTCCAGATCACAGCAGCAGAAGGAGAATCGACCGACAATGCCACCGCCTCCTCCTTCACCTCAGCCATCAAGGGGTATCTATCTCTCCAAGTGCGCAGTCTAGTGTTTGTGATGTCACGACCCATAACACTGCTGCCCGCTACCGCTGAGATCCAAGCAGCTCTTATCCCGGAAAACGAAGTGGTACAAGAGGACGTACTTTGCCTCTTCCCCTCTCCGGAAGCCGACGCAGCCCGCCTTTTCATGTTTCCCGGTACGACCTCCGTCAGCTGAGACACCTCGGTCGGCTCCTCGAGAGCCCCGAGGCATCGCGGCAATAAGGGACCCGAGGAAGCTGACAGCAATGAAATGAAGACTCGGCCTTGTCCCGAAGCGACCAATGCCTAAAGTACGTCTTCTCGACGTATATGAGGCTTCCAGGAGTCGCAGCGTCAGCTGCCGACGAGCTCTTCGACGTCTGTAGCCCCGACCGTTCAAGAGTCCTGAACGAGAGGCTAGGAAGCCATAGGAGCTACCGGAGATCAAAAAATCCGGCTCTTCAGGGCCACCGTAAAGATTAAAAACGTTGGATGAATTGAGTGGATCATCTCCCCTCTCCTCTTCCCTCTATAACAAATCTAGCTAAACTATTTTAAGTGACTCAAATAAATAATAAAAAAAAAATTTTTTGATAATAGAAGTAAGTTTGCTAGAGTTAAAAAAAGATGTATATTCCCTTTCTACCATACGAGTACAACTTACTTACCCATTTTCAGTTACTATCATTGTATAATTTATAAGTTACTTAAGATGTTAGATCTGGGGACCGACTAATAACTTTTTGAATATCTTCAGTAAAACTCGTAAGAAAAATTACAAAGTACAAATTACAAAGTGTATTCTTTGTTACGAAATTAAATCCAACTGTAAGTTTCATAGTTAATTGAATTATTATAGAAATTGAAATTCATCTCAATTATGAACCTTAATTTTGATTCTATTTACTGTTATTTCTTAAAATTCTTTTTTTATTAAGAACATAAACAATCATATAGTTCATCTAAAAAATGCCTTATAAAGTCTTCTTTAATTTTTAAGCTAGTTATTATTAATAAAATAATTTACTTTAATGTACTTTACTAAAAATTAGAAAATTAATTTCTATCCAAATAGTTTTGTTATTCAATAGCTTTAAGAATAAAGAAGGATATACGTCACTTTTCAGCTTATCTATATATTTTTCGTTCTATTTCAGATTTCAGTTATAAAAATATAAAAGTTATAATATATTACAATCAAAATTAAGATTCACAATTGAAAAAAAGTCTATTGTAATTTCTGAATAAAGTTCAAACAATATCAACTCTCAGTAATCTTGTTACTTAATGTTTATTGTGTATGGAAGTTTGTATCCGCTTGCTGTTTATTTTGTTGTTGTTCAGGAACCCTGGCTATTGCCTGACCATTCCTTGACGTTAGACTGCAGCTTTACAAGGCCCTGACCTGCGCGCCATTACATACCTCATAAGGACCTTGTCAGACACCCTGATAAGGGCCACATTAGTTGCTCAGGCATCCTGAACTCAATTTTTACTCGGGGCCAGTGAGGCCCTGGCGTAGTGGATAAACGTCTGCTTTCGGTTCCTGATATAGCCCGGGATTGAATCCAACCGCGAATATAAAAACGTGTCGAAATTAAAGAAAAACAGAAAAAAATTATTTTTCCATTATAAAATATATCATGTGCAAAGTAACTACATAGCATTGATTAGATAAAACTATTTACCCATAAATAAAATTTAATAACCAAAAATAACAACAAATGAGTTTATACCTGGAATATGAGAAAATTAACGCTCGTTTACAACCCAACAAATTTTTATTCTTAAACTTATGATTTTTTTTCGATGCTCTTTAGAATCCTTAGACAATTTACAAGACCTCCATGGTTTCAATTTTAGAGAGAATACTTCATCAGTGAAGAACAATTAGCATTTATTTATAATACTTTTGATCATATTGTCTTTAACATACGTCACATTTTATAAACAAATACTCATTATTCTTTACTCAATAATTATTTTTTCAAAATTAAAATGACGGAGATCTAGAAAATTGTCTAAGGATTCTAAAAAGTATCTAACAAAAATTATAAGTTTTAAAATAAAAGTTTGTTGGGTTGTACACGCGTCTTAATTTTTCATACTTCAGGTTTTTCAATTCAAAAATTTTTTTTTTAGATACTTATTTATTATTATTTTTTGGTTTTCATATTTTTTCCGTAAATAGAAAGGGGTTATTTAATCATTACTGTATAGTTATTTTACTCATAATACTACAATAAATGATTATGCATTAAATATATTTGAGAAAGCATTGTGCTAAATCAGTTAGCAGCGGCTTTTTTATTGTAAAATTTTAGCAGTTATTTATTTAGACCTAAAGTTGTTAAAAGTCGTTTTATCAGGTCGATGTTGCCACCTCTAAATGATCTTTAAAATGCTAAAAAAATGTTAGATTGAATGATCATTTAGTGTGCTATATACTATGCCAGAGCCACCTCAATTCGAAATACACCTTAGTTGATATGTGCTCACGTAACATATTTTTCTTGATTCGGATTTTTACCTGCTTTTTAAGGTAACTTCGCTTATTTAATCTGCATGCTTGCAAAAACGGTTTATGTGGCGCAACTTTTTCAGCTGTCAAATCTTTAAGGGGATGTCGGAGCTAAAATCGTGTATTTTCTTTTAGTGATTACTTTTAAAATATAGAATGCAGGGAAACCTTAAGAGTAGAGCACCTTAGTGCTTTTTATAATAAAGCTTTTGCATGCAAGATGAAGTTGATCTGATGAGTTATTTTTCTGATTAATTGGAAATACAATAGAGTGTTTACGCATTGAAACCTAACCTCAAAATTGTAATCATACCAAACTTTTGCTAATAACTTCTTTTAATGTAATTTTACAGTAAGATTTAGAGCTGAGCACCGTAGTGCTCACTATAATGAACCGATCTGTACAAGATAAAGTCAGTCGGACTTGTAGTTTTTACAAACAATTGGAAATACAAAATAGGTCGGACAGCAAAAGGGGGGGGGGGTGGGGGCGGGGCTCCGACATCCCCTTAATGTGGAGATTTTTAATATAAACGAAGTTACATGTTACTAAGAAAGGATTACATAATACCGAAAAATAATAAAACGTAAATCTGCCTGCCTAGCTCTATTATGGAGGGTCTTCCGCTAGATATAGGGCATAAAACAAAAAATCGTATGCGAGTTTATAAAGGTCCTATGATAAAACTAATGTTATGTACTTAATAATAGTCCAAACTACATGAAAAAAAAATTGTTCCAAAAAAATTGTGGCGTCACAAGTGTAAATATTGTTAATTTAAAAATTATTTAGTTAAACCCCAATTTATTTTATTATTTTTTAACCAATTTTAATGTTTCGGGGCTTATATTTTTTTGAAACATTTCTGTACAAAGTTAATGAAAGACAATTTTATAATATTATATCTGTAATAAGAGAAAGTTAATTATTTATAAGTAAACGCGTAAAATTTTGTAAAGAATTGACTTTCTCTAATCACAGATATATTATTTTAAAATTTTCTTTCATTAACTTTGTAGAGAGATGCAGAAGATAAATAAGCCGCGAATAATTAAAATTGGTTATGAAATAAAAAAAGGAATTGGGATTTAACTAAATATTTTTTAAATTGACCAAATTTACACTTGTGACATCACAATTCTTTTGGAACAATTTTTTTCACATAGTTTTGGGCTATTATTAAGTACATATAATTAGTTTTATCATAGGTCCTTTATAAACTATCATACGATTTTTTTTGTGTGTCCTATATCTAGCGAAAGTCCCTCCTTAAGGTGGTCCTATAGTAAAATTTGACGAAAAACTCGATTTATTTTATTTTATTTTCTAATACTTTGTACATTTTTAGAATAGAAAATGATTCTGTATTGGCAATATTGGCCATAGAAATAATTTTAATGAACTTAATAGTTATTTATACGTATTTTTCATCCGACCTTTATTGCACACAATCCAGCGTATTCCTACATTAACCGAATCCTAACCTGTGTCCAAATCTACTCCTTGAAAAATTGTTTTAAAATCGTCAGAAAATTATTTATTATTTTTACAAATGCTCCATTTATGACTTTCCAATGTTCAGCAAGTCTTATGCGCATAAGATTACAATGAATCAATCTGAAACTTTAAGGATATCTTATTCAACTTATTCACATTACAACCATGAACACCGATTTTTCAAAAAGAAATTTATTAAGTAAGTGTTGCCTATGAATAAAATTTAATATGTGGCTTTTTAGATTATTTTTACAATGAAAGTTCAATAAAATTTTATTTTTCTTTATAATTGAGTTTTTAAAAGTTTGGAGTTCACTGTTCTGTATGGTACAGGTATTAGATATTACATAATTTTTTTCAAATGCTATAATTGCATTCCTTTTCATTTTCATTGAAAATTGCTAGTTTTTCCTACATAACTATGGGTATACTGTCTAAATATTTATCAAAATTTACAAAAAACTTTCTTTTATGTAACAAATATAACTACCAATTTAAAAGAAAATTATCATGTATCTAGCAAATTTTGAAAAATTTGCTAAGGACCGCCTTAATGTAAAAGGGAAAATAACATATGTACATACAGAACCAAAACATTCCATCGACAAATGGATATATCCACCGGCTGTGAGTTGAATCGATCGTTGGGCTCTAATCATCAGTATTTGAATCAGTTTCGCAATTTTTTTGTCGTTGTTGTAGAATGGCGGAACGAAGTACGTGCTTTTCGCAAAGGATTCACTCTTAAAAATGTTGACTAGTAAATATAAGTAAAAATATTACATGGTAGGCTTGAACCAATTCTGAATAAAATGGAATACTATACCCTGATTTTTTTACTGGATGAGGGGTTTTTTTCTCAGACCTTCAGGAGTATTTTGTACCAAAAATTCAAATTTTGAATCAAGTAATTTTTAAAAAATTCGATTTAATGATTTAAATGGATTTTTTTCAAAACGACATGACCATTTAGAGAATATTATTATTTCTTCCTAGTAAATATTATATCTTTAAATATTATCTATATCACAATAATATACAATATTATTTTTGATATACTCTATACTAGCATTACCAGTTACGATTACCGCAACGGAAACACCATATTAGCTACGTCACTTTTTTTTTCAAACTTTTAACTTCATATTTGGAATCTACGACCTCGAAAACCCCTGTTTGGACATTTTCTGTTTATTTGTGTTTGATTTTCAAGAGAAATAGTTCGAAATACACAATTTTTCCGCGAGACAATTTGTTTTATGTGATTCCCCATTCCCCTATACACATCTTTCTGGTTAATTTACTTTTGATTTGCAAGATAAATCTAGAGTCAAAAGTAATCTTATTTCTGGACTCCGACGGTTAAATAATTTTCTGTAGCCTTCTAGAACCTTCGATCGAAATAGAAAGTAGCCTATATTGTACTCTGAGTTCTAAGCTATCTTCCAGTGAAAGTATCGTTTAAGTCCGTTTAGCAATTAGCGATTCTCGAGTGATGTGCTAACAAACCGACAGACACAACAGACACAACAGATAAATATATATAGCTTATATATATATATATATATATATATATATATATATATATATGGATGATTCCATGTCAATTGAACATGTCCAAAAATCAAAATGTTCAAAACTCTGAGAAAATGTTGGTCCCAGAATATGTAAAAAGAATTCAGAGCCAAAAATGACATAGTTCAAGGGCAATTCAAGGTCAAAAAATGCATTTTCTCCATTTTTGAGAGTGTGCTAACTTTCTTGATTTTTACCTCGAAAACTAGCCACTTTTGAGAAAAAAGTGTAACAACATTTTTTGTTGAATATGAGGTGAGGAATCTAAAGAAATTTTTTGTAGACCCCATTGTGATACTTTGTGCAATCATGCATTGTGATGTATTGTGACATTCGGATTCCAGCTAATTGCCATACATTTTAAAAAAAAAAATCTTAAAATTCAGCTTTCTATATTACTTTTTGTTCTAAACTTGGTGCGAAGTGTTCTCAAGCTGAATTTGATGCACAAATGAATAATAAGGAATTTGATGCAAAATATAGTATAAATCAAAATTCTGAAAAATCTACTTCCTCATCGCAAATTATAAGTTTTGGTTTAAATATACTTTTGAATTACTGCTACGTCACACTAAATTGTACAAAAATTTGTATTAAAATATTGATATTTCAAATAATAGTAGGACTAAACGTGTGATGATAGCCACATAATAGAAATACCAACAACGAGTGCACTATTTAAAAATTTTGCAGAAATTATATTCAGCTTGAGACTACTTCGCATCAAGTCTAGAACAAAAGGTAATATAGAAAGCTAAATTAAAAGATTTTATTGTTTAAAAAATGTATGGCAATTAGCTGGAATACGAATATCACAATACATCACAATGCATGATTTCACCAAGTACCACAATGGTGTCTACAAAAAATTTCTTTAGATTCCTTGCCTCATTTTCAACAAAAATGTTGTTACACTTTTTTCTCAAAAGTGAATAGTTTTTGAGTTAAAAATCAAACAAAGTTGGCAAAATCTCAAAAAATGAAAAAAAAATACTTTTTTCGACCTTGAATTGCCCTTGAAATATGACACCTTGAGTTGTGAAAATTTTTTTTACACATTCTGGGTATGAATACCAACATTTTCTCAGAGTTTATATATATATATATATATATATATATATATATATATATATATATATATATATATATATATATATATATATATATATATATATATCGATGGATGTGGGTGTTACGTTGGTCAATAGGTGAATAAGAAGGAGTGAGTCAAGGTGATGAATGTTCCTTTTGATGGATGAATAAGTGTGGGTGAGTGATTAAGTCCGCAAGTTCGTAGAAGGGTTCCGGAGAGTTGACGAGTGTGTAAGTTAGTGAATGGATGTGTGAGTGGATGTATGAGTATGTGAGTGGATAGATGGCTATGTGGGTGGGCAGATAAGTATGCGGGCGAATTTGTCGGTGGGTGGACGAGGTCTAGTTGGTTGATAAGTTTGTTTCATTGGATGAATAAATGTGGGTGGGTGGTTAAGTGCTTATGTGAATTGATGAGTTAGCTAGGGTTGTAGCGTTGGTAGATGCGTTAGGCTGGGTGGATGGGTGTGTAAGTTGGTGGATAAGTGTGTGGGTGGATGGATAGGTGGGTATATAAGTTGGTGAATAGGTGCGTAAGTGGATGGTTAGGTTTGTAGATCAATGGATTGGTTTGTGAGTGGGCAAATGAGTTCAAGTAGGTGATGAGTGGGTTTCGTGGATGACAATATGTAGTTAGATGGTTATGTATAGGTGGGGATATGTGTGATAATGGATAGGTATATAGGTGCATGGTTGGGTGTATGGGTAGATGTATGTGTGTGTGAATGGATGGCGGGTGGGTGCACTGAAAGAAATAAACAGTTGTTTCTACCCGGGAGGACCCAAGCAGTATTTTCTTGGCTCGCCAAACCAAGTGTACAGCGACAAAACATGCGCAGTAGACACACACAATGCTGCGCGGCAGTGCGCGGTTAAGGAAGGGGAAAAGTATGGGAAAATATACTTATTTTCAATCTTCTGCGCATCTAGTGCGCGCGTATTGTTGTCCTCTCACGCTTGCTTGCGTGAGCCAAGCAGATACTCCTTGGGTCTCGGGTAGTAATCGCTGCTTATTTCTATCAGTGTGGATGAGTTCAAGTGGGTGATTAGTGAGTTTTATGGCGTGATAATCTACATACAAGATAAAAAATTAAAAAAGTCCTTACGTGGTTATCCAAATAAAAATAGAAAAGATTCAACTTTTTCTATTACATAGAGTGATCATAAACAATTTATTATACAAGTTATAGACTGTCCTTAGTTGAAAAACTGCTGTTGCATATTTATTGCTCAAAGATATATCTTAATGTTAATATCACAATATTCATACATAAACATATATATAAAATCAGACGAATTATTTGTTAATACTCAGACCAAAGTTTATTTTTCATTCTGAGGAGCAATTTAAAATTTGTCCTTTAATTTTGCACTGTTCAGAAAAGATAAATGTCTACTCTTTATAATATAGTGACTTCGTTATTTAGAGTATCAGCTCATGGTGCTATCCGTTGTACTCAATTATGAGATACATTTAAAAATAGAATGAGCTATCAGGGTACAATTTACGACATCTGTAATAAAAAATAGGATTGGAAATTTAATTCAGTCACCTCCGTGGTATTGAAATCTTGGCTGGTCAATGGGTGAGTACATAAGTGATGAGTTATATGCATTTGACGCGCACCCGCGTACTAGTTTCAGTAAAATCTAGGATTGAGTTACGAAATGTACCTAGATATTACTAGATATCTGAAGGTATTTATAGCTGTACCCTATTAGGCCAAGCTGTAGAGCATTTTTGCTTGACATAAAGACTAGTAGCAAACCGATTGTGCGATGATACAAAAGATAATGAGCAGATGTATAGGTATGTGTTTTTCACTTGCATTTCCGGTCCATTTGTTAGTTATTAACAATTTATTGAAAAAAAACGCGATTTTTGTCGTTTTTTGTTTATAACTTTGAAATTATTGGAGTAATCGGAATGCCCCAATGAGATGATTTGTAGATAATAAAAATATCTACAAAAATGATTCGTGGATCGTCTCAATCGGATAATTAGGTCCTAAGATATTTAGGAAAAACCGGAAAATTAGGCGTTTTTTCGAAAATTTATAACTCTGTCATTTATTGAGCTGGAGCGCTCAAATTTTGAGAGAAAGTAGGGATTATAATGTACTTTATATGTGCAAAAGGCAGATGCTGTCGGATTATTAGTTTTCTCAAAATCGCGATGCAAAGTTTGCAGTGCGTCTTTTTCCGGCAGGCCTGTATGCGTCACTGTAAGTCCGATTATAATTATCCAAAAACTTTTGAAAAGTTGACATCGTGCACTACAAAACGTATATTTCAGTTTTTCGATCAGATGCCTGGAAGCATGCTAAAAACCGTCGTAAAGTTCGCGTAAATCGGCCGAGCGCGCGCTCGCAGTCGAGTGGTGGGGGAAGCAGCAGCGGCGGAGGAGAAATGTATTTGTCACAGTGAAATATTGTAGAAATATTTTGGCAATATTAATGTGACATGCATCAAGAAATGTCATCCTGTAAACTTGTAATAATATTGATGTAATATTGGAATGTGATATATCACATAACAATATTACAGTAATCTTGCGTTGTAATTTATCATCGCGCAGTGTTTCAAGAACATCACTGCAATATTATAATGTGATATATCGTAATGTAATATTATACAAAGATTGCTGCAATACTGCAATCTTGAAAAACTGGAATATCACAGAAATGTATCTGCAATATATTAACTTATTACAGACATTCCTGCAATATTGGATGTTATGTGGGTTGTGACCGAATGCGTTTGACTTTTTTTAAACCTTCAATTCCTCCAATGAGGTTAGCGATAACATGAGTTCAAACCAATGAAGTTGCAATATTTAAAAGAAATTTAGATGCATTCGATCATAAGATGAATTTTATACGTCAAATGTACCTATATGGATTGAATAATGCATTTCCTTTTAAAAATACCTAAAGGAAAAATACATATAATATGGCATTCTTTCAGTGTACTGTAGTTATAAAAATAGTTTCGTAATTTTGGTCGGTAACGTAACAAAAGTACCGAAAATTTGTTTTATAGCAGTGTAAATAACGTAACGAAAGCAACGAAAGTTTCGTTATTAATTTGAAATAACGTAACGAAAATAGCGAGATTTTCGCTCCTCTCATAATAACGTAACGTAACTAAACTTTAGTTACGGATAGGTCCCTGTTCATAATATAGTAAGTAATATTCAGACTCGAACAGTGGATAAGCTTGATGTTATTGTTTCTTTGTCGTCTGCCATACTAGCAATGCAATAGTCTAATAAAGATCCAATAAATAAGATTTCTTCATTTGTAAGTCAGATTGTCGTACAAACCAAAAAGCTGGGAGGATTACATAATGATTGCTTACCACTATTGCAGGAGAATAAGGTTTTTTCACGCACACACGCACACACATATATATAGACTGACAGACAGATAGACAATCACTTCTTATAAACATATTTTTTATAACACGTACAAGAGAAAGGTCCTTGTCCATATCTGTAAAACGAATAGAAAATCGAGAATTTCAAGTTCTTCGAGTAGCGGGAGGAATATTAACCTTTTCCTGCCGATGCGCCGGTTTAAATCTTTTTTTATTTTTATTGGTTTGGTGGGACAACTCAAAATTCTCGATTACCCACCCGCCATGCATGCATAAAAATGGGCCTATTTATGCGCTAATTACAAAAAATACGGTGTGGAACAGGGGAAGAAAGGACATTTTCTAAGCGAGGATGACGATTGAACACGAGTGAAAGTCTCGGGCGCCGAAGGCAATTTTCAATTTGCTTTCTTTTTTGCTTTGCTTTGCTTTGCTTTTTTTGCTTTGCTTTGCTTTGCTTTCTTTTTGTCAATTCCTCCCTCCCACCCCCTCCCCCTCGCCAGTTGCAGAATGTACTATTTCTGACTCGAAAACATCAATGATCCGAAAATTTCCGCTGTTACAAAGCTACCTCTTTGTGAAGGTAAAATGACAAATTACATGTATATTTTCTCGTACGCGTGATATTTTTAACACCAAAGTTATATAACCAAAGACCACCCAATAATAAATTACCGCATCCAATTAAAGAATCAGAGAAGGTATTCCAAGTCTATGGATGGTGTTCTATATTTCCATTTTATTTAGAATTGGTACCAATTCACTATGGTCAGTTTGTATTGTTAAATCTGTTTAAAAAATACTCACTTCAGAAACTAAAATGTCAGGAGCCCATTGACACATAAACAACTGGATAATCATAATAACTAGATCAATCCCATATTTTAAGGTTTCACCATCATTCTGAAAAAAAGAGAGTATAATGCATCGACATATTAGTCTATCCTATATTTACATCCCAAATAATATTAAGATTTGCAATGCATCCGTATATCCGTCCATAATTTGTTATTTTTGCAGTACATACATAAGTACAAATATATAAGTGGAAAACGATTATTTCGTGAAGAGCATGTTAAAATTTGAAATAATAAATAACGTAGCTAGTGCGACTTATTTTGAACATACTTGGTTATGTGTAATGCAGATATAAAATTACTTTAAAAATCTGAAAAATAAAAGGTTTCAAAGATGGTGGATGAAACTACACCTTCAAGAAGATATGAGGCAGCAGTAAGTCTTATTCAACTATCTTTATGTATTTCAAATTACATGACGAGGAAGACTTTTTTCTATTTACTGGCATGACAGTTAGCCAGTTTGAAAATCTTTACACGAATTAGTCAAAGTAAGGTTGACTAAACGGAATAATAGGAAGCCTTTGTAATCTGAATTAGAGCTAGCAGCTGTGCTCAAGTAAGTCAATAAAAATTGATGAGTAAATGTAAAGAAAAAAATTTATTTTTCTCACCGCCGGGCCGAAAGTACCACATTCCCTCCCGGCGGCCAAAACGGGAATGTGGTATTTTCGGCCTGGCGGTGAGAAAAATAGTATACGCACCATGGGAAGTAAAATGGCGACCCCATAGCACGTGTTTGCCACCCTCGCCTTCGGCTCGGGTAGCATATTACACGTGCTATGGATACGCCAATTCTTTACCTCCCTAGGCGCGTAATATACTATTGAATGACTATTTTCTTCTGCTGCTTCTTAGCAAATGGAAAATCAGTTAATGAATCTGCATGGTTCTTTCGAACGGCTAGTCAAGTATTGTTTACTATTTTTCAGTTGAAAAAGTACAAAGGCGATGCGAAAACTATGAGACAACTTCATTGTATGCATCAGACTGTTGACAAAAGGCGCCACAAAATTGACAACTCGTTAAACAATGCTTTTCAAAAAAAGCTTCTTCCTCTACCGGTACGTCTGTCACCTACAGCTGCTCGAAATAGTAATTCCTGATCCACCCAGGGACTCTGATTCAGATTTTGATCTGAACGATTAATAGCCATAATTACTTCATCGAGATCAACAACAATAACAACAACCACAATCAGCCACAATCAGAGCAACCTAATGAAAACCGTACTAAAGAAAAACCCAAGAGCAGTCCGAATCAGTAGCAAAAAGTCATTTCCCAATCCATCCAACGAGACTGGTTCAGATTCTGATCTGGATTATCAATGGATAGATTGTTCAGAATTTTTTCACTTCATTAACAGCGACTTGATGAACAACAAGAACCTGCAGCAGCATGTTGATAAGGTATGCGCAGATGGATGGGTAATTAGCAGTGTGCGGAAGCGAGGGTGGATGGGCGTGGATATGATTTGATGTGCGGTGATAGGAGTTATTTACAAGAAAGCGGTACTTAAGTACAATAATTTTTAAGTAATTTGGCTTAGGTATTAGAAAATCAAGTAATAGAAAATGCTTTCGATATTTTACTTACGCTAATTATTTTCAATGCCATCAGAGACATATTGTACGTGGTGCCCAATAGCTGTAGCATGAACAACAAATTCGTCAATTGTTCCACCTCATTGCAGAACCTGCACACAACAATGAAGAAAATTCGCCTCGTAAAATTTCACATCATAGTGTAGAAGAAAGTACGGCCCAGCCGCTATACTGAGATAAGTATAAGTGTAGTGAAACTGACTATTCTGGATAAGTAAACAAACCTTTAGTAATTCTAACTATTTTTATTGTTTCTTTTGCTAATTTTTGGTCATTGCTACAGAATGAAAATAGAATGGGCTCTTATAAGTAAATTGATTAAGTTTCTATTTCGCATAGTCGTTCGCGTTTTGTTTACGAGGCTGACATAAAGAAAATATACTTGAATGTTGTGACATTGCTAGCCCTAAATTAAGTATCTGTTTAGCAGTATAGCACGTGTGCCGAAGATAGATAATTGACCGAGAAGATTAACTGTATGCTTAGTCAATGTTACTATGTTATTAGTTACAGCCCTCACTGACTGAAATAGTCAGATTCACAAAAAAATCTAGTTGTATTAAATTTCCACTGCAAAACTTACGGTGATTACCCAATATGGCCCCTGTAACCAATATGGCCCACCACGGCTGTCCAAGCTATTATGCGATTTAGTCGGTAAATAGAAGACGCATTATGCGTATGATGTCAGAAGAAGCTTTGTCATTGGAACATTTTCTCACGAATGCAGAAAGGGACTAACCTGCAGTATATTTTGTCTGGCGACCGCTTGAGTGAATTCGTTATTATAATTTTGAGTAAGTCATTATATTTACTGTGATATTAAATGAAGTAGTTGGTTCTAATCGACACTGCAGTCGATGTTACTACATGTCGTCAGGTTTATAGTAGCATAATAGATTCTGTCATCCGGCTATGTACCTTTTTAGTATAAGAGAAAATGTGTCTACACACTTATTCTACCCAATACGGCCGACGCAATAGAAAACATACAAAATTTGTATCTAATGACCAACCGTAGAATTTTTTAAGCTATTTAAGGATAAGAAATACATATTTGTTACAAAAGATACTTACTCTGTTACAAAGATAATTGTATCTATTCATACTGCATACATGATCATACAGAAATTAATCAGGTCCGTTAGGTAGAATATCGAAAGCTAATCGACACATATTTCTTCTTTTTTCAATTAAAAGTTTATTAAACAGATATATCAGGTTGAAATATCGCGTGACGTTACAAACTCCTTCTATATAGACATACTGCAACGGGAGTTTATGGTGGATGGATTTTGTCATTCAAGTTCCCTATCAATAAAATATATTACTTTTAACATTTACCTATATTATTTCAATATTTGTAATCCCTTCAGATACACACATTCGACTCTTTTTTCTCACGAGTGATTAAAGGTGGGCCACATTGGGTACAATTAACCCGACTTCGCTACAATTTATACTCCTCTCGCTGTGCATCTCTCACACTATGATCCTCTGATGATAAACGATGCACTCGACGAGGCGCCTGCTGGTGGGGCACTCGATCGGCCGGTGACTATAGTCCCCGACGAGCCTGACGAGGCACTGCAGCCTACGGCAGAGCGACCTGAAGTGGCCGCAGGCCACCATGATGAGGAACGGTCCGGCCGTGTCGACGCCCGCATAGGCCACGCAGACGTGGGACATGCCGATCAGCTGGCCAAGGAGCGTCAGCTCGTACCAGGGCGACGCCTGCACGTCCGCGTAGAAGGGATAGGGCAGGCGCCGGACAGCCGAGGAGTTCACCGCGGCCGAGCCTGGCCCGTTCACGTGCAGCTGGCTGAGGGTCAGGTAGAAGACGAACATGAAGCACATGGACAGAAGGTACAAGTGCGCCAGTCTGCGGCTCTTCGACACGAAGCGGCTGCTTTCGTTTTTGGACAGTCAAAAGTGAACAGGTAAGAGAATGCCATATATACTATCCTTGTCTAAATAAGGAATATTTTGATACCTACAAAAATACCTAACATTATTTCCTTTTCGAGCAAACTTCGGAACGCGAAAATTGAGGTTAGGATTTCCGTTCCGAAATTTTCTCGAAAAGGAAATAATATTAGGTACCTTGATACAGCGCTGCTGTAAAACAAAGCAGTTTTAGCCTGACTCGCCCCCTCCCCCAAAGGCGAGCAGCCGAAGTGACAGATATTTGAGGTTAGGTTTTCCAATATTCAGATTTCATACCTATTAACTTATATTTTGCAAAGATTAATTGCTAATGTGTTGGAAAAGTGTATTTACAACGTAAATTATTGATTTTCATTGTAAGATTCTATGAGAAATTTGCAAAGCATAGTATATTAATAGTAACCTTTTTCTGAATCGCTATGCTATAACTGCTTTGTTTTACAGCCGACACTACTTAGTGATCATGTCATTCTACTGCTTGCGCCACTAAGGCTGTAAGTGCCTGGGTCTCCGGTAGATGTAGCCGAGTTTTTCTCTCCGTGTATACTTTTTGAGTAAATAGCAAAACTGTCATTAGACTAGGACAGCGAATACGACCTCCTCGTGGCGTGTGCGAGGATATAAGCCGTATCTATGTCAGAACGTCCCTTACTGAGAATACTTTTGAGAGGAAGATGCCCGCGGATGTATGATGGTAAAGAATACTTTAAAGCCTCGGTGACCATGAAAAATGCACGACCTGATTCAAAGACACGTGGTAAGTGGTTAAAAAGGCTTAAATTCGATAATGTACATTAGCGAATTTTCAAGGGACTATAAATACCACTTAGAGGGGTCTAATTCATGGCAAAATTACATATAATATAAATATTTAAGATATAAAAACTTCCATCAACTTAGATTGTGTCAAAATATTTTTGCCATCCATAAAATAGTCAATGATTTTTTCAGAATTTAATTCAAGCTTGACCTCTTAAGCTAATATCCAAGGGCATCCTCCTTTGCTCGGTATTTATTTTCAACGTGGAGTATTTACTTTTAATTTGATTGTTTCCTTATGGAAGAAGCTGCATGATACAAGATTTTTTAGAGAAATGTAGAGGGATAATAGGCGGGGTTTTTGAGTTGCATATTCTTACGTATAATATTGAAATGTCTACAAAACGTACTTTCAAAATCTTTTTCGGTTGGGATAAACAAAAAGATACCCTTTCCTAGCAAGACACCTGCTAGAGTTAAGCGTAACTTTAATATTGACCTAAAAATAAAACTTTCATTTATTTCATAGTAAAGATTAGCCATAATTTACTTCTTTGTTATTCGAATTTTCTCCGCTTTAAACATTATTATTAATTATGTGGTAATTTTGACCACTATTTGAATTTTCGAACTACGACACATGTAAAAAAAAATTCTTTTTCATGTGTCGTAAAACAAATTTTTTGTAATTCAAAATTTTCTTCTTCCTTAAGAGGAGTCCGTAACTACTGTCCTTGTCTAATCACGTTTTTGTTATTTGAAAAACATTATTTCCTTTTCGAGAAAACTTCGGAACGCGATAATTTAGGTTAGCTTTTCCTTCGAAAAGGAAATAATGTTAGATACTTTTTAAGGTCTCAAAATATTCCGTACTTTAACACCAATTGGAGCAAACTTTTAGTTTTTCAATTAACAAACTACAATTTGAATAAATAGCAAAAACGTGATTAGAAAAAGACAGAAGATACGGACTCCTGTTAAGGAAGATTTGTAATAGTAAAAAAAAATTTTTTCTTAAAACATGTTAGAAAAATGTTTTGAGACATAAGAAGTTAAAATACACTATTTTTAGAAAATGTCCGTATGGATGTGTGTGTGTATGTATGTATGTATCCCTCTGTATCTCGAATAATCCACGGTTAAATTACCTGATTCACTGCTCATTGAATTTGTTATTTTTTAAGGAAGGCGACTGAAAAATTTCTTTTTTGATTTATTGATGTTTTTTGGTTTTTATAGTGGTTTTTCAATTTTTGAGTTTAGGTTTTCGGTTATTTTTGTATGTTTATAATAATATTATCTATTCATTTTAAATGCATGTTAAAGAGCATAAAATTGTATATCTTTCCCGACCTGAAATTAAAGAAAAATCATTTCCCTGTTTACGTTATCGAAAATGTTGTTTTTTGTTTAAACGGCCATATCTGTGAAAAATATGAAGGACAATGTTTGAAAAATTTTGAGGTGATTAGGAATATGACGAAGAATATTCTGTAAAATTTTCAAGTTTTTTCCTTTTCTTTTTCTGAGAAAAAAATCATTTTGTGAAAAAAAATCCGTTTTCTTGTCGTCTGTTTACTTGAGTAAAAAGACTTTAATTTGTTTGAAATTTGTCAGAAAGGTAGCTTTTAGTAATCTCTTGACTAATAGTTATTTGCCCACATCATGAGGACTTTTGTTTTTCATGATATTTAAGGTAATGTCTTGTTTCAAAAAAATTTTTGTTCACTCATATTTCGAGAACGGTGCGGTCATTTTTTGTGAACCATGGCTCATTTTTTTAGTTTCTTAATAAGGATTTGGAATTTCAAAAAAAAATTAAGATTTATCGACTCGATTTTGTTTTATAATGATTTTTCTATTTTACGTATATTCAGAAATTGATGAGGTCAATTTTTTTGGTATGTAGAAGTAATATGATCGATTCAGTGTAAATGCATTTGAAAGAGTATAACATTTTTGGCTATACTATATTTTCTTAAGACTCATCAATTCGTTTTTGTTTTATTATTTATTTTCATTTTCATGATTTTTAAAAATTTTTTTAAATTAATTGTATTTGATTGAAAGTTGATAATGATAATGATAATAATAATTATAATCAAAATGATAAAATGATTTAAACGGTTATATTTCGGTAAGATATAGCAATTTAAAAATAATTTATAAGAGCAAATAATTTTATATTGAAACAATTAATTTAGTTGGAGGAAGGTAAGTGCCAATGAATTGGCAGCGGTTTTTATTTTCTTTCAATGATTTATAAATAAATTTTTTTCTGTAAGACCTCCGTCCCCCTTAGAAAAAATGGGTGCTTTGCCCTCTGCGCCCCTTCCTGCTATACTTCCTTTATTTTTTCTACCATTACGTCGAGAGAAACGTAATTACGGCTACCTATATTCTAGATACTTTATCGCGAACTTTACGTAGACTGTGTCAAAAAATATTGTGTGTAACTCTTGCGTAACATTTTCACAATCCTGCGAAAAAGTTCACTTTACGCACTAGTTGCATAAACTACTATTATATACCACATAAGTAAACCAAATCTGCAAAAAACAACTAAATTTTAAATCAAATCCTAAAAATATCAGTTATCTTGAAATGCTGGGAAATTCACTATAGGACCTCTTTAAAGATTGATAATTAATTACAATTTTTGGGAAAATGTAGAAAATTGTGTGTAGATTGGAATGGTTGCAATGTGCTTACCTCATCATGGATATAACGTTTGCATCATATTTCTTGATAACCATTACCGATAATCAAATTATAATTCTGGAGCAAATTCAAACAAGAAAAAAGCAATTTTTAGATGCTTGTTACATTGAAAATATCAATTATTAAGTCCAATATCATAGTTTGAAATACGGCTATCTTCAACATTTTTTTACAAAAAAGGAAAGTGGAGAAAATTCTGAAAATTGTTTATTTAAACCGGGCAAATTAAGACGGTATTTTTATGGATCACTCATTTCATTATCATGCTGATTACTTGCTGGGAGAGGGTATCTCAAACCAAAGTTACAGGACTCCAAAGATTGTATTACATAGATGATTATTTATAAAATTTTTACTTCTGTCACGATGTCAAACTGTCATATTCTGTTTCGTACTGTACAATAAAGTTCTACAGTCTTTTTCTCAGCCAAATTTTGCAACAAGCAAGATAAGGCATATTTATACACAAAATAAAATACATAATTATCTTATTTTTTGTAAGATGTTAGACAGAAAATGACTCTAGAACTATTTTTATTGTGTGAAATAAATTATGACAATTTTTCAATAGTATTAAGACACTTTCTACTTGTTTGTTTGGTGTGCCATTCAAACATAAATTTATGTATTTATGAAATATAGATTTCTTGTTTTTACAAACAAAAACATTTTTTTATAAGTTTCTTTTCCAAAACAATAAAAGTTTTTTTTACATGTAAAAATGTGTAAAATTTTGATTTACTTAAAAATCTAGTTATGCCCAGTTTCAGCGATAAACATTGACAATCCTGGAGTAGGCACATACTTGAAATGTTCCTTTTTCATAATTTATTTCAAGTCCATCGAAAAAAAGTTTTTTGTTATATGGCGGCAATAAACTTTAGATTGCAATATGTACACAATAAGATACCTTATTTGAAATTTAAATTCGATTTATATATCTAAAAATAATTTTAAGTAATTTTTGATAAAAAATTAGATTTTAAATCTTGTATACATGTTTTCCAGTATCTGAATATTTTAACAAATCTAAAAATACTTTTTGGTTGATTGTACTGTACATATTAAATAATATTTATAACCTTATAAAATGTACGTACTTTCAGTTAGATTTATACATCTACCAATCCCTGGTAGAATTTCAGTTATTTTTGTCTATTTTTGAATCGCTGTTTCTAACCTTTACTGAGCATTTCCCAGCCATTTTTATGAAATGGCTTGTAAAGGCCTATTAAGGTTAGACAAAGGGTTAAAAGTGGATGAAAATGGGCAGATTTCTACCAGGGGTTGCTTTAAAGTATTTTGGAGAAAAAAAGAAGATTCGGAATACTAATTCAGACCTATTTTTTAGAGCTCTTTGAGAAAAGAATCTTCTAAAACAATTAGCAGCTGCTTCAATCGCTGTTTTATGCTTCAGAGCTTATGGTCCCGAGTGACATTCAAATTAACATTCAATCAAAGTTGAATCAAAGCTGATAGTAGCACTGAAAAGAGCATATTATTTTAAGTGCTTGAGTGCTGCTTGAGCGTTGGAATGCCTTGTCTTTCAAGTACAGTATTTCCCGTAAGAGACGTGTATATTGCAAGAGAAACGCACCCGATCGTCATCCTCTCGCTATCGCTCAGCTGGATCGCGAGCACGCGGCAATGGTCGAGCATCGCGGCTATCCTTGGGCGCTTCGCGTTCAAGATCAGAAATCGCGTGTACATGCAGGCGAGGGAGATGAAAGCGACGACGAGTTCGAGGTCCCAGCTCGGGACCTCGGTCGTGAGGTCCTTCACTATGCACCAGACGTACGCGATTATGATGAAGAGTTGGCTGCAGTGTGCCCACAGCAAGAGCAGAAGCGTCGGTGGCTGGCTCAAGCGACGGCCGTTGAGCGCCACGAGGCCGAGCATCTGCAGCAGGACCACGTGAATATAACCGACGTTATCCGGACTGGCGAACGACGACGACGACGACAACGATGACGCCGACGACGGAGACGGAGACTTTGCAGGCTGGTTCATGGTCGACTGTAAATGAAACGTTAGCGATCGGTGATTTATTAGTAGTTTTGAAAGTTAACGGCATCCACTAATCTGACTGTTTACTATCAGTAGCCTACGCTGAACCTGCACTAATTTTTAAAAATCTAAAAGTTCATTATCAGATACTTACTGCTTGAAGGGGGTGTGGAAGAGTCCCAAAAGCATAGCTTACCACGGAAAATATTCAAATTGGTTTTCTGGTTGCAAATTCTATTATTATATAGATTGAAACTGAATTATTAATAGAATTAAAACTGTTTTGAAAAGTACCCTGTCATGTTGCTTTATATATAAGAACATTTTTGGACCCGCTAAATTGGCAAGATTCGACGTTTAAATAAAGGTTACACATTCAATTTTATGTTTTCAAAAAGTTCCTTCAATCCATTCTGATGAAATATGTAATTTGTTCATAACGACGGGTACCCAGTTGTCGATAACTCCAACTCACCTGCTCTCTCTCTCTCTCTCTCTCTCTCTCTCTCTCTCTCTCTCTCTCTCTCTCTCTCTCTCTCTCTCTCTCTCTCTTTATTAGATAATGACAAATTTGTGCAACAATTTTTTATATTTATACACTGACGAACTGTGATAGTGATCAAAGACTTAATGTAATGACAAAATAACAATTTGTATGTAATGTATTTTTGCCAAAATTGACAAATAAATCGTATATCTATCTATCTATCTATTTTTCTCTCTGTCTCTCTCTCTGTCTCTCTCTCTTTCTCTCTCTCTCCCTCTCTCTCTCTCTCTCTCCCCCTCTCTCTCCCGCAAACAACAAAAAATTTTATCCACGCCAAAATAATAAAGAAATAGTACAAAAAAAATGTAGGAAGAACATGAGAAACTACAATTAGACAAAATAAGAAACCTATTAAGATTATAAAATATACGCACAGAATATTTTTTTTAAGTAAAAGAATGACCACAATAAAGAATAAAATGACACAAAAAACAAAATAAAATAATAATCTCCTCGAAATAATTAAGATATAATTAAAAGAAAATGGGGAAAAGACATCAGAAACCATACTACGGAGAGATAAAAAGAATTTAAAACCATATTTTGTAATAAATTAATTATTTTGTAATACAACATAATAAAAGAAAATACATTGTAATACAAAAACGATTATATAATTACGGAAGCGCTAAAAAATTAATGAAAAACTAAATTTCACGATTATTTGGAATATTAATATAATATAGATATAGATATACATACATACATACATATATATATATATATATATATATATATATATATATATATATATATATATATATATATATATATATATATATATATATTTATATATATATATATATATATATATTGACTCAGGAATTTGAAAGAGTACGAAATTTCTGAGTCAAAAATCGGGGTTCCCATTTAAGAAACTCAAGTTGACCTTCAAATCACCTTGAAAGTGGAGGTCAAGGTCAAGGTCGGCAACTTAAGGCTCCCTTCGACCCAAACAACTTTTAATTAGGTAATTAAAAAAAATCGCGATTTACTATCTTTCAAGCACCAAACTGGGATTTGACCTCTAAATGACCTCTAAGACTCACTTTGACCCCGAACATAGGTACGTTACCTGGAAGTAGAATTTCGTACTCTTTCAAAATCAGGAGTCAAAAATGTGGATTCCCATTTAAAGAACACAAGTTGACCTTTAAATCACCTTAAAAATGGAGGTCAAGGTCATGTTCAAGGTCAGCAAGTATGGCCCCCTTCGACCCAAACAACTCTTAATAGAGTCATTCTAAATTAAAGAAAATAAAATTAAATATTAAACGCAAGTTAACCTTCAAATCACCTTGAAAATGGAGGTCAAGTTCAAGGTCAAGGTCAGCAACTTATGAACCCCTTCCACTCAAATAACTTTTAATTGAGTGCTTTTCGGAGAAACCACGATTTACCAATTTTTCTGCACCAAACAGGGATTTGACCTCTAAATGACCCCTAGGAGTCACTTTGATCTCTAACAAGGGTACATACCTAACCGTAGAAATTCGTGCTCCTAATTCATTTAATATTTAATAATTTTGTCTTTAATTTTCGTAGGAACTTTCCGATTTTCATAAAAACCCAGATATACAAAATGATAAACCAACATTAAAAGCATATTAGAAACATAATATTATATTTAATATTGATTAGTTGAATTTATTATTATCATTATTATCTTTAATAGAAGAAATAAAATACATTCAACGTTTATTTTATAAGTTGAATTCGCGTTAGACCCATTTGATTTCCGTAAATTTAGAAATATATACGAAATACTATGACAACATAAAAAACATGATAAAAACATAATATTACTTTATTTATTAACTATTATGATTTATTAATATTATTATTACCTCCAACGCACGAAATAATAGTACATTATGTAACAAGGGCAAAAAGTCGAATATTGGAATCGCGGGCAGTATCACCCGAGGGAAAAATTGACTTTTTTCTCGAGTTACATATAGTACTTTATGCCCATCTCAACTGTGGCTACTTTTTGACTTCGAAAGTGGGACTAATGGACTGTTAAAAGATAATCAAAAATCAGGGTTATTGGTAGAAATTGATAAAATAAAGGAATTTTGACTATTTTCTAGTGAAGTAACTTTTTTCCCGCTAATCATCTTTGTGGGCAAAAAATGTAATTTTGGTCTCACTTTTCAGGGAAAAAAGTGGCCATTTTTGTTCAGATGGGCGTAAAATATATTATTTATTTATTTATTTATTTATTTATATACCATGTACAGCGAGCATAAGCGCTTTTTACATATCCCCCGTCTTCTTTCGCTTTCGGCAACACTCAGCAACTCTATTTATATACATCGTAACTTATCTAATAACTTCATAAACATTATTTATCTATATCCATTTTCCCGCCAATCACTAATATACATTTTAAACGCTGTCAGAGAGTGGATAAGATACTAAGTGTATTATTTACTAAAATATGAGAAAAAGGGCTCCTTTTAAGCACCTTCTACATTTTTAATTTTTTCTTTCGCTATTGCCTTCTCGAACTCAATCGCATAATTACACAGTCTCTCATCCTTTTTTCCCTTCATACTTATTATTATTTTTCCCTTCCAAACCCCTCCTCCATACTTCCATTTCCTTAACAATTATTTTTTCTATTACTTCCCTCGCTTTATCGCAAACCCACATATGTTCCAAATTTTCCTCGTTCTCCCCACATATTCGACAATTTCTATCCGTGAAACCCTTTCTCCCTTCTTTTGTTACACTACCGCATCTGAACCTCGCCCATTCCTCTTTTAAATGGCTCCTAATTTGTCTGCTCTCCCAATATGATTCCCATTCTATGCCTGTCTTCCATAATTTGTAATAACCCCAAAAATTAGAATTATTAATTTTTTCCCAATCTAACTGGATTTCCTGATCTATCTTTGTCTCTATATATTTTTGTAAATTTCCAAAAATTTTTCCCTATTTTTGAATATTTCTAGCGTTTCTCCTTTGAAGGTCCACTTTTCTTGCTTTTTCAACTTTCCTCCCCTTCTTGCAACCATAATACCATTTTGTTCTTGTCACTATATATCTCCAGCCATTTCAACATATCTCTTAGTCCTGTTGCCGAATCCGAAACCAAAACCACGTCCTCCGCAAATTTAAGCCCATAAATTTTTATATTTCCAATAACCGTACCGCCCTCTTTTCGTTTGATCCAATCGTCATCCATATCATTAATAAATACTCCGAATAATGTAGGGCTTAACGAATATCCTTGGCGGACCCCTTTCCACGTTCTAAAACTATCTGTAATTCCCTCACTAGTTACTACTTCATTTTCTGTCTTTCAATATATTTCTCCTATCATTCTCAGCATCCTTCCATTCACCCCAATTTTCCTGAGCTTTTCTATTAGCAGCCCCCTGTAGATTTCATCGAAGGCCGTTTTGAAGTCAACGAAAGATAAATACAATTTTTGCCTTTTTCGTCTCAATCTATTCCCGCTTGACTTTCTGTAAAAATATTTTTTTTCCTCTAACCACCCTCTTAATCTCCTATCCATTATACTCGTTAAAATTGTGTACCCTATGTCAAGTAATGAAACTTCTCTATAATTACTTGGTGAATCTGCATCCCCGGCCTTGTAGATGGGAAAAATTCTTGCTTTCCTCCACCCTTCCATTTTTCATAGTTTTTTCTTTAAACCTACTAATACTCCGCCTTTAGCTCTACCTCTTGCCTTAACTCTTACTGCAGCTTTCGTTTTCCATTCAAATTCTTTATCTAAGCTATCTAAAAACCTACTTTCATTCTTTTTTTCTAACCATGTTTCCTGTATCATAACTATATCAAAGTCTTTTAAAAAATCCCACACCTGCTTTATTTTGTACACTCCCGCTATGTTCCATGACACTCCCCAAATATCATAATCTAACTATTGCGAAAACACGTCATTTCTAATTTCCCTATACTTTCATTCCGAATCATCCATTCCCCGTTGATTCTTATTTTCAGGTATCCTGTTCGTGCTGAATTCCCCTTCCTCTTTTCCATTTTTGCTAGGCAATCTAACCACTCATTTATTTATTTTTCTCTTTCTGTTAGATCATCTTCAATCCAGATACCCGTTCCGCTAAACTCTGCTTTCCGTTTCATTGCATCCACTTTATTTTTAAACGTATTAAGAGTTAAAACTAAACTGCCTCCTATAGCCCTACAGTCTGCTTTTCTTACTGGCATATTCAGTTTTTCCTTTACTAAATTTCTAGTCTCACCAACTTCTATTCCCTTACCTACCGTTTTTACCCCTCTAACAAATATGTTATTTTTCCTCTCTAATCTTTCCCTAAGGTCGAATTCAAGTTCGCCCTTACTAAGCTTCTCAAATACAAAAATGCAAAAATAAAACGTTAGTTATTCAAATCCTTATCACAAATTAATTTAAATGTAATAACTATATTAAAATAAAAAAAAATTGCACGTAAACATGAAAAATTGAAAAGTATTAATTTTTGATTGTTTAAATAAATTAAAATCTAATATCTGACGACGCTAAAGTTATTTTTTAGTTACGCTACCCCAAATTAAAAAAGAAAGAGCAAGAAAGAAGCATTTTTGGCTAAATTACGCCATTTTTTTCCGAACGTCCTGATTTGAAACTTACTTTTCAGTTTCGAGCTGTGAACGCGCGAGCTCACCCCCACTCCGTCTCCTACGGCGCCGTCGCGCGTAACTGACCGATCACTTTTTTCCTTTATTGTTTTCACAATTGAAAATCCATATGAGAGCAACAACTAATAATTATGCATAAACTACAAGTCTTTAACTGCATTTTCCGATTTCAAACATGACGATATCTTGTTTATTTACGGAGCAATGGCTTGCTATAAAAGAAAACGTAACTTGGCTCCTAATGCTCGTAGACAAACGGTTTTTTTTTAATTAGATAAAAATCAGTACTTTTCAATGGACTTTATTCGATTTTGATTGGACTTAAATCTTGTCTTCGAGAAAAAAGTTAATTAGGCACCTTATAAAGATTAGCATCCAGGGGCTCTTCTAATTAAAATTTTCTTCTAATTGGTTTTCTAAAGAGTTTATTGAAATATAACTCTTTCACTTTAATCTCAAGCCACGGTGCCTAATCTGAATAATTTTTTCACATCGAAATCGTATTGTGAAAAAAGAAAAATTCGAAATATAGAAATTTATGAAACAAAAACTGTAATTGATAGAAGCTTGAAATTTGGCATGCTATTTTGGACTATAGAGTAGTACATTTTCCTAAAGTATCAACGTAATAAAGTAAATTTTTCAAAAGTTATTAACAATTTTCGATTTTTACGAATTTTGTGGTTTCTTCCAATGTGCAGGTAAAATACTAGACTTAGAGGGGTTCTCTCGTTGACTTTTATGTAGATAATTGAATAATGAACAACTTTTACTTGAAACTTTTCCCGCTAAAATCAATACTTTTCGAACCGCAGAGGGAAATTTGATAAAAAGTGCCGAAATCGAACTTTAATTGTTTATAAACAAGTTTGCGTACAAAATTGGTGGCTTTCTTGCAAATATTATTGTTCTACATACTGTTCCTGACCATTTCCAACAATAAAATTGCTATCAGAAATTTTTGCAGCGAAAAAACCTAATTTGACTGGCCTAGTAGGGAAGAGCGGGACATGCGTATGCATATATTTTAATACCAATCTATTTTTTAATTAAACTTATATACTTAATGATATTACGGATTATGAACTGATACGAAAAAAACTTGATTCTCTTCTAAGAAGAAAATATTGAAATTTTGAAAGAGTAATTTTACTCTTGTCAATACATTTTCAACCCCCGGATAAATCATGAAAGAGTTTGGTTACAAAATTAAAAATAGGTACATTGGAAAGCTTATTTCCTCTACTTTTTACTAGTATTTATTTTGTATGTAGTTTAAGTTAGTTATTTTTTCCAATTACGAGAACACGTGTAAGCGAAACATCAATATATATTTATTTTAAAGAGAATCTAATGGACTCTACGAGCTATAAACCCTTATACTACTCAAACGGACTTTTGTCATTCCGCTTTCTCCAATTCGAATAGGTGACTTTATTATAACAGTCTTTTACCCTCCGAAAGAGAATTAATGCGAAAATAACATCCGAAAGAGAGTAGAGTTTGACAAAAAAAATGAATATATATTTTGAATGAAATAAAAGTTAAGAATAAGTTTTTATTAAGAAATAATGATAAAATTATATAATAGCGTTTCGGCTCCAGTACTTTGCCAGTGAGCCATCGTCAGTGCAATACAGACGCTAAGTGATATTTTAGAGTTGGTCATATATATGGAATAGAAATGATAAATTTGTATATGGATACAAAAAACCTTGCATCCATCTGGTGATAAAACCCGGAATTATAAGGCATATTTGTGTCCTAATGCCAAATTATTATGAAAAGAAATTTTCATTTTAGACTTTCTCGACAATAGGCAAAAAAGTATAAAATGCAAATTATTTTCGCATTAATTCTCTTTCGGAGGGTAAAAGACTGTTATAATACAGTCACCTATTCGAATTGGAGAAAGCGGAATGACAAAAGTCCGTTTGAGTAGTATAAGGGTTTATAGCTCGTAGAGTCCATTAGATTCTCTTTAAAATAATTAAATACCCAACGAGCAATCTGTTTGCATTTTATACTTTTTTGCCTATTGTCGAGAAAATCTAAAAATTTCTTTTCATAATCAATATATATTAGTGATATATTCGTAAGAACTAGTTAAAGATGGGAGAAATACATTTAACAATAATAATAATAAGAGAGACTTTTAACGATTAGTCTTTTAATCTAAACAGTCTTTTTTCTAATATATTAATAATAAAAGGGTTTATGCAGTTTAATTGCTAGTATTTTAGTGTTAAATTTAAAATCAAATGTGATAAATATTAAGATGACTAACAAGGAGACTCACGGAGTTAGCGTCACAGATTTTAAGGTGATGCTAAACCGTCTTGTTATCGTTAAATACGGGGAACCACTTTTTTCATTCAATTTTTAATTTTGACAAAATATCTCATAGGAAAGTTGTGGCTTTTTAGTAGAACAATAATGTTTCATAGAGATATTTACTCAAAATTAAAAATAAAATAAGAAAAGTGATTTCTCGTATTTGTCGATGGCTGGTAGCTTTAGCATCACCTTAATGAAACTTTGTGGATCATTTTCTTGTACCTAAAAAGTAAGCCCAATACCCGTGGTTTTATCCAATACGCCTTTGTAAGGTAAATACGGTGTATTTCATTAACATTGATAGTATATCTATGTATATATCTGATTTATAACATTGCCCATATGAGCAATGTTAATGTTTTGTAACTCTATCCCATAGCTTGAAGACCTATTTGATAAAACTACGGGGACTGTGTTTTAATTTAGGTTCCAAAATTCGATTCCTAAAGTTTCACCAAAATCTGAGACCTTAACTCTGTGGTTGTCCCTTATAAGACTAAGAATAATAAAATAGCTTTTCCAACACAGCTTTTCCAATATTTTTCAATATTTTTTATTAACATTCTAAAAAAGGAATATAAAGAACACACAACTACATTTATGAACTCGGTTTTTACTTTTACACTTCAAAATAAAGGCATGACATGCGTGCCCCACTACCAAGCTCTACGTGCCCCGCTCACGGGATACAGGCAGCATTTCAGACCACTCAATCAATTTATTTATTACAAAATAAATAATAGATATTTAATTTTGAAATTGATCGATTATATTCTTATTGTGAATGTCTACACGATGAATTTTTTTTTATTATCATAAGTTTCAAATTCGATTGTGAACGAGTTCTTGAATGCTAAGGTGCCACCTGCTCCCGCTCATCCCTGTATATTTTATTGTAAGATTAATAATTACGTTTTTTTATCCCAGTAAAACTAATCACAAATAACAAACTAGTTGCTACTTTTGACAACATTCCCATATTTACTGGGTTTCTCCCGTGTGCTTCACTCATAAACTAATTAAGAAAAATCGTACAGGAATAGTTGTCGAATACAACACAATTTTGGCGAATCGGCTAAAATGTCTTTTTACAAAAATTATCTAAACCTTAAGGTATAAATATTTCCAAAATTTAATATGAATTAGGCCACCGCAAATGTTAGGTATGCCACTTTCTCCGACCCTACCCTATACGGAGAATAACTCATCAACGTTTCTACCAATGTTGATTTGTTTAACGATATAATTCGCTAATAATTGAGTGTCGATGTAGACTAAGTTATAAATGACGATAAATGAAATAGCAATGTTTATTTATAGTTTTTTGTATTTATAATTAATACCTCGTATAATTAATAAGGTATAATATTAATAACTTATTATTTTGAAAGAATTAAAATGTAAGAATTCTTCCGGATCAACTATATTATTCAATCACTGCATTGTGCAAGGTAAGAAATAGATCATGCCTTGTTAGTAAAAGTTGCAAACATTTTATCAAACATGTCTGAAAGTCATTGCACACTAAGCTCAGAATTACCCGTAATACAGAAAAAAATTTCTATTAGTCTGCTGTTTATTCCATATAGGCGTGCACTCGCCTGTAAGTACAGCGGTGCTGTTGGAGAGTTGAATTCGATCAGCCGCACGAGAATATTTTATCGCTACAATGCGATACGGCTATTATTTTTATTTTCTTGAAAAGAAGATGAAGCCTGTAATAGCAATTTATTAAGTATCCTATTACAGTTATATCGCAGCGGGTCGTCTTTGTTCGAAGACTTATATCCGTGCGCGTTGTGCGGTAATAGCGACAATAACCAATGAGCGCGCCTAGATGAATTGTTAAATACATCGCTTATGTTGACTGTATGCAGACGCATTTAAATAGAGTATAAAAAATGTTCTTAGTTCTACCAATTTAATTCGTAAAAAGTGAAAAGTTGTAAATAACTTTGTGATACGTATTCTTATACATGTAGCACGAAAATACTTGTAATTGGTGAAACTATATGAAGAGAATTCTAGTATACTGGATGCAAGAAGCCACGTAAGATTTTAGCACAACAGCATCGATGCACGCAATGTATCCTAGTACGTACGTAAAAGCATCAATTATCGATGAGTACGCTTAGCTAGATTAACGACCTCCTATATTCTTTTGTCATTTTTCTTATTTGCGTTAATTCACAATAATGATAGTGGTAATATTCTAGAGCAAGAGAAAACTTGTACTCTAAATGTCGTCGACAGTCAGGTAGGTATACAGTCAAATGGAAGACAAAGGAAAATTATTTCAATAAATACACGTATAGACAAGAAACGCATGTGATATGCAATATCATATAGACCCTTATGACCTAGGAGACTTCAAGTTCATCCGAGGTCTTTGCCCATCCAGAAATTAATTATGTGGAGCTGAAAGAAAAAAAATAGACAAAGAAGCTTATGTGGCCTCAGAAGTGAAAACTATTGATAAAGAAGCGCAAAAATACATAATCCGCACGCACACGCACACAACACACACATACACACTCACACACATACACACACATACACGCACACATATATACACACATACACACACACACATATACGCACACATATATACACACATACACACACATTCATACACGTACGCACACTCACACTCACACATATACATCCGTACACGTATACACATACACGCACACGCACGCATGCGCACACATACGCATGCACGAACGCACGCACGCACGCACGCACACACACACTTACATACACATATATACATATATATACACACACATACGCACACACACAACAGACACATACACATACGTATGCATGAACGCACGCACACACGCATGCACGAACGCACGCACACCCGCATGCGTACGGACACACATACGTCCACACACACGCACACACACGCGCATACACACTCACATATATACACACACGCAACGCGCATGCGCACGCACACACACACACGCATTGTACGTAACTGGACTTGAAATTATAAACGGCAACATGTAGTCACATATAAAAAATGAAAATTTTTTGCATATCACAATGGCTCCAATTTAAAAAGTCGTATCTCACGGAAAAAGTTGGAAAAAAAGTATCTCACGAAAAAGTTGGAAAAGATGTATCTCGGAGAAGTGGTTGGAAAAGACGTATCTCGCAGAAGTGGTTGGAAAAGACATATCTCGCAGAAATGTTTGGAAAAGACGTATCTCGCGGATAAATTTAAAAAAGACATATCTCGCAGAAATTGTTGGAAAACACTTTTTTTAGATTACATTTGTGCAAAGACATATTTCACCGTCCGATTAAAATTAGTAGTACAAACTTGAACTACGCTAGAGATATATAAAACCGTCCCTAAAAATGTTTGCCCCCCCTAAACATACTCGGAATCAAAATACACTATTTTTAGAAAATGTTTGTATGTATGCGTGTGTGTGTACGTGCGTGCGTGCGTTCGTGCGTGTGTGTTTATGTATGGATGTGTATCAACATTACGGTGAATATACGCGGTGAAAATTAATGTTTCAGGGCTCATTATTTTGTTCAAATTGTTTAAAAAAATTGAGATGATCAAATAATATGAAGAAAAATATTCTGTAGCATTTTTGAGAATTCATATATTTCTTTTGAAGTGAAAAAAATCTTTTTGTAAAACAATCGATTTTTTGTCAGTTGCGACTTCTGGAGTATATGTGTAGCATCTGATCTGAAATGTTCCAAAATGGTAGCTTTTTACTATCTCTTGAACAAGCTCTTTGTCCAGATTACAACGACCTTTATATTTAGACATATTTGAGGTTATGTATTTTTTGAATTTTTTTTACCGCTTGTATCTCGAGAATGGTTAGGTCATTTTTTTACTAAATAGGGCCCATTTTTTTCGGTTTTTAATGGGGATTCGAAATTTAAAAGAAATTTAAAGATTCATCGACTCTTTTTTTTCATAACGATTTTTCTATTTTACGATTTTCTGAAATCGATGTTCTGCAGCCACTTGTCCTAGTAAGTGTCTAATAGTTATTTATTCTACACCTTTATATTACCTAATCATATCCCGTATTCGCCCAAGGTTGTGCCTGTTGAGTAAACTTGTATCAGGATGAAACCTGTTTTGGGATGGTTCGTGTTTCTGGTATTTTCAAATTGGATGTCTGTCACATTTCGAAGGTTATACACAGAATTCGATCATTACATGCATTCCACTCACTGTGAAACGCCATTTAAGCGATTGGACAAAGTTGCATTATAGTCACGGGGTTCCCTGACGGTTCACTGGCGTTTCCCATCCAAGTACTAGCTGAGCATAACAATGTTTAACTTTGCCAATCACCCGTGGTAAGGCTCTGCCACTCAATTATAGCGAAGGTGCAAACGTATACATACATACATATACACACACACATATACACACACATATATATATAAATCTTCCTATATTATATAGTTCTTACCGTGAATTTGGGAAGTCAGCCCCACCACTCCCTTCCACTACCCCTCCGCCGCCCCCTCCACTAAACAACCCGAAATTCGTTGAAAATCTACGTTATTTATATTGCACTTATCCCTCCGCCCTCTTTAACCCCCGCCACCACCTCCACCTTCTCCTACATTTTTTAAAGTCCAGTATGCCAAATTATATAATATTTATAAAGTTTCATTAAAATTCAATTCAATTTGTTATTCGACATTTTAACAATAATTGACGAATCAAACTTTGTAACCGATGACATTATATAAATGCGTATCCTTCGATCAACATGATATAGACAAAGACATCGATGGAAAGTACTTAGTAGGGGATGTAAATGGCATATTTTACGGAGACACTTGAGTGGAGAGGGTGATGGAGGGGCTGTAGAGAAGACGATGGAGGAGTTGGCGGAGGGTAGAAGAGGTTTGGCGAGGGGTAGAGGGAAGGTGGAGTGTGGTGCAAAATATGTTAAAACAATTATTATTTATACAAAAATTTCGGTTTACATTGAAAATGTTCTAATTTTTTGTCTCTATGTATCTTATTGAAAGCAAAAAATAGGGGTTGGGAAGCGGTGCGAGCAGGGGGGAACCACCCCTAGTATATATATATATATATATATATATATATATATATATATATATATATATATATATATATATATATATATATACCTATATATAGTTAAATCGCTAACTCTACCACCCAGCCCCCCTCATCTCCCCCTCGCCCCCCCCTCAGCCCCTCCTCTTACGATATCTCCTCAAAATAGCGTTAAATTTTACTTTTTTTACGTTATTTTTCACTTTTGTAGACTTCCACGTAGACCCCCCGCTTCCCCCCTCATCCCCTCATTTGACCCCCCCTCACCCCTCTTTCCCCTCCTCATTCCCCCTCTTCCCCCTCTTCCCCCCTCAGCCCCCCTCATTGTATTTAGTTTTATATAATGTTTTTAAAAAATCTCTCATAACGATTAAAAGGAAAATATCCAGACTTATAAATAGATAGAAACGATCTTTCAGGTTAATAGAGAAATTGATAAATAGATAGCTCGTTTTTTTGTGTTATATGGAGTGGTTACATTATTTGAAAAACATTTAAAAACTTAAATTAAATTCAGTTAAATTGTTTTAGGATTTCAAGACAATTTTTTATTGATAAAGTTTTCAATTATCAATCCAATTTTTTTGTAAAATAACATTTAAATAAAAGTTTCTTCTATTTGTTCCACACAACCCAGGAGGTAAATAGATGTATGCGTTGATTTTTTTGTTTTGTTTAATTTAATATGTTGATTAGAAATTTAAGTATTACTGATGGTTTATGTAACGGTACAAGATTAAAAATAATAAAATTATTTAAATATAATATTGAAGCAGAAATAATAACAGGAGAAAAAATTGGAGATAGGGTATTCATTCCACGAATAACCTTAAATACTGGAGAATCATCATCATTACCGTTTATTCTTTATAGAAAACAATTTCCTATTGTATTAGCATTCGCAATGACTATAAATAAATCCCAAGGTCAAAGTTTTGATGAGATAGGAATATTTATAAAAAGACCATTGTTTCCTCATGGCCAATTTTATGTTCTTTTATCTAGATGTAAAGACCCAGAAAAAGTATGTATTCAAAATGAGTCTGAAAATTTAACAGAAATTACTAATGTAGTATATTTATGTAGCAATAAATTTTTGAAAATTAACAATATATCTATAAATAAATAAAAATAAAATAAACTATTGGAAAAACAGTTCTCATTACATTTTTAATATATATTCGAAAATTATAAAGATGGATAACATAGAACGGAAATTAAATCAAGATCATAACGAAGGAATGGAAAATTTACGATATTTAGAATTTTAGAGGCTTTAGATGAACAAATTGACGATAGTATGGAGTGGGATTCAATACAAAATTGTTACGTTAAGTTAGAGGATTTACAAAATGCCGAAGATTTGCAAAATTTACAAGATTTAAACGAACAAATTGATGACTATTTAGAATAGGAAGAAGAATATGAAAATTATTTACATTCTGTAGATAAAAATTTATATTACACTAAATTAAATAATGAAATAGACAGTTTTGTTGGGAAAGATAATGATTTAGAAATTTTCAAAAATTGGGAAAACGTACCATGTTATATACGGTTGCAATTCTCTGAAATTTTAATGTTAAAGGTAGAAAACAATGGTCCAATTTTAAATTATTATCTTTCAGAAAGTTTGAAAAAGTATTATAAATACGTTATAAATATTGCGTGTATTGTATGGGTTATAAAATTTGGTTAATCATTTATTTATTTCGAATACGCCATATTTCCACTTCAAATTTTTAATGTTTCATATATTCACATATTATAACTAATTATTAAAATAAAGAAAAATTAATAAAATATTCAAAGCACATTAGCCAATCATAAAAGTAATCATATAATTAATGACGTGATTATTTAATATTATTTCAAGACATGGTGTAGTAATATTTTATAGGCACAACCTTATTAGGTAAGAAAGCATTTCATTTTATTTTATTAAAAATTTTTATTATATAATATTTTTGTAATTGTAATATTTTTCAATTCAACAAGTTTTTTTCCTTTTAAGAGTATATTTATATGATTACTTTTTTATACCCATTAGAAAAAATTAAATAGAACATATTATGTTCGATGTTGTTGGGAATCGAACTCGCGCCTGTCCGGACGAGAGGCAAGCACCTAGCCAACCGGGCTACCATCGCACTTGTTGCGAGGATCGTCCAACAACTAATATTCGGCGTGGGTAATGCCTAGTATTACCTATATTTTTGTAAATTTAATAAAAAAATATCTGGACAAACCATCAATGATCAACAAAAGCAGACCACTTTTAATATATAAATTAAAATGGGATATAGTAATTTAAAATTAATTGATTAGATCAAAAAATTTCATATTGGAACAATTTATAAATTTTGAGGAAGTTAAGTGCCAATGAATTGGCAATGGTATTGTTTCATGTAATAGAATATAAAGTAAAGAATAAAGGCTTTAATTTGAGACGTCCCACGTTATGACTAATCAAAGATAGTGAATAAACGCACGGAGAGAAATGATGTATTATAAACTGCTATTAATGTATATAATCTGCTAAATAATGTAATAACGATTACTATATTCTCTATCAAAGAAGGGACATAGTTGCATTTTAGTAAACTTTACTATTTCACTGTAGACATTTAATTTACAATGTATTAAAAAAAATTTTCTTTAATATTGATTTGAATTTTAAAATTAACCCCCTATCAACTAAGCCATCATGACCTGTTATGCATGATACTTCGACTCGTCCTCATAAGTTACACGAGATTGTGCTTCCATATTGTTACGCACGTATTCGACTTTGTAAATATTAATCTTTTGTATGAAAAATTGAAAGCCCTCAGTTTTCTAGAACACACAAATAGTAGCTGCCGATAACAAATACTCGGCTCCTTTAACAACACTGAGAGAATGGTTCAATTAGGCTTGCCGAAGTCGCATTGCTAAGTTTGCGGAGGCCATAGTCTGTCATTCTTACTGAGGAGTTCGGTAAAAACTGCGGAACAGTTCGGCTGTTTTGGTGGATGTGTATTAAAAGTGATGTGTGGTGTTGCGCTTTATTGTAACCTCATTATCACGTTTGTGATAAGGTAAAACAGAAGTAAGGTTAAAGTAGAACATCGAAACTGTAACCTAGACTAACTAATCATATATAAAAAGATTATAGTAACAAAAAATAAGAAATTCATTAAAATATTCATTATTTGTGAAAAAGTGAGGTTAGGCGTGTAGCGCGACGCAGGGAGACTCAACTGCCGAACTTGTTCCGCTATTCTTGCCGTATACATACTACCAAACTCACTTCGGTCAAAACTATCGAACAGTTCAGCAAGTCTGACCGATGTATTCTCTCAGTGAAGAAATAGTGGAGTACCGCAAGGATCGATTTTTGGTGCACCTTTTTTCTCATTGTATGAAAATGACATATACACTGCTTGCATAAACTGCAAGTATCATATCTATTCTGGTTATTTCAAAATTTATATGAGTGGCACAATGAAAGATGTCAGAAAAATCATTGACGCAGTCAATGAGGATCTTAGTACAATTTCCTCATGGACAAAATCTAACGGATTGCGAATTAATAAAAAAAAATACAATCAATTTGGTTTGGTACGCGTGGTTTTAAAATAAGACTTGACGCCAGGTCTATCTAATATTCGCAAATGATGAAATTATACACACAACTGACTCGCTCAAGATTCTTGGTATTACCCTTGATAGTACACACGCATATTTAACCGAATATTTCGAGTTTAGGCCCAGAGACAAGATAGGTTCAAAAGGATGCTCAGAAAAATATATTATTATTTTTTGGGTACGAATATGTATGAGTGAACATTAGGGCGGTCGTTAATTTTTTTTTTCTTGGGGGACTTTCTCTCCGGGTGAAAATGGGTTCTATATGATGCAAAAATTCTGCGCAAACAGGAATTAATTTTTTAAAATCGATTTAACACGTGCCTTAAAGCACTTCAAATTTCCCATGTATTTTAAATGGAAAAAACAGGTTAAGTCGTTTATCCTTCTAAATACCAGTGAAAATTTCGAAATTTCATTATTAAAACTATGTAGTCTTATGTATTTTGAGCCGCTGAATCGATTGGTACCATTAGTTTTCACCTAAATAGCGATAAAAAAGTTTTATCAGCGAAAAAAGTCTAAAATTTCGAAAAATGAGCTATAAAAAGGCAATTATCCGTTTCGTAACGTACATAATCAGTCAAATTTGTTTTGAAAAACATGTATTTTTATGTAATTTGAGCCGCTGAATCAGATAATGTTATTAGTCTTTTGTCTATATAGCGATAAAAAAATCCTACAAGCGAAAAAAATCTAAAATTCGAAAAATGAGTGAAAAAAAGACAATTATTTGGCTCGTAACGACCATAATCAGTCAAATTTGTTTCCAATAACATATATTTTTGTGTATTTTGAGTCGCTGAATCGAATGGTATTATTATTTTTTTGCTAGCTAAGCGATAAATTAAATTTATAACGCAAAATCGTTAAAGAAATTTGAATAATCAATGAAAAAGAGCAGATAATTTGCTTACAACGTTGATGGTCGTTAAAAAATCAGTCATTTTTTCTCACTATCTTGCACTATTATATATTTTGGGAGCTGAAATTTATAAGTATTACATTCCCTACAATAACTCACAAATTTCTTGATGTAAAAAGGATAGAAAACTTACTTTCGACGTTTCTATTACGTTAATTCAAACTGTTACAGCAAATCGAATTTATAATCTTTTATTGATTTAAAATAATTATAAGCTGTTAGAAGAAGAAAAATCTTTCAAATGATTATTTTGTAGGTAAAAACTATTAAGGAACTGGGAAATAAAGGGCGAAAATTAATCTTGAAAGTTTACACATCATTTTTTTAATAACTTTTCAATTATACAGATTCAAAATAAAATTTTAAATTATCTCCCATACATCATAAACTAAAACTATTTACAGGTTATATATTCATTTAAATTATTCATTAGTATGACTTCATCAATGTGTCCTTGTTACTATCTGGAAATAAACTACGTTAATCTTCAATCACAGGTAATAAGTATTACGATTGCTTGGAATCCTTGGTCAAAAGGTTATTGAACTCAGTCATCAATTTTACTCCTCTATCAGCTGTATCATTCACGACTCTGAGATTCTCGATAATTTTTCAAGCCATGAATGAAGTCTCTGTCTTTTTTCCATTTTGATGGATCTTTTGTCAAAAAACTTTTGTTGATTTTGAATCGCTCAAAAAACTGATATGTATCTTTGCAAATAAAATCCCATATGCTTGAATTGACCAAATCTATGACATTGTTATCATTAACTAAAATTCGTTTTTCATAAACGAAAGCGCTAGGACTTGACTGCAGGGCTTCACACATTGCAAATATATATAAATATATATACATATGTATCATTGCAAATAAAATCCCATATGCTTGAATTGACCAAATCTATGACATTGTTATCATTAGCTAAAATTCGTTTTTCAGAATTCCTTTTTTTATCGCAAAAATGAAAAAAAGCTAATGACACCATTCATTTCAGCTCCCAAAATATATAATAGTGCAAGATAGTAAGAAAAAATGACTGATTTTTTAACGACCATCAACGTTGTAAGCAAATTATCTGCTCTTTTTCATTGATTATTCAAATTTCTTTAACGATTTTGCGTTATAAATTTAATTTATCGCTTAGCTAGCAAAAAAATAATAATACCATTCGATTCAGCGACTCAAAATACACAAAAATATATGTTATTGGAAACAAATTTGACTGATTATGGTCGTTACGAGCCAAATAATTGTCTTTTTTTCACTCATTTTTCGAATTTTAGATTTTTTTCGCTTGTAGGATTTTTTTATCGCTATATCGACAAAAGACTAATAACATTATCTAATTCAGCGGCTCAAATTACATAAAAATACATGTTTTTCAAAACAAATTTGACTGATTATGTACGTTACGAAACGGATAATTGCCTTTTTATAGCTCATTTTTCGAAATTTTAGAGTTTTTTCGCTGATAAAACTTTTTTATCGCTATTTAGGTGAAAACTAATGGTACCAATCGATTCAGCGGCTCAAAATACATAAGACTACATAGTTTTAATAATGAAATTTCGAAATTTTCACTGGTATTTAGAAGGATAAACGACTTAACCTGTTTTTTCCATTTAAAATACATGGGAAATTTGAAGTGCTTTAAGGCACGTGTTAAATCGATTTTAAAAAATTAATTCCTGTTTGCGCAGAATTTTTGCATCATATAGAACCCATTTTCACCCGGAGAGAAAGTCCCCCAAGAAAAAAAAATTAACGACCGCCCTAGTGAACATGCGTTTAAAATTGAATGCGCCAAACTCTGGAACGATATGCTGCCAGATCCCAATAAAAATGCCACATTATTTTGTTTATAAATATTTTCCATAAGCTATGGGAGCGTTTAATCATTTTCCCGTACTAAATTTCCAAAAGTATCACAAATCGACTGCACTGTAAAAAAAACTGAGTAGTAAAATGACCACATCGGAAGTAGGTAACAAACCGACCTATTTCCAAAGTAGTAAATTTTCCGAAACAATACTAAAATTACCATAGGGTAGTAAAATTACCGTACGGAAATAAAATTACCATACGGGGGGTAGTAATTTTAGGAGTAGAAATTCATTACCGAAGTAGTAATTTTACCACCGGAATAGTGAAATTTCAATGAACATGGTGAAATTTAGGTAAAGAATAGAAATTTGATGTTCATTTTTAATAATACTTATTTCAAAACTTTTCTTAATTTTTATACCAGTTACAAAAACAATCCAGCTACAAAACGATGAGTGGTAAAAAGGAAAACATGTTTCGCAATGATTCCAAAAATTCCAGAAAGTCTAGAAATGTATACATATTAAAAATAACGTTAATGCCGATAAAACAGTAATTAAATGGTTAACGACTTCATCTTAGTAATGTATACTTTTAGTATTTTTTAATAAACTACTTGAACATGTTTCTGGTTTCATACGCGAGAGAATTGAAAGTTTTTGACTTCACTTCACAAATACGTTGCCTTTTGGCCATTTTAGTTCGGCTATGGAGAGAATTAGAAATTTCGAAACACTTTGTCACTCTTAAACAGTGTTTTTAATTACTATCTTATACTTTATTCAACAGCCTATAGACTGTCTCTAACTTTAATTTCTGTTTTGTCATACAAAATACTTCAGAAGCTAACTGACAGTTTCTCCTGCGTCCAAGATGGCGTCAGCGCAAATGTTCCGTATGTGATACTTTTACCATGCATGTGTGAATTTTACTACTACTGTTGCGGAATTATTACACCATTTCCGTTGGTAAAATCACCATATCCAAAGTAGGTAACATACCGACCCATTTCCAAAGTGGTAAATTTACCAATTTTGGTAATAATACAATTCCAATGGTGCTTTTACGTCAATCACAGTCGTAAAATTACGAAACGAGTAGCAAAATTCCACAATGATTTTTGACAGTGTGGTCAATAGAAATCATTTCGAAATAATTCGCGGTAAATTAAAAATTGCATAAGTAAATAATGATTTTTTTCAAAAATATCGTGTTGGAAAAATTCTGACTAATACTTTACTGGCAATAATGAACCATTTTCTAAGTGCTTTATGCATTTTTGAAAATCATGCAAAGTCCCAATTCTACGTTTTTCCCGCAAATACTTTCTCTCTTTTTTTTCTTTTCAATTTTGAACTATTTCTGTCTCTTTCCGTGGGTCCCACTCTTCAAATAAATAATGTGGCCACAGTTAAGTCAGAAATAAAGTTCTGTATGCAACACGGGAATAACACCGACTTTATTCCTTTGTTACATGATGTACTATTTTTCGCTGGCCGATCGGAAAACAGCTGCTTTGCGCTGGCGTTTGAGATATGAAAAAATGCGAAAAACGTGCATGTATTATTATTATTATTTATTATTACGAATCTTATATTCGTGAATACAAATGATTTAAAGATTTACCAATATAATCACTTTTACTAATCAATACTATTATCAATTACAATATTAAGCAAAACTGTATATAATAATTCTTACAATATAAATTGTCACACGGCTATATAATACCCCTGGTTAAAAAAACTTATGATATCGGATAAGACCTGAAACCGGGTTCAAATTCCGGACAAGACAGGATTGACTTTTTGATCTCATCCTGTTTTATTCACACGTATCCGGAAATCAACTGATTTCGTGTTGTTACGGATATGACCATATAAAACAGGATTCAAAATCCGGATAAAACAGGATAAGATCGTATAGGTTTATTTTACAATCCGGTCTCATAAGTTTTTTTAACCAGGGTCTTACATACAGTCTTTTATTGCCTTGGATTAGTCAATTTCTTACAGTAAAACTTTGGAACCCGAAAACTAACCTGAATTTTTTATTTTCATAAAATACCAAATTATGTTCTTTCGACATAATAATGATATTTTTACGCTCACATGACTCACTTTTTCACGCTTTGAGGTTAGAATTGCAGCGTTTTTGTTCTTGTTAAGTAAATATCTTCTTATTAAGTTCAGCTCCCCATATTTTTCATTGAGTTATTAGAAAGTACGGATTTCCTATTTTTATACCTTGGTTTATGAATTTGATCTGAAGTTTTTGTGAAGAAATATCTTAATATTATTGCTCAAAGTCTCGCCGACTCCCATAAGACGTGTGTAAAATAAACGATTTTCAAGTAATTTTTTCTCTAAAATTTATTCAGCAACCAGGTCTAACATTTTTTGAGGGTATACATTTTATGTTCATAAATATCCTGTATAAGTTAGATTTGATTCTGAAGTACTTCACTTGTGGAAATGACAACAAAAAAATTGTGAAAAACTGCAAAATAAATGTGAAAAACTGTGAAAAACTATGAAAATACACATACTTTTGGAACATCTGTTACTAACAAATATGCACATGCTTTCACACTTTTTATAGTTTATCACAGTTTCTCACACTTATAAAAAACACGTATTTTATCTAATAAAACTTGCACATTTTTTCACATTTTTTCACATTTTTTCACATTTTTTCACATTTTTTCACATTTTTTCACATTTTTTCACAGTTTTTCACATTTTCTCACATTTTTTTCGTTGCATTCTCTTATATAAAGGAAATTACAACTGTGAGAAATTGTGATAAAATGTGAGAAACTATAAAGAACTGTGAAAAACTGTGAAAAACTATGTTGCACTAGAAAACATTTTTTAAATATTCTATAATATTTTTTAAAATCCTGTTCCAAATGTAAACCTAATTTTACAGTTTTCATTTTAAATTTCATGGCTTTACACAGTTTTTCACACATTTGTCACAGTTTTTCACAGTTTTTCACAGTTTTTCACAGTTTTTCGCAGTTTGAAATTTCCACTAGGGATTCATTCGCGTTCGAACCACCGTAAACACTGGTATCTAGTGAGTTACTTTTAGCTTCACTTGATTCAGTGCGAATGTCTATCATAAGGTTATTTGACTCAATTCTCCAGGACCATTCCTTGAGAAAGCATTCTATTAAGGCCTTTTATTATCAGTTGCTTTTTGACTAAACAGAAGAGGAGAAGGCGACTGATTGGAATGTTACGATTCTCGAAGGGCTGAACACTGGCGATTCAATGAAAGAACACGAAAGTCCGCCAATGAGCTTGCCGCGACTCACCTCTTTGCCTCGATTTTGCTCGTTCTTCTCTTCGGTGTGTGCATGCAGTATTAACATTATTGTGCTTCATTGATTTGGAAATGAATGTTTATATACAACTAATTGAATTTTAAGCAAACATCGACCATTTTGAAAAAGTAAATACGCTACAAAATTTAATCAATAAATATATACTAAAGAATAGTTGAATCTTTCCCAATGCTCCAAAGTTACTTCTGATGCCAGAATGTCCCTTCGCAAGAAGTAGAAACCTTCGCGTCTTTCCTTACGTAAGAACTGCCGCGAAAAGGAATAACGTTCTTGCGAACAGCGAAAGCTCAGACGATTGGCGACATTAACGTCTGAATTATTGAACGGGCGATTTCCGAAGTGCACATTCGAGGCAAAAAATCAATCCCCATACCATTGCATATGTCGCGTACAAAGTCTAGACTTCTTTTACATCGTCAGCGAATATTTTTTTACTTCATAACGTAACTTATCTGAAATATAAATAAATATCATATAAATCCCTTATAGGAAATCGTCTTCTACCTTTTTTGCCTCTTCAAACTTCTTGGGCAAAACTACAATGTGCAGATAGCCGAAGACCATAAAAAGACAAAACGCTGATTCCTTACGTTTTTACCGATGCATTATTTATCGAGCAATTTCCTTTGGCTATAGTAGTTTTGCTTTGTGAGTTAGTTACGAAAGAAGTTGAGATCTAGCTTTCGTGGTGTTCGGAAGTAAATTATCGCTTGCGACGAGCAGCCTTGGTGTTCTTTGACTTATCCGATATAGTCGTGAAAAATAAGAGAAAACTAAAAGCTGTATAGAAGTATACGATAAAGTACTATTATGAAGTACACCGAGATAGACGATTAATTTTTGCTAAGGTGGTGCTAAACCCACCCGTTACCAACAATAGCGAGGAACCACTTATATCATTTAATTTTCAATTTTCACTAAATATCTCTCTGGAGGGTTGTTGTCACAATCAAAATCAATAACTTTCCATACAGATATTTTCTCAAAATCGAAAATTAAATGAAAAAAGTAGTTCCCCGTATTTGCCAGTTACACGTAAATATAAATGTTATACACACTTTTGCAAAAAAGTGCATAATATAACAAAAATTTGAAACGATAATAAAAAATAATGTAATAAAATGAAACTTTCAAAGGTATTAAAATTGTTTTTCAAATTATTAATATGTGTTTGCATTACCATTTTGTAATATTTATCATGTAACGCCCATACGAAACTTGCCTTAATGATACATTTTTATGTATAACTTTTAGTAGTTTCTTAGAACTCGGTTGAAAAACTAATATGTTACATGGAATAATACACTCATAATTTAATAAAACAAAAAGAGCCGTTAGCCATTTCATATTAAAAATATAGCAGTCGCAATTGTACGCCCAATGTTATCGCTATATCTACCCTGATAGAAATCTAAGCTGGTTTCTAGCCAGATATTAGCTACATTTTCTAAATCTGCTTTAATGCTGGTTAAAAAATTAGCTAGAAATCAGTTAAAAACGACATGCTTTATAGCTAATTTCTAGCTAGATTCTACTTAATATTCTAGTTAATATAAAATTGAGAAACTAAGTAATTAATGTATTAATTAATAATGGAAATAATAACAGTTTTATAATAATCAAAGTAATACGCAATTCTAATCATACTACATTAAGTATTTTACTAAATTTAAGTTAAAAATGTACCTTAAATGTCTAGTAGTAATGGAGGTTAGGTTATTTGTTTACATAAAGACGCGTGCATTTAAAAAGTATTATTTACACAAAAAGTACCAAAGTCCCGAGTAAAATTTAAGTGTCTTTATTAAAGAAATTTATGTTATAAATAATAGAATGCATGTAGTCATATAATTATTGTTATTTTAAAAATAACAATAAAAACAGAATAATGTAAGTTATGACGAAATTTGGAGAATTGCTAAACAAATATTTGTAGTTTTACAATGAAGTTTTATTACAAAATTTTATTTTCGGCATCAATAACAAAATTTGTGTTGACTAAGTAATGATTGACTAATTATCGGAAAGGAAATTATTAGTTATCAAATACTTTTAGTATTACATATACATATTTCTATAATTTCGTAAGTTGTTATTTGTTGATAAAAATATTTATTTTGACGGCATACTATATTGAACATTCAATAAAGTATAATACTGTATATTTTTAAAAACTAATAACTTTTCAAAACAAAATATAAATAGGTTAGATTTCCAAACAAAATACGTTTTTTCTTAAAGCATAGTCTTAAGCAGATTATAGCCAGGTATTAGCTATAATTTGGCTTATTATTAGCTTAGTAATCTGGCTAATAATTAATAAGCTAAGCAGCCATTCTAGCTAACTTTCTACCAGGGTAGATAGTGATATAATTCTATTCAGAAGTTTATAGTATGCTTCGATTTAGCATTTTTATAAGATTTTTACATTATTTATGTATATGTTTGATACTACAATAAGTATAATTTGCAATTTGAAGGGCTTATAACCCTTTTATATGGGGAATTAGAATAAAATTAACTTTTGATTACAATTATAGTACGACTATCCTCTTAAAAATAAATTTTCCGCAATCAACATAAAAAATATTATATTATTCTTTTTTTATTTCTTAATGAGCTATATGTATACTACTAGTTATCAGCAATGCAATTTTACTCCGCTTTACTTTAAGCTAATTTGCACATTGAAATTACTCATCTGAAAATTAAAGAAACAGTGATGTAAAGCAACGTATAGTCAACTGAAGAGGTACCTTCTTTAATCATAAATGTACCTATAAATACCAGGGTCGTGCAGAATTTAGTTGAAAAGTTACAAGTAAAGGTGATGCTAAAGCCACCTGTCACCGACAAATACGAGAAACCACTTTTCTCATTTAATTTTTAATTTTTAGCAAATATCTTTATGAAACGTATTGTCCTAATCAAATACAACAACTTCCCAGAGAAATATTTTCTCAAAATTGAAAATTGAATGAAATAAGTGATTCCCTGTATTTGACGATGACAGGGGGTTTAGTATCACCTTAAGTTAAAAAGTACACACAAAAAAGTTAGTTTTTTTTCCCATTTACAATGTTTATAGTCAACATATATAGATAATTCTACCGTAACTTGCCCACTTTGCATTCAGCCCTCTTAGACACTTATACATTCGAAATAAATTCCTTCTTAATTTGTACACAAAATTAAAGAAAACTTGATAAAATGTAAAAATGATGAAGTATTTGAAAATAAATGTGCACACAAACATTTACAAGTACGTATTTTTTCCACGCAGAGAATGTCTTATACTAGTAAAAGAAGGATTTTGAGAATCTATGTTACATATGTGTTTTGAGGGATTTGAAATCAGAATCTAGGTATTTTTTAAAAATCTATAGTAAAGCAATTACCTTCCATAAGTGATCCCGCTCGTTATTTCTGTCACATGATGGTCCAGTTCAGGTGAGCTTCTAGCGAGTCAGAATTCGACGATGAATTTGAACTTCATCAATTCAAGTTGGTAATGTAGAAACCGGCGTACGAGTTAGAGCCAGCCGAATATTCGCAGTTTTCTGCCGACACGCAGGGATGAACGAGTATATCATAGTGGAATGATAAAGTGTACGAAGATATGAGAAAACGTTAGGAAATGGGAATAAGTGAAGAAAAATTTATATCTCTTCCTTGCGGAGAAAGCTTTGTAACTGTAACAGTAAAAAAGCTTCGGAGAATACATGCCTGAAATATATTATGAGGCATTTGCATGGAACCGAAATATGTAGTTCGTTTTTAGAAAATATCCATATGGATATCATATCTTATAATATATGGAGTAAAATCTTAGGATTTACTAAACCGATTTTGATTGCTCAGGGCTCATTTTGCTTTCTGAAAAAGAAAGCTTTACACATATATTTTCTGAAAACAGTGTATTTTGATTCCTGAGGCCTAAAGACACATTTTTGTAATATTTTGCATGACTTTGTTTACCATTACAAAAGTTCTTTTATGAGGAATCAAAATCATGTAAATCGAATGAGTAAAGTATACAAATATGTGCATAATATTACTGTCTACTTGTAGCAGAATGGAGGGTGCCCACGAATTTATATCTGATCTGTTAAAGGAGAACATTTAAAACCAATACCATTGTTCAGAGCTCAGCAAAACATGAATTACAAAAAATTAATCCCTTAAAGTGTGGGGAAAGTTAAGAAAAACGTGATAAAAGTTGAAAAATTAAGTAGAAATTCCCGAGTATGGTTGGGCGTTATACATTGCTTTAAATGGCATTAATATATAGATATTATTTTTTATAGCTTTCCCCGCACTTAGAGAGGTCAAATATATTTTTTAATTCGAAATAGAATGGTTTAAGTAGTAGAGCCAAAATATAGTGAGACGAGCCATACACACTGCCCCGATTGCATATACAATATTGTTATTAAACGTCATAATTAATGGTACAACCACGATATAAGTAATCTTTACGTCATATTAAGCATCAAATTATACAAAAAATAACTATTTTGAATTGGAAAGAAAACTGCAGAGCATGGACAAGAACTTTGCAAAAAAAATCCAACTGCGCGAAAATGATACTAACTAGGAAAATTACACAGCTGACACATTTGAATAGCGTTTTAACCATATGCGTCAAAAATTTGCCATATTAGATTATAAGGTACATGAACAAAAGGATAACAATTTAATAATATATTTAAGTAAAATGACGGGAATGAGTGAGGAAGACAAACTTGCCTTGGCATAAAAACTCTCACAAAAGAGAGAGAAAATCTGGGGCAAGAGCAATTATTTATCTAAGGAAACAAAAAGGAAATTGTACAATAAAAAGAGACTCTAATAGACAAAAAGAGAGAAAGAAACGCAGAATACGCCGCAAGGTACCTTTAGAACGCAGGCAGAGAGCTCTCTTACTTAGGTAAGCTAGGAACCCGCACACGAGTTTTCTCGCGATATTCATTTATTTCATTCTTCTCGTTATTTCTCGTTTCAAACACTTTTAATGCGGCCGTAGCCGGTGTCAAGCTCGGATTAGACGCAGAGAGAAAGTGTCGTTTTTAATTAAAATATCCTTTGAAACGGACAAACTATGTATCGTTATGGGAGATGCGAAATCGCGGAGGGTTGTCCCTGTGAAAGATGCGCGGAGTGCACTTGATCCTCTAGAACGTCCGATTACTCCGGCCGAAGCGGAAGTGATCTTCGGTTAGGTCCCTAAGTCTTACAGTTGCCGCGATGCAATGCGTGCAAGCTGTTCGAGTTGTTGCCTGGAGGGAGACTCAGAGGTGGGGGGGAGAAAATGACCCCAACGACTCTGCACCCGGGTAGCCGAAGCTAGCAACCTTCAGGGTGCGCGTCCAAGGGTCGAAGAGCCTACGGACGTCACCCCGGATGGGAGTCAATACGTCGACAGGCACGGCTCGAGAGGTGTGCTTGTCTAGTATTAAACTCCGGTTTGGCAGTGTTAGGAGATGTTTAAAGAAGTGTTAGAGATTTATATATTTTAAGGGGTTTATTATTAGTTTAATGTATCTACATAGGATGGTGTTAAGTTTGATTCAATTCTAGGGAGGACTTGGCTATATAGAGCGGGGTAAGATTAGTCCGCTCTAATAAGCGTTGCCGCTAGAAAGAGAATGCTTGTTCTGCGGCCGCACGGCTGCTTATATACCCGAGCTTGTGCTCTCACTTGCGTGTTATATGTCTCGACGCCACCTGTGGGTCGAGTTTGTAACTCTTTGCATAATTCTTATGGTAACACGTGTGCCGGTATGTCGGTACACGCGTTCCACTCCTACCTCTTATCATTATATGATATGCCGGCTCACCTTATTTCAATCATGTTATTTCATTCATTTATTTTTAATTTATTTAAATAAACCGCTCTCCCTGGGTTGTAATGACCCAGCTGGGGTTAGGTTAGGTAGCGCGTGAACCGAGAGCGGTTTATTTAAATAAATTAGAAATAAATAAACGAATAAAAATATAATAAACGCGGATTGAAATAAGGATGTATTGATTAACAACGACACTTTCTCTCTGTGTCTAATCCGGGCTTGAGACTGGCTACAGTTGCACTAAAAGTGTTTGAAATGAGAAATAACGAGGAGAATAAAATAGATGAATATCGCGAGAAAGCCCGTGTGTCCTTTAGCACATCTGGACTCTGACTGACTTTACCCGTAGTCTACAAATTCGTTGTAACCCTGTTGAGTTCCTCTCCTCCTTCGGTCCCTTTTTCGTATATGCAGTCTAGAGGCTGTTTACAGCCACATGTTGTTGTCGCGCGAGCGACACGCTTTTCTTCCCGAAAAAGCACTTGAACTCGGACCCCCCAATATCGCGTAGAATAGAGGTTTTTTAGTCAGCGTTTTTTCTATTGCCTTTCAAACACAGTTTGTAAAATTGAATATTATGTGTCTGAGGCTATTCGATAATCTAGTGATTATATATTTTCGTGTATTTTGTATTTAAATTATTACGTTTTTATTTGAATATTTGCGCATATAAAAATGGTGAACAACACGTGACGTATTATTTAACGTATTACGTTACAAGGGTCATCATAGTACTGTACTGCGGCGGCCATCGAATTAAGGCGCGCAATTCAATTTCCCCCAGAGGCTTAAGTAACCTGAACAGTACGTCTTATTATAGCCAGTGCCACTTAAACTGTCAAATGCGAGATTATGGCGAATCTATTGGCGCGTAGTCGGGTCAGAAATGCTGATGGCAATTGGCATTGTCACTGTACTTTTTCAAAGAGATGCTCATTTACTCATAACATTTATACAAATCTCCCCTGCTACCGAATTGAAATATTATATGATTTATATTGTATGCATGCTATTGTATGAACTTGTGACCTAAAAATAGCTATAAATAACTATATCTATTCTTCATGCTCGCTTGACTAAAATGAAGCTACGATCGAGGCCTATGCCGAATTCCGTATTGGGTTGAGGATCCAATTACCAGACGGTACATAGATCCGTTGATTTTTCGTAGAGCCACGTTAGCTAAATTAAATTGTTATACATATTATTATTAAATTTAAAGTTATTTTGTCACGAGTAACGAGTTGGTTAGAGAAACATTAATAATAAAAAATTGTTTAAGGTGAACATGCATCAGTTTTATAGAAATCTCTCCTTTTCGACCATAAAAATTAAAACTTTTGTAACACTTTTGACACGATTAGGAAATGTTATATACCAATTCTGAACTTATTTTATTGCTGTTAGTCCTAGTTATAGAAGAAGATGCATATTTTTAAAATATAAATAAGGGTTTTTAAAAAGTACCTTGCGCAAACCCCCCTGGACAAACCTATTGAAAGAATTAAGAGATATTTATTAACTCAAATTGAACAAAGCATGGGAATTTTAAATTATATATATATACTCAATTTTATGTTTTACTTTTTAAACACTAAAAATGGGAGAAAATTACTTCAACACTAATAATTGATAAATAGAATATTTAACATTGGTGTATGTACAAAAATCTCAAGTTCTTTTCACAATACTTGCGGCAATATTTCCTGAAAGTTTAAAAAAACATCACTAAGATGAAATGCACAAGGAACTTTTTGAAAATAGAAAATTGAGTATCGAATAAACGTGTTTGAAGTATTATATAATTTTGCTTGCTATCCCATGTTAATTACTTTATTTGACCGGCTATAACTTTATTGAATCATCGAATTTTGACATTCAACAGGTCTCAAAATGTTTCTCAAAAGGTAAGTATTACAGAAATGTAATAGAAAATTTCGATTTTTTGGTAAAAAAAACTGGTGTAGGTCCACCTTATCATATTTATATTAAGTTATCGAAAACGTTTAATGAAACTGTTATTGCACAACCTTAAGAAATAGCAACAAAATAATGTTGTAGCAACAATATATACTTTCAAAATAATGTTTTGATTAGTTAAATTTACAGAAAGTTATTGGTATTGTTAGTATTTGGTTTCTAGTTTAAGATAAAAAAGAAATTCAAGAAAATCCGTAAATTTTGCCTAATTAAATTGAACCAAGTGAACTGGTCTCCACTTTTCGTAGATTCCACAATTGTTTAATTATTATTATCATTATTATTACTATTATTATTGTTATTATTTCTGCCTCTGCGATAGCGTCTCGTAGGCGACCGCAGGGGGCGCCTGGGCCAGGCGACCAGACGCGTCCCCAGGTTGTGGATGGGGGAGTGGCCAACTGGTATAGCTATGAATATATTGAATAAACAGCCGCAGACAATGGCCCACACCACAGTCTACAAACATTTACTCTTACACTCACTACGCTGCACTTGCCCGACTCACTACACTGAACAAAACACACAGACATCTCCTTTCCGGCGGTAGGACTTGTCGTGAGGCAGATGCACAGAAAACTGCCCAACCCGATTCTTCTCGCGCCGAGACACGCTGGGAGTGCCTGGACCCCTGTCGGTTGTTCCCATCGGCATGGGTGAAGTGCTGATGTGAGCCTAGCTCTGCCGAGGCGGTTAGTTTCGGTGCGGGATCAGAAGCCGGCCGCTTCGGACCCTGATCAGGAAGTGCGTATTGGGCAGGGGAATCGGAACCCCTGTTGCTCCGAGCGAGCCCTGGTCCGTGCGTATATTCCGGGACCGGGAAAGCAAAGGCTGGGCCTCAGGGAACTGGGGTATGATCAAAGTATCCGAGGATACACCCGTTCCCAGCTATTTCGGCCCGTACACACGATGCGCCGGTTAAACAATCAAGATAGAAAACGTCCCAATGCAATAAAGAGATGAACCAGGAGGCAGGAAATTCCCAAACCTGCGAGGAAGCAATGGTGGTAGTGGAGCAGCTTTCTGCACACACATTGCCGGGTGGCAAACAACAGCCCAGCCGCCCGCAGATAGGAACAGTCCAGGAGTTCGTGAAGTTTCGTGAACGAACTCCTTTAAAAAATGGGAAAACGATTGGAGAGACTATTGGAGGGACGGCCTGCTCACCAACACCGAAGAGCATAGCGCGACAGACCTTCTGGGAGCCGCGGCTATCTCAAGCCAGCAGCCTCAAAACAAAAGGGTGCGATCGCGAAACGGTGACTCCGATAGAGTTGAGTCTTCAGTCATTGACAAGAAGGCTAGATCCACCGGGCCCTCAGAGATCGCTGGCGTTGAGGTCCTTTCGAAGAAGAAGAAAGCTGCAGCTAAGAAACAGCAGCAGCAACGGAAACAACCTGAGCAGCTGACACAAGAACAACAGCTGCAGCGAAATCAGCAGCAACGACAGCAGCTACGACAACAACTGCAGCAGCAGCCGCAACAAAAGAAAACCCGAACAGCCAAGACATCGGCGGACAAGAGGAACGAGGTTGCTTAAAAGAAGAAGAGAAGGAGGAGAACGCCTAGGAAGCGACCCAAGGCTGTCCTTATCCGACCGGGGGATGGAGTCACATATGCGGACGTTCTCTCAAATGTCAACGAAAAGGTCACAGCAAAGTGTCCAACGTCTGATATTAAGTGTATCAGGAAAATCAGGGCGGGCGACGTCCTGGTAGAGTTGGGCACAAAAAGCAACAACCAGGAGCTGGAAGGTAATGGGCACGTCGGGGGCCGTAAGGACACTGACATCCAAGACAAACGTGGAAGTCAGAGTCCTTGACAGCCTTACTACCAAAGGGGAAGACGGCGATCAAGAGGGTCTTTGATGAAGCCGGAGTCTCAACTGATAATATTAGCGTTTCGCTGACCAAGCCCAACAGTAGAGAGCAGCGACTGGCCATTGTAGAGATGGACCAGGAAAAGGCCGAGTTCCTCCTTGAGAAGAATCGCCGGAAAGTCGGCTATATGAACTGCCGACTGAGAAGATGGCAGCGGCTCCAGCGGTGCTTCAGATGTCTGGGGTACGGACATCAAGCGCGCGATTATCGTAGCCCAGACAGAAACAAGGCCTGCTACAATGTGGCGCGGAAGGCCATAAAGGAGCGGCCTGCAAGGCTACCGAGGCGAAGTGCGTCTTGTGCACTGATCTGAAAGTAGACCAAGTACAGCTGGGCCACACACGGGGCTCAGGGCAGCGATCACTAATACATCACATTTCAGCTGCGCGATAAATCCCAATCGCAAAGAGTCGCGACAAAGCCACCCCGATGGAATCTGGCCAGGCTGAACACCAAAAAACTAGTCGAGGTACTGCTCGAAGGACAGGGAAATTTACCAGCGACGAACGCCGCCGAAGACAGGGACGGAGCGGAGGCCCTCGTGAAGGAGACTATGGGTCTCATTCACCGAGCCTGCAACACATCCATGCCGCGCAAGGAATCACGACATGGAAAACGCCTTGCTTACTGGTGGTCGAACGAAATAGCGCAACTGAGAGCAGAAGCGAAACGCCTCAGAAGAAAGGCGCAAAGAACGAAAGACGAAACGGAGGCAGCACTGTTGTCGGTGCAGCACAAAGCAGCGCGCAAGCGGCTCCAACGCGAGATCAACCGGAGGAAGGCACAGTGCTGAAAAAACCTGACGGAGGAAGTCAATCGGGACGTGTGGGGCTTGGACTACAAGATCGTGACCAAGAAACTCTGCGCGTTCCTAAATCACCCTTTCAACGAGAACACCATGTTTCGAATCATGAACACTCTGTTCCCAACACATCCGCCAAGGCAAGACCAGGAGGAAGCCACTGAAATAGATGAGATTCCTCTATACTCCACCGAGTGCCTGAAGTAGGGTGTCTATGGCACTCCCTGGAAGGTTGCGCGTCTCGTATTGATCAGCAAAGGTAAAGGAGGTGATCCCCGGCTTCCGTCGTCTAACAAGCCCCTGTGCATGTTACCACGTAGGGAAACTCTATGAGAGGTTGCTCAAACCACGGCTACAGGGAGCTGTGCAGGCTGTCAGCGATTTAGCTGACAACCAGTACGGCTTCAGGAAACGGCGATCCACAGTGGACGCTATACGATAGGTATCGTCACGCTAGACATTAAGAACGCCTTCAACTCGGTCAGGTGGCTAGGCATCTTGGACGTGTTGAACGAGTTCAGAGTCCCAGAGTACCTCATGCGGGTGATACGGGACTACCTAAAAGACTGTATCCTACGCTACGAATCAGAAGAAGGCCAACGAGAGAAATATCTCAGCGCCGGAGTGGCACAGAGGTTAATCTTTGGCCCTGATTTTTGGAACATCCTGTACGATGCCCTGTTACGACTAGGGCTACCGAAAGGGGTGTACATGATAGCCTATGCTGATGATGTCGCTTTAGTCATCATCGCGCGGGACTTTGAAAAAGCACAATATCTACTGAACTAGGCGATGCGCAGGATCTCGCGCTGGATGAGAGAACACGATCTCGACTTGGCAGCCGCTAAGACAGAGGTCATGCCCTTCACTGAGACCATCTTCCACATGTATGTGGGAGATGCGGAGGTTTCGACAAGGAGGGAGGCTATGTATCTGGGACTCAAACTAGATACTAAGCTTACTTTCTTTTGTCACCTAGTGTATGCAGCGGATAAAGCGGCGAAAAAGACGGCACAGTTGTGCCGTTTGATGGCGAACACGAGTGGACCGAAAGCGAACAGGCGTCGACTCCTCATGTCAGTCATTACATCCATCTTATTGTACGGTTCTGAAATATGGGCCGATGCAATGGAGAAGGACTGATACCGGATTCGACTCACTTCCGTTCAGCGTAGAGAATCTCACAGAGTCACCAGCGCCTATCGCACGGTCTCGGGACCCGCAGTGCTCGTCATTGCGGGAACCATCCCGATCGACCTACACGATACGGAGCGCAAGCGAATCTACGAACGGAAGAAAACAGGAGAAGACATAAGAACAGTACATAGAGAGAAACGGGAACGCACCATGGAAACGTGGCAACGGTCCTGGACAACCACAACCAAGGGTAAATGGACAGGAATGCTGATAGACCAGCTGGCCCCTTGGATTAACAGAGATCACGGGGAGGTAAATTACTACCTGACCCAATTCCTGAGTGACCATGGATACTTCTGCTCCTACCTCAATCGTATGGGAAAGCCTCAGAGCCCGGGTTGTATCTTCTGTTTCGCTGATTGGGACGATGCGTTTCACACGTTTTTCGTCTACAAGAAGTGGAACAAAGAAAGAACAGCTCTTCTCGACTCGGTCGGACAATTCACGCCTGAGAACATCGTGAAATATTTAGTCAAAATCAAAACTCACTTGCCCTTCATTGAGTAGTAATAGACCTATATACAAAGTCTCAAACGTTAAAATCAAGATTTTTTGTAAAGAAATACGCCTACTAGGTATATATAATGTATAAAACGAGAAACAAATATTTTTATATTATATTCTCAAGCAATAAAATATCATTTCTCATAAATTTTTTAAAGTTTTTTTAAGAATTTGTATATAAGACTTATTGTATGATTAGGCAACTACAGTATTTATTTTACGTTATTAAAATATTGCCAAAATTCGCCTGGTTAAGATCTACCGGTGGCGCCGCCCGTGCGGCCAGTTTGTGAAGCTTAGTGGGTTAAGAGCATAAGAATATATAGTGAAAATGAAAAATAATGCAAAAGAATAGATTTAAGATAAAATTAAATACATATTGCACTATTATTTAATGTATTTAAGAATTTTCATTACACAAATTACCAAATAAAATTCTAATTTAAATTTTTTTTTTGCTTATTTGTATAGCCAAAATCCTTAAATAATAGTTTAATGGCTGAATTTTATGTCTGAAACTTCTTTTTGGTAATATTCTCAATTTTTATTGTGTGTTCTTATACTTTTGACCCACTACCTAAGCTTCCCAAAATAACCGCCAGGTAGGGTAAGCGCCACCAGTAGGTCTTAACCAGGTGAATTGCTGCATCAAATCTAATACACTTATGTTATACTTACAATCATCAGCTCAGTATATAGTCAATACAGCCGTATTTTTCAAGGAAAATATCGTTTAGGTTATGCGGTACCGAAAGACCCTTAAAGAATTTTATTAATAACAAAAACATACATTTTATACAAAGGTATAATTAATAAAGAGAGACTTGTATAAATAAAAAAAATTAAAACGGAAGAAAAACTAATTAACAGCAAAACTTAGTATTTATCCACTTTATCACACTAAATATAAAAAACGCTGCCAATTGGTACTCTGCAAATATATCAATTATATTAATGGTAGTCAGTAACATTGAGTTTTATAAAACAATATTTCTAACATTTTCTTTATTTATATATTGTGTACGATTAATCCAGCAAAGATGATAAAAATTTATAAATTAGATTAATAACTCATGATGGTTAAGTCACAAAGACTTGGTTGAAGCACTACGCATACCATAACAAACAATTTTTTTAAATCAACAGTATTACAAATTAAAATAACTAACGAATAATATACTTACGAAAACAGCGGGCGAACAAAAGACAAAAATACAAATAACGTAAAATTTCATATTGCCGAAAAAGTGAAAAACTGTATATATGAAATCTACTATAATCTACCAAACGCTAAGACATACTGACGCCAAAATAAGATGTCCTGCTTTTAATAGCGAATTTGGATAACGATGGGAAATTTTATATTTAGCATTTGCCCATTCGTGATTCGCGATAAGTAATCCTATGCTCCAGTTTTGCCAGAAATCAGTTTTAGTAATTCCAGAATTAATTTGTATTTTATTTATCTTGATCTATAGTAGGTGGCCAAATTATAAGGTACAGTAATACAGCATATACTTTGCTTTAAATAACTCGACATCACATTTTATAAGCCAAAAAATGAGTCAATTTATGAATACATTTTAGTATTATCTATCACTTTAAATCTTATATGTATATCGCAAAATAACTGCAGCTATAAACTACTTTAGCAGATCACTTCATCAACGAAATATAAATTGTATTTTTCCCCGGGTAAAAATGAATTTTAGGGAGGTTCGTGAATCATCTTGAATAATTATGAACTATCATGAATGTTCATCCATGATCATACAAGTTAATGCTAAAAATTTCTTCAATTTGTACATGTTAGCGGGAAAAAACTAATTTTTTTCCTTAGGGAAAAAAGTGACTTCACTAAAAAGTAGTAAACATTCCTTCATTTCATAAAGATCTACCAATAACCCTGATTTTCGATTGTCTTTTAACAGTCCATTAGTCCCGCTTTCCAAGTCAAAAAATGGCCACAGTTGAGATGGGCATAAAGTACTATATGTAGCTCAAGAAAAAAGTTAATTTTTCCCTCGGTTTTCCCACCCGCGGAAAAAATATTCGACTTTTTGCCCTTGTTACATAATGTACTATTTTATGCAGATTAATAAATTAATTAAACGATAATTTAATAATAAAGCTTCAGATAAAAAGTCAGTTGAAAAATATGATAAAATCTCAGGCATTTCTTCACTTAATATTTTAGTTGAAAGTCACCTGATTTTTTCCAGTAGAAAGATTATTTAATTCACATTATCCTTTATTCACATCTTTCAATATAAAAACATCATCTTATTCTTAAGTCATCAGAACGTTTAATGCTTCAATTAAAACTATATGATTGCACTAACAGTTTTTTTTTTAAATACTTAATGCGTATAAATGATTCCATATACAAAAAGAATATTAATATATTTAATACCTATTTCTCGTAATGCATATTGATATGGTCTACCACCGAATTATGGCACGCCTAGCGTGCCCGAGATGTGCTAGTAAATACTAAAGTACATTTTCTGAAACTTTCAAAGCCACTTTTTAAAGTTAGGAAAATTCGTTTCGAGAAAAACATGTTTAAAGTTTCAATTTTGGATGTTATCTAATGTAAATTGTTTTACTTAAATGCATATAACTTTCTTAAGGTGATGTTAAACCCCGTGTTACTGGTAAATACGGGGATCCACTTTTTTCATTCAATTTTAAATTTTAAGAAAATATCTCTCTGAAAAGTTGATATTTTTAATGGGAATAACAAATCAAAAATCAAATCTTGCTATTTGATGCCATCTCGAATTTTTCTTTCAAATTTCAAGTTGATATATTTTTTGAAATTTGAAAATTTACTGACTGACCCTAGTTTGCGCCCTAGAATTTATATCGTCAGAAGAGCTTACCCCTTCTTTCACTTTTTCAAGAAATTCTGCGATTGGTTAAAAATTCTCCTCCCTTAATTAGAAAAACGCCTGCCTTGCAGAAATTTTCCTCCCAGAATTTTTTTAAGAAGCACCTCCCTGTCGGTCACATCCACGCCTACACATTTTATTCGTGAAAGTTTCTACAATCTTGATGTCGAGAAAGTGCATCTCTAGAAGCTGGCGTCAAAGTTGCTGGGAAAAGTGCCACCTGCGCGAAGACCTTCAACGTGTACCAAGCCTTGCTGTAATAAATCGTTTCTCGCCGAAAAACTGGCAGCGTATAGGCCTATAAAAAGCAAGCGTGCGCACAGTAAGCCTTTCTCTAATAATACTTTTTAGTGTACCTGTAAAGCCACATTAAACGAGAATTTGTTTTAAGTACGAAATGATTGAAGTCCAAAGTATTTACACAGCGAAAGCATTTATTATAAATAGCATAATAAATATAACAATTGTGAGTGAAGGAAAATATACGTTTATGATTTTAAAAAAGAAAATCTGTTATGTATAGCCGCACAAAGTAACAAAAGTAATAACAATTATTTAAAGTTGATAAGATCAGTAGATCAAATTACATTTAATTTACTAATCACAGAATAAAAGTTTTACAGATATATATGAACATAGCTTTGTAAAGTCAGTAAGAACATTGCACATTTTACAATCTGGTTGCTAATCAAATGTGTTTTAGAAATTTCAAAAAATCGATTTTTTTTATTGGCTTAAAACATTTGAACCTTCTAGAATATGGTACAAAAGGTCCTATACTGAAAAAAAAAGATTCTTTAAATGATTTCCTCATTTTTTTACGTCCGAAACTGATTTTGAAACTTTAAGTTAATTTTTCTCGAAACGAGTTTTTCTCAACGGGCACGTAGTATAACTTGAACAGTTTTCATCCGATCCATTTGAAATTTTTACCATATCTTAATTATTATATTTCGAAGTGAATAGCGTAGAGAATTTTTAATAAATTGATTTAAACAATTTTTATAAACAATAACGTGCCTTTTTTCATGGAAATTTTTAATTTATGTTCAATTCACTGCTAAATTTGCAAAAATCAATATTTTCAAAATCCCCTACGTGATTAACTAGCTATCAACATCAAGAATAAGAGGATTTTTTTTGTTCCAGGTTGAAATCTGCGATTGGTACACTGCGTGCCGCGGAGCTCTTCCAATGCAAGAGGCCTCAAGAGATCGCCTATAAATCAGCCATTTAGTATTTTTTTACTTAATTTTTTTTTTAAATATACTATAATATTGACTAGTAATATATCCAAATATCATTTCTTTATAACCCTTCTTTCCATTAAAAAAAATACACAAAAAACACGCTTTCTTCGCTATTACAATGGTGTTACCCCATAATACATGGAGTTATTACTTAATAAACAATAATAGATTTTTCGCATATAATAATTCAGATTAAAAGTTTTATAAAATAAATGTGATTTACTTGTCTAGCGGTATGTTAACTTAAATAAATTTATACATTCTTTGAGTTAATTGCAATCAAGTTTTGTCAACTACGCATTATTTGTCTGCATAAATTATTTATGATTAAAATTAAGAGTAGCTTGGGAAAATTCGTATGACGTCACTATGGTGCACTGTGTTACCGCGTGAAAGAAATGCACCGCGGCGGGGGGCAGTTGCGCGGCCAAATGCGCTCGAAGACGGTGCAGCCGCGTGTCGGGTGTCAATGTACGGCGTCGAATTTTTACGAGCCAAACTATCGGGATTTCTTGAAAAGAAATTAAAATAGGCTTGTCAAACTTTCTCATGGTAAGGAAGGTTTGCAGCGCGACACAATACGCTGTGTAATATAATGTAATATTATAGTATATTTATTATAAAGAATTTTGGAACGTCAGAAAATATTATTGTAGATTATGGGACTATGACTGTTGAGCACGTTTAAATTGGTTAATGTTGTTATGTTCAATCGAGTTAATTTTCAATTTAATTTTATTCAACATAAAATTCTTACGGTCTATGAAATTTGTTGTAGAGAGGATTTATCTGAGACAAAGCTGCAATTGCAGCTTCGATGACGACCTACAGTGGCAGCGCAAGAAAGAGCGCCATTTTTCGCACGAAGGCCAATTCTTGGCATGATTCTTGTTTCGGCAGCGCAATCACCAAGATTAGCAGCATACCAGCACAATAACACGCGTGTTCGTGAATATTAAATGTGTAAATTTGTCGCAATAATTAAGCAGGGATTGTATTCCGTAAAAAAATGTTTATAGATTATAGAAACCTTTTAGAAAAGAGTTAATAATTTAAGTTAGCATGTTAAGTGATAAAACAATATCAGAATAGTACATTTTATGTTATACGCAGATGATTCGAGAAATAAATGCTGTACTAAAGTTATGAAATTAATTATGTTTAAAGGATTTTACAAGCAAAAGTATCTTCGAATTTTCAAGTAAATGATAAGTTTCAGTTGCATTGTTGTTAGCATTTATGCAATTATGATTGCTTTGATTTTGCTGGTAGTTTAATAATTACCTAGGGCCCAGGTAAATTGGTATGAACTCCATGTAAAATCGAGTAATTTTTTGCAAATAATTATTTGTGATTATTTCGCCTTTGCGTAAATGTCTGAAGACTGTAGTGTCGGTGACGACCAATACAAGTCGTTATTTTTTTTGTATGTTTCAGAAATATCTGAGTATCATTGCTATCACAAAATAAGAAGCGAAGTGATTAATAAAATAGCGAAAGGAGAAGTGTTGTAGACAAAACGTAATATTCGAGCATAAACTTTCTAGGGCTAAATTTGCAAGTGAGGCGCGCGCTCGGGCTACTTCGTACTTCTTCTAAAAAATCATAATGACTGTTAACCAGTACTACATTACAGAGAAAAACGGATATGAGTTTTGTCTAGAATATATAAAGAATATAAAGGTAGCGGTTTCAAATTTAAGGAGTATTAAATAGATTATGTTATAGATCAAAACAGCTCTCTGATTGTCTCCGATTGGCCAAGAGCACATTTTTCATGTATTTCACACGGTGAGGTAGTTATAGAAAGTAAGGCCCCTGCATAAGCATATACATTCATATGCTTATGAATTATGATTATATGAGTATGTATATAATCATATTATGTACATATTCGAAACTTGATAACGTATTATGATAATATGTAATGATGGATGATCAAATACCTAAATAACACGATACGATGTAGGGACATTGTCGCAACCTTGCTCTGGTAACCAATCAACGTTGTTCGTAAACGTTGTAGCAACGTGTAAGCAAACATTGCAAAAACGTTGAAATGTCCGCTTTGGTTGTAAAAGAAACATTGTAGAAACGGTGTGGTAATGTGACTAGCTACAACATCGCTAGAACGTCACCTAGGAAACGTGCTTAAAACGTTTCGGAAACGTCTCTGAGAACTTCTGAAATTGCCTTAGCATATTTTTCACGTTGTAGGTACTGTGTCAGAACATTGCTACCCAACTAACAAAGTTCAAAGATTAAAAATTAAAAATAATTCATTTTCGCCTCGAAGATGAGATATATGAGAAGCGCAAATTGTGAAGTACCATCCGGATGGTACAGTCACATAGGCCAATCTAATGTAGCTATTTCTATTTTAATAAATATTTGCCAATAAGTTTTGCAAGTTTTGTGGCAACGTTCTAGCGACGTGTTTGCAATGTGGAAGAGTGACACTTTGACAAGTTCTAAACACGGTTCAAAAGTGACCTTCTAGCAACGTGGTAGAACGCCATAAGCACGTTACGGGACCATTTCTACGTTTGTTTTGCAACCAAAGTGGACATTTCAACGTTTTTGCAACGTTACTAACACATGGCTACAACGTTTACGAACAACGTTGCTTGGTTGCCAGAACGTCGCAGCAACGTTTCTACAACGTGTCGTGCTATCTGGGATATTATTATGTATGATCATACATTAACATATATGAAATCCTTTTTTAGTCGAGTACGTAAATCAGTTTAAGAATAGTATTGTACTTTTAAGTTATAATTAGTCAGCGTTCTTTTAAGGAGGTTAGCCCTCGCGCAGCCCACAAACTAGTACTTTTATTTACGTTTTCGCTTAGCCCTTGGAATCGGTGTTCTCATTCGTTCTAAAATTTCGCGTACACGATCTTTAATACTTTCTCAATATTTTGCATACTTTTTCATTTCATTCTTATCATTTTTAAACAATCGCACTCTAAGTTTATTGTCAGTTTATAAGTCGCTCTCATAAGAGCCCGTGTATAAAGTCAAACTTTCAAGTCAATTATCTTTAAAACGGTAAGGGCTAATGCTTTCAAATTTCACATACTATAGTAAACTTAAAATTCAAACTGCCCGCCTTATATCTTACTGCCCGAGCGCTATAAAATTGTCAAGTCCGGCGACTTCCCGCGATTCTCGAACTCGCGTATAGTATATATGTGGCACCCTCGGAGTTGCCGCCACACGAAGTGCGCCCGCTCTTGCCGACAGGCGAGCGGCAGCACAGTCGACGCAAGCAGCGTCTGGAGCCGAGAGCGATATATTAGCCTCGGCCGCCTCGCTGCTCGACTCTACATTCGGCTACAGAGCCTCGCGAGTTGCACGCACTGTACTGCACGCAAACAGCTCGCTCGTAAGCCACAGCTCTGGCGCACCGCCCAGATCTCAAAACTCTTTTCACGGCTAACACAGCCCATTGCATATCTGTATATATTTGTAAATAGTTAATATAGTTTAAAAATAGTGCTGCAATAAATTAAGGTGTGTAAAACCCCTTTTCTCCCTCCTGCCATTGTCCGCCTCGCTCCTGTCCTCGGCGCAAGCAGCGCTGCACCTGCTGGGGCGATTCCCAATGCGCCCTGGCAACCCCGCGGCTAAGCCCGCACATATATATATGTATTATATTACGCGCTAATATTAAAATGCAGATACTACGATATAGTCGTTCTCTTTCGTTCCGTTAGTTTTCCCACGGAAACGGTTGTATATTTAATGTATTTTGTACGTGCCTACATCGTAGCAAACAAGCGTATAAATTATCTTAACGGTCACTCGAAAATAAAAAGCGATTGTAAAATGTAAAACAGACACATCAGTCAATATTATTTATGATTATTTTCCCTCGCGAGCGGAAAACCCGAGAAGAGTCATAAATAATGTGTTCAACTAAGACGCCTAAAGTTCCGAGCAAAAAACCATACGTGCTTGGCTCCCCTTTCACTCGAGACGCATTTTAAGGGTTCTCGGAAGCGAACAAGCCGAAACAATGCACTGAGAAAAGGCGAGAACAACGCCGCACTCTCAGACATGTGTCTGCAGCGTTACGTTATCGGAGGGAAGAAAGGGCCCCACTTTGACTCTCTCCCACGCCAGTACGGGCCTTGCAGCCTTTCGCCGATTGGTTGGCGACGCGGGGAAAAGCCAGTGGAAACTCTCTCTCATTCGCCAAGAGAAGGCAAGGGTGGAGATACTCATACCTCTTCTTCCCTTTGCACCCTCAACGACGCCACCAATGTCACCGCCCTCAAGGAGAAGATAGCGAGGCAGCATCACCAAGAGCTCACCAGCAGGCAGTCAGAGTTCGACAGCCGATGGCGACACTCTTCTATTCTTATACTGTTATATACTCTTTTACCTTGTAATTTCAAAGACTACAATATACATGAGATCTTAGGAGGTTATCTATGTATCTTATTTAAACTTGAACAACTATTATTATTTCTTATACCTTTCCGTGTGTTGAGAGAGCATTTTAATGCTCGCTTGACAAATTAAATTACCCGCGTGTCACGTTCGCGTTAAAACATATTATCGGTCAGAATAACGTATATAGAGAAATTCGCGACGTCACAAAATAAATAACTCGGTCGATAAGATTTGAGGCGGGAAGTTTCAATTCGGGGGTCCAAGCAAACTTGTCCCCACCTGGTGGTTGGATTTAGAACTACTGAAAGTTATAAGAAAACAGAGGTCTCATAACTCCAAATAAACGTTAGTAGAAAACTATTTTAATGTTACAGAGCTTAAACTGATAAACTGGAATTATAATCAATTCAAATACTTCCAAAATGATATGAGACCCTTTATAACTGACTAGGTAAAAAAATATAATTAATTTATTCTTCGTGTTTAAACTTGCCTCCACGAATCACGTGACTTATTATAACTTTCAGCAGTGCTTGCAGCGCGCTCTGACGGGAGTTGGACCCCCAAATAGTTAATTAGCTTCGGAACCAGCTTAAAAATTGCACGCACAATCGCATAAAGCTAAAATGAACGTTTTCATCATTCAAAAGATTATGGACTAACTAAATACAATATCAAATAGTACCTTGTGCATCAGTTGAATTGAAAAATTAGCATTTTGAAATTTATTTTAGACTAACTTTTTTCTGATTGAATATTATATTGCTTTTCAAAGTAAAATAAACACTTGTGTGGACTATGTCTAGATAATAATAAAATGTTTAACATGCAACACACAACATAAAAAAAAACTGTATATAAGCTATGCGGGAAAAGAAATGACTGGTATAAGATACTACAATGAAAAAAACTCTCCGAAAACGTTCAATAAATTTTATTAGCGACAAGTAAGTGACGTGTTGTTTTTTTTTTCTCTAGGTACTGGTGGAGAAAAATGAAGAAATACAGAGGAGTCATGTCGAACAGAGACGCATACGAGAATCATGTATCGATCACCAGAAATCTAAATATATACTTTTTCTTTCTTTTGTCACGAAATTCTCTTCCATCCAAAAGCCCATTTTTTAAAATTATTTTACTCCAGAGCGCCTCCTCTCCGTCATACTTTTTTCTTATTATTATTATTTAATCCCGCGGCACCTTTGCCTCGGTACCACGTCACAGTGTTGATTTTTTTCAGCGTTTTATTTACTTTTCTTTTTATCCTGCCTCTCTCAAAGAGTCTCTTTTTTTTACAAAATATCAGAGGATTCTTTCCAACACCCTCTTTTGAAAAAACAGCCAAACGATCGATCGGTACATTGCCTTCTCTTTCGATCTCTCTTTTTCCTTATCGCGGGGAGAACCTCTTTTTTCTATTTTCTCACGGAGATGAAGAGAAAAAGTTCATCGCACGCGCTAAGAAAAGAAAGAGAAAGAGAATCATCAAAAGCTCATCTCGACTTCCATATACCGATATTTGATCTCGCGTTTACACACTCGGAGACTTATTGTACGCTCACAATTATTATCGATTTCCGCCTATCGCAGTAAGATATCAATCACAATTGGTCGAGTACTCGATTAATACTTGCGCGTCTCGTCTTTTTTTATAGATATACAAAACACGATATATATTTTCGTAATTGATTTCGCCTTCTGGGTTTGTTTTTTTTCTTCTTTCATATATAGGTCGCTTGTGACGAAACGACTACTGTTTTTGTTATTCCCGATGAATAAATATATATAACACATATCACGCTTATCGAATGGAAAAAGAAAATAATCAAGCATCTAATTTTGTAATTCAATTTTAATTTGTTTTGTTCTTTTTAATAAAAATAGAAATCAACACCTAAAAGAAATTATATGTAAATAATTAAACAGTAAGTGATACTTTGTACTTTGAAAAATAAGCTAACGTATCCTTGTAAAATGTCTTAACCGAAATCTTTTTTTAGTTTTTTTTTTATAATGGTAAAATAGTAAATGAATAAATGTATGTCCTGTTGAATTATTTACACAATACAATAAATTGATGCAATAAAAACATAAATAAAACGAGATTTGTTTTCGTTGTGGACTAAGATATAATTATTTGACAATTTTGTAATTACGTTTTCTATAACGCAAAAAGTGTTCGTGACCCATCGATCTTCGTACAATGGATCGGTCATCATCGCCCTGCTACAACAAAAATCACGTGAAACATTACCTGACACCTCACGCGATATAAAGACTAATGCTAACGAGTGAAATTTTGTGGCAAAGTTTATTTGGCAGCTTATAAAACGACAATAATAATAAAGTCTCGTAAGATATCACGTGAAAATTTGTCATGAAATATCACGTGACATTTTGCTTGAGAATTTGAAAAACTCTTATAAACTGTCAAATAAACTTTCACACGTGATTTCTTTTTGCTTCACAATCTAGCATCAAATGTCACGCAAGATCTCACGTGATTTTCCTTTCCCCAGGACATCATCGTCGTCATCGATTTATCCCTCGTTTTTTGTTTCGTCTCGCTTTACAAGCGTCTTCTCATCCTTAGTGATAAAAATAGAGATCGCTTGGCATATTATATAATTTTTTGTTTATTATTCTCTGTCTCTCTTATCTCGCACTCACATCACGCATCATTATCATCATCAGACACACAAGCACTTCACTTCTTTCTGGTCTATCTCTTCATCCTTTCTTATTTTCCTTTATGCTCTCGTCTCTCGCGTATATAACTCGACTATTAAGTTCTAGGTATCGTTCTGCATCTTTTCTTTTTTTTTTTGTAATTTCTGAATTTAATGAGGTATCACGTCATTCAGGATATCGTGGACAAGCTAAATACTAAGCTTTACGATTGAGATATTAGTAAATATATCACTTTCCTTAAAAAAAAAAAATAATAATGAGAGAAAACACGTAAGAACGAACTCGCGTGATGAAACAAAGAACTAATTTCTTTTGACTTTCTATATAGTAATGCTTTGCTAGTTAATAATAATTGTAACACGTACACGTTCGCTGTTGTCTTTTTTCGTTACCTTTTGCACATGACTTTTTGAAAATTTCGATTCGAACAATTACGTCGATTGCAGAGATAAAACGCCATTACAATTTATAATTTACGTGAATCGCTCTAGACACTTTTCAAATGCATTTTTAAAAATCTAAAAAAATAATTTGTCGTTCCACACGCATAATATTTTTTGATATACATCTTTAAGTAAAGCTACTTTGGTTAAACCCACATGCACGTACGCTCTCGTTTTTAGAGAGAGCCGAGAGGACTCGAGAGGGGGGGGGGGGGGCGGCGATGAAATTCTTAAGAAGTTATGCAAAGTTAAAGGATACAATAATTCGCAGAGAACAAAACTCAACTGGCGGGCTGTATCTCTCTTTGTATTTATCTTCCGAACAAACAACCACTTAGAGACTAAAAGACGAGATTTTTCGGAACGAATAAATTCAGGCTTTTCTAGTCGAATATCACGATTCTTTCATTTATTTGTGTTTCTTTTATCATCTTTTTTTGTCTTTTTTTTTACACAAATCTACGAACTGCACCAAAAGGTCGTCGTCGATCAATCGCTTAGAAAAAGGACGCGAATCGAGAGAAGACTAAAGTCTCCCATTTTTCAACATAATATTTATAATATATATATATTTTATATATATAATATATTTATGTATATCTTGTTTATACGAATACGTGTAATGCTAATGTGTACACCTTTAGAATTATATGCTTATAGTACATTTATCCTTCCAATAAGTTCGTTTAAGAACAAAAGGGTTCATAAAAAGAAGTAGAGGGGAGAGGGGACTTTGGTGCGAAATTATATAAGCTCAGGCTTGGACGAAGGGATGATCCTGACTGACGTTCCGTACTCTAACAACAACTCTATTCAATATCACTTTTTTTCTTTTATTTATATACCCATTAAGCTATATATCTCTCTCTCGCTCTTTCTCTCTCTCTCTCTCTCTCTCTATTCTCTCTCTCTCTCTCGCTCTTTCTTCGGAGCACGAACGCGACGTTTCTCACATGCTCACATCGCGTTGCTCGCAAAATCTTTCTGAAAAAAAAAAGAAACATCCTCGCACATTGTCGAAGCTAAAGTAAAAATAACTCGAAACGTACGCTACTGTGATAACTGGACAAAAAAATATCCGACTGCGAAGCGAAGAGTTTACAAGGAAAAAATAATCGAAGAGGGCAAGGTTTGAGATGCGCAAGCGTTTATAGACTTTTATACTGCTAAGATAACAATCAAAGACCTTTTACGAGCTAATCTATTTGTCTTCTATTCTTTTTCTGTGTCGAACGTCTGCTTTTGTTGAAACATTATTGCTAAAAATTACAAATCTCTTTTGTCACTTTTATAATCCACCGTGTTCGTAGAATGAATATCGCATGTCCATGGTTTTTGCTTTGCTTCGTTCTCGAGCTTTGTCAAAGGATATACGTAACTCGCGAGAGAATTTACCATCACAAGCCCGTAAAAGACGCATACAAGTATTCTTTTCTTTTTTTGGGTCGTTTTGATCATCTACAATTGAACGCTCGTTTACCAAGCATATTAATATATACATACATCAATTTCTTCGAGAATTTGTTTGCGTACGATAAGATTGCAATTCCTTTTGACAGGAAATCTCAGGTCAACTAGTCACTTTGTAATATTGATCGATTCTAAGACTCGGACAAGTACATGTTACACATTCGAATGAAATGTCTCTCTTTTCTTATTGTTTTTTTCTTTTTTCTTGGTACAAATATAGTGAGTTAATCTTACACTTTTACTCTCCCGCACTTTCTCGAGCTCTCGTGTTTTGGGCAGGCACGTTATGATAGTATTGGCCAGTAAAATACCTGGTACGATCAATTATTTATTTATTCATTTATTCTTTGTTTTTTTTTCAAAAAAATCTATTTAAGAACGTCCCATCGGAATCTCGTATATAGATTACATAAAAATTCTACGAACAAAAAAATAATATATGACCTTCCAAACGATTTTCTCTCCATTATTCAAAAAAGGGTAAAAGACTTTCGCCTGCGTCAAACGAAAAAAAAAGGGGGCTATAATTTTTCCTTCCAAAAGAGACCAATTTTTTTTTTCTTCCTTCTCATTACAAGCTATATATATATGCATACATATATATAGAAATATTCGCGTAACGTGTCTTTCGTCTAGCTGCTTTAAAAAATTCAAAATTCATTGCAGCAGTAGGCGCAAAGTCACAGGTAAAAAGAAAATCTAATTCGTTACAAGAAAGCACGCTTCTCAAGCGACCGAAACAACTTATTTACTTTAAATCATCCTCTCTTTTTCTTTCCCCCTCTCAAATAAATACAACTCTTTATCTCGCGTTTCGATCTCGCATCGTCGTTCATCGCTCATCCTATACATCTCTCCTGTCACCCCGATGACTCTCCATTCTTGTCTCTCTCTCTTTCTCTCTCTCTCTCTCTTTCTCTCTCTCACGTGCCCCTCAACAAAACAAAGTCATCAGGGATCCTCCTCTCTAAAAAACACCATCCCTCTTTCTCTCTCTCTCTCTCTCTCTCTCTATCTCTCAATATTCAAAAGTAGGTAGGAGAGGTGCGTATAACGCGCGCGCGCCCGTGTACACGTCGTTCGTCGACGGCTGCCCCTTTCTTTTTCTTTCCAAGAAAAAAAAAGAAGAAAAAAAATGCGAATCAAAACAACAGTAACAACAGCACAGAGCGCGCCTTTTTATCCCTATCACGTATACAAAAAAGAAAAAGTAAAGGGGAAAAAGAGTTTTGCTTTCGTTAGCGATGGGGGTTGGGGGGTTGGGGGTGGGGGGAGATGGGGGGCATTCAATGATCGTCGGCCTCGTGCACGCGCTGGCGTTTTGGCTGCTGTGATGGTGGTGGTTGTGATTGCTGTTGGAGGTTCTCGGGTGGCTCGGGGCTCTCGACGATGGCGAGGGGCGCCGGCGAGCCCGGCGAACTGTCCGGCTCCTCGTGGCCTCGTTTGATGCTGCTGCTGGTGCTGTTAGTCGTGCCCACCCCAACGCCTGCGTCAGGACCGATGAAGCTTCCACTGGAAGGATGAGGGATGCACGTTAGTTTGTATTCTTTTTTTTGGGGGCGAGGGGGATTGGTTTTTTGGATTTTTGATGGAGAGGAGCGGAGTGTGGTTGGGATTTTGAGTGGTGGGTCTGTTTCGAGTGTGGAGAGTGAATTTTAGTCGAGTGTTTTGATTCATTTTTGATGGATAGATTATGTCCGTTGATGAGTAATTTTTACATTTTATTCTAAATGGAGCCGATTGATTAATCTTCTTTAAATTATTGCAGTTTTCTTAAAATGTATCCTAAATTGAACGTATAATTGATCAATTCTCATGAAACTGTGTTTCTTTTCACTGATTTTGTTTCTCTATAGTATAAGAGATGTATTAGATATTAAAAGGGCCAAAAATTACTCTTTAATTAATAATGTCATCAATGTTGAAACTGAGCTTTTTTGATTAATTTAATTTTTTTTTTTAAAGAAAGTATTTCAATTGTTTAAAAAGCCATAAACTACTCTTTGATTGATAAAATCGTCCAACAATGTATAATTTTTAAACTTTCATTTAAATTAAAAAATAATGTACTTTAAATAATAGTACAGTGTGCAACAAGAGGAGAAAATGATTTTCTCCCGTGTTACACACTGTATTTTTTTCAACAAAGGCATACTAGGGCGTTTGCTTTTGTACATGAGTTAGGTATAGGATTGTACATTTTGAGTCGTGCACAACACATTTGATAATCCATTATTTTCCGCAAAAGTTGGAGATAATAGATATATTTTCACACTTTTATCAAACACGCTCGAAATGCGCAATATTTTACTCTACTTTCAGGCGTGAAAAAATGGTTATTTCATGCCTGTATTGAAAGAAAAAAAACATTTTACAATATAAATATATTTTAAACATAAATTTCTACGATTTTGGCGTATAGATTTGGTGAACTTCTGAATAAATTTTCTCATGATTATACTGACATATCCACTAAATACAATATACCCTTTCTAGATTCATTCTTTTCATATTAAGACTTGTTGTTTCTTTCCAAAATTCTCAAAAATCTCATCAATTCACTAGCTCTATTAGCCAACATCAATTTCTATATACCAGGTGGCGTCTTGAGACCATCAAATAAATATTTTTCTCAAAAAATAAAATAAAAAGATTTGAATTTTAGATCCTGTTGAGATAAAATATGCTCTTTTGCGAACAAAAATAGTCTATTCATAAAAAAACTACCCACAGAAAAAATATTTAGTTTATCTTAGAAAAGGAAAACTTTCTGCTGCATTAAATATTATCAATACTTTGTAAAATATTTTCACATTGTGATTGTATACTAGTTAGCGCAAATATATTACGCTATTTGCGTATGTATTTTGTAAAGAAACTTAAATCCCGTACACTCTCTTACATAAAATAAAATATCCAAATAAAATATGAAGAATAATCAATTCACCCTCCAAAGTACTGCCAAATAGAAAATGTCCTCTAAACTACCCCCGACAGTTCAACAAACAACGACCTATAGACCGAGTAAAGTACTCCTAAAGCTACGAGACAAATTCAATTAGATTTACTCACCTGTAATTATAACTTGTTTGTACAATAACAGGAGCTGGGCTGTACTGGCCAGCTGGCGACAGAGCGTGCTCCTCGGACACGTTCCCAGGTAGCAAATACTTGTCTGCAAACATTTGATCAGTAACTATGAGCGTTACAGACAGTACAATCCAACGATTAATAAATGAAAAGAAAAGAATAAAAAGAAAAAACCAATCAATCTCTAAAAAATTGTAGGGAAGACTGGGGTACAACGCAACAAATAAATATAGTGTAATAAATGGATAAATAAATAAATAACGGACCACTAGCCATAATTCTTATATACAGGGATATGTTTTGTTCTGCAAGGCAATCTACTTATGGTGGTAGTGTAAGTTAATGCTCTCTGGTATGGGCAATTAGGATGTTGCATAGAAATAAAAAGTTGATCTTTCACATAAAATAGGTAGAATAGCGAAAAATAATTAGGTCGTATTTTTTCTTTTATCATATAAATGAAAAATTTGAAAGTTATAGACGTTTAAAATGTTCAAATTTTCGATATATATATAGATATACTCTAATGCTACGTGACGTCACGAAAGTATACCATCGTGACGTCACGCAAATTTCAAATGACCGTAATTACTTCAATTTTCGATAAATTGAAAAAATAAAAAACACGACCTAATTATTTTAGCATAAACTATTTAAATACGAAATAAAAAAAATCATGCAACAACCGAATTCTCCTCCAAGCACAAAAATGTTGACAGTACAAAAAGTTATTCACAGATGTGATTCTGTGAGAATGACAAAAAATTTTACACATACCGTAAATCAGGGTGACTTTGAGACATTTTTGTAATTTGTTTCTACAAATTATATAATTGAAAATTTTAATTTTGTGATCTCTGCCATCCAGTATTCCACTAGTATTGTCATTTTAAATTATCAAAATAAAAATCGAAAATGAATGGTTAAATGTCACTTTGAAGATCCGAAAGTCAATTCCCTTAATTACCGACCGGACCATACATTATTTACTTTATAAACTAAATCACGTATATTTAGCTACAACCCAAACTCGCTAGCCCTACATTTAGAAGTAATACAGCTCTCTAAGAAGTTTCAGACGTCAAAAACAACGGCACCCTAAAAAATTATTGGAATGAAATGTTAACGAAATTTTATTCCAATAATTTTTTGGCGTGCCGTTGTTTTTGACGCTTGAAACTTCGTAGAGAGATGTATTACTACTCAATGTAAGGCCAGCGAGTTTGGGTTTTGTCTAGATATAACTATTTTTGTAATTATAAATAATTATTCACTACTCGTTCGATAAAAATCTGGGCGGGAAATTTGAGTTCTTAATTGACTTTCGGAGCCCCTTAAAAAGTGACTCAAAATCGCCCTAGTATCCAAAGTCTCCACCCCGGTTCACGGCACTCGAATGAACTTTCTTCATATCAATCAATGCTTTTACCATTGTCATAAAGCATTAAGGGGAGATCAGAGTCCTATACCTTACATACTCAGATACCGACATTATCGATTTTTCGTTTTATGCAATCAATTTTTACTTTAATAAAATTTTACGAACGTACGGACATTCTTAATGATAAATAGATTGTGCGTACATTCGCGAAATTTAAAAATCTCATTTATTCATTGAATAAACCGAAAAACTACAGTGTCGGTATCCGGCATCTCTTTAAATACTTCCACAAAACATGCAGGTTTACATTCTTCAATTTGACACTAATTTTAAACCAATTACCACTTTAGTTCATTAAAAATCACGCTATGTAACACAACATCCACGCATACCAATTCGCCTGGTTGAGAGTTACCGGTGGCGCCGCCCGTGCGGCCAGTTTGGGAAGCTTAGGTAGTGGGTTAAGAGCATAAGAATACACAGTGAAAATGAAAAATAACGCAAGAAAACAGATTTAAGACAAAAATAAGTACATATTGCACTATTATTTAATGCATTTAAGAATGTTCATTACATAAATTATCAAAAAAAAATACTAATTTAAATTTGTTGCTAAATAACTTAAATAATTGTTCAATGGCTGAATTTGATGTCTGAAACCTCTTTCTTGGTAATACACTCAATTTTGACTATTATACGTGTTCTCATAGTTCTAACCCAGTACCTAAGCTTCCCAAAGTGGCCGCCAGGTTGGCGCTAACAGTAGGTCTTAACGAGGCGAATTGCCATGTGTACCACGTACCGTCGTACCCCCCAGTCTCTCCCGCCTACAATCCAATCCACATTCCACATTCTCTTTGTCTCTCCATTCGCTTACCGTCCCGATTGTTGTCGCTGCTGCCCACGCCATTGGTCACGACGGTGATCTGCTGCATGAGCCGGGAGGAGGGCTTGTGGGAGGAAGAGGTGGAGGAGGAGGACGGCGGCGGCTGCTGCTGCTGCGGCGGAGCGTACGGGTGGCCCGGGGAGCCCGGCGCCGACTGGCTGTTGAGCTGGCCCGCGGGCGAGGGCACCGAACTGTCCGGATAGGACTCGGGGCCGGGCGAGCCCTCGCGGCTCAGGCACTCGGGCGTCATCAGGCCGCTGATGCCGACGTGGGACGGCGAGGCTGGCGCGCTTCTGGAATTTTTTAAGAGAATCGATTAGAAAGAGTTTTGCTGGTGCTGGTATTGAAGGAATTCGGGGTGATGTATAGGTGAGGTGATGTTTCGACGATTCGATGATATATCATCTCATGTTTTGACTTCTTATATAGATATCGGCGCTCCTTATGAAGACGATAGCACATTTTAGATTTCCCGAGAAATACTAGTTCTTGTCAGGAAGGTCATATGAAATTTAACAACTTTCAGAATTTTAGACAAAAACTATAATTTCCTTAGAGGATCTAAGAAAGTGTTAGTATTAATTGGAATATCTAGAAAATACTAGCTTTTTTTTATAAGAGGTCTCTAAAAAGAATTAGAAGTATTTGAGAAATCTGAAATGTGCTAGTCTTCGTAAGGGACGTCGATATATCACCAGATTCATACTTGATTTCATCGATTATTTACCGTCTACCTGATCTAATCACCATGTATTGAGCAATCTTTTTAGGCGATTGATCGAACGAAAGGGGGCCATTCATAAATTGCATCAGGCTGTTTTTGAGAATTTTTTAACCCCCGTTTCTACCCCCAGTAACGGATTTTTAATTTTCCTATGTTTTTAGTATAATACAATGTCACACTAGTTAATATCTCTCTTCCTCCTCCAATCACAATGTAATTTATGAATGACCCCAAACTAGTAATCTTATTAGGAGATAATCATGTCGAGACATCACCTGGTTTATCACCTGATTTTTCTTTAGGAAACCCCTTTAGTCTGAATATTGCACATAATCTATTGTTCTACTCGAAGTATGCATTATTTCAGTGAGATAGTACCTTTACTTCGGAGCATAACTCTATGAGGTTTCATGCTACAAAATTGACTCAAAAGATCAGATTGTAAAGATAGGCGGAGAGCTATAATTTAAGCTTCGTTTCATATGAAAATATTAATCTGGCCCAACGTTATTAACAATTGAAGATAATGTCTAAAAATAAACGAATTTAATAGAATCAATCAATCGCGCCAGCGCCAGGCGGAAATTAAATTTTATGAATAATTTATGTATTTTTAGAAGCAATTTTCAATTGTTAATAATCTTGGGTCAGAATGATATTTTTATACATTGCAAGTATTGCAATTGTGCTTAGGCGTAGAGCTGATATTTCTCACTGAAATAGAACAACTGATATCTTAAGTACAAGGGCCCATTCACAAATATGCTGAGACGCATGTCACATATTTTGTAAGCACGTTACAAAGTTTTACGAGATTTCGTGACCCACAACTCTGACACTTTCCTTTTAAAAATAAATAGCCATTTTCACTGCGTTACTTGGCTCTTGTTTACAGAAATAAAGAAGCAATAATAAAAGCCTCCTTTCCTTATAAATGTCTGCAAGAGTTTATGCACGATTTTCTGCAGAATTTTCAAAACCTGCCAATTTTTCTACACGGTTCTCTACAAGAAATATATTCTGTTTCTGTAGACAGATCTGCAGGCAAAAAGCTTGTAAAGAAACGTGTCAAAAAACCTGTAGAAAAAGTTGCAGGTTTTGAAAGTTCCGCAGAAAATCATGCAAAAATACTGCAGGAAATTTTGCTGCAGATATCATTGAGAAAACAATATCGTAAAAGCACGATATCGTAACTTTCCGATTCGCGTATTGTTCAGCGAATTCACGTTAATTCAATGTCGTCAAAATATCGATGCGCTTTCTGCGAAGTATGACCTACTTACTACAAGACATTCAACCATTTAATAATGTATTTTCAAAATGCAGATTGACATTTCAGATCGCTAACTTCACAATATCACATTGCATCTAACGCCGAGCAATTACAACATCGATGCGTATAAATCTTCACGACGCGATACGCATCGTGCACGTTACAATACAGTTTTACCAGTGACGCCCGTGTATTTCTTTCTACATTTCGCGGGTTTCCGGAAAATGCAAAAAATCAAGAAGGCTTAAAAATAAGTGACCATTTTCACTAATTATGAGTTTCTTGAGCCATTACTTTAAATGAATGTTAAAAACTTTGAACTTTAATATGGGAGTAGGTATTTCATCAGATAGACATATTTAGAAAATCAAAACTTTAAGTTATAAAGCATAATGAGCATAAAGATAATATTTCCAAATGATAAATAATGAAGAATACTGAATGTGCCTAAAGAACAAACTTAATGAAGTTACAATTAATGAAATGGATAAGTTTATATCAATGAAATTTCGAAGACGTAAATGTAGAAGGCTAAATATCAGAATAGAAAAGTTAAAAATTACGCCACTTATCTAGATAAACGGATTTTTCGATTCTAATCTGTTTCAATAATTGAAATGCGTTCTAATATTTTCATTTCTATTCGTTGTCAGTTCTTGTAAAATTCCAAAAATACTCGGCACTTTTATTCTCGACTTTCCCTTCATTCTTAAATTTCCACTCGAATGCAAGGCAAATCTTCAATTTTTAAATAACCAAACCATGTTTTTGTATTGTACAACGTTGTATTTTAAAAACATTACACTCCGCAACATTCGTTCCGAAGAAACATCCATCTAAAAATGTTCCCTTCCGACAAAATAGCACCCCCCCCCCCCTCTCTCACTATTTGTATTTTGTTATTTTTATTATATTTATTTTATTATGTATTGACGACGCGTATTCTGTGATGTACCATTTGACTTAGACTAGTTCATTATATTTAGATTTTATAAATTGACGAACTGTTACAGCGAATAATGTTATTTGTTATATAAGAAACGCAATAATGAATGTTAAATGTGAGATATCAAATGTATAAACTGACTGATATTTTAATTATTTTAACTATATATGTACATGCGATTGTAAGAATTTTGTCATTGATGAATAAATAGTATATCTATCTATATCTATCTCTCTCTGAAAAACCACGAATCGTCCTTCTTTCCTGAGATAAGAAATCCCCCCTGAACACGCACCTCGAGGACAGGCCGAAGGGCGCCCTAAAGCAGGGCACCCCGCGCTGTCTCCTCCTCCTGAAGGCCTGCTCGATCAGCTTGGCCTCGCTCTGGGGGTCTATCCGCCAGAAGGAGCCCTTGCCCGGCTCCTCCTGGCTCCTCGGCACCTTGATGAAGTACCGATTCAGCGAGAGATTGTGCCTGATCGAGTTCTGCCAGCCCTTGTCCGCCGTCCTGTAGTACGGATAGTTCTTGGTGATGTAGGAGTAGATGCCCGAGAGGGTCAGCTGCTTGTCCTGGGCCGAGGCGATGGCCTGGACGATCAGCTGGGCGTACGAGTAGGGCGGCTTCGAGTCGTCCTTGGGCGGACTGTAGTGCGGGGCGCCGGCGTTGCCGTTGGCTGGAGGTCGACCGGAAGAAGAAGAGTGCCGTTAGACGTGGTGGAAGTGGGGGAGGGTGGATTTTGTATTGGTGGCTGTGTGATTTGCGCGTGACAAGTCGACATTCTAGGTTTAATTTTGAGGGAATTGGAAAACTTTTTAATTTGAATTTTTAATCATTGTATTGGAGTTCTTTAACACTTGTTCTAGTTCAATTCTTGACATTTATCAAGGTCTTTTATTTTTGTATGAAAAAATTAATATTAATATTTTTTTTGTGCAAAAATTATGTTGAAAGTTTTTTGAGTTGTCACGGCCTTGTTTTGGGGGTGCGAAATGTAATACCATCATAGTTGGAAGTTTATATTATATTATTATACTGATATTTTATATACAACACTTTTGTATATTAGGCCATAAATAAGTAGAATAAATAAATAAATAATTAAATAATAAAATAAATAAGGATAAATTTTAGATGTACATTAGGAGTGAAGCTCTTAAGGTGGAGTTATTTTTTTCGTATAGATATTAAAATCGTAGTAGGGTAACTGAACCAGTGATATTCTTATTTGTTTGAGAATAATTGGTAACCGTACCAGTGAATGACCAGATTGCGTGATATATTTATTTGTTTGAAATAGTACATTACGATACGTGTGACCTAAGTAGTCCTTTACAGCACGGCGTGTATTAGCGCCCGAGCTTAGCGAGTATCGTATACTATTTTATAGCACTACCTGCCCTAAGTCCGCTGTCACGCCTATCCGTGCCCTAAGCAGTCCATTGCCGCACCGTACGGTAGCGACTTAAATATATTTAAGTTATATTTTTTGTAATTTTTCATAAATCTTTTAATATAAATATTGTAAATAAATAATAAGTTTGTTAGCTATATTTTGAGTCTCTTTATAAGACAGATTTTTAGATTCTTTTTAAGTAATAATTTTGTACATTGTCCTTACCATACTACAAATGATCAATTGATATGTCAGGTGATTTGTCAGCTAACAAATCACCTTACATTTTGGCATGATTTATCAGCTGATTTATCACCTGATATAACAACTGATCTTTTGCTGCAGGGTATACACTCTTAAATATAAATGGTATTAATGTGTTATCTATATTTACAAAATTTAAGACTGCAGTTAATCGAAGCGCGATTCTGATTAGATTATATTTTGATTTTGCATAACCAATGAAGTTTAAGTACATAATATGAATTGTAACTATATGAATTTACTTTTATATATACATATTATTAATGTACTAAGAAAAGCGTTTTCAGAATAAACAGAAACCTGAAAAAGACAACAAAATCGTTGCCAGAACGTCGTTGATATGACTAATAATAAGTAAATTAAATTTATTTATTAATTGACTCACAAAAAGAAATCGTTTCTACACCAAATATTTATTTTAAAAAAACGCGATGAATGGTTCTTCAAATATTAATTACTATATTTATTGAAGATAATTGGCCTAATAAAATAATAAAATCATAAATTTCTCTAAAGTAGTTAAAAAATGTTATCTTTTATAACAAAAAAAAATTATGTAAATCATGGTTTTGAAAACTTGATAAATGTACTATACGGATAGACTACTTTTGGTTAAAATCATAATTCAAAAATCATCATATACATATTCTTGAATTTTTCAAATTTAAATATGTTTGTAAAAGCTATAGCTTGCTAAAGGTTCTTTGTGTGATATCACTTCGTTGCAAGATCAAAGAATACCACAGTAATAAAGTAATTTCACAAAAATCTTAGATCAGGTAAATTTTCTTAAGAGGGTAAAAGTATGTCTACACCTGCAAAAAGACGACTTATATATTTAAAAATATAGTTTTAATGCAACATTTTACACCTGCCAGAGCTCTATATCTTCTACATAACTCAAATTAACAGTAGTCAGTCAAGCTCTGAAGTGATGATCTATATGAATTTAATATTTCTCAAAATAACGGTTTTCATGGCTGTGACCATTAACATTGATAAAAATTTTCTAATTTTTGCAATATGTTGTAGGTATTAGTGGTTACAGCCATGCATACCGTTGTTTCAAACAATATTATTAATGGGTAAACTCATATGAACCATTCATTAGAAAGAAAGTCTACAGCAAGCTCATTCTGAAGTGAGTGTTGCATGAGACTCGAGCACTACTAACTTAAGTTATGTCCAAGATATAGAGCTCTAATAGGGATAAATTCATTTAAATTTTATTAAAAGCATATTTTTAACTGTTTTACTACAGTGGGAAAAATTGATCTTTTACACAAGTTCTGTATATTAGTAATCAAAATTTTATCATTCTCAGAAGACCTTCAAGAGCACATTTTCTATTTCTATAATAGATAAAGCATCACTGAAAATCAATTTATTGTCGTCTTATTTTTAAGTAATTAAATATCAAAACCAGTGACCCATACAGCAGCTAAATTGTTAAATACAAAACTCTATTTTAATTACTTTTAGGTCATGTCACGCATTAAAATTAACAATTTTTCTCTTTTTTTTTGAAGATGTAGACACTTGTTTACAACCCCTAAGGTAGTTCTCTGGCTACATTACTATTCAACAATTTTTTTCTTCAAATCCGTTGAAAAGTTGATATATACGTAAACAGTAATCATTTACAAGCCCTAAAATTTTGAGGGGGCCTACTACCCAAATCTAAAACCAAGATATTTATATTTATAGATTGATATCTTAGCACAAAACCTGAAAATAATGATCTTCAAATCACTTTCATTGCTAACAATATATAAGGATTTTCTTTCCCACAGTGCTACAGCAGTTTATGATAATTTGTTATTGTAATTTTAATTCATGTTTATTACAATTTCAATGGATCCAATTTCAATATAAATCAGTACCTTGGATTTTTTAAAGTCCATAAAATAAGAAAAATGAGAATCTCATAAATGCATATTATGTTACAAATACCATAAAAATAGACAAATTTTTAAAATATTCACAAGCAGTGTCGTAAAGCACCAGGAGAAAGAACTGAAACAATAAATATCTTGAATTTAAGTACAGTAAAGCCCTCTGAAAATTTCAAAACTCGTAAATAACCCAACTATTTAGATATAAACCAATGTTTAAAGGAATTGGATGAAAAAACAGTATCCTAACTATCGAACCATCACAACAAAAACCACCTCACATCCCACCCACCAAACCCCCAACCAACCAAAAAAGATATTCTAATCATACCACCAGTTCCACCGCCCCCTCCTCCTCCTCCACCCCTGTATCTTGGCTCTGCCCCCGGCTCGGGGCTCATCTGCCTGCTGCTACTCTGCGCCACGTCTCCCACCCCGTGCCTCTCCAGTCCCCCAGAATTCTGCGGATCGTTGGCCACCGCCGCAGCATACACCGCCACCATCTGCAGATCAGCAGAGATGTTCCTCCTGCCCTGGCCCGAGCGCGGACTGGCCGGACACGAGTTGGCTGCACTTATGGTGCCAGTGGGCGAGGGGAAGGGACTGCTGTAGCCTGTGTCCGCAGCTGGTATGTTGATGCGCAGGGGAGGCAGGGGGGCTCGTTGCTGCTGCTGGGGCTGTTGGTGGTGCTTGGGCGGAGAGGACATGCGCAGCAACGCCGTGTTGTTGTTGCCCGTGGCGGGTTGTTGCTGCTGCTGCAGCTGTTGGTGGTGGTGGTGGGGTTGCTGGTGTTGCTGCTGGAGCTGGAGCTCCTGCTCGTCAACCAGCGATTGGAACACGAGCCTTATGTTTGTACTTGGAAATCTGAATGTGCACCTGGAAGCGGGGAATAGTCGGTTAGTCGAAAGCTGAGAATCGTTGGGAGAGTTGAGAAATTAAAAATGATCTTTTTAATTTTTGCTTTTTTTAAATTGGAAGGACGTTTGAAAATAGTTTATCGGTGTGGATGAACCAACTTGTATTTTTGTTAAGTATCCGATCTGACGTGTTTGGGTTGATTGTAGTGACAATATTGAATTTATTGTTAGTTGATGAATTAATGTAAGAAAAATTAGTCTATCAGTTTTCACGAACCAAGTCGCACTTTTATTAACTATCCGATTTTTATGACATGGTTGTGTGATTACAGTGTTGATTTAAATTATTAAGTTAAGTTTTTAAGTTAAACTCCAATTTTCTAGTAAAAGTCTTTCAAAAATGTGTACTCTTGATAAATAATTATCTTTCTTTTATTTAGTTTATGTAAAAAAAAATCAATTAATTTTGTCAGTTCTTATATAATTTTCAAGTATATCGAGTGCCAGCTTGTGGCATAAATGAGTATTGTCATAACAATTGCAGTGACTTATGGTTTCTGATTGCAATAACTAACAATAATCAATGGTTTCTCCTCTGTGATAAGCAAACTTAACCTTTATGTGGATTAAGCGGAATATATTATTTTCTCCAAACAGTGTTGTACCCATAGTCAGAAGGACAAATATATTCATCCTAGCATTTTAGTTCCTAATTTTTAATTTACCTAACTACAAAAGGTCTGTGACCACACAAATTAAAACTCAAGTTTTATTCGATATTATCACAGTGATTCAAAATTTAGATTCTTATAAAGAATGTTGTAAATTATAGAAAACTGGAAGAAAAATAACTTCACATAATACAAAATTCCTGCATTTGTAAGAAACTTCTTCAAAATAATGTAACATGCTAAATTTTTAGCGTATTTAAGAATAGGATACTCACTATAGTCACCCTCTACTAATATTTAACTATCTTGTTTATCTCGATATACCGTTGTTCTACTCAATTATTCCAGTAATAATATTCTACAATTATTATTCTTTATACCTTAGCCACATTTATTTTCTGTTATATCATAAGTTTTTTTTAATATCTCGAAATATTATAATCAATATTGTTACCTTATAAAATAATTTTGTAAAAAGGGCTACAAAGCTTCTTTAATATATTAAATAAATAAACATTTGTACGCTACAACACATTATATTGTAGGATTTAAAATTCATTGCATTACTAAAAATGTATACATAAACATTGTATTACAATAATACGTTTTCTACATAAATGTTTCTTTACTTTATACTTAAAAAACTATCTAAAACTGTATATTTAAAATCTAAAAGGTTCAAGTGAAATTGGCTTTTATGGAAACAAGAGCTTTCTAACCACACTGTAATTTGCTGCAATCTTTCATAAAATTACTCAACATACATATTTTAGTTTAGGTTCTTTGAACTTAATTTTGTATTTTGTATTTATTATTATTAGTTTCAATCAGGCTAATAATGCATTACTTATGTATATATTGTACATATATATGAAAATATAGTACTATCTGATGGACATGTTAATTTATATATTTTATTATGAATTGAAATTGAAATTAATGATTAACAATGTATATTGTAATATTAGAAATAAGAATTCTGTAATCTCTGTTTCTTGATGTTTATCAAGATGCAATGTTTTGCCTATAATGAAGTAATCAATTGCATCAGCACTCTTGTACTCTACTACTCAAAACATTAGTAAGAAAACACTTTGTTGAATGTTTCTAATTTTATTGAGTAATACTGCCTATTTATTCTATCCGAGTATTTATAACTTTGTAATCAATGAAATTATTATTGTTATACTTTTGCTACAAGTCTTTTGTACTTAATCTATTAAGCCAGTATTTTATTATAAATTAATAAATAAATGGTTAATTTTTAAATCTGAAAGAAATCTTGATAAAGCACTTCAAAAGTATTTCTCAGATATTTATAGGTTTGCTTTGAGAAATATTGCATCATTTATATAAATTCTTTCAATATAATAGATAAATCTATTAGTGATTGATCTACTGATTGAGTTTGGATTTAATTTTAGTTAAGTACAGTTTAAAATGATATTTACACGAATAAACAGTATTTTTATGTCAGCATTCTGAACTGTAAATCTAGTATCAAAACTCAAGACAAAAAATGACTATCTAATCTACAATCTACAATATCTAACTAAACTTCAATCTGTAACTATGATATAAATTATATATCCACATATATAAATACATAGAATTTTCTCCGTCATAGCTTACTAATCTAATTTACTAGCATATTAATCCAAGTTACTCACTAATCTATCAATCCAATTAAGAATTTATTAACCTATCACATATAAAATCCAACTTTCCATCTTGACCTCCCACTAAATAAACAAACAAATAACCACATTCCTCTTCACAAACAATCATCCTACACTCAACCAAACCATCCGCTACTCACGTCTTTGGCAGTTGAAAGGCAGCGGCACCCTTGCGCTGAAACACCCCGTCCACAAAGACTCCATTCTTTCCGTTACAAGTCATGAAGAAGTACGGATGATCGTAGTAGATCTCCAGATGCCTCCTCGAGATGAAGCTCGAGTGTCCCATGTTGACGTCCACCTCGCCCTTGCTGCTGTTCCTCCCTATGGTGATGCGTCTCTGGCGCACCATGTACTCGAACTCCCTGCCCTCCAGCCTGGCTATCGGCGCACCCTTGGCCTCCAGATTCCACTGCATCTTGGAGGGACTAGCCGGTGCCGACTTGAGCGCCAGTAGCGCCCAGGCATCGCTCTCCTGTGTCCTAGTGTACGTGGACATGTCCGCTCTGTCCTCTCTCTACTTTTTTCTTCTCACTCTACGTGTTTCTCTCTCCTACGAAACTACAACCACCAAGTGTCCCCCTATCCGTCTGTCTGTCTGCACGTCTGTGACTTTCTCGCTCTCTTGCCTTCGCAGTGGGTCCACACGGTGAAAGAGAGAGAGAAAAAGTTGGAGCCTCCGGCCAGCGAGCTCGGTGTACGTGTGGGGGGCCCCTTCGATGAGATCCTGCACTTCTCTCTCTCTCTCTTCTTCCTCTCCTCTCCTCACCAGCAGCACATTGTGTACACGCGCGCGTGCATGTGTGATAATCCCGTCGTCCGTCGTCGTTCGCGTAATATGGCCGGCCTCCTTGTCTTGTGTTTCGATCCTTTTTTTGTCTTTTGCTCCGAAACCGTGTGAGCTTCTCTCCTCTCTCGTTCGACGACGACTATATGATGGGCCCTCTTTCTCTCTCTGTCTCTCGCTCTTTCTCTCTCTCGTTCTGAAAAGAAGAAGAGTGCACGGGGGCCGCGATGAGGATGACGATGAGCACCAGAGGCACACTCGCACGCACGCACACCGAATTTCGTTCTCTCTCTCTCGTCTACTGTATATACATATTTTTCTCGCTGTGTACTGTATCTGTACCTTCTCTTCTCTTCTTTTCGCTCTCTCTCTCGCTGAGCAGCAGCAGCAGCAGCAGCACTCTATTAACTCTGTCTCGCTTGCGTGTATATAACCGCAACAGCACACACACCGTGCGCGAGAGTTCGATAATAATGCACGAGTGTGAGAGAGGCGCGAGCGAGAAAGATCGAGCGACTGTGTATATATATATATATATACATACACAGTTCTTATATATATATGTAGCTATATATGTATATATAAGAACTGTATGCGTGTGTGTGTGTGTATGTGTGTACGTATGTATTTGTATATAAATATTATTATTTATTATGTTGGTGTATGTGTTTTTCTATCTGTGTTTGTAGATTATTATGTTTGTGCATGTGTTTCCATGTGCATGCGGGTGTGTTTGTGTATATTATTATGCTCGTGTATGTGTTACTATGTGTATGCACACGTGTATCAGTGCAGTATCCGTGTATTATTATATGTTTGTGTATGTGTGCACGTGTTTTATAAGTGTTTATGTATGTGTTCACGTACTCACATGTACGTGTGTGTTTACATATTATTATTTATTTACGTGTATTTGTTTACGTTTTTATTTATTTATGCACATGTGCATGCGCGCGTGACTGTGTGTGTTTACGTATTCGTGCGTATGTGCATGTGTGTTCACGTATTTGTTTATTTATACATTTACGTGCACGTGTGTCTGTGTATGCCCGTGTGTGTACATGTGTGTACACACAATAAACCGAGAGAGAAAGACCAATAAAAAAAGTAACAGAATGAAAATTATGCACAATATATACTCACTCACGGGAGAATCTTATATCCTATAGTACGAATCCGTGGAAGAAACACCAATGTAAAAACTATCTGCCGTCGTCTCCCCCCAACGATGAGGCTGAAGTTCCCGGAGAGCAGGTTATACTTCAAGCCGAGCTATATAAGCCCGCACACACTCTCTCGCGTGTCTCGCGTGCATGTGTTGCTTTGAAAAATTTTCCCCAGACCTCTTCCTCTCTCTCTCTCTCTCTCTCTCTCTCTCTCTCTCTCTCTCTCTCTCCTCCTTGTTTACCCACAAAACACAGGTACCTAAATACACGGCGCTGCGCGAGAAAGAGAATATATATCACTATGTACCCGAGAGAGACACACGGCGAAACGTGGGTGGCTACCACGTGACTATGTACCGACTGCAGGCCAGCCGCAGCCGCAGGCCAAGGGACAATTACTTTACACTCTTCTCTCTTCCGTTCTCTCCTCTACGCGTACTTACTCCCTCTAATCGCGCGCGTAAGTATAGGTAATACTTCTTTATTTATTGTTGCAAAAAACACAACACGCACGCGTCACGCGCGCGAGAGAGAGAGAGAGAGAGAGAGAAAATGTGCGTGCGCGCGTGCACACACTTATGTGCTGCGTTTTCCTTCGTTTTTGAGGTTATAGGTTAGGGGGCCGCGCGCGACTCGGCGACGACTATGGGACCGGAGCGCCAGCGGAGCGGAGCATCTTCGGGAACGACATGATCGCGCGCGCGCGTGTGTATGCGTGTCTGTATAGTCTATATAGCGTGTATATAGAAGTATCGAGGAGAGCGCGGCGCCGGGCGTTGGATATATATACGGCACTGTAAACTCGTTTGTTTACATGCAGCGTGCGCTATCTCTATCTCCCTCTGTCATGCGTGTGTATATAAATACACGTATTATGTATAATACACTATCAACCTCGGCTCGTTTCCGACCAAGATTATTAAGCTATGCCCAGGGGGAGAAGGGGTATAACAAAAAAACCCGACTTCTCGTCTCGTCTTTCTTTTTGCGTGTGTTCGTAGCGTTCGCACACGTATATATTCTCTATCTGTGCAGCTAAGTATATATATACACAGCGACGGCCTTCCGACGTAACGATCCTCCTTTATTTTCGACACTCGATAATAATTAATAATAAATATATCTTTCGAAGCGACGACGGTGTGTTTCCTCGGCGTCGTCTGTTTTTTTGTTCTCTCTCTTTTCTTTTCTCTTTTCTACGTATACTGGCTCGGACGACTCGCACCAACACGCGCGTTTATTGTTTATTTATTATCGTCGTTGTCGGCGACGATGGGTATACGTCGCGCTGCGCGCTGCTGCAGCTGCCCTGCCGACGTGTGTGACCCGCAGCACCAGCGCCGCGGAAAAGGGGAGCGGAAGTAGAGGACGTTCGCCACCGCGGGCCGCGCGCTCGCGTTTATATACCTATATATATACGCGCAGACACGAGCCGTCCTTGTCTAATGTAAGTGTGTAGAGGTTGTCCTCTTCTTTCTTGAGGCTGAGTCTGCAATTGGCCTTGTTGTAAGACACCCGTGGCGCCCTCCTGTAAGGTCGACTGAGGTTACTTGCACATGCTCCGGATAATTCTTGCTGGAATGGACTCTCAATCAATCAAGACTTCGTAAGAAAGAGATGGAAGATAATTTGCGAGGTTTTGGTTGGCTGAGAGGCCATTCAGCTCGGAATTTTCCGGACCATGTAGAAGTACCTTTATTCACTATTGGTGGTAGTATACAATGTGGAGGATGACAATTATTTTTTTAACTAAACATTTAAATGCTTAGGGAAATTTTCCGAGTTATTAAGATAATGTTAGTTCAGAAACTATTTAAAATAAATATAATCAATAGCAAACATTAGTTATTAATGTTAAACCGATATTTATAACATTTTGCCCATCTTGTTCAACGTATTTACAACCAACAGAGTTGGTGATCTATTTTTACATGGGTCAAATGGCGTTATTGGTCACTTAAGGAGACGTCGGATACCGACAGTAGATTCCTACTATCCTACACACGTATTTCGTTATTTATTTACAAAGTTAATTGTTTAATGACAAAATAATAGCTGTCCCCAATTTGTTTTACAGTAACCTAATTATATGTCCAAGCTGGTTTCATATGATTGTTTTGTTTTCGAGAAAACTTTGACAAACTTAGTATGTAAAGGTTAATCTCCATGTAGTTGGCCCTTTTAGTGTGTCAAAGTTTTCTCGAAAACAAAACAATCATATGAACCCAGCTTGGACATATATGTAGATTACTATAAAACGAAGCGGGGACAACTATTATTTAAAGAAAAATATGATTTCTCTTAAAATTATGAATGAAAATTCAATTAGACAAGGACAGAGATATCCGGCGTCCCCTTAAGGAGACGTCGGATACCGACAGTAGATTCCTACTATCCTACACACGTATTTCGTTATTTATTTACAAAGTTAATTGTTTAATGACAAAATAATAGCTGTCCCCAATTTGTTTTACAGTAACCTAATTATATGTCCAAGCTGGTTTCATATGATTGTTTTGTTTTCGAGAAAACTTTGACAAACTTAGTATGTAAAGGTTAATCTCCACGTAGTTGGCCCTTTTAGTGTGTCAAAGTTTTCTCGAAAACAAAACAATCATATGAACCCAGCTTGGACATATATGTAGATTACTATAAAACGAAGCGGGGACAACTATTATTTAAAGAAAAATATGATTTCTCTTAAAATTATGAATGAAAATTCAATTAGACAAGGACAGAGATATCCGGCGTCCCCTTAAGGAGACGTCGGATACCGACAGTAGATTCCTACTATCCTACACACGTATTTCGTTATTTATTTACAAAGTTAATTGTTTAATGACAAAATAATAGCTGTCCCCAATTTGTTTTACAGTAACCTAATTATATGTCCAAGCTGGTTTCATATGATTGTTTTGTTTTCGAGAAAACTTTGACAAACTTAGTATGTAAAGGTTAATCTCCACGTAGTTGGCCCTTTTAGTGTGTCAAAGTTTTCTCGAAAACAAAACAATCATATGAACCCAGCTCGGACATATATGTAGATTACTATAAAACGAAGCGGGGACAACTATTATTTAAAGAAAAATATGATTTCTCTTAAAATTATGAATGAAAATTCAATTAGACAAGGACAGAGATATCCGGCGTCCCCTTAACAAGGCGAATGGGCGAGGGTAGACTGAAGGCTGCGAGTCGGTCGGTAAGGCAGAATTGAAAATAATGAGTGTTTTAAATTAGTGTACGCGGTCTAAGGCATATTTTTCATTGTCGTGAATGTTTTTTAATTTTCGGAGTGTAGTTTGTTAACGCGGTAGATTTGGTACATTTGTAGATGGAGTTTGCAAACCGCAAGGCTTTAAGCGGGAAATTTGAATTAGGCTGACTAGTGCAAGTCTATTGCACTGAATGCACAATTTGATGGCATGAAATTAGTGCGGGAATGTCACCGACAGAAGTCCAGAACATTGTCTCCACTCACTAAAAATGTTATGGATAGCCTTTAAATATAACCTCAATTAAGCGATTTTTATATTACGATAATTTATTACTTTATTATTATTCTTATTAGATATTGTATGTTTAGATAACCAGAACAAATTATAGCGATAAAGAATATCTTTTAGTAGGTGAAAGTTTGAAGAAAATACATTCTTTACTTCGTTTGCTACAAAGAATGTAATAATTGTACATAACTTCTTAAGGCAGCCTGAACCGGGTCAGATCAGAGCCTGCGCATAAAAAAATATTTACAACCCATTTGCCGGATGGGCCGGTGTTCTCTGTCGTGTTCCGTGTAGACACCGCATTTCCACTGTATCGGAGTTGTGATTAGTCAAGTGTGACATAATTAACCAATCGATACTCTGATACAGTGAGAATGTGGAACATATTTAAATTTAATGTAATCACACTCTTAAAATGCTTTATACCGATAACAAATGCGAATAGGGATACAATAGTTAACGTATAAATCTTAACCTCCCGCTCGAAAATCTCGAAATTTTTTAGCGGGATGTTTGAACAGAATATACTAATTTTAAATTTCCCGCCTTAACATTTTACTGATTGAAGTAAAAAATTGCACTACATTTATATCATTTATTTATATTTAGTATACATTAAGTGCACTAAATATATCTTTAGTATGACTAAATATATATGACTATATCGTATGTAATTCATGTTACAGTCGACGTACGTATATTCGTATGGAACGTTTTTACAATGCTCCCATGAGATTGTCCTATTCACAGGAATTCACCAATAAGGTAGCACGATTTCAAAACATTCGATTTGAATTTATGTCTGTCAAGCGTACGTACTACTTAAATATGCAGCAACCACAATTACATTTCTTTTACTATCAAATATAGCACTCATTAATAGCTTAACTTTTCTCAGTATAATCAGTTCCAGTGAGTGAATTGATCTACAAACGAGTGGAAACGATTTACGCTCGCGTCGTTTCTAGCTTATTGTAGACACATCCGCAAATTCCTACATGTTGTAAACACGCGCGGCCATGAACTACGTTGAGATGATTCAGAATTGAAATCTGGAAAATACGTCTTCACGTGACGTCAGTTTAGAAGTGCGAGCGGGATTGGTGAGTTTGTTGCCAGCTGCTTGTGCCGCAAAAATGGGTTTTTGTTTTAAAATTTTTCGAAGGAAATTCTTATAGACGGTATATTGAGCTTTGTAAGCAAAAGGTCGGCGCCATCACGAGCTAGAGTGTTCCGAAACTGATTGGTAGTCTACAAAACATGTTTGAGGTTGGCTTGCGTTAAAATGTATTTTACGTTTCGAATTTGTTTTTTATGCAACTCTAGTGGAAACGAAAAAAATATGAAATCGCAACAAAAAGTACTTAATAAATCGAAAAAATATATAATGTCATAATGTTCTGTTGGATTTTGGACAATTTTACGCTTTGTTGGGTATTGATGCATATTTCTATTTTTCTTAACGTTTTTTTATTATTTTAAGAAGTTTTGTTCAATACAAGGAATTGGACGATTCAATTGAAATTTGTACTGTGTATAATTATAATAGTATTTCTTAGTACAACAGTCGGTCAAAGTTGCTTCCTCAGAAAGTAGATGCTCTGTTCGTGAAGATGTTTCTGGGTGACAACTGCCCCATTAGCCAGGCTTGCTGTTGCAAAATCGCGGCAATAGTTGCTGTGCAATGTTTGTTAGCATTTTGCTTTCAACTTGCGCTCAAAAATGACGAATATCAAGGATTGATGTCAATGTGGCCGTAAAATTGACTGCAAATGCTTGCCACCAAATTGCTGCCATATATGGACGTAGATTTATTTACATTTGATGTATAACTGTTGCTGCGAGTTTTGTATTTCAATTTGCTTTCAACTTGTTTTTAATATTATTAATATATTATATTATTTTATTTTCAATACTATTCACATAATATTCAATAAAATTACTCATATATGCGAGAGAGAGAGAGAGAGAGAGAGAGAGGAAATTAATAACAGCATATAGATGGAAATTTGTGTAACATAAAAATCGAGAAATGTGACGACAATATGAGGGCAATTTATGCCTATGATACGTCTGCACATCTTGAGCAATAGTTGCTGTAATTTTGCCTTCACTTTGCCCTCATAATTTACTTCGATACTTGATATAAAATTTCCAGCATATACGGACGCAGTTTTACGTCAAACTTAAGAAAATCGATAGCAAAACGTGTATGTCAAATTGCTAACAATTTGCCATACAACTTCTTAAAATTTATCTATATTCAACGCGTCACGGTACAATACCTCCTACATTTGGCAACTAACATGTGCCCCTCTCATGCTTTTCTATCGATTTTCTATAAAAACGATAAGTGAATATTTTATTTGTGATCTTTCATACAATGATGTTGACATTCATAGATTTGATAGTCGTCCAGGAGCTAGTACCTTCCCGTATGCACTGAGGTGTCGGAAGGCAAAGCAAGATTTTTCTTCTGTATTTTGACCTGTAGAATCCGAATCCGGAGATCAATTTTTCGACTCGGGACTAATTTTTCCTAAAAATGTAGGTCATTTAACCTATTTCTTTCCAAGCGGCCATTTTATAGTCGATTGGTTTTTTGCCTAAAAAATTGTCGAAATAAAAATAATAATAACCAATAGCATTTTTCTGAAGTAAAATTGTCCGCTCTTGACTATAAAATGGCGCTTGGGAAGAAATGGATTAAGAAGAAAAGTTTGTATTACTTTTCTCCTACAGTCAATACAAAACAGTTATGATTTTGTAAAGTTTCATTTTTGCGATTTTTCAATATCTTTGACCTCTCAGTACTTCAACGCGAATGAAGATTTTTGAAATATACAAATGGATATATCATCTTTAAGGTATCAATAACATATTTAGATATCAATAAATATCCATTGATATCTAAAATTAAATTAAATCAACCATGACTATAATCAATAAACAAATGGCGCTTTGAAGGCCGCTTCGCGTCAATACCACGGCTGATACTGTACAGGTAAGAGTACTGTTATGAGCATTTACTTTATTTTGAAAACTATTTAGATTTTCATTCTACATATACTTTGTCCCTATGTATTTTGTAAAAAATGATCATGAATTTTAAAACAATTTTTTATTTTAACTGTAAGCTAAAATTTAAATTCATATAACATGTTACTCGTGAAACAATTATAAGGAATAAAGCAATGAGTAACATGTTACATGAATTTAAATTTATGCCAGTTAAAATAAAAAATTATTTTAAAATTCATGATTATTATGTTATAAAATACATATGAAAAAAGTATATATATAATGAAAAGTTATATAAGTTTTCCAAATATAGTAAATGCTCATAACAGTACCATGTACAGTATCGGCCGTGGAATTGACGCGAAGCAACCTTCAGAGCGCCATTTGTTTATTGATTATAGTCATGGTTAATTTAATTTAATTTTAGATATCAATGGATAAAGAAGATATATCAACTTGAATATTTCAAAAATCTTCATTCGCATTGAAGACTGAGAGGTCAAAGTTATTGAAAAATCGCAAAAATGAAACTTAAAAAATCATTACTTTTTTGTATTGACTTTAGGGGAAAAAAGTAATGGAAGCGTTTTTTCTTAAAATGACCTACATTTTTAAGGAAAAATAGTCCCGGGTCAATAAAACGACATTTAGATATTTTTATAAGAAAACACGTTTTTAGCCAATCGCACCACTATACATGAAAATTGACCTCCGGATTGGACCAGTGTAAATGCACTTGATTTGCTACAATTTAATTGAAGTGCTGATAACCGTCAAAAGTCTCGAAATATGATGATTAACTACTTAGAACTTTTTTAATTAAAATTCAGAGTAAACTTGTTTGCAAAAATACTCATGAGGTATTAGAATTAAAGGTTCATTATTTATTTATTTATTCATTCATTCATTCATTCATCCATTCATTCATTCATTCATTCATTCATTCATTCATTCATTCATTCATTCATTCATTCTTTCATTCATTCATTCATTCATTCATTCATTCATTCTTTCATTCATTCATTCATTCATTCATTCATTCATTCATTCATTCATTCATTCATTCATTCATTCATTCATTCATTCATTCATTCATTCATTCATTCATTCATTCATTCATTCATTCATTCATTCATTCATTCATTCATTCATTCATTCATTCATTCATTCATTCATTCATTCATTCATTCATTCATTCATTCATTCATTCATTCATTCATTCATTCATTCATTCATTCATTCATTCATTCATTCATTCATTCATTCATTCATTCATTCATTCATTCATTCATTCATTCATTCATTCATTCATTCATTCATTCATTCATTCATTCATTCATTCATTCATTCATTCATTCATTCATTCATTTATTTATTTATTTATTTATTTATTTATTTATTTATTTATCTTGTGCGCGCATTTTATACTTGTCTGTTGCTACACAGAAAATGTATATACATATTAATTTATAAACTACTATTATTCTTTCTTTTGTATTTAAATGGCCGTAGATCCCTTTCTAGAATCACGATATGCCATAGTTCATTCGTGTATGTATGTGTACGTGTATACTTACTCGATTAGTATTGGATGCTTACTTTACACCACATCATAAATATAACATTATCCCTCCAAGCCGAGTATACTCCTGACATACTATATATTATAATTACGACCAATCTACTCACACTCTTAAATCCTAAACCCATATATCCTAAGCCTATATAAACCCTAAACCGATAAACCCTTAACTATTAGCTGTAAACCAATAACCCCTTAACCCATGAACCCATAAACTCATAATTGAGAAAACATTAAATCAATAAACCTTAATCCTATAAACCCTAACATCGTAAGACACTAAAACCATAAACTCATAAAGTCACTCATAAAAGAGTCACTTCCTATATAGTTATAATACATCTACCCGTTACATTCTTAGAGTGAGTGGTGTGTAAGTGTTACGTAGGAGGTCCGAAATCCTGCACTTCACGAAGCTGCACCCGCACAGAGATTTTTGTGCAAAGGCCGATGTGAATGACCCGTTTCGTCGTACAAAGTCCGATACGTCGAACTTGGCACAAAGTTGATTCATGCATCGGACAAAATAATTAATTAGTTTTCATTATGCTAGTAAATATGTCAGATATAAATAAAGTATTATAGACTATAGGTAATATAAAGGAGAAAGACTCGTTTACAATGTATTTGAGACTGACTTAAGACTACTGTATGTACCCAATTCGTACACAATAATAAATACTGCAAGTATTGATAATTTTAAATAATCTATTAAAAGCTGAAACTAGGATGAAAATATTTTCTTTAGATGATAGAATGCTAAAAAAAATGCAACTATTCAATGTTGGCGACCACTATGAGAGACTTAGTAACGTATAAAGCTTCTATTATAAGTTCTTTTTTATTACATATCATCAGGTGAGAGATAAATTCAGACATCTTCTACACAGAGAGAATTTTCTAATAAAAATTATGACAAAATTTGTAGTAAAAATTACCGTGTATTGTATGTAAAGCTGGGACACTACAACTTTCCGGCAGTTTTTATTGATATTCACGATAAATTTTACAGCACTGGAGGGTAAAATTTGCCTGCCGTAGAGTAAAAATTCCCTATACGAATCTTAGAGAAAACTAATAGAATTGTGGAACATATAAAGTTACACAATAAAATAGATGGTAAAATTTGTGTGAATTATTTTTCAAAAATGTGAATTTTCTTCCAATTTTTATAGAAGTATCATTAACACTTGAATAAGTACATTTATACCCATTTATATTAGAGTTAACCTAAAATTTGTGCACGTTCAGTTGTTATCCTTCATCGGCTGTCTTCTTTTTCTCAAATGAGGCAAATTTTACCATTCAGTGCGGTAAAATTAACAGTTCAGAGCGGTAAAATCTATAGTAAAATATCAGTACATAGTGCCGGAAGGTCGGTATATCCCAGCTTTATAGTTATTTACGGTAATTCTTATGTCTGGTTTTATCTCCCACCCGATGATATCCTACAAGCCACGTATTGAACGAAATATTTATTTGAGAGATCAGCATGAACATTGTTTTGACGAACGTATATATTGCTTTTATTGTAAACATATAATAATAATATTAAGAATAATAATTTATTGCCAGTAAAAAATTACAAGATACATTATTGCAGAGCAATACATATATCTCGTAAAGTCTCACAGAGGTAAACACAGTTACCTGTTCGTGAAACTTACGTTTGATAAACTATAATAATACAAAAATAGAAAAAATATGCTAATAAAATACATAATATAAACTAAAAACTATAAACTAATAACTAAGAATATTTACAAAAAAATTAGTTTAGCTTCAGCTGAATCAGATCTGATGGAGTAAGTAATCTAATTTTGCCTAATACTAAAGTGTTTTATTGAATCCAATCTTTTAATATTTTTTTAAATTAGTCTTTTTAAAATTTGAAGTTTTTAAATTTGTCGGCAGTTTGGCAAAGATTTTTATTGCTACATATCTGCTACTTTTCTGGGTTTAGTGTTTTATTGCTTGCTGGTAAAATTATTCGATTTCTTGTTTTGTTATTCGATACTTTGAATTTATTGACCAAAATCGTAATAATTTAGCATCATAGTTTATAATAAATAACATTGTTTTATAAATAGTGGATATTTAATATTTACAGATTTCTTTGTAATCAAATTTAATAGTCTATTTTGTATTTTTTGTATATATGATATTGAAATATCATAAGCTCCTCCCCAGGCAATGATACCGTAAGTAGCAATACCATAGAATAGAGCGTAATACATAGTCAATAATGCTTGAGTACCGTCACGGACCCAGTTCCTGATCAGTACCCAGTTCCTGATCATTTGGTAACATTTATTACTATTTTGACTTTAATGTATACAAAATTTGTTTTAAAAAAATAATTAGTAATAGCAAACTATTTCGTAGTCATATAAAAGAATTTTAAAAGTTACTAGTAAAATACATTTTTAAGATAAAAAATGTTAAAGTTGGACGTTGTTGGCAACGTCATGATTGACACCATCTTACTGCAGTTGACTACAAGTGAGCATGCAAAGAAATTTACATCATTTCTTTAAAATTTTGTGATAGATTGTAGAAAAACTTATGTAATTAAGTTATTCAACAGTTTAGTCGTATAAATCACTTAAAACATTTATATAAAATATTATTGATATTTGTAAATACGTGTGATTAGAAATAGGGTCAAAATTCTTATCGTTTACCCAATTCCTGATCAGTATTAATAACATGTTTTATGTGTGTTTAAAAATCTTAAAATACACAAATATTTGTAATAACAATTCTATAAGTAGTTTTAATCCATGCGTAAATAATTTATCATGCAAAAGTCGCAGAAAACGCGACAATAAATCACAACACTATGTGCATTTTATAGGTTATAATATATGCTCGCACGTGAGTCTATATCGTGCAGTAGACAGAGTACGAATAACCGAACACTTTTACCTGGCCTAAGTTTCACATTTATAATCACACAACCAAAAAATGCTATATTTTAGTATATCTACTGTATTAGTATTGCTTAATAAGTTTTTGTTTATCATATAAAATACTTATGCATCAATAATATTTGTGATCGGGAATTGGGTCTTGATATGATCAGAAACTACTCCCATACAAACCTCAAGTGATCAGGAATGGCTCCCACAGCTTTTTTTCTTTGCGTCTTTATATTTAACTTAATTTTGATTATTTATGTATTTTTTCAATTTTATATTAAAGATTAACAGTTACATTTGTTATTCGAAAATTCATTTTCCATGAATACCTTATCTTTACGCTTTGACATAACAAATAACGTGACGACGTGCCTTAACTGATCAGGAACTGGGTCCTTGACGGTATTCATGAAATTTGACAATCTGGATGCAACATAGATGAAGCACTTGGTCTTTTTGACAACATAATTTGCATGCTCTTTCCATTTTAATCTACTATCTATAGATCTTGTAAGTACTTAGAAGTTATTATAATAATTCCTAAGTACTTACAAGACTCCACTTTTTTTATTGGTTTATTGTTGATAGAAATCGCTAATTCATCTGGTACACTATCTACGTATGATCCAAAGGTGATATAAACTGTTTTTAATATATTTAAAGATAATTGATTTAAGTTTAACCATCTACTGACTATCCGAAGATATTTATTCTTTTTTTTGCGGCTAAAATCTACGTTTTGTCAATACTTATAACAATTGTAACGTCAGCATAAGAGAATATGGAATCGTTTGGCAATATGTTTAATAAATCATTTATGTATAATATGAATAATACACAGAGAGAATTTTCTGATAAAAATTACCGTGAAAATCATTGTAAACGTGGGATATTCTGTCTTCAGGGGGAAAATTATCCTACTGAACGGTAAAAATTAACGTTATTCATTATAAATTTTACCATTCAGCACGGTAAATTTTACCGTTCAGTAGGGTATTTTTTCCCATGAAGTCAGAATATCCCACGTTTACAATGATTTTTACGGTAATTTTTATCAGAAAATTCTCTCTGTGTAGTGGGCCTAGTATCGTTCCTTGTGAAACCCCAATATTTACAGTAATTATATCGATATAATATTGCCCATTAAGTTTTACTCTCTGTTTTCGATCAGAAAGATAGCTTCTGATTAAATCATATGTAGTCCCTCTGATCTCATATCTATAAAGTTTTTGAATAGTATTTCGTGATTAACAGTATCAAAGTTTTGTTTTAATCTATACTTTTTACAATAATACTTGTAACATCTGAAACAGCGTCCTTAGTACCTATATTTTTCAGAAAGCCAAATTGCTTTTTAGAGATTATTTTTTGTTTACTTAGAAAATCATAAAGTCTATTGTGTATTAGTTTTTCAAAAATTTTAGCAATATTGGAAATGAGAGATATTGGTCTATATTTATTTGCTGAAGGTTTATTACCAGTTTTGAATATCGGTACTATTTCATCAGCTATTTTTACTGCTCTTGGCCACATAGATTTTTCTATGTATAAATTGCGCATATACGTAAGAGGATCAATGGTGTGATGCAAAGCTATTTTTTTAATAATCATCGTACTTACTCCATCAACTTCTACTTAATTTTTTAAATTATCAATAAGATTCTATACTTAATTTGACTAGTACGATATATAAATATCGACTTATTATGGAAAATTCGCAGATGTTGTACATCATTCTATGAAGAGATAATTTGACTTGCAAGCTTTTCACCAATAGGTCCAAAGAAATTATTAAATGCATTAGCAATATCTATTTGTTTATTTAATTTTATACTATTATCTATAACATATTCAATTTCGTTATTCTTTTTTACTTTTATTTATTTAGTTTTCTCTTTATATATGTCCATAAACTTTTACTGTCTTTACTATACTTTTCTACATTGTTTTTCTCATATTCGTATTTGGCACATTTAATAATTTTATTTAGAACATTTTCATACATAATTTATATTTTTGTTTTAGTATTATATTTTTTGAGTTGTTTTGCTACATTTTATATAACGATTCCTTAGTGTTACATGATATAATAATACCTATAATAATAAAAACAGCTTTAACGTGGACGGTTTTTATTTTCTTTTTTTTAGTACTTTTTTTATTGGATAATGTATCACATTTTTTATAATGTTTATCAGTTCATAGATTGCAAGTTCAGGATCATATAATGACAAAATTTTCCTCACGGTTGTAAACTAACAATTTTATCCATTTATTGTAATTAAAAGTATCATTAATTTTTTTTTATTGTTTGCCGTAATATTAATGACTGCAAATAAAGTATAGTGGTCTGGAAAAGCATGATTAATTTTGTAGGAAATTGTGTGAAAATCTGTTTTGGAAAAAATGTTTTCAATACAAGTTCATTGTTTGTTATTATTTTCATTATGTGTAGTGACTTTTTGAAATATTGGAATATATTGAGCTTCTAAAAAATTATACAAATGATCTTGACTAGAATGATCTACTTGAAGTAAGTGTATGTTAAAATCACAAGCTATAAAATGGTTTTTAATATTTTTGTTTTTATGTATGTAGATCTTTAAGTTATCAATAAAACTTTTTTTATCAAAATCATGACACCTATATACACTAGTAATCTTAATAACGTGAAAATTATATAATTTTATAGTGCAGCTTAATACACTTAAATTGTTTACCTGTTTAATTTCAGTACTGTGATTCAGACTAGAAATTACAAAAAAAAACACTGCACCATCTGCCGTGTTCAATTTACCATACCTATAGTAAGTTGTATAAGTTGTATAATTGTGAGTTGAAAAATATTATAATATCACAGATCCCAAGTCTCTGTGCATACAATCACATGCGGCTTATTTTTCAGTCTTTCAATAAGAACTTCAAGATTATTAATATTAGCATTCAGACTTCTTATATTTACATTTAAAATAATAAACTTTTCACCATCCTGAGTATTATTGAGAGACTGAACATTCGCTAGTTCTTGCTAAAAATTACACCTGCTCCTTGTTTTTCTTCTTCAGCGTTTATGATAAACATCATAATTGTTGCCTAACTTTGTACTTAATTGTGACTCTACCTTTAAAGTATCCTCTTTATTACTACATTTAATTATGACTGTGCCATCTTTAGTTTCTTTTACTTTTTCAATGGGAACTATAACATCATTTAGCAGCTTGTTGACAATAATTTTATGAGATTTAGCTTTGTTTTCTTCTGACTTTGACTTAACTAAAGCTGGAACATGACTTACTCGAGTCATATCAGACATTAAGGGGTCAGTCTACGATCTCAGCAATAATTTTCAATAATTCCTTTTTCATAGAAAAATTTATTTAAAATATTCAAACTTTTTATATATAAAAGAAGAGGTTTCACACTTATAAAATATATTTTTTATTTTTGTTTTGCATGTAAAATCTGGCTGGTCTGGCTGCCTGAAGTTGACCCTACTACAATATGGTTGACGTGATATCTCCACTTTGAAGAGCCTGAAAACAAAAAAGTGGACGGGTTATTAAAAAATAAGCTTTTCGCTATAGCCGGTAGCTCAATAAAGAAAATTTGATGAAAAATAACAAAATGGCAATTGCAAAAAAAGGTAAAAAATTTCAAATGTCCGCCATAAAATATATTTTATAAGTGTGAAACCTCTTCTTTTATGTATAAAAAGTTTGAATATTTTAAATAAATTTTTCTATGAAAACAGAATTATTGAAAATTATTGCTGAGATCGTAGAGTGACCCCTTAACACATTTGCATACGTATCATTGTAAATGTCTTTTTTTCCAGAGCCTGAATTTTACTTTTTAGCATGCTTACAAAGTCCTTTAGAATTATATTTTTATCTTGAATTTCCATATTTAATGTTTCTTTATAATGTATACATCTGTTTTACGTATAACCAACATAATCAAACCCATTGTTTACTTCTTGTTATGAATCAACTTTGTATAAGACGAATGTGTAGTTCGCAGTTTGCACAAAAATTTCTTGTGCAAAGTCCGAAGCGATCGAACTTTGTACAAACCGGGTCGTGCACATCGGACTTCGCACAAAAATCTCTGTACACTTCGTGAAGTGCAGATTATGATCTTGCATGATATATTTATCATAACTAACTCTACATATTTAGATTTAGACTTAATGAAACCGTTCCGGCCATGCAACCCTCTGAAAAAAAATGTGTTGCTTACCAGCACCTATAGCCGCCATTTTGGATCCAAATTATTTGAAAAAAATCAGAAATCTTCCTAAAAACATGTACTATAAAAGAATTTTTGTTCCTGAATCTATATCTTGTATGGTTTTTCTTTTTTAAATTCCCGAAAATCACCATTTTTCCGACCTCTGGAGTGGCGTTACCCCTTAATCCATCGTTACTCATGGGGTAAATATGTACTCAAATTCTTAGGATTATTTCTATAATGGAATTTTTGAAGTTTTAATTTTTTGCAGATTGAAGGTAATTTCAAGTGAGTGTCAGATGAAACTACTATGGAATCAAAAAATAATGACCAAGTTTTAGATGATTATGACTTCAGTAAAGCTCCTGTTGATAAGTTAACTGATGGATTTTTTTTGAAAAATTTTTTACGCCTAAACTACGAGCTGACAAAATTTGAAAAAAATAGAGGCATAACTCACAATAAATAAACTTTAATACGAAATAAAAAAATATGAAAAAAAGTTTATTTAAGTCATTTTTTAATAACTTTATTATAAACAAATGCAATTTTAACTCAGTGCTACGTCTAAAATTAATTTTTTTTGTTCAGGTATGTAGTAAATATACTTAGCAACACGAAAACACAAGAATCGTTTTGTGATCTCACCGGCAAGTGCTAAAAAAACAAATTTTCCTTGCGTGTCGCAGGCCGCACTGCCACTCGGAGGCGACTGGCGTGGTGGCGGTTGCAGCCGTGACGGCGCACGAGTCGCGTCGAGTCGCGTGACCTGTGCAGGAATTTGACTCTAGCTTCTACCGCGTTATCGAGCTTGTTTGTTAAACAGTCGATGTAAGTGAGCAAATATTTCCCATATTAGGAAATTGAGTTGTCAATTCTTTTTGATATGAGTGATAAAATAAACTGAAACTTCAATATGAAAAGTAACCTCAAAATACTGAACAAAACACGAGAGAATGTAATAAACAAGATCGGCAGTGCATTGTCAATGCCCTCTGCAGTTCACGTGAGCCCGCGCGAGTCGCCGCCGCCTCCGAGTGGACGTGCGGTCGTGCGACGCGCAAGGAAAATTTGTTTTTTAGCACTTACCGGTGAGATCACAAAACGGTTCTTGCGTTGTCGTGTTGCTAAGTATATTTACTACATACCTGATCAAAAAAAAAATTTAATTTTAGACCTAGCAATGAGTTAAAATTGCATTTATTTATAAAAAAGTTATTAAAAAATGACTTAAATAAACTTTTTTTCATATTCTTTTATTTCGTATTAAAGTTTATTTATTGTGAGTTATGCCTCTATTTTTTTTCAAATTTTATCAGCTCATAGTTTTGGAGTAAAAAAATTTTCAAAAAAAATCCATTAAATATTCAATTGCAAAAATATATAATAAACAATTGAATTTTGTGGGATATTGTTGTATTAATGTATACTTGACGACTGGGCGACGTTTTTTAATTTTCATGATTCACGAAAAATGGCGTGTACACTTCAGGAATTTTCACTCTTCATCAATCAAAAAATTCTTTTTTATTTAATCGTATCAATGAGAATCTATGTATACCCTAGTAGAAACCTTGCCGGGTTTTTAGCCAGATTCTAGAAATACTTTCTAGCTAAAAACGACATTTTGCTTTTTATGGAATAATTATCCTTTCATCCGCTAGCTTATTTTTGCAGCCTCTATCCGCTACCTGAGCCTTTATTGTTCAGACCTCCGTTGTTTAGGTTACTCATTTTTAAAAAATCAGAAAGAGTTTATAATTTAGGCCTCAGCTACATTATCTAATAGTTTTGGAAACTAAATTTTTTTAATTATTTTATACCTTCGCCTATTTCATCTCGCGGAAATTTGAGTGCAATCATAGTTTCTTATAACATACATTCTTTTATAAAAAATAATAAATAAGTACAAAATCATTTGCATTTTTAAAAATTACAATGTTATCTAATTTAAATAAATAATAATCATCTTCCGTGTCTAATTTTCATTGGTCTTGGTAGTTCATTACTTGACGTTGTAAACAAAAGCTCATTTTCTTGTGATATTTCTAATGGTACTTTTGCAGTAGATTTTGAAAGCGTATCTTCACTCATCCTAAAAATATTAAAACATTATTCAATATGAATCAGTTATTATCTATTAAAATACCGATAGTTACCTGCTTGCACTCTTTTCTAATGTAATTTTTAAAATTGGTTGGGTAGAATCTAAACCATTATCATCGCCAGATGGGACTATAGTTGTCAACTTGTGTCGTTTCTTATTTACATGCGTATTTGAATCCGATTTAACGACATGGTCATCCGATTCTCGATTTTGCAAACTACTTATCGGTCTTGGTAATTGTATGTCATCCTTGACTTTGTGCCTTTGTGGAGATCGTACAGCATCCTTGACTTTCTGTCTTTGTGGTAATACTGCATCATTCTTGAGTTTCTGTCTTTGTGGTTTACTAGATGGTACATATTGGACATTGGACACCGTTGTAAGCGTATGAAGATAATGAGGCATTTCAACATCAACTTCTTCCTTTTGCAAGTTGTAATTTACATGCGGTCTACCCGTTGCAGGTTTCGTTTGATGTTGCGGGTAACTGGATCCCAAAGTACTAGTCAACTGTTCCGTTGAACCGTAGCTCGGTCTTGTACTACCGCCACTGGGTCTTTGATACCCATCAGCTTTTTCGCTATCATCTTCAACCTGTGGTCTAGTTTGGGTATAACGCCTGTTCGGCGACGTTGGCTTTGGCTTTGGCTTCTTCGTCGGCCTGTAATCGTCGTAATATTCCTCTAGCTGATCCGTCTCTTGATTGTATTCTGCATAAGCATGTTGTATATTTGGTTGATATTGATACGGTGGTCTTGGTCTTTTCGTTGTGAAATAAGATTCTTGTTGACCACCATAATTGTTTTGTTCTGATAATGGTCCCGTACTGAATCCAGGCCTTTTTGTCGTAAAATAAGATTCTTGTTGACTGTCAAAATAATTATTATGATCCGAGGACGGTTTTGTGCTGAACCCGGGTTTCTTCGTCGTAAAGTGAGTATCCTGCTGATTCCCAGTATACTGATTTTGTCCCAGTGATGGAAGATTACCTGGTAGATTTGGAACATTGTACGCGAAGAATTCATTATTCGGATAAAAATTATTCGGTGGCTTCGCATTCAAACCGTAGTTCGGTGGATTGGGATTATTCGGGTCGTCAAAGTTGTGAGGATAGTATGCATTCGCCGATGGAAAATAATGCTCATAAGGACGCTGAGACGTCTGCGGTTTTCGTGTAGTATAATGCGGTACATCACTGGGTTCGTAATTCGGAAACGATGGTCTCTGAGGCTCCGGTTGTTGCTGTTGCGGTGGTGGTCGCTGTGGGGGTCGTTCGGCATTTGGATAATGATTTAGCTGGAAATTTGAGCCGTATATGGAATCACTGACGAAGACTGGTGCGTTCACGGCGTTGTTGTTAACGACGATCGTGAGATTCTCGTGCGGTCCGAGTGGACGCTTGACCGTGATGCGATTATGCTGATTGATCCTCGTCTTGACGGGTGGCTTGGGTTTCTGCGGGGCTCTTTGGTTCGACTGTTTTTGTGCGGCGGCCCTTGATTCAGCCGCCGTGTCCGTAATGGAAGAAGGTGATGAAACACTGAAAATGCACAAATATTGTAGATTAATTCATAAGATAATTCGTAAGCGAATAAGTAAGTTGAAAAAAGATTTTCTCTCATCTATAACAACGCATTTTATATACACAGCACGTACATACATTTAAAAGAATAAAATAAATTTAAATAATTATTCATTAATTTTCTACTTTTGATATATTAACATGATAGGAAACTAAAATAAATAATTACTTATATTTTTCTATAATAAACAATGCCCATGGTATATAAGTTGAAATTCCTAATAAAAGGACTAACCTTTATAGTTATTTAGATAACAAAAACATGCCTTTAATAAACTTGACCATCATCAAAGATACTATTATTGTGTTTTTTTACTGAATTATCTCATTATCATTAATACGGCATTTTTATGTTGCAAACACTTCACCAGGTTTTTTTTTACAAAGTTATAATTCTGACACATAACGACTTACTTCCCTTGATCTTGTAACCTTAAATAATCTATTTTTTAATTGCTTAAACATTTAAATGTTAAAATGTCACGTTATTTCATTTAAACGTTTATTCAATGGTGCACTCTCCGCACTTTGTATAAACATTTCTATATAAGGACAACAGCCAAATCATTTTAATTCTTACCTTCCTTCCTTAACCTCGAACTTCTCTTCCTCCGCTCCATCAACCCCATCGACTTCCAAATCGGCATCTGTTGACTCGCGTCGCTGCGGCCTCTCGATCCACGCGTCCAGATCGATCTGATCCAGGAGAGGATCCTCGCACGGCAGCCGCTGATTCCGCAAATTATCTGCCGCCAACATCACGAACGGCTGAATATTATCGATATTGTCCATAGTGCGGCACAAAATCCGCGAAAGGGTGATCCGTCTGATCTGCTGAAGCTGCTCGGGCGTAAAGCCGTTCTCCAGGAAAGGATTCTCGTACCTGGAATTGAAAAACAACCATCATTTTTAAATTGATGACGCCACACTAAATGTGACCGTTTTATGCGTTATAAAGGTAATATTCAAAGTTTCTTTGTAAAGACGATCCAAGTATAAATTGGCTATAGCTACTCGTATTTGAAATCTTAAGGACCCTGAATCGGCGTAATGTGCATGTCAGGCTATGGCGATCCTAACTTTTGTCAACTTTAAAGAATCTGACGTTATCGTATCGTCAGTATGCCAATTACCCTGTTTGAAAAATCTATGCTAAATTCTGGATTTTCATGTGTATTCAAATAGAACTCGAGTGGATTTAGATGGTATTACTCCTACATTTTTTAAGAACGATAACAACCCGAAAAATTCACGTGAATTCTGCCAAAATCTACCTGAATTCCATTCGAATCCACATGGAAAGCCCGTTGATATTTCAGCTGGAATTCCCATGTGGATTTGTTCAATATGTATTATGGAAAACATAACGGTTTTCGAAGATACAAATTTGTATCCAATTCTTAACAAAACTTATGGTCTATGTCTTCAGACCTATATTTGTGTATCATTATAAGCCTGAAGCATGCTTGAGCAGATATATAACCACTAAGAAAAATTAAGCTTAAGAAAAATTATAAAGCTCCAGATAAGAGCCTTATTTCAGCCGTTGTGCATTTCGTCAAATATACGCCATGTAAATCACATTTTATCACTATACTGATAAGAAGATACCATTGAGTCTGGGTCACAGATTTTGATAAAACTTGGGTCGTTTTTAGAGCCTAAAAAGAAATCCCAATACCTATATTTCATTAAAATCGATAGTATATCCAGGTGCATCTTATTTTTAACATTGCATATATGAGCAATACTAATATTTATAGTCTATCTCATGTCCCAGGATCTGCGGAATCAAATAATAGTCTCTCAGCTGCATTATCAGGACCCAGTAGAAAACAATCCCCGAAGTTTCCTCAAGCCCCATGACCCAAAACTCCACACCCTCCTCATTTAACTCATACCAGAATCGATCTCCCTTCTTCAGACTCCTAAACTGCTGAGCAATGATACAGGCAAAAGTCGGCCCGACCAGTCCATCAGCCACCGGTTTCTCCGCCAGACCCGCCGAGAACAGATCCACGTCCTCCACCGCTGCGTACAAGTCCTTGAATTTCTGCGCCGCCTCCGTTGACATAACTCTCTCCAGGTCGTTCCACTCGCGCACGGAACTGAGGCCGCAAGGCTGTCGCCAGTCGACGTAGGGCGGAATGCCGTGATCGCGACCACGCTGGATGTTCAGGGAGGCCAGGTCCATGCCGAAAGGAAAGCCCGGGGTCTGGAAGAGGTGGTTCGTCAGCTCCTCGGAGATGAACTGGTCGCGAGTCTGGGCGGGTTGGTTCACGAGGCCCAGGAGGATGCGGTCGACCGAGCCCACGCTCTCGAGATTCGCTGGATGGGAGAACTCCGCATGGATCGTGACGTCTGAAAATGGAAGATGAGCTTGTTTAGTATTATCGCAGGTTTAATGAAGTAAGTTTCAGGGTATTAGGTGATCTGAAGCTCTCGCTGTTACGAATCATTGCATGAACGTGGTGTATAACAGGGATGATTTCATAACACCATACATTTGTTTAAGTCCTTACAAACATATATGCTATCAATTTGATAGTTCCTCATGTTCAAAAGGGCCTAAACAAATTCAAAGTATTTTATAAGTACGTTAAAAACTATTTGAATTAAATTTTTATTACATAATCATATAAAAAAGGCCAATCATGTTCGGCTTTTATATAGTTTGACTTATGTATTAAGTTAACACTAATTATTTATCGTTTGATCGTCAGATTGACTCGATCGGTAAAAATTAACTTTAATATCGCCTAGAAAATTAAAACGGTAATTTTACTCAAATTTTGTCGTTTAAAAGTGATTAATAAATGATATATTTTTAAAGAGACAATTATGTAATTTAATATATTCGTATTAGAACAGCTAGTTATGATAAGAAAAGCTACATGCCAATGAATACAGGTGTGTTTTATTAGGCCATACTCACTATTTAAAATAGGTATATGCTTTCTGTCGAATCTGATAAAGCTGTTTTGAACCAAAGAATGCCCAAAGCGAAAAGCAGCCGTAGAAAAGGCGTTCGCAATATTTGGTTCGATCGTTGGGTCGTAACCCTCATAGTATCCTTTCCGAACCAATTCAATTTCGAATATCTTCATCACATCGTGTCCTGCAAAAGTCCGTGTGAATTAGAGATTTAATCACCATTATTATCCCTACTAAAAAAATCAGGCGATATCTCAAGTGAGATATCACCTAAGATTTTGACACAATTTTTCAGAATATTTGTATCTGAAATATTTTTAATAAAAGAACATGTTATAAATCTGAGAAGAAACATTTAATATGCTATCATTGAAACAGAAACACCAATAAGGTACTTTGGCAACAAAAAAGTTTTTTTAAGAGTTGAGGTTAAAAGAATTATTTTATTGATAACGTTAAATACGACATATATGACTCTGAAATGCGGCACACGAGAATGATTAATGACACATTCATTCACATGAGAAATCAGATAAAAGATCATATCAAACTTAGGTTATTTTCCGAAAGGAAACAAACAAAAACTCATTTACTCATTGTAATCAATTTCTCTTGTAAAGCCCAAAATTGAGACCGAACACTCAAATTTTGCGTATTAATTCCATAAGGGTCAACCACAACATAAACAAATAATTCTCTCTCTACAACCACGCTGCATTACCCAAAACGATCGGCAGGAACTCGCGATACGTGATGTGCTGAACCAGCGCCGAGACGACCCGTCGCGTCTCCTGGAAGATCTTCTCGTCGCCCCAGTGCTGATTGAGGGCGGCGAACTGCGTGGCCAGACGATTGTGGAGTCGCAGGAAGACCACGTGCAGCGAGGTCAGCGCGGGCTGCTCGCTCAGGCGATTGTCGCCAGCTCTGAAGCAGCTGGTGGACAGCGAGCCGCGTCGGCAGAGATCGGAATCGTCGCGGGGCAGGACCGGCCTGCGAGACTGGATCTTTCCGTATTGCAGGAGACCTGCATGAAGAGTGATTGAGTTTTGGGTGTGGATAGGTCTGTTTGCGGTATGGCGTGTTCTGAGTAGCAGAAATATTTCTTTAAAAGTGGAAATGTTTATTGAAATGTCATTGAAATACTTATCAAAACATTGAAATGTTTATCAAGCCATTGAAATACTTATCAAGACATTGACATGTTTACCAAAACATTGAAATGTTTATCAAGCCATTGAAATACTTATCAAGACATTGACATGTTTATTAAAACATTGAAATGTTATCAAAACATTAAAATGATTATCAAAATATTGAAAGGTCTATTAAAATGTTGAAATGTTTATCGATAAATAGAAACGTTTATCAAAACGCTGAAGTGTTTATCAGTAAATAGAAACGTTTATCGAAACGCTGAAATGTTTATCAAATCATTGAAACATTTATACGAACATTGAAATGATTATCGAAACATTGAAATGTTTATCGAAACATTGAAGTGTTTATCGTAACAGTGAAATGTTTATCGAAGCATTGAAATGTTTATCGAAACAGTGAAATGTTTATCGAAACATTGAAATATTTATCGATACATAGAAATATTTCTCCAAACATAGAAATACTTCTCCAAACATTGAAATATTTCTCCAAACATAATAGCGCATCTAAAAAACATCGATGCTCGGTTTCCAAAAAGTCTCTACTAAAACGCTTCTCAGAGGATTGACAATTTCTGAGGGTACATCCGATGGTATGCTTTTTATACCGTTTCGGAATATACGAAGACTGTCGCTCTGGCGCGCGCTGCTGCTGTAGACCGTGGACGCGTCGATGAAACTCGTCACCTGGGACAGCTGCTCCCGCGAGCCGAACTCGCAGCCATCGCGCGGCGCCGGGCCGCTCCTCACGAACTCCATGCATCGCACGCCCATCTTGCTCAGGTGTCGGTCCCGTGGAGTCACCACTATCGGCAAACATTCTGGATGCTGGAAGCGATACGTGTTATTCGTTTAAATTGCCATGTTCAATTTGAATTATTTATTGGAATATCGATGTTATCTTGCTGTGCGCGTACTAGTTTTGGACAAGTATCTAAATAAGTGTTTTTTGGATTAGAATCTAGTTAAATGAATCTAGATAAAAATGTATCTTTGTTTAAGTATTTAAAACTACAAGATAAAAAAGGTATCAAGATAAATCTTAATCTTAATCTTAATAATCTTAATCTTAATCTTAATCTTATCTTAATCTTTGATTATAAGTATCTTGATACAGGTTTGTGTATGTGTTATCTAATAAACAAAATTAAATCATTTTCTTCTTTATTAAAGATGACTGGATTGATCGCTACGAGCCAGTTTCTTTGAAATTATACCTGCGTTTCGGATGTACTGAAATTTCAGAGTTTTGTCTCGGAAGTTCGAGAAGGCAGAACGCCAATTTCTTAATCTTTGAATATAAGTATCTTTATACAGGTTTGTCTACGTGTTATCTAAATAAACAAAATTAGATAATTTTCTTCTTTATTAAAGATGACTGGATTGATCGTTACAAGTCAGTTTTATTCAAATTATCCTCACGTTTCAGGTGTATTGAAATCTCAGAGTTTTGTCTGTAGAATTCGAGAAGGCAGGACGCGAATTTAATATTTTTTGTAACACATGCACGATTTTCGCGCTTTTTCGTGCATTTCAAGCGGACAAGAAGTGGCCGTTTACCGACCGGCGACAAAAATGTTCTTTACCACCTGCCCGAGCGGTATTTTTGAGCTCACTCTAGGGTGCATGCGTGTGTGCGTGTTACAGCGTACGGTAAAGACTTAATTATTAAATTAAAATTAATTAAATTATCTTATCTTTTATTTACCTGAAAAAATTAATATACGATAATAATTATTTCATATGTGTATGTATGTATCTCTATGTGTGTATGTGTGTGTGTATAAATCAATGTATGTGTAGGTATACATGTTTCATTTCTTAATAGAACAGGACGACAGTTACACCGTGTCGAAAAACGGCCACATCTGGTTCCGCTTGATAGACGCGCAAAACCGCAAAAATCAATACATGTGTCACAAAAAATATGACGTGCACCATGGGCAAGAGGCTTTTTCCGCCCTTGTGTGGTTGTAACACGCGGGCAGTAAAAACCTACTTCTCACCCCCGGTACACAATATACTATTTCTCACGGGCACTCGGCCTCCGGAGATTAAGTGTATATTAGGGAGGTTCGTGATATTTGTTATTTTTGTCAATTTTTTCAGATTCAGTTAATTTTTTAATTTTACAACACTGTTACAATGTTATTGCTACGATAAGCGACATTGATTTTTATAGTGAGCTCCCGAAAAGGAATGTTTCTCAATACATCCGAAACGTGAGGATAATTTCAATAAAACTGACTCATATAGTTCAATCCAGTCATCTTTATTAAGTAACTGAACAACGAGTAATCTAGCCCTCTACAATATACATTTTCTTTTCAATACTTTGAATTTAGGCACAATTAGACAAATTTTGTAGATACTTCGTCATTTAGATCACACCTTATTTAAATAAATTATCTTTTTACAACTTCCTAAATCATTTATCAAAATATTATTAAAACGTTTTAGATACTTGCATAAAATTCGCCCATAACTTAATACCTACCATGGATTCTGGAGGTTGAAAGCCCCGCCCGCCGTTTAAGCAGCATTGCGGCACAGATCCGTTAAACGCTCTGCTTTGTCCAGTCGCTATAAAAAGATAAAATACAATTTAAATATAAGAATTTATGTGCTATGTAATTGGTCAAAAATGACGCATAGTATTAGCATGCCGTTACGAGTCTATCCAAAGGCCTGGAAGAACTACGCGATGGAGTATTTATTTAGTTTATAATACTACCGATACGCGGCGTTATCTTATCGTGTCTCTCAATTATTAATTTAAACTTCAATGACATACTAACTATTCCAACGTCTAAATATGACAATATATTCAGATTGCAGACGATACAGTTCTGTGCAATTCCTAGTAAATTAAGAACTATATACTCGTCTGACATAAAAAAGTTGAACTCATTGATACGAGTATCAAGTCTCCACACTTCGGAGATACCATAATTGATTGAAAATTTAAAGTCAAATTCCAAGAGTAATGCTAGATAAAACGCTAAAATACCATGTCCATACAACAAATATATAAAATTATGCTGATCCGATCAATCCTAACATACGCGTCAACAGTTGCCCAGAGACTTATCGTTCTGACTAAAAGAGATTCAAACAACACCAGATAAAGTCTTGAAAACAATAACAAAAGCTTTAAAATTCACGTGAAACTTATTTATCAAGCGATCAAAGATTAAAATATTTATATAATACTTAGCACTTTTATTAACGTATTATTATTACTGTTTATGTATTTTGTATTCAAATGTATACATGCTCTTCGCATATAAATACTGTTACAACAAATTTAAAATACATTTACCCGTACATTGATTTCAAATAAAACAAATGCCGCCATGCTTTCATTACAACCTTGATACCATGATGTGATGTACCGGTTCGAAAAGTATTCGTGTTTCAGGCGAAAAATATCACAGTTCAGCGTTTGCGGCGAAAAATGGAATCGCGATTCGGCACTTGCAACGAAGAGTATCTTATCGTGATCTGGAGGTTTGCTTTATGAAGAGTATCGCAATTCAAAGTTTTATGACGAAGGTTACAGCACTAACGAAATGCGTAAAGTGGGTCTTAAATTTGTTTTTCAACCCTAAAGGAGAGTTAAAGCGCTTATTATTTACCACCAGAAAGAAAATTATATAAAAGCTTGTAAAGATTATTTAGTATAAATACTATAGTGTGTTAAAGAAGGGCGTTTAATGAAATTGAGAAAAATTATTTTAACAAAATCGTGACTTCAGAAGCGTAAATATTATCAATTTTAAAACATTTCACTTAAATTAAAGAATTTTCTTTATTTGTCAATCATTTTAATATTTTGGATTTTATGTTCTTCCATAAACATCTATTTACAAGTTCACCGTTTAAATATTATGAAATAATTCAACTTTAATGAGCAACGATTAATTGTATATAAGTTTTAATATAAAAAGAGTTTTTGTATATAAACAATCAGTTGTTGCTCCTTAAAGATGAATTATTATATAATTTTTAAACGGTGAACTTGCAGATAAATGTTTAAGAAAGAACATAAACCACGAAATATTAAAAATGATTAACAAATAAAGACAATTTTTTAATTTAAGTGACATTTTCTTAAATTAAAAGCCCTTCTTTAACATACAATATTATTTATACTAACTAATCTTTACAAGCTTTTATATAATTTCTTGTCTCATGGTAAATTATAAGCGCTTCAACCTCCTTAAGTACGCGAAGTAATGGTAATGAGTACTCTTAAATCGCTGGAAAGGAATCTGAGTGCAGAGGCGGTCTGTTCACGTAAGCTCCTCCTGAACTTTAGACAGAGAGTGTTTCGTTATATACTATTCGTACCGGTGATGTCGTGATCAATGAACTGTCCCCACTGCATGAGCATGTGCGTGACCGAGGCGGCCGGGGCGTCGCGATCCTGGTGAATGTAGTCGCTGATCTCGCGAGCCGAGGGCAGAGGACCGCCAGTCACGGAGCTACGTATGCTCTGGATGTTGTCGTCGTACACCGGGGACAAAAATCTGTGAAGAACTCTGCGTTTAGCGATTTTCTAACAAATACTTATAATTTTGAATAACTCGAGTGCTAGCATCTAGTTGTTAATCCACCTTCGCTGTCTGCATTATGGGCACTCTAATGCAAGTTACTATTCGTGTGTGTGTGTATAAGAAAGGTTTTAAGGGAGTTCTATACCAATTACACTAGTCAAAATGATTGAACCTTTTATTTATTGTTTATTCACGAGGTAAATTTGATTTCAAATTAAGATAATGCATAGATAAACTTATACCAAATAACAGTTATACATTTAAATTAAACAATTCTTTTCAACCTAATTGTCAATCGAAAATTTCATTAGGTGCTGATATGACTCATTTTTTGAGGTTACATGTACCTTTTTTTGTTTTCAATGAATTTTTTTTTACAAGTTAAAGGTACTTAATGTTATTTGTCAAGTGCAATAATTCTTCATCAAACATTTGTCATATACTACAAGAATTTTGAACAACATCTTAGCGTCACATGCTTTGTTACATGTATATAAGTTCGACGAATTTAAAAATTTCCCATGAGAGCCCATGTTAAATAGCAAAATATAAAAACATTGATTTCTCGACTTCTAGGTATCCTAGCCTTTTGAAAATGTATGTGAGTGTTTGGTATAGAACTCCCTTTAATTTATTGAGACATCGTGGTGTGGGTCTGATAGACAGGTTTATGGTAGGTTTATTACCTTTACAAGTAATGGTAGATTTTCATAATTATTTTTGTTGCAAAAATTTAGGAAAATTCACAGCGCTATTCATTGACCTTCGATGTTGAGAATAAAACAAAATTATTCGAATCCATTAAGTATATCCGTGGTATAAGCAATTGAAAATGATTTGGGTCCTTGCATCATCTAGTTAAGTCTCTATGTCTTATGTATCTATTAGACTCTTTTGTCACAGAATAAATATTACATTTTTCATGGCTCGATGATAACTTTATAGGTAATCCAAACCTAATATCAGCTCTTTACATGTGAATAAAATTCAGACTGATAAACATTCTAAAGTTATTTTAGAACCTTCAAAAATCTAATGACTATTCTGTACCCTCACCTCCATTATTCCAAACTCACCTAATAGATGAGATGTCCGATTGTATCATATTGACCCGATCATGAGTTTATTTCAATGAAGTTCGCAAATATACTTGAGGTTTAGAAGTTATTTTACACATTGAGGTAGTTTAATCATTTCGGGTAGTTCGATAAACTCTAACACCGAAATTTTTAATTATTATTAGTTCACTCTTAAATGATCCATACCTTTGCATGGTAGACATGGAGGATCCCCACCAAAGTTCTTGACGATTGTTGCAGCTTCCGTCCGCGGTTCTGTATCTCAAACTGGCCGGTGGACATTGTGGTATGCCCTTCTTCGGACAGTTCTGACGTAGCAAACTCTTTCTCGGATTCTGCTTGTTCGTCGCTTGTCGTGAAATGTCGGGATACCTAAAAAAGATGTATTTATATGAATCCAAAATTCGCAGGTAGTTCATATTGCAGATCTAACATTTGTATTGGTTGTAAACCGTGCTAATCATTTTCAAAGATAAATTAAAGCATTTATACTGCCATTCCGAAATATAAATAAGTAGCTGCAACCAATTTGGTTCTAACTGTAAAGGACAATTTAGGAATGATGAATTTGAGGATATCCCTCTAAACTTCATTTTCAGATTTTAGAAAACAGCTCTCAAACTTTCATAGAGACCCGTGACTCGAAATGTATAACTTATCATAATACAGTTGACTCTTGTTAATTTAAACGTTGATAGTTCGAATTTTTCGATAATTCGAAGTGCATTTTGGAAAAGTCGAAGTTATTTCCAGTCCAGATTTGGCTCATATCGATGTAAAAATCTGTTGTTCGTTCAAATTTCCATAAATTTTCATAAATTTTATTCTCCTTAATTCGAAGTTCACTTTTTACACTTAAAATCACCCTTTCAAAAATAGAAATTTTTTGACAATTCGAATTTTTCGTGAGTTTGAATTGATAATTCGAAATTTGATCGTTCGAATTTTTCGATAATTCGATTTTTTTACAGTTATAGTCCCTTAAGCTTCGAATTATCCAGAGGTGAGTGTAGTAAACACCATCATAAAATAAAGTTCAGAACTGTACAAATCTCATATATTCGTATTTAAATTTCCAACTTTAATAATACAGAAGAAAATGGCTCACTTGCTGCGCAGCTTCCGGGCAGCTTCGAGGGCGGCGTAGCCGTACTTGGCCAGCTGCTTGGCCTCGTCGGTCTGTTCGTTGAAGGCGGCTACGTAGCGCGCGGGATTGTCCGGACTCAGGAAAATACCTGTATTCAGATTTTGTGTTAGCACTATATTATACAATTGCCACTGATTATACGTATAACGAAAGACCCTTCTTAAACACTGAATCCGGTTGCAATATTTTGGGGGCCTATCCAGAATTGCGAAGGAAAGAATTTTAAGCAAAAGCTCACATGAACTTTGGTTTTCAGAATTACAACAAATTTAGAAATAAACTAAATGGTCATACTCACTTAATTTAATAAGGACTTAAGTTGACGTTTTAATTGGAACGTCGAAAGTACGAAGAATTGAAAATGGAATCTAATAAAAAATTGTTGAAAATAATTTAAAAAAAATAACGATCTCAACCATTGGATTATAATTAAATAATATAATTCCTAAATTTTGGTGTGTATTTTGGTATTATTTAAAATTTTCTGAAATTTTGATGAACTTTGGTTGATATAAATTGATGTAAAAGATGTAAGAATTTTCAAGAAAAAAACCACAATTTTTCATAAAATTACTTAAATGATCAACAATATATCCAGAAACAGCGTGAAAAATCAAAACATTTGGTGAAAAAACACAATTACTTTAAAATTTCTTGAATGAAAATGTAAGTGTAAACGCGAGAAATAACTAAAAAAGTATGAATAGATTAAGAAAACGATGAGTAATTGTATTTTCATCTTTTTAATATGTAAAATACAGTTACACTCAATGCACACGAACTGAGATTTCCGCTCTAAAATTTGTGAGAGGTGCATTTAAAATCAGGAAAATACTTATTTCTTGACCATTATTCATCAAACTTACAGCGTACTCCGTCCATTTTCTCGCCAATCATCAAATCTCTTTATCACATGATACTAACCCATCGAATAGAGCTTTGGTTCCTTCACATAGTACAGGTCGTTCATCGCCTTTATACCAAAATCGGCGGCCTCCATGAAATCTTCCTCTCGCGGCTCGACGTCGCTGTCCTCCTCCACGTCCACCTCTGCATTCGTTTCCTTGCGTCTGGCTTGTATCGCCTCCTCGGAGCCGGAAGCATTAGCATTCGGCTTCGTCATCTCGTCGACTTCCTTCCTCGCCGGCTCGCCGCTGTCGTTGCTGTTCTCGATGCCGCCGTTCCTCGACACCTCTAGCATCGCTTGCCGTCGGTCCTTCGTCTCGACGATTCTCTGGGGTTCTTTCGCAATCGTTGCATTATTCATGAAGGTTGTTATGTTTAGCCTTTGGGTTTCGACTTCCGGGGTGGTTTGGTGAATTTTGGACGTTTCTTCGGAGATCTTGGTTTGTGGTGGGTGAGACGGTGTTGGGTGATCATTTTCGGTGAGGATTACTTCGGAGGCGACAGCGGCAAACGAAAGTATGGCGAGCCTGCAAAATATATACATTTTTGTCCGATTGGAATGATATTTATTATTTTTAATGCGTACAAATTTCTAATACTTTGTACACCTGCTATATATGAATTATACAGGGTGAGTCTAACTTTTACTCAGAGAATTGTAGGAAACAGAATCCTTTTGTGGAAAAAGAATCATATAGTACGAAAAACAAATTAATTTTTATTTAAATTTATTCAGTTTCTTGCGAGAGGATCCTCACAAATGGAATGCCTCTACATATCTAGTATCTACCTATTTTGAGAGGAATCTTCTTTCGACAAGAGGACAAGATTATTTTCTGAGTGTATGGAAACCTTGTTTGTTATATAATATCTCGAAAGGGAAGCACTTTTACTGAATACATAAAATGTTTCTTTGGATTCAAAATTTGTATACAAATTTTGACAATTTGCATAATTTTATAAAAAATCAACAGTGAGGTTAAAGATTTAGGGGACTAATAATAAAATTATCTGATTTTATAGAATAAATATCATTATTCATTTCCGCAAACGATACCAAATGAAACTTAAAATGCAAGAAAATGACCTTAAGGGATTTTACTTATTTTTTAATTTACACCGTGTTCCGGTTAATTGCACCTTTATTAATATATGGGCTATTTAGAAGCAAATCGATTTTTTAAATATTTTATAAGTAATAAGTTGATTAAGGGGGCAGGCCTGGGTTAAACCAAAATTAAGAAATTCTTTATATGTCCAGAATACTTTTTATATTTAAAATCATTCACTCTAAAAAAAATTTTGCTATCAATACTTATTAATATCTTTAATTTTACCATTGTAAACTCTCAAAATCTTGATCCTACATGTCACAACATTTTGAGGTTTTACAACGGTAAAATTGAAGATTATATTGTGTATTGAAAGCATACACATTTTCAGAACGATTGCTTTTAAACATAAAAAGTTTTCTCAACGCAAATAGAAAAGATATTTTTTGGGTTTAACCCAGGCCTAACCCCTTAATTGAATTATTTCTATTAATAATTCACTATAAAAGTAACTCATTTATTATTTTTAATTAATAAATTACTATTTGATCTATTACATACTAGATGATTATATGTCATCTACGTAATTTTGCAGTATTTACAGAATTGTTTCTCTTCGATCTTATTTTATTAAACTCGGCGTTACACTAAGGCGTTGTATGTAAAAATTCGCAAGCTGTGGTAAATCGAATAATGCTCTAAGACTTTTGAAATTTCAACTAAATTCATTTGCTTCAGAGTAGGTGATTTTTATAACCAATAGCTATCATTGCCTCACTATTAGTTTTCTGCCATACCGAATTGCATACGTTAAAAATAAGAACCTTAACAAATCACAAAACTCACTTACACGCTCTTATAATTTAAAAAATTATCCTTTTATTTCAAGAGTATGTCCTCTAAAAATATAGAGGAAGGTCGTGCAGTATGAACACCTATAGCTATTTTAGCTGTAGCTTTTGATTGAATGGACCAAAATTAAAATTTCAGAAAAGAACTTATAACTTAAACGGCCCTTTTTGAAGAGAATAAATTGTTTTGTACTCTAAATCAATCAGCAAAATTATTTAGCTATGAATTTACAAAAGTTAAGATTTTGTACTTTATAAGCAATGTCGTACAGTATGAAGTATCATAATTTGTTGTCACTTTCTCAGCTCCAAATAGTTATTTAGCATACTTTAATACTTATAAAAATTAGTTTACTCAACAGGGATCTTGTCTACACGGCTGATTTAATTTTATTTATAATGCACTCACCACGTGTTATCTAGAAAAGAATAAGTCAGATTTGAAAAATAAGGTTTGACATACGAAAAATCAACTTTTCACTCATTTGTACGATAACTTTTATAGAAGTAAATTTTAAATACTGGATGCCAATTGTGTTATGTAAAGCAACAATATATATCTAATTCACTAGGTATGGGGTTGTCATATGTAATAATAGTTGCATAATTGTTCATACTGTACGTATATGCATACTGCTCGACTCTCCCCGTAAGAGATGTTTCATTTATAATGGGGAGTAAAATTCTCTTGTAAAAAGCGGAGGCATTGAGTAGAAACAGAAAATAAATTCTGTGATGGTCGCAAAGTATAGGGATATACATCATGTCCAATTCTTTTTACAAATTTAATGCAAACTTACAACAGCATTTTTAGATGTCCTGCGCATCTTTTCAGAAAGTTTCAAGTTTTCTAAGTACATTTTTTATGCAAATACGGACTATGAAAAACGTAAAATCCCATTAAACCCCTAATAATTTTAAAATATCAAAAGATCGCTCTGAACTTTGAAGTGACATGTATCCTTTCCCCCTAGAACCACAAAATCGCCTTCATCCATTTTCAAGAAAGACATCCTCTTGGGACCAAAGGATCGCCATCACATTCAACAGCACGCTACCCATCCAAATGCAACAACATACCGACATCAGTCAAGAGAAACGGTGTAAAAGACAAAATTACAACTCACAAGCATCGGAACCTCATAATCACGCCGGTATCCTCGTGCGTATGTTCCCTCGGCCGCGTGCAGTCCTCTGTCCAAATTAAAAGGGAAAAAAATAACCGCTATGCGATCTCCCGCGCGGTGTGTGAAAAGGAACTCGCGCGCGCGCGTACAGCACTCGCGTCGGCCGGTTTCGCGTCAACTGAACCGGCATTCGCGAGAACGATACTCGTCCGACTGCGATCCGCGAGCAAGAGCGTTGCTTGCCCACCTCGGGCTATAAAATATACAACGCTCCGCGCGCGAGCAAGCGCGCGTGCCTCGATTACCTTTACCTTTCTTTTTTTTTGTTGTGTGCTCTTTCGCATTTGTGTGCAGCTCTTCTCTCTGTTACAATTTTTTGCACTTGTTTTCAGACTCATTTATACGCTCGGGCGTTTGAGCGTTCACTGCCCCCTTGGGTAGCTGGTTTTGTAAGCTGGTTTTTAGGTGATTGGATTAGATCATTTTTTGTGCATTAGATTTTTTTTACTTGAAGCTTTAGCTAGATATTCTGTTAACTCTTTCATTCCCATTGTAGCTATATGGGACATTTTGTTACTTAAAAAAGATATTGCATTTTCTTTCGCATTTTTTTATTTTTACTGTTATGAATTGAAGAAAAAATTATTTGTTATAATACATATTATATGTTAAAACCAAAAATTTTTTATGTAGTTTGTAGTTAAAGTAGTTTTAAGTTTAGATCTAAGTTTTAGTATATAATTTTAAAATATTTTCTTCTTTTGTATCTCTTTTTTTGTATTGCCAGGCCTGTGTACAGATAACGTGTTTATCTCTACAGGACTTCTACAGGTCATTTCAACTACCCTGTAAATCTTTCTGGTTTAAATAAATAAATAAATTTATGAGGTTTATGTGCCATTTATGTAGAGCTTTAATGTATAGATGGATTCCACCATGTCCAGAGAACATACTTTAGTAAAAAGAGAGTATTTCTTGAATTAAATATTTTTTCATAATGGATCTTATATATACGAAGTCCTATTTTTAAAAAATCATTTGAGAATGAAAGGCTTAAGGGAGCGGGCCTGGGTTAAACCCAAAAAGAGATTTTTTTTGAGTCCAGAAAACTTTTTATGTTTAAAAGCCATCATTCTGATAATTTTTATGCTATCAATACTTAATAATATCTTAAATTTTACCGTTGTAAAGCCTCAAAATCTTGATCATACACGTTACAATAAGTCATTATTTTCAAGACCATATTTATTAAAGGAACTTTGTTCGTCACACGATTCTAGATAATAAACGAAACAATTTTTTTTCAACGGTTCTTATTCGACTCCTTTTGACATGTATTATAAAAAGAGCAAAGCACTTTTTGTTAAAAATATTTTTTCTTAATTTTTCCGAGATCCAATCGATTTTTTGAATTTCTTTTCACATTATGTTTTGGCATCCGATAGGTTTCAAAACATTCTTATAATGACAAAGATTAAGCAAATACAAAAATTTTTTTTTGATAATTTGGCTTAAAAACACAGAGTTTTGCCTAAGGAGATTCAGGGGTTACAAAACGACAAATTTATTTTCATTTTTCTTTCTATTTTGTTAAAACTTGTTAGTGTCAATCATTATATATCTTATACTAGTATACTAAATTTTTAAAAATGCAGTAACATTTTTGTTTTCAATCCAATTTTAATGATTGGGGTCTTATTTTATTCTTTAAATGTTGTTTGATAGATCGACAGAAAGGAACATGTAATTAAACATTACATGTTTAATTATAAACAATAAGCTCTTCTGTAACACTCATGAATTATTTTTAAATTTTCTTCCGATCAAACTGTAAAACAACATTCAAAGAACAAAATAAGACTCCAATCAATAAAATTGGTTGAAAAACAAAAAAGTTTCTGATTTTTAAATTTTTTCTTTCAATTGACAATAATCGTGTTGGCAATATCACAATTGTTGATTAAACATTTGTTTTATGTGCATAAGGTATAGTAGTATAAGATGAAAATAAATTGATCGTTTTGTAACTGCTGAACCTCCTTAATAGAACAATGCCCAAGTCGGTCCAAGGGTTATTGTGGATTAAAATCCGTAACCAAGTAGACTACCTAATGTACATAATTCTTTAGGTCACAAAAACATGAATTTAAAATAAATTGTTCTTTTTAACCCAAGGGAAAGTAAGTAAAAGGACCCCTAGACACTTGTTCTTTACAGGAGGTCTATTCTATACCAATATCTAACAGTATCCACAAATAATAATTTTTTAAAGAGAATAGAACCAACTTAAAAAAACCTCTAAAAAGTAAAGAATAATATATATTTTTAATAATATATGGAATTGTGAAAATATAAACTCACTATCAACAATAACTATTGATTAAGTGAATTCAAACTACAACTTTTTAGAGTTCGCGCCAGAATCGACAATTTCGTTCAATTGCAACATTTTAGCTAGTTGCGTCAATTTTTGGCACCAACTCCAAAAAGTTCTAGTTTAAATTCAATTAACGAATTGTTATTGTTGATAGTGAGTTTATATTTTCAAACTCCATCTACATATTATTAAAAAAAATATTATCATTTACTTTTTAGATTTATCACTTTTTAGTGTTATGTTAAAAGTGATGACATGAAAATTCATACTTTGCCAGTACTGGCAAATCGGCTAAGTATGAAAATTCATACTTATCCGATACTACAAGTATCGGCTCAGTACTGGCTCAAAACAGTAAAGTGCAAGTCAAATGGCTGCATCTACGAGTATTAATAAGTTATAACGAGAATTCATTAAATGGTCGTTTAAATATGGTATTTTTCCAGTACTGGCATTGCTGTATTAGCACTAAACTGGTACAAACTTGTTTTGGACCACATACAGAGATACCCTTTATTATATAAGATAAGAAAAGAATCATCGAAATTGACACATTCATTTTCTGCGTAATCAGTATAAACATACGAAATTATTCAGAAAAATATGGGTTTTTGGTTGTACTGGCGTTGTACGTCCAGTACTTAAAAATTTTCGTTATGGCTCGAGTAAATCGCGGACAAACATACATACATTCATATATAGGTCAAACTGAGAATCTCCTTTTTTGAAGTCGGTTAAAAAAATGAGCCAAACTCACTGTTCCGTGCACTTTTTACAGATATAAATTAAGTGATGGTCCTGACATTATTATTAAAAAATCATTGTTTTTTTTTATTTCTTATCAATATTCAAATCTATCGTACTCAACTACTTTAAAAGGCACATGCTTGTCCTTTGGAGGAGTTCTATACACTAACAAGATCACTATAGCAATAAAAGATTAGAGCCAATCTGGTTGTGGCCACTTCATATATATTCAAATGGCGGTCGTGAGCATTTAGTTTTATAATTCGGGGAACGATAATTTTACTCGCTTTTTACTGCATTATAAGCTGTAAATATAATTACTTTAAGAGAAACCTTTTCAAACAAATTTATTAAAATAAAGTACAATTTAAAATATATAACTGAATTTTTGCAGAATTTTTAAACGTCATTGGCCAAGTTTACAAACAATATACGTGTTTGAATCGAAGCAATGTCGATTTGAAGATTTACCCACATATCAATATAAGTCACAATTTTTTATGATACTCTGGAAATCGTTTTCTGGTACCAAAAATAGAAGCACAATACCAGTAGCTTTATTTAATGCATCCTTGAATCAAGAATGGATGTAACTAAAAACATTAGTAATCATAATTCATTAGTATTACTAATGAATCATAAGATGGACAGGTACAATTCAATTTTTGTAAAAAAAAGCATGTGTCATTTTCTCTGAAAAAAGTGTAAGAATTTGTCAAAGAAATTTGAAAATAGGGAAAAACATCGATTTTTAGTTAACAGTATATTCTTGTAGATCATAGTATAGTTTATTTGTAAACTTCTGGAATTTTTACGATATCTTCAAAATTGATGAAGATATAGGTAAAACGTCACTCAAAGGATCTTTAATAAGCAACAAGTTTCGCAAAGTGGCTTAGATTCTTTACTATTTGTACAAGTACCAATCAAAAAATGAATCTTGCCTATTGTGTCCGATTTCTGACAAAAACTTACTTTTCTAAACAGAAAATTATTTTTTTGATATTAATAATTTCCGTTAGTTTTTCGATCTATATAACAAAAGTCAACTTGACCCTAATCAGAACAAAGACAAGATTCGTATGCAAATACGTCGTTATATCACAAGTCTAAAAATCGTCTCTCTAAGCGGTAAAACAACGTGTTGTATATACAATACTTTATAAGCGCAATACTTTCTGTTCTTTTTCACCGCTTTTTACTGTTATAATCTCTGTCCCTCCTCCTCTTACTTATTTCCCTCTCTTAACCATAAGTATACGCATAACACACAAGGAAGTGTCTAAGCGAGGCTGCGAAGGATTGGAGCCATCGGAGGAAGAGGACGGATATATATACATGCAAAAAATCAAACTACAAGAGAACACGTCGCGATCTCCAGGGAGATTGGCGAGCGCGATATCAAGTGTATAGTGGTTCGACGACCCGAAATTACTCACACGCGTATATATACACTCATTCCGCGAGAGATTAGTGTAGTGCACGAAGGAGAACGCCTGCTCTTAATTCATATCGTATATCGAGTGTCGCTTCCTCTTTTATTGATCATTTCGTTTTGAAATGTGGAAAATATCTTGTAGATGCGTCATGAATTATTAAAGATATTAAAGATATAGTATTTAAGTTTAAATACGTAAATTATATAAGATGAGAAAATCGTAGTTAAATCGTTACCCTAACAGCGCAAAATATTTTTAAAACGTGTAAAAACGTTTGAACTCAAACTTTTCAAGTTTAAACAAACAAGTTGGAAAAACATTAGAAAGTGCCGGAATTTCCGCAATTTCTTTTGTTTCAAGACGCTTTCGGAATATTTAATAACCGTTATTAAAACGTTCTAATATATAGTAAAATTATGTAGTTACAATTGAAATATTTTTAAACTATTTTTAAAACGTTTTGTAAAAGTTTTTATTTATAAGGTTTCACAAAGACTCAGTCGAGATATTGTGAGGTTAAAATTAAAATATTCTTAAAGCCTCTTGAAGTATACGAAGTGTGCCCTTCTAGGTGGGACTATAGGCTATAATTTATCTATCATCGTTGTATTATCTAATTTGTACGCTGTATGGGAAGGCAAAACATGAAGGTCTGCCACCTAGCTGCAGCCTGAGAATTAATATTTTTGACGCTTAGTTATTGTTTACTTTCGAAATACGTTTTAAACCTGATTTAATTATAACCACACAATAGAATTCGCGGACATTCCGACGTTTTTCTAACGTTTTCTAACGCTTTCTCAACTTTAGTTTTGAACATTCGAAAGTTTGATTTCAAACGTTTTTAACCCGTTGACTGTCAAATTTTTTTAGTTAAGGAAATTCATTTTTTTTCTATGTAAATGTCTTTTTCTATATCAAACATGGGTAAAAATCACGCAAATTTGAGTGTTGCAAAAATTTTGGATATTTTTTTTCGGACACAAGAAATCGGATGTCATGTTACTTCTGATAGAAAAATATTTCTTATAATGCTGAGGTATACGCAATTTTTTCCAGTGTCTGTCGTTTGCAGGTATAGGGTATGTGAGTTCAGGGTTGAAATGTTCACTGTTTGAAAGTTTAGGATGAGAATGTTTATGGGGTTTGAAGATTCAGTTTGTAAATATTTAGGATTTAAAGGATCAGAGTTTAAAAGTTTGAGTTATAAGAGTTTCCGGAAATTGTAAAAATTGCCGAATTCAAGAGTTCAAGGTTTATGGCTCAAGGGTTCAGGGTTTTAGTATCCCGTGGTTCAGGGCTAGGCAAACCTATTTGCGGGTTCAGGATTGAAGGGTTCAGGGCTAGAGGATTCCGAGTGTAATGGTTCGGGGTTTGAACGTATAGGTTTCAAGGGTTAAAATTATGAGGTGTCACTGTTTAAAAAGTTCAATGTTAAAGGGATTCCGGGTTTTACGGTGCAGGGTTTATAGTATAAAGTATTACTATTCAGGGAGCGTAGGTTTAAAGATCACAAGTTTAACGCTTTATGATTAACGAAAGATCAAAAATTACACTCAGAAAATTCATTTAAGTAGGCTTTTCACGTATCCTTTTCATAACGAACTCCTAAAAAATGTCCACTTCATAAACCCACTCACCTCACGTCTCGGGCAGCTAATGTCGAGCCGCCTTCTCCTGGGCCTGCAGACTGGCGATGGCCGCGCCGCTGCCGTACAGGACCTTGGCGCGCACCTGAACCTGTCGCCTCTTCGCCGCGGCCGTGGCGACGCCGCCGTTGCCCGAGCCGCTCCCCGTCCCCGTCGTCCCCGTCGTCCCCGAGCTCGAGCTCTTGCTCCCCGAGGAGCAGGCGCCGCATCCGCCCACCGAGCCCGCCCCGGAGCCGCCCAATTGCAAGCAACTACCCGCGTAGTTTGCGCCCCTGCAGCTGGTGCAGCCCTCCGACATGGTCACTGGTCAAGAGACTTTAAATGACGGGCTCGCAAGGATGACAACGATGCTGGAGTGCGTTGGTAGACTGGTAGACGCTTGTGGACTGACCACCTGAAATTTAAAGAATCGGAGTTGGAGTTGTAAGTAAAATACCTTTCTGAATAGTTTTGTTATTGTTTAGGAAGATTGAGACAATCGCGGATACTCATGGGCGAAAATGCCGATATTTGTAATACGTGAGAGAATGGTGAATATCTGTCATTATGTAATCGAGCATTTTGCGTTTCATTTGAGTAATATATTACGGAAGAAGTTTGTAGAGGTTCCGCAAAATTTCCTGCAAAAGTTTTGCTCGATTTTCTGCAGAATTTGCAGTTTTTCGGCAGGGATTTTTTACACGTTTTTCTACGAGGTTTGTGCTTACAGATCTAGCTGCGGAATAAGAATATATTTCTGTAGAGCATTCTACAGGCGAAAATCTTGAAGAAAAACATGTAGACAAACTTAATAAATGGGTAAAACAGTAACAGCTATATTTGATTGCCTAATAAAATATATTAACATACAATAATACAGTGCATCTCATAACTATAGAAGCACCGAACATTTTTACATTTAAATGTATGCATTTTATCTTTATTTTCTTTATTAAATCTGTAACTTTTGAAGCAGAAATCGTAAGACAATTTAAAAAAAAAGCATAGGAAAGGAAATTTTCTTTAAGGCATTATCTGAATAGTTCATTCTCATCAACACTAAAAAGAGGTAACATTGTTTCATAACTATAGAAACTCTTTGAATTGGAATGGACCCATTTAATTTAAGGGGAAACCCTACCATTTTTTGACAAAAAAATGTATCTTTTTTACATATTTCTTTTTTTGATTCTTCAAACCTTTCTTAACACCGAAATGCATCGCATCTTTTAATTTCATCAAATATTCAGTTTGAAAATGACATTTTAAAGTATATTATACATTAAGGTAAATTTACTTCGTTTAACAACAACAGTTTTTTCTGTCCTTTTTGTTTTTCTTTATTCAAAACATTCTAGGTACCTAGCTTAGCTTAGCTTTTGTTGAAACTTTTTGAAATTAATTTTACATATTCTTTTTAGTATTATAAATAAATTTGTGCATCGCCAAGGTGCTGTGTATTGATCTAGATAAAATAAAAAATAATTATTTATAAAAAGAAGCTATAAATTACGCAAATACACTGTTTTTTTATTTTAATAAAATGATCTCATTTTTAATTATGGTTACCCGGATAAAAATCGATTTCAGGCAGGTTCATGAATTATCATGTCTCCCCATGAATGTTTGCGCATAATCATGCGAGATTACGCTCAACATTATTTGTATTTTGATATGTTTGTACATGCTCATGCATTATTATGCCCGAAACCGGGGATACATACGCATAATCATAGACATTAGGCTGGGTCGAAAATAAAATTTTTTCGAATTTTGAAACGCCTGACCCTTCAAATGTGTCTCTTCTATCACAGAAATAACCTCCCAGAACACTGGTGCTGGGGAATTTCATCTTTGGGTTCTGCCGAATACGTAAAGTTTGATAAAAATCACGTAAAATGTCAAAAATTCCATCTTCTCACGTTTCTCTTATGTAAGTTGGCACACGTTCATTTTTAACAATTTTTTTTGTAAACTATATGTATTTAGATATATTTAAAGATATTCTATAACCAAAATATTTTGTGCAAACGGTCTTTACGGGTGTTTTATTTGTATGTTGTATAAAAAATATAAAATTTGCTAAACTTTTTCATTTATATTTCCTGACTTGAATTATTTTAAAACCTTTTTCCACGCTGTTATTTCGGGGGATGTTCATTCGATCTATACAAAAAAGATCCAGGATATTTGTCGTTATCTCGCTGGTTCGCCACAGCTAACCGGATACTCCGATTACATATTTATACACAGAACCCTTCCAACAACCTGATTATTGTGATGTAATATCAGAATGTATTATCAAAGTTTATGAGCTGTTATGGTTTATTTTAAAAATATATCCGACTTGCGAAGAAGTTTAATAAAGATGCAACTTTTAGATGTAATTCATTGGAGAAATCTATCATAAGAAATGCTTAAAATAACACTCAACAAAACACTTAATTAATTAACTGATTACCCATGATTTATTTGCTCATTTAATTGAGTAACTCTTAACTTGAGAGGTCACCTATAATAGTATTAATTAGATCGTTAATCACAACGTGAGTGTTCATCTAGAATTGAGTATTCATTTGTCTGTTATCCATAACCTAAATGTTAACCTATAACTGAGTATTAGATATTTGACTGTCACAACTTGAGTGTTTATTTACAAAACGGCGTGAGCTATTTTTTAAGTACGATTTGAATATAATAAATTTGGTTTTCTGTAGAATTGTGTGTGAAAATATGTATTATAAATAATATTTTATGAACTCTATATGTATAATCCCGTGAAGAATAAAGAGAAACTTTTTATAAGATTTGAGATTGTTACTTACGACTATATGGTTAGTATTTTACATTCTCCTAGAGGAAGATTTATATAGTATAAAAAAATTTGTCAAACAACATTATAAAGACATATTTGACGCTTCTAAGAATCAAATGTGTATACATATGTCTTATTAGTTCATGAAATACATCTAAAAAATATTCTAAATTAGATAGATTCTATAATAAATCATTATAAAATATTAAATATATTTATAAAAGTATACGACTTATGATTTGAATTTTAATCAAACATTATTAATTATTATAGTTTTTATTCACTATTTATATGCTTTGAAGTGGTCAATAAGTGACATAATTTGGAATACGTTTCCGACAGTTGCAATCATGAAATTCGTGAAAACTGCTGTTCTGATTTGGACGAAACTTTGAGAAATATATATCCAATATAAGGCAAAAATCCAAATGCTGATTTGCCAATGTGGAGAGCTAAGGTGATGCTAAAGTCACCTATCACCCACAAATACGAGGAACCATTTTTCTCATTTAATTTTCTATTTCTAACAAATATCTTTACGAAACTTAATTGTCCTAATCAAAAACAACAACTTTCCTTGAGATATTTTCTCAAAATTGAAAATTGAATGAAGTGGTTCCCTGTATTTGACAGTGACAGGGGGTTTAGCATCACCTTAATACTGAATTGATCACGAGTATTAAGAACATTTTTTGTAAATGTAAACAATTACAAGTGCACGGCGTTCACCTGGCGGGCAAATGTCATTACATTTATTCTAGAAATATTAATTTTTTATTTAACATGCACAGAACAAGACAATCCAAGTCCAACCAATATTAGATCAAAACCTGCTAACCCCTATAAATACCAGATCAAAATCTTCCAAGTTCAATAAATATTATTCCAAAACCTGTCAAGTCCAATTAATTAATCTTTATATTTTTTAAAATAAAGCACATCGATTTCTCAAATACTGTACGAGTATAAAAGTGTTGTATTCCAAAGTGCAATCGATCTATCCTCTTATAATCCCTGTATCCCTTCAACGGTGGCTGCAATAAGTCTTTTGTATTTTTCTTGAAATGCCATATAAAGGATTTGGCAGGATTTGATGTTATGGAGGTTCAGGCCATACAGTCCCAGTTACAAGTTTGTTTAAAGTTACTTTTTTAATTCTTATTTTTATTAGTAATTTTGTGTTTATGAACTTCTATTGTTGAAGTTAAATAGAAAAATTAATGAAGTAATTAATTAATGAAGCTTAATTATTTGCATATTAAACGAGTGTGAAATCAATTTTCGTAAACGTTTGACTTATGTGCTAAACTCGAGCAGTGTAAGAAATTGTTCTCAACTTTAACATACTCCGCAAATTAATAATAGGACTTTAGTAAAATTTCAACATTTTACAAAAAATATTGATTATATTGCATATATAATACTTAAAGCATGTGATAAGCTATGCTAACATTTGAAAAATATAAGAAATATTAAAAAAGCGGCTTACTTACAAAAAAAGTTAGGTCGAAGCATGATGTGTTTTTATTTGTATTCTGTGCTATTTCTAAAAAACGGGACTTCTAATCGTTCTAAAGATTTGCATGTGCCTTCCTGAAGACTTTGACTAGAATGTCTAAAAATTACATAGCTGTTTCTTTGATTTGAATTATTTCCATAAGAACACATGTAATTTTGATATCAAATATCTCCAAAACAATCTTCCTAAACTTCATGAAATTTTAATATGTTATTATTTTAGTAGATATCTAATGAATAAAAAAATTTTAACAGATTCTGCTTGTTTTGAATTTGGGTTTGAACCTCTTTAGAGTATGATGATTCCAAGCTAAGAATCGATCCGTTATAGTCGCATAAAAGATACCTAGAATACGATTAACTAGATACTTATTGATGAACAGTAAATCATTATTTATTATGTATAAGATTATTATTATATAGTCTATTAGTCTTATTTCAATAATATAGAATTCTCAGTGGGGCTGCATTTGCCTGTATTATGATACTTTGTTTTCTGTACATCGGGACGCTTAGGTATGTTGATATCTGTGACAGGAGGGGGTTCTCATAGTTCGACACTGATGTCAAAAAGAGAATCATCCGAAATATCTTCGCCATCAGTGATCAAGTCATTCAGATCCTCCTCGTCATGGTGCACACCGAGGGTGTATAACTTTATCATATAAAGGGTCGGTTATTTTAGATATTTTAGACTCTGTAGGAGTATCAGCGCGAGTTTTCCTTCTTATTCCGTCACTAGAAATGCTGAAACATTATATAATGGACATATCATGAATTTTTCTTATCATCACTATTTTACCCGTATACTCCTGAACAGTCGCACACGACTGCCAACCTTCAACATGCAATACCAAACCGAAAATTTCATTAAATCTAACTTAGACAGTGGCTATTTTCTAATTACGATCTCATGTATGAAAATATATTGGTAGAAATATAAAAAAGTATATTCTACTCACATTCTTTAAGCAAAATCTGCATCAATTTTTTGAAGCTGCGTGAATTTCGTTAGAACGCAGTCGCCAGTTTAATTTTTCTTAAAGGATAACGCGCTTTTTTCACGTCTACCGTGCCCAATAGTTCCTTCTCTATTCAAACGAAAGTGTCAAGGTAATTTGGAGTCTTCTCTATTAATTGATGATTTTTTAGGACAACCCGAAGATGGGCGGTCGTAGGCTACCGCCTCGACGCGAAAGAGTTTAGGTGGCTACCTGGTGGTTTTTCATGATTTTGACAAACTTTTTTATTCATTTTATTTTCATTAATTCTATTCACTTTCTCATCTGTTTAACATTGGAAACAATTTAGTTTAATCGATACTACTATTATATGTATTACGTATAAAAAAAAGATTTTGTGAATTAAAAGTTTCTTTGGGAGTCATAGGCACCTTTTAATGAATGGTCTTATTAAAGTCCTGAATTAGGACATAAATTTCTAGCAATAAATGTATGATAGAATTTTCTTTGAAATGCATGACAATGTGGTGTGTGCGAGGGCTATTTTGAATATAACCCATTTTTACTAAAAAATAGCACATTATGCTGAATAACTTGTAAATTTATTATGTTGGCCTATAATGATATCTTTTGTATAATGTTACAAACCTGGGAAAATAATCTATTATATACCCAATTAGAAGACAGTTAAGGTACAAATAAAATATAATTTATTATATATTATTAGAAAATGTGAATAGTTTTATTCAAAATCTATACGCAGAGATAATATGCATACCCTAATTCTTTTATAAATTAAATGTTAACTATTTAAAATATCTTACAAAATTAGATTTAAACGCTATATATAAAAATATACGATGATTCGCTTTTATAATATTAATCAGTCAAAATATCTCTAGATCAATTTTTTTTTTTTAAATGGCATTTCGAACTCGAAAGTTTATCGCCTCATCTACGCAAGCCTTCCACGTTTCCCTATTTTGTGCCAACCCCATCCATTTCGCGCCTTCCCGCCCAATTTCAGTTATGTCTGATTTTACGTTATCCTCCCATCTGCGTCTAGGTCTACCAAGAGGTCGCGTTGCTTTCGGTTTTCCTTTCATTATGCGCGCTGCTGTACGATCATCGCCCATTCTTGCCACGTGCCCTGCCCATCTTAGTCTCCGTGATTTTATTATTCTGTTAATATTTGGTGACGCGTACAAATTATGTAGCTCGTCATTGTGCAGTTTCCTCCACTCCCCAGTTTCCTCATCTTTCTTTGGCCCGTATATTTTCCGCAGAACCTTATTTTCAAATACCCTAAAACGATTTTCTTCCGCTTTAGTGAGCGCCCAGGTTTCGCACCCATACAAGATTACCGGCATTATTATAGTCCTATATATCCTTATTTTGACATTTTTCGACAGTAGCTTTGACTTAAGTAATCTGTTCACAGCGTAGAAGCAGGCATTACCCGAATGAAGTCTCTTATTAATCTCGGCTTTAATTTCGTTTCGATCATTTATAGTTGTACCTAAATATCTGAATTCGCTAACCTTTTCAAAAGTGAAATTTCCGACTCTGAGATCCCCCTCTGCTTCGCGAATGCCCAGTTTCTCCATGATCATATATTTCGTTTTCGATTCGCTCACTTCTAACCCCGTGTTTTTAGCCGCATTTATAAGGATTTCCGCATTTCTCGCCACCGTTTCACCATTATCTCCCACTATATCCAAGTCATCCGCATAGCCTAAAATTTGCGTTGTTCCGTTGAGTGTTGCGCCTAGCTCGCTAGCCTGCATTTTTCTAACAACATGCTCTAGCGTCAGGTTAAAGAGTACCGTTGAAAGCCCGTCACCTTGCTTCAAACCGTCGCGTATCATGAACGATTCGGATACATTACCGCCTACTCGGACCTTTCCAGTGCTTCCGTTCAGACATATTTGAATTAATTTTACGAGTTTTTTTGGTACGCCAAGGAGCACTAGGATTTCATACATTTTGCTTCGTTTGACAGAGTCGTACGCTTTCTTAAAGTCCAATCTCTAGATCAATAAAACTAGAAAAATTGGCATTTTTAGAAGTCGAATATTTACGTCTCTCCCTGTCACTGTCAAATATGGGGAACCTCTAATTTCATTAAATTTTCAATTTTTTAGAAAATATCTCTTTGGAAAGTTGTTGTTCTTGATTAGAATAATAAAGTTTCATACAGACATATGCTAAAAATTGAAAATTGAGTGAGAAAAGTAGTTGCTCGTATTTGTCGGTGACAGGTGGCTTTAGCATCACCTTAATGAAAATCACCCATATATATTTTTCGAACATAATGATTTGTAATTTCTGATATGATATTTTTTATTGTTTATATAAATATCTAAAAAGACTTTTAGAAAAAGTAAAATGTTACAAATGTAAGTTTTATTATTCCCCATTCGTAAAGTGAAGAAAATATGTTAATATTAATCTAATACAATAAATAGAATAATATAAATAAAAATAACGTAATTCTCTTTCAAAGTGATTTATATAATGTGATGCAACCGATAATCCGACTAATATTTTTGCTTCCTCATAGCTTCCGCAACCCCAATCTCCCCTAATATTATCTGGATGATACTTTCAATGTATATTTAGATGTTTATTAGGTGATCTTATCAGATAATTAATTCAGGTGAGTTTATCAGATGATTCCATCAGGTGATCTTATCAGATAATTTCATCAGGTGATTTATCACCTAATTTTGTTTGCAGCAAATATAAGTAAAACTAAATCAAATGTCATGAATCTATTATTTCAAGTATGAAAATGATGATTATTTTGTTGATTATTCGATTTTTATCAGGTTTCTAGTAATGCAAAGATTATAAATTTGATAACGTTTCGACCATTTTCAGGCAGTCACATTGAATTTGAAAGTTTTCCCGTGTGTTTCTTAAAGTACAAAAATTAAATTTTACTTTCGATAAAATTAAAAGAATATTTTTAATTCGAAACCGAGCTTTTATTGTATTTCTTGATGAACGAAAAAAAATGTTGACATCGAAATCTTACTTAGCGGACCCTATACAAAACATCTGATTCGACAAAATTTGAATTTTTTTGAAATATTTCAATTTTAGTGGATTTTGTTGGATTGAAGCACGAGTTAGCTAATCTCATGGTAGGATTACAAGTAAATTCAAATCGTTCGAATCATATGCTTTGTTCGTCGAATGTACGTAGTTTCATTCAAATATTCAATAATCTTAGGGTGTAAAACTTTGTCTGTAAATGAAGAAAAAATGTAAAACATTTAATTGTTTATGGGTTAAGCTATAAGTATTTTTCTCTGTGATATTGTATTCATTAAGTATTCTACTTGAAAAGAATTTATTTTTGTCATAATACAGATCACCTTCGATGATAACATTTAATTTTTTTTTGCTATCGACACAGTACATGCGGGAGCGATAAAAAAGTAATGCCTATAATAGTCTCTGATTTTTGTAGAGCTATGTATATTTAAGTATACATGGCTTATTTTAAATGCCTAGGCATATTCTACGAGCCACGCGCGTTTTTTTTTATTTTTGTTTCTATTAATTCCTTGTTTTTGTTATCTAATAGTATATTATGCAGCAAGGGCGTAAAGCGAACTTTTTCATAAAATACGTTACACCTAATTTATATACAATATTTTTCCTGGGTATACGTAAAATTGAAATGTGTGTAAAGTGTTTACATAGAAGTTCACCTTACGTTCAAATATTGTTATTTTACACACGTACACTCGACGGACACATATGCAGATCGAACGTTTTTAAAATGCTCCAATGAGATTGACCGATTCACAGGAATTAACCAATAAGGAGGCACGATTTCAAAACATTCAGTACGAATGTGTCCGTTAAGTGTACTTTAAGCACACCTTTGCAAGTATGACTTTAAAGTCATAAGAAAATTATGTACGACTATTTTTGAAAAATTTAGACACCACCCACGTAAGATAATTTCACTTATTTTCCTATGTAATAGAGTCGCTTGTTATGTTTGATGATTACCCATCAAATTTTTAGTGGGATGGGACAATGTTGCCGTGCAAATGAAGAAAGTGGGTTTGTGCATTTGAAGTGAATCTCAGATACTTCATAAAATTCATTTTTATTTGGATTTATTTGCGTAAAATTTTTACTGAAAAACATCTATCCTTTTCCTAAAAACACGAACTATATCTAGTCATTTTTGCAAAAGAAAAATAATGTTTCAAATCACTTTTATGCGAAGTTATTTATATGGTTCAAATCTTTCTGCGAAATGTAGATACCCATTTTCTTAATTTGCACGGATTCATGTTATCAAACATCCGAATACCCGGATCCAGGCCTGATCAGCACCGTGCGCACAGACCGGACTTGCTCCTTAAATAAGATTCTAAGGCTATATACCCTACCCGGATAATCTCGTCCGGTACACCGGGGCTAATTTCTACTCGGGTATGTACGTGAGTCTTCAACTTTGCATATAGAGACATAAAATATCAGAATCACGTCTCTGTCAACTTGAATAATGACGTTTTTTTAAATAATTCTAAATAAACAGCAAAATGAATTTTAAAATTATTGTTTAGTTTATTAAGGGGACCGTTTACCCGAAAATCTATTTTCTTTATTTTACCAACGTACCTTTAATTTTTTTTTCTATTAGATGGTGTAAAAATACCGCTGTAAAAATATATGCTTAATAAAATTCAAAAATTGCTTAAAAGTGACTTCAAAATTAGCCATTTTGAAAATGTAATTGACGATGACGATGATAGAGGTACACAATGAAGAAAAATACGTATGGATTTTTTTTAATTCAAAATAAAATAACTGCACCTGTTAGACCAAACAGGACCATGAAAAATCAATCGTTGAGTGCTTCTTTTTTTTTATAATTGTATGGTTGACCTTGAAAACTTTTGTAATTTTTAAAAAGTTTACGTATTTTTCTTGCTTACACAATAAGGAAATACTATAAATAATTTAAGTTGATCCATCAAAAGCTTCATCGCCAATCCCACTTTGAATCTGAAAAATATTCGAATTCTTAATTCTGAGGTAATCAAGGTTTTATTAAACAGGAGTAAAAAATGATATTTACAGGTTTCAATTTTTTGTCAGTTCAATTTCGATTTACTGACGTTTCATAACTGTTATTTAACCTATTTAGGTTCTTCTCACTTGAGCATCTTGTTTTGAATAGGTTGAATGACTATATATTGCTCTCCGGTGAAAATAAGAATGATTTTTTTATATTTTTGAGGAATTCTCGGGTAAACGGCATCCTTAAGTGTATATAAAACTATATATTTAAAAAACTTATAACTTCATGTTTTTTAAATTTAATCCTCAAACTAATTCGAATTCTGAAACTTCGCGCCTTCTACTAAACAGCCAATAATATATTCTGTCTTCAAATGCTTCAACGTGTCGCGGGAGCTCGCAGATGGCCCAGTGAGAGTGTGTATGTGTGGCCATGTGCGAGACAAAAGAATTCGGCGGTTCGGGCCGGGCGCGGCTGCGAATAAGAGGTGCCCGCTTGACGAGCAAGACGTGTTCTTGCATACATCTCTCTCTTTCTCTCTTGATGAACCATAATCATCCCGCAAGGGGTAAGTACTCTATTGTGTACGTGTGCGGATCATTGTAATAAAAGAATAAAAATAAATCGATTTGGTGCAAATTTGTCGCGGTATCGGACGGCGCGCCTGACATCCGCAGTAGAACACTGCGCGCATTGATACGGCAGAACGCGCTTGGCTCTCCCGGCGTCCTTGGACGGAAGTTCGTTGTTCGCCGCATTTACATTGGACCAGCGACGGTATCGAGATGACTACAGCACCTGTCCAGCTACATCGTCTATAGTCACCTTCTGCGGCGCACCATCGCCGAGCGACGGCATTTAGTTGTATCAATTGTGTCCTGGTCATTGCTGCGCCATTCAAGCTAAGTACTGCTATTTGAAATAGAGTATGAGAAAGAATACGCTTGTTGCGAACCATGTCGTAGGATATATACAGCGCGCGGACTGTAATAATCATAATGTGATTAATTTTTGACCATGGAATATTCCATAAATTTATGATTGAATTTTAAGACTGAGAGTGGTAGTTCTATTCTATAACATATGTAGATATATATTTCAAATTTTAAATAATGTATTAACGTAACTGCAACAACGATATTATTGTTTGGATATATGTGTACGGATGAATACGTATGTTATTTTTAAGTTTATTTGATGACAAGAATTAAGTGTATAATTACATATGATTGTAAATTTATTGCGACGAATGTATATGCGACGATAAATTTCTAATTCTTTTTGATCAAACCTACATAATAAAAATAAATAAATTAGTGATTAGATATTCGATTTATAACGCACATTATAAATAAATAAATTGATAACGTTTTATAGGAAATCTTCGATGTATTTATAATTTATTTTATCTTTAATAATTTAATAACTTACAACCTCTTCCGGTAAACACTTTTCTTTTTGTAAGACTATAGTAAGCGATACATCATCAGTTCAGATAACATATATTTTCTCATACTTCACCCAGGAAAAACCTTTCATATATAGACATATATAGTTACTAGCATCCCCCGTCGTGGCGTTGCCCGCGATTTTTACAAAGTATCATATCAAGACTGATCTTTCGTTCATATACTGTCCAAATTTCAAGTCGCTAGCATCGCCCATCGCGTCGATGAGTCGGTCAGTCACTCAGGTAATCAGTCAGTCAGTCAGTCAGTCAGTCAATCAATCAGTCAGCCAGGACGAGTCCTTTTATATATATAAAAGATAGGGTTTGTATTATGAATTCGTAATTTCAAAAATTTACCCACTCAGCGATTGATTATGGAAAGATCCAGAAATTACTTTGTACAAAGTAGTACTAAAAACCCTTTTTATCGACGAAAAAGCAGATAACTCATCTAGCCTTGCCGATTTGAAATGATTCCGTGAAATCACATTTTACAGTGCTTAACCCACTAAACATTAAAATTTATAAAATTTACCCTATTACAGTTAGAGTCTTTTAAAGTTCCTTCTTATTCGTTTCCTACAATATAAAAACAATATATCATCCAGATTTCAAGTCGATAGTCAGTCATTCAGTTAGTCAGTCAGTCAGACGGTGAATCAGAACACGACTTCTATATATATAGAGGATGGTGATTGAATTTCGAACAATCGACCTACTTAGCTGTTGATTAGGAAAAAACTATGAAACTGCTTTTTAGAAGTTAGCGTTAGTATAGGCATTTTAAACGATAACTAAGTCGATGTCTCAATTGGCCTTACAGATTTTTAATGAATCCAGAAAATGCCATTGTGTTATTTTTTACCAATTTAGGTTTCGAAATATGAAAATCTTCCCACTTAGCTGTGGATTAGGGAAAACCCAAGAAATTACTTTCTAGAAATTGGTATTAAGAGACCTATGAAACGATAAATAGAGCCGATATCTCATCAGGCCTCGGAGATTTTGAAAAAAATTCAAGTCCCATAAAATCACATTTTGGCATCTTTGGCAAATTTAGGATTGGAATTTTGAAAACTTTTCCCACTTAGCGCTTGATTAGGGAAAAACACAGAAATTACTTTCTAGAAATTGGTATTGAAAAACCTATAAAGCCAATATCTTACGGGGCCTTGGAGATTCTTAAATTATTCCGTAAAAACACATTTTACAGCTTTTAACCCCTTAAAAATTGAAATTTGTAAAGTTTACCCCCTTAGAGTTAGAAATACGTAAAATCCCTTCTTATTCGTCGCCTACAATGTAAAAGCAATATACCGCCCAAATTTCAAGTCGCTAGTTGAAATGGTTTAGTCTGGGAGTTGATGAGTAAGTCAGTCAGTCAGTCAGTCAGGACATGTTCTTTTATGTATATAAATATATGGCCATATATCAATTTTGCGTCTATATGGATGTCCATATATATATATATATATGTTAAGATGTGTAAGATCATATATTAGCATATATGGTATATATGGCCTAATATGGTTATATATGGAATTTTATTTGCAATTTAGTATGTATATATAGTCATGTATAATCATATATGGTTATTATATATTAACTGATCATGTATAGCTATATATGATTATATAAGGAGTTTTATTTGTACCTTAACGTAAATCCATATATGCCCACATATGCACATGTATGGTCATATACGGATACTTGAAATGCATTTTTTTAGAGTATGGACACACACATCGTTTCGCGCGGTTCGTTTCTTTTTTTCTTAGGTATCATTAAGTTTAATAAAATTAAATACACATTCAGTAGACGTACCTAAATTTTTAAAAACATGCCATGTCTTTTTATCAATCAAAATGACAAAAAATGACTCAAGTGAATCATGCGCAATACCTATAAATAGAATTCTATACTCTAAACTCAACTACTCAGGAGACAGCAATTTCTAAAATACGAAAACATTCAAGTGAATCCCCCAAATTGTGAACCCAACTAACCTAGGCATAGCAATGTTCAGTTACAAAAACGTTAAAACATCATATTCTGAAATTTGATAAATTATAATACTAATAATGGCAATTTCAAAATATGTGAGTATGTGCTTGCGAGCGTGCGAATTTTTTACATTAAGATTCAGTATATTTAATACCCTGTACAAATTTAGCACATTTAGCACCAAATGACTCAATTTTACATAGAGAAAATATTTTTTAGTCTCAACCGAAATAACCAATTCTCTTTTTAAACAAAGTATGCATGGAGGTCAGGTAAGGCTCGATTTTCATACTTTACTGAGATTGGTTTTAGCTTCAATGATGGTAAAAATTGGACTGATAAGTATAAAAAGTGTCAATGTTTTTTCAAATTAAACTAGATTGCTTTAGTGTATTCACAAGTTATCGCAAAACTTATTTACACCAAATACCAGTTTACTTGAAATAAAATAGTACAAAGAGAAAGTAAGAATATTCGAAAATGTACGTAGTGCACATTTGACCCAGTGTAGCCATCTCACCCCGGTCTCCCCCAAGTCTATTGTTCGAAAATTCTCAAATCCGCACATCACATTATTTACACCAATCACGCAAAAGAAACCCGTGCGCGCCATAGCTTGTTTAATGTCACCCCGTTACGTCACGGCTTGGCTGGCTGCACGGGAAAATCCCATGCCGCCGCACCGAGAAGCGCCGTGCGCGCAAAGCTCTTTCGCATTGCTGCGCGTACGCCGGCGTTATAGCAGGGGTTAAACTTCTTTCCAAGTATAAAGACCATAAAAAGCAGAAAAAATTTTTTTTTCCAAATATTGCGTCAAAATGATCAAATTTACCGTTAAAAAAAGTTGATACTTATATGATAAATAATTTTTCCTCGCAAAAAAACATATATAACCAATTTATTTGTAATTTTAAAGTGGTTAGGTGCCCTTAAAGCATTATAAGTTTTTTCTAGACTTCACGAAGAATAATATGAATATATATACTTAAAGGAAGATTTTGAAACTAAAAGAATTTAATATAAAGTGATCGAACTTCTTTGCATTCGCCCAAATGGATCCTAATTATACTGATCTACTTTGTTAAAACTAAGATTTGAAAAATTCAAGTACATTCTACCACTAATTTGCAACAAAAAACTTCCAGAAAGGTGGATTCTAGTATCTCTTTGCTTCTCATCCTATCGGCTAAGATGATAGTGTAGGTCCGCTATGACAGGCGAAGAAGAGGCTGACAAAGGTAGTTTCGAGATGTCCCGGGACCATCCGAGCAAATCGGACCATCGAGAGGTCCCTGCACTTACGGCCTAAATGCAGCTTCAAGACCTGACATATACCAACAGAAGTAATGTTAATTATTGTAAAATAATATTGGCAGCAAATATAATGATGTTAAATTGATAATAAATACTTATGTAATGTTAAACTGCTGAAAAGCAATAGCTGCAGCATTATGAAAGAAAGAGAACCAAATGAAATCAGCTACGCGTAAAGGTTGAGTATGTGTTTTTCTCTGACGTGCATTTTCCCGAAAGAAGGTCGCAAAATAAGGGCCAGCATTGGCGTTCTCGACAACAACAAGTTAGTGCTGCTTTGACTCTCGAAAGGTTCAAACGTGTAGCTAGCAGGAAAAGCATCGGCTTTTAGCGTAAATCCGTCGAATTAATATATCGGTTAATAAATTATATCACCACCAAAGACGATTTTACCTGTATTTGTATTTATAATGCAAAATATTATGAACCAATTTCCATCTTGTGTTGTATTGTCTCCTAAACCAATACCATATAAATCAAGAAATACAGATGCATATATGAAAGATATACGAATAGTAAAACTGGAACGCTTAGCATTGAATATAATGCTTGTAGATGGCTTCACGAGTTCTTTAAATGATTTAGAAAACTATTTTAATTATGTTAAGGTATTTCTTACCTATGGTCCAAGATCCTTCTTTCTGCTCTTTTATATAAATAATAATTATTACAGTTTCGATATTCAAGCTTTTATCAAGAGTTTGTGGCGAAACAAATATTTATATGTCACAGTAATCGAAATCATCTACGAAGAAAGGTATAACAATCGGTTAAACACATCAATTGCTATTGGGAATCAACCTATTTTTATTCATCAATATAATCCTTTCAATAAATCTTACGAAATAGAACCCCTGTCTGCCGGTATCAAATTATTCAAAGACAAGTGGAAAAATTTACATGGATGTCACTTGAACGTAGCAGTAAGAGAAGTTCGTTTTTTTATGTGGATAAAGCCCAATTTTACTGGTCAAAATACATGGAACACTTTTTATGGTGTAGATTTTTGGATGTTTGAAGCCATAGCTGATACTCTTAATTTTACTGTCGACATCATGAATATATATATATAAGAAACTCAAAGGTGGATAGTTTTCCTTATGTAGTAGACGGATTGGATAAAAATAAGATCGATTTCCTCATGTCTCCCATGATCCCGTGAAAAACGTATAAAAGGTTACACTTTTAGTAAAGCAATATGGCTACTACGAGATACATGTTCCATGGAATTTAATAGCGATGGTTTTCGTTATAACTGGTATCGTTAGTGTTGTTACAATTTCGATGTTTTGCTTCGATCAAAAAGCGAATTCACATCCGCGTACAATATTCTACTGACTCTGATTGGACTCTCGGCAATTAATGAACCACTAAAGGTAAGAGATCAAATACTCATCAATAAGTATAAGTAAGACATCAATACTCTTCTTATGCCTTTTAGTCATATCTTGTACGTTTACGTCGCAAGTTTTGGAGTACTTGGTTAGCATAGATATAAATCAGAAGAAGTTTTACAATTTTGAAACTTTGAAAAACGTAATCGATGTAGGCAACAATTGGACCACCCTACATTTCACAATGAATATGTTATTACGGCATAATATATGGAGAAAATATGCCAATTTGATAAGTTCTGTAACTGATACAAACCACGAATGCATAGACTTAATGGTTAAATACAATAAGGTCAATATATGTTATCATTTTAAATTTATAGGGGATGCGTTTGCCTCTTATTACTCGAATCCAGAGAATGGATGGATTTTAAGCGTCGTGAACGAACCATTACATCCCACTTTAGTCGAAATAGTACTATCGAGGTATTCACCGTACACCGAGGAATTCAGAAGAATATTCAGGAATATTGATGAATCTGGTATTACACAATTCTGGTTTATTAAGGCTAATATAATTTATGGAAAAGAACATCATATACACGGTGAATTATTTAACACTGGAATATTCTTAGGAAACAGTCTGAAAAGAGAAATGAGTTCTTACATATCGGACGAAGAAACTCAATGCACTGAAAATTTAATTTACATTCTTATTATAGGATACTTGATATCGATCTTTATTTTCATAATAGAGATTATTTGTGAACGATTTGGAAGTGTTATTCGTATTTTCATAACAAAAATGCATTGCCGAAATAGCATAAAAGAGATGAATTTCTTAAGCAAAAAAAGACTAAAAAATAACATTCAAAATAACCGAGTCAATTTTACGATCAAACCATAAATAATTAGTTATAACTAATTACATAAAATAAATGTGCAGATCCCGGACCCTTACGGAAAAAATATTCAAAAATACATTCAAATTGCCGTTTAAATACCACTTAAAATGTCACTCAACAAAACACTCGAACTGAATTATGTAAGACGTGAGAATACACAATTGATGCGGTGAGTCTTAACATGATTATAACCAAAAGGCCATTGCCCAGTTTTGTTGTTCAACCCTTTAGAGCATTAATTTTTTATGCCATCGATTTTTCATGAAAGGGTTTTTGGGGTTTAATTCCAAATCCGCTGTCAGATTTTTAGAATTCAAAATGGTGGACCCAATATGGCGAACAAAAATGCCATTTCTCAAAAACAGCTCGACCAAATATTTTTATATTGATTTGTACATAACATAGAAACAATGCTGATTCTAAATCAGAAAGAAAATTTACAGTACAAGCACTTTTATTAATAATCACGTTAAGACTCATGGTGTTGAGTGTTTACCTGTGTGTATACTGTGGATATATGCTTGAGTGTCGAAATGTTCAATATTCATGGTATGTTAGAAACGGCATTAAGGAGACGTCGGATACCGACAGTAGATTCCTACTATCCTACACACGTATTTCGTTATTTATTTACAAAGTTAATTGTTTAATGACAAAATAATAGCTGTCCCCAATTTGTTTTACAGTAACCTAATTATATGTCCAAGCTGGTTTCATATGATTGCTTTGTTTTCGAGAAAACTTTGACAAACTTAGTATGTAAAGGTTTATCTCCACGTAGTTGGTCCTTTTAGTGTGTCAAAGTTTTCTCGAAAACAAAACAATCATATGAACCCAGCTTGGACATATATGTAGATTACTATAAAACGAAGCGGGGACAACTATTATTTAAAGAAAAATATGATTTCTCTTAAAATTATGCATGAAAACTCAATTAGACAAGGACAGAGATATCCGGCGTCCCCTTAAGCTTATATTTGAGGTGTAGTATTTTCACTTCCCTCCCCTAAACAAGTGTTATAATCCGGATGGGTCCCCCGTGTTTAGGAATGCCCGAATTTTTTGATTACCTATTTTGCACAATTTAGGTTATCCTAATGTCTAGGCCCCCCTAAACGTATGGGATACCATCCGGATGATAACACATCATATTATTTAGGAAAGCTCGAATATTTTTAGGACCTATTCTGCACTCATCAGTCGATCCTAATGTCTAGGATCCCTAAACATGTGTTGTAATATTTCCAGGGTTGGGGGGGGGGGGGGGGTGTCTTGTCGAATTGCATCTCTTGGTACAATAGTATATCTCAAAATTTTCGTGATTAGCAAGATTCAAATATACTTATTTGTCATACTGCACATTAGGAGCCGTCCATAAATTACGTAAGGCTTCTTTTAAGAATTTTAGATCCCACTGATTTTTCTATGTTTTTTGTGTATGTATAATATGTCTATGTATATATATAGTCGCTGAAATTGGGAAGGCAAATTTATGTACCTATACATATGACGGATATGTATGAAATAATAACGCTAGTGCAGCTAGATCTTATGAACTTTGACGAATGTTCATATTTGTTCTCCCATATTTATTCATTCGAGCGGTGCCGTAAATTACTGCTAGTAGTACATTATAGCATGATCATACTGAGACATTAACAATCTCCGTTATTTACAAAAATGCTGCTTTTTATATCAGAGTTTCCTTAAGGGGAAACACATTTATTATTACCACCGAGATTACAACTATAAAATGCACTAACTACTGTCAGAGGAACATAGACACAATAACGGTTTAATGAATTTTCTTGGAAGATTTGCCGTAGATTAAATGCAGCTCATTCGGTCTTAATTCCTGTGAATTAACAATTAATTCGTTACATCAGATACAAAGGCGCCGTACTTGAGTCAAATGACTTTGTGGAAATTAGCTATGTATTCATATATTATTTGAAGAAGGATTAGCCAAACATGTAGTCATATAATACCGTTTTCAGATTATGAAACTATAGCGTTCTTGAACTTTATATATTCCAGAATTACTTTAGGTTTCCTTCGTTGATATTTCTTTCCATGTGTAGGTCCAAAAAAAACAACAATCAGACAATGTCCTTGCATTTATTTTTGGTAGCAGAATTAAAATTCATATTTAGTTTTGCTCTATTGTATTAATTTTATGAGATAGTCAAGAAAATTTATTCAAGTCCGAATAATTCCGAAACCATAAGCATCGTAACTGCATAGTTCCCAAATTATTAACAAACCATTTAATCCTTAACCCCATTAACTCAAACTCCATAATCTTAGTAAACATAAACATTAAAACTTCAAACCTCATATCAACCAAATATACATTCATGAGAATTTAGGAATGCCGCAAAATATATTTGTACGGTTTTATTGGTTTTCTTGCACATCCTTTGAGAACATTACTGGTAGCACAATTCTATTTGGATTTATGACGCATGGCGCTATTGGGCTACAAAGTTCAATCGATGAATGAACGTTATTTCAGTCCAAAGAATGAACAAGTAACGTAACATTTTTATTTGTGCAAATAAAAGACTTTTTAATGTTTAACTACATAAAAGATTGATTATTTCAGGTGTTAAGATTAAAAGAAGCAAGTTATTACATTTCAGAATTAACACAAAGTATCCAATGCGATATTTTGTTAATAAATTGTTTATTCACTAACGTGTGCTTAAATGATGGTGCACTCACCCTATATTTATGCATGTGCGTAGTTTGAACTCTTTCACTCGGTTAGCTTTAGGAATCGAGTAACGTCAGTGAGAAGTTTAACTGTCTTATGGAAAAAATCTGCAGAATTTTCTGCAGGATCTTCTGCTGAGTTCCCTACAAGATTTTAGAACATGTAGAATTTTATGTGAATTGACCTCAGAATTGACTGTGTCGATTTTTCTGCTGCGTTGGTGGCTAATTGCTTTGCGCACGGAGAAAGAGTTAAAGATAGATTATATTATGCGTTATCTAAAGAAGTCTTTCCTAAGCTCCACTGAACATATATAAGAAACGATTGTTATATATTGATAGCAGACTAGCGTGAATTTATTCACTGCAAGTACGCTAGTCAGTTGTATCAGAGACATATATTTATTACATTTTTGGAAGCTGTAAGGAGGGGATTTAAAATGCGTATTTTATATATTTCTACGTTACTGATCTGTTATCACATATCGTCAATTATTGCACAATCAGCAAGTGTCGCCACATATAATGGTTTGTTAATTACTATAAAATTTCTATAAAACAGAGTGGCTTAATAGTTTTTTTTAAATAAATATGTGTAAATATATGTTGAATACAAAAGTTATTTAAATTTTTTTATAGCTGTTTTTGACGTATATTTTTGATTGATCCTTTGAAGAATCGCTCATCAGAAGAAAAACGAAATAAATTAAAAAACTTAATTGTTTATTTTTACTTTTTCAACAGGAAATGCCCTTTTATGTGTATTTTCATTTTTTATTTTATTTTTACTGCTTGGGCCATAGTTATCGGGCTTAAGTTCGATCTCCGTCGGCGATTAGTCTTGAACCACGAGTTGTCGTTGCCGAGAAAATCGACCCAATGGGGAATCGAACCCACGCCCTTGAGGCATTTCAATTGGTTAATATTTTGTTTACTTGATTTTCCTGTACAGATGGACTGGAAAAACTCGGAATTTTCAAGCACAATAATCATTTTCAAGCATCTGAACAAATATTCAATTTTTATTACAATAATCCCAAAGTCAAATTACCTAATGACTACATAGTTACTCCAGGAATTGGAGCGCATAAATTACATACATCGAAGAAAACATGGAACCAGGCCAGAAATCAATGTATTACAGAAGGCGGTAAATATAAAACATACGATAATAAAAAATGTATTTTTTAATACTATTTACATTTTTAGAATATTTTGTATTTAAGAAATCGCTTTGTAAATTGTTGGCAATCCCGAAAAATGGAAGTGATTGGACGATTTCAGTATAACACGAATGCTGTGTAAATAAATCACTTATGTTGTCATATCTTATTCATAAGAATTCCGAAACGTTTCGAATTTCATGTCCCAGTTAAGTTCGGCAAAGCTCGAACAGAATCCGACAGAAACAAAGAGACAAGCTTTTCGTTTCTTTCCGGCACACTGCGAGCCTCTCAACAAGACCATTGTCTGTATCACAGTTGACTCTCGCTACGTGGCTGCTTAAAACGAATAATTTTCCATAAAAATTCTATATTGTAGTCCTGCTACATAACCTTCTTTGTAATCTAAAATAATTAATATCATTTAGAATATAAAAGAGTTATATAACGCTGACACAATAATAGATAACCTTTCGTAGAAAATTGCCATTATCGAGAGTCCACTGTACAAACACGGAGCAAAGAACGCAATGAAAGACGAGCGCCATATTCTCTCGCTTACAAACATGTTTCACAGTTGACAAAATCTTAAAACATTGCAGCCCACTTGGCCGTGATGACCTCGGCGCAGGAGGAGGCGGTGATGAAGAAACTCCAGGATCAGGCCAACTCCGACAACCTGTGGCTCGGACTCAACGAGTTGTACGAGAAGGACGACTGGACTACGGTCCTCGACCAGCCGCTCAACAGGGTCGGCTACGCTAACTGGCTGCCCGGCGAGCCGAACAATTACCAGAATTTGGGCGAGCACTGCGTCTCCCGGGCCCGATCGGGCGGCATGTACGACGTGCCGTGCAACTGGCAGATACCTTTTGTCTGCAAGATTGCACTCTGAGGCGAAGCGGATTGTGACGAGATAACGACGTGACATGTTCTTTTCAAATGTGTTGTTTATATAATGAGTTGCAATTGTGTAATAGAATGAAATATTATATGAATTTAATTACATTCGTAGAGTTATAATAAAATTATAACCTTCGGCGTATTATATTAAATGCATAAGTAACATTTACCAAATTTCGTATTAATCTTCTGTTACAATATGTTATTTTGACTAAAGTTGATACTTAAGGAGGAAATTCCGTCGAAATAATGGAAATACGGAAAAAATTGTTTTTCTGTAATAGATATATGATGTGCAAAATAACTACACGGGGTTGGTTAAATATAATGTTTCTATTTACGAAAGAAAATGTAATAACAACAAAAGTGCTTCTACCTGGAGTAAGACGAAATTTACGCGCATCTACAACCCAACAAACTTTTATTTTCAAACTTATGATTTTACTCAAATGCTTTTTAGAATCCTTGGACAATTTACAAGACCTCCGCCGTTTTAATTTTTAAGAAGTTTTTTTATCGGCGCAGTTTTCATTATCGTGCGACACATTTTATAAATAAATGTACATTGTTCTTCACTAATTAAATATTTAAAAAAAATCAATCGGCGGAAGTCTTGTAAATTGTTTAAAGATTCTAAAAAGCATCTAAAGAAATCATAAGTTTGTATACTTCAGGTAGAAGCATATTTGTTTTTATTTTTTGGCTATTAATTTATTTCTTTCGCCAATAGCAAGGTTTTATCTAATCAATGCTGTATAGTTACTTTACACATAATACTTTATGACAGTAAAATATTTTTCTTTCTGTATTTCCCTGATTTCAGCGGAATTTCTACCTGAAGGCGGTCCTCAGTGGTCGGCACGTATTTTACGCCACGTCATGTATGCATTTATGATACGTAACTCGTGTAAGTATAAAATATCGTATATTAATCTATCTTATACGACATTATGACGCGTCATTTACGATGTAATAGGCTGGGTGCACCAGCCATATTTTATGATGAAACTAACAAAAAATTGAATAAGTCGGGCTTAAATAGGCTATAACTTTAGCCAATAATTTAGTTTTTTAAATTCCCGCACTCATATTTTAATTATATGTATTTTGAACACTATAAAACCTCAAAGACTCTAATCCGATCAGTTTGACTCCCAAAACCTTGCGGCAGAGCAAGAAATATTCAAGGTTTTTATAGGTTATATCACAACAAAAAAATGGAAACTTTCATACGAGTCAAAAGTTAAGTAATATGGTCAGTTATTGAATAATAAAAAAAATTTCAGCTAAAAAAAGGGGGGTCTGTGAGAACAACGAATTACAGTTTTTATTTAAACGTCCATAACATCTTTAATTTTTATTATTTTTTGAAAGAGTTATTAAAAATTGACTATATCAAAAATTAATTAATGTTAAATCTTCAAAATTGGCTGACTTACAGCGTTGATAAGAATTGTTATTGATTTTTTGAGAAATGGATTTTCAGGATGCAATTTTCAAAGGCGCATAAAAAATGCAATTTTAGTCCAATAGCAGAATAAAAAAATACGTATCTACTTATTTCAAGTAGAACTGTTGAAGTAGGATCGTCCGCAGGTCTGCATATTTTGTTAGATTTTCTTATGTATGGACCTCAAAAACTGTTTTACTTAAAATAACCTACATTTTCTTAAAACAATACTTCAAGTAAAAATAAAAGATTTGTTCTTATTAGTTTAAACAATTAGATATAAAAAGAATCGTTATCACTTTTAGTGAATAGGATCTCTGTATACCTATACTTTCTATCCTTGGACAACTTTAGTTACCCAGCTACCGAACTATGTAGAGTATACATCTTTAAATTTGTGTAAATTTCATAAACATATTTAACATCTGTAAGTGCACTCGCCGATGACATGGAAGTCTTGAAAGAAAATGGAGAAAAACGGAAGAACTTTTCAAGGAAAGGTTTGTAAACAAATAAAAATGATTTTAATAAAATATAAATCAAAACATTCAGTTCGGCATAGGGGTTTTCAAAAAAATTGTTTCTTTTTACAACATGACGGACTTTTAAAATATAAATTTTTTATTATTTCAACATTGAATAGAAAGAGAAAGACAATCATGTTATACTGATTCTCCCAGTTTTAAAAAAGTAGTTTCGAGGAAAAGGTGATTTCAGAGACTAAAGTATCTTCATGAAATCTTTTGTAATACTAAGAACTTTTTCAATTCCCTTCTAAAACTTTGTTCATATTCTTTTGCGACTCTAAAGAATAGATAGAAATTTCTAATATTGAGGTATTTGCACCGTCTATAGCTCTAAGAACATTTCATATTTCTTTTCAAAACATTTCGTACCTACTTTTGAGACCCTAAGAAGTATAAAAATGTAATTAAACAATTTTAATTTTTTAAGATTGACACCGTGGGCTTCCTCCAATTTTTAATAAGAAAAATTTGTTTTTTTACTTAAAACTCAGTATCAAACACAGTTTTTAAATTTCAAAGTAAATTAATAAAAAAAGAATATAAAATACTGCCATTACAAAGTTCATGAAAAAATCTTTAGGTAACAATCTTAATAAACTTTTTCTGCTATCATTAGAGGTATTTAAATTAGACGCGAATATCGCTAGTACTATATTTTGCTTTTCGGGTTGTAAGATATTTAATACCTCATGTAGGTTGTGTATATAATTGCATATGTAATATTAGAGTAATGAGCGGTAGTTCACTTAATTAATTGTAAGTTCTTAATACAGTCGATCTTACCATTAATTTGCCGAACTACGGTTGCAAGCTCGATTAAAAATCAATCATTTGGTTGCTAAAGATGCCTCGAATAGAAATTTCTTATTCTATAAAAACTTGACGCGATTTTCCCGATACCAGTGTCATTGGTATATATCAAATTTATTGCATGACTAGAAATAATAAGGGTGGTAGCTGAAATATATTATTTTCAACACAAGAATTCCTTGAATTTTTCTTCATTGTCTGCTCACACGCATTTTAACCGACAACACTTATTATTATTGCCACAAGATTACAACTATAATACGAAATACCCGACGTTTCCGGTTTTAACGTGCACACATCACCTGACTGGGGGTCCCCCTCCATTGTGTATTGAAAGTGAGCTCTTTTGACTCTTACGAAAAAGTTATAACTGTGCATTCGAAGACTATCTGAAGAGAGGGTTAAAAAATGTATCTTATGTTATACGTATTATCATGTGAGAGGAAACAAATGCTAACAAAATCACTATCGTGGTACATTTAAAAGAATTAATAAAGTCAATTATTTACTATCACTGTGTTATGTACTATCAAAATCAATGCAATAGAAGTTGACAAATCATTGGCTCGCAATCTCTTTTAAACTGCTATCTCATAGGGGAAAATAGGGTAAAGTCAACACACGGGTAAAGTGAATCATGCTTATTATTTCTTCAACAAATTATTATTTACGCCTAATTTTAATTTTAGTAAAAGATAATTATGCAAGGATGATAATTAAAAAGTTTCACTGCGTAACCATTAATATTCTATGAAAGAAAAATAATTGTATTTATTGACCTTAAAAGAAAGATGGTTTGTCGAATTCGTTATAACGATTAAAGATGTTTATAATCAATTTAATTGCTAGATTTTTTTTCAAATAAGTTTACTTACTATTGTCAAGAATGCTTAAACAAACATTTTAAAGAATCGACGTCTCCGGGATAAGTGAATACAAAGGTAAAGTGGTCCGAAAAATAATGCGATGGCACCAATTTATACGCTGACAGATGGAAAATTTAACAAAATATTAATCAAGGTGAGTTCTAGTATGGTATACAAAGTCTTTGTTACAACGCATTTCGTATTTATACCAAAATCGGCCAACAGAACCTCCATATTTAACTGTTTCGTATTTTACAGTATTTTAAAGATTTTAAGATGTCTTTTTAGATTTATTATTATCTAAGTGAACGTTTTTATCTATTCTTGTACAAGAACTAGTAAAGTATTTTTAAAATATTTAATTCTATCCTCTAGTTCACTTTACCGTGCACTGAATGGCCCGGGTAAAGTGAACAGGTATTTTTCAGAAATAGGTAAATAATATTAAACTTAATAAATGACTTTATTTTAAGTTGCTAGTATGTTTATTGATGTAAGAAGTTTCTTGTACAACTTACAAATTAATGTTTTAAGTCTGCAAAATACATTTTTTTCAACTTTTAGAGTTACTATGTTCACTTTACCCCAGATTCCCCTATTCATTTAAACGGTTGTCCCCTTTAAAATGATTTACTTATTAGAATGAGTCAAACTTAGACTTCTTCGGGATATTATAAATAAATAACACGATCAATTGCTTTGCACATCAGTGATTTCTAAAGGCGATAGTAATTACACCGTAATCAATTGGTCTTATATATTGGCTATGACTGGACAATACTAAAGATCATATATTACTTTCTACAAAAAATATCCCAATTAAGTTTATACATATTGTGATATACTATAGGACAAAAAATATTTTTAAAATCACTTATAATATCTCAAAATATTATAAAACAAAAAGTTTTAAAAATATTCAGCCTATAACCTAACACCTGAAAAATATTCACTGAAATTTTCAAGGTATTATATCAAGAATTACTTAAGAGGGATCAGTAACATTTTTCCTAAAATTACCCTTTGCTTATAATTTTTTTTTTAATTTTCACATATGTTTATACAATCAAAAATGAAAGTTTTTTGAAAAGTTTCTGCGTACTTTACCGTATATATATTGATATGATATACATAAAAAATTCATGATTTATGTAGTCAAAAAGAGTTAGATTGCCAACGTTCCTGTTGCACACATAATTTCTTATACAGTTTACTTTTTATACCATTTTGAAACTATTTGTCCATTTTCATCAAAATTGAATACAAGTAACCAAAATTAAAAATGAGATCATTTTATTTAAATAAATGAACAGTGTGTTTACGTAATTTATAGCTTTTTTCATAAATAATTATTTTTCATTTGATCTACGATCAATACATAGTACCTAGGGTATGCAAAAATTTCTTCATAATGCTAAAAGGAATATGTCAAATTAATTTTAAAAAGTTTCGATAAAAGCTAATGCACCTGGAATGTTGTGAATAAAGAAAAACAAAAACAGCAGAAAAAGCTATTTATACTGAAAAATGTATACTATAAATACTTACTAATATCTTCAATTATACCGTTGTAAAACCTCAAAAACTTCATTCTACACGTCACAATGAAATACCATATTTATTAATAAAAGAAATTTGTTCCTCACACGCTTCTAGGTGACACGATGAACACATTTTTTTACGGTTATTGATATGTACTAAAACTTAATCAAAGCACTTTTTCGTTAATATTGTGTTATTCTTTTTTTGAAGATTATCATTTAAAATAAAAATAAATAATAAAAAAATTTCAAAAATTAGGTAGGTACTCCGATAAAATAATAATAAAGAAATGTTAACGAAAAAGTGCTTCGCTTAACCTTTACAGTACCGACATTTGGGGTACGTGATTTCTCTAAGCAAATGCATAAGAAAGGTATCTTATATCATGGATTGATCATAAGTGAAGTGTCGATCATGGGTCGAGACACTATAGTCGCTTTCCGCTCCGAAAGAGTAATGCTAATGTTCGTTTTTCTCATTTTGAAAAAAATTTCTCATTTGACTTAAAATTCACGTAATCAGCGATCCTGAAACCCCCTAAATACTATAGATTGATCAAAAACTGAAAAACTTTTCTCTAAGCCATTATAGTGGCTTTCCGGTACTCTAAAGGTTAATTTTTAGTACATATCAAAAAGAGTCAAATAACTGTCAAAAATTCTGAACGTGATGTAAGTTATGTGTCTTAGAACTAGTGTAATTCACGTGTAATATGAACGCGTTTAAATGTCCGGCGAATCATTTCGAAGTGTATTGCACGGATATTTACGTCTTTTACACGAGTAACGTTATCTCAGGAACTGGAACGTGTAATAAAAACGTGTGAAGCGTGTATATACTACGTGTTATCAACGTATTTCACTAACATGTGTTTCGGTATACGATTATACATCTACTAATATAAACCTTTTTTATATGGTCGGACGTGTAGTATATTCGCGCGTATACGTTTATTCAACTGACATTATGGTATACATTGAACATATTTTTATAAACATTTACTGTTGTACGTACTTCAACCTTATTTTATTTTGAAAATTAGTTACACGTACATGCTTTTTATACATTCCTTTCACGTATACAAACAGTGTATAACTAAATTTCACGAATTCTATGTGCTTTCTTTTTTGTAAATACACACTAATTACTAAGTAAACACTATGGAAGAGATGCACCGATTTCCATGATTCATGCGGTCGTATAATTTTACAGATATGTTTCAGATCATTAAAAAAGCAAATTTAAAAGGAAATTAACAATAAGTATAATAATGACAAGAATACAATTTGTTGGAGTCTACATCAAATTTAACTTGATGGAATTGAAAAAGAGTTAAATAAAAATCTGTTTCTACTTTTGAAAAATGACTAGATTAAAGACGAGTTAAAAAAATAAAGTACCTTGAGTTAAACATTTCAAGAAAGATGGCGGTTTTTTGAGTGGCAGCAGAGCTTGAGCAATAGTTGTTGAACCGTCAACTATAAACCTGCACACCACAGGCTGACATGGAATAATTATTGTTATGAATTTTTGTTTATTATTCAATCAAAGATTACAAATGTGTTTGTTATTTATAAGATTTATAATGCAGATTTTTCATTTTTAATAATTTCGAGTTTTTACGTTATTAATGCAGACTTTGAATCGAAATTTTTTACTTATTTATAATAACCGAAATAGAGTCATCATTTGAGCCCTTGCTAAAGAAAACCATTTTTATATAAATATATACAATACAAATTGAAAAATTAACTTTCTAACGTAGTTTGATGAAGATTTTTTGTAGATATTACCTACAAAATTTATAAAATCTACACAAACCTTATTTACGTGAGGATACTTGAAATATGAATTTCACATAAAAAGAAAATGTTACAATTTGTTATTTTTCATTCACAATTATAAAATACGTAATTATTGGGATCGAAACTCCTCTCTAGTGGTAAGCTTCGCAAGCTGTCGGAGAAGGCTCCTTTTCTATATAGACTATATCAATATATAGCAATAACCAGCGCCAAATGACCAATATTTGAAGTTGTAAGTTACGGCTATTTCATTTGTTTTTACACGGCTAGTATATCTATATATAATCGCAGTTCTGATCCCAATAATCGCAATAACAATAAATTATAATCTGAGATTTTAAGAATTTAATTTTCATTTTATAAATACGTTCTTCTTTGCAATATTTACGCTTAGACATATAATGTGCGGCATTTGTATTAGTTCCATACCAGCCTGTGGTGCGCAGGTTTATAGTTGGCGGTTCATCAACCATTGTTCGAGCTTTGCTGTCACTCAGAAAAAAGTCATCTTTCTTGAACTGCTTGACTCCAGGTCCTTTATGCTTTCTAAGAGGTAGCACTTACATTAAATTACAGGTGTTTAAACTAGCCATTTTTCAAAAGTAAAAATAGACTTTCATTTAACACTTTTTGAATTCGATCAAGTTAAATTTGATGTAGACTCCAACAAATTGTATTCTTGTCTTTACTATACTTATTGTTAATTTCCTTTTAAATTTGCTTTTTTATTGATCTGAAACATATCAGTAAAATTACAGAACTGTATGAATTATGGAAATCGGTGCTTCTTTTCCATAGTAACTACTCGTGTAAAAAAATAGTCTGGAACAAGTCTGGCAAAAATGTAGCTCCGAAAGTCTGGCTAGTCGGACAATGCCAGACTTTTGGACAAAATTTACGAAACAAAAGCATCGCGCTCTGTCAAGTCTGCGGTAACCTAAATTTATATCTCTTTTTTCACAAATATTAAATTGTTACAAAAGATTGCAATATTAAAAAATACTTTTCTGCTGTTGAATCGAAAAGTATTATTTTTTACGATTCTAGTCGATATTCATAATAAGCGTACTATTCTAATTAATTACATGTAAAATTACACTTTTTGCCAGCAAAATTGATTAGCGGGAAAAAAGTGACTTCACTAGATACTACTACTAATTCCTTTATACCATCAAGTTCTATCAATAACCCTGATTTTTGATTGTCTTTTAACAATATTGTCTCTTAACAGTCCATTAGTCCCGTTTTCCAAGTCAAAAAATGGCCACAGTTGAGATGGTCATAAAGTACTATATGTAACTCGAGAAAAAAGTCGATTTTTCCCTGGGGTGATACTGCCCTTGCTTCGCTTCGCTCGCTCGGGCAGTGAACTCACCCGCGGGATAAATATTCAACTTTTTGCCCTTGTTACATAATGTACTATTTCGTAACATAACTCAACAAAAGTCTGGAATAAAGTCTGGCATATAGTCTGGCATCGTCCGACTAGTCAGACTTTTGCAAGACTTTCGGAGCTATACTTTTGCCAGACTTTGCCCAGACTTTTTTTACACGGGTAGTGTGTATTTACAACAAATGCACGCGCATAGAATCCGTAAAATTTAGTTGATGTAACGTATACTATACACTTTTTGTACACGTGAAAGGAACGTATAAAAAACATGTAATAAATTAAATAAATGTACCGGTATACGTTCATAAAAATACGTTTAATGTATACCGTAATATCCGTTGAATAAACGTATATGCGCGAATATACTACACACCCGATCAAATAAAAAAAGTTTATATTATAGTAGATGTAAAAACGGATACCAAAACCCATGTTAATGAAATACGTTGATAAAACGTAGTTTATACACGTTTCTCAAACATTTTCAGTTAACGTTCCAGTTACTGAGATAACGTTGCCCGTGTAAAATACATAAATATTTGTGTACTACCCCTCGGAATGCTTTGTTTTGAAAACCATCGCGTAGTCCAAGTCATGGCGTTTTGTAATGAATAGCCAGAATTAGGTCCAGTGAGCCCAAAACATCTTTCGAGTCCTAAATTTTAATTAGCCTGATTGAGGAATATAACTATGTCCTGTAAAAGAGACACGTCTTTAAAAAAGTTGAGTCTCATCATAGATACCGACCGATTTTACTATTATTATTTTATTTTATTTTATTATATTTTTAATATACTTTGTTAGGGAGTGAGGATGCCTCCAAAAACAACTGTTTGAAGGAATGGGGAATCATTATCTGGATATAAAATTTGATGATAAATGGGGGTTACTATTTAAAATAATTGAGTGTGGGTCAGGTAAAGCCGAAAAATGCCTCCAACCAAAAATCTATCTATCCCATCTGATAGATCTTTGCAAATCTTGAAACTTTCAATGGTTTCAGCAAAAATGCATTCTTCTTGAAATATTTAAGGGTCTCTTTTATTAACCCTCTTTATTGAGCACGACTACATTTGATTATTAACATTATAGTTTGATTTTGTGAAGCTCGAGATCTCATTACCGCAACAACGCAACATTGGTAGTTCTTATAGCCTTCTGGGTGTATCTCCTGTCCGCAGGTCCATGTCAGGGACTAATTTACTACGGGGCCGATTAGAATCGCATTACAAATCTAAACTCCCAATACTTTTGCTTTGCTTTTACATATTATGAAGGGTATCTGTGAATATACAAATAACTGGTCCCAGATATCGGATTGGGACCAAACTTGTGCGATGAGCTTAGACTAATTATGAATAATCAAATTTTGTTTTACTGTATTTTTTAACAAAGTATATTAAAATATACCATCTTACCATCTTAAATTTAAATTTTCAAAACAAATAAAAGTTATTTTTTCGAACTTCAAATGACTTCTAAAAAATCACATTTTCTTGTACTCACCGCAGGACTCCGGGTGTCAACAGAAGAGGCAGTGGAAAGACCTAAAAAATAACAAATTTCATATTTAATCACTCGCATAACTGTTTAGATTGAATTCTGTTTCAAATTCGTACATTTATTTGAGAATTGCATATTTTTTGAGTAAAATGAGACATAACATTCAAATACGTTGTTGTTGAAAAAGTGCAATAAAATATTGATTAAAGAGGCTTTGCTAGATATAGGACATCAAAAAAATTATATGAAAGTTTATCCTATATAAACTCTCATATAATTTTTAAGATAAAATTAATGTAATGTACTTAATAATAGTCCATAACTACATAAGAAAAGAAAATTGTTGATAAAAACTCGTGACGTCACAAGTATAAATATTGTCAATTTAAAAATATTTAGTTAAACCCCAATTATTTTTTAATCCATTTTAATGTTTTGAAGGTTATTATTTTCTCTAAACATTTACGTACAAAGTTAGGTTTCTCTTATTACAGATAAATTATTTTATAAATTTCTTCCGTTAACTTTGTAGAGAAATATTTACGGAAATAAATAAGCTCTGAAACATTGAAATTAGTTAAAAAATAAAAAAGAAAATTGGAGTTTAACTAAATATTTTTTAAATTGACAATTTTACGCTTCTGACGTCACGATTTTTATGTAACAATTTTTTTCATGTAGTTATGTATTTCATAAACTCTCATATAATTTTTTTGTTTTATGTTCTATATCTAGAGACAGATCCGCCTTAAGCATCTAGAAACACAAGACTAAAACGATCGTAAAGTTTTGTTGGATAAAATATTTCAAAGGTAAAAATAAGCTCATTCATATCTCCGAGCGGTGACTACTTGAGAGAATTATGGAAAATTACCTACAATATAAATTCCTTACGAAATATTGAACCATCTAAGTACAATGCATGAAAATTTAAGGATTTTCAGCTCTTTAAATTCAGTAGTTTTTCATGCATTTTTCGTCATCATTTTTGATTGTTCATAACTTTGCAACAGAATAATATTTTTATATTAAACAAAACTTAAATTAAAGCTATTGTAGACAACTTTATTATCTTATTACATCATTTCTGTAGCAAGATAACTTGCAGAGTTATGATACGAAGTATAGGTACCATTTTTTACTGAAATAACGCGTATTTTTAATACAAACGGTCATATATTGTCAAAACCGCTTACCGCAGGTTGTGGACTCCCCTTGTTAGTTTATCCTGCTCAGCACCGAATATTTTCCTAAGAACTCTGTTTTTGAATACTCCAAATCTGTCTCCCTCTCGCTTTGTTATAGAGACCACGTCTCGCATCCGTATTGAAATACCGGTTGAACTATTGCTTTATATATATCGAGTTATTTTACGTTTGGCGACAGCAATCGCGACTTTAATAATTTATTTTTGTTGTTTATTACTCATTTACTCTCATGCCGTTATCGTTACTGACGTCAAGTCATCTTTCAGAGTCTATGTAGATCCCCTCCGTACCGATCTTCGCGTTAAAGTTTCCGAGTACTATTTTAGTGGCATAAGTCCAGAAATGGTTTAACAATTGTCCTATGTCATTGTAGAAGGAAACTTAGTCGCGTCTAACTTGCCTTCTGTTAGGCATTAATGAGTGTGTACAGTTTAGTTGTACCAGGTGCTCGTGATTGTGATGTACGATATTCTATCAATGATAAACTTATAATCCTTAACTGCTGAAGCTACTTTCTTATTAATTAAGAATGCCGTGCCTATATGGTTTTCAGCTGTTTTGTCCCCTGTCCCCCTCCCTTCATATAATAAGTAATAACGACTGGAGCTATGCTGTCCCTCTCCTGGCACTCTAACTTCTTGTAACACAATTATATCAAGAGTGTATATATGGGCTTCATTAGCTAAAGAGTCAATCGATTCTACTTTGCGAAGGCTTTGAACGTTTTTTACGGGGGCATGCGTTAGAATGATATAGCTCAATTGGTTTTAAGCGATTGGGTTTAAATGTTAATAGTTAAAGATAAATAATTTTTAAATTTTTTAAACCTTCTCAAAACCATTTATTTAAAGAAAAAAAAACGTAATTTTTTTACATTAATAATTACTAATTTTTTAAAAAGCAATTTAATCTAAACTACAAATATGAAACTTCAAAATAATAACTATGTAACAATTTTTAATGAACTATTCCAAAAACTGTTCCACCCCAGTTCCAGTTTCAATGTCCTTGAAGATTTTGAAACAGTGCTGCAACTTAATATAGTTTCTGAGTTGTGCCAGATAAAAAACGTACTATTGCAAAAAAATTCAATGAATCTTTTTAGCTCACTTAGCTGTGATCACTTCGGCATAAGAAGATGAAATAGTTAAAAAACTGATGGAGTATAATATGATATCTCTTGGACAAACGTGGATCGGGATTCACGAGCTTTACGAGCAGCGCGACTGGGTTACGGTTCTTGACCAGCCACTCGATACCGTCTACTACGTTAACTGGACATCAGGCATACCGTATAAAATCCCAAGTTCAGTGAAGCACTGCGGGCTCCATACTGGCCCAGTTATATAATGGAACCACCATGGGATAATTCTCTTTTATTCAAAAAATAGTTTATCCAAATCGGTTCAGTAGTTTCCGAATAATCGGCAGAAGAACATAACAAATCGCCAATACTCACGTAGTACGGGCTCCATACTGGCCTAGTAATCTAGTGGGACCAACATGCAATCATTCTCTTATATTAAAAAAATATTATCAAAATCGATTTAGTAGTTTCCAAATAATCGGCGTAAGAACATAAAAAATTACCAGTACTGACGCAGTACTGGCTTCATACTGGCCCAGTAATATAATGGGACCACAATGGGATCAGTCTCTTTCATTCAAAAAGTATTATCAAAATCGGTTCAGTAGTTTCCGAATAATCGGCGGAAAAACATAATAACTCACCAGTACTGACGTAGTACTGGCTCAATATTAGCCCAGTAATACAATGGGCCAACATGAAATAATTCTCTTTCATTAAAAAAATTTTATTCAAATCGGTTCAATAGTATCCGAATAATCGGCGGACAGAGTCGGCAGATGCCGAAAGGTATAGAAAAAATATTCATAAAAAACTAAATTACTGACGAGATACTGGACGAATAATCACAAAATTTGAATGGAACCACCGGAGGATAATTACCTTTCATATAAAAAAATTTCATCCCAATCGTTCGAGTAGTTTCGGAATAATCGCTGGACAAACTTAAAAAAAAGCCATGTCGAATTGAGAACCTCCTCCTTTTTCGAAGTCGGTTAAAAACTGCTGAAAAGTAGCTGCAAATATACAAGCTACAAGGGTGACAGGGAAAAATATACCCAAAGCCCAAAAAGTATAGTCTATTAAGAGCAGACGCGATTAGAGAAGTTTAAATGAGGCAGATGAATATTTTTAGTGTTGACCTAATAGCAGTTCGAGTAACTAGATGGACAGATAAATGACAAATAGTTTCAAATAATTTTACTTTCTTTTGTGATTTATCAAATTAACATACTTCTAGAACAGAATTCTTAGTAAATACATAATAATATCAGCAATTAGAGGTAAAGTTCGTCAATGGTATAAACGCGTACTCGTAAAAACTGATGATTTTTCTGATGACAAAGAAGATGAAATGAAAGATTGCTTTGACGTTAAGCTTGAAAAACTGTTTGATTCATTATACGTATGATAGACAGGTAGTCGTAAAAGACTTAACTGCGAAAAATTATAACTTGGCTGGAAGTATATAAAAGTACGATGATGAATATAGGAAATGAAGTAGGGAGACAGCAAAAAGTTAAAATAATAAGCCTAAATAAGTATTCATTGCTATTCCGATCGGTAGGTTGATATCACCACTACACTGCGCGTCCTCAGGTTTCGGATAGAGGGTACAAAAATCAAATTTTTCCAGTTTTCCCCTTAAAACTTTAAAATATGTTACTACCTCGATTCCATGCAACACCATTGTTTGAAAAGTTAGAAAATTTGAGTTTTTAAAGAAAAACAGTCAATTTTTAGGTTTAAAATAAAAAAAAAATTTTAAAAATGACTTTTTTTTATTCAAATTCTGAAATTTCTTAACTTTTAAAAAAGTGTTGGCCTTAATAAAAGTAGTCTACGGTAATGAATTTTGACTGACAAGCCGAGTCCATAACTGTTGGGAAACTGATTTCGATGAAGCTTTGGAAAGTGGTTTCTGGTAGGTAAAAATTATAATACTAATGGCCCAGCGCCATTAGTTTCTTTTCAGATACCCTTGTCTTCGAGATATAACCTGTTGTATTCAAAATGCGTACTATTTCAGTAACATGAGTATAATATTGATTAGAAACATCATTGCATGGGAGGTGTTGGAAAGGAGAGTAGGATACACTCAACGATCAAGTCTGTATCTTATTAACCTGGGAAAATCTATGCGTCCGCTGCAACATCCAACCAATAGATGCCTCCATGCCACGGAGGTCTATATCACAAGCGCTTAATAAAGCTGTATACTGAATCGCACAGCTAAAAATGAAATGTGTTGTCCTAAAAAGACGTGCACAGGGTTCACGGGAGGTCGGGAGCCCGACCAATATAGAGAAACTTACAAGATGGCAAGGTAAACTCCTTCGAAATGCTATCAAGCGTAGTAAGGAAAGATGTTGGAGAGCTACGCGTGAGTCTGAATACCAGAATCTTTGGGGTGTCCAAAATATGCTTGTTATAGGTACGTTGCACAGAGTAGGCCTATTTCGGCGAACGAAGCCACGTAGCAGAACATAACTTAGGCATTGTTTCCAAGGGGGAGCTGAGAATGAGCTTCCCGAGAAACCTTATAAGCAGAAGCAAGTGGTACCATTATTGTACCTTATTGAATTCTATAGGGCAGCAAGGAAGCTTAAGCCTGACAAGATTTTTCACGGATATCAAATCGATTTTTTAAAACATTTTCTTTTTAATATTTTTAAAATAATTGATTGGATCTACGAAAAACCATAATAAAGAAAATTCAACGTATCTGAGCAACATGTTATATTTTATTACACTACAAGCACCGAGTTAAAATTATTAAATGGAGAAAAATAGCAAATTATTAAAATACCAGATAACTACACAGTTACTCCAATAATTGGTTCGCATAAACGACATAAAACATCAAAAACATAGAACCAGGTCAGAGAACAGTGCTTTACAGAAGGAGGTAAATAATAAAAACTTGATTGATCAAACAAACATTTGAGTGAAATTCGATCAAAATTATATATTAATCTCGGTCATGAAAATAATATATTAATGTTTGCGCGCCCGCCATTTGACTTACCGTCATACATTTAGAGTAATTAATATAATAATATTACAAGAAAAGTGAATATTATTGAGTTTTTAGTACAAGCAGGGGTTACTTTTGTTCTGGGTTGTAATTTTCTCGAACGAAACTAACATAATTTCGGTCAAATTTCATTTAAAAGTTCGTTTGATTGGTCAATTGTATTACGTCTTCGTCCTCAAGAATACAAATCGTAGATGTTTAGAGCTTTCATTTTTAAAGTTATCTTATTATTGAAAAAGAAACAACGTATAAATCAATCTTATAATGAACTCATAATGACATTTTATGACCACAGTATAATAAATACGCTTTTGATTAATTAACAAGAGATCAGCTTAAACAAAGGAATTCTTAGCGGCTTTGATAGGTCGATTATAATATTTAGAAAAGACCTCCGTCGATTTTGACCAAACAACTATCTGGCATATCTCGTGATGTGCACTGTATATTCTTCTCCAACACCGCTCCGCGATGAAGCAGATTTTAACCGTCTACTTATTGCGTAGATACAGTTTCATGGAGAATTTTAGAAGCAATTAGTAAATTGTTGCATTTATTACATTTAATCATTTAGTTACCTCAATATATCGCACCACTGTACTAGCTAAACAAGGTTCAGGTTTATTTCTAAAATAAGGCCGTTGCAAGAGAAGCTGCTTTATTCCTGTTCCTAAAATCTCAATGGCACCAGAAAATTCTATTTCTAATCCATCAGCAGATTTCTTAAATAATAATATTTAGTTTGAACGACAAGGTTTGGAATCGGTATTCCGTACCTAAGGCTGAAAGTATGATGAAAGATACAATTTTTAAACAAAGATCATACTATCGATGAATTCCAAATTTTATCATACTTGGGCTTTGAGGGCCGGTGCTTCAACCCTCCTTGCAAAATCGATTTAAATTTCTATTCGATGATAAATTTTATTGTGTTATAAATAAAAATCGAATTTTCAAAAAAAAGTCTATCAAATTTGTATCTTGAAAGTCGTATACATCTATCTTTTTCTTATTGTCAGTTGTTACAAAAACCATAATTTGTTTAGTTGTAGACCGAGTTTACAGATGCTTTCTTGATAAAGAAATTCCCATTAATTTTCCTTAATTAATGGGGGTGCATGTCTCAGCATTTGTTGAGTATGCAATTATACCTAAAACATCAGATACCTCTGATCTAAAACGTTCTTCTGTGCAGGAGTCCCTCTGATGAATCTCCCCCAGAAGTTCCCCAGGAGTTTGTCTTTCAAGAAAACAATTTTTTACTCGAGAATACATTCATATATAGTAACTCGGCCTTCTCCTTCATTTTAATTCCATCAGCAACCCAAATTGATAATCTCGCTGATAAGACGGAATCAAGAACAGCTTCATTACTGTTTTCCTTAGCAGGATCATCTCGTAAAATTACCAGTGTTTCTTCGCCGCTGTGCTATATTGTGCGCGTCTACTACGAGTACGTTTGGCCGTCCGGTAGTTATTGCCTTGGAGACCAAAACTGAATTTGTTTTGTTTTTCTTACAGCGTTGCCAAATTTAATATTTAGCGAATAATTTTTAGGCGAAAGATTTTTTCAACTAAAATGCCTAGTCCTGGCAAAAGTCGTCATAAAAAGTGCAGAAGTTCTACTGACAGCGGGGAAAGAAGTAAGTGATGATAAAACGAAATATTTACACTGATAGAATAGGTTTCAAGCAGAAAAAATTGACAAATTCAAATATCTTGGTACAAGATAACAAATAAAAGAAATAAAGCGTGAACAAAATAAGAGAAATTAGACATTCGGGAATATGCTAGTTTTTACCCTATTAACGTAAAACTACTAAAACCAAACGAAAAACTAACGAAAAACCAAAATTACGAATTACAGAATTAAGCGGATCAACACTCCGAAAAATAAAAATCGACCATTTAAAATCAATGTTCGGATTTTATTTTGCAGAGTTTTGTTCATCAGAATTTAGCAATTCGTAATTATCTTTCTTCGTTGTTTTGAATTTCGCAGTATTAGGGCAGAATGGGGTAATTCCGGTTACCCTTATTTTCAATAATCTAAACATTTTTAGATAATAATTCGAATAATATTACAAACGCAACATAAAATGCAATTAATCTAATGTCCAAACAACCTTCTATTCAGCTTTATTAAGGAATTATAGACAATCAAAGTTTAGGTCTACAGTTCTTATAAGAAATCTGGTTTATATAATATGCTTTTATGCATATTATGTGTTACTTTATGCCGTTATTTTTTTCAACTTTATTAATTTGAACAATCTAAGAATACGAAGTAGTGAAGAAAAAAGAGTATAAACCTATTAAAAATCTCTAGCAAAAAGCGAAGAAAATAAATTAAGTATTTCCTGTCTAAGATGCCCCCTTAAAACCAATTTAAAATCCATTATTATAAACCGATTTTTTTTTTTTTTTTTTAAATGGCATTTCGAACTCGAAAGTTCATCGCCTCATCTACGCAAGCCTTCCATGTTTCCCTATTTTGTGCCAACCCCATCCATTTCGCGCCTTCCCGCCCAATTTCAGTTATGTCTGATTTTACGTTATCCTCCCATCTGCGTCTAGGTCTACCAAGAGGTCGAGTTGCTTTCGGTTTTCCTTTCATTATGCGCGCTGCTGTACGATCATCGCCCATTCTTGCCACGTGCCCTGCCCATCTTAGTCTCCGTGATTTTATTATTCTGTTAATATTTGGTGACGCGTACAAATTATGTAGCTCGTCATTGTGCAGTTTCCTCCACTCCCCAGTTTCCTCATCTTTCTTTGGCCCGTATATTTTCCGCAGAACCTTATTTTCAAATACCCTAAAACGATTTTCTTCCGCTTTAGTGAGCGCCCAGGTTTCGCACCCATACAAGATTACCGGCATTATTATAGTCCTATATATCCTTATTTTGACATTTTTCGACAGTAGCTTTGACTTAAGTAATCTGTTCACAGCGTAGAAGCAGGCATTACCCGAATGAAGTCTCTTATTAATCTCGGCTTTAATTTCGTTTCGATCATTTATAGTTGTACCTAAATATCTGAATTCGCTAACCTTTTCAAAAGTGAAATTTCCGACTCTGAGATCCCCCTCTGCTTCGCGAATGCCCAGTTTCTCCATGATCATATATTTCGTTTTCGATTCGCTCACTTCTAACCCCGTGTTTTTAGCCGCATTTATAAGGATTTCCGCATTTCTCGCCACCGTTTCACCATTATCTCCCACTATATCCAAGTCATCCGCATAGCCTAAAATTTGCGTTGTTCCGTTGAGTGTTGCGCCTAGCTCGCTAGCCTGCATTTTTCTAACAACATGCTCTAGCGTCAGGTTAAAGAGTACCGTTGAAAGCCCGTCACCTTGCTTCAAACCGTCGCGTATCATGAACGATTCGGATACATTACCGCCTACTCGGACCTTTCCAGTGCTTCCGTTCAGACATATTTGAATTAATTTTACGAGTTTTTTTGGTACGCCAAGGAGCACTAGGATTTCATACATTTTGCTTCGTTTGACAGAGTCGTACGCTTTCTTAAAGTCCACAAATAGCTGGTGTATAGTTTCGCAATATTCCCACTTTTTCTCTAATAATTGTCTTATGGTAAACATTTGATCGCTCGTTGACCTGTTGCGCCGGAATCCACACTGATAATCTCCTATTATATCTTCCGCGAATGGTGTGAGTCTGGCCTGTATTACGTTTGACAGAACTTTGTAGCAGGTAGCTAAAAGTGAGATTCCCCGGTAGTTATTGCAGTCTGTTTTATCTCCCGTTTTGAAGATCGGTATGATGATGGATTCTTTCCAATTTTCTGGTATTGTTTCATTTCTCCAAATAGCACATACTAGATAAAAAATTTTAGATGTAAGCGCGGTGCCTCCATATTTAAGTAGTTCAGCTGGTATAGAATCGTTTCCTGCGGCCTTATTGTTTTTTAGCTTTTTGATCGCGGCCTCTACTTCTTTGTAGGTCGTTTCGTCCATATGGAGTTCAGCAGTGTGGATTTCGTCTCCCATTTCCTCGGAGTTTTCATGCACGTTTAATAACTTATCGAAATAATCTTTCCATAATTTCAATAGTTCATTTTCGCTTGTCACGAGGTTCCCGTCCTTATCCTTCATTAACTGCGATCTACTCTGAAAACCCTTCCTAATAGCGTTTATTCCTTTGTACATCTCGCGCGGGTTATTTTCCCTACTATTAGTTTCTATTTTTCTAATTTCATTTTTCTGATACTCGCGCTTCTTGTTTCTGTAAATCACACGTACTTGCTTTCTTATTTCATGGTATTCTTCTACGGCCCTATCGCTTTCATTGTGTACACTATCTAATTTAGCCTTCTTGCGCCTTTCAAACCAGAGTTCGCACTCTTCGTCAAACCATGGTTTGCTCTTCGGCCTTTTTTTCTTACCCAGTACTTTATTCGCGGCCCCTTTTATAGTTTTTTCGATAGCCCCCCACAACCTGTTCGGATCGTCATCTACTCCCGTCTGTTCATCCGTTTCCTCGAGCGCCTGAAATCGGTTGCTAACTTCTACTTGGTACTTGATTCGCTCTATCCCGCTTCGTAGTTTTCCAATATCAAAGGTTTCTACTTTGTTCGCTCGCTTACTATTTTGACCGGCTACTAATCTGGCTCTTAATTTGGCCACTACGAGATAATGATCTGAGTCGCAATCCGCCCCCCTATAGGTCCTTACGTCGAGTACATTCGTGTGGCGCCTCTTATCAATAAGAAAATGATCGATTTGATTGTGCGTGGCCCCATCCGGCGATGTCCACGTTGCCTTGTGTATATCCTTGTGCTTGAAGCACGTGGTCTTGACTATAAGATCTTTTGCGGCTGCGAAATTTATGACCATAATACCGTTATCATTGCTGGTTTCGTGCAGACTTTCTTTGCCTATGGTGGGCCTAAACATTTCCTCTCTCCCTATTTTAGCATTGAAATCCCCCACTACTATTTTGGTGTCGTAAGACGCGAATTGGTCGATTAATTGCTCTAAAGTTTCATAATAAAGATTTTTGACTTGTTCCTCTTTGTCCTCCGTGGGACAGTGGACGTTAATAACCACGTAATTATACCACGCTCCGTCGATGATGATATACGAGAGTCGGTCATTCACGAAATTGCAACTTTTAACGGAATGTATGATGCTTTTGTTAACAAGAAATCCGGTGCCTAGAGAATGCCCGCTCGCGCCCCCATATAAAAAGGTGAAGTTACCGGATCCTAGCATCGCGTTATCTTTCCATCGGGTTTCTTGTATTGCTACCAAATCTAAATTGTACCTCTCAGTTTCATTTATGATTTCCCGGAATGCGCCTGCTCTGTGTAGACTGCGTACATTCCAGGTTCCCACCCTCAAGTTTCTTTTCGTTTTGGTTTGGTTTTGTTTTCTTTGAGCCATGATAGTAAGTTAAACCCGCGCGTTTTGGATCCTGTTCCGATCGCAGGTGAGTCCATCCGTCTAGGGGTGATAACCCTCATACCTCCCTAGAACTAAGTATGAGAGCTTTCTGACTTTGGCGAGGACACAGTCAACTCGTCGTCAGACACACTCGGTTTCATTCTCATATCCTAACGCCCCCCTGCAAGGCAGCGCGCCTTCGCTGGCTTCGTTGCCATGTAAAACCAGGTGGCGAATCATTCTACACATCCCCTCTCAGGGCAGTTGTCATCGCTCCCGCATCCTCCACGACAGCAGGATTTTTGGCCCATTTTTTGTTTGAAATGTGTGGTAAAAGAGATAGATTACAGAGTAAGGTAGAAGAAGAAAGTAAGATAGAAGATTTTGTATAGTGTTTGTAGTTGTTGCGGTGCTTGCGTAGTGTTTCTAGATGAATGCGTTCGCCAGTGCGGGCTCATCACACCCACGCCTGGGCCTATCGGCTGTCCGCGACTGCTTATTCGCTTTATTCGCAGCTAACCTCTTTCTCAGGGGTCGTTCCTCTATCCGCAACCTGAGGACGCGCTGTATAGTGGTGATAGGCACCCACCCGTCCGCTCTGGACGACTACGCCCAGGACCCGCTTAGGGTAACGGCGTTGCAACAGATTATAAACCGATTACTTAAATTAATTAAATTTATTCAATTATAATCGGTTTAAATAGAAAATTGCGCACCAAGAAGTCAAAATAAAAAAATATTTACAGTAACAACGCCGTGGATCGCGGAAAATATACAGAAAATACATAATGATGAAATAGAAGAACTTTATAAATCACCTATAATATTATCAGAGTAATATTCTGAAATAGTTGCACTTTCGCTGCAGTGCGTGTCACCAAGGACTCATACTAATCAATTATTTTGTAGTGATTCTTCAACTATTATACAAACAGAAACTTGTATTAACATTTATTTAATTTTCGTTACCAATATAAAAGGCTTCTTAAAAGTAAATTTTTACTGCCTTAGAGATATGGTTAAATAGCGTAGGTTTAATAAGGTATACTGGGATTTCAAATTCTGTATTTTTGGTCTTTGTTAATTTTTCACTTTATAGTACGTTATACATGGCTATAAAAAGATGTCTTAGCTATATTTTGAGCATTATTTAACTTATAAATACTTCTTATTGGTTTAGATGTATAAATTGATCCAAGCGCATTAATTACATTCACTCATTAAAAAGAAACCATTAAAAAGGCATTATCTAATGTAGCTCTTTTTACTTTAATTTATTTCTTATTAAAAAAAATAAAAATTTGTCTTAAAATAAATAAAAATAACTGTATTTAAAATAAAATGAGGTATAATTATTAATGAACACATTAGAATTCTTTATGAACACTTTTTTAGGAATTCTTTTTTAACTTACATTCATAATGAATTGGTAAAGAGTTCGTCAAGAGTTCATAAAAAAGTTCTTTTTTGTCACACATACACGATTTTCGCGTTTTTTCATATCTCTAAAGCTGGCAAAACGCGGCTGTTTACCGACCCGCGAGCAAGAAAGACTTTTCACTCGGCAACTTTTCTCCCAGCGGGTGAAAAGTAGGCACCGTTAGCCCGCTTGTCATAAAACCGATATTTTTGTATTTTTTGCATGTATAACACAATAAATCAAGACATGTGTGACAAAAAGTACGGTATGTAACACTGGTGAAAAGACTCTTTTTGCCCTTGTATGATTGCAATTTCTGCAAACCACACACGGGTAGAAAGAAACCTACTTTTCACCCTTGGTACACAATACTTATACTATGTTTGCTGTCCAGATATGCACATGGAACATTATGAATTTTGAAGAGCACAATCGCGAGAAATAGACACTTTTATAAAATTAAAATTCCCTCTTTATAATTTAAGTGAATTTAGGCGTAGTGATGAGGTGTCAACATAAATCGTGGATAGAATGAATGCGAAATAGTAAAAAAAAGTAACATTCTTTTGTTGGCATTGCAAACTTCTTAGTTCTAAAAAGAAAATAAGAAAGTGATTTACAAATAATTGATACTTTTCGTATTTCTAGCTTCTATCGTCTTAAGCGAATAAAAGGTTCGCAAAGTGTTTATTACAATATTTCGACGTACGCATTACGGAATAATATTCTTCTTATTCATATACCCATCACCAGTCCGTACATCAAGCATCTCCCAAATGTAAAATTTCGAGAGCACAAAAAAATCACAATTACTTGAAAATCACCCACAATAGAATAATAATTTAACTATTCAATATATTCAGTCTGCAATTCTCATTGCAGAAGCATAATTCACCACAAAGCACGTGACCGTTGGGTGCACTTCGTTACCCGTTCGATTGCGTTCTCCTCGCGCGCGCGCATAGTGTTCACGCTCCACGCGATGCACTCGATTGTCTCGGGAGTGCCCTTCCACTTCCACGCGGGCGATCCGGGAAAATATGGGTTAATTAGCGGAGCGCGCAACTCAAGGATAAGGGTTCGGGCTGGCTCTTACGCGTACATATACATGCACAAGTAGTTGCATTGTTCGCGAATAATAACTCCGCTTTTTTCCATTCGAGTTTAGTGGTGTATACACGAGAGGCTGTCCGTCTCTCATGTAGGCATATGGATAATTTTTTTTCTTGGGTGGCTGGGATGAGGTGAATATATCGGTTAAGTTGTTACGCGGCCCTTGGTTGAGATTTTAAAATTGAACGGAGTAAGAGGAGAAAGAGAGAGAGAGAGAGAGAAAGCCTTGAGAATGTAGCAGGGGTAGGGTCTTAGTCAACAGTCAGTTTTTTAGTTAAAATCGATAATTATTCATCATTGAAGGTATTTTTTTATTTTTCTTTATTTTGGAGTTAGTGAATTGATAAAAAATACATGACTAAATAATACGAGTCATGTTAATGTTAAAGTTAAATTGTATTAATAGTAAAAAGCTTAAACCTATTTTGTTATTGCATATAATGAACCAAAATTAGCGAATATATTGCAATCGCAGAAAATGCTGAATCTTTAAATTCAATTTAACATTAACACGGCTATAATTGCTTGAAATTTTCAAAAAATAGAATAATACCATTTTACTCAAGTTATTGTTCAACAAGGAAAATCTATTTTTTTTTACAAAATGTCTTATTTTTCAGCAAAAGAAAAATAAAATGGCTCAAAAATTTTACTGAACATTCCTCTCCATATTCCTAAGTATCTCAAATTTTTTCAAAAACTTTTCGTCATATGTTTCCGAGATATTACAAAATATGGGAATGACCTTATCCAAACTTTCAGGTCAAAAAAGTTAGGTAATTTTATGCTCTTTCAAATGTCTTTTCGCTGGTTTGATGATATTTTCTTTGAAGTATTAAAAAACCCGAAAATCTAAAACTCAAAAATCGAAAAACCGCTAAAAAGACTAAATCGCATCGGAAAACAAAAAAAAATATTTTTAAACGTCCATCCTTTAAGAAAGTCAGAAAAAATGATCCCTAAAATATTCATTTTTACCGTGGATTACTCGAGATATGGTTGTAGACATACACAACACACACACACACACACACACACCCACACCCACACACACACAAACACACATACACACACACACACAAATACAAACACACACACATACACACACACACGCACACATCCATACGGACATTTCTACAAATAGTGTATTTTGATTCCAAATGGCCCAAAATATATCTCTACCTGTTTTTAAGACAACTCTTTTTTTACTATTACAAAGTTTCCTTTAGAAGGAAGCAATATATTATAGATTAAGCATATAAGCATGTATTCTAAAAATATGTAACAGACAATTTTTAGTTAATTTGTGTATCTAACCATTATCTTAAAGATAGTTTTAATGAAAGGAACTAATGATATATATATATATATCATTAGTTTTTCGAATCCAGAATATGAACAGTTTGAACATACATCATTGAGAGAATTAGAACAAGAAACATTTTAGAAAATCAACATTCAAGTTGTAATTAAAGAATCAAATTATAACTTCCAAATACAAAAAAAATAATATATTGTTGATTACAATGACATTCATAATGGAAAAGTGATCATCAATCTGACAACTTCGACTTTCAAAAACGTTTGAGAATAAGTAAGGAAATCTCAGTTCTCATCGGTACCCCAATTTCGCCTATCCGTTATTTTTGAACGAGGAAGTTGGCCTCAAAAATGTCAATTTTTTAACTTTCGTATTCTCCAATTCATACAGAAGAGCTCGAAAAATTACACCTGGTCTGGATGAATAAAAAGTGTAAGCATTTACTGCCTTTCATGTGCAACACGGTGGATCTAAATATTATTCAACTAAAAAGTGCTTGGACTGTAAAGACTCCGATTAACAATGTTAAATTAGCCTTCGCGGTATCGGAATTTTGGAGTATTTTTTCTCGATTTGTATTACAAAAATATAATTTTTAAGATTATTTTTGCTCCCCATCATCTTCCCCGTCCCCTTAAAAGCTAGTCTTAAAAATAGGTTTTCTAGTCTCTTATTTCATTCTCCAGCTGTTCGCGGTCGCTTGGGCTGAAACTTCCAAGGTAGCTTTATTTTTTATCACAAAATTTGAGAAAATTTTTCTAAGATACCTGCATCAGCAAACATAACCTCAAAATTGTATTTTAAAATTTAAAACATTTTCTTTACTAATTTCTTTACTAATTCAGGTGTATTAAAAAATTCATAAAAAAATTTCTTTGTGTTCCTTATTTACTGTTTGACTTGTGTGAATTTTTTCAGAATTTTTGAAAAGAAGCGCGATACTTGAGACCCCAAGAAGGTATTTTCTTCTCATTTTTTCGCTATTTTTCACACTTAAAATAGGTCATACAAATCGATTTATATTTTTGCGCATTATTTATGTTGTAGTCCACTTTCTTAGCTTATGTTCACATAAAAAGTTAGAAAAATAGCTTTCATAACCTAAAAAGCACATATTTCAGATATTTATTGCTCTGATATTGGTTAAAATATACTATAATCCCAAACTTAACTATTTCTACTTATAATGTTTATTTGATGAGTTCAAAGTAGCATATATTTGTAACATACGAATTACAGTTTCTGTTAGTAATATATATATAGTGTAGGTATAGTAAAATCTTAGCACGAATAAATAAAATAGAACAAATATTAAGAACACGGCATGAATAGATAGTCAGTAGTAGGAGACGAGCTTTATTACCTCCGTGTACAGACTGAGGTGGCACCTACAATTCAATACTTCTCACGGACGATTCGGCAGTTATTTAAAATACACACAAAAAGTCCGATACCGCGAAGGCAAATTTAACATTGTTAATGGCTAGACCATTTTCTTTCTGATTTTGAATCTGCATTATATCAAGATTAATCAAAAATCATAATAAAAAAATCAGTGAAACATGTTTTGAGAACACCGATGATTTAAAATATCATGCTCGAAAGGGCTAAAGAAAAAATTCCTTTATAACCCTTAGAAGCATATATCTCTTTAACCATTTGGTTTATATAAAAACTTATGTTATTTATAAGGGTTCAAAATTAAAAATGGTGGAAATAATTAATATGGTGAATAAAATGACATTTCGCAAAAACGGTTCCATTGAGTAATTTATTTTGCTTAGTAAGTAATCTTATACAAATAATGCAGATTGGAAAAAAATTATAGTTCAAGCACCTGCGAGTTGAATCATACTGACTGAAAATTGGATGAAACTTTAGAAGGTGTTTCTTTGTACCTAAAAATGAAGCTTTAGCACCCATAGTTTTTTCGAATGGGCTTTTTTTCTCGAGATATGGGTCATTATACCCCAAATACGTATAATTTTAGTATAACGAAATACGTCTTCTTCTCACCGTAACTCTGCATATTTTTGCAGTAAAAAAATATTAATCCGAGTAAAAGTTATTAATAATCGAATATGATGACTGGAAATACATGAATATTGAACGAAACTTAATTAATTGTAATAAATTCGATGATTTTACACATCTCTTTATAGTCACCATTTTTAATTATCAATAACTTTTACTCAGATTAATATTTTTATACGCAACAGAGCTTAAATTAAAGCTCTTCTCGCCTAGTTTTATTGCGTTTTAGAGCCATTTTTATACTGCAAAAACATGTAGAGTTACATTGAGAAGAAGACGTGCTTCTTTTTACTAAAATTATACGCATTTGGGATATAATAATTTATATCTCGAGAAAAAAGGGCCATTGGGAAAACTACGGGTGCCAGGCTTCATTTTAGTGTACGAAAAAACACCTCCTAAAGTTTTATTAAATGCAGTGACCCGGAGGGTCTGGACTCTCCTTGTGAGATCCACCGCAGCAAACTTTCAATAAAAAAGTTTTTAATGAACTTCTCTTCAAAGCAGCAGTTAGACCCTCTCACCTATGGATTCGTCGTACAAATCCAGCAACAAAAATCCGATTTTCGAAGTAAATTAATCTTGCACATTTCATACAATCAGCTCAACCCCAAATTTCGCACAGTCACCCATCCACATAATCATCCACACAATTCCCCTCAATTTTCACTTTCGACAAATCACTGACAAAGAGAAAAAGTACATCGCCATTTCAACTCCCAGCCAATAAAAATTCTATCCGCTCGCAAATCGGCGTAAACATCCCGATCCCCGAGCAGCTCGGGAAACGCGCACACGCACAAGGAACAAAAAATCCGTCAAGCACGCGTAAGAGCGCGCGGCGCGCGTGTCATAATCGCGCCGCGCGTGCGAAGGAGAAGGCAAGAGCGCGTGTACGCGGACGAGAACGCGCGGAGAAGGCAAGAGCGAAGAAGGAAAAAAAAATGGAAAAACGGTACTCTGCTCCATATTTCGCAATGAGCGCCGGCGGCTCTGCGAGCGCGCGCGCGACCGCTCGTCAAAACTCGCCCGCGATCTCGCCGCGTTTTATTATTCTTTTTTTTTCTCTTTTGTTGAGAGCATGTGCGTGTATAATTATATGCGAGGAATCTCTAGTATTTTGTAGGTTGTTCTGTGATGGGTGTAAATAGACAGGTAAAAATAAACAAAAGGAAAATGGGTATATGGACTGTTCTGTGATATGAGAAGGATAGTTTTTGGGTTTTGGTTTTTCGTCTTGAAAGGTGTAAGGTTTTGTGGATTGTTTTTATGAAACGTAGAGTGAAAAGGTGTAGTGATTTTAAATACACGTATTATTTAATGTACTATTGAAAATCAGTCATTTGAAACTAGTAATTACTTATCTTATTTCATTGAACATTTATCTGATCCGAAAAAATCAGAGTTTCAACAAATAAATTTTAATTAGTTTCAAATTATATGAGTTTTTAGGGAGTACTGAACAAAATATTTGTTTAAATTGATCAAACTGACTATTTCCCTTTTCAATGTATTAATGGAATATTGCTAACGTCAGATTACATGCTGAGCCTGCTGATAAGCAATATACTATCAATTACGTGGAATTATAGAAAAATTGATACCTATGCAGAATTAACTTTAGGAAACCAACGGAGGGCATATATTTAAAATCATTGCAAAAATTTAACCAGTTAAAATCGGGTCCAAATTTTGGTAAAAACTAATAAAAATGAACTGTTATTAAAGAAAATGTCATCCCTGATGGAATATTTGTTTCTGTCAAATAATGCAAAAAGGTGCAAAAATGATGTAAAATAGTGTAAAGCAATGTAAAATTGTGCAGAAAAGTATAAGAGAGCGCAAAGAATGTTTGAATTCAGATAATTCTTTTTTTTTTATTATTTTCAGTATATAATGATGCATTATTTGTCTCCTTTATTCCTAATCCATAAATCGAATCAAAGTTATCTTAAAAAGTATAAAGCTTCTCAAAAATCTTTTCTTCAAATGTTAAAATGTGAAATATAGGGTTATAAAGTTTCACATAAAAAGGAACAAATTATTTAGTTCAATTTCAGAGAATTTATTTATACTTTTTAGCACATTATATGCACAGTATTACACAGCCTGCACTTGTCTACACTTGTTTACACTTTTCACGCCGTGAACTTTAAAAAAACATCCAAAACATCCATCCCACTGCAGAATCACCCATATAAAAGCCCCCGCAACTTCAGTCTCGCGCCTCCACGTTTACCAGTCCCCCTCCCCAAGTAAAAAAAGAAAAAGCCACACTCACACCACCCAAGAAACACATTAGAATAAAACCCTCCTGCAGATAGACAGCCAGATAAATGAAGTATACGAGAAATGAGCGTACGTGCTTGAGCTGCCTGCTGTACTCCTGTTCCTGGGTGCTGGTGCCGCTGCTGTCGAGCGCCCGAGAGATTGGCTTTGGCGTTGATCCGCGCGTGACAGGCGACGGGCGCTATACCACTGTGCGCGACTCGCAAGGCTACAAACCACTGCATGCCCGCGACTACCTCTCGCAGTTGTGTTTATAGCGGGCAGAACTCGCGCGCGGCACTGGGTCAAACCGCAAACGGGGTCGCCAACTCCAGTTCCACTACCGCGCGGCATGAGCGCAACCCGCTAGCCGCGCGCGCGAAGTATTATATGCGCGTTGCAGGTCACTATATACTTACTCGAGCCAAGCGCGCGCGCACCGGAGGTTGTGGTATATTATGGCAGCGCGGTCGGCCAATCGTTGGCAGGCCTCGTTCGCGGGCCCGAGGGAATATATATAACTTGAAATGTAGTAAGTGTGCAGGAGGTTGCGCGCTGGGTGGTGGGGGAAGGGGAACCCCTTTTCTTGGTAAATTATTATTAATTATTTGTGAATTGTACAGGCATGGATGCTTTTTTCGTTGTTTGACTGTTTCGTTGGCTTGGTTGTTTCTCTTGTTGTGTGAATTACGATGGGCCCTATGATTGTAGATGGGATTTGAATGTCAGATCGATGGCGTGAAGCACTTAACAAATTTTACTTGCTTGACCCGTTAAGGACCAGACCCTGACAACATTGAATAGAAGTTTGGGAAAGTATTTAAAATGCATTTCAGTCCTTAGCTAGAGGATTGTGCTAAATTTTTTTTTAATTTTTGTGTTTTCACTGTTTTTATGCGATGTAGATTAGATTTGCCAATTTTCGAGTGTATCACGCAAAAATTTTAGAAAAAAGCTAAAATCTTATGCTACAAAAATAGACCATACGTCTTTAACGGGTTAGAAAAGTTAGAGGTACGTATCAACCGAAATTCGAACCTTCTTTTTTGGTGAATTAATTACTTACCTATCAATTATACGGTCTTTGCAGCTTTTTTCTGTGTTGGACTGTTTGTTTGGTTTGTTTGTTTCTGTTATTGTATATATTACAGTGGGCCCAATAATTTTGGATGGGATTCGAACATCAGATCGATATTGTGAAGCACTTGACATATGATCTCTTGAGAAAAAAATCATAGGTAACGACCGAGATTCATATCCGAATCTTCTGTGAAGAAGGCCGAACTGTAATTTTTCTTTTATTTTTCTTTCATTGCACAACATTATAAATATCAATCAGGATTAAGATTCAAGTTCGCTCGTCGAAAAAATTAGATTGGCATGGATTCGAACCCACATCCTCGAGATCGACCTCGCACAAAATTTGTGGGGAAGGTTGGTGGTATAGAGAAGCAGGATTTTTTAAGAAGGATGTTATTTGTTAACAAAGACCTAATAGTGTCAGATTTTTGGTTATTAACGATTTTTTTATTTCTGTTTTCATATTTTTGTTTCTGATAAATATACGTATAATTTTACAGGCCAATTATATCTGCATGTGTGTAGGTTGATCCTTGAGTACCACCGAGGTTGAGTAGCAGCCACTCAGCCAGAGTCAATCAGCCAATCATCGGACACCATTCGCGTGGGTTCTGTGAAACGAACTCAAAGTATACAACGCATACACCCAAGATTATGCGGATACTTATAGGAAGGAGGACAGAAAGGGCGTCTAATACTTCCCTCGCAGATGTGTAGAATTGCTCCACTCAGAGAATTTTTTATTTACTATAAGTAAACTGAGGCATTTGAACTATTATGAAATAAGCGCGTTTTATTTAGAGTCAGATTCCTTAACTGTTAAGATATCCGCATCCAACTGTGAAAGAATAAAGTTATAACTTATAGATTTTTCGAGTTTACCGTACTTTAAGTTTGCTGATTGACTCAATAGTTAATCAGGAATCGTTATCGCACTAGTTATAACAATAGTACATTGTGTAACGCATGAGGTATAGTTGCCTATTGCGCACAAGGGCACGTTGGCGCACGAGCGAAGCGAGTGGCACAATTGGTAACTATATATAACCTCACTTGTTTCACACACTATTCTTATCACGAGTGCGTAGAAAATGCTGGATCGTGTGTTATTTTTATTACGTAAAGCTTTAGCGTGGCGTTATTTACATTACTTATGGCTTAATGGCCATTTAGCGTACGCAAAACTCCCATGCAATATGTCATTTTCTAAGCACGTATGATAAAAATCTCTTTATAGCACTGTGTGGCCTAAATCCGCATGCGGATTTAGGCAAGCAGTGCTATAAAATAGTATACGATGCTCGTGTCAAAGTCGTCCTTCATAGCACGGCGTGTAGCGCTGATACACGCCATCCTGTAAAGGACTACTTAGGTCACACGTCTCGTAATGAACTATTACAGGCACTGTTACTTTTAAAATTGTAGGACTCTATTTTTTCTATATGTGCAAAAGTTTAAATAATTGTATGAACATTTATACAGAATATATAAAAATGAACAAATCTAGAACATATATGTACAAAGCGCCTCAAATTCAACAAAAATGTGCAGTGTTATATATTTTGCTACACTTTCATACTTGCATCCTACTTTCGTACGGTTTTCTTTTCTACAGGAGTTGGTATGTGAATCAGATGTTGTATATATTACAAAACCCATAAATGGTTACATTTTTCGTTCAAAATCACTAAATAAATATAATAATATATTTTATACCACTCTAACCTCAAAATCATAACTTCAGTATGATTATTCGGCTCTCGTGGTATAAAATACTGTTCGAAACTGAGTAAGTTATCTGAGTAAGTTTATCTACATACGAATCTGGATAAAAAAGCATCATTAGTATGGACATCCCTTTAGTATGAAAATCACCTTTGGCTAGAATGAAGCGTAAGAAAACATAAGTTATCTTTATTTTAAAATATTGTTCAAACAGGGTTACATTTAAAGGGAACGTCACGGTTGATATATCCAAAATTTGGAAGTTTATAGTTTTAAAAATAAGAAACAAGTCGTCTTAAAGCTTAATCCGGATGATTCATGTTAAAAAGTAAGTTCAGTGAAGCATCTTGCGACGCACGCAAGTAAGCGGTTCCGCCCCATTTAAAGCTGTAAAAGCTGAAAATAAAATTTCGAATTTACTCATAAACCACCCATGAGCGATGTTGTGTATAATGCTATAAAGCTTAATGAGCCGGAAAGCTCGATAAAACTAGATAATTTTCTACCAGCACAATTTAACTTGTAGAAATATGTTGCATGCTTGCTTAGGTTTAGCTCTAACAACAGAAATTCTGTGATCAAAATTTAGAACCCATTTTTCATGAAATTATGTTTTCAAAATCGGTGAACACGACTTCTTGTACAGATTGCACCAAAACGAGTACAGTTTTTAAATAATATTACAAACTTTTTTTCAACTAATATATTTATATGCCAATTTTAGGTAAATAATAAATTCTTTTTCAATTGTTCGCGATTTTAACTAAAATCAATGTTTTTCAAAATCCGTACTGCATACTTTGACAGTTTTTGGTACTGATATGTCGTGAATTTTTCTTCTATTTTAAATAAAACACTTTGCCCGAAATTGTGCCCATCGTTTTGGTATGCCACGATAAAAGGTTACTCTAAAAATAGGTATCTAGCGCCGCCAATTTAAAATGAACAATCTTATAAAAACTTGTTTTCTTGTCTTGAAGACTTAATATATTACGTAAACATATTTGTATAATATTTTGGAACCATAGATAAAAAAAAAAGGTGAGGGAATGAGGGTACATCGATTTTCTGTTCTATACATGAAATCAACGTTTTTACTCTTCGGAAATAGTCTGTAGTATATTTTAATGAAATATTATTTTTCGAATTTTAAAATGTTTTTTGTTAACGTAATAGAAATATCTGTATTTAAGTATTAACGCGGATCTTTGCGTTTTCTTATTACAAAAGTTATATTGATTTAGATGCAATAGTTTCAAGAAATGCCGTAACTCCGTACTAGAAAATGGCCAAGTTAAGTTTTTCTAACAAAAGTGCTGTTTCCTCATAACTTACTTTTAATTATTCAAAAAAGACTTGGCTTCGTTTCCAAGAATATTCCTAAACGCATTGTAAATAAAAGTCCATATATTGTTTTTAAAATTATTAAAATACATGCTATTATTAACTTTTTCTTTTATATTGAAAACTTATATTTATTACAGTGATGGTTACGAGCTACGTGTAAAAAGAAAAACGCACGTTTATTTGATTTAGTTTGAATATAGCTTAGAAATTTTTTGCAATCGATTCGTCCAGACTTGACGCGCAATTTTCTTTTGTAAAACGGTTGGTTTTTTTAATGCAATTTTATTTATAACTTTCATAATTAGGGGTAAAATTACTTCCAATTTTATGAAAAATTCTATTTTTACAAAAAAAGTTAGCAAAAAAATATTTGAACCCCAAAATGAAAATGCAGAGAACTTAATAAAATTAAAAGCTATAATTGTTTAGAGTATCATAAAGTTGCCTAAATTTTTTCAATATTTTATACCGCACATATTTTGAAGATATTTTAATTAGAAGTTTACCCGTTATACAAGGACTCTTATAGGACTCGAGTTATAAGAGCAGATTGACATAGGGCGCGCTGTGTGTAAAAATGCAGAGCCAATAATGAGAAACTACATACGTAACGAGTGAATATTTAGATAGCTGCATGCGAAACTTCAACACGTGTTACTGCATTTAATTCGGAGAAATCAACGATAACGTAAACCAAAACTCAAGCTTGTTGACCGCGCGAGGTGGTAAACGGAGAGCGGAACGGTGCACGGGGAAAGGTACCGTAGTCCCTCAATCTTGTCCGCTTCCAGTGATACTCTTGAACCTCCTTAAGAGGAGTTCGTATCTACTGTCCTTGTCTAATCACGTTATTGCTATTTATTCAAATTGTAGTTTGTTAATTGAAAAACTAAAAGTTGGCCCCAATTGGTATTAGAATAAGGAATATTTTGAGATAAATAAAAAAAAAAAAAGTATATAACATTATTCCCTTTTCGAGAAAACTTCGGAACGCGAAAATTGAGGTTAGCCTATCCGTTCCGAAGTTTTCTCGAAAAGGAAATAATGTTAGATACTTTTTAAGGTCTCAAAATATTCATTACTTTAATACCAATTGGGGCCAACTTTTAGTTTTTCAATTAACAAATTACAATTTGAATAAATAGCAAAAATGTAATTAGACAAGGACAGAAGATACGGACTCCTCTTAATGGGAGGTGGGAGCAAACTTTACCATTGTGACCTCCACCTCGAGCCGTATTTATAAATTATTTATATTATTTAGGTTAGGTAAAATTCCCACCAATCAGAATATCTCCGACATCCCCAAGCCTGAGTTAAATTCTGTAAAAAATTATTCTCCATTTTATAGACGGCAATAATTTTTGACGCAATCTAAGTTGATGCAAGTTTTTATATCTTAAATATGTATATTATATGTGATTTTACCACGAATTAGACTCCTCTAAGTGGTCTTTATAGTCCCTTGAAAATTCGCTAATCTACAATATTGAATTTAAGTCTTTTTAATCACTTACCACTTTTTAAAGAAGAGGAGTTTTTAAAGCAGGCGGTGAATATTTCATGGTCACCGAAGCTTAAAACTATTCTTCAAAAGTGTACTCATGAACTTAAGGGAGTATGTGACAATTATGAATTAATGATCAGAAAATTATGATATTTGGTAAACTGCAAAATATATGCATACAAGAGACCCAGTTAAATTTTTTAGAGGTAGGGTTAGTTATTAAGCTAGATATCAGCAATTATTTATTCGTACATTTAACACGGTCGCTTATGGAGAATAGCATTTTTGTGTACTTTATTTATATATCTCTCAGCAATTGATGATGATATCATCAAGAAACTTTTTGTACTATAAAAAAGTATATCTGAAGAACAATTTTCGATTTTAAAAATACCAATTCATTGGTTATCAATATACGAAAACCAATACTTCATGACTAAAAATAACGTTATTTTATACTCAGCTGCTAGTATTTCGTACATTTGGCAACAGCGCAATGGTGTATGTATACATCGTATATTCAGTACGTCGAGTACGCGTCCCCGTGAACATATTTATAGGTATACAGTACATGCAGTCTGTCCGTTGTGCTTACATACGATTTTGAGGAAAATGCTTGAAAATGATAGAGAAGGGGAAAAACCTAAGTCATTTTACTGGAAAGGAATGAAAGTGTGGAAAAAATCTATAATCAAAGACGTAAGCAGCAAGAATTGGGTAAAAACGTCAGGAGTATATACGGTACGAAAAAGTCACACCTAACCTAAAACAGGCGGTGGAACATAATGCAAATGACAAAATTAAAGAATGTTCAGTAGAAGGTCGACGTATCGTACATGTACAAACTTTAACACATCAAATGTTTTGTAAGAAATGCAAATCAAAACTACATTTTACGGACATTGAAGAAAATTGTAATTTAATTTTTCATTTTGTTAAATATAATTTAATTTGATTTTAATACACTTTTAAAACCTTTTTCTCAATCATTTTCATGCTAAATTAAGTATTTTATTGTTTTTATAATAATATTCAATCAGGTATTTGTACTAAAAATTAAAATAGTATACATATTATTATTAAATTCAAATAGCGCGCTTCTAAAGTATCGTACAGCGTTGCCACATCAACTACTGTACTAGTCAAGTACGAGGGCGTTCGTGTATTGACTACATCAATGGTCCCATACTCCCTTAAGGAGCTACATTTTTAAGAAAAGATTATTTTCAATTGTTAGACACATGTATCAATAATAGTAGTATTTTTATAGTATTGTTACGATCGGGGTTTTCGAATGACGTGAAGTCGAACAGTCGCAAGTCGCTTACGTCTCAACGTGTACATAGTTGGTCTGTAACTGAGAGTCAGATTGAGAGGTTGTCTCTCATGTTATAGTTGATAGTTTATCTGAATAAAGTAATCGATTCGAGTTCTTTTATAAATAATGTTCTCTTTATTTATTTATACCTGACTCCAGTCTTAACAATTTGGGGGCTCTTCCAGAATCTAGCAAACAATGATTCGATCTCCGGTTCGAACGAGAAGCGTACCAAGAATACAAAATGCAAACAGATCCTTAGCCGGATCTATTTTTGGCTCTGCGAGAAATTTCACAGACCAACAGAGACCTTGAAAAAACAAACATGAAATTGTTGCATTGCGTGAGGAACTCAAGGTACGCCATGTCAAGGAAGTTGAACTGATTACTTTGATGACTGATCGACGGCTATGATAACAACGAGTAGCTGAAGTTCTTTCAATGAAGAATAAATGAAAGAAAAACTTTACGATATGGAGCAACGCCTAATTCAGCTAAACCAAAATTATTTACTTAATACACCAACACGAAACACACAGTCTGTACCAACCCGTACAACAACATCTAGCATAACAGGAATAGCAAGAATAGTCTTCTAAAACATTCAAACCCCGATGAATGTTACTTTTGTAGATTTAAGGAATGCTTTAGAACTAAGATTGCTGGTTCACAATTTATGGTAGCTATGATAGATCAATCAATAAGACAAACACTTCAAATTGAAGATGTTACATCTTCAAAAAAAGCGATTGTTTGATTCATAGAATTGAAGGCTATAAAGAACAGCTTTGTACCAAGGACCGACATCAAGTACAATATGAACCGACAAGAAATTGTTTTAACAAAAGGAAACTTTGAATTTAAAAAGAATCAGTCCAAGAACCAAGGAAAATGTTGGAATTATAGTGCTAAAGATCATAATAGATTAGATTGTCCACGATTAGTTCAGAATCAGGGAAACTAGGATTTGTTGAACTTAAAGGGGCGAGTTCGGCATCTCGCGATAAAGCCCCCAACGACAGTTCTCGTTTTTTTTATATTGTATAATATATATAATGTATAAATAATAAGTCATGTACTTTTAGAATTGACTTCGGCTCTGATGTATCAATTGAAAAATCCAGTTTTGTAAATTTAAATGAAATTCGAATTCTCATTGCTGACCATCATAATTTGAAATATCATACTGGTGAAATTGTTTTAGTAGAATATAAAGCATTAGTTGAGATTAAAATAGGTAAGCATAAGATAAAATTAACTATGTTTGTAGTAAATATTTCAGATAATTGCATCCTTCGGAATGACTTCTTGCAAGAAACAAAGATTTCAGATAAAATTTACAATATTATTCTTTGGATTATTCTTAAGACGATTTGGATTGACTGTAACAGAAAATAAACATCAAGAAGATATTTGCTCTCGAATAACAGATTCATCTGAAATAATGCCTGATTTTCGGCAAGAGATGTTTGGTAATAATTCTGAAGGGCTGATCTCAAAACAGAAGGGCATGTTTTCGAATTTTTTAATAAATTTACAAAACATATTTGCAAACGATGTTATTGTGGGAACATGTGATGTTACAGAACATAAGATCTAACTTAATGATACGAAACCGATTAAACAACCATTAAGAATTCCATTTCATTCACAAGGAGAAGTTGACAAACTACTTGAAGATATGAAGAAGCAAGGTATCATTGAAGAGTTTTCAAGTTCTTGGTGTTCTCCAGTAGTAATGAAGAAGGATAACGATGGTTCATTAAGATTCTGTGTAGATGTTCGAAAACTTAATGCTGCGACTGTGAAAGATTATTTTCCATTGCCAAGACCTGATACAATACTTGACCGTTTAGTCGGATCATCATGGTTTTCCACGTTGGATCTAAAACGTGGTTATCAGCAAATTAAAATTAAGCAAAGATCGATAAGAGACTGCATTTTTTATTGGTAATGGATTATGGCAATTCACAGTTATTACATTTTGAACATCTTATGTAAATGATTCTTCGAGATATAATTTACAAGATATGTTTGGTATACCTCGATAACATAATGGTTATGGCCCGATCTTTTGAAGAAATGTCTCATAACTTAGAACTGATTTTCATACTCTTAGGAGGTGCAAATCTCAAGTTAAATTGAAAGAAGTGTGTTTTCTTTAAGAAAAGGATAGAATTTCTAGGTCATATTGTCTGAGAGAAAGGTATAGAAACAGATCCGAAGAAAATTGAAACAGTAATCGATTGGCCGATCCCAACAAAAAAGAAGAACTTGAGGAGCGGAGCTTTATATGAGTTTATTCTTATTATCGTTGTTTTGTAAAAGGTTTTTCAGGAATTGCAAAATTTTTCAGGTAGGACAAAATTAAATTTCATTGGTCAAATGAGTGTCAAATAGCATTTTTGAGACTTAAGGAAATTCTTACTACTTCACCTATAGTAGGATTTCCTTCTCTAGATTCACAATGCGTTCTTGACATCGATTCATCTGATCATGGAATAGGTATAGTATTATCCCAAATTCAAGATAAAAGGGAAAGAGTTATTGGATATTACAGTCGTGTTCTCAACAAAGCAGAGCTAAATTATTGTGTACTCGCCGAGAACTTCTCCGGGTGGTTCATTTAATTAGAAATTTTCATTATAAATTTTTTATTCGAACAGATCATTTTCCTTTAAGATGGTTATTGTCTTTTAAAGAACTAGAATGACAATTAGCTCATTCATCATGTGATCATTCATAGGAAAGAAAGTTCACACAAAAACGCTGATGGGATGTCTCGACGACCATGTCTAGAATCTTCTTCTGATTACTGTTCGAAAGTAGAAGCAAGATATAAACCAGTGAATGAAATGTATTATTTTGAAGAAATCATCTCTACAGACTGTCGGGAAGATCAACTTCAAGATGTCACTATTGGAATTATTTTAAGAGCAAGGAAAATGGCATAAAACCATTATGGCAAAAGCTTTCACCATTGAGTGCACTTACTAAAGTGTATTATACTCAATAGGATTCTTTAACCATTGAAAACGGAGTTTTATGCAACTTCAAATTTAAAGTCAAGTATTTCATAAATTATAGTTCCAAAGAAGAGGATTCAAAAGATATTAGAAGAAGCACAAGATTCACCTTCAGGAGGACATTTTGGAATAATCAAGACTATGGACAAAATTCGCAAGAAATACTACTGGCCCAACTGCAAGAATGATGTTGAGAATTGGTCTTTGGACCTGATTGGACTGATTGGAGAAGTCTTGTAAAATTTGCATAGCTAAAAAAGGTCCTCCTAATAAAAGGCGTAGTGGAATGCAAATTTACAATTCAGGAGCACCATTTGAAAGAGTTCAAATTGATATTCTAGGACCTTTTTCACCATCATCTATGGGCAACAAGTATTTTTCAGTAATAATGGACACATTTACCAAATTGATAGAAGCTTTTCCACTTTCCAATATGAGGGCTAGTCCTAGTACTATAGGAGATGTTTTACGAATCGAGTAGTATGTAGATATGGTGTACCTTTAGAAGTACATACCGACCGAGGTAAGAGTTTCGATTCACGACTAATGAAAGAATTAGCTAGATTGTTAGGAGTAAACAAAACGAGAACAACTCCATTACACCCAAAATCGAATGGTTAGATAGAAAGACAACATCAAAACATACTCAATTACCTATCAAAATACATTACACAAAATCAAAAAGATGTATTTATTAACTTTTAGACTCTCGACACATTCAACGACTGGGGCAATACCTGTAGACTTGTATTCTGGATCGGATTTACAACTTCCCTTGGATCTGATTCGAAGCCATCCACCAAACCGAAAGGAAGTCATACCAACTGTAGAAAACGTACAAGAGGTACAATCCAAGCCAGAAGAAATCCATCAACTAGCAAGATGACCAATCCAAATAACACCGTATAAAATAAAAGCATGATCATAAAACTCGATCCGAACGAATTTTAAAGCACAGATAGATTGGTTTTTCAATCCGCGACAAAGAAAAGGATTGACACCAAAACTACTAAGTAACTGGGAAGGCCTCTTTACCATCGTGAAGAAGTTAAATGACATCGTCTTCTGCATCAACAAGAATAAAAAACATAAAAACAAGATCGTCCATCTGGACCAACTAGCAAGTTTCGTTGAACATCACTGATGTCTGCTCTAACTCTCAGTTAGTTGAACTATGGTTTTTCTGAGAGACGTTGGGCGAATGCCGGAGCAGGAGTTTAGGTATGTGATCCTCAGTAAGTCAACATCCACCCCAAATGCAACCTCAATGTAACATTACTGAATCCAAATTTGAAGTTTCCCTGGAGTGGCGATTGGATGATGATACTGGAGTAATAATTGAGAGAAGAAAGAAAATGAAGTTCGATTGGGAACCTACAGAACAGCGAAGTTCGGTAACTTGTTGTTGGGCAACAAGGTAGGACAAGATGTCGGTAGCAGTGTTCCCTGGTGATTGAGTTCATCCTATTTGATTGTCGCGACAACAATCTGAAGAAGAGGAAGACGCAAGTTGCTTACGTCTCAACGTGAACATAGTTAATCTATAATTGAGAGTCTTATTGTTGATAGTTTATCTCAATAAAGTAATCGTTTCATGTTCTTTTATAAATAGTGTTCCCTTTATTTATTTTTAGCCGAACCCGGTCTTAACAGTATATTCATAGTATTATTGATATGTATGTCTCGATCAATTGGCAATATTCTTTTTCTCTTCTGAAGAATAGTTCAAAGCCTCGGTGACCATGAAAAATGCACCGTCTGATTAAAAAACCCGTGGTAAGTGGTTAAAAAGACTTATATTAAATAATGAAGATTAGCGAATTTTCAGGAATTAATTATTTTCATATCCCATATATTTTTTTTAAATAAAGGATATGATATGCATATAGGTATGTAAGAATGGTATAAAGTTTTATTCAAATAATATACATAATTTGGATATTTATTTATCTATTTATTTATATTATTATACCAGCATGGACTCTAGATAAAAATGCAGACACTTCAATTTTTTGTAATAAGTTTAAAGTATAATAATTTATGTAAAAAAATTATAATTTTTTGGCGTATTTAATGTTTTAAATAAAGAATCTCTTGGAATTCTCATGTTCTTTGTTTGCTTACTGTAAAAGATATAAATATTTTAGAGAAAAAGAGAAAAAACGTTCATAAAATCTTTTGGACAAAAACTTACATCCACTCTCGAGTTATTACAAATAATGAGTTTGTTGGCCATTGGGTAACCAAGACATTCGAATTCTCTATACTAAAAAAAATATAAAAAAAACAAGCTATCGAGGGAGCTAACAAAATTTACTCAAACCCCCCAGCGTCTGGACTATGAAAGGAAAGGAAAAGAGTAATGGAAAAATAAATGAATCAAGTCTGCAATTTTGATGGAAGTATAGCACTTCTGTAATAGTCATCTTTATTCCGTGTGATTTCTTTTTTGTTTTAGAACGTACATCTGACGAGTAAGCGTCTCTCAGAGATCATGACGGATAGTAATAAGAGTTTTTATACGCATCGTGGTGTTTTTATCTTGTGTTTCGCTATTAGCCGCTGAGGCGACTCCGATCATACAAACATCAAATCTAGTGTTATTTTTTTTGTTTATTTTACCTTTTAAGTTTAAGTTTAGAGTTTACCGATAGACGTAAGAGCCACTCTTGTCAGCAACAATTGCACGTTTATAAGGCGTTAAACTGCGCCTTGTCATTCTTCTGCATCTTCTTCTTGTATCTTTTATTTTTCATACCATTGATTAATTAATACAAATTGGCATGGATTTATTGTAAAGTTTTTTTTCCTCTTCTCTTGGCCCTTGCACTCCTGAGTGCAGAAAGTATATATATATATAGCCGTGGCATGCGTGTCTCACGTTTAAATATATATTTTTACAATTCTTTATATCACTGTCTTGGACATAAATCTTTCATAAATGAAAACAGTGTTTTTTATTTTATAATATATAATATATAATATATCTATCTATCTATATTTGTTATAATACAAAACAGGACTCTGACGGATAAATCCCTTTTTTTAAAAGCTCGTATATATCGTTAAAGATATCTGGACGACTCGTACGTACACATTATATTTTCTCTCTTTCTCGCTCTCGCTCTCTCTCTCGTTATCGCAGTCACACTCTTAGAACCGAAGTCTCTGGTGTTTGTTTGTCGCTCTCTCTCCTCTTTCCTTAATAACACTTAGGCTACGCAAATATTTTACATCCAAACATCGATTATAACACCCAGAAAATACTAGAGCATTGCATTATAACCGCGACTGCGCAGCTCGCGACATTAATTAATTGCGTTCCTTAACATCTTTTTTTTATGCATAAGAAAACAGAGTAAATCATTTGGCTGAAATATCATTATGAAATGTTATTTTTTTAATGTGACGAGCTGCTTGCTGCACACGTGATCGTACATATACATATAACGAATTCCGAAAAATTGAACGAGCTTATAAAAAAATATTCGCCTCTCTCCCTCTATTATAATAACGCTTATCAGCCTCTAATTGTGGTCGAAGTTGCCAAAACGAGTATATATATATAGCTATAAACATAATTCTGCGCAAACTTGGAAAATCATTCGTCTCCCTAAGTATATTCGTTATATAAAAAATAAACGACTCTTCATTATATAGCGTATACGGAAAATAATAAATTTACATACGAAATTTCACAAAGGATTTTACGGTATCGTGTGTGTTGTTGCTGTCACGAAGAAGAACCTGAGAGACGTGTGATCATCCTTCACTTTTTCTTTTTTTTTTAAATACATTATAATACATAAAAAATTCAACGTGGGCCGCGAGATTCGATATAAAACATCTTGTCTTTGGGCGATGCATGTTCGATTTTACATAATGGTCCCTTAAGTGATTAAACTAAATCAAAACTTACTTTTCTATTTTAGAAAGATAAAATTTGATTTAATCGATTAAAAAAGTTTTTTTTGTTCTCTTTAGTTCCTCCTCCTGATTGATTTTCAGTATGTCCGAGATACCTCAAATCGAACTTGGTACTTTCGTTGTGTCTAACATTGAAAAAGATTTTTGGATAACTATATCCGTACATGCAGTTATTAAGACTCGTAGATTGCTTAATGATAATTTGGTGTCACGACTTGTTTTTTTTTATTTTTTTATTTATTTATTTATTTATTTTTACATGTTAAAGGAGCTCCATCAACCTTTGATTTTTCTTGCAGAAACTCCATGATTGAGTCAGTACTTTCTAAAGTAACGATAAACTTTCAAATTGATGATTCCGAATTCCAGCTCAACTAAAAGGACTTCGATTACTAACAATGTATTCTTAAACTTTGTTATTCCTTTTTTCTATTAATTAAAATAGTACTCTGCTTGTCAAAAAACTAAATGATGTTTCAGAAAATTTAGAAGATAATTAATATCCACACTTAACAAAATTAATATCTCAACAATTCATTTTTCTGTAATTAAAAAGTTATCGATCAAAAAGAAAAAAATGAAATATGAGTGACAAAGCAGTAATTCAAAGCTAGCAATCGCCGTTCTCTCGACATTATTATGATCATAGAATTTATTTTAGAAGATTTAGAAGATATTTAACGAGCAAAGTGTATAAGCTTTGCAATTGACGTCTATTTGTATTTACTTTTTCCACGTCGTCTCTCCCATCGTCTTACACCTTACGAGCTATTTTTTCATAAACACTGAGTGTCGTTCGTTAGGAGCTAGGATAGCTGTTCATTCGCAGCATCAATAAGTCAAAAACAGTGAGGTGTGGATTAATTTTCATTTCGAGGTGGACTCTCTCTTTCTCTCTGCCTATTACGTAAGTCGCTAAGTCGATTAAAACAGCCATATCGTCCTAACACACTGAGATCATGTTTAATTTCTTAATTTTTTTTTCTCGTAAAATATAATGTAACAGTCCGTAATATTTATTTATCTGAGTATTAATTATCATTTAATAATAATCGCCTTACGAAAGTATCTAACGTTCGAAAAATAGTCAACGCCGGGCGTCAGCTGCACAGCTATGTGTCTATACATGTCAGTGTGCGCGCGTGTATGTATGTGAATGTGTGTAAGTCGCACCACCAGAGCAAAATTATAACAACTCAAAATGTTTCATTCGGATTTTTAGTGCTGGAAGCAACTAAAGCAAATATAACAATTCTATGAAAATCATTAAAAATAGATATTGATCTATGTATAAAATTGAAGCAGTAGTTTTCCGAAAATCCATAATTTCGAGTTATGATAATTTTGTTCAGTCATAGGCAAATAGCTATATAAATCTAGATAAATAAAAGCATATTTATTACAATAATATCTAAATGCTACTATAGGACATATTTAAATAAAATAAAGCTCAGAGAAAAATTTAGAATTAAAAGATATGAAACTTATCTAGATGTCTATCTATGTTCAAAAGTATCTAGATACAGATTTGCCAATGAAATTTTCAAATTTTTATTATCTAGACGATTATTTATCTAGATAAATATTTAATTATGCTTAACTGGATAAAAAGAGATAACCTCTTTATTTGTTCAAATTTATCTAGATAAAAAAATAGAGAATTTCAATTGGCTTCTCAATTAGATAATTTATATAGATAATCACGCATCTAGATACTTACATTCAAAGATAAACATTTATTTAGATAAATTTGTTATCTTTTATATTTAAAATTTTAATTGTTCCTTGGACTTAACTTTAACAAAACATGACCGCCCGTCTGTTGTACGAATATTTGTGTAACTAAAGATACATATTTATCTATATACTATGTTATTTAAATGACCTTTATCTAGATAAATAAATTTTTAAAGACTTTCATTGAAACAAACATCGTTAGCAAATATCTTTTTAACATTTTAAACACTTTTGCAACAAAAAAAACGTTATCTAAAGATCTACATAAACAATCATCCCTTATCCTTTTTCAAACCCAAGCATTTCGCCCACGACTGAACTCGTCCTAGTGGGTGCAAAGTGTATTACGTATAATACTCCTCGTAATTCCATCGGCTGAATTCGTCCCCCCCGTCCCGTCTGACATTTCATCCACCGCTGGCACATCAAGAACATCCAGCAGAGTCGACAAACTGCACTCCAGTCAAGCGCCAACCCGTTCCAACAGCCAATCCCCACGCTCGATGCACCAATGTACAATCGGACGATCGAGCGATTCCTCCCTCAGGCCCGCTACAGGTAAGCCGTGTGCTTGCTGCTGTGCTCGAGGGCCGCCAGCACGTCCTGCTTCTGCCTGACGTACAGCCTGCCCTTCTTCCAGGGATTCTGCAGCTGGAGGGGCTTGAAGTCGTCGCGCAGGCAGCGCTCCCGGGCGCCGATCACCGCCACCAGGCAGAAGTTCGCCAGGTCGTCCTGCGAGTAGACCGGGCCCTCGAGGCCTTTCAGCAGGACGGCCATGTTGAGCTGCTTGACGACGAGGTCGACGACCTCGCGGGCCGTCGTGCGACCGGTCACGTGAAGTTTCAGGCTCGTGCCCGAGGCCAGGCCAGTCTCGTACGCCGCGTACACCTGCAATTTGGAATGAGAGAGAGAGGGGTCAACATTTTTGGGTTTGTGTGTTTTTTTTTAATTGTTTATGGGGGTTAAATAGATTTATTTAAATAGATCTCGTACATTTTTTTATTTGAGTGAGGGGATTAGAAAGTCAATTTACAGACCGACAAGTAATTCATTGTTCAATAATTAAGGTGATGCTAAAGCCGCCCGTCACCGACTACCACGAGGATCCACGTTCTTTCTTTAAATTTTTCCATTATCAGCAAGTATCTCTCTGGAACGTTGTTGTATTAAGGGGAGGTCGGAGCGAACTTTACCATTGTGACCTCCACCTCGCACCGTATTTTTCATTATACGTCTAAAATTCACATAGTAACATCAAAATCGAGGTTGATAATAGTTTGTTATTATGTAAAGAACACCGGACAACAGAAATTTTGTTTATTAGTAGCCTCAAAAGTTTTTTATTATGAAATATTGTTACAATTGACGAATGGAAAACGGTAAAAGTGATGGTCATCTTACCGTTTCTTAGCCTTACTGATAGCTTCACCTCGCGCCGTATTTTTCATTATTTTACGAAATTGTACGCAATTATCTACGCTTGAAGCTTTATAAACATTTATTATTATGACAAGAACACCGGACAACCTCATTTTTGTACCATAAATAACCACAAATTTTTATTTTTATGATATTAATTTTTGAGGTTAGGTAAAGTCTGCACCAATGAAGATAACTCCGACCTCCCCTTAATCAAAAAAACAACAACGAAAATGAATTGAAAATAAATTATACCTGGTATTTTTCGGTAAAAGGAGGGATTGACATCTCCTTAATTCAGGGTTTAACAGACTTTCGGACAGTCACTTTTATTTCTTTAAGAATTAAGAATAATTCCTACTGCAATATCTTAAGCTATAAAGTTTAATAGTGTTTTATATTTGAATTTTGGCAATTCGAATACTGGTGCAGAGTGCTATAATAACCATTTAAAGAAATTGAATAAAGAAAGAATGAAATGAAAATGTTAAGGGGTGTCTGCAGCTATCTTGATAAGTGGAGAGTTCTACTTGTCCAACATAACTAATATTAAAGAAAATAATCACTTTTAAGTAAGTTTTACCGTTCTCCACTGCTCAATTTTAGTAATTTCCTTATACCATAACCCGGGATGAATTTAACCACCGGGATAACTTTTGACCAAACAGATAAAAATATTATATGTGGTGTATGTCTGCAACTTTGACAAGACACTGCATATCGCACCCCATAATAAGACTATGATAAATCGAAATTCTATGTTTTTAGGCTTTTTACAAAATTAAGTTTTCTCCCTTTAATTTTATTATTTTATCATAGTTTCTCCTTCTTTCTTAACCAATTTTTAAAGTGTATGAAGGGATTACCGAGGATTTCATTTTCGTAATACTTTAGCCAACACTAACAAGGAGAGTGGACGGAATCCGGGTTACGGATTTTGATAAAACTTATATATATATATATATATATATATATATATATATATATATATATATATATATATATATATATATATATATATATATATATATATATATATATATATATATATATATATATATATATATATATATATATATATATATATATATATATATATATATATATATATATATATATATATATATATATATATATATATATATATATATATATATATATATATATATATATATATATATATATATATATATATATATATATATATATATATATATATATATATATATATATATATATATATATATATATATATATATATATATATATATATATATATATATATATATATATCTTTTTTTTAGCACTGCGTATATGAGCAATACTAATGTTTTTAGCTCTATCTTAAATTTTCAGGGCCCATTTGATAAAACTACTGGCATTGGGTTTGACAACCATTTTCCGGTAAAAGTTCTTTTTACAAAAACTATTATTATTGATTAAGTTTAGCCTGTAACCCATCGTTCTAAAATCTACTAATTTTGTTTGCCAATTTTAATAGACCGTATTGAATTAATGTCCCACTCACAAGTCTTCTTATCGGTGTTTCCACATCTTAACATCTTATGCGAGTGCTATACAGTAACAAATGATACTGAAAAATTTGTCGTCTTCCGGACTATTTAAGGTTTCTTTACAATAATCATAGCATAAAAATCACTATTTTTCAAACAAATTAAAACTCAGTAAATGTTTAATTTATTTTCAAACCTAAATTAAAGTCAAATAAAATTCATACTTTTTAGTAAACACTTTCAAGTATACTTTTTTTAAATTTCATCAAGATACATCTATAAGTAATTTTACTTAAAAAATAAGTATGCATCTTTTGAATTTCTATCTTGCACATTATTCTCTTTGATGGTCTTTTCTACATCCCTGATACTGTACATTCAATCTCATCTTTTAACTTCTACGTTTTTATTAAATTAAAATTTCAAATTTAATCAATATTATAATCTTTCTTTTATTTAATTTCAATATACTTGCATTTACGAGGGAATCTACAATGTGTCTTGAGAAGTGAACCAGTTCTATCGTATCATTCATTCCATTGTACGAAAATTTAATGAAATTACTAATAAAAATTTTTAAAAGTTTATCTTTTAGAATGAAAAATTAAAACAAGTCACTTAAATAAAGTTTTAATAACACAATAAACGTTATATGATGATCATCATTAAACACTATCAATAATAATTTCTTAGTAAGATTCTAAGAAAAATTATACCAAAAAGAAAAATGATAATTACCTAGAATTACCTAATTCTATCTAGTGGTAGGACCTCTAAATTTTAATTGTTTAAAATGTGCGTTGCTGAAAGCATGTAAACTGCAATATCATTTTACAAATCTTCTTTAACTGCTTGGAATGTCTTGAGTTGTCGAGGCATGTGTAGTAGCCTGCATAGAACTAATCAAAACCTTGCTAAAACTAGTTAATTTCCTACTAAACGCTAAAATGAAAAATTCGAACGATTTTTTAAATATTTTACATTAGCTCCGATTAAAACAATTTACGATTATTAGCAGTTGCGGAAGATAATTTAATCACAAGAATCTTAAGATTTCCAGTGGGTTGCTTGAAAAACAACTCAGATATTAAACCACCCAGTTTTAATAAATCACTTTTCAATTATCAAATATTAGTATGTTCTAATGACCAATTAAATTTTTATGGAGCATAGTTAAAAAAATGACTGAGATGCCAGAAAAATGTTTCATACAAAATGTGAATAAAATTTAAAAAAGATATATTGAATTGTGGTGATATTTATGTTTCACGTTAATATTTACCATACAAAACAGTTTTGTTTGTAGCTAACAATTTGAATAACGATAACCTGTCACAATTTGTCTTTTATTAGTCCAAACGTTACATTAACTGATATATTTTGATAAGAATAAATTACATCCATAAACATTGATTTGTATTGAAGCTACAGAAAAACGAGGGCAAACGAGATAATCACTATAAAACTGTGTATCATAACCGAATCGATAAAATCAGAAATAAAAAAATCCATTTGCATAAAAATGTGTGTAATATGTCTGAATATTTTGCGTATTCTTTTTTGCTAAGAACGCAAGACAGTTATCATATTTTCGGAGGGCACGTAGCAAACAGAAGGAAATAAAATTTGAATTTATTGATCTCCACGAACAAAGCACTATTACCCTATTTCATTTTCCCTGCGTGTGATGTGTTGTTTTATTACAGCCTGTAAACCTTGCGGGAGATGCGTTTGAAATACAAAGTCTCGCTAACAAAATTTTTCAATGCAAACTATCAATAAAGAATAAGGAAAGCAAAATGCATTTCGATCCAGAAGCTATTTGCCGGTTTCTTCAGTGGGAACCAGCAGACTCGACAAAATAGAACGAAATTTTCGCTCTCCTGTCAAAGGTAACGCAACGAAAATGGAACGAAACTCTAGTTTCGGAGGTCTCTCGGTATAAATCCGAATAGGTAAATAAATCGATAAGAGTAAGAACTGCGTGTATAGGGTGACATTTTCAAGATTGAGTTTTTAGTTTCCCATTTTTTAGTTTTTTAAATTAAATGTTGTACTGTTTTTCATATTAAACATCATTAATTTAAATTCTTCCACTACATAGATGTTTTCTTATTTATGAATGTTTAAATTGTGAATTTTCGTCTATTGTCATATGTCACAAATTCATTTATCGCTGGTGAGTGCCTAATAATTTATTAAGTTTGTCATCATGCTTTTGACAGCATATTGTAAACGAAATTTCTTATATCATGTAAGTATACAAATTGATGACGTTTATCAGTGTATTGACGTATGTATGAGAAATATTTGCTTATGCATTAAGAATTATGCATTATATTTTTTATATTTGTTGTCAAATTTTGTAAACGTCCAAATCGTCGGCTTTGCTAATAATAGGTACATTTTTAATCGCGCCGATCGATCGATTTATCTCTATATCAACGACCAATGCCCTAGTGACAAAATAATCATGTACCTAATACCCGGTGATAGCACGTGACATTGATTTGCAAAATAACATCTTCTAAATTTTGTTGACAATTCCATTTGAGATCTAATCGCCATTTTTGAACATATCATGTAATACAATATTTGTCACATAAAATTGTCACGTAAAATATTAGATGATATTTTAAAGAATTTTAAGCTTTAGTTACCCCACGTATTTAATCGATGCTCTGAAATCATTCTACGAACAAAATGAGACCTCTGAAATTAAAATCGGATAAGAAATAAAAAAGACTCCGTGGTATTGTTAAATCTATCTCTAGTTCACGCGAAACCTAGTTTTGCAATATCAAAATTTTCTTTTCGTATCTTGAAATACCATTCTTTCATATTACATATATTATTGTATCAATTTTTATATTTAAGATCGATTTTCGTGAAAGAACTACTTGTGGGTAGAATGAATGGCGCGAGACATTGCCTTAATATCATGTGATACATCACGTGATTCTTTTTCACCATGCCAACGAATAAGTCGAATTTTTCTACACACACCAAAGAAAAAGTGATTGTCAACGGTTACTAAATACTCCAGTAAAACTCATTCTAGTTGGGCTCACCAATTTTCTAGCAAAGTTTACTATTTTTTGGTTATACTGAACATTATTTTTTTAAGTAACTACAAAATTGTAAAGCGAAATATACCAGTAAATTTAAGTTTTCGTGAATTGAACTTTACTAAACTGTTTATTTATAGTAAAAGATATCGAAGTCACCAACTTCAATTTAATTAATTTCTGTATACTATATTTGAATCGAGATGTAAACTTCCGCGTCCTCTACTATTAAAGATCTACTACTAAACTTTAATTTGAGTGTCTGAAACTGTTCGTCGGGTTAAGCTGCAGGGGGCTCAGTATACAACCGATACTGTACAAACACTTCTCTCTATCACCCTACGTTAAAGTCCATACCTGAAGGATGCCCGGCAGTGGAGCGATCGCCCCACTGGCGGCTCTCCCGCAGTTCTCCGTGTCCTTCTCCTCGGGTGACAGCTTTGTCTGCTGCTGCTGCTGCTGTGGCTGCTGTGGCTGCTGTGGCTGTTGTTGCTGCTGTAGCGGTTGTTTCTCAGTGGCAATCGCAGCGACGCTGGCCGTTGGCTTGCTGAGGTGATGCCTGACGGCGGGCTTGCTCGTGGCCGGGTAGTCCTCGCTGCTGCTGACCGAGTGCGAGCTCTCGGAGGTCGCGTGGCTGCTGCCGCCACCGCCGCCGAGAAGGGGACTCGTCGTCGCGGAGGATCGGCTCCTCGGGCTCTGTTTCGATGAAGGGGATGGTTGAATTCAGTGGTTATTATTGTCATTTAATTCTCGATTTAGAAAGGGGATAACTCGGGGATCCAAAGAATGAACCTTTGTAAGTTAAACAGGTTTTGAGGTATTTAAGTTACAAAATTTCAAAATGGTGGATAAAAATGGAGGATTTTAGTTACATTTATTGGTATACGGCTTATGCAGCCATATGTATTCATAAACTTATGGTGAATCTTTCATTTTGGATCTAACGTTTTAGCCATTTTGATATTTGGACAGCGTAATCGGATTTACAGAAAAAAGGCTTGGTACATTTGGAAACTGTGAGTTTGGTAGTTTTAACTATAAGAAAAGTATTCTGGGTATTAGAACTAGTTAAACTATTGTTCGATGGATCTCCTTTTATCATGATTTCTTTAAAGCCCTGAAATTTTGCTTAAAAGTGGACATTGCGGGTCTTATCTGACTCATTCAGGCTTAATTTGTTCAAATGGAAACCCTTACTTCGTCACCAATTTGTATTTACATTTTGGCTCGAATTTCTCATAAGATATTTGGTCCAGGGTTGGACCTAACAGGCCTTATATTTATATTTTATGATGAAATTTCATTGTTCTAACTACGCAGTTACTTTTAAAAGGCGTACACACTCTCCGATATGGTAAATTAGGACGTAGGGCTCATGGGGCCCAGAACGTCAGTCAAGTTTCATGATCCCTAATTCTTATTCTGTTTCATTAGGGTCTGGGGACACAATATGTAGCTGATTTTTCGCGATAAAACAGAATTATTTCAACAATTCGAACATTTTATTCACGTTTACGGTTATTTTACTTCCTTTCACAGTTAATTTAATCACTATAACGGGTATTTTAGTGACTTTTATAATTATTTTACTCTATTTTACGTTTTTTTAGTCACGTTTGCGCTTAATTTATTCACTTTTACACTTACTTTACTCACTTTTATGATTACTTTACTCACTTTTAGGGTGATCTTACTCACTTTTCGATTATTTTACTCGATTTTACGTTTAACTCAATTTTTGGTTATTTTTTTCACTATTACGGTTAATTGACCAATTCTTACGGTTTTTATGCAAACTTTTACGGTTATTTCACTCACTTTTACGGTTATTTTACTTACGTTTAGGTTATTTCACTTACATGTAGGTTATTTTACTCACGTTTAGGTTATTTCACTTACGTTTAAGTTATTTTACTTAAGTTTAGGTTATTTTACTTACATGTAGATTATTTAATTCACATTTAGGTCATATTACTCGCTTATTTTTACTCACTTTTACGGATATTTTACTTACTTGAACTTTCATACCTGAAAGCAACTATTTTTAAAATAACTAACTTATATCATGATTACATCACACCTATAAGTCCCAAAATACCTTGTGGGCCTCATGGGTCCTTACTCTCAAAATTCACTTGCCAATTGAAATGTTTACGAACATCCAATATAAGGGCCGATTGGGCACAAATCCGGCCCAAAAAAGGTATCACATAAAAAAATCACCCAAAATCACGCAAAATTGTCCACGTACCCAAAACCGTCCAGCCTTTTGCCATTCGATACTTCTTATTCTCAACGAAACCCCCAGCATCCTCACCTTGAAGACCTGCTGCAGCTGCTGCTTCCCCAGATGCAGCGTGTCCTCGCTCTTGGACGGCGCCATCCTGCAGGCACTTCCCCCGGGCGGCCCCATCGTGCCCCCCTTCTCGCCGCTCGTACCACTGGTGCCCGGACACAGGCTTCCACTGCTCCCCGGGCCCTGCATGTTGTTGCCACTCCCCCCGCTCAGCGACTTGTACGGCTCGGACGCCGAGGAGCAGTTCGAGCTGTTGCTGCCCTTGCGCGGATACGGACCCAGGGGCAGCTGTTGCTCGCTCTTGCTCAGCTCCGTCGCCAGGAGATTCGTCTGCGAGCAGCAGGAGGAGCGATCGACGCTAGGACCCGGCCAACTCCCACGGCCCGGCGAGGATTTCACGAGTTTCGGGTCGCGGGGCGGCAGCTGGAGGAGGCTGCGCTTCAGACTGTTCGTCGCGGAGCCGCTCGAGCTGCTGGACTTGGGACGCTCGAGGGACAGGAGGTAGCGCACGCAGATGCCGGTGGTCTGAAATGAGAAAAAGGAGGGGAGGGGGTGAAGTTGTACTTGATTTGAGGTGATAGAGACATTGTCGATTTTTCGTTTTGCGAAATTTTACGAATGTGCGGGCAATTTTTGAGTGATGAATAGATCGCGCGTACGGCCGCGAGATTTGAGAGTCTTGTGTATTCACTGGACCAAACGAAAAACTGTCTTGTCGGTATGCGGTATCCCCTCAACCCATTTCTTCCCAAGCGGCCATTTTATAATCGATTGGTTTTTTGCCTAAAAAATTGTCGAAAAAAAAATAATAATAACCAATAGCACTTTTCTGAAGTCAAATTGTCCGCTCTTTCCGATTCTGAAATTCCGTTGGAAAATTTCAAAATTACGGTTTTAGGCGAAAAACCAATCGACTATAAAATGGCCCCTTGGGAAGAAATGGGTTATCAGTCATCAGTCCTACTGTACCGAGAGAATACCATCATTAATCATGAACTTCTCTTCTTCCATTCGAAAAATATGCATGATAATCAATTTTCGTTTTTATAAAATAGATTACATTTTTACAAAATAGAGTGATCCTGATGATCCCCCCTTGAAAGAATAAGAATTACTTGAATTAAGTAAAGAAGAATGCTCACGAATGCGTAGTGAGTAGGAGAACGAAGAGGAATGTACAAAAGTAATGCTATTGTTTAGAGCATGCCAAATTATGAGATTTTCAAAAATATATAAGGTAAAATAGCCATTACTGAGACAATGGAAAAAGCGTGTCCTATACTGGGACAGTAACAAATAATATTGATTATTTGTTACATCTTAATATAATCATAAAAGTAGAAATTATTTCATATTTTTGAATTTCTTATTTATTTAGTCGCACTTTTTATTTTTATTCTAAAGCATTATGAATTTCATAAAAGTAATAGAAAAGTACTCCTTAAAAGCTGCCGATAAAGCACGTATAAACACGTCATTTTGCTTGTGTTTCAAATATTTTAGCATAACTTTTATAGTCAAGTAAATTTGCATATTAATAGACAACAAATGTTTCGGCTCATTTTCAGTATGTTAATGAACAAAATAAATACTTGTTTGAATGATTTTATTAAATATGTATTTAAAAATTAAGTGTCCTACTTTTGGGAAATTTGATTATATAGTAGCCTATACCGGGACAAATATTTCCACGTGGTTTTTATCATGATTTTGCTGTAAATGTCGTAGTACAGTATTAAAAACATTATTTATTGACTTTATACTCGTATCCAAGTAATTGTAGAATGTAGAAGACTTAGTAAAATCATGTATTTCATACTGAGTAATATAACCTCGAATATAACCTAAAATTTCAGATTCAATCGCTTGAGTTCGGCCGCATAAGATTTCCATTGTCCCAGTAAAGGGCAAACTGACTGTCTACGAAAATAATTTTATTTTTGAAATCAATTAAGCAATATATTAGCAATCTGTTATACATTTTATCTAACAAAAAATAACAGTTTACTATTTTTAAATCATGCTTATGTGAGTTAGGTTGTCGTAAGTGTCCCAGAAATGGCTATTTTACCTTATTCATCTGGGCACATAAAATGAAAATTCAAATTCAATCAAATAAGTGAAAAAAACAAGATTTTATCAGACACTTAATAGTAATAATTAACAGATTTGGCGTCTCACAAATTTCAAACTGATGCATTTGATTTAATTTTAGTTTAATTAAACAAAATAGACTTAAAATTTTGTTTAGGAGATTTATCAAAATATAAATCTAACAAGAACATCATACAACATATTAAAAGGGTAAGAAATGCGTGTAGTAGTCTCACCTTCTCCCTATCAGACACTACAGTCAATAAGTATATTTTTCGAAAAGGCAAGACGAATGAATCAAACAGGCGTTAACTTTTAATGACGACATTTCAACACTTAATTTGTTATAATACTGATTGATATCTAGAATGGTATGTTTTTAATTTATATTATACCCATTCTCTTTATAACTACACAAATTTGTATTTATTTATTTAATTGTTTACCAGTACTAATTATACCCACTAGTATTAGTGTGCATATAATATTAGAAACAGAAAGAGATAATAGAACTATCATATCTGCTCCACAACATTATCTTTATTATAATCAAACGACGAGATTATTGTATATACGTATAATATTGCAATACAATAACTTGAAAAGGATGGCAAATTAATTATTGAAACGTCGTCATTAAAAATTAACACCCGCGTGACTCATTATTCAACGTACATTTACCAAAACTTTTCATCGCAAGTCTTAACGTCAATAATAAAAAGAAATATAAAGATAAATAATAAATTATTGAATCAATATTATATATTAGACTTTGGAATTAGTACCAACCACGCTGCGTCAGATAAATCATATGAATTCTTTAAATAGGATTAAATAGTGTGTGTTTTATACAGTTAAAGGTGAAATAAAATTGTTGATATTAGCACAAATAATCAATTTATAATTGTACATTTGAACTTTTGTTCCCTTTCTTTACATACTTTATACGTAATACTTTGCAATGGTAGAGGTATGGAAAATTAGAGAAACAAAGTTCAAAAGAAACTAAAGAAGAAGGGTAATGATATTCAATGTCATGAGGAGGAGGAAACAGGAAAGTATGTCACAACAATATGCGAATATCAAAGAGAAGATAAAAGGATGGAAAGGAAGAAAAAATAAGTAAATAAGAAAAAAAAGAAGCTAGTATTTGAGAAAAGAACAAATACAGTATATTATTATAAAAGGAAAGTAATATTTTGCAATTACGTAAATGAATGTAAAGGAGAACAAACAATACGTAAATAATGCGTATAAATATAAATATTCCGTAAACAACCGCGCTATCGACGCACCCTCCGAGAAATCATACTTTTGAACAAAAATCAATAAACAAACGAGCACGAATACCAACCGTCAGGGAGGAGGTTCCTCGATCTCTGGCAAAGGTGATGAGGTCGATCAGCCACCTGGCCGACTTCCAGACCGTGTTCATCTGGGCCTGGAGGTCCTGCAGCCTGGCGAGCTTGTCCTTGGCGACACTGAGCTCCGAGCTGCTGAAGGCCTCGCGATGATTGTGCTGCGCCTGGGCCGTGTCCAGCTCCAGGATGCAGCTCAAGCGCGAGTAGCGATTTATCACGTCCTTCTGGTAGGTGTTCAGGTGCACCATCTCGAAGACCTGTGGCGGATGCCGACCAAATGATTATCGTTGACGGAGGATAATAGATAATTATACAAAACTGTACATAGATGACATTATCTTTTTTACAGACGTGTTAGAAAAGTTTAAAAAATGTTTGGTACCCGAGTAAAAATGATTTTATATATAATAATTGTATACAACCAAATATATAAGCATATATGATTTTATAAAAATATATTTACAGTTATATATAGATTATATATACAATTATATATAGATTATATATAACTAATATAATTATATATAACTATATATAATCATATATAACTATATATAATTATATATAACTATATATAATCATATATAACTATATATAATCATATATAACTATATATAATCATATATAACTATATATAATTATATATAACTATATATAATCATATATAACTATATATAATCATATATAACTATATATAATTATATATAAATATATATAATTATATATAACTATATATAAATGTATATATTATATATAATCATACATAATTATATATAACTATATTTAATTCATTTTTCTGATTCCTTGTCTAAAAGAATTTAAAGAATCTAAAAGAAAATTTAAGACTCTCAGTTAATTTGCTTAGCAATCCCGTGAGTCCTTTTAATCCCGATTATTCCGAGATTACGAAGAAACAAGCATTCCTCCGTTCCGCTTTCTGCATTTGACGTAAGCGATTTAGCTTTTTTATTCAAGATATTAAGGAGGTTTAAGACATCTTCCCGTGCGAGGCGAAAAAAGATAAGAGGCCGCCCTTTGCTCCCCTCTTCTCGCGTACTCCCTCTCGTAGCCCACCAACTCGATCCTTTATTTACGTTTTTTGCTCACGAGGGGGGATCACGGAGTTTGGGGATCGTTTTTTGGTAGCAAAAAATCAAGATGATCACCCGCAGTTTTATCCAATGGGCCTTTATACGGCGTATCTTTTTAACGTTGATGGTATAGCTATGTATGTCTTATTTTTAACATTGCATATTACGAGTATTGTTTATATTTTAGCTCTGTATCGGGTTTTAAGACCCAATAAGACTGCGGATAGTAGGCTGCATTTTTAGATACCAGAAAACTATAGAAAAGTTTTATCAAAATCCGTAACCCACGCCGCATTCCTTCCTTTGTGCGTATACTTATAATTAATGTTGTCAATAATTTTAAGATTTCGTATAAACGTTTCTATACGGATTTCCTATAATTGTCATTGTTTTCTATTTCATTCTTAATATTTTTACAATATCACACTCTAAAATATTTATTGTGATTTTGCGAGCTGCTTCCATAAAAGCCTGCTTAATAAGAGTCAAACTTTCAATTTAACCCTTTTAGACCTGAATTATATCTAACCATAATATACCACTTTTTCAAGTGTATTTTGACGTTTTATGGTGTAACTAAAAAATTTAAAAGGTTTCAAAAATAAATTTTTTAACATACTTATGTATATCTGTGTACATAAACATGTATACAAATGCAAACATACGTTCCTAATAATCAGTATATCAATTAGAATCCATCACGTCGAGGTTAAAAAACCGTTCCGACTAATAAATAATTATTATTACATTTTTCGAGTATGTCCATTTTAATGGACGTGGGGTCTGAAAGGGATAATGAATTTTAACACTACCTTGGCAAATGCTTTGAAATATTACATTATGCTGTATAATTTATTGAAGAATAATATATTAAATTAATAGAGCCATCTTATAAGTTAGATTCCAGTATTGAATCTCCTTAAATGATTATGCAGACTGTAATGAACTAATGCAATATATTTATTACCTAGATTCTTATGATAACTTATGGGAAATTAACTTATTGAACATTCCTTATGAAGCTTATAAAGCTGGAATATTCAACCAATTCATTAAGGAACAGATTCCAAACATTTGCGAATTAAATCAGTCTAAACACATTCTTGATCAATATCACGGCGGAACTACGTGTTTGTATATTAATAAACACTTCATAATTAGATGATGTTTCTAGATAACGCTTTACCCAGTTAAGCATTTATTTAGATACTCTTTATCAAGGATAAAAATGAATGAATCTAGATAAATCATCTTAGTTTTAAATGGTCCTCTTAAATTTTGATAATAAAGATACTTTTTTTCTATATAAATGTATCTAGTACTAGATACACACATCTAAATGGAATTATCTACTGTTAAATAAAAGAATCTAGACAAAATTATCTAAATGCAATCGTCTATAGTTAGATACAAGAATCTAGTGATAATGTACAACCATGTAGTATCTACATAAAATTATCTAGTACTAAATAAACGTATCTTGATACCATTATCTATTAATAAATTAAAGTATCTAGATAAAATTAACTAAACACAATTTGTTGTGCTAGGTAAAAGTTATATCTTGATAAATTACAATATGTCTAGTATTTAAATAAATGTATTTACTACTAGATATAAATAAGTACATACAATTATAGATTACTAGATAAATGTATCTAAATACGATCATCTATTTTTAGATATTAGTATCTAGATAAACTTATCTAAACACATTTTTTTTGCTAGAGAAGAAACTGTCTAGTATCTAAATAGAATTATCTAGAACTACATAAAAGTATGTAGAGACGATTACCTATTACTAGATAACATTGTCTATATACCATTATCTATTAAAGATATTAGTATCTATATAAATTCATCTAAATACAAATATTGTGTGCTTGTCAAGAGTTATCTATTGAAAATTTACAACTGCTTAGTATCTATACAATTTTCCGTAGTACTAGACAAAATGATACAATCATCTATTACCATATAAAACTATCTATTTCTAGATAAAAGTATATATTTCTTTATAAAATGATCTATTTCTAGATAAAAGCAGGCATCCCCCAAGCTCACCTGAATCGGCAGCGACAGCAGATCCGCCCTCTGCAGGGATATCTCTCTGGCTCCGGGCACCGAGCAAGCGATCTCCGCCGGTGGCACAGCCACCAGGAAGCTGACCTCGGGACTGAGGTCGATGACCTCCGCGTCGTACAGCCTGTGCCCCAGCGAGTCGTCCGTGTTGATCTCCATGTAGCCGAACAGCCGCTTCGCCGTCGAGGCCACCATGTCCACGAAGAGCTTCTGCTGCTCGGAGCCCTGCAGCTCGTTCGTCGCGTTCTCCTTCTCCTCGGAGTCCTCGCTGGTGTCCTCGTACGCGCGAGGGGGCACGAGGCTGCTGGTGTCCTTGTTGCGGTACTCCGAGGCTTGGAGGCGGCCCATGCGCTTTAGGTACTCCCATTCCTCGCTGCCAATGAGTTCATTAAATTAGACACTTTGGGATAGTGTGGATGTGAGGCGGATTTTTAAGGGGCGGGGGGTAATACAAATATTGGTAAATACAGAGATACATATGTACGGCAAATTAAGAACTGCCTTTTCTCAAGTAGATTCAAAGTGGAGATACATGATGCGACATTTAAATGTGTGAATTTTGAAAAATTTGGAAACTTGAACAATTTCGTTTTGAGAAATTATGACACTTCTAATGAAAAATTAAACTTTTGAAATTCTGTTAATTCTTTCGCATTATTTTTATTGGTAAAAAGTAAAAAGAATATCAAAAAGAATGTAGGTACATATATGATTTAAATAATAAAAATGGCAATTTATGCAATTTAAATATAATAATATAGATTAAATTTATAATAAATTTAAGGGGTGTGAAAGTCAATTAAAATTTTAATTCTCGTCTTGAATTTCACTCGAGACACGAATAATCAAGTATAATTATATAAAAGTACTTATATTTATGCAAAACCCAAACTCATTTGCACTTTAATTAGTAATAATGGACCTCTGTACGAAGTTTCAAACGTCAAAACGGTAACGTTCACAAAATGTAATACCAATAACTTCTTAGAGTCCCGTTAATTTTAACGTCTAAAACTTTGTACAGGAGGTCCATTATTATTCAGTGAAGTGCAAGTGAGTTTAAGTTTAGCGTAAATCGAAGTACTTTTGTTCATTACGTCAATAATGTATAGTTCAGTTGGAAGTTCAGTTAATTGACTTTTTGACCCTTCTAATTCGTTTCTATTCTTATATTTTGTACAAAGTTATCATACATAAAAAATAAGCTGGTAAATTATTAATGACAACAATTAAATCAATCAAACTTTTATTTGCGATAAGTTAGAACTATTCAAATTATCACCTAAACGAAATCTCGGTATAATATGTTAAATCTAGTGATTATCAGTTTTGTGATTATGAGCTTTAAATTATGCATACCTAATTATCACCTAATTAATTAGACCTCTTATATCACAGTTAAGGTAGTTAAAGTAGTTAGTTTGACATAGTTGTGTTTCAACAGCGTCAGTCAAAGTTACTCATTGCAAACAAAATTTTAATAAACGATGAAATTTGATAATAAATTAATAATATGAAACCAAATTTTTAAACGTTATTATTTTATTGAAATTCCTCAAAAACTATGAAATGAAAAAAATTACTGAAAATAGTATTTTGATTTATGTAGTAATGTTATAATTAAAGAAAATAAAAAAAAAGTTAAGTTCTTGAAATAAATTTTATTTTAATACGGTATGGTAGGATTGCGCTTAAATTGCGCTATATATTTTAATAAATACTGATGTAATTTTCATCTAATTTATGTTTCAACCCCTATTATAACTTTTTTACTATTGTAAAAGATACTTATTCTAACTCAATAGCTATATTCGCCGTATTAAATATTGAGAAGAATGCAAATTTGAAACGATCATTTATTCATTTACCAAAGAATTGTTCAGTCAAATTCAAATTTAACATACATTTATTTTAAATATGAAAACAATATGTATTATCGTAATCTTAACAAACCATTCTTAGCTAGGATTCTGCTATTCTTTGGGTAATAGGCCAGCAAATTCGTTACTTTATTTTCCATTTTTTTTGTGGATAAGAATATCTTAAGACACGCTGGATAGTCAAGTATTTTTTAAACATTTCTTTTTCTAACTTTAAAAGGCTTGTACACAAAGGAACTGAGTAAATCTTGAATGAAACGTTCACAAAATAATCCTTTATGTACACTTGATGAAAACTAATTCGTATCAAATGTGTTGAAATAGTGCAAGCTCATGAATTTAAACCTGAATTTAGTCAATCTTATTGAAGGATTTTAAAAGGATTCGCTGCGAATTCTTCTCTATTAAATGACCCGGGAGCTCAATGAAGAAAGTATGTCGAATTTACATAGAAAAAGACTGTTGATTACATTTAAGCTTTTTCCTTCTGTACTCAATCTATTCGTAGAAAAAATGCGATCTTATTTTTTATATTTTCTTGAATAATATGAAAATATTTCTTTTTTAAAAAAGTAGAAGCCTGTTTTGAAAAGTAATCGAGAATGTAGATGTAATTTTCTTTCGAAGTGTTATTGCAAATTATCTTGAATAAGACACATTTTAAACAGTTTAATAAGTTGATCTTTGATAAATTTCATCAGAATCATACCTGTACGTACCATTACAAATAAATAAATGGATGATTCATACGAAATTATAATTTCTAAAAGTAGAAAGGCAAAACAAAAACGTCACTCTATATTTTTGAAGGGGTATTCGTCTCTTGAGTACTAATTTAAGATTGTACTAATTGTAGAATATAGAGTATGTTCCGTCAAAACGTAACATTTACAAATGCAAAATTGTTTAAAAAATTCTTTAAAAAGAATTATTATTTGATTAGAGTAATAAAATTGCGAAAAGTTTATCTTCTCAAACTAGGTACTACACTTAAGCAAAGTCAGATAAAATTACGCGTATACCATCGACGTCTCTGTCGAAGATATCCATTTAAAAAATACCCATAATAATATAGAACTCTATAAAAACCATATGGAAACCCGTTCTAAAATGTCATATATATTTTCGTATGCAAATCCTCCTGAGAATCTACATGGAAATCCTTCAAGTCCATACGGAAATTCTGATGAAAATCCTTATGGAATTCCTTGTGTAAATTTATATAAAGATTCTTGTGAGAATCCATGTAGAATACGAACGACAAACTATATATAATAACCTTTTCGGACAGATTTCCATATGGATTTCCATTAATGATAATTAAAATCAGATGATACACCATGCCCAAACCTTCACTGGATAAAACACCTCATTTTCCATCCTATTTATCACCTAAATTCCCGTTGAAGAACTCGATATGAATTTTCACCTGAATTTCCAACTGAATTTTGCCTGGATTCCAGCTGAATCCACCTGGACAGGCCTGAATTCCAGCTAAATTTGGCTCGATCTCTTGTTGAAAATTCCAGGTGTGACTTCTAACTGAGAAAACCATGGTTGAAAATAACCCCCACGGTTCAAGATTGCATATCATACATTACGCGTGGTGTGAAATTAGCCCCACAACTGGTGATGTTTGTTTACGGTCACACGTGACAGCAAAAGTTGCTCACCGTGGTATTCAATTGGCCCCACAATCGCCAGTTGTGGACGAATTTAACACCAGAGCGAGCAACTCTCACTGCCACGCGTGGCCGTAAACAAACATCGCCAGTTGTGGGGCTAATTTCACACCACGGTGAGCGACTTTCGCTGCTACGCGTGATCGTAAACATGCGTTGTTATTTCGTGGGGGAGATTTCCCACCACTGTTAGCGACTGTAGCTGTCACGCGTGAGCGTAAACATCCAATGTCTCTGAGTGGTGAAGATTTTGCACCACAAGTGGGAGTTATCATTGCCCATGGGTTTCTCAGTGTAGGCGAACATTGATTATCTGCAAATCTATCCTCATAAAAATTCAACCCGACCTTCCGACTAAATCCACCTGGAATCCTATTCAACCCCGTTATCCCCCACCTGCGCAAACCCAAAAAGAATACCCAATCACTCACGCGGAGACATGCGGATTGTCCCTGATCTTGCAGTGCGGCAGGACGTTCGGCGACTTGTCAGGAACCACCACCTGTATCGAGTCGACGCTGCTCTGCATCTTGAGATAGCCGAGGTAGAGTCCGCGCGACAGGCGGACACTGCTGACCTGGTGGTAGGCCATCTGCTCTTGGATGCTGGCCATGAGGAAGTCCCCGACGTTGCTGTCCTCGTGGGTCGTGAGCTTCTTGGTGACCTTGGCCAGGGGTAGCCAGCGACTGTTCAGCACGGAGACCTGCTTGGGCGAGCGCACGCAGTTCACCGTGGAGAAGACCAGGGTGCCCTGCACGTCTCGGATAGGTTTGTGGTACAGCTGGCCGAGGTCCTGGATGCAGAGGGCCGCCTGGGGGGGGGGGAGAGGGGAGAGGTAGTTTGAACCTGTTAGTTGGCTGAGGGTTATATTGTTTTGCTTGGAGCCAAGTCGGTGTTGAACCTTATTTATTTATTTTCTTTTTTTAAGAAAAAAAGACCAATTACATTTAGATTGAAAGTTAAAAGAGTTATTTTTTCTCATCAAAAACTGAAATGCACAGGCTCTTATGAACATTAAAAAAAAATCATTTTTTATAAGTTTCTGACAAATCTGTAAAACCTCAAATTTTTTTCTTGAATTGACATTTTCATTTATTATTAAAAAACAATTATAAGCATATTCCCAGATTCATTAGTAATTAAAAAAATATTATTTTCATGGAATGTCCATAAATCGCCTATGTCTTCCGTCCGACTGATTTGCGTAACCCGACCGTAAGTTGGCGCTATTTTTGTGTACAAAATGTGTCATGCATTTTGTGGATGGGCCTTTATTCTTATGATAGCAACTGTTCTATCCCAAGCATACATTATTTCAGTGAAAACTAGCACCTCTACTTCTTGCCATAACACTGCAACTTTTGTGTACTGATCCTCATTATAACTCTGCATATACTCAATAAAATAATTACCTAAAAAAATAATCGGAAGCAACTTTAATGTAAGTATTGTCTCGCATAAGAATATTAATCTGTTCCAAAGTTATTAACAATTGAAGATGTTGACTGGAAATCCATGAAGATGCAAGAAATTTATACAAATTACATTGGCTCAATACATACATATTTAATCTCCATATTCAATTGTGAATCACTTTGTAACAGATTAATATATATATATATATATATATATATATATATATATATATATATATATATATATATATATATATATATATATATATATATATATATATATATATATATATATATATATATATATATATATGTATGAAACAAAGCTTAAATATAACTGTTTTCACCTTCTTTTATTATCTTTGAATAATTTTTTCCAGCACAGAAACTTGCAGTTTTATGCTAAGAAGTAAAGCTGCCATGTTTACCTTAAACAACGTATGTTTAAGATAGAACCGCTGATATCGGAAGAATAAGGGCCCATTCACAGAAATCCTGAGATACGTATCTCATATTTTATAATAATAAAAAATATTCCCAAGTTTCAGAAGATTTCAAGACCCGCATTGCTGATACTCTCCTTGTTAGTGAAAGAAGAAAGTGAATTTTAAGATTACCTAAAACTTTCAAATGGATTGGCGAAAATTTTATTTTTAAGTTTAGCGAGCTATCTTAACAGAAGATCTTCTTAAGAATCTCAGCTTGTTAGTTATTAAATTTTCTATTTATATCTTCACATTACTGCTATGCAATCCCACTACTATGCTGAATAATATTGTGGGTCAATTACCCCCTATCCTGAAGCAACTAAAGATTAGTAATTTGTTTGATATGAAAATAAAAAATTTGAACCATTATAATAATAGTTTGTTATCGTATAATATTTTAGTAAGCTTAAGCTAGATAACGTTAAGTTTGATGTTTCTTTGAATAAATCGTGTTTACTTAACATACTTAAAAACATAAAAATACCATAAGCACCGTGATTTGTATATATTTTTTTAATTTTACCAATACCTACTATCAAAGAAACAAAGTTAATGTATTTTTTCATTGCATCTATAAGATAAGTACCATCAAATTTTAAAATAAGAAATCAATTTCAATAACGTATTACTGGATAGATATACAAATTTTATGATCGTGAATAGATGTGCCTTGAACACGGTTTAATTAAAGGTATTGTTTATTTTATTTTTTTATAAAAAAGCTCAACTTAAAACGAGATCGTTTTTAGTTCAAGATGTTATTTAAAAAAAGTTTACCGATAAAATTGTAATAAATCAATTCAGCAAAAAATTTTACTGATAAACGTAAAATTAGAAAGAGATCAATCTTTAAGCGGTTATAAAATGAATGAAAAAGTTTTTCTAGTGTTCTGATACGGTCAATCTGAAGTCTAAAGATATCATTGATTTTATTATGACATACACTCAAAAAACGTAATTGGTTTCAAAACTTGATTTATTAAATTTTAAATTTAATTTAAAATATAATCTTATGGCAGCTTAAAAATTGATGGAATACTGTGATCCATCTGATCTTGAAAGTTTCTGTTTTAATGTTTTTCGTATTTTACTTACGAAATGATATCCTGTTCTAAAACTTCATATTTTATCAATAGTCAAGCCTTTTCTCATGAACAAAAAATACAAAAATATATACGAAAAATAGAATATGAAACTTACGATAAAAAATAAAATAAAATAAATTGCAGAATATAATTCTTCATACTGGTACTCAAGATTTGCATTAATGATATTAATGAAGTAAATTGAAAACTGTTTTGATATTGTTTATCGATAAAAGAAAAAATTATTTTTTTCTTTTTTTTTTCAAAGAAAACACTTATAAACTATTATTGAGTGGCTAATAGTTGACTACTAAAATTTATTCTGTAGGTATATGTATATGCAAAATTGATAGAAGACCGAAGATGAATCGTATTTGTCGAATGATTCTATATAATTAAATTACATTTGCATAAGCTGTAGCTCGTTAAAGGTTCTTTGGGCTAAGTTACTTCGTTACGAGATCAAAGGATACCGCAGTAACGACGTGACGTTACAAAAACTGTAGAGAGTTCTATTCATGTAATTTTTAAAGATATCATGAAAATATCAACAGTCTGCAATGCTGTATCAGAATATGCTGTAAAAGTGAGTAGCCGGACGAATTATGATTATAACTAATAGTTCATTGATCATGTAGCTATTTCACTATACAGTTTAGTGAAATCCCCAAAATAGGCAGCAAGAAAATATCATTTAGATAACGTATCAAAAAGTAAGAAAAACCTAAAAAACGTACAATTTTTTAATTTGTATATTACAGAATTTCAGTACTATACAAAAAAAATAAGCATCTGAACTTTACAAATCAATCATTTTTATTCCTTTAATGATACCAACACATATTTTAAATAAGTTTGAAATTGTATATAAAATTGTATTTAAATGGAAGAAGCTCAAAAGGCTGTTAGTCTCGCTGTATGTTTGCGCAAGGTAATAAATGCCCTGTTTCCACATTGTTGTTGCATAAAATACATCCTCATACTCAAATTTAACATTAGAAATATCCCCTAACCTTAAACATCAAGTCATCCCTTACCTGCATCTGCGCGGCAGCCTGCAGCAGCTTTATCCTGAAATGATTCGTCGAACTACTGTGACTCTTCTCCATGTCCTGTCTCAGCGATTTCACGTCATCCCACGTGCACGCCACCTTCATCAGCCAATGGAAGTCGTTATAAATACAGCTGGGATACGTCTCGTCGACCTCGATCACGGGCAGGAAGTCCTCGTTCGTCACCAGGACCCTGTCCTCGTGGTAGAGCAAACAGGCGAGGAAGACGCCCCGGCGCAGGTTCTTCTGGAACTTGCTCGTCGCCGTGAACAGCTGCTTGATCGTCGTCTTCTTCTTGTGATTGCGCCGCTGGAGGGCGGGAGTCTCGAGACTGTACTCGGGACCGCGGACGTCGGTAAAGAGGAGGTCCAGCTGCTCGAGCCGGCCGGCGAAACGAGCGGATCGGCCGTCTATGTCGCGCCAGCCTGGAAGGTTTTGTAAGGGGATCATGTTTCGTATTGCCAATAGCATAATGCTAGAGTAAAATTATTATTATTTTGTAATGTTAGGTTGATCTTTGGAGGACACAGTATACGTCTTTGTTTTAGAGGCGTAAAATTATACTTTTTATTCTTAATTTTAATCATTTTATATAAACCTAATTTACTACAGTAGAGTTTGATTCGAAACTTATGTATACCAGTGATCACAATTTTGAATAAAAGAAAATTTAGAAACACGATGTCCTCGCTAGAAAAATACTTGTAGTAATAAAAAAAAAAGTAATAATAAAGTATTCTTTACGAATATTTTATGAAAATTATTTTTAAATTTTAAGTGGCCGTTGAAATAAATTTAGAAATATTTTAAAAAAGTATCAAAATAAGCAGAAAGTATGTATTAAGTGTATTACAACAATTAGTTCTATAGAGGATCTGTATCATTTTAACAATAAAAAGAGTTTTACGAATTTTCTTTGACTAGTCCTAAATAAATATTCAATTTTAATATTTAGTTGTTCAATTTAATTATTATAAATAGTTCGGCATAGTAATTATATTATATAATTCATATACTCACCATATATACAAAAGTGTCACTTTCATTATGTATCGTAAGAAAATGCGACGCAATCAATAAAATATAAAAAGAATGATAACCGGATGGTCGTGGGCTTGATTCCCAGTATCATACTTTTTAATTTCGTAATATTTATGTATAATTCAAATATTTAAAACTTCAGTGCTTGTAAGAGAGCTTAATTGTGCTTTAATGCAGTGAACCCCACAAAACTGTATAATAGGAACTCGTAGATTAGTTGCTACCACTCAAATATTAGGTATAATATTAGATATAACACAGAAAATACTGTGATTTATATCTTTTCACGAATTATACAAAAAATTACTTAATATAAATTTTGTATAAATGACTTCATAAAATATATTTACTGTTGTAAGTAATTAAAACCACCTATGGTGAGAACAGGCAACCTGTAGTAGTCGGGGGTCTTATCCTAGTAGTAAAAGTTTTTGTAATTAGTGCAAATCACGAAATCGGTACAGTGGACCTTAATTCAGATGCGGTAAAAAAAATAATACCACTTGCATGTGTATTAGCGTAAAACTGGAATTTATCCCGAATGTTTGTAGTTTGTAGCTGTCCAGCTAATCGGAAAGGAGTACAATCATCTGCAGCTAGTACAAATACCGTAATTGGTACCGTGGCCATAATTGTCACAAAGTGAAACCAAAAGTCATAAAAGTGCATTGACATCGATCGAAAATTTTAGATCTGTAATCGACCACGAAGCGGGTGAATTTTTATATTTAAGATTCGATGATAAACATTATACACAGTTAAATTAAATAAGATAAGAGCGTTTAAAAAATGGAGACTCGAATGATCACGCTGAGCTTCAAATTTCAAATTATCTCCTCATATTGTTTTGGCTACAACATTTTAATATCCAGTCAATGTTTGAGAAAAATAAGAAGAACGAATAGGTATAAGGAGAACATTACACCAGCGACTAAATGAAACAATTATTGTTTGACAAAAGAGCTATCATAAAAGTCAGAAAAATAAAATAGCGTTTCGCCCACGTAATTAATATTAGTAGAATTCCAGACTTTTCTCTCTAGTCACGAACAACGAATAAATTTAATACATAGAAGGTATAGGATTAACGAAAAGGGCGAGGAAAATTAAATTACACTGAATAATAAATTATATAAGGAGCTTTAGGTATTTAAAAGATTTAAATGCATTATAAAGCTTCTAATTTAGATTTTGAGAAAACGGAGTCGACTATTAGTGTTTTCATCCTGTGTATCATGAAATCTCAGAAATGTTATTATTGTTATGTATATAAATAGAAAATTGTATAAAAAAACGTTTTATGCCAAAATTTTTATTCATTAAGTCCCAAGAAGAAAAATATAAAAAACAAAGCACGACTATACTTATTGATTTTCATTTATTCTCAAGAATTTATGAGAATTACATTCTATAAATTGTTATTATATCTATATGAAAGTATAAAACAATACTCTCATGATAAGCTATTTTGGTATTATATTCAATTAATTAGACATGTAACAAAAATATAGATAACGGAGACCAGGATAAAGCGAGCCTCGAAGTAAAATGAGATTATTATATAATTCGTCATAAATAAAATATTTGGGTTAATTTCGCTAACATAAAATCGATTATTTAATAAAAAATTTAACAATGAATTTTCGAGCACCTGGAAATGATAATTTTTTGAATATTGACTTTTGGATTATCTTTTGGGTTTTATTTTATAGCAAACAATTTTTCTCATCACATACACTTAATTATCAATTCTTTTTCTAATGTAATATTCTTACATCGAAATGTGCATTCGGGACAAACTAACTGAAGTAAAGCGCGGTATTAAACAATGCAATAAGAGATGGTTTAACTTTAAACCTACTCTACGATTATGCACGATAAACACATCTTGTGAAGCGTTCACATTATATCTTCATTGACAAATTGAGGAAGCTTTGCACAAAAATTTAATCAAATTAGTTAACTGACTGTAACCTAAAATATTCGCATATTTAATGAAGCTTTCTTTATCCCGTTCTGAGTCTCATTTTACTCCATGATAAAGTGAGGTTTTTGAATTGTATCTTGTACATCAATTTTAAAATACTTTTAATTATATATTTGGAATTATTTACAGTCCAAATAAATAAATACATTTTCCAATTTTTGGTTTAATATATTTGTATACTGAATTGTGAAGTGTTATCATCTGCATATTTAATATCTTTACCATAGAATGGCGACAAAAACCGAATGATATCCTATTATGATTTCGAATGTTAGTACATACGGGAAAATACGCGCTATTAGTATTAGTACGAAATTGATTCCTGTTAATAAGTACAACTGCAGTACGAATCATAAATCGTATTTGATACATCCCCGCAGCGATAATTATAATTACGGCTTAAACGCCCTATTACGCAGGTGTAGTCATTTCTGGAATAATCTAACAGAGGAGTTAATTAATGGGTTCGATTGGCGAGAAAATTCTTGTTACGATATTACTGTTAATTAGCAGATAACTGTTTGAAATATTATGCATTTTTTCAGAATGTAAGTTAAAGTAAGATTCCCGAGCACACATTTTTCAAAATTATTATTTAAAAGAACATTCAATATTTAAATAATGAACGGTATAAAAAATTAAAAAATTGTCTAAATCGTGTATTTAGAAAGTACTAAGTAGTGACGTTTATTGCAAGCTGTCTTTATCCTTCGACGAATGCACTCAATTAGGGTTAAAAAAAGACTGATGAATAGAAAAATATAAAATCAGTAGAACAACATGAATATAGTCAGGCGCGTAGAGCTGATTGAATTTTGAAAATGCTTGGAACTCAGAACTATTGCTGGTTGTATTGATGTAAAGTTATAAGTTAAAGGACTAAAAATAGAAATAAAATATTAGTAAAATGTTCTTTAAAGAGTACCTAGTAATCTACACTGCATGAAATTTAGTTAAAGTCTTAAATTGTTGCTTTATGTGTAAGGCATATAGGTACATACTGTAGAATATTGGTAATATATTAACAATAATTGGTAATGATAAATGTATTATCTATATGATGTATCTGTATTACATACATCAATATATATCATCAACATAAACAGAAAATCTCAAATTATTAAAGCTTTTTATTAGTAACTTTGAAATAGTGTCAGTATACATTTTTTAACACGTCGTGCACGAAACACGATTTCTCGTGCCTGTTTTCCGTGTGAAACAGTCGATTCTTTCATCGTGTGTGAAACATTTGCGAAGCGTGTGCGAAACATGCTTGACATTTTGCGCTCGTTTTGTCAGAATGATTTGCAATTGTTTTACCGACTTGACGTCGACGTTTATTATATAGGGGATGGTGGGGCAGTACGGGCACCCTAACTTCAAAAGAATCCTGTACTTTCTATTTTGTACCAATACAAATTATTAAAAGTGCTTCTTAAAGTAGAATATCTCAAGATTTAGATACATTATTTTTTATTATAAAATATATATTGCATTGTTTTTTATAATGCAAAGTACAATACCGCTAAAACTGCCCATTTTCCCCACCCGTGGGGCACGATTGGCATGGAGGTGGGGCACGATTGGCACGGTGAATTAATCAAAAGTTTATTTAAAAAAAAATATTGGACGTTACTATTAAATTTGCATTTTATAGGATTGAGGATCAAAACTAAAAACCAGACCATTTCATTAACACTGACTCTTTCACCAACATCTAAGACTCCGACTCCGAAATGTTAAGGGCGCAAAAGTAAGGTTAAGAAAATCAGCTGTTAAACTCGGCGGAAATAAATTGACGACTCGCGTATGCCAATCGTGCCCCGCTAGTGGTGCCAGTCGTGCCCCATTTTAGAGTATTTTTATATGTAATATTACTTTTTTCCTAAGCATCGGAGATCATCAATCAAAAATGCTATTAAAAATTTAAGATTTAAACTGTAAAAATAATTCCCTTTCGAAGCTCATATGATTTATTTGTTCTTGAGAAATAGATTAGAATTATGGAAAAAACAACGTTTTGAAGTCCTCAATTTCTAATAATTCTCATACGATTTGTATTAATTTTTTTCATTTAGGATTTGCAGAGGGATAAAGTAAAAGCTATTTACAACATATAAAAAATACTATCATGTTAGAATATTCATTTATTTAGTGAACATTTTAATGCCCAATCCACCCGCCAAACCCATCGTGCCCCACCGTCCCCTACATAGGTATCATGGATTCATGGTTAGGATTTTGACTGAGACTACTCTCATCATTGAGTCGTCTAGCTTTTAGTAGTTCTAAGTAATTGTAAAAAAATGAGTTCAAAGAGTGATTCGGACACAACTTATGATGATTCAATACATAAGTGCAGTCGATAAATTCGGCTAACCAACAATTTGTCACGAGAAATCCTTTAAACAATGAGTGATTTAAATTGGAATTTAATAATTGTTCAGTGAAATTTATTATAAATGAGAATTCTCATATAGATAAAAGTTTGTACTCATAATTACTTGTAAAAAGTATATTGATTTATGTGTTAATGACGTAGTTGTAGATATTTGATATTTAACTTTTTTTATTCACTCGTCTATTTGTCACCCGAGCTCAGCTCGGATGATAATGTCGACTCGTCATCTTTTTTGTTCAATTTCAGAAAATAACCGTGTTTCTCTCACGGTGTGTTAATCTGGAGTGTTTTTTTGGCGAAACTCGACTCGTGCGCGAATCACCTGTTTCGCGCATTAGCTGCGTAATGTACTATACTCTACTTTAACTATAATTTAATTATACATTTTTGAGCTCTAAATAAATAATTTTCAAAAATTAACAAGAATAGTTAAAAGTTCTACAAATTTGTTCACATAAAGAATTACAGTTTTACCTCACCTCTTTTTAACTGTATCTATATTACCACTCTCACTTATTTTAATTTTTTGTCTGAATTCATTCTATGTGCATTTAAACTTCTTACTTTGATGCAAGAGTAATAACCTTTGCTTTCAATACGTGTATATTATTTTAGAACGAAAATAACTGAAGACTGAGCGTTTTAATTATCTAGAGCACAGCGGCAAAGTCAGGTTACCACCTTTACTTTCATTTTTAATTATTCAAGCCATGATTAAACCCTTTATCAGAATATTTTAATTATCTTTTAATAATTTAAGATGTTAATAAACACATATAAAATGTTAAGAATCAAATTTCGTTAATTGCACAAAGGGCTATAAGAAAAAAACTTTAATAAACTGTTCCTTTTTCAAAACATATTCAACCTACAAATCTACAAGTAATATTAAAAACTCGAGAAGTGCTTCAAAAACTCATTATACTTTCGCAATCTTCGTCCACCAACTTACATTTTTTAATTTCGATCTCAACTGTGTACTGTAAATACGCGACCCAAAACCCTCCAAATACATAAATTACATATAAATTAAACAGATAAATGATTTCAGCCCCGATATATATATGTCACGTTTTTCTAGCCCGGTGTGCAGTGTGACACACACATATCTCATGAAGTTTTCTTTACAAACTACTATCCTATTTCATGAAACACGAATCTAATTCTATTGCCTAGTAAATTAAATACGATCCCAAGAACAAAAGCACCTTACAAAACCTGTGCTATAAGAAAAAGAAATTCTATTCAAAGTAACAATGAAAGAAAACTGTTCAGAATTGAATTATTAGAGCTCCGGCGCAAGTACGCTACACTGCCAGGACAGAGCCCATCAAAACACCCATCAGCCGTCACTCCACAAACCCCGAGAGCCAAGAATCCCACAATGCAATACTCACTGCTGGGCGTGAGGTGCGTCGGCGTGGTTGGCCTGAATCTGCTGTAGCCCTTGAGATTGCCAGCCGCCGCGCGAAAGTAGTACCTGTGGCCCTGGAGGAGGCCGTCGATCCGGCACTCCTTCTGCTTCATGTCGAGGAGCTCGCGCTCGCCGCAGAGCATCCCGAAGTCCTCCTTGAAGCTCCACTGGATCTTGAACTTGGTGCAGATGGGCGCGTCCTGGGTGTCGGACTCCTGGAAGCGCGCCGTCACCGAGCTGATGCCCGTCACGTCGACCGACACCAGATACGGCATGTCCGGTGGTCCTGGGGGTAGTAGAGGGGATTTGTTTTTGTTAAATATATATAGTCGCTTGAAGTTGGAGAGAAGACTTGAGGTTTCTGTTAATGAGTGCTTACAGATTGGGGATCGATGTTATTGATAATGATGTGGCAGAATGAGAGAGAATATGAAGAATTAAACCCTACTAACAAACATTCAAGTGATAAGTCGGGCGATAAATAACCTAATATTTTGACATGATATATTTCCTAAAATATATCGCATGATTTATCAGTTATCACCTGTTGTATTATTCAAATAAGTTTAAAAACCTGATGGAATCATTTCTGGTGATAGTTGGGGCATCAGGACAGCCGGTGATTTGTCATCTAACTAAATTAAGTTGATTCTTTATTTAATTCTTAATTATCACCTGATTATGTCAGTAGATTTATCACTTGATTTTATCACTTGATTTATTGTCTATTTTTGTCAACTGATTAAATTATCTGACGGGTATAATGAGACAGTAAAATAAAATGGACTTTAGTATTTGTATAAGAGCATTATTTTGAAAATATCAATATAGTATTACTTGTTGACAATCCAAAGAATACTACGATGTATTAGGTAGTTTGCACAATTTTTATCGTGGCGATATTTTTAGGTGAAAAATTAGAAGATGAAAAAGTAATCCTATCAGATAATTTAGAACCCGATTTATCACATAATTATTCTTTTGTAATAGGGTATCATGTTGAAAATGATCGAGGAACTAAACAGAATAATTCCACTTTTAATAAAAATAATTTTTTTATTTTCTATAGCAATTTATTGTTTCATTCTATTTGTAACATTATTTTGTATCTAAACTCAATATTAAGCCATTAAAAAAGTTCCTAAAGATATAACGGTATTCCCTTTAAACTAATGGAAAAACTTTACTGTTTTTCAATTTTCTCAGAATAAAAAAGTGGTATTATCCAGTTTTCTTCCGCCACTCCTCAATTAGGAGTTGATTTAATTTACAAGGAGAGTGTCACTTGCTTGTGTTGCTCTTTTTATACAAAATATGAGAAAATAGGCAAAATCGTTCGTTCTAACGTTCCATAATTTTCATTTTATAAGCTAATTACAGTAACATTTTAAGACTGTTAAATACAACATTTTTAAAAAATGTTATACGGAAATATTGTAAGTGTAAATGTATATGCAAAGAACTTCAATTTGAAACTTATATCGTATAAAAATGATAACGCATACTATAAAATTATCGGCAATTACAGATTAATTAAAAAAAATAGAAAAATTTACGGCTATATGTGAGTTAAAATAACGCAAAGCTTCGTATATTTCTCGCATTAATCTTTATCCCTAGATTGACAACTATACGCTTGTTAATATTAGTTAAGACAACTTATAACAAACTTCAAATTGAAGCTCTTTACATATACTTTTATTTTCTTTTTTAAAAAATTAGCCTAAGGCGTCTACGAGTTATTACATTTTTAAATGATAGTGGACATTTTTATTTAATAAGCTTTTATAGCTTATAAAAAATCAGAATTTTGAATGCCAGGATATACTGATTTACATTTTTTCAAACTTTTTTATGAGAGAACATGTGTTCAAAGTTTTAGCAAGATCGGAGACTCAAACAAGTCGCACTCTTCTTGTTAGAACTTTATACCTTCAAGACAGTATACGTTTTTCATGGTTTTCATCTTACTAGAAATGATAAAAAACGTTGACGTATATCGTAAAATTTAGTATTCTATAGTTTTTGAGTATGATCTTTTCGAATCTGCAGTAAATCATGATTGAATACATAAAACATGATCATTTTATTTATTTATTTCAACAGATTGTTGTAAAAATAATGCCTACAGATTTGAAAAGGTAATTCTTAAAAATTATGAATTTCTAGTAAGATAGAACAATAACAAAGTTTTTAGATAAGTTTGGCGTTACTTAGTTAAGTTTAGTCAATAAAATTTACTGAATACGTAAATGTATTATATTAATTTTTATTTTATATTAATTTTCAATGCTTCGAAATTATTATTTAATGCAACTTTGACAAAATATAATTGATTGTTCTTTCAAACAATTGAAAATACTATTATATATTTCGATGCATATTTTAAAATAATATATATATATATATATATATATATATATATATATATATATATATATATATATATATATATATATATATATATATATATATATATATATATATATATATATATATATATATATATATATATATATATATATATATATATATATATATTCATATTTGAAAAAAATTATATAGTTACAATTCCTGTGTGTACTTTAGCGCTTTAGATACATACTCATTTTTTCATGAAAATACATGAAGTGTGTGTGTGAACAAAACCGGATAATTCAATTATTCATTTATGACAAAGCTGAATGAACAATTTTTTTATGAATCATCTCATTTTAATTGCAAAACGGAACTATCAATATTCTTTTAATGGCCGAACACGTACACTGAATAGTTGTTTACGTGTTCGTGTACGTTTTTTAATAAAAAGTTATCATAAATCAAAAAGAATAAATGAATTGTGATGCATACTCGACTTTGTCGCGTATTTTATTCGACGCTCTTGGGTTAAGAATGATAGTGTAGAATTTTTAAACGTAAAGTAGATTAAATAGAGAATGATTGTACTACATTTCTTTTGATGTACTTATACGTAGTGAGTCAAAAATACGCAAAAAATTAATATCTTACATAAGTTTGAAAACACTGTTTGAAGGACAGAATCATTTTAATTATAAATATTTTCATTTTTGTTAGCAATTATTGTATAAATATGAGTAAGTACCCAATGGTCTAAATCGCAATTTTTGCTATATATATATATAGTTTTTGGTATACATGTCATATTTTCTCAGTGAGTTAATTAGCTACATACTACTCTAACCTTTTTCAGGGTACGAGTTCTTACACTTGATAATTAAATACAACACAATTAGTTAATTCCCATAGACTCTTATACCAAAAACAGAAGCTTTTTTAGCACTGAGAGAAAAATCAAGGGCTTATTCCGTGGAATATTAGTCACACGATGAGTCCATGTATTTTTCTTGCGATGACTGAGCGAACTGCATGATACAGATCGACAGAATTTCTCCGAGGGGCCACCAGGAATTTTGCCGGCGCACCCCATGGAATTCTCGTAAAATGAAGCACAGTGATTTGTTTCAGAAGATATACGCAGTTCGAATAGCATGCAGATTATAATCAACGTGTATTTTACGCTATAGGGAGTAAATGAAACTATTTTATATTAATTGCAGGATTCATTTTGTAATAACATTTATCTACATAAAAATATAAACAATCAAATGGTCAGCAATTATGAAATTCTATTGATAGTATTTTATGAATATAGCTTATTTATTGTTACTATATTTTTTCATATTTTTATGAAATTCAACAGTTATTTCTTTTTTAGAATATCGAAAATACAAGACACAATTTAAAATTATTGAGAAATGTTTTAATATAGTATTAATTCTACGAAATGCTACATAACAACCACCTAAGAATAAAGGTTAGGTTACAAAGTTATCATATTTTTATTAATAATCAAATATATAAATAAAATAAATAATTTAAATATATATATAATAAATAATATAAATTTATAATAAATATACTTATACCACTCAAACCTCGAAATATCAGAGATTTTACACTGTTATCAACAACAAATTTAAAAAGATTAAATAAATATTGTATGTATACACGAAGTCGAAGACGAAAATCGCAAGGGGAGCTGGTTAAATTCCTAGTGGCTCTTTTGAAAGTCTGTCAATCTGTACCATGTAGTTCGTCGAGACAAAATCAGGATATATCGCAAGAAAACTGCTGGGATTCATCGCGTGACTAATATCCCACGGAATAAATCCTTGATTTTTCTCTCAGTGAGTAACATAATATTATCAAAATATTCCACAAATAATTACGTCAATGTTAAAGTTAATATGCCAGCAAATAAAAAGTTTAAAAATATTCTTAAAATCGGAAATAAAAGTGGAGAAAACAGGCATTGATTCGACACTTTGTAAATAGAATATATCGATTCGCCTCAGTTATGAATGTACTTTTGAAACTCAGTGTATAAATGTAAAGCGGAGGACAAATTGTACAACAAACTTTTTTATTTTTTGTCAAAGATTTACTCGGCCATTTGTTGTTTACTCGTAGTCACATTTTTCTTTGAGTTTAATGTACGCAACTCTGTGGCAACTTGATATTCCTTTATGTCAAATGCCAACTTTTATCTCCGATTTCAAACAGTTTCAAACAAATTTGCTATTTACGTTAGAATATCAAAGTATCACGATAAGTCAATTTACACTGAATTATATAACACAATCGCTAAAATAAACATCATTAGTTGAAGAGTTTATTGAAAATTCGTGACCTGGCACGGATGGAAATCTTTTGTCTGAAACAGCAAACGACTTTTGTTAACTAGGAAGGGTACAGTACATATTGTGTAGCAATGGCATTGCATGCGTTTCATGCTAAACTCATTAGAGTAGATTTCACTTCTTTAGAGTGAGATTTTATTCGAAGAATGGGTGAAACGATTTCACTATAATAAAAGTGAATTTTAACGCTAAGTGGAGTGACATTTCACTTTATTGATGGAGCTAATCAACGTGCTAATTTCGAAAAGAACTTCTTTATATACTATTATGCAATTAATTAAAGGTTGAAGAATGCGTTTTTTTTAATATTTTGAAATTTTGCCAACATTGTTTGATTTTTAACTCAAAAACTCGGGACTTTTGAGAAATAAGTGTAAGAACATTTTTTGGTCTAAATAAGGTAAGAAATAAAAAAAAAATTATTAGACCATATTGTGATATTAAGATTCTAGAAAATCGCCACCATTTTTTTTTAAATAAAAAATCTTAAAATTTAGTTTTTCATATTTGCTTTATTTCTAGACTTGTTAGAATATGGTCTTAACTTGAATATAATTGTTGCAGAAGTTTTAAATAGCGCACTTTTTCTCGGTATTTCCATTGTGTGACTGTAATAAAAAGTCACCATTTAATAGCTCTGCAGGAATTATCTTTAGCTTGAGATCATTTTGCACAAGGTCTAGAATGAAAGCTGACATGAAATATTAAATTTTAAGATTTTTTGCTTTGAGAAAGGTAATGGCGATCGAATTTGAATATTACACCACAATGCATGGGTTTATAAAGAACAAATACCAAAACATAGTGCGCTATTTAAAAATTCTGCAAAAATTATATTAAGCTTGAGACCATATTCTAACTAGTCTAGAATTAAAGGAAATATGATAAACTATATTTTAAGATTTTTTATTTTAAAAAAAATTGTGGTGATTTTCTAGAATCTTAATATCACAAAATATCACAATGCACGAGATCACAAAATATCACAATAGAGTCTAATAAAATTTTTTTTATATTTCTTACCTTATTCTGACCAAAAAGGGTTCCTACACTTTTTTTCTTAAAAGTCCCTAGTTTTTGAGTTAAAAATCAAACAATGTTGGCAAAATCTCAAAATATTAAAAAAAATGCATTTTTCAACGTTTAATTGCTCATTACATATAACACTTAGGGTCTGAAATTTTTTTTACATACTCTGGGTACACATACCAACACTTTTGTAGAGTTTCAGACATTTTTATTTTTAGACATGCTCACTTGACATGGAACCATGCATATGTATGTATAATCTATATTCAATTATTCTTGTAAAAATAATTCGTAGTACACAATTTTACCTCAAGATATTTTTACTTCAGATTTTAAATCTACTACCTTAAAAAACCCTGCATATACACTTCTGGTTTCTTACATTTTTATTTGCAAGAGAAAAACTTCGAATCCAAAAAATCCAAAAATTTCGTCGCAACAGAACCACCGTATACTAACTACCCTGGATTGTTCTTTTTAAAATTTTTACTTCAGATTTGGAATACGTGACCTTCAGAACCCCTATACATGCATTTTTGGTTAATTTGCTTTCTGGTTAATTTCTGCATTCTTCTGGAACCTTCGACCGAGGTAAAAAAACCTACATTATACCCTGGGCTTCAAGCGATCATTCAGTGAAAGTTTCATTGAAATCCATTAGCAATTTTCAAGTGATCTGTCAAAAAACAGACAAACAGACTGACAACCAATTTATACATATGTAGGTTCCCGGAAAAAACGACTCCAGTCCAGCAAGTTTGTATTCTCCATTCAAACTAATGTTAAAAAAATCCTAAACTCTATATACACTCACTTAATCGCACACTATCCCGATCATTTGCATTTATATCTCAAAAGAAAACATACTACGGACCACCAAAACGCACTTCCACCTCATACTCCCCAAAAACCCCACATTCGCACACACAGCCACACACATAATTACAAACACTCACTAGCTTGATCGAATCCCAGCAGCATCTTCCTGAGCGCCCGGGCCCTGCGCTCCCAAAGTGCCAGCTGCTTGTCCTCGGCGCCACCGCTTCCACTCCCGCTGCATCCCGTCAGATTGTTGTGCTGCGAGGAGAAGCTCGACCTGTGGCTCTGGCTGGAGGGTGGCTCCAACAAGGCACCACCGCTACCGCTGGAGTTCGTCGTGCCGGCGGTGGACGAGGAGGAGGAGGAGGACGTCGTGGTGCCGGTGCCGCAGCCGCCTACGCCGCCCAGCTCCTGGACCCGGTGCTCGGCCTCGGTCAGCAGGGAGGAGAGATGACTGCCCAGAGATTCCGGAGACTTGACTGTTGTGTAGGGGCAGAGAAGAGAGGGAAGTTTGGCTTTAGCGTTGATTTAAAAGAAAGGATGACATGGTTTTGTGATTGTGCACGTTGAAATTTGTTGGGGGTTTAATATTGGAGATGGAGAGACGGTGGGTAATTTCAACCCGTACGATAGTGTGGTTGTGATTGAAACGTTTTTATATATGTTTTAATTTTATACGTTCAAATTTAGAGATAGGAAAGACTTAGGAATAAGTCTGAGTGTCTGGTAATTTTGTTCCATAGTATTGTGTGGTTGTAATTAGAATGTTTTTCAAAATTTGACAACGCTTATATATGACAATTTTCGAGCGTTCGTTACTAATGTTGGAATAACTTTTGGGAAACGTTGAATAGAAGTCGAAATGTACGCGGTTTTGTTTTATAATACTTATTGTGTAGCTATAATTAGAGTGTTGATTTAATGTTCTTCAAACAATAAAAAAATATACGAAGTGTAAATCTTGGACTTTGGCTAGGTGGCAGACCTTCACATTTTACGCTACCGTATGAAGATCGCTGAGAAAACATAGAAGGCACAACATAGAAAAAAAATATGTAAGATTTTTGCAGTTTCTCAAAGAAAATATAGTCTCATTTAGAAAGGCACACTAGGCATTTACTTCAAGACGTTTGAAACACGTTATAAGAATGTTTTAATTATAACCTCGTAATATTTATAAATCTTTCTGAAATATTTTTAAAACGTTTGAATACTAGCATATGATTTTATATCGATGATAAAACAACATTTAAAAAACGTTTCGATTGTAACTACATAATTCCATTATATAGTAGGATGTTTTATTAACGTTATAAAACGTTCTAGAACTGCCTTGAAAAAATCAAATTGTGGATATTCCGACGTATCTTCAACATTTTCCAAACGTTTTTTCAACTTTACTTTTAATTTGAAAAAGAGTTTAAATTTAAACATTTTTAAAATGTTTTAAAAATACAAAGATAAATATTTTAAAAACGCTTTGCACTTTCTGGGAATCAAAAAGAAAGCAAGAATACTTCAAATGTTTATAGTTTGTAGGTTATATAAATAGATACGGTAAGAAACTTATTGTCATGAAAATTTATTTGTAGAATTCATTATCTATCTAAAAATGTATATTTAATCTAGCAGCAGCTCCAAAAACTCCTGGAACCAGCTTATCCGGATTTATTCAGCTTGAACAATTTATGATTGTGATGGTATTACATTTTCTACCCAAAAGGAAGTAGGTCAATAAGAGTGATTTTCGGTTCTCGCGCCACTCCAAGTTAGCTAATTACTTGTAAAATGACACTTTCGATGGTGTTTGTTGAAAAATTTATAATTTCAAATTAAACGAAACCGGTTTGACTGGTACAGATCCCTTTTTTACTTTTTAACTGTAGTTGACGAGGTTTTATAATACTCAGATTACTCGCTCTAATGCTTCTTTTGAAGCTTTGTATAATTACTTAGTGAAGCTCTGCACCGGTCAAAGCTGTCCCATTTAGTTCAAGTTTCAAAATTATCTTTTCTTTAAAACAAAAGTACATTGTGTGTGCCATTTTAGTAAAAATTAACAAATTTGCAAGAAGATCGCAAGCCGTCTTTATTGACCTCTCCCTTCGTTTTTTTGTTCTTACCAAAATTTGAATGCATCATTAAAATAGAACAATATTTTCAATAAATTATGACAAAGATTTTAATGAAAAGTTTTTAGTGTGTGTGTTAATGTTTCTAATTTATTTACATGTCTCGCATAGTTTAGCGTAATAATTTAAATACATCAAATTCTTGTTCAAATATTCAAATCTTCCATCTAAGATGAGACTGGATAGGAATAATACATTAAATTAATGATAGCGGATGGGTATAAAAACACCGCGAACTTCGTGCGTTTAATATATCGTTGCGTAATTACGCACATACCATTATATTACCAAAGCTGTACAGCTATGATGCAGAGTATAAGTAAATTTAACAACGATAAAAAACCTCGGGTGTTTTCCAGGAATTAAAAATTCCAGACGTATTCCAGATTCTTTTCAATTAATTATTATAGACCTCAATGCAATATGTACTTGTGAAACTATTGGTATATAATTTGTTTGTTATACTGTATATAGGTAGCTTATCACGCTAGAGTCTTAGATATTTACGCCGGATCTATAGAGACAGAAACGGTTTAAATTCTTTGCTTCGTATGTGGTTTTACCGCGGAACAAAGATTGATCGCTTTATTAAAAATATTTGAAATAATATTGGAGAATCGCTAAATACAGAAATTGTTGATCTTCTTCATTTACAATAGTAACACAAAATGATTATTGTATGCGCTACCAAGCTTACATTTTTGTTACTTTATACTATTTATTCCGAGATATCAATATATTTACTGCGATAATTAAAATTAAAAAGAATGCTATTATTGAAAATATTACATGTAGAAATGCATCATATTTTATACTTTTAAAAATAAATAAAATGTAAAAACATGGAAATTAATAACAATTGCGTGAAAATACACCAAATATCAGAGAATATTTGATAACGGTTTACGGTTATATGGATTTGTTGCAAAGCATTGTCGAATTATATGATAAATTGTTATTTGTGCTTACAATAAAGTTTTTTTTATTATGGGGCTTAAAAGTATATTTGACCGTAATATTGTCAGAGAGTTACATGGTACCCCGATCAATATTTGAACATTTGCTGTACATTTAAAAAAATGTAATTTATGATCCTGGGATAGGGAATAAAAAAGTTAAATTGATTATAATAAACAGTAGGTATATAGTATCTTTATAAGATCATTTTTTACGTGATTTTATTAAGATTAATAAAATATTGAATTATATATCTGGGATTTATTATACCCCGGTGTGTTACAGTTGTAACATTTTGCTGCCAATTATGATTCTCCCCCCCCTCCCTCTCTCGCATACGCACATACACACACATACACACACACACATACACACACACTCTCTCTCTCTCTCTCTCTCTCTCTCTCTCTCTCTCTCTCTCTCTCTCTCTCTCTCTCTCTCTCTCTCTCTAATAAAAGGCATATATCTATATCTACATCTACATCTATTTCTCCCTCTTTCTCTCTCTCTCTCTCTCGTTAGGCTTTAAAGATTTTGGCTTTAAATGTTTGGCTTTAAAGATTAGGCTGAATACATTATTAAATGAACTTTGTTAAACAAATTAGACATTAAAGTGAGATGCTCATTTTGTCCTTGCAGAACAGTAAAACACGGTTTATGTGCTGAGCACACGTCCAAACTATATGCATAACTATAACATGTCTTTATGCTTTCCAGCGTCATCAAAAGTTTATATGACACTTGTTTAAATATATTTTCTTTAATTAAAATCTTTAATAATAAAAAGTATTTGACATAAGAATAACTATTATTTACTACCCTTTGCAAACACTTTGTAGCATCAATAACATTCTATCGATTCCGTTCATTTTTCAAAAATAAACGTCATTTTCCCCATTTCTTACAATTGTGCTTTTCCCTATAAACGTATCGTACTATAATATTAATTTACTTATAAGTTTATATTTCCAGAAACTATATTTCTATTCTTTAAAATGGTTTTGTAAGAGCTTACAATTTTGTAAATAAAGTAACAAGTTATTTTATAAATTGTCAATTAATTCTTATATCGTTTATTATTAAAAAAATATCTCTTTATTTAAAAAGTTGAGCAGAATATTTTATACCACTCAGTGTTAATTAACAATAAGTGTCGTAAGCTAGCATAAGAGGGTAGTATCTATAATGATTTTATTTTAATTTTTATTTGTAAAAACAAAATACAGTAATTAAATCTTTGGTAGAAACGGATTCTATTTTTAGATCAGTAAATAGCTAGTCCAAAACAACAATGCTAAAAAAAAACGATCTAGATTTCCAATCGTGATACAACGATTTTTTAACATTATTATAGCATTCAATGAACTCAGCCAATTTATTACGCAATTTTAAACTTATAAAAATAGGTTAATTGAAAACAAAACTTAAGCTGTTTTCTGACGACGCCATAAATAACAAAAATGTTTAGTGACGAATGAGAGAGGCAGTAAATGGTTAAATAAAATATTGGATACAATAAAGGATACGCATATGATAATAATTTTATAAATATACATCTAATACTAATTTATTTTTATAATTTTTTAAATTAGCTTTTTCAATTGGATTTTTCAAGTTGTAATACAAAAATAAAGCGAAAATTTAGTGTAAAATATTTTAAGATTATTTGGCGTATTTGTTTAACTCCATTAAATGCTCCAAAAATGGAAAAAAAAAGTTTCATTGCAACTAAAAAACTAGCTTATTTAGCCCATTTTTAAACAATAGACGAGTTTTTTTCAGATTAGTATTAAAAGTAGAATATACATTTAAATTATGGTGAATTTTCGTTACAAATTCATACTTATAGTGTACACACATCGGATACATCATCATCCACCTCTAACTTACTAACCTTATAGTCTACACACATCGGATACATCACCATCCACCTCTAACTCTCTGGTGGCCTGAAATATTTGATTGCGAAATTTTCATTTTCTTTTTAAACATTTTCGAGCTTTACATATAAAAGCAATGAATGTTCGCAATCAAGTATCACACGTCACCAAAATGTATCCATCTTTTTTTTAAATGTAACGTTCGCGCGCCAGTTGGCCAACCAATAAATAAATATACATTATTAATAAATAATTCGACCATCAGCAGAGTTATAATTGTTAGGTCTAAGGTGAGAGCTGTCTAGTGAGGGCGACTTCTACGAAGATGAGTTTTGGTGCGGGAATTCAAATGGTGGCCGCAACATGTAATTACATTGCTTTTTATTTTTATTACGTGCGAAAAAAAAAGACGTTATGTAGAAATATACTTTCTTTCATTACTTCCCAATCGACTGTTTGGAAGTTATTCGATTTTTCGATTCAAAGAAGTGCTAAATCAAGAAAACCCATGAATAGAAATGAGTTTTATAAAAGCCTGTTCATAGAATCCGAGGACAGATTTATAGAGTTTATTTAGAAATAAAATGATATTTTTAGAAATAATTTTTAGCATGTATAAACCAAATTATCACCTACTCAATTTTAATTTTGGCAAAATGATGAATCCGATACGGCAATACGGCGGCTGAATGTTCGAAAACTTGAGATATTTAAGAAATATATAAAATAACGTATTTGTAATAAGTTTTAGACGTTGATCGATTTTCAATTAAATGGAAACTTCATATGTTAACTTTCATAATACCAATTATCACACCATAAAATTAAGATTTATGAACAATTTTAAAACTTTTAAGTCTGTAGAATCTTAAATGATTAAAATATACACTAGTTTTTCAATTCACAGGCGCAGAACTATGTTTATTATTTAAATAAACAAAGAAGAGGAATACTTTTCCATAAATCTAACGAAAAACCGAGGTTTCAAAATTAATTATCTTGTATAGGTACTTGTTAAACGACCTAATCTAAAATTTTGCAGAGTAATAAGTATTGATATTATAACTTTTCACTCTGGTGCAAAAAATTTGCACTTAATACCCTTTCTCAGTAATTCGCTTTTTTATTTTTATACACTGAAATTTCATAATTTTAGTATTTTTCCTTTCATCATCGAAAATAAAAATCTTTACGATCCAAAGGCATAAAACTTTTTATGCCTGGGCATGCATTCGCGATCCCAAGCTCCGTTATATGGCGCTGATTCGGCGATGTGAAAAATACATTAGTTGATGTCCTAAAGTAGCAAATAGATGGATTTGGGTGATTTTCAAAAAATGTTTTGTGTCCTACGCATGTTTCACAATAAAATGAAGGATAATGTCATTCTTTTATAGGTACATTAATCATTCGTTTAGGCTATTCTATATGTGAACCATATTTGATTTTTACTATGACATCGTTACAAATGGAAGTATGTAGCATACAAACGGAGATTGTAAGCACCATACGTTGGTATCTCAAAAATAAAAGATACGTCAATATTTTATTATATGAAAAGCTGTTTCCGTTTTAATTTGTTTAACTACAAATTAAAATAACTTATAATTATTGGCATAAAACATCTATTAATTCGATTTTGTTACATAGTCTACACAATAAAACGGATTATTTGTTTTTGCTGCATCTTAAAATTTTATGTAAATAAATAAGTAATGAAAAAGCTTTATTTTTACCTATAAGAAATCAGTAATAAAAAATAATAACAGAATATTTACTTAAGAATAATTATTTATTGAAGAAACAATCTTGCTTAAAATCAGAAAAAGAATTGTTTATTTTTATAATAAAATTATTTATTTTACAGGAACCACATACCTTGTTGAGATGTTTTAATAAAAATTTACAAAATAGAATAGTTTTGGCAAGTCGAAGGTGGTCGGAAGTACATTTTTCTAGATGAGACATGAATATAACATTTGTCATTTTTGGGGAATTTTTTGGCTATAAAATTTATATTTGTGTGAAGGATGCCGTTTACCCAACAAATCGTCAAACATAAAAAAAAATCATTTTTTCAATGTTCATATATTATCATACTTCATACAGATAAGTAAAACAATACGCCCCTAAAATAGCCCAAAAAATGTTTCTTTGAATTATACGACACTTTTAAGGATTTACAGAATTTTTTTGAAAATCGATATTGTTGAGTTCTTATTTCCGCCAGAGAGCAATATATAAAGTTATACTTATACAGCGTATCAAAACGAAAATGGAAGAAACTGTGACTGAAACTTGATTGAAACATTGAGATTGTCAGTCATAAAGTTATTCATGTCAATATACGTATTTACATACATACCTAATATATTTATATTAGAGATATCTCTGAGTATACTTCCTCACTCCGGCAATAAGTCCCCCTTTGCGAAATTGCCAGTTTTTGGTTTTCTAGCTAATTGACAAATATAACAAGAGCAAATATTCAGTACTTGATCTAGTAACTTTTCTTAAGATTAGAAAAGTTGTGAAGACTAATAGTTTGCTGTGGGCTGTCTTTAATACGAGATATATTTCTTGATTAAGATAAGCATACAACGGCGAGTAAACGATCGTCAAAAGCATCGTAGTCAAGGTATTTTTCTACCTTTGCCTTCAAGGCCCCTTGAACAAGACGCATTTCTTGCGTTTTCCCGAAACAGAGTAAACAAATTTGTCGACGATTTTCTTCGTGAGATCTTGCTTTCGGCATTTTTATAATCAACGGTTGAACTTATTTTATAAAAACACTATTATATTTTTGCAGTATCTATGGCAACATTACCGAAAGAATAAATATGAATTTCGAATGAAATACAAAAAGCCAAATCAATATTCGAGCAAAGTACTCCATCTAACATAATAATTGTTAGAAATATGCGTAACAAGAGTATTTAAGCTGCTTTTTCGATTATCTATAGATATTCAATAAAATTTACTACATATATCTTCAACATTAAAAAGATAAAAATAAAAATGTGAATATTCTACTTAGTGGAAATTCTGACTGGAAAATAAAGAGAAAAAACTGACGGAACAAAAAGTTGAACTTCAGCTGAAAAATTCATAGTTAAAAGATTTATTAATAAGAATATCGCGGATAACCTCTTAAAAATATTGAAAAATCGAGTTTATTCTGGATTCCTGGTCTGGTCAACACTTTTGGGTTGAAGTTCATTCAAGACCACTGTGCTGAACACATATTCTTCAGGACTTTTTACGAAAATCAGTATTTCATCGCTAATTACATTTTCTAAATGGTAAATTTTTAAGTCATCTTTAAGCAATTTTTGGATTTTCTCAAGCATATAGCGTCGCATAACGTCATTTTTTACTATATTTTACGTACGTCATATAATAAAAAAAAAATAAAAGTCGGCAAAATAAAGAAAGTAGATTTGCGGGTAAACGGCACCCTTAAGATAATTTTAAAATTTATTGATTAAACATTGACAATACCCAGAAAGAATTTTCTAATAAAAATTATGACGAAATTCGCAGTAAAAATTACCATAAATGACTATAAAGCTGGGATACTTCAACTTTCCAGTAGGTTTTATTTATATTTACGATAAATTTTACCGCACTTAAGGGTAAAACTCCTTATACGAATCTTAGAGAAAACTAATAGAATAGTGAAACATATAAAGTTACACAATGAAATGGATGGTAAAATTTGTGTAAAATATTTTTAAAAAATGTGGATTTTCTTCCAATTGTTACAGGAGTATCATTAATACTTAAATAAGTGCATGTATACTCATTTATATTAGAGTTAATCTAAAATTTGTGCACACACAGTTGTTATCCTTCATCAGCTGTTTTCTTGTTCTCAAATCAGGCAAATTTTACCATTCAGTGTGATAAAATTTACAGTAAAATATTGGTAAAAAGTACCGGAAAGTCGGAGTGTCCCAGCTTTACCTATAGTTATTTACAGTAATATTAAAAAAATCTCTCTATTTAGTCATTTTCAATAAAACTGCTCAAAAACATAAATTTTTAAAAATTTAATGTACAATAAATGTCTCATCCCACCCCAGTATTTATTTCGTCAATGATTTTATACTTTCTTATTATATAGTTGTTTGCTAAACATATATCGGTGAATGCTCTACTTTTTCGACTTATGAATTTTTATGGACTGCTGAAGTTATGTATCCTACATGACGCGCATAGCATAATGAGAGGATTAAAAAATGTTGACTTTTTCTCTTTCTTTTAGTCCTTTAATTATTCATATCATAATAACCTATATTCACAACTGTTGGATAAGTATAATATATAAATGAAAACTAGGTAATTGAAAAGTTTTAAACGGTGAATCTTTCAGAAATTTAAATATGAACAAAATGAGCAATAAAATGTAAAAATCTTTTTATAAATATATTAGCCAGGAATGCTACACTGATAGATAACATTTAAGTGATACGAACGGTTCATTGTGTTCAACTAGATTGAAGTCGATTTAGTTGCTGTAAGTAAAAAAATGTAGTTATCTTTATTTGTTTAGCACAACTACAGAAAAGGGCCAGCTATTAAAATATTTAATAGTAGGAGCTATATATAACGATGTGAATATACACCGCCAGAGGACGCATGATACATTTAAATTTCCAATAGTAATTTTCTTAAAAATTCCAAATTCCTTATTCCACAGATATATCCTAGCAGCTCTAATTAATGAGATAATGATACTAACTCCTTGACTAACAGGCAGAAAAACCGCGTGTATACCAAAAGTGCCACGGAAGGAAAAAACTCGATATATGATCTCAGATCTACCACATTATATAGCAGCCATATTGAATTTTAAATTCTCACTTAAAATTCGTATTCAGCGACCCCAAAAATATTAAAGTACCTATAATAAGGAACAGACATGATATTAAAATGCGATTTAATTTTTTTTTCTACGATAGAAAATAGTTTAAAAACACTTTTATATATTGAATTTTGAATTATTTAATGCCTCTACGTTTTAGTATTAAATATTCAAAAATATAGAAATTCAAGTAGCTTTCAAAATGTAGACACATTTCAAAAAATATCTGCTCACGAAATATTTACAGTAAAAATATTTGAAAATCCACGTCTGTTCCCTATTGCACTATCGACCAATTTCCTTTTTTGCGTATTTTTCTGTCATTGACATTCATGGGTTTAAAGATGATTATATAAAGATAATGATATCTGCGGTAAATTATGCTCCTAATAACTTATTAAATTCGAATGTACAATAATACAAACCAAACCTAATTACCCATCATTAATACTTGAATGTTCATTCTCCTGAAACTGCTGCAGATTTGCCTGTAGCACCTATACCGCATCGACCCTCTTAAAACTTCCGCTGTACCTTTCCGCAATTTTCCCCCTCTCTATCTCCCTCTCGCTATCTATACATTCTGCTTATCGACGCGTAACTCGAAAGCTTCAGCTTCAGCCTCAGCTTGTTTACTGCTTTCCGCCGCTGTACTGGCTATTACGTGGTTGGCCTGCATCCTCGCGGCAAGGAGGCTCGAAAGAAATAAAGAAAGAAAGAAAGAAGAAGAAGCTCGAGGAAAGGAAGGGAAAGGAAAGGAAAGCTGTAGGTGGTATAGACAGGCAAATATAGACAACAAGGGAGAGCGAGCGAGAAAAGAGAGGAAGCTTCGAAGGGCTATAAATAGGGTGTATGGCTCGCCATCCGTATCAATCCAATCGACGCGAAAGCTATTATCGAGAGCCAGCCTCCTACTATTCACTGGAGATTCCCATTTATGTCGCAATTAATTAGAGTAACGCCAGGCTTGCACGAGCGAGAGAGAGAGAGAGAGAGAGAGAGAGAGAGAGGGAGAGACAGGCCGATTGTGTCCTGCGTGTTTGCGCCCTCGTCGCTGTCGTGTGTCGTGTGATATGTCGTTGTGTGTCTGTGTGTGCCTATCGTGTCGAGTCGTTGTAAACAGTCCAGCGAAGAGGAGAAGCAAGTTGGGGGAGGGACAAAGTGCAGCGGTGTGCTTTGTTTTGCGAAAAAGTTTGTGGAATTTTAGGCTATGAGGAGAATTTTGTTCCTGACTTGTACTTGACTAAGGAGTCAATGTTATAAAGTACCCCCAGAACGAGTGAAAATTTTCACAACCTGATTTTTGTACACAAAATCGCTCGTAATAAATGAAAGTTCGGACATTTAAAAGAATGGTTAGCATATGTTGAAAAACTATAATACAATGATAAAATTTAAGTAGAAAATCTTGTCCCGTGAAAAAATTGCGTTATGAGCTTAATTATATAAACACATAGAATTTTTAGCTAAATTAGTCTTATTTCGAGGGTGCGATGGATATCACAAAGGAGATTGCTGGGTTAATACAGCAGCGTCGTTTGTCGACTACAGCAAATATATTTGCTATAGAACCTAATATTTTTGTTCTTGTAAAACTATTAGTGTACTTGATACAACAGTCCAGTTGAACTATTTTTCTGTCGTAGCAATAATATTTATATGTGTGCAATGTATGCATAAATGTTTAAGTTATTACTAGATTTTTTTTTCGAAGTTACACTGAGAAAACTATATCGCAGCTGACAATATATTAAAAGTCGTAAAACTAAAAATTTGGAAAAAGTCATATTTCAATACGTAATGCAAATTTACATTAAATTGAAAAAAAATTATTAGTAAAAATTATTGTAAGTATTTACACATTTTATTAGGGTAATGATCTCCTTTAGGTAGCTCTCAATTATTGGAATTATGAAAATGTAAGGTTTATCGTCGTCGTTTATCTTTCATGTACTTCCTTGGACTGATCGAGGAAAAACTAATAAATATAAAAACTGATGAAATAGAGGACGCTATTTAAATGTATATTTAATTATAATCACATAAAAAGACTCGAAAATAACTATGTACCTATCTATTAACTACTCACAATATATAATAATTTTTACTTAAAAGACTTGTTGCCATATAGTTGATAAATATATGTAAAGAAATAAAGTAGCAATATATTACAAGTATTTTTTATATAATAAAAATGTACAAGTAGAATTGGGGTCGTATAGTTATTTTATTATACCATACTTGATTTTAAAATTATTGCTTCAATTTTTGTACTACTTGTGCTTTTTATGAATGGATAAATAATTTCTATAATAGATCTATAGTAATGGAAGGAATACGAAGTGAGTAGAAATTGGTACATTAATTTTATTCTCTGAAAACACGTAAATTTTATGTTAACTTGAATCATTCATCTAAACTTTTATGCCACTTTGAAATTTTAAGTATGTAATTTTTTTTTACGATGACTCTTTTTATGTGAATATAATACATTATTTTAGTATGCAATAGACTTTTACATTGTCGTACTAAAGCTTACGAGATTTATCGCTAATAGAGAAGTTATTCACTGCCACGGAGTCTACTAAGAAGAAGATGAACATTTTAACAAAGAAAATTACCTTTTCAAATATTTTTGTTTGTCAAATGTGATGTCTGTAGGATCGATTGATAACATTAAAATTGAATTACTTAACGCGATAATTTAAATCTTGAAAAGGTAAAATGTACTTATGGTACTTCTTATGAAATGAAGATTGTTGGTATTTACAGAGGATATAACTTGAAACTAAACTAGAGACGGGTCACTCGTAGTATAATATTCACTTTTCGTAGGAGAGATTTTAAAAAAGGTTATGATCAGATACAGAAATTTGCATTGCTATGGATAATGGTTCATAAACAAACTTGCGAATTATAAAAATTATTTAATTAATTTTAAATTGTTATAGACGTTGAATATTATTAAGAAACATTTAAATTCAAGATTCCTTCTTCATTTTCTATAGATTATAAAAAATAATAGCATCATTATTTGTCTAAAAATATTAAAATTTCATTATTTCATAAAAATTCATAAAAAAATACATGAAAAAGTATTTAAAATAGTTTTAAAAAGTTAAGTAAATATTTAGACTTAATGTACATTGTTAAATAATCTCTAAAACAATTATTTAAATTTTCAATTATTTAAAATTGTTTTTTTTTATTATTTAATTTTTAATCTATCTTGATGTAAAAAAATGTGCAATAGATTCCCACATTCTCCTATAGAATTTGATCGTTTCTGACAAATTTATTTCGGCCAGGCTACGTTGTACGCGGAAATGATATACGTGCAGAATCTAAATTGATGTGTGCGAGAATATGTGTATATAAAAAGTAGCAATAACTAAATTAGGTACAAGTCCACGAGTTATGGTTGGTGTTTTCGTCGCGCAGAGGTGTCACAAACTGAAATTGGAAAAATAGGTCAAGTACTTTTATCCTTTTTTGTTGTGAAATATTTCCGCACTTTAATTAATGGACGACTGCGCTGAAATGGTCAAGATTATACGTATCCAGAATCTACATGGAGTACCGGAAATTCGGTATAAAAAGCTCAATGCAATTAAAAGTACGAGTAAAAATGTTTTTTTATTTTTATTACAAATTCAGTGTATTCTTCAATTATACAAAACTAACTTCGTTGTAAAGCTTCACTATTAATTTATTGTTTTATCAAATACAATTTATCTCCTCAAATATATAAAATATTTTGTTGAAAGTTTATTTTACATATTTCCTACATGATCTTTACAGATGAAAAAAATATGAATGGCTAAAAGATCATAGTTTCTTCCCTTAATTTCGTATGAACCATGTGGATGTCGATTTCTGTTTCTCCAAAGTTATAAATTAATCAAACGATACATATAAATTATTATTTCCGGAGAAACAATGTTTGAATACAAAATCAGTTTTTTCTTTAATTTGTTAATCCCTAATTATAATATACCTGCAAATAATTCTGCCAGGCATAAAACAAATGAATGTTCGTATGTACGATTCGAAACTAACGAGTTAAGCACCATAAAATCAATACTAATATTATTTCGAATTATCGGTTATCCGCGAGATAGGCCCCTGGTGGAAATCAGACCAAGATTAATGCGGTCGGAGGGTTAATTTATAGCTACATTTAATAGGTCGAAAATGTTTAACTGAAATCGGCCAAAATGAATCCTGTATCTGAGTGAGATTAGCAGGAATATTAATGACTTAAATAAGTGAAGTGATAAATGCTTAAACATTGGGTAAAAATGAGCACTTAATACTATATAAAATGCCAGCAAATTAATAGCCCTCCCAGGGATAAAAACGGTATGAAATTATACATATTTAAAAAAATCAATAAAAATACAAGTACATTTCTTCATTTTTTTAAAAGTAGTGTACACTTTGTAATTATGTTTATAATACGTATAATCGTATGTATTAATGAATACTTTTAATTTTTTTATCTAATTACTTTGACTAAATAAAAATTCTTGCATGCCTTTTTACTCAATTTATAATGCTTTAAAAATATAAAAACAAACTTTAATTAGTCATTATACATTTTTACATGTGACGTAATTCTGGGTGTAAAACAACAATTTAGACACTTATCATATTTCCATAGCTCTGAATTTAGGAACGCTGAGGGTAAAAAGAACTTTTTCAGATCTATGTGCTAGTGTGATAACTGCCAAATTTATCTGGGATGTCAAGCGTGAAAATGTCTTACAGACATACCACGGAAATTTCAATTTTTATATTATGGTAAAAGTCATGCCGCGAGAATTACAATTCCGACGTTTACACATGATTCGTCGTGGACTAACAGAATATTCAGACATTTTATACATTCAAATATTTTCACATCAATAAAATATATACTGCTTTGAATACTTATTTTCATGTTTTATGTTCTCAAAGAAATATTCTACATTCCTGGTGTCAACAAAAATTTGTTATTACCTAAACTAATCATTATCCAGGAAGGTATTTCCAAAGTTACAGATTAATATTCGATATTTAATTGAACCTAAAGTCAAGTTTGAAGCATCCCATGTATGCAGATAGAAAGCCTTAGGAGGTGCATTTCTCTCAGAAATCGATTTTTCTTACTTAAATTAATAGTTAGTAATAAGGAGACTATATGTTGCTAAGTTACATATGGATATTCGATATCTAAACGTATTTGTTATCAAGTTTTCAGTTATTATCAAGTTGCGCGTATACCTATATGCAAGTGTAACAGAATGTGAATATTTGAACCCTTTCAACCATCTACTATTTGAGTTATTGTTATTTCCCAACGTTCTAAGGGTTGTGATTTGATAATTATACAATCGCGATTTCATTTTTTTCACTTTTAATCCATTAGTGAAGAAATTTCACTGTAAAAACATACTAATAAATCTTATTCTTTAGAGTTTTGGGATCACTGATTTTGAATTGAAAGTTAAATTTTGAAAATCCAATATTGCGGTTCCAGTATACATGACCAATAGTATCAGAAATTCATAATTTTTTATGAAAGTAGATGAACTGGGTCTTTTTTAATCACCGAATTATAATTTGAAGCCAGATTTTAAGAATTCAAAATGCCATCAGGTTCGATATGATGAACCTAAATTAGTAAAATTTATCGTGTTTCATAGTTGAATTTATATAGCGACCAAAAAAAAAACCGTGTATCAATTTTTATGAAAAATTTTTCTTCTAATTTCAGTACGCCACATTGGATTCGCCATTTTGGATTTGGAAATTTCTAAGATGTAATTTCAGATTTGAACTTAGCGACCTCAAAAACATAGAAAGCCGTGAAAACATAGAAAAACGATTAAAAGCGTTTTACTCAAAACGATTTTTTCGCGGTGGTCGTGGTACGAGCATTTTTAATATATTCTTCTACAAATTCGCGATTACATAATCGACTAAGACTATTAAATAAAAAAAGAAATGCCGACTTCGGCAGCTTCAACATTCAAAGTCCGCTGTACGGCAATTTCTGATCCAATTTGTATAAACAAATTTTGTTTCTTACTATTAAATAGCAAAATCACTGCAAATGTATCAAATTTGCGGCCGACTAAGTGCAGACCACCCCCTCGAAATCACATCAAATCTTACAAGACACTGAAACTCTATCCATCCCGAGAATCGGCTATAAACGCTTTCAGGACGATTTCGCGACTGGTTTTACGACTGCACATCGTGTCGCAAGCTGACATCACCGGCTACATTAATCTATCAGGACGTGTACGTGCATAACTACAACCTCGTAAGAGCTCGCTGGAGCTGGGGTTATTATATACGCGCGTATGTCACGTGTGCGCGCAACGTTAACTGTTTCGGCGCTATACAAAGTGCATGCAAATTGCCCGGCTGCACATTCACCGCGGCGACATTGCGCAATTGGTGAGGAGCATTCGACTTGTTCCGAAGTCGAATGGCTATTGGACGATATTGATTTCGATGCACAATGCGAACGCTGAATGTATTGTAGTTATTGAAGTTGTGGGAAATCTGATGTGGAGAATGAACGTTGGAAAAGGACAGTTTTGTCGATGCGAAGGTTTCACTTTGAGGGGTGAAACTAGTCTAAGGCATATTTATTTAATCTACGCTTTTTTTAGATACATAATTTACGAAATTAAAAGACTTTTTATTTATAAGGACTTTTTCAAACATTAATACATGAAATAATACTTTTAAAAAACTTTCTATTTTTAAAATTTCGAATTTTATTTTAAAATCCTGTATTAAAAATCGGTAAAGCTATCTAAAACGTTCACAGAATACTTAAAATACATAATCTTCGGTAAAACTTAAAGATTCTACAACAGCTTTAAAAACTTTTTTTTAACACTTTTATACAAATTTATCGGAATTTGTCTGAACTAAGAGGGGAAAAGTACGTACTACACTATTTACCAGTATTAATGTTATCTAAGCAGCCAAGTAATATTGTTATAAAGTTAAAAATGGGTGACCATGCAATAATATAATTTGATCCAGGTCTTATATAACTATTTTTTCTTAAAGTACAATAAAGTTTTCTTTTGTTTTTTAACTTTAAAATTTATTTTTAACACTAGGTGAATAAAAGTATCGAATTTAATGAATTACAAAAGTCCATTCAGATCTTAAAAAGAGATCCTCAACATAGTGATAACCAGACAATTGCTGGATTTGGAATAGGAGTAAGTTTCCATATTTAGTATTGTATCGACCGGAAATCAAACTTAGGTAGAGCAATTAAAAATATACGAAGTTTCAGTTAACGCGTTTGTAAGTACCATAATAAAATCGATGCAATAAGTAATTGTAATGCTAAAGGGAATTTAACGTGGAAAATTGCAAATTTCTTGAGTAATTATAATTGCAAAATAATTAGAAAATAGAAATAACTTATGAAAGTTGGTAGAAAGGGAATACAAGAGTAGGAGGAGAGTAACTGCTAGACATTGCTCGCGTGAATGTGATGGTGTAACACGTGACCATGGAGCGGGGGAAGTCGCCGGCTACGAGAGTGCGCGACAATTGTATTATCAGTGCGAGTGTCAAACGAGAGTAAAGGGGTCGAGATTAGTGACAAGTTCGGTAGGCAGACCCGGGTCGAAACGCATCAATCTGGTGAATTTGAATTCTGCCAACGATATTGATAATACGAACTCCTGTTTGATCTTTTACAAATACAAGCAATTTCCCCCTTTCTTACTGACATACTTTGAATTAATCTATCTCGCGAGACATTTTATACAAATTTTGTATTTCAAGTAGATAAACCAGAGCCTAAGTGATTGAATGCCGCCGCGCCGTCGTCCTGAGACCCGGACAAAATAAATTCTTTATCTATCTATCTATCTATCTTTAAAAAAATGTACAAAAATGAAAATAATGGGGGTTAAGACAGATAGCATTCATTACCTATCTGTCTTGCAATAAATTCTAGTAATTTGAATAATGAATCCCTAAATTTCTTATAGTTCAAATTTACTAATCAGTCTAGTAATGATTATTTTTTTGTCCGTGCATTTTTACTAAAAAGTTACGCACTTATTTGTTGTTAATTTGGAAATGATTTAATTTATCCACTGAGATATACTTTGTAAATGTGTTTATGGAAATAGCTCTGTGTCAGTTTCTTTCTTTATCAATAAACAAAAACCAAAATTATTTTCAAGCAATCCCATTCTTTCTATCAGTAAAATGTGATGAATTTAAAACCTGTAAAAGCTTTTTCCTTGTGCTCATATCGTTCGCGTTATATACTGCGAAAACGATATCGTAAAATATTACGATATTGACGCCCTACAAAATTGCTAATAAATTTTTTTTATAGTAATATATTTTTACATAAAACTTTTAGATACAATTTTTATTAGATTTTAGGATATTCAATATTGTGAAATACAAAAAATATCTTTAAACGTTTTATGTAAAATTATCATTTTCAAAAAAATTTTGATTAGCAATTTTTTACGATATCAATATCGATATCAATATTTTATAATACGGGTTTCCTCAGTGTACAGTTATTTAATAAGGCTGCAATGGAGCTGTCAGATACATGAATGAATAATGAATAATAATTCTTATTAACAAACATTTATAAATACTAGCTACACCACGCGCTCGCTTACACTCGCATCGTATAAGTTAAAATTAAAATAGCAGCATAATGATAAAATCTTTGTATGCAATATTATTATTGAGATATTATTAATATAGTATATACAGTGCGCAATACAGTGCGCGAAGCGAGTCTATGGCTACAGCTGTTAAACTTGGAAGTATGTTTAAATATAAATAGATGATGATAAGCTATTATATATTTTCAATCAATACGTGAAATCATTGGCTCGGGTGCTTAGTTGCACGCCCGTGGGGTTTGAGAGTGAATCTAAGAGTTATTTAGTTTAATTTTATTATTTTTTGTTTGAAAATAAAATGACTATTTATTAAGATGAATCATGAATGTTGATGTATGAATTTATATATTAGTTTTATAGTTTAACATTTAGTTGACCATCAAATGAACTATCTATGATTATACATATCATAATTTTAAGTTGCAACATTTTTAAACATTTTAGTTTAAGGGAACTATATTTTTTTAAGTTATAAATCCTGATACTGCAACACGAATTTTAACTTAATTATTACATTTTTAAGTTCTAATTTAGAAGTAGTCTTTAAAAAAAGATTAAATTAATAAAATAAAATATAAAAATAATAATAATTTTTTATTTATATAAAATATGTGTTTATGGACTGTGATAGTGATAGTCATATTTTTAAATTCTTTATTAAAGAGCGCTTTATTATAGAATCATAATAGAGAAGAAAAAGTGTGTAATTTATATTTCCAAAAGACCACGTCACTGGTCTCTGTAATGTCGACTAAGACTGGAGATTAGGCATTAAAATTAAAGAATATTAAATAAAAAAAGATAATAAATCAGTAATTGAATCTCAGAAGCAATCTAAGGCATTCTAAAAAAGAGTATTTTACTGCATATTGATTAACTTTTTATTTAGTTTAAGTGATTATTCAATAACCTTTGTGTTTGCAAATTGAAAGCAAAAAATATCGGCAATATATGATATACGTCGATTAGAACTTCATCAGCATTATTGCTCTCATTTTGTTAAAAATCAATATCTTTATTATAAAGGAGTCGCATTGTTCATCATGAAAGATATTCAAAACGGAATTTTGGTTCCAAATAACAACAGAATTTTATGAAACTTGAACAAGTCAATGCTTACACAAATTTTAAGTGCATACTATGTGGATCGTTTTATAAAAAACTTATTTTTCTTCGAGTAATTATTTAAAATACAGAAGTCAATACACAGATTCCAGTAAAAAATTTCAATTCTTGAAAACTACTACCCTTTGATTTTATATATATATTATATGATTTTCAAAAGATTCCATTATTATTTTGATTCTAAAAACACGCTTTATAAATACCTTTTACTTCCCCATAAGTACATACGTTCTAGCAAATATATATCAATTTGTTGTATTATCCTGCAAAAAGACCAATAATTAAATTATTTAATTATTTTATATTTAATTTTATATATAATCAATGAATGACAATCTTAACTCTGTAAAATAATGAGTGAAATTTTGTAGATCTATTTATATATATGTATTACGTTTACTATTCATTAGTTACATTTATTATTATCAGTATTATCTTTAATCTAAGAAATAAAATACATTTTACATCAATTTTATGTAATTAATTCACGTTGAATCTTTCCGATTTTCAAGAATACTTAGATATACGAAATAATAAATCAACATAAAAAGCATATTAAAAACATAATATTATGTTTAATATTAATTTTCATGATTTATTATGATTATTACTTTCTCCAAAGCAATAAATAAAATACATTTTACATTTATTCTGTCTGTAATTCACGTTAAATATTTCCGATTTTTGTAAAAACACAGATATATAAAATGATAAATCAACACGAAAAGCAAATTAAAAACATAATATTATGTTTATTATTAATTATTATGATTGATTATTAACATTATTATCTGTTGTGCAAGGAATTAAATACATATAATATTTATTTTATGTCTTTAATTCACGGTAGATTTTTTCGATTTTCGTAATTTTTCAGATATTTGAAATACTTAAATTACATAAAAGAATGTATTAAAAATATAAATCTATGTTAACTGAATATTTTTTTTTATGTAGAAAATGAATGATCAGAAAAAGGAACAAAACTAAATGGCGCCAGCAGACAACATAAACGACGCATTAAAAACATTAAAATGTGCTAGAAGAACATTTTTAATTTTGTAAGCCAAAAATTACCACAAAAAATCGCAAAATGAAACACAATAAAATAATAAAATAATTGACTCAGGCCGAAATAATATAGAAATACTATAAAAAAGTAAAAATAAGGTCAGAAGCCACAATTGGGCATAGCGCGTTTCTTACACATAAGAATTATACACGTAATTATTGTACACAATTTAGCATTGGTCAAATTATATATAGATATATTTGACCAATGCTAAATTGTGCAGAATAATTACGTGTCCAATTCTTATATGTAAGAAACGCACTATGCCCACAATTGGACAACAGAAACCATAATTATACCAAATACAAAACTTAATAAAACCATAAAATATGCTAGCAAAATATTTTTTTTTGCAGGAAAAGAATGACCATAAAACAACAAAATGACACAAAAAACAAAAATATTATAACTCGTTCGATATAATTAAGATATAGTTGAAAAAAATGCTAAAAAGATATCAGAAACCACAAAACTGACAGACAAAAAGAGTTTAAAACCATAAAATCGTAATAAATATGTTAACTACATACGTCTTTTTGTAATAAATCAATACAACATAATAAAAGAAAATAAATTGCAACACAAAAACGGTTCAAAATTACGAAAGCGCTAAAAAATTGATGAAAAACTGAATTTCATGATTATTTGGAATATTAATATAATATAGATGTAGATTGCAAATAAATATATTATGAAATTTGAAAGTGATCCACGTTGAAAATGTTGACAAATTACATTAGCGATTCCAAATAAATTTGACGTTGGCCAATATGATGTAAAATTGACCAAAACGTAACAATGAATTATTTGTTAAAAAATTTGCTTGTGCTAAGAAAAATGACAACGTTACATAAAAGCTGATTCGGATTCGCGGCTATAACATCATTTTCCGACATACATGTTGAATAACCAATTTTCTAGACCTTCAATAACAGTTTTGTAACTGAATTTGAATTTCTGATGATCGGGAAGAATCTAGAATATCCGTTTAGTTTTTTTTATTCGATTCCTCTCGGGGAAAAATATGTATTTATCATTCGTATCAACAAAGTAAAAGAGCAAGCTCTCATAAATCTTCTGCAAACCCTTTGTTTCAAAATTAATTATCCAGCATATCCGGTCAACGTCCCAATCTGAAATTCCGCAGACTCTCAATTATCACATTAGAACTAATCCCACCTGATTCCCTTGCTATTAACTTTCGCGCGAGCACTATCTTAAAGAAGCTATTACCGTCAGATGCATTAGCGCATTATACCCACAAGTCCACCATATAATACACGCGTGCAACGCTGCACTCTCATATCGCTCCGTTTAATTGTGCATATCGACGGTAATTTCGCCGTCTCCGTGTGTGCATGCGCGCGTGCAATACGATAACTGCGAGCAGACACGAAGCACACGGACTTTTTTATCTCTCTCTCTTTCCAAACGACCAAAAGTCATAGGATTTCGCGTGTGTCGAATGGGTTAAACTTGGCGCGTGCAATCGAACACGTATATGGGTACAGAAGTACCTACACCAGTTGGAAGCACGATTATTTACAAAAACAGCTCGTTACACCGAGTACAAAAAGAAAGATATACGATCTCTTCTTTTTTGGTTAGAGTTCGGAGTATACAGATACGCTGGCGAGCAGTAACTTCCGAAATGGCTCGAGTTTTATTGTGGGGTATAAATCGACGAACAACTTGGGTGTATATATACAACGCGGTATCGCACGGAGAGTATGTGTGTATAGGTATAATAAAATAGGAAGCAGATCAATCGCGTTGGAATTGTTATACTCACACTGATTGCCCTCTTGAGCGCCGAAGGCGACGAGCATCTTGGCCAGCTGCCGGTTATTGCTCAGCACCGCCACGTCTAGAGGTGAAAGCCCATCGCTATTTACACTGCAATCAGAAAAGTTCTGGGTTAGCTTCGGTATCTTTGCGTTATTATGAAAATGGATGCGAGCACGGGTGCACGCGGTTTTTCCGTATGAAGAATAATGAGGCGACTGACCCCACTGCTGACAGTTTCAGTTGAGATGTAAAGTATTTTGTTGGTTTCGGATATTGTTTGTTTATTTTTTACTCATTCGGTTGATTTGATTTATTGGGTTTAACTTAATGGACTGATTTGACTGATTCACTTGATATTATGACAAGTCTGGCACACTTGGCAGATTTGTTCATTTTTAACTTATTTTGTTAACTTCTAACCCATTTGGTTTATTCGTAACTTATTTGTTAATTTTAACTTATTTTGTTTATTTCTGATTTATTTTATCGATCTGACTGGTTGATGTATGCCCGGCATTTTTACGAAACTGAATAACCTGGGGAAAAAATGACATACATAAGCATGTACATCAGCTACGCTGAACCCTTATTATATCATCGGAGATATGAAGAGGTCCTTGTAATATTATGAAAGTTACTTGTAATATAGTCATACATATTAATCATTTTATATGATTGTATATAATTGTATATAATGATTTGCCTTTATTTAAATATATTATGTATTAATTATTATATATATATATATATATATATATATATATATATACACTTAATCTTTAGAGGCGTCAATTACTGACTTTTAATTAAAGAATATTCATTTACATACAATATTGATTAACAGAATTCGTACAAAAATGATGATCTCGGGAAAAATAACATATAACCATAATCACTAAACTTGTGTATGCTTATATATGCGTACATAGCACTGATTGTTTTATATGATTATATATATATATATATATATAATCATATAAAACAATCAGTGCTATGTACGCATATATAAGCATACACAAGTTTAGTGATTATGGTTATATGTTATTTTTCCCGAGATCATCATTTTTGTACGAATTCTGTTAATCAATATTGTATGTAAATGAATATTCTTTAATTAAAAGTCAGTAATTGACGCCTCTAAAGATTAAGTGCAATAGCTATATTAGTTATATTATATTAAAATATAAGGTTATATTTTTAACTGAAAATATTTAATATTTAGATTATTATTGAAAAGTTCAGCAAACACAGACTTAAAAAAAATCAGGTAATTAATTAATTAAGTTAGAATGTGAAGCATGTTTCGTATTATGTTTGAATGCAATAAAATTAGAAATATACGAGCTGTCAATAGAGGAATCGTTAATGCCTCGTCTTCACTGACAGTTTAATAGAGTCACGCTTTAACTTTCAATATCGAATAACAGTATTTTGTTTAGAAAAGTAAAATATTTTGTTACGAAAAAATAGAAGAAACAAATCTCTGCACAATAGAACTCTTTAAAATTTCGAATCGCGTGACCCCTCACTTGAGATTACAACAGAAAATATCACGTGTAAAGCAGCAAAATCACTTGAACAGTTAACAAAACACTTTCGAGAATTAATGTAAAAAGTGGCGCGAGACGTCTCACCCTACTGTTTCCGCGAAATTTCATCCAGCTTCTGCCAACCGTCAAATGAATTTCCCCGCAAATTTCCACGTCCACTTGTTATCTCGCAATCTCGCGCTATCTCTTTCTCTATAGCCCGGCTAATTTAACCTCAAAAAAAAGAAAAACAAAGCGTATAATAAGACTATTTATAACTCACGATGAAAAAAAAGAAGAAATAAAACAAAGAAAATAAATAAAAAAGAAAGAAAGAATTCCTCAGCTTGCAAGTTTCTTTTATCTGCGCTCCTCGCGCGTCGATCAAACTTTTCTCGTTCTCTTTCCGGGAGGACACGAGGAATATATATACTTCCTTCCCACCGCACGCTTGGGAAAAAGAATGCTCGGGACTTGATTATATCTAGGTGCCCTCTTAGGACCTTAATCCGTCGTCGTATATGAGAAACTTTTTCGTTGACGGAGAAAGAGCGAGCGCGTGCAGCGGAGAAATTGCAAAGAAAGGGAGCGCGTGGTTCGTCCGATGGATGGACGTTCATATATATATAGAATATGCTTCTAGTCCACTCGAATTAGACATGAAAATGCCCAATAGATGAAAATTAGTATTTCGCTCTTTATTGACGTTGGGATGGGAAAGTTTTTCGTGCTAACTTTTTGTTGTTCAAAGATTGGCGTCGTTGTTGGTTGGTAAGAAAGACAAGTTTTAGCCTGCATTGTTGAGTATTTCTTGTTGAACTTTCGTTTGCACCGAGTGGGTGAAATTTCAGTGTCCGTGTAACTTGAAAAATTCGATCGCATTGTATACGCGTTTAATTAAATGCATTATTCATTCACGTGTAATTGCAAATTCAAATACGGATTCTTGAAATTTACATTTGAAGACACCGAAATGTATGAAAATTTATGAATACATATCTGAATTTTCAGTAATTAATTGGATTCTCAGGTAGTATCCGCTTAAATTATCAATCGCAGTATAAATTGATATTTTGTGAAGTGCTTGAAAAAATTTACTGAGATGGAAGGGTAATCCTCATAGAACTTTTACTTTCGCCAAAAAGAAATGGACTTATTCAAAACGGAGCACATCTGTTTCACACGTTTTTATCCATTAGCGTTAGGCTAAAAATTGATAAAACGATGAAATTAGCCATTAAGAATAACATTGGGTTCACATCTATCAAATTATCCTTTACTATCGATCTGAGAAGTCATGTAACTAGCAACGTAGCTCCTGTCAGGCCTCTAATATATCACTAATTAATGGATATACGAAATAATTAATTTATTAAAAAATGTTATTAGTAAGAGACAACACTAATTAATGGATTGAAGCAATATTTGGTTAACAGAGCAATGTTGTGTATGAGATAAAATTATTGAATTAGTAACGTTTCGGACCTCATTTATTAGCGCGTCAAAATTCATTATTCAGATTTCCTCTTTCATTTCTTCTATTTTATCGTATTTGAATTATTCATAACTTTTTAATTAATTAATTAACATTTCAACATCAATGTTTCACACAATAATTGTAATGATATTCAACGAGTTTAGTCAGAGGTTAAAGGGCTGGAAATATGATATTTACAAAGTTTTAATTGACTGAAATTTGAGTGGGATCTCACAGGCACCAGGTGGGTAGTTAAGGGTGAAACGATATCGTTCAGGTGATAATCGGACAAACTTATCTGTGGAAAGTTCTCAAATCTCGGAATTTAAATTTACTATTTCACCATATCATATTTTACACGAACATCTATTGAACTCACAGAGTTTTAAAGAAGTGTATCTATAAGTGTTATTTCTTACAGATACGCTTTTTTGTATTTAATTTAAAATAGTCATTGTTCTCGTTACTTTGTCAAGTCTAGATTTTGTTTTGCTTTTTATTGAGGTAAGAATATGTTTAAAATAAGAAAAGTTATGATGAAGTTATCAAATTCTGAAATGCTGAAAGTTAAAGATACAAAAAAGAAGTCACATAGTTTCCGAACTCCCACATTGTTTTATGATATACTTTATTGTACTAGTGCATAGTATTCTGCTACATGCTATTAAATATGTAACCAAGTATCAAAGTGTTTACTTAGGACTTGAAATAAGAACTTTACATGTAACGTAAACAAATAGAACTTTTCACATAAAAATCTCTATCTGAGCAGTGACACAGTTTCTTCACAATACAACCGGAAGAAAAACTCCAGTTAACATTATTTACACTCATATATTACCAAGATACACAAGAGCTAAAAGTTCCATAGATTCACCCTGCAACGAATTTGAAAAAAAAATTCTTTAACAGCTCAGTTAACCCACTTAACGTACGGCTCACCTGTTAATGTTGACGTCAGTAGATTCTAAAATGGCCCTCGCCTTGTCGATGTGCCCGTGTTCCACGGCTGCGAAGAGAGCTGTCACAGATAAGAGAAGAAGGCATAAACGTTTAATTATCGCTGACACTTACTTCGCAACGCCGACGTCGCGAGGAGAATATGGGAATTTACTTTTAAAGAGCGCAAGTTTGGGGGACACGAGCCTGTTTTGACATTCGAAGAGTAATGCAAATATATTATTCATGATATTTCAATTTTTCGTTCGCATAAAGTAAGGTTATTTTAAGGCATTTTAAGGGATGCAGAGGTCATTTATCTCTTTAGGGGGGGGGGGGTGCATGATATATAGAGAAGTTTGAGTGACAATTTTAGGGCCGAGTTTCACGCGATGCACGACTGAACAAGCAATTTTTAATAGATCGACTTGAAGAAGCATCGTTCTCTTGAAAACAAGTTTAACACAGTTAAATAATCGTATCTATTCTAGACTAATAATATTCATTAAAAATATGTAGTGCTAAGCTGTGTAAGGTACTTAAAATTTTTATAAAATTAATAAACTATTGGCATAAACGTAACCGTTTCCTAATTCTCTTAGAGAATTTCGAGAAAGTTTTAATTAGTTACACATTGCTTCTGCAGTCGTGTAGCACGCGAAGCTAACGTTTTTATTTCAACATCTCTAAGTATTATGAACTAACGAAAAGAGATAATTAAATAATTCCAACATATATCAAATCTTTCAGCTATACATTCTTGAAATAGGTCGATTTTTGTACAATTTTGTATAAAATAGCGAGTAGCAGATTTCCAGCATTAAAAATGATTGATTCTATAATTTTCGCCCACCATATTGGATCGGTAATTTTGTATATTACAATGTTAACCTCAAATTCGTTATCAATCTCAAAAATCTATGATAAAGTCTATGTAAATATATTCATATCAAAATATTTTATATAATCTTGGAATAATTAAATTATTCTTGAAGAAATGCTATTTTCGAATTAAACAATATTTATTTGTCCAACTAATTTTTACGGTCAGTGATTTTTAAGCTATCTAAAAGCATGCGAGATAGCATGTAAAAATATCAGCATACAAATGTTAAAACAGCCGTATAAATCATAAAAATCTGCTATATAAAAGCTACCGTCACGGACCCAGTTCCTGATCAGTACCCAATTCCTGATCATTTGGTTACATTTATTACTATTTTGACTTAAATGTATAAAAAAATTTGTTTTAAAAAAATAATTTGTTATAGTAACTATTTCGTAGTCATATAAAAGAACTTTAAAAGTTACTAGTAAAATACATTTTTAAGATAAAAAATGTTAAAGTTAGACGTTGTTGACAACGTCATGATTGACACCATCTTACTGCAGTTGACTACAAGTGAGCATGCAAAGAAATTTACATCATTTCTTTAAAATTTTGTAATAGATCGTAGAAAAACTTATGTAATTAAGTTATTCAACAGTTTATTCGTATAAATCACTTAAAACATTCATATAAAATATTATTGATATTTGTAAAAACGTGTGATTAGAAATAGGATCCAAATTCTTATCGTTTACCCAATTCCTGATCAGTATTAATAACATGTTTTAAGTGTGTTTAAAAATCTTAAAATACACAAATATTTGTAATAACATAATTCTATAAGTAGTTTTAATCCATACGTAAATAATGTATCATGCAAAAGTCGCAGAAAACGTGACAATAAATCACAACACTATGTGCATTTTATAGGTTATAATATATGCTCCCACGCGAGTTTATATCGTGCAATAGACAGAGTACGAATAACCGAACACTTTTACCTCGCCTAAGTTTCACATTTATAATCACACAACCAAAAAATGTTATATTTTAGTATATCTACTGTATTAGTATTGCTTAATAAGTTTTTGTTTATCATATCATATAAAATACTTATGCGTCAATAATATATGTGATCAGGAATTGGGTCTTGATATGATCAGAAACTACTCCCATACAAATCTTAAGTGATCAAGAATTGCTCCCACAGCTTTTTTTCTTTGAGGCTTTATATTTAACTTAATTTTGATTATTTATGTGTTTTTTCAATTTTATATTAAAGATTAACAGTTATATTTGTTATTAGAAATTTAATTCTCCATGAATACCTCATCTTTACGCTTTGACACAACAAATAACGTGACGACGTGCCTTAACTGATCAGGAATTGGGTCCTTGACGGTATACATGTCATACACTATACACCATCGCTTAAAGGATTAAAATACTTTAAACTAATCCTATTTTACGTGAAATAAATGCCGTCAATATCGGTTAATAAAGTCGCAAGAATTAATTAACCTTTAAACGTTTGCCTCTCAAATTTCAACGCAGGCTCATCCTCCCTCGCGCAATTCTACGATTTCACTGCTGGGAGGGGGGAGAAAAGCCCGTTAAACCCACGAGTTTTGATTGTGATTTGAATAATTGATGATGCCCATCTCGGTATAATCATCCAATTGGCCGCGATCAGCCTCGTTTAACGTGATTTTCAAAGTCCGCGCAGTCCCAGTCGCTTTGTTCTCTCGCGCGCATATCGATCCCGCCGAGGCGCAAATGCATACACACGGCATTTATTCCCGAAAAGAGCGACGGAAGAGCGGCTAATAATAGCGCTCGCGCGCAAAAATAAAAGATCCGTGATATACTGTTTCAAACGAGATTTGACTGTTATTGGGAAACGTTCCTTTTGTCCGAATCGAGCGTCGTTTTATTTTTATTCGAAATTCTCGATAAAGCGGTGCATTCATTTTCATACATTGAAAGAGAGAGATGAAATTGTAAACCAACAGACAACAAGCGCGCTGATCTATCTAAACAATAAAGATTACGGAAGAGACATGATAGTTGTGGTTGTTCTCTTATATTTAAAATTAAACTTTGTTGTTAAAAGTATACAAAAAAGAAAATGAAAAAATGCATAAATCAATATTTTATGAACATATACTGTATCAATCAAGTGATGAAGAAATTCAACATGGTAATGCAACAATGTTAAATTTATGTAGATAAACAATCGTAGTATAATAAAAACACGCAATTTAACGGAAAATAGGTTATAAAGATTTTTCTCTATATTTACGATATAAATCAAGACACGCAACAAAGATTTCTTTATAAGTATACAAATAAAAAAATTATACGTGCAGCAGCTATATTATATGACCATTTAAAAGACAATGGACAGGTTAAACGCTACTAAAAGTTATTAATAATCAAAGAATTTTTCTAGAAATACCTTTCTGTAGTGACCTCTTATACAAGATAAATATTTAAGTTATGACAGAATCCCATTATAAACCCAAAAATAGCTATTTTTCACGAATGTTCTGTATTATGTATCTTAAACGATCTCATAAAAATTTAATCGAAAAATATTAATATTTGAAGCCACAGCAGCCGATGGCGTGAACGTCCTTAACAAAAAGAGCAAAAACGGGCGGGTATATTTCTTCCCACACGAAGCTCGGAAATAAAATATTGAAACTGCTTCTTAAAATATGCTACAATGGACTCAGTTAAGCGTAGATTTTCAAAAGTGTTATTTTTAGAAAAATGAGGAAATTTAAAAAGATCTTGCAAAAAGCGTTTTCTTTAATTAAAAAAGAGAACTAATTATGCAATCTAAAATTCTCTTTAACTGAAGGTATTATCTAATTACGAAGATCTCCTGAAAATTCAAGTTAATTACTTAAAAATTGACTGAGATATGACATCGACCCGCCTAACTAAAAAGAAGTTCTTTTGATGAAAATGCGTTTGAATTTTCAAAAGATCTATTTCGAGCACTTGAAGTACCTTCACAAAATTTTCCGTAACTTCGTAGGTTTTTCGAATTTAATTATGAAAATATTGTTTAGATACTTTTGAATCCAAAACGATTAAGAAAATGCAACAAAAGGTCAATTTCTTTTAGAAATTTTAAAAGTGGAATCACATTTTTAGTAGCACAATACTTTAAACCCAACTATTTTATCAAAATAATTATTGAATTTTTAAGTTATTGTTTATCTTGTTTAAGAGGTTAGTATAGATGGTTTTTTCTAGAAGAGTACTTATCTTGTAAATTATTTATGGAAACGCGTCGTCGATAAGGAAGGCTTCTTCTTGCAGATTGCACCTCCGTTTAGTATTTATAAATTATCTAATTATTTAATCATAAAAAAATTACATATAGCAGTTACGTACGAGCATTGTTTTGAAGTACATTAAAAAATTGACCGCATTACGATACTATGTCTCTTCCCTAGGATATAATAGAGCCAATTACTGTACCCTTTATCAATTACTGGACCCCCGATATTTTTATTTTGAAGAATTATATAATTACATAGTAACTCGATAAAGAGTGGTGCGTTTTAACATAAACTACTTATACATGCACATGCTATGTGAACTTATAAATGTATATATGTCACGGCAATTGATGCAAGGTACAGTAATTCGCTCTCTCTTAATCCACACACTCGAAAAAATCAAAGAAACATAAAATAAAAAATGTGCCAAGCTGTCTAATAGGTACCATGCAAATGTATGTTGAGGGAGGGTTGTGCCGTGAGGGGGTTGATGTGTATCGACGACAAGTTGATCAGCTGATACTGGTGATTGCGTTGCTGCTGCAGCTGGTGTTTCTTTTTGCCGAAGCTCTCCAGGAACTCCATCCCTTGTAGCGAGTGCAGCTCTGCGGCGAGTAAAATCAAAGAAAAAAAAATAAAAGCACAACGAAATGAAAAAATAAAAGACATTGAATTTGCAAAAAAAAGAACGAAAAAGCATTACAAATATGCGCACAGTAATAAAAGGTGCTAGCGCTAGAGTAAAATGTGGACGTTTGAAGCGCGCGATAAGGCGTGGGCACACAATGAACGATTGTAAAGACATTTTTAAAAGGGCATGTACTTTGAAAATATTATTGTTGGTAGAAATGTGATCATTTAGGCTAGGGGGAACAGTTTTTAGACTAGAAACTAGACATTTATTGACGATTTTTTCTAAGAATGGCGTGTTTCTAGTCTAAAATTGTTTTATAAATGGTCTGATTGAAACACTTGGAAAAACTCCAAACCTTACGTAGATTCTACAGGAATCCCTGTTAATAACTACAGATATTCCTGAAGCTACTTTTTTTTAAATTTTCTGTGTATTAAAGTATTTTCTTAGCAGCTTACGACGAGTTTTGTGAAAAATGCTCTTTTCTGCAGAAAACCAGTTTTTAATGCTAGAAAACCTTGTATAAATTCCAAGAAATTTGTCGAACGTTCATTAGTAGACTTTTTCGAATCTAAATGTGTCGAACGTTCATTAGTAGACTTTTTTGAAAAACTCTTCTAACTAATTCTATTCCTAACTTTGCTTCCTATATGTGTTCGTCTTAAGTCAATTATCCAACAGCAAATACTAGAACAAGTTCTCCACAACTTTTTAAGGTTCTCTACTTTTCAATCTTGATTGCATCTCGCAATCTTTAAGCCTGATTATGTTTTCTTATACAATAAATTTAACATTGTTTCATTACAAGGTCAACATAGATATATAATATTTCACTTTTTTAGAAATGTATTTAAAAAATTGCCACCCTTAATTAATTTCGGTAATTAAAGTATTTTTTGTGTAACTCGTTTATCAGTTCTGGCACAACTTCCTTACAAGTCTTCTTGTAGAGTAAACACAGATTATTTCTTATTGGAATAAGTTACGTAATAAAATGCTAAATTGCGCAAGTTACGAAACTTTGTTTAAACCGTTAATTAAAATATACTTTCTTGTTTACTCTTAATAATCGTGTTATATTAGACATTTCAGTTTATTAGTGCCAAATAACTAATTATGTAAATGTAAATAGATTTATTACACATAATCAGCTATTATACACAGCTCTTATCTGTTACATATAATATCTAAAATAATGATTCGCATGCACGCTGTAATGCACTTATTGATTATGCAAATTCTCATTAACTACTTTGTATTTTAATCCAGAAGGTCTATCAATTTTTTCTTAATAAAATATAAAAAGAATAATTGATTCCATAGTAGTTACAACACTACTATTGTTCTAATTAACAGCATGTCATCTATTACCAAAACCCTATTTCTTTCTAATAATCACCATTTCAAACGCAAATCCTCAGAAACTATCCAGCGAACCCGTATTATTTTTACCAGAATTGGCACATACAAGCACAACTCGTCACCGAGCGAAATCATCCGGCAAAATTTACTATTTCTGTTTGTGCACTCGACGCGGCCTCTCTCGTTACATATATACATCTGTCCCGAGTCGAAGTGAGCACTTCCGCAATCGATACATCACTATTGAGTGCGCCATCTCCGTTAGAGCGTATGACACACTCAATAAGATATATCGATCGGAGCGGTGCTAACTTCGACTCCGGTGCATTCAAATTTTATTCCATCTGATTTGAAGGGTACAGCTACCGAATCATAATGCAGGGGAGGCCGGGGCTGATTCGCAAATAGCAAATATCTTCGACTCAAACGCTTATATTCAGAAATGTTGCCTAGGCATATTAAATATGTATAAAAAGTGAAACTTTGCACATAGTTATGGGCAGTATAGTCCAGCATACTATTTTTAACAAATATTTTTCGATTTTTTCACGTATTGAAAAATGTTTTATTTTATTATTTCTTTTTAAATCTAATGACGTCTGTATATTATAATAATTCGGTAAGAATAAGACTTTAATATTTTTTCTTGATACAGTGTTAGGTAAGAAACATTTCTACGCTTCGTACACTTTAAAAAGTGCATAATTTCTTAAGTTACAAATAAAAAAATATTATCGTTGACGAATCAATCCAGGGCTCGGGATGGATTTAAAAAAAAAATTTTTGAAACTTATACACAACTAAAGTAGATTTATAAATAAGGGTCTGAAAATTTGTTATTAGTTAGTTAAAACCATACAGTTTATACGTATGCTCCACGGGATTTAAATTATCGAAAGTAATTAAAATTAAAAATCGCAAAACAAGAAGTTGACGAATTAGCCCCGGTCTCCCCTATATCGAGGATACGTTCGATATTCCTAGGAAAATCATTGCCATATTTGAGGAGTGTTCTGGATAATTACACTTTTTTAAATTCTGAGAAAATTAAGAATAAGAAAAACTATAATCTTTTATATTAGTTTGAATGGAATATAACGTAATTTAGGTGTTTTTTTTAATGGCTGAGTATTCAGTTTTGATTAAAATTATATAAATGTGAAGAGAATAATACATTATAATAGGATGAATGAATCAAATTAATTTTCAACAAAAATGGAATGATCTGGTTTACTTCGAACACTTCTATCTAAGTTTTGATAAAATTAAAAATTCTAAATTTAAACTTTAATTTATAAATTAAAATTTAAATATTACATTTTAAATTTTATAAAAAAAATGTAAATAAGTGATAAGCTTTTGTTATTAATATGGAAATTTTTATCATACAGAGAATTTACCAATAAAAATGACTGTAAAAATCATAATAAACGTGGGACATCCTGACTGGTAAAGTAACAATTATCCTGATGAATAACAAAAATTAACAATATTACAAACATCAAAAAATTTGTACTATAATGTAGACTGATTTATTAAACTGAATAAGGTCAATTTTTACAGTTCAATTGTTAGGACAATTGTTACCGATAAAATCAGGAAATCTCGCTTTTACTGTAATTGTCATGATAATTTTTATCAGAAAAGTCCTTAAAAGTAAATACGGAAAGAGATAAAAAGTAAAATCTACCGGTACGTACCGTTGCATCATTAAAGTACTATTGATTCGCTGTTCTTACACAGCTTCGAAAAAGAGCTAATACTCCCTTTTTTTTGTCCCTTTTTACTGCGCTAGTTTTTTCTAAACTCTACTCCGTCATTTCTGAAACAGCGATTCTAACATTTTATTCATCCCCGTTATATGGTAATTTCTTTTATAAAGAATCGAATACGTTTCCTATACACCAGTAGAATATATAAACTTTACTGCACGATTTGTAGCTTTCGATATAGCATTCTCATATTTGCACCACTGCAAATCATCGCGCATCCACGAAGCAAAAAAGAAAAATCCTACAAATCTCACAAAACGCAAAAGTGCCCCTCCGCATAATCGAGGCTCTCAATTATCCCCCTCCTATACTCTCGGCCCTTACCGATAATCGGATTACAGAAAAATCGAGATGAAAACGAGCAAGCACTGAAAGCTAATACAAGTGGCAGAGGGTCATAGGAGAGCTACACGCTCGAGACCGCCTATATTCCTCCCGTTAATTAATTGCCGGCGCTGCACGCCGCGAGCGCAACGCAGGGCAAGACAACCCCGTGCTAATTAAAAACATCGAGCTAAAAGTCCTGCCTTTCTCTCTTTCTCCTCTTCTTTCTCGATTCGTTATACTCGTATAACTCTGCAGGCGCGTACGAAAAAAAGGGGGGAAAAACGTACTTGTTCCCGAAGTGCTGGCTACTAGAATCCTTTGTTGCGTCGTGGTTGTCGTCGTCGTCGTCGTTGAAGTTGGAGCTGGAACTGGAGCTGCCGACTCGCATTCCGACTCCTTTTTGCACTTCTTGCCGGCGCTTTTCTAAAGGAGGGGGACACACAATGTCGGATAGAGTTTCGTCGCGCGGTAAGAGCGAGCTCGCGATGGGTTTTCCCTTTTTTCTTTGTGAGATAGGAGCATTCGAATATCGATTCTCGAGCAAGTTGTGATTGAGATGTGTGTATTGGGTAAATAGGTAAGTAGTTGTGAGCATAATATGCTTTTTTATGAAAATGTCGGAAACGTTTCGGGAACGTTTAGATTTAAGGTCCTTTTACCGAGAAATATTGTATTTCAGATAGAATTACTATTTGTATTTTTTAGAAATTAATCGCTTTATTTGAGAAGTAGGCGAACAAAACCGGATAGTTCCACTTTTAGTGTAAATTGATTTTATGTGCTTCTACATCGTAATACATTGTTCTCTTCACGTTTATGGTGTTATATTTAATCCGTACTTAAAATTTTGCCTTTAAAGAAGCATCAAAGAAAATACGTCATTCCATCTAACTAATAGAAAAAGCTTACAGTTTCCCTACATTTTCTCAGAATTAAAATGAATGGAATTATTAGATTTTGTTCGCCCACTCTTCCTATGGTGTGTGTAAAAAAGGACTTAAGGATTATGCTAGAAAAGAAATCATATTTCAAATTATAATATATAGTTTCTGTAAGATTTCAATCTGCTGAATACGATGTACATAATTCACTGAAAAACTCGGGAAAAATACCTTGAAGCTTTGTGATAATTCTTTTTCGGAAAAACAGATCCTAATAGCATCTCGGATTTCAAATATGTCGAATAAGGATCTTTCCTAAACCTAAACTTTTCAGAAAATTCTGATAGCACCATTTGGTTTAGAAGCGTAAATTCTTTAACTAACCCATTAACGTGAATCGTGCATTAGTAGTAGTAACGTCACAAAATCTATTTTGTTCGATTGCCCGCCTAATGTTTTACTTTCTAAGCTGAAAAAGCACTTAAATAATTGATCATACGTTACTGAGCATACATGAAAAGTAAAATTATTAATATTTTAATTCAGCGTGGCTTTTGCCATTTAGTATATGTTTCATATTTTTTCACCTTTTTTAATCATCTGTCATTGTTGATCTTTAATTATTCATCAAGAAGTTTTAATTATAGATATGAAGCCAACTTTTCATTAGAAGTTACTGGATCTATAGATATTTGTATTCTACCATATCTCAAAATGGCGTGCGCAAACAACATTTTCAAAGAGGTTTACTTTGTAACAAAACTAAATTGACTTTTTTAAATTACTTTTTTTAGATTCGATGAATTGGGTTTAAATGTTCTGAAAAACATACTTTCTTCATGTTTAAGACAACATAAAATTTTTATTGTGATTTACAGAAAACTGGAGAACTATTTTTTTAACAAATGCTCCCCTTAAATGTCATAAAACTGCAGGATTTATGCGAGAAAAAAACTGGAGATGTTATTGATGTGTTGGTGCGGTTGGTTTGCATAGTGTGCATCCAAAATCTTCAAGAATGAATTCGCTGTTAGCATAGTGCCCCTTACACTCACTTTATAATACAAATGAACCCCACGAACACATCAATACCATCTCCAGTCTTTTACGCGTAGATTCCTGAAGCTTTATAACATTTAAAGAGTTAAGAAAAGATATGTTTTATACGTTACCTTCGATAAATCAAAAATGACCTATTTTTAAATTATTATTTTAAAATAATAATATATTTTTAATATATTATTCTTTGTGCGGATCTCCATAAACATGCGTTATTATTTAAATGATACTCAGCATTTAGGGATTTAACGTTTCCATATACAGGTACCATTCTGATGATAACACATATTTATGGGGTACCAGACACATCTAAAACCTTTTTATACCTCAGGGTAAAGCGATTATTTTAAAAAAGATCACCTACTATGTTTTCGTGTATTTATATGTTCTACATTTATCTACTTAAATATCTAGATACTTTATTACCAGATGCAGCACATTTAGTGTGCATGTATTGATTTTTATAATACATAAGTGTATATTTTTTATATCCTACATCTTCCTACAATCTTTAATATATCTTTGTACAGTAATCCTCTATAAGCAAAAAACGCGTCATATCTTTTCTCCTATCTTAATACCCGCCCATGACCCATAATACACAAGCTACTCGTCCACCAAAAACTACAGACACACCAGAGTCGCAACCCGAGGATCGATATCGAATGCATCCCGCCAATCCCGGCATTACCACCTTGCCGCGAGCATTTTCGCTGCTACGCCCTCCCGTCCAGAAACTCGCTATGTTATCGACCGTCCTGGGCTTCAAGGGCTTGGTGCCCACCACCGCCGAGTTTCCGCTCTCCCGTTCCCCGACCTTCCGTCGACAGACAGCATCCCGCTGGAAATCCTCCTTACGACGACACTTCTCACCCGAGTTCTTGCCCCCTTGCTCGCTCTTCACGCAGGTGCACCAGCGATGCTTCTCGCAGTAGCAAACTTGGCCATTACCGGTGTTCTCGAAGATCACTGTGAGTCCGTTCTTGGTTTGGTCTCTGTTAGGTGGTTTCAGAGGCGAGGGCTCGGAAATTGGCTCGTCCAGGTCCTCGTGGAAGAAGCAACTCGACACCGAGGAATCCAGCGAGCTGTCGACGAACAATGGATTCTCGTACGCGTTGTACTCGTCTGTCTTCACCGACAATCCCTCGAGTCTTTCGCGTTCCTTCGTCTCCTTTGTCTGCCTTTGCGTGGACACTCCGTTTTGGAGGGAGAGTTTCGCTTGTAGATCCCTCGTCACCTCGTCCAAATTCTTCAGCTTCCTAGTCTTGCTCTCCTGGTCAGCCATGCTGGTCATCTTTGGATCCTTGTCTCTCATCTCTGAGTATTCTGTGACCAGTGACAGGTTGCGACACGCTTTGATCTCTGGACTATCGTTACCGGAACCCTTTGGATTCAGGGACACGGGCGACGTATTGTTGAAATCGTAGCTCGGACCCGTGCCGTGGATGTTCGCGTGGCTCTTGATCTTGGTGATGAGCTTGACCGAGGCGCGAAACGACTTGGAGCGCTTGAAGTTCGAGAGCTTGTTGCCGGCAGCACCGCTGGAGGGCCGTCGCAGTAGTTCCATCTTGGGGCTCGATGGCGGAGCGGAAGACTTGCGAAATTTCATCTGGATACTTGGCTTTGGTACGTGGGGGGATTCAGTCGTGTGAATTTTTGGGTGTGCTAAGGCACTTGGTAGGAATCTTTGGTTTCGATACTTCTGGTATCTTCAGTGATGGATGATTGCTCGGCGACATTTCATTGTTTCAACTGGAAGAGTAAGATTTGAATTTTGTATGTTTGTGGTTTGTATAGGTTAAGTTTGTATTCGTGGATCTATATGCAGCGTCGGCTTTATATTATTGTATTAAGTTTAAATTCATACTCATCTCTAGCTACGGTAGGAAAGTGACAATTTCAATGATAAATCTTAGTGAAACTCTAGTAAAAGAGTTCATTTGGGGACAAAATGGCTGTTTAGTAAACTTAACTGTTTGATTGTAATGTTAAATATATGCAGTTTTAGCAAACTCCCTAATTTGAAATAATCGGAAGTCAATCCCGTTTCCTTGAGAAAACCTCTATAATTCGTATAATAATAATGAAGAAATTTGAAGTTTACGTAAAATCCAGACCTGCATTTATCCTTATACATAAATCTAACATTTTATCTTCTACAATTATAACTTTTTTGGAGGTTAACCTCTATATACTGCAAATTTTCAATTTAATCGAAATAAAAATCATAAGAATAATATTATTTTTATTTTGACTTAGAGTGGATTTGTACTTCGCATAGAATGCAAATCCATACATTTATAACTGTTGTTGATAATATTAATATAATACAGGTTGTCAAAAGGTAGTGGAATGAAGAAAAAAAATATCAAGAAATCATTTACTTAAACAACTATTTACTTTTGAAGCACTAAGATATCACTACTCTAGTCTCAAGATTAAATACCTCAATTCTAAAAGTATAAGAAAAAAGTCAGTAATAAGAATAGTTATACGAAAGCTATTGTAACTTTTAATAGTCTTCCAAATGATCTAAAAACCTTAGTTATTGATAAAGTATCCCATATTAACAAGCTAAAAAGCTGGATAAAATCTAACTTTTATATATAAAATAATTAAAACCACTGTTGCGTTATTGTGTTACTCTGTTTTACTTATATACTAAGAAATGATTTAAGAAATGATATGGTCATAAACAAGACCTGTAGTATTAAGTTATTAGTTTATAAGTTTAATTCTTAAGTATATCGATATATTGTTATTTTTTTTATATTTTTTATATATGTCATTTTGATACCGGATCTGCGAACAGGTAACCCGTTTACCTCTGCAGAATTTATAGATACGTATATTTCTGTAAATTTTTCTGGTCTTTAAATAAATAAATAAATAAATAAATAAATAAATAAATAAATAAATAAATTTTTATTTTAAATTACATTATCAACGATCTTACATATAAAGATTTTATTCTCTCTCAAGTCAGGCAAACGTTCAAGAGAAAACAGATCAATATTACCCGCGGTTTCAGATGTCGAAGCAAAAAATATGATTCATAAACTATGGACGTTCTCTGAGAAAAGCGGTGAAATTGTAGAAAGCAAATATTTTGCTTTCAGTAAAACGGTAAATATAGTTCATAATCAGATTATAACTTGAGAAAAAACTCTAAATAAAGTAAAATAATTTTTCCATACATTATAACTATATTTAAGCTTTATTAATTTAAAACTTTACTTCTTGACCTTTACAATTAAAAAAACAAAAAATTAATAACCTCGATAATTCGTTTCAATAATCGTTCCTTTTGAGTTTTGAATTAGAGGAGTAGAAGTACTACTGTATATTTTGAAGTAAATTTAACTTTTCATGATTTTCATCTTTAATTTAACTTTTAACGTTTAGTCGAGTAGGTAAATAAATGTAGTCTATTTTAGTAAATAATACTTTCTTCTTTAGTATATTATACATTCCGAAGGTTTTGTAATAATTGCCACAAAAGTCTCGCGTTATACCAGCATTATAACACAAAGCACTTATAATATTCAATATAAATAAAGGGTAAAAAGTCGATTTTCGTTTGAAAGATACATATTTGAGATTCTGAACATTATATAATTCGATTAAAATTTATTTAGAAAGAAATACATTTCATTAACAATTACAGTGGCCTCTCGTTACAACGCCGGCATTATAACGCAAGACCACTGCATCCACTCAAAAAATAATCCATACGCATTTTCCACTATTTTTCATACTACGCTCTCCAGCAACACACATCCTCAAATATTCTCCCTACCATTCCTCCTTCAAAGCATCCCATAAACGTCCCAACGTTATCCACTACATCCCCCGACGTCTTCAAAATTCAATAAAAATGCTTTTGCATCCATCCCTCCAAGCACAAAGGGTATAAAAACCCTCCTCCGCTTCAAAATTCAAATCCTACTAGGTCAGGCGGAGCACACTCTAAACCCCCCAGCTTCCAAACGACGATATCATTCGTATCTGCATACATACATACAAACATACAAACATACAAACATACAAACATACATACATACGCGCAAGCGTACCACGACAATCAGGCCCCATTATTTACTCAGTGCTCGCTCGCTCGCTCGGACGCATACTCGGGATTTGTCCTGCGTACGTCTCTGGTCTCTCCCTCGGACAATTTGCCATTCGCCGGAGAGGAGAGCGAAAGATCGTTAGCCCATTTGGCTGGGAGGGTATATATATCGGGTTCCTTGATCTCGACGATGTCTGGGATAGAAGCGTACTCTATCTATCTCGGTGAGAGAGAGAGAGGGAGTTAATTTGCCGGACCGATGCTTTTTATTGCTAACGTCCGTTGGCTCGCGTGCGTGGAAGTCATTTCGTATGCGGTCGGAACGACGACGAGTGGTACAGCGTTCTGCTGCTGCTGCTGCTGCTGCCCAATCACGCGTGCGGGCTCGAATTGAGAGTGGAGGAGAAGCTTCTCAATGAAGATCGACGTGATGGGGAAGCTTTTTTCTTATTACGCGAGGATAGGAGCGAGAGATGGTCTTTGCCTTTGGAGGGCGTAATGAAATTGAATTCTGGAGATTAGTGGAGAGAGAGTAGGGGACTTGAGGTCTTTTATTTTCAATTGGGTTTTTGGAAAAATTTTTATTGGGGGTTTGAGGTGGAGTATGCGTGGGTGTTCCTGCGGATTTTCTCTATAGTAGGATACTTTAGGGATGACTTTAAAGTACTGCAATGTGGCGTGTATGCGAGAAAAGTGCCTTAAACAATGGCGTGAACTGTCGAAGCATTCAAATTTTTAATTTATACCCAATAATAATTATACATTGATCTTAGTATTTAGCAGCGTTCTAATAGTTTGCATCCTTGATAAGTGTACATTTTTGATATTAAATCACAGATGGTCACATTAAAAATAAACTTTAGAGTCGTAAACATCACATTTAATTAAAAAAATACGTAAATTGTTTTCTATTTTTAATTTTAATTTTTGTATTTGATATAACAACTGTTTACCATGTATGCATTACTGTAGTCCTACACTTGTGATTCGTAATAATTAGTCCAGCGGCCATAATGGTGGTTCGTGGTACTTTAGTGTGGCCACCTACACCCGAGTTATTCTTATGTATTTTGACCTGCTGAATCCAAAAAACGTGAGTGTTTTGTCTGAAAGTGGTCACATTAATTGTTATTAACAATTTTTATAAACAAAATAAAAATTTCTACTTTTTATTCTGGAAATACTTTCTGAACAAAAACTGTTATTACCAATTTTCCCAGAAAACCCTTAGATTTCGAGATAATCGTGTTTGAAGTTTTAAAAAACGCGTTTTTTGCAAAATTCAATCGCTTATTACTTCGTTACAATAAAACGATCTTTTAAGTTCCAGAGCTCAAATTGTTCCTTAAATATTGAATGAATAAGATTTTTTGTTCAGAATGAGCCAATTTAGCTAAAGAAAGTATTTCCAGAATGAAAAGTAGAAATTTTTAATTTGTTAATAAAAATTGTTAATAACCATTAATGTAACCACTTTCAGACAATACACCCAAGTTTTTTGGATCAGCAGGTTAAAATACATAAGAATAAATTGGGTGTAGGTGGTCACATTAAAGTGCCATGAATTACTACTGTGGCCGCTGTACTAAATATAACAAACTTATTTATCTAATGCTTCTGATTAATCATAAATTTAAGAGATAGAACTATATCCTGTACAAACGATATAAAGTGTGTGTAGTAAACATTAAAATAATGTTATAGCTAACTTTATTCTAACAGAATTACATTATATGAAAATCCGCAGTAATCGGAGCATAAACAGTAATACCCACCCTACCCTGGAGTATTTTTTGCATAAATAAATTTATAATAATAAACAAATTTACATCTAATATTTTTGAGTTTTGGGTAGCTTTATCTGTAAAAATGATTGATATTCAATTTAAATAGACTTTTTTATATAACTGTAGTTTTTTGCATTCTTCATAGTGTTTTCAAAGATTACAATATTACACCCGCCGAAGTTGTAATCGGATATTGATGGAATTAAATTTTGAGCGTGCTTTTATAAGACTACTTCAAAATATAATTCGTTGACAGTAGCTTCCAAAATTCGATTAGAAGAATAAAAAGGCACCGACGGTTTTAACAATTATTAAAGTCTCTTTATGAAATAAATTGAGTTTTTGTAATTAAAATTTGTTTTAAAAAAATAACAATCGGTACGTATATCAATAGTGTCAACGAATTGTTATACTTTAATAGTGTACAACCTACTTAATTTTTTTAACTCTGTTATACGTTAGGTCTGTCGCGTGCACGAAACATTTTGAAACTTTTCAACGAAATATGTTATACAAAATTATTCTTTTTATGGTTATAAAAATAATCCAAAAATTTTTCTCATCGGAAAAAAAACTAAATATTTAAAAAATATACAATTGATAACAGCACAGCACATGTATATTCTTAAGGTAGAACTCTGGTGTTTTTTGGCCAAAATATCACATTTTTTATTGAAGTTTCTTAATCTTTCTAATTGTAAGAATGTTTTGAAACCTATCAGATGTCAAAACTCGATACTTAACAGAGTTATACGCATTTTAATAAAACAAATTACATTAGATAACATACAAAATAGAAACTTTAAACGTGTTTTTCTCGCAACTAATATTCTTAACTTTAAAAAGTGGCTTGCTCACGAGATTTTCATGAATTTTTTTCGAACTTTAACAAAATATACCTTAGTATATATGTAGAACATAAACTATTGATTACATTTAAATTTTATTAATCTTATCTCATTTTATCTATCGGTCATTATTTAAAAACGTGATTTTTTAAAGCATTTTCATAAGTCAACTGAAAACTAAATTGTTTTAAGGAAATAAAAGACCATTTTTCAAATTCTGTCAACATTTTATTTTGTTTGCCAAACAAGGAAGCAACTCAATTCTTCTCAGAGCTTTTTGTTAAAATGCTATGCGCAAGTGACATTTTGAAAACTGGTCATTTATGTTAAAAAACGATTTTTATTAATAACTCTGAAAACGTTCGATATCTTGAGATAAAAATTGATATAGAACATATTAATATCATCTTACATAAACCTATAAAATTTTAGCTCGCAAGAACAATAAAAAACGATTTGTCTTTTCACCTAGTCCTACCTTAAGTCCATCTAAAAATGGATTAATATTTGCTTATTAGCAAAAAATATGATAAGAGTAATTTTTTATTATTTTCTTTACGATGAGTTATGTCTTTGACACTAATTTTAAGGAGATCAGTTTCTGTGGATTCAGTATGCCGAAAATTGTTAAAATATATGTACAAAGGAATTATTATCCTAATACGCCTATTATACTGTAGTTATGGCAACTCTAATACATTTTCCCGGAATAACGACTCAAGTCCACATTGATCAATTTGTTTTCTCAAATGAAAAAGCAGGCATCATCTAATTTTAGCACACTGCTAAATGTATTCAACAAGTATCTAACATTTACTTTCCACACATTCCGATCTTTATTACTGCAAAACTTAAGGCCCCAATCATTCCCAAACTCGAGAAGAAAATGACCTCAACTCCTTTATTCCCGCAAACGCACAAAATACAATTCCTCCAAGAAAGAAAAGAATATTCACCCGTTTCCCACGTGTAGCGCGAGGTTAGACTTTAATCAAGGTCTCGGTCTCGGTATACCACGCGGCTTTATTATGTGAAGAAGACAGCTGAGCGCGCGCGCGCGCGCGCGTCAAAGTGAAAAGCGCGCGTACACACACATTCTCTCTCATTACTCTCCGAAATGAAAAGTTTCCTTAATTACGCGGGGCGCGCGCACGCGACATCCTGCTTTTGTTTCTCATTCGATGCTGTATGTGTGTGTGTGTGTGTGTGTATTCAAGAGCGCGTTTTCTCTCTTATAAGCCTAATGTAAAGAGAGCGAGTTTTATGTTATATTGTGGATCGTGTGTGTCGGGCGCGCGCGTCTTTCACTCTCGCTGAATTATCTTTCTATAGCATCTGGGAGAGCTGTATTAGCACGGACTTTCTCCGATGGGAGTCGGAGTGCGAGGAAAAATTGAATCTTGATGAAATTTCGTTGGTGTTCCGGCGAAATTTAGTACTTTGTCGCGGTGAGTTGTTATAGTTTGGAGGCGAGCGTATGAATGTGGATTTGTTTTTACGCCTGAGGTAGAATTGTTTGAAGGTAGATTTAAATAGGATGAAGAAATTATGAAAAAGTGATTGTGATTACAAAGGAGATAATTTTACTTTGAAAACAAAAGTTTTTGTATACAAATTGATTAAATTTGATAATTGATAGGAAGTATGTATTACACTCGAGTATGGTGCAAACTGTTAGAACGCCAAGCACTATAAGATTCAAATTTTTAATTTCTAATGAAAAGCCGTCTATTTCGATATATCGAAACAAAGCGTAATTTTTATTGGTTAAATGAAATATTTGAAGATGGTATTTAAATTTCATAATATTTTTTAATTTGTACTTAATTATCAAGTTTATATCTATTAAAATACTTGTGGAATTTTTTAATAATAAGGGAGAGTCGCACAGTGACACACGCAGCTATTTTGGTCATAACTTTCTATTGTCTTAGTGAAAATTAAAATTTCAACGAGGGCTTTGATCGCTGAATAGTCCGCTACAAATAAAAAATATTGTCTGCAATTAATTCCGAGCATTCACATAAATAATAAACATAAATATAAAAGTGAAGATTTTGGAATTTCTAAAAAGTATCGTCTAGTATGACCATTTATCATTTTTAATGATTTATAATGATAGTCACAGCATTTTTAATCATTATAATGTAATATATTTATTAAAATATACCTTTATAGACATTTATAAATTGCTTTAAAAACTACAATACTGTATATTTATTAAAATATAGTATTTTGGTAATTAATAACGAAAAATAACAAATAACACTTAATAAATGTTTGGAGATTATATTCATTACACGTGACAAATCATAGTAGACTTTTTTCTTCTAAAAAATGATAAAAGTAAATTGTTGTAATATTTTACCATTCAAATTACTATGTTTCATACTGGCGACAATCATGTTAGTCATACTGTACGACAAACAAATTTTAGCATTTTAGTTTATATTGCGCGTAGTCATTTTAGTTTATATTGCGCGTAGTCATTTTAGTTTATATTGCGTTTGAAGTCCTACATCGTCCCAAGTGACTTATGAAGGGCTAAACTTTATATAAAAATTGTTAGGGAATCATAAACTCACTTCGGGAAAAAAGCACCAGCCTCGTAAAATAACTTTTGGCGCACAAAAAATTAACAAATTACTTATGTGTGCGATAACTTTAGCAACCGTAAATTTAAAATACTAGCCGCGATGTATGTTTAATAGAACTCATACGTCCATCGAATCCTCGTGGTAAGGCACCGTCAACTCGCGACATTAGCCCAGAAGTAAAAAATGTCATACTGTAAGCTTGTTTCATACTGCACGACTCTTCCCTATATAATTTTTCAAATGTATAAAATATACCATGTATTTAATACTAACGTTTAAAAACTTTTAAACAACTTTGGTATCTACAATTTAGTAGTTATTTTCTGTTGCTCGTTTACTTTTTACAACTTTGGAGTATTTAACAGGGGAAAATAGGCATGAAATGCGTGTAAAAACAAAGCGTTGGGTAAAATAAAAAAGAAATTAATATATTAAGACTTTTAGTATACAGATAATGTACAATGTACATTTATACAGTGGTCCCATGTTATAATTCCGGCATTATAACAATAGGCCACTGTAATTTTTAAAGGGGTCCGAAAGTCTATATTCAGAATTCAAAAAGTTTCTGCTTATATTTAGGCAAAACCCAAACTCGCTTGCCCTTCATTGAGTAGTAATAGATTTATTTACGAAATTTTAGACCTCAACCACAACGGCACCCTAAAAAATTATTGAAAGGAAAATTTGTCAACATTGATGAGATCCGAATCTTCGTAAATAAGTCTATTACTACTCAATGAAGGGCAAGAGTGTTTGGATTTTGTCTGAATATAAGTACTTTTATAATTATAAATAATCATTCACTTCTCGGTCGGTAAAAATCATTGTTAATTGACTTTCGGATCCCCTTAATAAAAAGTATTTAAGACAAATAAACCTAGGTACTTATTTGTCTTCAAGTAAATTTTAATCGAATCATAATGCTCTCAAATATTTATTTTCAACGGAGATCGACCGTTTACTCTGAGTTTATATAATATTGAATATTACAAAGACCTCTTATAATATAATACGGACATTATAGCGCGAGACTGCGTATTTATTCTTCAAAAATTACAGTGAATATCATTCTGCACTTTCTCGAGAACCTTAAGGGGTATCACCACTGTAGAAATTTCAAAAAATCGATTTTTTTATTGACTTAAAACATGCTTTGAACCTTCTAGAATATGGTACAAAACTGATTTTGAAACGTAAGTTGATTTTTCTCGAAACGAGTCTTTCTCAACGGGCACACAGCATAACTTGAACAGTTTTCATCCGATCCATTTGAAATTTTAACCATATCTTAATTATTATATTTCGAAGTGACTCACGTAGGGGATTTTTAATAAATTGATTTAAAAAATTTTTATAAACAAAAACGTGCCTTTTTTTCATGAAAATTTTTAATTTATTTTCAATTTACTGCCAAAACCAATATTTTCAAAATCCCCTACGTGATTCACTAGCTATTAATATCAAGAATAAGTGAATTTTTTTGTTCCTAGTTGAAATGTGCGATTGGTGCACTGCGTTCCGCGGAGCGCTTCCGATGCAAGAGGCCTCAAGAGGTCGGCTATAAATCAGCCATTTTGTATTTCTTTTACTCAATTTTTTTTTTAAATATACTATAATATTAGACTAATAATATATCCAAATATCATTTCTTTATAACCTTTCGTTCCATTAAAAAAAAATACCCAAAAAACGCTTTTTTTCGCTATTACAGTGGTGTTACCCCTTAACAACTATAAATTATTATAATGAAATAAGGTAATTAGTATTTCAAAACGTCACAGACAAATTTGAAAATATGTTTAATGCGATAGTATCAATATCAATATTGAAGAAATTATTAACCTAAATATTCGTCCAACTGCACAGGACAGTTAAATTTGCATATTGTTTACAGACTTTTAAGTACCAACTAAAGATCGTCATTTTTAAAAATAGTATATCAATAATTGACGTCATTGTTTGTAATACAAATTTTTTAATTTTGTGTGTTACTATCCAATTTCAATTTTGAATGATGTATAAACATAAATAATTATAGAAATACTTTATCAACATGTAAAAAAATGGATTAAAAACGGAAAAGTGGTGAGAGCATATCTTTCTTTTTACAAATGGATGCTTAAAATTTTGTACAGGACTTTGCGTATGTCTTAAAAATGTCCAATCAACAAGTCTAAATAAACGAAAGCAATTGATTAATAAACAATTAGTTATTACTCAATTAATCATTAATCAATTATAACGGAAATTAATTCGTATCGAGTGCTTTGAAATGCAGCAACCTTATTGGTTCAAATTTCTATTTCAGCCAATCATATTGGAGTATTTCGAATAAGTTCTATACGATTTACAGTTTCTACGAAATTCCACTCCAAAATACACAGTGAGATTATCACACCAAAAATTTCAGAGACTAATATCTAATGTACAAGGTGTCTAAACAAACTATCATTCACCTCGTACGAAAGAAAATCTCTCCTATATCAAAACACACATAAAACTCCCAGTTTGCACAACCCAACACCCATATATACTCAATGCCTACATAACATACCAGGAAAGTTCTTTTTTCGCTATCCGGCATTGATTCATAGGTATACCATGTACTACGATGCGCATAATACGTCACGTAATAAGTATATTCGCGCGCTGTATTATTACAAGACACGCGCGCGCGACCAAAGCCGACGCTGCAATATATATAATCCACGTTATCGTCAAAACCCACATGTGTACGAAAGAAAAAAAAACAGCTGTAAATAAATACCTATACACACGCAATATCACGGCGTGCACGCGCATTTGGATACTGCTCCCCGACTCCTCTTTTGCTTTCTTTTTGTTTGTTTGTTGCTGCCGATGCCCTGACGCTTCTCCGGCGACGCCGACAATCATCCACTTATATGCGTACAGCTGCGCGAGCTCTCGTGTAAAAATCACTATGGCCAGTAAATACACCACGAGCAAAAACTGGTTTTGCCCGTACTGCCATATACACACTCCTCTTCCTCGCGTATTCCAATGTCACAAGCGCACTCCTTCTCCAAATCTCGCACGTACGAATACACAGGCGCGAAATCTTCACGCGTTCGCTGTTACCGACGAGTTTCCGAAATTCTCACATTTTTGCTTTTCCAAAATATATAAAGCCGTTGGGAAGATACTCGTTGTGCACATATAGGACGACGCCACGCGCGGATGTCGGCATCGGCAGCGCACGCATACACGCGCGCAAACAGCGGAGCATGCCAGCAGCGGAGCGGAGCATTAAAACAGCTGCGAGTCGCGCGGACCCGCGCAGGCGCACTGAACTGCGTATTGTGGGCTCGACTGTTGCGGCTTGTGCTGGTATGCGTCTGGGACCGGCGAAGGAGGCGAGCGAAAAAATGGAGTGGGGGAAAGAGAGAGAGAGAGAGAGAGAGAGCGAGGGAGAGTATATACCCCACACAGACAGTATTATTATATATAGTGGGTACTATAGTGAGGGACCACCACTGGACTGCTGCGGTGTTGCACTGCGCTGTGTGGATCCTTGGTCATACCTTCAAGGATACAACTTTTGGTTACTCTATTTTGCATGAATCGCTCTGTTTTCTTTTATAATCATTTATGAAGTGAGTAATGTCTTTTAGAAACTAAAGTAAGGTAAGAGCACCAGTACTGGGACACTTTTGGGATACCCGTTTAGAAAGATTTAAATTCTAAAATCTGATAGCAAAATTAAAAAAATATTTTAGCGTTATCGTGGAGCCCGTGAGATTTCCTATCGAATGAAAAAAAATATTACATTTTAAACCTTTCCTTTGCTAATAAATAGTTGTTTAAATAAAAGAGTTTCTGGCTGCAGTAGTGGGATACGATCTTTCGAGTTGACCCAGTACTGGGACAGGCAATTGGCACCAATACTGGGACAGTTATTAAGTAGCTTTATTCGTTACTATTCTGCAAACAAATAGAAAAAAGGTCATTTTCTCAATTCATTCGATAATACTAATCGATTTACATGTTTTTGTAGTTCGGTAAGAACCGGCAAATTAAAAATCACAAAAATTGATAAACGGAAACCCGTAACCCCACTTTTTGAGGTTATAGGATTACAACCCACCAAGCAAGAGTTATAGATTTCCAAAATTCATTCGAGTTGACATTATTGATTGTTATTTAATATCTTGTTTAGTACGCTCTAAAGTAGTTTTCAATCACTGAATCTAATTATAATTTGTATATTTAGAGTGTCCCACTACTGCTCCCTCGCAAAAATATGAGATCAAAACTTGGACACCTAATTTTACAGAAAATAATTATTGTTTTCACTAAATACAACTTTAATCGTATTCATGAACGTGTCATCTATTGATAAAAACATTATTTTGATACTGGCAGAGTAAAATATTTCTTTTGAATACACAACTCAACCCTCGCAATTCAGTCAAATCTGCACGATTCAGTAGCGCCATTCGTTACTCTCGGATCCTGCTCACTACACATTTTTAGTAAAAGCGTTGAATATAATTTTTGCCGTAGATTTGGAATAATTCATGTTCATTTGAATAGTTGATACCCTAAACAATAGATACAAATTTTTACTATATCGATTTATGGCTGTATTTTTTATGAAAACAGTAATTTCTCGTCTGTGTCCCACTATAGGTCCCGATTTTTTATTTGTCCAGGTACTGGTACTTCTACCTTATGTGTACCAATTTCTACTAGCGTATCTATTTTTTTAAACGCTTGCGTAGTTTTTCTGCTATTGTATTTTAACCCCCTTGCGAGAGTTTCTACCCACGAAGTCGCTTCCAAATGTAGGAACTTGTGGAGTTGTTTTTCTTCAAGTTTTCTTAAATTTAAAACATGTTTCATAAGAATAACGGCTTTCAATCATTATAATAATATAGTATAGAACTTAAGCTTTTATTTGCGAGGTCGCAGACCTTTTAGAGTTAGGTAGATCAAAAGTTATGAACAAATTTGCTAGGACGAATATATTCGTCCTTCTGACTACGGGAACAACTGGTATTTGGATGAGTATATTCGGCCTAATGCACAGGAGAGTTAAGGGCCTGGCTCTTGTTAATCAATTATTCTGCGCTGGGTGATCATTTCTTATTTTCGATAAATAATGGACGGAAAGATGACGGAACGGTGTCCCAAGTCGTTTAAAATTGGTGAGAAAAAAGTATTAATCTTCAAAATTTTCGTTTTTTGCAAGAACTATATGCATCCGAATGCAATTTCTTTTCACGGATCGCTTTAGACAGATAAGCATAAAAGATTCCTTGGGAAAATTTCAAGACGTTGGATTTTATGCTAATTGTTGATTTTAGTATCAATTCGACCAGTCCGCCCTTCATAAATAAAGCGATCTACTTAAGAGAAGGCCGTATCTACTGTCCTTCTCTAATTACATTTTTGCTATTTATTCAAATAGTAGTTAGTTAATTAAAAAACTAAGAGTCGTCCCCAATTCTTCGTAAAATAAGGAATATTTTGAAACCTAAAAAAATATTTAACATTATTTCCTTACCGAGAATATTTTGAAACGCCAAAATTGAGGTTAGGTTTTGCGATTCGAACTATTCTCGGAAAGGAAATAATGTTAGGTAATCTTAGGTCGAAAATGTTCCTTATTTTATGAAGAATTGGGGACGGCTCATAGTTTTTCAATTAACAAACTACTATTTGAGTAATTAGCAAAAATGTAATTAGACAAGGATAGTAGATACGGCTTCCTCTTAAGGAAATTACATTCAGATAAGTGATGTGTATAATTTTTGCCGAAAACGAAATTGTTGAAGGTTACTGTAATTTCTGGTATGAAAGTGAAAAACAAAGGAATGGCGTGAAATTTAAATATATTGTTGACAACGATGATAATTATGTGTGTGCTAAATTTCAGGATCGATCATTTACCTAATAATCAAAATAATTAACATGTTAAGGGTAACTAATATATAAGACAATTTATTCAATTATCTACAAAATTTATTAAAATTTCAAACATTAGATAAAAACTCTACCTCTTTCTAAGAACTTAAAGAATACAATAACCTGCTGCATAAAAAGTTTCATTAATTCGAAACTAGTGCGTAAGTAGATTATTTACCTCATGTGACTTTTCGCTCGAGCTAAAAGCGTCGCATGAGGCAAATAATCTACTTCCGCACCCATGTTAAAATGTACTATTCAACGCATCATATGGTATTCAATGCCATTAAAATAAAGTCTCCAGATGCTGGACTCTTTAGACTGATCTAATGGAATTCGATGAAATATTAAAATATTCCCTTGAAACTTGGTATGTAATTGTAAATTAATGCATAAGACAGAGCGATGACATCCTGGATTTATATTATTCGGTCTATTTATTTAATTATAATCAATTATTTATTTTTCGGTCAGATTAATAGTTTTTATTGCGTATCTTCAAAGAACATACCAAATTAGCTGAATACACAAATATAAATTACCAGGTAATGAGACCAATTGTGAGCTAACACTGTGGCCTAAACCAAGCAAATTTTTATAATTAATTGATATAAAATCTTGAGCTTACAGGTGGTTTGATGGAATTCTAATTGCAAACTTTTAATTAATGCATACAAGTTTTAAATAAAAATCTGCTCAGTCCACAGTGCTTCACTTTATCAGCTTAAGAAAAGTTTTGTATTCCGAAAAAAAATTCTGGCGTATTGTCATTAGAGTATAGCGTATAAATAAAATTTGGTTAAAATTTCATTCAATGAGCAATGCCATTCACATTCACGGAGAAAAATGGTTGGAAAATTATTTAACTTAACGTAACATTGATACTTAAACTTTCATGCGTTTCACGTCGCCTTAATTAAACGCTCGCTTCTTACTTCAAGTTCTTTTTTCGATTCTTTTACAAGTTTGAATATTAAGATTAAATGTAATTATAATTTATAATGAAAATCTTAAACTTTTAAAAATGTACCGTTTGTAATTCAAAACATAAAAAGTACAAAAAAAAGGTTCAAATTTTATACTCATAAAATTGCATACGTAGACTATTTTTCGCTGTAGTCTTCAGAAGTGGAAGTTTTAAGCTTTCATATTGTAGATATAAAATGTTGGAGAAGTATCCAGCCTTTTTATAAAATATTGATTTTTGAAAGATGAATTAATTTGTTACATACAAATTAAAAATTTTTTTTTACCTCAGGGAGAAACCTGTAGACGCTTTTGCAAGTTTTCCTATAGAAGTTTTGCTCAATTTTCTGCAGAATTTTTGCACGATTTTCTGCAGAATTTTCAGAACTTTATTCTTCAGATTTTCTTACACGCTTTTTTACAAGGTTTTGTAAAAAAAAGAATATTCATCTGCTTTCCACGTGTAGCGCGAGGTTAGACTTTAATCAAGGTCTCGGTCTCGGTATACCACGCAACTTTATTATGTGAAGAAGATAGCTGAGCTGAGAAACAAAATATATTTCTGCAGACGGATCTGCGTGTAAAGATCTTGTAAAGAAACGTGTAAGAAAATCTGCAAAAAGCATCCAAGTTTTGAAAATCCTGCAGAAAATCGCACAACGATTCTGTTTCATACATTTCTACAGATTTTTCCACCAGATATATCTTTTTTGCGTATATTTTGAGAAACCAATTGCAGAGCTTTTTCAATAAAGGTAATTTTTTGTCAAACTTTCCATACATCAGTTCTCGACCTACGTGGTGGTATTTCTCCTTCAATAAGAGACAACAAAGACCTGCCGATGATCAAAGGCAACGATCAAAGCAAAATCGCTAATGATCAAATATAATTCGAAGATTGGGTGTACATATATATAAAATTCTCGAGCATCGACCGATTTTTTGTCACACAGAAAATCAATAATTGTTGCGCTCGAGAGTGAGAGAGAAGACCACGAGGGGAACCATTATAATTGAAGCACCCTCGAGATCGCTCGTGCCGATTATATCCCCGCATTCTCGGCAGAATTCCTTAACTGCGCTAACAAGCGCTCATAGAAAGTCTGCACGAACGGAAAATTGAGGCGCGCAAAAAAAATTGAAAGGAAAACCTCTGTAACACGTGGACACTGCATGTAGAAATACACACACATACACATACATACATTGTAAAAGAGCAAACATCAAATTCAACTACTGAGATGTGGATCGGAAGGGACCATTAGAAAAGTAATTTTTACGCAGAATTCTGATGCTAGTTCTATTTTTTAGGCTATGTCGAAAATAATAGGATTAAAATGTATTAAACTAAGAGTTTTTAATGACCAATTCTATTGCTATAATATTGTCTATTTAATTGAAGATTGAATTTAAAATTTTTTCAGACTCCAATTTTAAACTCAATTTTGCTCAAAATGTATGATTTTATACACGGTCGTTGAATTTTACTTTTTAGTACATTCAATACTGCGCTTTTACATGAATTCTGCATTAATTTTAACCTGCTCAGGAATGGTCTCTTTTAGCCCAATATTCAGCCGATGGAGTCTGCAGTTTCATGTTGAATTTTAAATGGATTTTAAAATGTAATGAGATACAGATTGTGTCAAATACACAGTAGGATTAAAACTACTTTACTGAGATTGACTTTTACAAAATTCAGTAATGTAATTTCCTACATGTCTTGTGTAATTTTACACTGCTATACGAGACTTTTATACATTGTCTTTTTTACGCTTTTTTACAGTACATATATATAGACACACACTCACATATACACAAAGAAACGTACGTACACATGCGTACACCTACACTGTAAAGAAAAACAAATGCAAAATTCATCTGCTGAGTGGTGTAAATAAAGCAAGCACTGTGAGACATTCAAAGCGATATCAAAGCAAAGCTGTTCATCTACTAGGGTGCTGTTACAGCCATTAAGAAAAAGTACTCGGTGATGATATTTTTAATGCTTATGAGTAATTTCACATTCCCTATTTTCAGCTTCATCTTTCATAGTTAGTTTGGAAATTCGCACGCTAAAACGGTTGGAACAAAAGACATTATTTTACTTTCAATTTATTTTATTGAAAAATGCCCATTTGATGAAATATTACAAAATAACCGACTACAGCACGAAGTTTAAAAATGTTCCAGATATTTCATTTTCTAGTCTAGTTCATGTAAAGTTATAATTTTACACTGCTCAAAGGTTGAATTATACAACCTTGAATGACGTTTACTTAGCAGTGTCGTTTTCTTTCCAACTCACAGTAGTTGAATTTTACATTTTCATTAGAATCCCTTCGTGGCATATATATACCTATTATGCGTCAATAATGCAAGTACGAGTTCTATTATTATTATTTTTTTTATCATAACTTCCTTCAGAATATATTTCTGCAGACAAATAGCAGGTAAAAAACTTGTAGAAACCCCTATAAAAAACCAGCAAGTTCTAAAAGCTCTGCAGAATATCGTGCAGAAAATCTTGTACAAAATTCTGCAGAAATAGATCCTTCTGAAAATGACACACAAAATCTAGCTTGAATTATGTAGCTTTTTCTGCAAGGTGTATGCCTGCAGATATGTCATCAGACACATATATTCCGAAGAAATTTCAACCATATTTATAGCTATTATCTTTCCATTCAAAATTCCTTCTGAATACATATTTACAGATAAACCTACGATCATAAACCTCGCAGAAAAGCTTGTGAAAACCCCTAGCTAATAACCTAACGTACACTTAAGAGCTCTGCAGTCATTCACGAAGAAAATTCTGTTCAAAATCTCGCTGCAATTTTTGCAGATTTTATTCACAAAAGCTTCCCTTTGTCGCCTTTTTCTTCTATCTTCAATAGCCGCGCGTTTCTCTGAACGACGGTTTGACATCATTTCACTGTACAACACCTGCACACACACGCACTCGCAAATAAACAACACACACACATACGCACGCACGCGCGCGCATCCAATTAAACATACAAACATCCAAACACCTATAGACGCATCCAAACACGTGCAAACGTCAATTTAGCTTCAAGCGGATTAAAGCGCCGCTCAGACCAGCGAACCTCCATCTCTGCAGAAAAGCCGAAAGTGGAACTCCCTCTCTCTCTCTCTCTCTCTCTCTCTCTCTCGTAGCGATACAATCGCGCTCTCAGCTCTCGTCCGTTCAGCGCAGAGAGGAGTATAGAAACTTTCCAACGCGCGCCAGAGCCGGGAAATTCTCGCTTATTGCGCGACTTTTGGACGCTCGTTGCAATTTCAATTTCCGCTGTGTGCAGGCCGGCGCTTTTATGTGCGCGCGCGAGTCCCCCGGCCGCGAAATCAAATCGACTCCGCACGTAGGTATATACGGTGGGGGTGTATAGGGCGCTCTGGAGCTGTGCAGTGTGGACCTTCGTACGGGAAGTGATTTTGCTTCTTTATTGGCCAAGTTTGAGTGCTCGGCAAGATATATATCGCTTTTATTTTATCGGGGAGCTGATTGAGATTGACTTTGCATTGGGTTCGGTCAGGCTGATTTTTTCGCGTTAAGGATAATTTTTGTTGAAGAGTCGGGGTTTGGAATGTGCTTTTATCGAATGGTGTCTTTTTAGGGTATGTTGGACGTTTGTGTTTCTAGTAGAATTTTAAGGTTCCGTTGTGATTGTGATTTGCAAGTAAGCTTGAAGAAAAATGAACTGAATTCTAAATCTGGTCTTGATAGATCTCAAAAACTTGCTAATAGAAATAGCGAATTACTCTGACTTATAGAATTTAAGGATAGCTGCGTTTAAGGAATAATTAACTAAAAAGAAACTTCTCCGTTATATAAATAATCAAATCTTGTGATATTCGCTCTGTGCATTACTGGTTGAGTTATTTGGATCGACATTAAAGTAGGAAAATTTAACATACATCTTAATGGGGAATATGTAAAAAAACTGAGATAACAACAAAAATTAAATGTTATTTCCTGTTGTTTAACTACGGTATACATCTGTATAATAGGTGTAATAATAATCTCATGTACGAAAAGAACCAAGCAAATTGTGAAATGTTTATTATATCACTTTCTCTTCAATGTATTTTGCAACCAGATGCACGAAATAAATGCATAGTTCATTATTATATTCATATTATAAAATAAAGCTGTTATACTGCCCTACATACTGATATATATACATTTTTTTGTAAAAGGGTGTTTAACAGTAAAAACTTTTTAAATAAATAAATAAATACGAAGAACGTAAAAGTCAGCTGCTATTATGGTGAAAAAACACTTGCAATTGACTAAGAATGAGTTTAGTTTTAATTGGAATCAATAGATTATAGATAAAGTATATTCGAAACCAAATCTAAAAAGTAGAAACAAATAAACATTCACAAATAGGAGATATCTATATTAAAAATATAACTGTTTTTCACTAATAAAATTGTATACAGCAGTGGCCAAAAGTTTAGAGCCCCCAAATATTTTTAAAAAAAGCATATAAAAGTACATTTTATTCTCTTTAAAAAACCACGAAAATATTTTTTTTTAAATTAACTTTAACAAAAATTACTGGCTATAAAAACAAAGTTTGAAAATTGTCCTATTTAAATATTGATGAAAATGTTGAATCTAATCTTCAAGCTTTGATTATTCTCCCATAACTTTTCTTAATGTTAATTTAAAAAATATATTTTGGTGGCTTTTTTAAGAGAATAACTTTTCTTTCAATTACTTTTTTGATAAATTATTTTACAATTTTTCTTTTGAAGTTGTCGGTTTTAAAACATGAAATAAAATATATGTATTTCAATGTAAAAATATTTGGAGTTCTAAACTTTTGGGCATTGCTGTATGAAGTCTTTCTCCTAAAAGAAATCATGTCAGATTTCATGTAAAATTTCAGTCAAGGTTATGAAATTAAAAATCACGCGTAAAAATTTGCAATAAAAGCCATTTGATGTAGTCCATAGGAAACATTAAGAAATTTCACGTAAAATGTCATATGTCATCTCATGTCTAATTTTTACGCGAAGATGTCTCGTGACTTTCTAAATAAATTCTCAAAATAGTTTGTTTAATAATCATCAAACACATACGATACCGCAAATATTCACTCTTCTTTTTCGTTTCACACACTCGCGTAAGATGTCACGTGATCTTTTCGTAATTTGCAAATAAAATCTATTAATTTAATAACTAAAAGTACCAACAAACAATAGAGTCCTTCAATTCAAAATCGTTAAAATCTTTCAGTTTTTCCTAGAAGTTGGCACCTATGCATTATAACGTGTTTTACATGCTGTACCATGTCCGGTCTATGCCGACGTCGATTCTGTCGCATCGAGTTTGTTCGGATATTCACGGCATTTTGAACCTCGGCCAGGATGCTGCGCCAATTCCTTTTATAGTTTTATATCACAAGTAGGTATATACGCGGCTTAAATTGATGCCGTAAATTTTTCAATTCTTCTTGGGAGAAAATTGAGTCGACGATTTTTCGAGTGAATTTCCATCCAATTTGGGTTAACAGTCACGTACGTGAATTGGAGTGATTTTTACTTAAAATCCAGCTTTGTGCGCCAAATACAAATTGGAACTGCCGAGATTTCTTAAACGATATATCGAAAAACTTGAGGCAGTTTTTGATTTCTCAAAGGGAAAGCATTGTTTCTTAAGAACATTTTTACGTTTTTATCTTAAAAATTTATTGTTAGACATAGTGAGCCCGAATATGCTACTATCTAAAATATTTTCTTATGTAATGTAACTTAAACACCTAATGTGACAATTTATTGAAATTTTTACTAAACAGTAGTTGAAAAAGCTATGTTTTTGTGTATAATAATTACTTGAATTTATAATATTTAATTTTATTTAATTTTATTTATATTATTTTATTATGTTTCTACATTGCAAAATTTAAAAACTTTAAGCATAGATATGACAATATTCATGTTATAAATTCATTTTGATTCTTGCTCAAAGGAGCTTCGGTTTAATGTATATTTCTTGTGGCATATATGCACTATTCCTTAGAAAGAGAATACGCAAAATATTTATATGCAAAATAAACAACTTTTTAAACTTATGGTTTGTTGAAACTCAAATAATAGTTTCCAAGAATTCATTTATCCTCAAATTTTGATTTAAGAAATATATTTTACGAAAATAAAGGAGATTTGAAAAATTGTAAGAGTGAAGTAAAAGAAGGATGTGTAAAATATGCCAGACATTTCCAGAAAATGTGCCAGAATTTGTCAAAATAATTTCACAATTTTTTAACATATATTATAGAGTTATTTACTGTTTCATTATTATCTATTTTTTTGTAAATTGTTCAAATACTTTAACACGAAAGGTCAAAAGAAAACCTTGACCTAAATTTCTTTGTCTTCTTACGTGGACTCGTTACTTCACGTAAAAAAATTTACTCGCAACTAACGCTGATTATGAAACTTCGCTATCCCTTCTTCTCTGAAAGAGAGATAATCTCATTTTAACAATTTAAAATGTATTAAGAACGCATTATACACAAACGAGCTTCCCTGGCAGCAAGCAAATGTAAAAACCGCACGCCCCACGTGCATCACAATCCGTCATTACCACTTTCTCTCAAAGCCACCAGCTACACACACTGTGCTCTACACCAATCTCGTCGAATCCTACAACAAAAAGAAACTCCTCGATACATTACCACATAGTTACACCCTCGCGCGCGTGTATAATTCCTCAGCGTGCGCGTTGAATTGTACCGTCCAGACCCACAACAACTCCCGCACAAAACTATGCCAAAAGCTCCAATTCTATCGCACGGAAAAGCACTTCGTCTGTATACCCCTACAAACACACATACACCCGAGATAGAGAGAGCGTACAACCTCTCGGCCGAGCGCAATCCCAAAGACTGATCGGCCGGTGCGCTCGCCGTAATCTCATTCATGCCGTATACCTGTAATACGTGTACACGCTGTCGCTGTATACATACCAGCTGAGAACAAATGGAAAGGTGGGGTGAAATGCACGTTAGAATGCGGTAGGTATATATGTGTTATGCGCGTTGTTAGGGGTGGTGCCCGCGCAGAGCCGGAGAAACGAGCATCGCACCGGTGTGTCCCTGCTGCAGCAGTGTGTGCAGCACCTGCTGGATATATATAGAGGTGGAGGTGTGGGGGTATGTGTACTACCGGGTGATACGGAAAAGTGCGCCGTGAGTGGAGTGGAGTGTTCCCACGAGGTAATTGCTGAGAATGTTGCCTTTTATATCAGTTGATTCCTCGATTTCGGGTAGGGGTTGGGTTGGGAGTGGATGTGCGTGCTCGGAGTGGAGAACATCCGATGCGAGCGATTTGAATGTCTTTTTTCAGAATTTTCCAATTAGGTTAGAGAAAACGTGTGCGTTCGATTCAATGGAGTTTAATGAAATTGTAGTGTTTCAAAAGAATTCGGATCGTTCGAATTCACGATGCTTTTTCGGGGAGTTATATTAGTAATCAGATGTTTGCTTTATTTTTTATATGAGTGGAGAATCGAATGGATGTGCGATATTTTATTTCTTTCTCGTTTTTAGAGAGAAAAAAATTAATTTTTTAATCAAAATTTAGAGGAGACTTGTTTTTTGACCAAGATACTATTGTCAAGACACGATAATATTTAATTAGTAAGGTAAGGTGCTCGATGTGGGTCAAGGTTTTTAAAATTCATTGCAATTCGGCTCCATATTCTACGATCAATATCTTTTGCAAAACTTTCGTATACGACTTTAATGTTAGTACATAACTGTCAATCCAGAGCACCCTTTAAAAAATTCAAAAGCCTAAGTTTTCTCGGTTCAAAAATATTACTGTAACTTATATTGATGCATCTTTTTATTGAATTCTCTATGTATAAGGTAGTAAAATGTGGGTCACTCGATTTCAAAAAGCGAAATTTCGTCTGCGAAAGCATTTCTATAATCAATTTTGCTTATCTAGCAGTGCTGATAAAAAATTGTACCATTTTATACATTCTCCAATTACCTTTCGAAGGTATGACTGTTTCACTTGGAAATGCAACATCCGCAAAATAGTCAAAATTAAAATTTAATTCTGAATAGGAAAAATGATAAATTATCTCACTCTTTTTATAAAATCATTTTTATTATTTGTTTAATGTGATAAATTATTCGAAAGATCGAAATCTATCTGGGATTTAAAAAATCACATCGCTGCTAGACTTTTTCTTGGAGAAAACAAAAAGGATCATCTCCTTTTTATAGTGTCTTTAATAAAAGGAGTTTTAACAATGTTAGCAATATGCATACAATATTAAAGAAGATACAGCGCTATATACAAATAAACTTTTTGCACGCTATCCAATGTAAATTGTTTCAATTAACCGTCTGAAACTTTGTTCATACGTCAAGTAGGGTAAGTGTAAATTAACATTTAAGGGTACGTGTGCCAGTTACTGTGCCCCTGGTTTCCTAAAATACAATTTATACTCGTGAAAAGCGTACTTCAACAATAATATTCAGTTCAGTATACATTGCAGAATATTCAGATGCAGGGCACAGTAAACGAAGCACAGTAACGCAATCACGATGTTCTCTGACCCACAGTAATTGGAGCAAACAATTGCTCTATTGCTTGCTATATTCTTAAAAAATGAGTCGAGGAAATACCGTAGTATCATTTAAGCGACTTCAGAACTAGAAATAAGATTTACAAAACTGTTTATTGCAGCAAAAGTTGCACACTTACGCTAACAGGTCATGCACATTCTTTTGTTCGTCGGAAAGAAACAGAGCAGTTTCACTATAATTTTTTAAAATAAACGAAAACTCTATTGATCTCCTCCATCAAATCTTTTATTAATAAAACCTTTATATACAGCTTTATTAATAAAATAAATCCTGAATCGTGCTAATCAATAGAGTACTCAACAAGTAATACAGATCCCTCCCACTTTACAAGCTATCCATTTATTCAATTCAAACGTATTCAAAAGTCAACTGAGCATCTCTATCCATATTCCAAAGACACCGGCAAAGAAACAATGTATTCAAATATATCCCTTGAGTTCCTTCCTCAATCTCTCGAAACTCTCTTCTATCCCACAACGGTCAACCTTATACCTCACCGATCACTTAACAAGATACCTATCCACACCAGACACATATCTAAACCATCTCCCAAACCCCACGAATTTATTACTCCACGAAGACACCCGATATACGCCGGCAAGCTGGTAGGTCTAGAACGACAGGTGTGTTAGTCCGCTGCGTTTCGAGTGTGTGCGTGCGTCTTTCACAAAGGGCCGGAAGAAGGGCACCGCTGCTGCTCGAGAAAAACGGACGATATTGCTGCCGCGCTGCCATGTCAATGTTTTTTTTCGAAAAATGCGCGCGCGCGCGACCGTTTTATATTTGTCTTATTTTTTAAGTGGGTGTAATATGGGCGCCTCATTGTGACGCGGAGGTATCGCAAATTATGAAATTGAATAAGAAAAACGGGGTCGAGGGTCGTTGTCGCTTTTGTTATAGAGTATATAATTGAGCGTTTTAGAGGGGTAGAGATTTTGAATGAGTGGAGTGGTGTGGTGGGGGTTAATGGGGATTTTGGAATTTTTGGATTAGATTATTTGTTATGTGAAGGGGTGAAATGTATAAGTATCTGACTTGTATGATCAAATCATTATTATTTATATATTATATTATTATTATCATCAATATTTTTTATTATTTTTTATTATTTTCTATTATTATTTTTTTTAATATGTAGCTAAATTTTAAAATGTTCTATAATTGTTCCGCAATAAATGTAACGACTATAGGTAACGATGTTTTAAAAGTTTGTACAACTTTGTATAGGTATAAAAGTATAATTCGCTGTCAATATTACTTATAGTTCATTTGTAATTTCTTTTATAAAATTTGATTTACAACTCAATTTATAGTATAAAAGGTTATTTTTTAACAGTTTTTAATAAGCTTTAGTAAGTTTTCCTTTTACTTATAAGATTTAGTAAGTTTTCCTTTTACTTATAAAATTTACGAAGTCTATACTCTTAAGGAATTTAGTTTTTAAGTATTGTTATAAAAGCACCCTCAAAATTTCATTAAGAGTCGACAAAAACTTTGAGCTATGGAACATTGTAAACTTTGAAAACACTATAATGGAGATAACCACAGTTACACAGAAGAAATTCGTTTTCGTGTTATAAATCAATCAGTTTAAGGAGAAATATATCCAGATTAAAAAAAATTTTTTTTTTTATATTATTATTAAAATATTATGTAAGATAATAATTATGCAAAAAGGAATAGAGCTGACCAACCTTTATAAGTGTGTGATAAAATTCTTTAAAATGATTATACTCCAAAATTATTTTTCTAAAACGATTCGTAAATTATAAAAAAAATTAGATGTCTTATATAAGTATAAGATTCCTTAAATTTGTTCACAAATATCGTTTTAAAATTTGTTTAATATAATATGGACATTAAGACACTCGCATCTTTTTAATACAGCACCTATACTGTCAATGTGCAGAAGTGTCCATTCGACACCACCTTCAAAAAAACGATCAAACCCCATCGCATCGTACCACTCACCTCTTCAAATCCTCCCCTTCCTCCCAAATAAAACCCATGAAAACGAACTATCCAGCCACAACCCAACCCCACACCTGCAAAGCGCGGAAAACTCACATAAACACGCTAAGCGCGCTAGAAGCTGCCAGCGCGAGAAAAGAGGCCGCCGCCGCCATTGCCATCAATCGATGGACTGAATTTTCGCGCTCTTGTTCGCGCATTTCCATAATAACGAAGTCAGCACAAAAAATATATATATATATATATATATATATACACAAAACGTAATTGCGCTTACTCACTTACGCGCGCGAGAAATTACTTTTCAAATCTCGTTACGTGCGAAAGGCGCCGTAACGGCGACGACTTCGCAGTTTATATCATAGTGTATAATATAGCCTGTGTATATTTTGTAAATATATATATCGTCGGGGCGGCGAGCGCTGTGCATTTCTAATTTGATTGCCGTGGGAGGTGGCCGGTGTGTGTTTCGAAGTTATACGCTACGAAGTTTTGCAATGTATAGCCGACTACGCGAAGCTCTTCGACGAGACAAGTTCCGGGGCAGAGAGCGAGTTCTTTATTTTAAGGAGAAAAGTATTTACGAGGGATGGCCGCTCTTTTTTAATGATGGCCGGTTGGAGATTTTCGAGGGAAATTTCGTTAGAGAGGGAGACGAGGAAGAATTAAAGGAAGTTTTGAGTGGAATGAATAGATGGGTTGGGGGTGTGGAGAGCCTGGATTTTTGTGCCTGTAGTTTGATTGAATATAAGATGTATATTACGAGATTTAGGTCCTAGTGTTAAAAATGAGCTTTATTATGATAAGATTTGACACTTATTTAAATATTTATAATGTATTGTCTACGTAACTTTGAGCTTGCAAATGAAAGTAGGCATAATAAGCTTTAATTCGAGAGGTCAAAAGTGTAAAACTCTTGATTTAGTCTGAAATCACACTAAAAACAGCATGAAAATTGATAGACTCGTCTATAAAGTCTATATACAACTTTAATTTTTAGTACGTTATTAATATATAATAAGTTTAGATCAAATCAAGATTTTTATACGTTAGACCTCTCAAATTCAATCTATTTTATTTCTACCTTCAATGGAATTTTCAAAGTTATGTTTGCAATATTTATTTACAAAGTTATAATTAATAGAAGTCAATTCTTATCATGATCACGCACACTTTCGTAGTAGGGCCTAAATTTCGTGATCAGCGGAATATTCAATTAAACTACGAGTTCCGAGTTTCATTATAAATGCCAGGAAAGGATCCTTAAAGTTTTATAACAATCGAGGACTTCCCATCACTGTCCACGTCCATGTCAGCGAAGGCTGAATTTTTCAATAGAAATACTTAGTGAATTTCACTCTCAATATTTGTAGAGAAAATTTCACGATAATTACTGTGTGACTATTGAGTCAACAGAGTATTGATATACACTGCAAGAGAGATTGGCTCCATTATTTTCTCTCGAGGCAGTTGAAATTTCACAGAACTATTTTAAGCGTGTATAATTTTCACGCATGGATTTGCACGCAGTCACGGTTTATTCGCGAATATGTGTCGCAAATCCAGATCAAAACTATACGACGATTCAAAATTTGTAACTAATTAGTTACAAAAATAAAAGCACTTCATACAATTCAAAAACTGTTTAAAATAAAAGATAAACTATTTTTACTACTAACTTTCTTGCTAGTATAATAATAAAGTTCAAGTTAAAAAAAATTACTTCATGAGAAACTGACGTTGATTGATTGGTTTTATTGCAAAAACACAGAATTTCGAGTTGTCAGAAATGGAGTGCTATATATATGCGATATCTGACGCTTTCCGCAATAATGGACTTTCAGTCTATTTTTCATAAAACTAACATCATGTCTAAAACACGATAAAAGTAGTTTTTATTATTTCTTTTATTTAAGCTTAGTATTTTTTTACTAAATAAATACATTCAAGTTATAGCGAGTGCATATCTTTTCCCGCAATATCAAAAAAATCTAATGAATAAAAAGCAAGATATTTTGAAATTTTACACGGTGACTAACGTTAAAAATCTCTTAACAGTCTTATCAATTGTAATCTCTTACGTCGATCACTCGAATTCACAAAGAACAGCCTCGAACATTAAATCTTTATTCCAGGAAGCCACATCCAGTCATACACTAGCTTTTCCCGCGCAAATTTTCGCGCACTGCAGCACAGTTTTATCATCCGAGACCGTACACATGCATACATACTGCATGCACCGTCGGCAGCTGCATGGGTATCAGGTATCGGCTTTCCGGATGATTCCGCACGCGTGATTCCAATAAACTTGACGCCTTGGCGCGCGCGACACTCTCTCATTGTTTGTAATAACCGACGCTGCGATGCACGTGCACACACTTCACCCATTTTTTTCCGTTAAATCGCTCGAATATTCGGCACAATTGCGTGCCGGTATTGTTTCGGCGGTTAAAAGGCGGCTTTCCGAGAAGAACTGTGTCCGAGATGGTGTCACCACGTTGAAATGCGGGATTGGAATGATATTAGGACTTTTTGCTTCTATGTGAATATATATTCATGTATATGAGCAAATCCACAAGAAACATTCAGTTAGAGCGTTCAAAAATTAAAAAGAAGAAATTTAGGGCTACATCTCTGGGACAAGTCTTTTCTTGTTCTTTAGGGCATACAGAATACGGCAAAAATAGTGTTCCCATGAATTCTGTTTCGGCCCACTGTTTTTTCGGCTACCCAAATTCTCTTATGGGAATTTAACATGGGGAAAATTAACAAAAAGTAGCCATTGTTCAATGTTATATAGTTAATGTGTAGGGAGCACGACGAAATAATCATATCGATATAATCAAAGTACAAGAAAATATCTTCAATTTAGAAAACAATCGTTCGAAATGGATGCTTTGGTAAATAGTTATCTACGTTTGAAAATAGTAAAAAATCATAGAAATTTCAATGTTTTACAAAATCGAGTAAATTTTGTCTTTTTTCAAATGCTTATAACTTTCCACGCGAGCAGTCGATTTTTACGATTTTTTTTAATTTGAAGGTTTTTTCTTCTACTTTCATGATAGTTGATAACAATTAATATTTGTCATATAATTAACTATATATATGCTATTTAAAAACTGCAAAAACAACCAATTTTGATAAGCATATATATAGCTAATGAACTACCAAAATGTTAAATATAAGTTACTATAATGAAAGAAAAAGAATAGAGCTTCAATTTGTAAAGAATCGTTAAACACGACCGCTTGGGTGAAAAGTTATAAGCATTTGAAAAAAGGGAAAAATTACTTGATATTATAAAAAATGGAAATGTCTATTATTTTTCACCATTTACAAACGTAGATAAGTTTTTACCTATTAAGCATCCATTTTATACGATTCTTTTTTAAATTGTAGCTCTTTTCTTGTACTTTGATTATATCGATATGATTTTTTCGTCGTGCCCCCTACGCATTGACTATATGCCGTTGAACAATAGCTACTTGTTGTTAATATTCCCCATGTTAAATTCCCATAAGAGAACTTGAGTAACCGAAAAAACAGTGGGCCGAGATCGAATTCGTGGGAACACTATTTTTGCCGTTTTCTGCATGCCCTAAAGAACAAGAAAAAAGTTGTCCTAGAAATATAGCCCTAAATTCTCCTTTTTTTTCATTTTTTAACGCTCTAACTGAATGTTTTGCATAGATTCCCTCATATACGTGTTTAATTTATGCAGTTCTTCTAAAATGAATAGAATTCTCTAGTTAATTTTGATGTGGTTCGCAAAATAAGTTGGAATCGCTCGAGCCTTCCTTATATGTTCTTTTAGAAACAAATGTTTTATGTGTTCAATGGCAATAGTAAACATGAAAAGCACAAAAACATTTTTCAAGTTAATTTTGAAACGATGTATAACGTATAAGTTTATATATTTCAAAGCATGTATGGTGGCACATCGGCGTCCGCAATCGGATCCACTGCAATTAGTAGAGAGAGTAGTAGAGTAGTAGTAGTAGTAGAGTAGTATAATTTTATATTTTTTCAAACGCTTGATTATTGGGAGATAATAAAAATTTTTTTTTTAATTTTATCCATCGCTTGTCAAACTTTCTGACAATGAAAACATCTGATACACACAATTTTAATTTTTTTTAAATACATACTGCAATTTCATTGGATTTTATTGAATCGAATTTGCGTTTTTCGCGTCGAGTGTACACCAAACATTCCAGCGAGAGTACAAATCAAATTTTCAGTAGCATCGAAATATTCGATGATATCAAGGAGAATGCAATATAAAGTATAACTAAAATTCTATAACAATTTATGAAACCAGGACGTCAGCTTAGATTTAATTAAAAGTTAGAATCGTTAAAAATGTATGCATTATTGAGTAGATTGAACCACGATTATACCCATTTTGTACCGATGAAAATTTTCAGATCGGAGGTTTTCACAAATTTCGATATTATTGAGGTCTAAGTAAAACAAAATATGTTTTATGTTGTATTTATGTATCTGTATTTATATATGCGCGTGTACGTATGAATGTATTTACGAGTGTATTTCCGTATAATTTAAAATTTTGTGTGGACCGCAACTCTCGAGCAGAACCGTATCATACGCTGAAATTTTGCTGGTATTTATCTTTACTTCATTTTCATAACTACGTTTTACATTTAAAATTATGCGTGGTTATGATTCTGCAACCTATAATATAATGCAACACATTTCGGGATCAGTTTATTACAGAGAATACACCAATTAAGGATTTTACTGCTATTACTGAAATCAATTCACAATAAATATTTTTAAATGCAGAGTGAAATCCCTCTTTATAAGATCAGATCTGATGCTGATATATTCACCACTTTTGTAATTACTATGTTAAAAATCTATCCAGAGGAAGTTAAAATCAAACTAATATCCGGAAGATTGATACACTTTTCTTATGTATTAATCTACCATTATGCAACATTTCAGTAAGCAAATAATATTTAAATATTTCTATGAATGTCGTTCAAAAAAAGTTCCGAGAGTCCAGCCAGGGAATTTTATTCGAATACATTCGCATTCGTAAAAGCGATAAAATAATTTACTTGAAATTATTACGTTAGGAAATGCAATGAGATCTTGGTTTGCTACAATTTGGTCCACGTAGTTAATTACAATCAGTTATGGGCTCATGAAAAAAAATTTAGATAATATTATATTTTTTACAAAAATATTATACAAAAAGTATTAAATATATTTTATCCCTTTTCTTACAATTTGTAAAACGAACAATAGTTTATCTGGATTATGTGTTATCTAGATAACTAAGTATCTATAGATTATTCATCATCCAGATAAACATGTATCGAGATAATTTTATTCTTCCATATAGTCTTTATTTCAAGATAAATGTATCCGAATACTTTTCCATAACTGCAACTACTTAGGTCGCTTTCCCATGAACGATGAAAAATTGAAATCGAAAAAACGGATTCATAAAATTGTAATAATTTTAAAATGGCGTCGATCTCTTGTATTTTATTCCTTGTAAATCCGCGGTCCCAGGAGATTGCTGTTCCATGGTGGAAAGTGAGGTTAGGATGACTTTTCTTTTCGGGAAATACGTTCAATGCATGGGACAATGACGGTTTAGATACGCAATCGAAACAGTCGATTTTTCGGAATGATTGTGATTGGTCGACCATTCCGATTTTGTATAAGCCATAAGAAGACAGCAGCCTCATCCTAACCTCACTTTCGATCATCAATAATCAAAAAAACATTCTTTTATACGTAACCTATTTATTGAACAATTTTTTTACTTCTTTAATATTAAATTAATCATTGTTCCAGTAAAAATACCAACATATTTGAATAAAAAGTGAGGTTAGAATATGCCATTGCGACCAAAAATCTGCTCCATTTCAAATTCCTTCTGACGTAATATTTTGATTTTCTTCACTTCCGATTGTTCATAGTCCACGAAACGGATCATATAATGACAACGTCAGAGGAATCATAACAATTTCGTCATGAATATTTTCGATCGGTCTTTCGCCGGTGAAATTCGTGGCGGGAAATGCAAATTTTCAATCCTCTCCCCATTAAACAACAACAAGCCAATAAAACTCAAATACTAACCTAAGCACGTGACGCTCTTCCATGCGTGCGGCCGCACCGCGTACTGCCTTTTGCGCTCCGTGGTGGAAAAAATTTATATATATCTATCTCAATCCTCAACCCTTGCGCACATCACCGCCCAAAAAACGAAGACGCTACGCTCCACCTCCTCCTCTTTCCTGAGAGATGTACATGTATCTTCCTTCCTTCCTTCGAGGGCTCTCCGGGGGGAACTCGCGCGTTGTCCGCTGTGTATACGCTCCTCCTTTAGCTATCCGGCTTTTAAAGGTATACAGCCGTCGCTGCAGCCGCCAGGAGCCCCATTTAGAAACCGGTTTAGCCGTGCAGGAGCCGGAGCCCGAGCTGGAGCTTTGTATATAATGTAGTGTATGTACGCGCTCGCACCTTGGAGACCTCTTCCCTCTCGTTCGTCCTTCCACGAGATTGTGGGAGATGAGCCTTATCTTCCTTTTTTTATGCGATGCTCGTCTCGCGACGAAAGTGTGCTTTTTGTATGCTGAATTAGATGCAGGTTTGGAGAGATCGAATGTATATGTATATAAGGAATATGATATTTAACTTAAATTTCTTTTTTTTCTTGGGATCCTTTTATTTGCGATCGAGTTATTGCTGCTACTCGATCCTTGGGTGTAGCACGATTTCAGCCAGTGGTATACATTACGTTTACTTTTTCATTGAGATCCTTTTTTTCCCGTGATGGCTATGTATCTCGCGATCGAGTTTTCGCTGCTGCCGCCGCTGCTGCTGCTGCTTGGGTGTAGTACGATTTCAGCCCAGTGGCGATGCAGCTGCATCAGCTCCATTCTCCCGCTCTCTCGCTCTTTATGTGCACAGGTGCACTGGTATATACCGATTTTCCTCTCGGATTTCACCGCGACTGGTGTCTCGCTATACCTATGAATTATGGCCTCTCAATACTGTTTGTCGTCGTCCGCAGTGTGGTTAGCGATCTCGATTTCGGAGCAGCGATGCCGCAAGGCAGTTTCTCGCGAGCTACCTTTGTCCTGCATTGTAGCTTTTTGTTGCTCTGCGATCGGTATATATGTCAATAATCGCACTCGTAATAGCCGATGTTACCGATATTACAATTTATATAAAAGAAACTATACTGAACATGTATTATTCATGCAGGTGTACAGCAAAAAGTGAGGAACGATCGAGGTGGATCTTTATACCAGGCGCCACCTGAGTATATATACTATCCTGGGACACAGACTATACACAGACACAATTTTTTTTACTCTTCACTCGATTTTTTTCAATTTTTCACTCTTTTCTCTACACTTGCGAATTTCGAGCGTACCTACACACGTTACAAACGTATTCTAACAACGCGATATATATATACCCGCGATTGATCATACAAAAGAAAGAGAAGGGACATATACACAGCGGATCATCGACCGCGACGATCGCCAGTTGCCGACTGGACGTCGCTGGATCGCGTCTCGTGCTATAGCCTATACGTCTCTCCCCACTTTTCTCTCTCTCTCTTTCTCTCTCTTTTTCTCTTCCTGTCCTTCTCTCTCGCTTGTACGTACGTGTATATATGTGTATCTTTTGACTTTCGCTGTATAGAGTGTAGCAGTCGTATAGCGCACAATGCCTCGAGCGAGAGTCGATCATTGGTATATAGGTATATAGGTGCGCGGGTGCGCCGAGCGTTTGAATAGAGACACCTGTTCGTTGTTTTGTATTTTACGGCCTGATGGGGATAGGAGAGATAGAGATAGAGAAAGAGCGTTTGTGGAGCGATTTTCGCAGGTGCTATTGTAGAGCGATGGTGTATTAATTTTTGAGGATTCAGGGCGGAGCCGGTTTGATCGGTTTTACTTTTTTTCTTTTAAATCGTTAGAATTTAGGACATGGACCAGGGAGCTTTTCAACGATTCACCTAACCATTTACGCACACGATTTCGCCTACCACGGAAGTAAAAAACGACCAAACACGCATTTGACTCACGAAGTACCGATAGTACTCCCGTAAATCGTTCAACTTTATTGCTATATTTCTCAAAAATTGATTTATATTATCTTTCAATTTTCAAAATTCTCCTAGTGTTGAAGATCTCAACATATTGAGTTGAAACTTTCACTGAAGATTAAAAATCACTGTTGTATACCTTTTACAAAAATATTGATGCAGGGGTTTTGAGTAGACTAAAAATAGTAGCAGCTAAATTTAGCTAAGAATAATGCAAACAAGAACGAAAATATAGTATAGTATGCAACAAGTGCGTAAAATGCGATTTTAGACACGTACGAGTAGCGATCGCCAGCATCGTACGCACTGGAGTTACATACGATATTTTTGATACAGTGTGTGTAAAAAAATTTGATTTTACACCTGTTTTGCAAACGTAAAAAAGTATCAGCGAAGCTGGCCTTTGAGTTATGCGATCACACAGGAGTGTGAAATTTCATGCCTGAGTTGTAAAAACATATTATTTTTATGAGTGTGTAAAATATCATTATACACACTGAAAAGAATGCGTAAAATTTTACGCACACAGTACCGAAAAAATTTATTTTAATTTACAAAATTTTTGACCCCTGAGTCAAAAGTATGTACAAATACTTCACAGTTTAACATTACAAACTGCATCATGAGAGGTATCTGACTTCAGAGTCCTTTTTGAAGTAATATTTTCAGTGGCGTTTTATAAGTTATTCAGCGCGTATAACTTAACCCATGTACAACATAGCTCTTCTCTCTCCTTTATAACTTATAAAACGCCACTGAATATTCAGCGCGTATAACTTAACCCCTGTACAACATAGCTCTTCTCTCTCCTTTATATTTTTTAATGTAAGTCTTGCAAATATATGCAAAAATTATATTTTAAAAGCATATTTGTGTTGAAACTTATAGTTGAAAAGATATTCAAGGTGTATAACTTTACCACTGTACACTCGACGTGGGAAATTTCTGTTCGAATGCGTTTGAAATCCTCCAATAACCTTAGCGCAAACATGCATTCGGCCCAATGAGACCCAATGAAATTACAGTATTTCAACAAAATTCGAACGTATTCGACCAGAAATTTTCCACGTCGAGTGTACAACATAGTCCCTCAAATGTATTATATAGTCTATTTGAAGATACTTGAGTCTATCAAACTTTATAGATAATCCACTGGTCCATGTTTTCAAAATTCTACAACAATAAAAATTGTCTTTAAGAAATGCATAAACGTTAATATTAAGATCTAAAATGTATTCGAAAGATAATTTTTATTTTCTTTTCAGAACAATAAAGTTTAGTGAAGTCTGAGTCCATAATGACAGTAGAGGTTAGAACATCAAACTATTTTTAAAATCTGTAAACAAATATAATTAACAACCTTGATAAATTTGTCTTTTGCAGATATTTTTGAAGACGTTTTAAACCAATTTTAAAGCAATTATTATATTTAAAAAATACAAACAGAAATAAATTATATCTGGTAATACAAGGCATTAACAGTTTAAAATACAAAAAGTATTCATACGAGCAACCACCTGCTTATGTTATGAGAGTATTATTTATCACTTATTATTTCTCTTTTCGAGTCGCTATTATCTGTGGTACCACAATTATTTATTATCATTAAGATAAAGACGCTCTTTCAAACCTTATTTCAAGTTTTTCTTTTTCAAAAATGGAATTTTTCACTTTGAAGAGCTATTTTGGCAAAACCATTTCTTTTTTAACTGTTCTACAGCTCCACGGATAGCGACACTCGTAAAAAAGATAGTAAACATTGATTTTTTCATTTACGACTGCATGGAGACCCGATAACTATAGCTTTATACGATTTTTTTTATATTTAAGGTAAATGTACCAGTACCTGGCCGTGTCCCAGTACCTGGCCAAATGCTCAGATGTTAGTTTCTATTACTATCAAGCGTAATATATTTAAATTTTTGGGCAAATATTTATTTCATTTATATTTAAAAAAAAATATTTAATAATGGAACTGGTGCTCGCGTGACAACATTCACGTCTTCTTAAGACCAACTGTTAAGAAATCCTACTTCGAGTTTGAGAGTAATTAATTGTTTTTTAATCGTTTCGTGCATTTAAAAGTTTTCTAAGGTTATTTATTAGTATTTTAAGTAAAAATAAAATGCTAATGTGTACAAAAAAATAATTTTTACGGTAATAAATACGTGGCCAGGTACTCGTACTTGAAAAACCGTATTTGCCCGATACCTGACCAGCTATATGAATCACATTATTATAAATAAATATTCGCAAAAAACTTATTTTGTTTCGTGTAATAAGGTTCTCTATAGTGACTATCGTCAGTTTATCAACAATAATTGCTGTTGATGTTTGACATCTCGGCATAGTCATTTTTCAAATAAGTGAAATTAGGGTGGCTATGTATTGGGACAGCGGTATCCAGGTATCGGGACGTATGATTTTGGCGTGGCCAGGTACTAGTACATTTGACTAGACTACATTCGTATGAATTACTCTAAAAATTCTATTTGATAGACAATTAAATTCTGTTTGAGTTGGGTATATGACGTTTTATTGGCAGTGTTAATTTTAGTGTTAGAATTTAATAAATAAGCTCGGCTAATACAAAGCGTCCAGGTACTGGTACATTTACCTTACTGTAACGTTGTATTTTTTCAATAAATTGTTCAAGAAATTTTGAGAACTTCTTCAAGAATACTAGAATTAACTTATAGGAAAAAATTAGACGTATTAAGGGAGTACTCACGGTACTCCGTGAGTCAAATGCGTACTTACAAGAGCGTGAACAATTTTATTCGTTTGCTTTTTAGCCTCAAAATTGGTGAATCAACATTTGGATTTTTGCATTATATTTATGGGATATTAATTATATATTTCTCAAAGTTTCGTCAAAATCAGAACAGCACTTTTCATGAATTTCATGATTGCTATGTGTTATAAAAGTAAAAAACGTAAATATAACATTCTTAGTATCATTTTTCTGGATTGGTGCAGTTTTCTAAAAATTTATATGAGTAAGTTTGAGGTCAAAATGTACTAGTATACAAAATTTCAGACTTTTCTGAACACTAATTAGAAACCGATAGTACTCCCTTAAACATTATTGTCTTTGTTTAAAAAATTCACAATAAATTGATCAAAACATAATAGGGGAAAGCAGGGGAAGCGGCACATTCTTAACTTTTCATATTTAAACTATCATAGAAAATGTAAAACTGAAAATAATATTTATATTTTTAGTTTATAAAAAGTTTTAAGAAAGATGTGTATAGTTTAAAACTTTTAACTAATTGCATGTAGTAACATTCTTTATTGTTATATTTTAATTTATTTTAATACAATAACATTTTATTTGTAAAAGTCTGATAATAATGTAATGCACTAAAAAGAGCATAACTATAAATTATATGAAATATGTACTGCAAATATTTATTATAAGCCATAGTCAAATGTACACACCTACTATGTTATGTTCACTTTCTATAAACTAATTATTATATCATTAATTTTATATAATCTGCATGCTAATTTTATATATTTGAAGCATGAATTAAAGTGTTAAAAATATATAATTTAGATGTTTATTATTTGCACATTAATATAATGTTAAATTTGAATAGTTTTTCATAAGATATCTGTCATTGATTTTAGTTGCACCGCAATACCTGTTTCTCCTGCAGTACCCCTGTTTAAATAAATGAATATTACGTTATCGATCGTAAACTAAATATCCCTTTGAGAATAGAAACTAACACGGACTCGTTACATATTTCTGACAGGCTGCGTCAAAATTCGCTCAACGGAAAGTACATATAACTTTATTGCCGATATTTGAATTTAGAATAGGTAGCCAAGTAATAAATATTTGATGCCAGCTATTAAATTATGGCAATATACCCTTTTCCAATAATATTTTGGAGTAATAAAACCCTCATAAAACCTATTTTACTACTCCAGTCGCTATGTCTATTATAAGGGATATTTAACTAATTGATTCGGAAAGAGCATTTAAAATATTTCTTTCATCGATATCTAATCACGCCAGTTTTCTTAAATGATGTATATAAATAATGAATTTAAATTGCGATGTTTTCTATGTTAGACCTATAATTGGAACAATTTAACTAATAACTATAAATCTACTTCTTTTAGAAAACAAGTCTTTACTTAAGAGGGCAGGCCTGGGTTAAACCCAAAAAAAGACTTTTTCTCTACAAGTTCAGAAAACTTTTTATGTTTAAAAGCAATCATTCTGAAAGTTTTTATGTTACTAAAGCACAATAATATCTTAAATTTTTCCGTTGTAAAACTTTAGAATCTTGATCCAACATGTCACAATAAATCACTGTTTTCAATACCATATTTATTAAAGGAACTTTGATTCTCACACGATTCAAGGTGACATGGTAAACGAAATTTATTTTTTCGACGGTTATTCGATTCATTTTGACATGTATTACAAGATGAGCAGAGCACTTTTTCGTTAAAAATTTTTTTATTACCTTTTTTCGGAAATCCAATCAATTTTTTAAAAAATATTAAAATTTTTAACGAAAAAGTACTCCGTCAACATACATGTCAAAAGGAGTCGAATAACCGTCAAATCAAACTTTTTTGTTCATCGTGTCACCCCGAATCGTGTGAGGATCAAAGTTCCTTTAATAAATATGGTATTGAAAACAGTGATTTATTGTGACGTGTTGGGTCAAGATTCTGAGGTTTTACAGCGGTAAAATTTAAGACAATATTGTGCTTTGATAGCATAATATTTTTCAGAATGATTATTTTTAAACAAAAAAAGTTTTCTGGACTCGTAAAAAGAAGTCTTATTTTGGGTTTAACACAGGCCTGACCCCTTAATTGTTCTGATTATATGTACTCTTAAACTTATTAATTTGTAATTTCTAAAATAATATGATAGAGTACTTTTTGAACCTATTTTTGCCAGTAAATATGGAAAGAACTTGTTGAAATTGATCCCATTATTTTCCAAGAGGACGTGCAGCATCCTTCTTCTTTCAATATTGCACAGAATTTTGACGATCGATAAAAAAAGGTATCTAACATACATGTCACTCTTCTGTAGTTTCGATGGAAAGTGTGACCCGCTAGTATCGCTGGATACCAAAAAAAATATTATTGCATGCCGTAAAATTCAAAATGGCCAAAGCCGGGTATGCCATAAAAGCAAAGAATGTGTATATGACGCTGCGAATTTTTCCTTAAAATGTGCAAGCAAAAAATATTCTTGTATTCTGTTGATGGATACTTATTTAAAAACATATATAGTAATCCATACTAGCTAATTACTATGTTACTTTTAAAACTAATTTAATTTAAGAGCAGAACGACTTACAGCCCACTTCTATAAATCTTATTTAGAGATTGATTTTTCCTTAAACTATTTCCTGTGTGGTGGAGGTTCAGATTCACAGTATTCGAATTAAAAAAACGATGTTTATTCATTTTAATTCAATTATAATTATTAATAATTTATTTGATAATTTATATTAATGCTTTTAACATTCATTTCGTCATATATCATTGGTTTCAATTTCATGTAATTATTACTTCGCCGCATACGACCTTCGAAATGATAAGATAATATTTTACATAAAAAAGTATACAAATTGAAATGCAAGCTTTTTTAGAGTGTTAAACCGTTAGTGTCAGATATTAGGTACACATTTTTTAGATTATCAAAATTCCAAAATATTTTGAAGATTTAATTGTGATTACTAATTAGGTTCGTTTACTGAACTGATTGTGATTGCTAATTGGGTTTATTTATTCAATTGAATTAGGAGTCTATTTGACTTAGGTGTCTCGTTCTCGTTTAGGCATATTTCCCCTATTCTAAAGACAGACGCTTGATCAGGTCCATTTAAAGTTGTAATGATGCGCACTTCCAGGCCTGACCATAGGTATATGGAGTCTGACAAGAAATGAGCCACACTGCCTGAGCTGGCAACCTCGGTATTTTATATTGAATATGTTCAATTATTATCGATCGTTATACATATTTGTTCGTTCGCTCATTGCTTGGAACTTGTGCATGCACAACGTTATGAAATGAAACTAAATACTTAAAACGAAATTAGTCTGAATCCCTGAAAGAAAATCGCCTATGACCTGTGCGTCTGTACTATAGACCAATAAAGTTCAATCAACTTCGATACAATATTTATATGATTCCATTTCGTTTTATACGGCAAAAGGTTCCAAAGCTCTATAGTAACAAACAAATAAATGGACGAATAACTAGAGATCAATGTTAATCGAACGTAACTGCCTTAGGTAATATTTTAGATTGATTTTGATTGTTTCGGATAGGATTGGATTACAATCTAATTGGTCATACACCGACACCTCATGTTGCCCGGAAGCATCTAAAATTTAACGGTTTATACATGGATTCGGATAAAAAGTTAGTTTTATAATCCGGACAGGATCGTGTACTACCCCATGTAAAAAAAATAATCTCAGACAAGTCTGGCAAAAATCTATCTCAGAACTTATTTTTATATACAAGTAAGTAGGACACTACACTTATTTTTAATATCGACTGGGATCGTAAAAAGCATAGTTTTCGAATAAACCTGGAAATTTTTTTTTAAATATTGCAATATTCTATAAATTTAAATATTTGTAAAAAAAGAGACACACTTTTAGGTTGATGTAGACTTAACGGAACGCTATATGCTTTTGTTTTGCATTTTTTGCCAAAAGTCTGGGATAGTCTCCGTAGCCAGCCTTTCGCAAAAGTTTCTCAGCCAGACTTTTGCCAGACTTGTCCCAGACTTATACTCATTTTCACGGGACCATATATTTTCAAAGTTAACCATGCCCAATTTCGAAAGCACCCCCAAACCCTTTTCATGCAATACATGACACAACTCAATTAAGCAAGCACAAATGAATTCGCTACCGCACCTCGCACAACACGCACCTCCTCTAACAAAAACACACATCGCTCACAACCAATCAACATCAACTAGAAACAACAACACATAACCACAGAACTCACCGAGGACGACGCGGTGTCCCTTGACCCTGCGCCCGATGCTCGGCGACACCAAACTCAGTCTGTCACCTCTGGCGCCCAACAACGGACTGGGACTTCTCCTAGGTGGCGACTGCTCCACGTAGATGCCGTAGGTACTGCTGGCCGAGCCGAGACCACCGCTCGCAGCGCCGTACGCGGAGGGCGGATCGGCGGAGCTGATGCCGCCGAGGAGGCTCCACTCGGCCACGCTGTCGATGCTGCTGCTGCGGGGCAGGCAGGAGGAACCGCTTGTGCTGCCGCTGCTGCAGTCTCGTCTAAGGTTGTGGAGAGAGACAGAAAGAAAGAGAGAAGAAGATAAATACTGGGTTCTAGTTGATGTTAGGTTGTGTTTTTGGTGAAGTGGATGATAGGTTGTGTTTTTGGTGGAGTGGATGATAGGTTGTGTTTTTGGTGAAGTGGATGATAGGTTGTGTTTTTGGTGGAGTGGATGATAGGTTGTGTTTTTGGTGGACTGGATGATAGGTTGTGTTTTGAATGAAGTTATGGTTATGTAAAAAACCTTATGGTTAAGGTATGATTTGGTTACGGTTAGGCTATGTTTTGGTTATGGTTTGGTTATATGTTTTGGTTAAGGTTAGGTTATGTTTAGGTTGCGGTTAGGTTATGTTTTGGTTACGGTTCGGTTATGTTTAGGTTACGTTTTGGTTATGGTTAGGTTATGTTTAGGTTATGGTTAGGTTGTGGTTAGGTTATGGTTAGGTTATGGTTAGGTTATGGTTAGGTTATGTTTAGGTTATGGTTAGGTTATGTTTAGGTTATGGTTAGGTTATGTTGGATTTTAGTTAAGGACAGATTATTTATGTTTTTGTTTAGAGGTATTTTATGTTTTAGTTGAGGTTACATTGGATATTAACTACGATTAGGTTATGTTAAGTTTTAGTTAGGGTGACGTTAGAGGCTGACTATAAGTTGCGTAAGGGTTGGAGGATGAAGAAGGAGTCTTCATTAATCTTACGGTTTATAAAAAATATACATAGGAAAAACAGTAAAAACGTCTTACGTGGGAGAGATCATAAATTCTCAAGAAAAGTATTACGCAATTTATAGACGGCCCCTTAAGTTAGGTTATATTATCAGGTTGTAGTTAGATACGACTCTGAGCAGTTATATTAATATATTTCTTCACAAAAGCTTCAGACCAAAATAAAAAAAATAATTTTGACAGATGCAAATTTCTACATCGTATTTTTTGTTATGCTAACTGAATTCAATGTTTTCATGAGCTTGATAATCTGGTGATTGTAATACCTAAAGAAGCATCTGATATTGGAGATAATTAATAAAATTTCAGAATTAAGAAAAATATAATGAGAAATACAAAAATGTCGGTAAGTACGCAACTGCATATTGCCGATGACATTCCAGTAATCGAATTTATAAAATAAATATACAAAGTTTCATAAACATTGGTTAAGTAGTTTTTGAAAAATATATTAATTTTTTTTAAAGATAAGACAGAGTTAAAAAAAATTTCTTTACGATATATTATATATTTGCTTTAAATTTTGTCAGAATGTTATTATAATTAATGTTATTATCTACACACCCACAAAACTGTAAGAACCGTCCCGGTACAAAAATGGAATTATTCAATGTCCAAGTTGCGAGTCATAACCGCATAAGGTATAGGTTAATTTAAGCGTGTGTTAAAGAGATATTTTAGTTTATAACCGCAGAAATGAGTTATATATTTCCCTGAAAAACTAATATGTTGTAAAGCATTACTACCTATATTACGTAGAACAAGAAAAACTATAGTTAGCGGTCCCCTTTCAAAGATACGACTAAGTAAACATTGTTACCTGTGTTATTAGTATATCTACATTGTGGTACAGTGTGAAACTTTTATACCGCACTTGGGTTTTCTGCCTTATTTAAAAAATTTGGGTTGTTTTAATATTTTAACATTTTAATTTATGAAATGAAGACATTAAGTTATAAGTAATGCCGTTTAATGATGACTTGAAATATAAATTAACTTTTTAATCTTATTATCACCAGTGAACTACCTTAACTTTTATAATAAATAACATATTATCTGGCGTGATGAGTCTGAATATGCAGCTACCAAAACATCCGCTCACATTGTTATACGGATAGTTATATAACATATAATTTTGAATTAAGTATACATATCTTGTTATGAATTTGGACTGTTCGATTTTTTTGAACGATTGAATAAAACGTTGTGAAGTGGTTTCTTATAGTTTGTTCAGTTTGATTTAGACTATTAGTATTTTCGGAAGTCCATAGTCAAAGTCTTAAGTAAAAGTAAAAAGCTGTGTTAATATATCTCACCTCATTAGCCTGCTTTGAGCATAAACACGTATGTATGCGTGTGTGTGTGCACTGTTAAACAGCTAATATAAAAATCTCATCGCAGTATATAAATACGAGACATAGTTATAGTGACTCAAAAATCTAATTTTTAATCCTAGTACATTTAACATAATCCGTCACTGTAATTTTAACTGCTGCGAGCACTGGTAATAAAGCTATGAATGTTGAACAAGTTTTAATTATATACAAAATATATGTAAAATGTAAAGTTGTTATTTTGAGTACATTTTCTTGTATTGAATAAAATATAATAGACAATATTCAAGGTAAAACGAAATAAAAATATAACAGAGAGTCCAGTTAGTTCAATATATTTTTACTTTTTAATTTTTTACATTATCTTGAAAAATAAAACTAGAATTGGAATGCAAATGTATACAGGTACGTACGCAGTATAATCATTACTTTTTCAGTTGTTGCTCCTTTTTGACCAGCACTCAGAAGTTGCATTTTACATTTGCTTCTTTACTATACCTGCGTGCATGTATGTGTGTAGGAAGTAGTTATATGCATGGAGAGATATAAAAAGGAGAATTTACAAAAATACACGTTAATTCTACTAAAAATAAAAGTCTATCTTAACACTCGTGCATTTTTCAGCTTCAAAAAAAGTAGTTACTCTTTTTTTAAGACGAAGTCTTCGATTGTAAAGCTACATTTACGTATTCTCCGGAATGAAAGAAGTATCTACTGTAAAATTGTGCATGGATATATATAATTTATTGCTTTATACAACTTTCTATCTATTTGAAAGCATTAATTTAATCCATTCTGATATCGGAAATAATGTGATGATTTTTTTATGTTGCTTTGAAATATTTACTGATAGTCTTTTAGGTACAAGAATAAAGAGTTATTGATTTTTAAGGAACTTCTTTTAAATTTCTAACAAAATATCTTTTTTAGGTTTCTCCACGCTGTATATTTTAAAATATAAGCATAAGGGCGATGATATTGTTAATAAACATTGATTTATACGTTAATAATAAACTGGATAGCAAATATTTAAATTGAAAGAAAGATTCCTTAATATGTAAAAAAATTCCAAACTTATTATCTTTTGTGCTCAAGTTAGTTCCTGAGGATTTTTATTGTTAAATCTATATTCATTTATAGAATAGCACGAGTAAAAAAGCGTGAAGCGTAAATTGACGTTTCATTGTAATTTCAATGCAATTGACAGCGGTTTTGGGGGCTTTCAGTATTGAAGTTACTTTAGATATATGTTTTGTCTGTTTGCCACGGTATACGCTGATTGGAGAAGGATCATATCATATCCAGTAGTATACATTCTAGTAGGTATGTAGATCATATCGGACATCATTTGTAGTTTGTGCAAACTTTTGGAACTAACGTGATATCTTTCAAATTCAAGCAGATGTTTGTTGGCAAGTTCTGTCGTAGCAGCAACTTTAAATTATATTATTATGGTTACGTCACCAAAGAAACTTTACTTAGACGAACTACCTACAACTTTTTAATATCTAGTTCAAATTGAAAAATAAGAAAAGTACTACAAATCGTCTTGGATTTCTTCAAAACTTTATTCATGCTGAGGGCAAAAAATGTTCCTATCTTACAACGTATATTGTTTATGGCATTAAATCTGGCAAAGTAATAAGTTAGGTATATAAATAGGATTGAATGGTATTTTTATATAATGAAAAAAAAGTGTTACACATAAATTATTGATAATATAAAAAGTATTAATTAATCACGTTACTTGTGTGTAAAATACGTCTTGATATTGACTACGTCCTTGCAAATATATATCGAAATATGTTCTATTATCTAGTATCTGAATAATGCCCTGTATTTAGTGGGGCCTAGATAAAAATAACTTTTTTTTTACAATTTAAGGCCTTTTTTTATTTCTTTGGTATCCACACATTACTAGTCAAAAAAATATATGTATGTATTGCATATAATATATATATTGTGAAAATTGAGTGAGACTATAATAACTTTCACTATAATAATAATTGTAAATAACGTCTTTGATGATTGCTATAAATTAACTATTTCAGTGTCGCCTATATATACAACCTAATAAATACGCACCAACGTAATAACTTTTATACCTTCGACGTAATAAAGAGCGCACAATCGGATACAACATTAGAGAAGATAAAAGAAAAATAGGAACAAAATATTTCTAAAAGCGCTTAGAAATTTAATAATCTCACGATCAACCTCTATCAGTTGACTTGAGTTTTTGCATAAATATTAACCCTAATACTATTTCAACTAAAAAAACATTTTTTGTTGAGATTTGGATACATTTTCTACTGTAAATTTATTGATTTTCAATTTGAAACAAATGTTTTCTTTTATAACTGTAATTTACTCTATTATAGTGTATGTATGTGCATGTTTCCAATTAAAAAATCAATTTAATGAACTTATAAGCAATATTGACAAACTTGTGTACTTCTATAGTATTTTAAGCTGTAAAAAATATTTTAACACTGTTAAGTATGACGGTTAGAAACACGTTGAAACTTAATTATTTAATAAGAGAGAAAAATACTGACTTTTGATTATAACTAAAACTAAAATTCTTAAAAAAATTATATTTAGTTATAAAAACTTATCCTAGAATATTACCTTTCCAGAAAAGAAACTAAAAATGTTTAAAATATCAGTATAGTTCCTATAGCTCCATTTTAAAGCATTATATGTATTTACTACGATGCAATATACTTTACAGCTGTGATAACATGTACCTGATGAGCATATTATCTCGAAATGGTGTGATTCTTGTGATACATTTTATGCAAATCGACTGTAAATTTCTTTTACATTTACAATCAAATAAATGTATATCTATCTTTAAAAGCAACGTCGACTTTTAACCTTCTTCAAATCCCTCAATTATACATCATACACAAAATCCTTCCTTACAACCACCTTAAAATAAAATAAAATTACAGTGATATCTCGTCTATTTTAACTTAAACCATTTTAACACTCTCATCTATTTGAACTTTTTCTGCTTTTCCATCACCTATTTTATCTCGCGAGAAGCCTTTTCTGTCGTAAATTTCATTTTTAAATGTTTTGCGTGTGTTACTTCGTACATTTTCGCTTATGCTTAACCTACGTTAGTCTACTTATACGTTTTCACGCACACACGCTAATTCAATACAAAAGTAACTAAAAATTGATCAAGTTCAAATAGGTGAGAAAGATTTCGGCCCCGAGCTGTTAAAATAAACGAGGCACTGCTTTATTTAAAAAAAAGAAACATCTCGACCGAAGCCCATAAAACGCACAAATATTACTCGCCGCCATTATCCGATTACGTTTCCCTCTCTTCGCTCTTATAAAATCGCGCGACGACCGATAAAATAGAACGCAATACACAAACCCACGGCCGCTCCGGCAGCGCTGAGCCATCGGAAAAAATCGAGTTGAGTAAGTAACGAGCTTATCCCCCCGTCATTCATTACACGCAGCGCGAACTTAAAGATATTTCCACTTCCTACAGCTACTGCCATCACTACGCTGCTGCTGCTGCACGTGTCAAGATTGCGTTCGGTGGGTCTTTCTTTTTTCTTTTTCTCTTGGAAGGTAAGGTGCCGAAGGTAAGTATATATATACCTGGTGGACGCGCGGTATAAAGGCGAATAGCGCTTGCGGGGCTGCACTCTCGTACAGCGCCGGACGTTTGCGGGGAATTTTCATTCTTCGCCTTTACGGTTATCAGATATTGCCGGGGATGAGGGAGCCGAGGATGGGGAAAATAAAAGGCGAGAGTGGTCGGGTTGGAGAGTGGAAGAATGATTTTTGAAAAAGTGCGGGGAGATTGTGTGTTCCTTTTTGGAGTGGATGGAGGAGGGTAGAATATGAGAGTCCGAAACTAATTGGTTTCGTTTGATGAGTTTTCTTTTCTATAAAGGAGGAATTGAATAGAAGAATCTGATATATGGATTTTATTGTTCACGTACACTGTTAATTTTATGTGTGTTAAGCTGGAATATGCAATGAATAAAATACCAAACATTTTTATTATCATTTATATTATTATTATTATTATAAAGGCCAAATAGTGATGATAAGCAGTAACAGAGCTTACAGGGCCACAGCTATTACATAGTCTATCTGTCGGTTGTAGACGTGCTTGCGTCATCACCATAGCTATCATAACTACTTGATGGGACTACCTATCTGAAGCTGTGTAGTCCATAGCCTTGTTCACACAGTCACCTCATATTTCTCTATTGTTTGCGAGTTGCATCCAATCCTCCTCATAACGTCCTATTTCTCGTATATCAATTTTATTTTTTAAAGATCAATAACTTCTTTCTTTTCCTTAGTTTTAATATTGTCCTCCCAACTTCGTCTGGGTCTACCTGGGGGTCTTGTGCCTGTCGGCCTTCCTATAACCGGCACTTCAAGTGCTGCTCTTTCATTTTCCATCCTAGCTACAGTCCAGCCCACCATAGCATTCGACATTTAATCACTCTGGTAATGTTTGGCTTCCCGCAGCGGTTGATTTTATATATGATATAAACTTGTAAAAGTATGTATATATGAATTTTTCTAAATATTAAGTTTAAATAACTGTATACGTCTGAAAAAATGCAAAATATTTGAAACTAAATATTCTACAAGATCCATAATATATACTTCCACAGTTTTAATTATGAAGAAAATAAGTGATAATTTTTTTGGCTAGACTTTACCGACTTGTAGATCATCGCAAAGTCGATGAAGCAGAAAAAGAATATCGCACAAGTCACGGATCTTCAGGACCTCCATTTAAAAAAAAGAAATATAAAAAAAATTAGTTGGGCTTTCGATGTTTTCAATCGATAAAAATGTTCAAAGATGTAGCCAATTGTTCAAAATTTCAATTCATAAGAAGGTATTTGAGTTATTCAAAGAAGTAAGTGGTATAGGTCTTAAACAAGTCAGACATGTATTGTTGTAATTTTAATCTTCCTTTCACTGATTTCATTTTATTACATTCAGACTAGTCCCAAAATGTTAGAACAGTGATATCTATAATATTTCTGATTTGCAAAATATTCTGACATTTGAGAAGTGAATTTTCTAAAAAAATTGCAAAAGTAAAATTTTCTGATTACGCCACGTAAACAAGTACATACAATGAATGGAATAACTACTGCAGAACTACTGCCACTAATTAATGTGCTATAGTAATATGTATTTATTTATCTAAATAATGCCATTAGATGATACTACTTAGATCATGGAGGGATTTGTACCGCGGTATGCCACAGAGAGGATATTATATGTTAAATCACGTTTAAACTAATCCTAATGGTTAAAGTATACTTAATTAAACTTTTACTTATAAATTTTATATATTTGATGCTATTATCAATATGTTATAAGTTAAAAGTATTGCTCACACTATTAACTTATGTGATTGACTTGGTTACAGTTCCCGTTGGAGGGAACAACCATTGTCTATAATATACCTATTTTTGTATTTTTCCTCACTTTACAAATACTTGAAAGAGTACACAAGCTGAAGTTGTGTAGTAAGGCCCAGTATTTATTGTTAGAAATTAAAAGACAATATTTATATAATCAAACTCGTTTGCAGTACTGCAAATTGATCTTCGATATGAGAAATACACAGAACAGATACATTACAATATTTTGCAAGTCATATGGAATCTCAAATCAATTTCTAATTAGATTTGATAAAAAGAGAAGCAACGAATACTCGATTTATGACAAAGTTGAAAAGCCAGATATATGTACTCTTATATTATTATATAATATTAAAAATTTTATTATATAATTTTATTTTGTATTATTTCATTCATTAGAAATAAAATTTAGTAATAAATACATATTTATTATAAAAGGTGAAGTTTGTCTTACTAAAAATCTTTAATACTTGTTTTTCTCAACAGCCTATATACGTATAAGGTATTTTTACGTGTGACGTCATCAAACAACTTTGACGGTTATCATAATCTCGCAGCTCTGGAGAAGTTTATTTTACCCTCAGCTCTTCTAAATTTACAGCTATATCGGAGGACGATAACTATCTAAATTGTTCCTTTATCCGCAGTATTACGTCACAAGTATTCAGAATTTCCAGACAATGATAATTTTATAACTTTTGTACAATTCAAGTTTGTTCTACTATTCGAGGATCTAAGCTAAAAATTTCAAAAGCCTAGGATTTTTAGGTTCAAAGAATCAATCCCTATGAAAAATTTCGTTGATTTTGTGGTTCCCAATCAAAATTTGTACTAATTTATATATTTTCCAACTACTTTTACGATGTTTCAGTAAAAATTCCACACGTTTTCAAAATTGCTCAATTTTTAATTTTTTTCCCGTAAAAAGTTATGACCCAAAATGCACCATTATTCAAAAAGAATTCTGGAAGCGTTTTTAAAGCGTTTCTGCATATCACATGACATTCTTCAGGAACAATTTAAGAAATTTTTAAGAATTCTTTTTTAACTTATACATTCATAATACATTCTTAAAGATTCTTTTTATTTTTTACTGTCTCAGAAATTTTCGTACCTTTTTTGTAACATAATTCTTAATATTCTTATTTTAAAATACATTTTATTATCTCAGTTTAGATGCGTTCTTTAAGTCTATCGTCATTAAGAAAATCACTGCGTAATTAGCTATCTCACGTATCCATCTACAAAAAAAATACTACCGACCCACATTTGAGCGCTGACCCGAATCCGATCACCGTACCTTACCCTTATTACCATCCTCACTTCTTATCGTCCTTCCAAATCATTCTACATTCCTTGAATTCCTCTCCTTATAAGAAGTTCAACTTGCAAAAGCTTCCCTATCTACCTAATCGCTCCACCCATCTCATACACAGCTCCTATCAATCTACATATCGATTATTACACTTTCAAACTCCACCTCAATTCGCAAACTTACCAAAACAAACACCACCATTCGTATTCCGAACCACCGTCTCTATCTCTCTCTCTCTCTGTCTCTGTCTTCGAAACAAACAAACAAAAAAACATACGCATCGGCACGCGCTCGACTATCGTTTAACACCGTACATCATCATCATCCCTCCCGCGCTACTATCTCGCATACTTATACACCATTATCCGCGTCCCTTGCGCGCTTCGCACGTGTTTCCCCACCCCTCTTGCGTGTATATATATATATACATATATATATATATATATGTATGTATATATACACGCCACGCGCCACACCCCCGCATACTAAAAAGACATTCTACACATCTCCATTTGCATATTAAATTCCTCGCCCAAGTCTCGACGCTGCGCGAACGACTCGCGGCTTGCGCCTGATCGCGTATTCTTGGCTGCTTGGGGCTTCATGTGTCTTTCTCTTTTCGGCTGTTTAATAATTTATGGAAATGCGCGCGAGAAAGGTGACGCGCGGTTAAAGTTCGAGGGGGAAGGTGGAGTTTTGTTAGAGGTGAACGTCCGGATTTCTGCTGACGTTTGTGTGTTTCTTAATAGCACGTGGTTGTTTTGTTGTTGTAGATACAGTGGGACGTATATAATTCGAAAATGACTGTAAGTAGAAGTCAGTAACCCTATATTGTATCTTGAGATAATCGGTAGATTTTGAAGAATAAAAAAGAAGATCACTCGAAGTTGTTTGAGAGCTTATTACATTTTAACAATTGAGTTTTAACATAGATCTTTGTTCTACAATGGTGTCTTGTTGCGAGTAGAGATTCGATGTCGATTTATAATTCTGTTTGAATTTTTCTAAAAGAGCTGAATTCAGAAAAGTTATATAACTTTTTACGTTCTTTTGAATGACGTTAGACCGTAGTGACTTCAAATGTGCCGCATCTACAGTCTGGCCTCGCGAAAATTAGTTTAAGCGAACTCAAACAACAATTACTTTATAATTAAAGTGAATAAAGTAATTTTGACCGGCCAAAGTTGGTTCATCGTTGGTTTCGCCCTTTGTCCAGGCGATGGATCGGAGAACCCCCTCGTGGGATTCGAGGAATCCGAAACTAGGATAGCAATTTGCTATAGTCGAGGAGCATTGTTTCACACTTTAAATAATAGTGGTGTTGTAAGGACAGATCTAATACGCAATACAATATCACAAATGGCGCCCAACGTGGTGTTAAATAAAATCTAATTTGTATAATAAGTTTTCATGATTGAACTTTTGGATTTAGAAATTTCTGCTGCAATAGCCTCTATAATATAAATTTTCAATAGTGTTATCGCTGTAATTATAGAATGATTACGTATTGTTTTGAATCAGGTGATAACAATGTAGCAATTTGACGTGCGAACAGTGTACATTACAATAAGCGAGCATTGCCAATATGTCTCTACTACTAATGTTTAAAAATGTCTTTTGAAAAAGTTTACTTATTAAAGAAAGAGAGTCTCTATCATTCAAATGTTATCCTCTTTAATTCGAAAAATTCTATAAATGAAAATATCCATAATTCTAAAAAGTTGTTGAGTATAATCTAGACAGAAAATTGTCGAGTATAATCTCTATATATATCTAGAGATTCGGAATAGCAGAATATTAAGATTGTTTTAATACATTCCTGTAGTTGACATTGGTTCACTGCCTAACTCTGCGCCAAACTATGCCAAGCGACAATACCATATACTCCAGTTTTAAGTATTTTTACCCGCTAGGTGGAAAAATATATAGTCAGATCAGGTCACACGGACAAAACAAAATGTCAATGTTATAGAAGAACCAACGGAACTCACAAGCTGTATTGATATTTATTATGTACACGAAGTGAAGAAATGTATTAAAAATTACTATTTACTCTATGAAAATTACTATTTTATAAAGGAATGGTGGGATTTACATGCATTCTAATGATTTTTACTGTATTTTGTAGCAGTTATTGTTAAACGTATATGATATTCTGCAATTAAAGCATATGAAATTTTACTAATTTTTCTATCTTTAGTAAAAACTGTCACTTATAGAATTTACAAAAAAGTGTAGTAATTTGCGCTGAATATTATAGCAAGAAGTACTTGAAATTATAGTAATATGTGTTATATTTTCCCAATACTATATTTTTTTAGTAAATTTTACGCACTTACGTATTAAATTCTCGTAAATATTTTAGTAAACCGTATTGACTCAAAAAATCTAACTTCTAAAACTTATACGTAATCTTTTGCTACTGACCACGATACTTTTAATTCGATGATACAAGATCTTTTTCATTATAATCAATACATGTAAGTTAATTTATAACTACAACAATGAATAAGTATATCATTATTTAATTAACGTTGATAAGATAAGCGTACACGAAAACAAAGTCTAATGTAACTTATAAGGATGATTCGAAGTATAGTAAAGAAGAATCTGAACACAGACAATTGATATTAAACTTTACTTTTATTTAATGCATCAAAATAAAAAATTGTTCAACTCCAGATACTTTTTTACACACTATAACACAGGTTTATAATATTCTGCAGTTTTCTGCATTATATTACAAAAAAAAACTTTCACGGTGAGACAGTAATAAAGAGAGTATCAACTTCTAAGAAATGGATTTTGATGAGTTTTTTGGGAAATATTTTCGTGTGTCAAAAATGAAAACAGATTAGTCAGAGCATCTAATAATGATTTTTTAAATAGAGGCTATATACAGAGAAAGCATTGCTCCCCGCCTCCCCGTGCCTGCTATCGACTTAAGGAGAGCGCGCGGGGGCGCGGGTGCTATGCTTTCTCCCACCGTTTGACCCGCGAGGACCGCTCAGAACAAAAGCGATTGTCGTGGGCTACTCGGCCTCTGTTCCGGCCTTGACTTCCAGTTGATTACACCAGAACGCTCGTCGTGACTTTACAGCATCACAACCGACCAGTTACACACTCACACATCCTCACGAAATTACAGCGAAAATGGAAGAAAGATTTTAATGTAAGAAGAGACGGAGCAATAAAAGCTCAAATTGTTATTGTTAACCAAGTCTACAATAAGTTATTCAGTCTCCTATTCTCAGTTACCCTTCCCACGTGGCCGCTCGAATATCGCTACAACCATAATTATTAATAATTCGGGCTCGCTCTCGTGTTAAATAAAAGCGATTCGGTCGCAACAATTAGTAAACAGTGACACTTCTGTTATTAACCATAAATCTGTAACCAGAAACCCGTGCTATAAACTGTAAACCGTACCTGCATATCAATAGGTAAGCCCTCAAATCTCAAATGAAAGAAAATCAGAAAAGCTTTTATTTGAAAGGTATTACGTGTCAAAAGCTCATTTTGCTCCGAATTTATGACGGCGATTAAAAGTCGTGCTAAAAATTACATTAAATAAAAATCGTTCATTTAAAAGCAAATAAAGTAAATTGAATCTTAATATAATTTTTAGCGCGACTTTTAAAATGTCTTAACGTTGAAACGAAATATGCTTTTAACACGTAATGCTTCTCGAATTAATGCTTTTTTTATTTTCTTCCTTTTTGTTTTTCAAAGCTTTTTAATAGTATTCATTTAATAAACAAATGCCAATTTATGACTATATGTTTTTACTAATATACTATTTCTACAAATTTCGATGCTATAGCGTTATTTCAAAATTGAAAACAGCATTAGATACTTTTATCAGTCAAAGTCTTCATTTCTATATGCCAGGTAATAGCTTCCAAAGCCGCATCAAAATCATTTTTCTAAAAACTTCATGCTCTCCTTATAAGACAAAAAATGTAACCGCGACCAAAATTTTTTTTATAAGCTTACAAAAAGTCATTTATTTATGTATATTATATAGCTTTACGCTATATTGAAGAATATTTAATTAGGTTCTTTGTCAAAATTCAGTGAATAATGAAATTAAAAGTTTAGATAGTACAATAAGCTACAATGTAGTAGTGTTTGCAAGTTATCAAGAATTTAATCATATTTGTAGAAGGTACGGTTAAATTAAATTTCTAATCTTAGCTACTGCATAATACTTTGACCAGAAACTTTATAACGTCACGGTGCATTGTTACTAAGTATAACTTTATACTGCAAAATGGTTTTTACTTGTTCTACTTTGGGACGATTATCTACCCTGCGGATAAAACATTAGGCAATTTCACAGGAGATCGCTCATCTGATGTTATGACATAATCTAATTTCTTCCATTATTTATTATTTGACTCCTGTTTGAACAAAACACTTCTTGAAAACCGTTTAAAAAGATCAGATGAAATTGCAAATGACAAATGAAATAAAAACTTTCCTGAGTGTTTTTTAAGTAACTAATAATTACCTATTAGGCACTGTTATATTTCTCACGATTCCTATCTTTATTGGATCGCTTCAATGGAAAATGAATATGAGTTTATAAGTGTATTTATATTCTTTCTTAATGGATACAGGTTGTGTGCATAAAGATATCTTATGCTTCATTAATTGTCTCGACACAATATGTTTTACGGTAGGTACACAGATTAGGAAGACCGGAACACTATTAGATAGTATCTATTTTCTCTCTGACATAAATTATGAAATATGTTACACCACAAAGGTTACAGCAACATATAAACGGTATCATTTATCACATTTTTGGTTTCAAAATACAAATTGTATTAGTACTTTAATTTCCATAGAAAAATCTTCATGACACAAACATTTTTAATTTTCAAATTAATATAAAAATTAATATAAAATAGAAGAAACACATGTACACTATCCGGACAAAATAGCTTTGAATAAAGTGGAGAATTTTCAGTCAGTTTATTACGTGTGAACTGGGATTTTGAAAGCTTATGTATTAGGAGGTACATACATCTTTCGTAATCCTAGATAACACGTAGTGAAAGCTACCCGCGATATTCAAAGCTATTTTGTCCGGTGAGTCTGCATATATACAGACACGCGCACACGCACACACACATACACACACACACACTTACACACAAACACACACACACACACACACACACACACACACACACACACACACACACACACAGACACACAGACACACACACACATTTAACTTGCCGGATGGTTAATTTACAGACCCTTATAGAATTTCATAGGAAATAAAAACATTGCTAGAGGAAATAAAAATACTATACCGAAAATAGGTCGCATTAATACTCATTATGAGTACATTAATACCAAATCTAGCGGTAAATTTACGCGGAGGCGCGTAAAATCACGTTATTCAGCAGGGATAATTTTTCATTTTCCGGTACCATCATAATGCTGTCTAATAGTATCACTACATTCGGAAACTAAAAAATTCTCTATAAAGTTTATCCCACCGCATACTATACTTTTCATTTCGACTTTTCCAACTCCACATCCTTCACCCACATCTCCCTCCGAAATCAAATATTCTTCAACGTACATATATGGGTGATTCTGCCGTAACTGTCCCAGTTTAGATTTAAAAGTTTCCAAAAATTTATTGGGCCAATAATTTTTTTTACTCCATAACTAACTCTGTCTTAGAGTTTGAGGATCTTTTGCACTCACAATAACAAACTAATGAAAGGTATACATAATAAACCCTACAATTTGCAACGTGTTTGTGGAGATTTGACATAATCGCTTTTCATTTCCACGCGGTATAAGCTTTCACATTGAAAACCATGCCTTGCACGCGGTACGGAACTGACATTTAGACTCTATTTTATTGATTTATTCTAAAATCCAATCAACCAGTCGGTTCCTGCAATTTATCCAAGAAAACTTGACACTGTGCACGTATTAGAGTACATATATATATATAAATCCCAAAGTCAACGTAACGCGTGATATCACAGACTCACCTCTCCCATGAAAGCCGCCTCGGTATGTCGTCGCTGGGCGGCGTGAAGCTCGGCCGCTGGTTAAGCAGCCGGGCGAGCTTTATCAGTGGCTGGGAGCTGCCGATGCTGCAGGTGCTCAGCCGACCGGATGGCCGCGAGGTAGAATCCTTCTGGCCGCTGCTTCCGCTGCCGCCTAAGCCCGCCGAGCTGTCGCGGTGGTACGAGGGCCCGCTGTCCGAGACGCGACGCTCCACTGCGGGGCACAAGACAGACGGAGGGATTTCGTATAAGGCGGTTGAAGTAGGGCTGGAGGAATAGCGCTACCCACCGAAGTGTTGTTAATTATTGGCAAATAATATTGCCGGCGAGTATGATAATGTTAAATTCATGATTCATAAATATGTAATGTTAAACTGAAATGTTGGGCTGGCAATAGTCTGGCAGAAGTTTGCCATTAGCCACTATGCCAGACTTTCAGCAAAATTTGCAAAACAGAAGCATCGCATTTTGTCAAGTCTGCAGTATTCTAAGACTTGGTCTCCATTTTTATAAATATTTAAATTTTAAGTACGATTGTAATATTTAAAAAAACATTTCTAATGGTTAATCGACAAGTATGATATTTTACGATTCCGACCGATATTGACAGTAAGTAAGACAGTACTATTCTAATCAATCATAGATGAATATGCATTTGTCTGACGAAATTTTAAATACAGTCTGGCATATCGTGTGGCATAGTGGATAATACCAGACTTCTTCCAGACTTCCGTCAGACTTTCGCCAGACTTATGGTACCAGACTATTGCTAGATTAATGCCAGACTATTTTTTTACACGGGAAGCAATAGCTATTTTATTATGGAAGAATGAGAACCGAATGAAATCGGCTACGCGTAAAGGTTGAGCATGTGTTTCTGTCTCAAGTACGTTTTCCCGAAAGAACTTAGTAAAGAAAGGGCCGAGTGACTGTAGCAAAAGTATCGGCTATTAATGTATAAATGGGTGAAAGTCAAAAAGTTGACAATATCGTGTCCGAAGCTTTAACGTATTAATTGAAAATTCTACATACTTTAAGTGTTGATCTGTCCATAAAATTATGAAACTACATACAATTTACTACTTTTTCTTCCTAAATAGACTTCTATATTACCTATTTAACTTTATTTAAATAACCACAAAACACCGAAAAATGTATTTCCGTAATGCGTCTGTAACCATGAATTTTACTTTAAGCTCCTTCAAATTAATGTTAAATGGCTTTTTTGATTATTCATTGCCTATATATCTTCCAGTATGTATACTCAAGTTTTTAAGTCCGACCAAAAACGTAAAGATTCTCGTTGTAAATAGTTAAATTACTCAATTGAAGTATGTCCGGAGTTTTTAATGTATTTCCATTTTTTTTAATGTATAACACTTCAATATTCCGTATTTATTTACTGAAAAAAAAAGATTTCGGATTTTAAGAATTGAGGGATATAAAAGAAACAACCTTTTTTATTAGAAAATATGTTTTAATTATTGAAAGAAAATCATTTGTTGAAGGTGAACACAGGGAAATGATTAAGTACTAAGCACGTTTGCATGCTTTTAATATGTCTTTCCGTAACGCTGTTTTCTCAAAGTTAGAGATAAGTAAATAATTACTATAACAGCTCAAATTAAAGCTCTTAATAAACCCTTTCAATACCGTCTCATTGTTTTATGAAATATTTTAATAACAAAAAGTTATAATATTAAATGTGATGGACCTTCACTTTATAATGTGTCTTTCCGTAACGTTTTATTCACAAGTCATGCACGCGTTCAGAGGTTATGATGCAAATATGCTAACACATAAAGAGTAACTTGAAAAACAAACTAAATTGCCATTTAAAATATCATTACTGCGTATAACTACCGTAGATCAAAATTATATTTAGGAGCTTTTGTAGAGGAACAAATTTAAAAATATCCTATATCATACTATTCGTTCAAAAGTTTACAGATTCGTTTCTCAAATGACTCAAGGTTTTTTGCATTATAATATTATTTTGTACAATGTTAACATTTTAAGTTAAATAGATTGTTATAAAAGATATTGATTTTCGAACATTTTTAATTTAAAATATTATATATAACACATAAGATATACATTTTTATTTTTTACCTAATATCCACAAAATATTAAGTTTTTCACCACTGCTAGTACCATATTTCAGTTATTTCTATACAAAACTATAAAAAAAGAAGCCATTGTACATAAATTAAAACATATTTTTTCGCGAAATTTGGTTGGACCAATATTGTCAACTTTTTGACTTTCACCCGAAAGCGTCACAGGAATATATCGGTTAGGCATTTGAATAAATACAATTTTTAAAGTTTAAACTGTGATCGAATTATTAATTTCTCCTCTCGTGAATTCTGCTTTATGCCGGAACAAATAGAATACGTGAACTGGGAGGAGATAGACAGAGATCGAGAGGTTGGAAGAGCGGGTAGGGTCGGACATCTATTTATTTAGGCAGGTGTTCTTCAACAGAGCGTTTAAGAGCACTTGAGGGCGCTTCACTCGGAAAAATAAGTTTTTACTTCAAGAGAAATTGTTCTTAAACATGCGCAAACATGAAAATGATTTACTTGATTCTAAATGATTCCTGTATGATGGAAAACAATTCAATTGAAATATAATCCTCTTTCGTCAAAAAAAGTGACGTTTTTGACTTTGAGAGGAGTCGCTTTCAATTATCAAATGGAATCTTTTCAAGCAAACACAAATCGTTTTTGCGTCAAGCAGATTTTCATCTTGGCGCATATTTAATAAGAATTCCGCTTGATGTAAGAACTTGGTTCTCTGATTGTTGTACCGGATGAAATATTTAGTAATTTTATAAAATTCCAACGGTAGATAGAAAAAAACAAAACAATAAGAAGAGCAACATCGTTGTTCTGTATTGGCTCCTTTTTCTTTCTACAGTTCGTATTTTCGAAAATTACTAAATATTCCATCTGGTACAAATGCGCTCGAACGCCCACAAACGCACAAAAACACTTTCTTGAAGAACCAGCCTTAGGGGTTTTTGTCGAGGGAAGACTGAAAGATATAAACAATCTAATGCAAGGCAGTAGTCATTGAGCGATATATGTGTCAAATAAGGAAGCAATTTTTTTTAATTTATGGTGCAATTCTTTAAACGTCAAATTTTTGGGGAAGAGGTTTAAACTAAGTTGACTGGCGCAACTCTATAAGTACTATTTTATTGGTATTGTATTATTTTAAATATATACACTTAAATGTTTAGATTTAATGTAGAAACTCTAATTACTATCTAAAACTACTTTAATCTGATAACAAATGCAAATAAACATTCATTTTAAAATCTCCAATTTTTTTAATGATGGCACCAGAACTATTTTATATGCATTTAAATATGTGGAATATTACCCGAATATCTATAATACCTGCAGTTATTATCTGAATAACTTAAAAATTTCATAAAATACTCTTTAATAGATTACTTAGAGAAACATGTAAGATCTTTTCAAAATATTGAAAACTTATTCATCAATTAGGTAATAAATGCATTTTATCTAATAACATATTTTGTATAAATCATATGATATTTTCTGTTGCGAACTATTGGAATTTTTCAAATATCGCGAAAAGTAATGAAGATATTACGCTTCGAAGTTGTGACGTCACGATATTAATGCCGGTTTTCTTTTGCTGTTCTACTACGATGATGTCATACAATGAAACTTTAATAGGTTATAACTTGTGTAAATATTAATTTTATTTAAAAATTGAAATCAATCTATGAATTGGCTTAGGTTCTCTGTCTATTTTTCAAATGCCAATCGAGAAACTTTTCTTACAATGATTTAAATTACAATATGTTATTGTCAAAAATATTTTCCAACAGTAATTGTTTTGATTAACATCAACGCAAGGACCACCCTAAATTTGTACAGAAAAATTGGAGAATTTTAAGCGCATAAACAACAAATTTTACGAGTTGTTAAACATATAATGTTAAAAGTATTAAATCATGTGTAATTTTTGAAAAATTTTTGTGTACAGTTTTTAAAACAGTTAAGGTGGTTTCAGCGACTTTTTATAAATATACTGACGTCTTCGAAATTATTCACAAATATTCCATCAACATTATCCTTTCGATTTGTGTAAAGTAAATCTGGGGTCAACGACAAAATTATTGAAAAACCTAAGCTTGTGTAAAGTCACTTTTAACACATAACCTTATGGTATGTGACCGATTATCACTTCTTACCAATATATAAAAACATATTTATTGATAAACAGAATATGTAATTGAAGATTTTTTTATGCAAAATCTAATGACATCATCATAATTATGTGTTAACGACCAAATAAACAAGATATTGATGATAAACACTGTAAACATGCTTCAGCGCATGCGCACCCGGAGCTAATTTGACAAACTAGCATTTTTTCATGTATTAACATAATAATTTTTTGTTATTAACGTTCAGAAGTAGTTCACAATGCTTTAGAATTAAATTTGAATATCATAATTGAACCAAAATTAAAATCAAAAGTGAAACCCCACTTGGGGACCTCGATTGATACGTTACCCACCGCTGAAATCACCTTAATAGATGGGTACTATTAATTTTTAGTTTTGAAGGTTGGATGAGAGTTAACGTACCCATGTCTTACACTGAATAAAAATTGTGTTTCCAAAACGAATATAAATGAATATTATCAGCTATCCTTTGATATACGAACAGCTTTCATATAAAACGTCTTATGGTATGAATTATTTTATCTATAGATGTATTAGGCTGTGGAATAATTTACCCAACGAAATACGAAATTGTAATAACATTGAATTATTAAAGATCCTTGTAAAAACTCACTATGGCAATCAAATGTAATTCATTCATAGTTTTATCAGCGACCCTGTTTCTTATCTTTTGTTATCTTTATTATCTGTTTCTTTTTATAAAAATGTACAAAATTATTATTAAGTATTATAATGAAATTGTATAGCCTGTCACAAGATAATAAATTAATACATTGAAAATCGTGACGTTATTAAGTTAATTAATAAAAGAGCTCTCTTAAAAAATCATATTTTCTTGTATTCACCATAGGATTCCAGAAGGCATCATCAACGATCTCACATTAGCAATCTCAATTTACTCAGAAAGTATATGCTTCTCAAATGAAACTTGCAACTTGCAAGTACGTAACGATGGAAAAACAGTCTAAAGACCTAGAAAATTTCATATTTAATCACTCGCAACTTTTTTACTGGAATTAAATTAGACTTACTAAAGTGAAATACGTTGGATTTACCTCGAAATCCAGCGAGGATAACATAAAAGAAGATGATTTTCCAGGGAAAATAATTTATAGTTAAGATATTTAACGCTTTTTAAAATATAAAAAGTATCTCTTTGTTATATTTTTGCTCTGAAACTGATTTCCATTAATTTCATTGATTATTCAAATGTAAGAATTAATACTAAATGAGAGAATAAAAGCATTTGATATTTAACAATTAAATTTGACTTAGTATCCCACGATTTATAGGTTTATAACAATGATTTTTAACCCGTTAATACGTAATACGATATCCAAATTTTACTTGTTTCATTCATCAGTATATATCTATTCATAAAAAGACTTTCATGTACTGCATGAAACTTGGTACATTATAGTTTTCGGTTGTACTATTTTTAAATCAGACCTTAGTTTATCCGAAAAATTCATAAATGTTTGCATAAAATTTGCAATAATATTCTTTTTACTGATTTTGTTTTCTATAACTGTTTAATTTATATGTAAATCTATGCGATTTGTAAGAAAAATAGATTTAAAGAGAGTAACCTTAAAACTATATAGTATATTAAACCAAAATTATCAATATTATTATCGTGAATTTATAGAAGAGTAAACATTGTGAAGTGATGAGCGATAACAGGTTATTAAACCGCACACCGCAGTAAAAAATTAATTTGATGAATACCGCAATAAAATCGCTAATGAATATTATGAAAATCGTTCCACATCCCCACTAAAACGCGAGTTTTCACGTAACATCTCACTTTTAATTTTCAATTAAAAATCATGTGAGCAAATATTGCGGAAAAATAAATTTTATAGAAACTTTATCAAATTAATCTACATCAAAAAGGAAAAACGTGAAAATCGTGCATGTGTGACAAAAAGTTATATAAGATGTTCTGTGTGATATCATGTCAGATTCTCACGTGAGATATCATGTGATACTTTGTTACTTGAAAAAATAGATTTTTCTTGAAATTTTCAATACTAATTTTTTACTTCCCGAAACTTTGCCAGATCTCGAATAAAAAGTCCCATGAAATATCACATAACATCCCATATCAATTTATCATGCGACTCTTCCCATGAAATCTCAAAAAGCTTCCATAAACCGTCGTAAAAATTTTCATTTTTCTTTCACACTGCTAATGCCACGCGAGCTGTCACCCGATACCACCTCGTAATCTACTTTCATTCTTTCTTAAACAGTTCAAAAATACCGCGATTACAAATAGAATAAGATCTCGCGCGAAAATCATCCGCGCACCGAGCTTAACCTTCTATAAATACTACACGCGATCGTGCACGAGCATACATGTCCGCGCAGCCCGCGAACTTGGTAAGTATGTAAGTCGCTGCTCGCAGCCCTTGCAATATGCAAATGCTACTTAGCGCTCGAACGCGCGCACATAAATTTAAAATTCAAATGTGTCAAAGCTTGCTGCAGCAGCCAGCGAATTGTACCTTCGTGCCTTGTACATACGTATGTCTATATTCGTTGGTATACAGGGGAGAGGGGCAGAATCGTACACGGAGCTGATACGTAAATATCGTAGTATAGCAAATATCGTTAGCTCGAAATGCTATGCTTATCCAGAGATGTTGATTGGATACATTAAAGATGTATGTGGTGTCATGCGAACTTTGTACACTCGCCATCTTCCGTATCGCGCCCGAGCAACGGGAATTTAAAGATAATTTTTAGTTTTTAAGGTTGGATGCCTACTCCCCTTTTATTAACAGACATTTTCTTATTTTACTCGAGTTTATGAAAAATATTTTATTTTATAATTGTTTCAAAATTCTATAATACCGTCTTTATATTTAATAATTCAGTACGAATAGATACTCTAAGATTCTCATTTGATATATTCTTAACTAGGAAGATGTTTACGGCTGATATGCATAAAGAGAATTATAAAATTGCTTGAGTTATAAATAAAAAAGATTTTATTTTACAAATCAATGTCAGGCTCAGGGCTGATTTGTAAAAGAAAGCTTTTCTTATAAACTGAAAACAATTATAGAATACACACAAATAAAGGATTGACGGTTTTTGGATTGTTATTTGAAGTGGGTGGGTTTCGATTATCAGAATATTCAATACATCCGGTCTCTCTATTCCAAATTTTAGATACAGAATTTATTACGATAGTTTCGATTACGAAAGTCTTGAAATTAAAAGAGTTTATAATTACAAAAGTTTTTTTAACGATGTGTAATAATAAATAATGAGAATGTCCATAACTTGGAAAAAAATTTGCATCTTTCCTTTACTTTTTGTTCGATTTTGCATAATTGTAACTCTCTGATTCTTAGATATTCTTTAACACGTCTTTCGAGATTATAAAAATTCTGATTTTTACTGTTCTGAACTGTGAACTATCAGCATAATTCTAGATTTGAATTTTAATCAAGTTTGCTCTGGATTTGAAATTCTGAATGGAGATACCAAGAAAATGACGAGGATGTATGAGTGATTCTAAAAGATATTGCACTTCTCATGTGTACACTCGATTTGAAAAACATCTGATTCGAACGTTTTAAATCTTTTAGAAATACTGCAATTATATTGGATTTCATTGAATCGATTGTACGTTTAGAAACAAATTTTAAATCGTTTAAATCAGATGTTTTCGTTTGGTGAAAAAATATATTTTATATAAAAAAAATTAAATACAGAAATGTTTTATGCAAATAAATATAAGTTGTATCAATACATAGATAATTGAAAAATTAAAGTGACTACAGATTTTTGTGATAAAATATATTATATAATATAATATAATATGATATATTTTCTTTTTATAGTTTTGGAACACTTACGGTGCTTATATTCAGCATCTGGATGCTTCATAATTTAACGTATAAAGTTTTTATTGTATAATAACGAAATATGAATAATATAAAATATCACAAGTGAAATATTAAACTTAAATTTCTCGAAAAAAGAAGGTATAATTATTTTGCGTCTGAATCACACATACGATCGTGTTAGGCTTGCCTCTTCCAAATCAACCACTTTTTCATCAGTATTACTGCTTATATTATAATTTATTAATGTTTATTTGACGTATGCAATAATAATGGATTTGAAAATGTCATATTTTAAGCATCACAAATATATTGTTTTATATTCTATGAAAATTCTCTTGAATGCATTTTAAAATTCATACAAAAATTGTGTTACTTTTTATTTCATTGTCAAACATGCGCAGGACACGAAAACGCAGAACGTATTCAAAAATCACCCATACGCCTGCGACCCATAAGATTTACATTTTCAAAAATCGTGTGCATAAAACACGATGCGCATATAACGAATCAGCCCTGATTCACTCCAAAAATCACGTCGCTGATTTGCATTGCTTCTCATAGTTTTAGAAACATTCGAACAAAACGACAAGAAAACGTTTCTAAAACATCAGTGCAAAAACCTTCTTTTCAAACCACAATCTGACGTATTAAAAACGGTTTGTAATTCTGCCCATACTGAGCATTTCCAAGACCTTACATTCAAAACGCTTTGCTACCTCACTTTTTAAATCGTTAAAAAAGTTTTTAGTACAACGTTTTAAAAAACGCAAAAACGTCTCCAGGGTCGTATTTACCTATCGCGTCGTCGGTGAAGGATATCCTCGGTGCGAGCAGCTTGCCGATGGTGCAGGTGGATATGGCGCTGTCGCGCTTGCCGAAATGCGGCCCGTTCGAACCGTAGGGCGGTATCACGGCGATCGTCGCGCTCGTCTCTGCAAAAAAGATATATTGCACGTGCTATCGTTAATGATGACAAGTATCGTATTGAGATTAAAAGTGTTATTGGAATCTGTATTTGGAAATAAATAAAATGAATGAATGTATGAGAAAAGTGTTAAAAACTGTAAGAAATACTATATTACTGTGTAAGAAGTATATAAAAATATCCGTCCAAACTTAGTCATATTTTTGCTCTTTAATTATTGTTATATTTACACTTGTTCAAACTTTTTTATTATTTTCTATATACATAAAATATGTCCACTTCAGTAGGACTGGTTGACTGTTTAATTAGAATTAATTTATATGCGGGAGCTCAATATTGGAGGTTCTATATACAGATTCGTGGTTAACGCATCAGATCTACTTTAACCGCAACGATAAATATATCAAACAGTTTCGCTTTTCTTAAAGAATAGGTACGCATAAGAATCAAATTTTCTTTTCATGATCGCTGTATTTACGTAAAATACGTAGCAGAACACTTTAATTGCTATCCGAATTGAAAATAAGCATAATTATGTAATTCTGTTTATGTTCGATTCTGAATAATGAAAGTGTTACGCGATGTATTTTCCATAAATAAAGCGATACTAAAAAGAAAATTTGATTCTGATGAATTTTTTAAAGAAAAATAAAATTATTTGATATATTTAGCAGCAGGTTTAGGCCTGGCGTATGAACCTAATTTGTATATATTTAAGTCAAGTAATAATGTAGAAAAGTATGAAAACTTTTCAAAATATATAAAAAAATTTAAAATAATTTGAATTAGTATATATAATTGTACAGAAAACTGCAAAAAAATGTTTAAACAACTGTCTGAGTTTGGAGAATATGTATAAATTATATTACATACTTCCAACGATACTGATGCATTATTCGTATACTCCTTATTTATATTCATACGATTCATATTCAATTTAATGGTTAAACGTGTAAGTAATAGAATATATAAAATGTAGAAAGTGCAAGAAAGCTGTAAAAAAAGTATAAAAATCTGGAATATAGCGCATATTAAAGTGTAGTAAAATATAAGTGTACTTATACTTGTACTACACTTTCTTTCACTTAATTACATTTTTTGCATTTATTAATACCGTTTTTTTCATCGCTTTGCACTTAATTACATTTTTTCCACTTTTTTAATATTTTTATATTGAAAAAATTCTACTAAGGTAGACCTCGTTGAACGTATAATTAAAATAAATTTGCATGTGGGAGCTGGTTATTGAGAGTCTATAGATGCGTGGTCAATTAGAGTTAATTATACAGTCAAAAATTAATGTAATGTATATGCAATTAGCTGTAAAATAGCCTTTATATATGGAAAAACATACATAATTTAAAAAATACCATATTAATCATATTATCTATTACATTTTTCATATTACCATTCGACATCGCCTATCCTTAAAGTCGTATCTCGTAAAAACTAGCGATACGACTTTGCTAATTTATTAATTTGTTTATTTATTGTATATTAATCTTTTAGATATTTTTAAATGCTTCTACGAGATCGACTTTATTATTATTATTGAAAGTGTGTTTGATGTATACACAAATATTTGCCAAATTGTAGATGTTACACAGAGGGGTTGTGTGTGACACTTTATTTTGAGCTCTTGTTTTGCAGGATTTTAAAAATTTAAAAACAGTGCAAGTTGATTGCACTCTTGACTGCAAGTTACGAAAGAAATCTTATTTCAAACGGGTAAGAAAAAAATAAAAATTATAATTTTGGTTTCCATTTTTCAAAAAATTATTACCTTTGAAAGCGAAAATATTGTAGAAAAAATATATCTTAAATTCATTTATATATATTTTATTTTTTTAATTTTCTGCATTTATCAATTTTTTCTATTTACTTCCGTTTTTCGTCGTATTAAAAATGTTTTTTTTTCAGAAATCAAATCCACTACTATTCGTAACGCACGTCGAATTATTAAATACTCGTTTCTGCTATAATTTCGTCGCTCTTTACGCTGCACTTAATTTATACGTAATAAGCATCTAATAAAACGTTTTTAATAATCCAACCTAATTAGATATGAATTTATCTTTTAACTAACCTCATTGAAGGATTTAAAAATATTCTATATTATCGATATTTATTCTATTGCAAATTGATAGTTGCTAGTTCAGTGTGTACTATAATTAATATTATTTATATTAATTTAAAAGATTTTACATTACTATCTTCACCATATGTTACCAGATAGGTATTGCACAAAGACATTTTATATGAATTTTCTGCACTTATAAATATGTTTTATGACTTCAGAATTTCGTAAAATTCATTTTAAATGAGAAAATGTGAAAAATGTAAAGAAAAATGAGAGAAACCGAGATTCCGACTTTCATTTTCAGACAATAGATTTTAGAACGAATATTTTTACATTTTCTCGCGGCGAATATTAAAAATTGTTTTATACTTTTGTTATGTCACGCATGTCATCAGATTTATACACTTGTATGAGCAATACTGTAGAAGTTAAATTTTTTGTAACGCATAACTGTCATAAATCTCTAAAGCCTATTATTTTGCTTTCCATTGAAAAAGCCACATAATTCTACCTGGGTTCAAATTTATTTTCTTTTTAAACTAAGAAATGAATCTTACATTTGAGCAAGGGTACATTTTAAATTCTTTTGAAGATTTCTGAAAGAAAGCATTCAATTGTGTCATGCAAGACAATACAAGAAGAGTTGAAACCTCTGGACAATGTAAAACTGCGAACCTAAGCCTCTAATATTATACCTATTTTGTTTATTATATAATACATAGTTAACATTGTTTATAAAATAAACTATCCTAATAAATATAGAAAGCTATTTAGTATTTGTCAAAATTAATTTACTTTATTATTTTATTTTATTATTATTTTACTTTATTATTGTCAACTAACAATAATTAAAAAATATCAACATTAAAATCCTTATTAATCCTCAATTACAGCAATCACTCGTTATTGGGATCTGACATGAGAGCGTGGCCAATATATATAGTCAACCAATGTGGCGAACGGGAGCCCGTATTTATACAGTGTTTAAATGGAGAGAACTTAGTTTTTCGTTAAATAAATGATATCTATGAAAAGTATTTGCTATTAGGCTGGCAGTAATCATTCACAACGCAAATTTGTAGAAGGTGAATTGTTTTATCAAGCAGGGCACATTATAAAATGTAGTAAAAATACAGTAGCTGTACATTGTTCTGAATCATGTATTCATCATAGCTGCTGTTTTGTATATTTACTATTAAGTTTGTAACCTATATTTCATGTTATGTTCTGCTTATTTACAATGCGTTCGTTTGGTCTCGGGAAGCGATGAAAACTAAGACTTAAATTCTGGTTTGCTCTGTTCTCCGGGCTCCCTCTATTATGGGCTGATCATGGCTGCTCAGAGTTCGCATTTAATTTTTAAGAGTCCGGCCCAAAGAGATTACAACGGATACATGTTAAAGTTACAACGATTTATTTATTCAATCAGGCTACGTTTTAAAAAGATATTTTTGAAACGTGGCCTTTGATTGGTCGTATATTGTATTAGGATTGGTGGTCGTGACGTCATTGCCCTACTTCTTACCTCATTCTTGGGCCTAACAGCCAATCAGATTCAGGGTACAGTAGGAGACCAACTAGGTCTTCTACTGTACCCTGCATCTGATTGGCTGTTAGGCCCAAGATGGAGGCAAGGAGTAAGGCATGACGTCACGACCACCAATCCCAATACTTGTATCCCTTGTAACCACTTTTGTGCTAGACGCATTACATTGATTTAATCGGAGCTCCAGACAAACGCCTATTCGCATGTTCAAGCGAAAGTGTCCCACCTGGCGGTCGAGCTCGGTACTGCTCAAAGTTATACCATAAACAAATAACCCTTTCTTCAAATATGCAATAAATGTATAGTAGACTTAACATATGTAGCGAAGACATTATATTTTAAAATAAAAATAAAATTAGAAGCTATAAATAAGTAGAAATTGTGCTAAGTTAGTAGACTTTAGGCTATCAGTCTTTAACATTTAAACTTCCCTCCCTAAATCACATGACTTTGGTATAACTTTGAATGCTCGTTTCAATGTCACCTGACGGGACTTGAACATGAGAATAGACAACATGACCTGTTTGTCATTTTGAGACAACCACGTTATAGTTACATTTTTTTAAATCTTTTCATATGATAAATTTTCAATTAATTATACTACAAAACAGAGGCTTTGAATTGAGGAAAAGTCCACGTATAACAACTTTAATAATGAAATTCTAGATAAACAATTTAGAGACTCTCCATCATGCTCCTTGCGTGCGTGTACGTATTGGCCGTCACTTCTATAATATAAGAACTACGATTGCTTGATTCTGTCATACTGAATCAATCTCAGCTTTGATACAACGTACATTTTACAAAAACTTCCTCCAGTATCTCAGCAAGCTTTATAAAAATCTTTCAACAAATACTTATAGCGAATGTTTTTGTTCAAGGCTGTAACAACTTTCTCTGAAACGTTCAGTGCTGCCCGCGGACACCTGCGCAACTTCTCCTGAAAATGGCGAGCCAAGCTAATCTACTACACTGTTCCTTGACCCACTGTAGGTTCTAATACAAAACCAAAACTTGTTGACCATTGACCCTAGATGTTATCCTAGACACAAGGAAGTAATACACCCGCCTACTCACTTATCCAAGCCTCGCGCGAATTCACCTCTTCTACACTTTTTAATTTCCATTTATACCCACACGACAGCCCTATTTACACGCACTCTTATCAGTGCGTGCTCGCACCAAATATACATCCCCGTATCACGCTCGATTCATCATCAGCATCGTAAAGCGCAAAAAGAAAAGAGCCTCGTTGTGCACTTATTTATATACTCACGCGAGTAGCGGGCGTCGATCTGCGCCTGGAGGATGTTGAGCCCGGGCGCGACGATGGCCGGCAGGGTGCGCGAGCGCAGGAGCGGCGCCGGTTTGCCGTTGCTCCCGGCGTCGCCGCCGCCGCCGCCGGCAGCGCCATTGTTGCCGCCTGCCACGGCCACCGAGCCACGCGACTGGGCCCTGATGCCCTCCGGCTTGTTGCAATCCGTCGCGGCCGCACTGGGGAATCGAGAACAGAGAAAGGGTTGGATGGATTTAGAATGTATTCTTTTCTGTTGCTTATGGGGTATAGTGGTAAATTTAGGAAGTTGGGCTTTGGCTGATTGTTGAAAAAGTTGGAGTATTTTGCTCACTATTTTTAGTGAGCAAAATACTCCATTCGTATGGGTAGTCAGACCTTGGTTTCAGACTTATAACACGGACTCGCGGAGTCTCACTTGGGTCTGAATTTATATTCGCCCAGACTCAGACTTAGATTAAGGGGATGTCGGAGCCCCGCCCCGCCCCCTCTTTTGCTGTCCGACCTATTTTGTATTTCCAATTGTTTGTAAAAACTACAAGTCCGACTGACTTTATCTTGTACAGATCGGTTCATTATAGTAAGCACTACGGTGCTCAGCTCTAAATCTTACTGTAAAATTACATTAAAAGAAGTTATTAGCAAAAGTTTGGTATGATTACAATTTTGAGGTTAGGTTTCAATGCGTAAACACCCTATTGTATTTCCAATTAATCAGAAAAATAACTCATCAGATCAACTTTATCTTGCATGCATAAGCTTTATTATGAAAAGCACTACGGTGCTCTGCTCTTAAGGTTTCCCTGCATTCTATATTTTAAAAGTAATCACTAAAAGAAAATACACTATTTTAGCTCCGACATCCCCTTAAGACTCAAACTCAGCAGCCTGTCTAGATTGTTACTTTTTCTTCCGCAGGTATTAGCCCCAGGCTACGTCCTAAATTCTACATTATGTAATAAGCTTGTAGCGAGTACAACGAAATTTGATTGGACGGTATTGTTAAAATGCGTTAAGCATATCAGCCGATCGAGATTGCTTAATAGCTTATGGTGATAATAGTAAAATTGGTTTATATTTATTTAGTTACAAACTAATGAATAATCGAGATAATCAAGATGGTCTGAGTTTAAGTGTTAGTTACAGTATAAGTCTGAGTGTACAAGTCTGAGTCTCAATTCGCACCTCAAGAGATGACCAAGTACTTGACTGCAGGTCAGTTAAGACCTGACTTGCCTGGACCAGACTAATGGACACCTAATCAAATCTTACTCGACAGGATAATGTCTTGTTGGCGCCTTGATACTATAAGCCTTGATACGCATTATACCTTCATATATGTATAATCAACGTTTTACAAACATCTGATCGAACGTGCTTGAAATTCTCCAATCAGGTATTAGGTTCAAAGCATAAGATTGGACTACTTAAAACACATTTGATCGAATGTGTTTTAATATATATATATATATATATATATATATATATATATATATATATATATATATATATATATATATATATATATATGTGTATGTATGTATATAATTCTCTTATCGATTCTCCGTTTAATTATTAGGGGTCGATAAAATAATGTTAATAAGGTCAATTTTTGAGGATGAATAAGGTCAAATTTGAATGAGAGACTGAACGGGAGGGGATGAGGAGGGGTGAGGAGGGAATGAGGAGGGTCTGAGAATGGTATCTCGAGGGTATGAGGAGGGACTGATGAGGGTATGAGGAGGACGACTTCCTGACACGGCAGCGGCGGCGAAATGATGTTATAATATATATATTATAAAATCATTTCGCCGCCGCTAAGTATATATATAATCTCTTCTTGGGAGGTGCGAAAATACGAACAAAAGGGCACTTAAAAATTCTATATCATTTGAGAAAACAAAACATGTTTAAGACGTGAAATCAAAATTAAATATTCATATTATGTGACTAATATTTAATATCTTCAGAAATTTTTATCCTAAAAGAGAATGTGTCTCCAAAAGATTTACAACACTTAAATTTGAGAAGTATTAGGTTCATTTATACTCATAATAGCCTTAGAGACAGAACTAAAATTATTCGAGCTCTTTGTCATCAACTATCAGTTCGGTTTCAAGGGTAGAAATTGACCAAATTGATGGAGGATTGACAAATCTACTTTTCAATACATTAATTTCCAAATGAATACAGAAAATAAAATTTGAATAAGTAGAAATCTTTTTACATGCGTATATGTGATAAAATGAACCGAAAGTAATTAATAATCAATAATATATTTTAATAAATAGTATTTGTTAATCTTACATAAAACGTTTTATTCATATAAAAATTAACGTATTGAATAGTGGATTCCCTAAACCTGGAGTAATGTAGTCCGTTTGTTCCTATATCTTACGTTCACTGAGGGTATTATGGGTATAGATAAGCCTAACAACTCACAAATTAGAGGTAAATATAATTATATATATATATATAAATATTATCTTTTGGGATACAAATTTCTGAGAATATTAAAAACCTTTCACTATTGTATATCATTTCTTTAAAACAACTAAAAGAAAAGTTGTAATAAAAATGCATAAATGGTAATAAACTGAAATTGTTTAGAATATTCAATATATAAAGTCAAAAGTGAAAGGGAGTTGGCGCGCGAAGCTAGATGGTAGTCTAGTAGTACTCGTAGTCTATATATAAATACTACATGGGCTACAGAACGAACGATTAACGAAGGATCGCTGTAAATCGAACGCACCCATTATTGTCGAGCGCAGTGCTCATTTTCGCATCGAAATTGACTATACGGAGTGCCAGACTTGATCATATAACGCGGGTGATTTTACGGCGCCAAATAAGCCCAAAATAATGCGCATGTTAAGCTTGGATCCGGCTGCCGGATTTGAGAGCAAAATAAACGGCCGTTATATTTTACTACAATAAAAATTTCAGTAAGTTACAGTATCATTTCCAGACGGCATTTTTACCCATAGAAATGCTTGTAAGAAGTTATAGAATCTCGTCTCGTCTCGACGAACTCGCAAGATGAAAAGTAAATTCTAATAGAGGTCTCACATAAATAACTATAATCTCGAGCAAATATCGAGATCCGCCTTACCAAGATCTCACTTGCAGCAAGATGTCGTTATTCAAGTGAAATCTCTACTTTCAAGTAAGTATTCAAACAAGATCTCGGTTTTCAGTTGAGATCAAAATTTTCAAATCAAGTATCATCCTATTTCGAAGTGACCTAAAAAGGGACAGTTATATTAAAATATTCATAAATCAACATTTAACTGGTTCTTGATATAGTTTATTTCAATTTTCTTTATTCATATGATCATCAATATTCTATTACGTCATGTTTTTACTTTATTATAAATCCTACTTTTAAAACAATTAGATACAATTTTTCGACAATCATCCTTTTATAGTATTTAATTATTTTATGAGTTTGACGTAAATGACAGCTTGTTATTGTTAGCCTACTGAAAAAATCAGGTGTAAAGTTCCCTGAGACTTTGACATGATTTTATATCGGATGACAGATGTATCATGTAAAGAATTTTAAAATTCGTAACAAAAAGCAATTTATTTATAATGTTTACGAAAGCATAGCATATTTTCATTCATAAAATTGATAAAAATTATCGGGCACTTCTGAAACATGCTAACTTTTGCATGCTTTCTTTTGCATGACCTCAGACCGTAATTACATAATATACTTTAAAAGGATATCCGTATCTACGGTATTAATAATGTCGACACAAGAATTTTCAAAGCACTGCACCTTTTTTAATCTTTATATATTGTAAAAATTGTAAGACTTTACAAAGAAAGTATATTATATTATATATCGGAATAATGATACAATACAGTGTACTACATATCAACTAGTTTTAAAAAGAAGTATTTTAACTAATACTCTGTTAAATTCAGGGATCGCTAATGAAAAAGAAATTTCGCGATCGAATAAATTAAATAATTATTTATCATATCACATACATTTTTGGTCAACACTACCCAAATAAACCCTAAACACCTCTAGTATTCAAAAAGTATCCTTAAAGACTTCACGAATGCCACGGCCTCATGAAATCTTGACGAACTCTTCAAGAAGTCATTAAAACTTTGTATCCACCTTCCACTCCCAATGAAATCTCGAAGCATTCCCAAAGACTTCGCAAATATAATTCCTCGCTTCGTGATCTCGGTCAGTCTCTAAAAACCTCGTACCTGCGTGTAAAGCACCCCATTACACCGCCCCTAACGAAGTGACAAACCGCTTTCTCCTCCCCCCCACAAAACACAACAAATCCACTGCCAAAATTGCCGAATAATCGAGTGATATCGAACGTTAGCGCGGGGTCTCCAACAAACTCCAACTATCCACTCTCCCGTCCCCTTTCCCCCAAGACAGTTAGACCGTTTGCATCAGCATCAGGCGCAGCCGGGGCGGCATTACCGAAGTTCGCCGGCGCGTCCGTCCGCGCCCTGCCTGTATATATATATAAGTGAATTATACCCGCGCCGCGGCGGCCGCAACAACGCCTCGTGTATACACGAGAGAAAGAGAGAGAGAGACAGAGAAGGACGCGCGATAAGAGGGAAGAAGAAGAACTCACCATTTCTCCTTGCGCTGCTGCTTCTTCTTCTTGAAGGCCTTCTTAACCCTTAGCAGGAGGAAGGCGGCGCGATCGATCGTGAGGCCGGGACTGGCCTTATCGCCGCTCGACATTCTGCCGCCGTCTTTTCGCCCCGACACCTGGGTAATGCGGGAGAGAGAGACAGAGAGATACGGTTAGTATTGCTGAGGGTGTATAAGGGTGGAGAGACACGTGGATGGAATTTTTAATGCTGGTACTCTGATTGATTAGATACAGAGGGATATTGTTCGCGGAGAGAAGTAAAATGAGAGATGGAGGGAGTGGTTTGAGGGGTTTTGGTGTAAATGATCACGTGACGAATCGGCTGATATAATCACGTCACATAACGTGTTGAAATGGAAGAGAATTTTTTTATGAATATATGAGTGACACGTAAATAATTCTGTCGAGTTTATTTTTAATGTTCAAGTGATTTCTGCGTGACATTCGTGTGATATTTATCATGAGATCTTAAATAGCTTTCAGAAATTAGTTCTCTTCTATTTTAGGAGGTGAGCTTTTGTTTTAGAATAGCATGCGATCATTTACAGTAGGAATTTTTTTAATTTCTTGAATTTTCTTTTCAAGGAAATTAGTAGCTCGTTTTCTTTACATTAGACACTCCTTTATTTTAGACATATATTCGGCTTTTTATTTCTCTCCGAGTTGTAACATATATTTATTGGTGTAGGTTATTCGAATAATGGTTGTTTCTTTTAATTAGAATTTCAGAAAATATTCTATTTGGTCGTTCAGTAATTTAACAGAATTTTTCAGGATTCGCAAGAATTTGTCAAGACCAGTCATTATTAATTGTCAAATTGAAAAAAATCCAGAATTCCTGTATTACAAGCAGTTATGGGCAAAATTTATCTTTTTTACAAAAGATATAGACACAAGATACTGAAATACCTTTAACATTGTAGATATAAGTATGTTTAAAAAGATACTATAAATCGACAATTACTTTTAAGGAAAAGCTGTTGATACCCGATGGTCTAATCCGAGTATTGAGTGGTCTGAGTATCAGCTAGATACTTGTTTATACAATTTTTGTTTTTCATAATTTCTCATCTAAGCTAACACGTTTTAGTTCATAAATCCACACCGAAACATGTCAAATACTCGAGGCGTTATGTTAGTAGTGCGCCCGCATGAGCAAATACAAGTTGAATTTCATACATGCTAATTGATTAGAAGAGCTTATTGTACTGTTTGCTTGGTGTAAATTATAATTGTTTTTCCTTTTAATTAGAATTCTTCAAGAAGTATTTAGTATAGTTTTGATAGTGAGTAAGCAAAATTCGTAATGTCTGTGAATTTTAAGGTTTCTGTATTCTGTATTAAGAGGATGCCGTAGTAGGATGAGGAGCAAAATTCACGGTTCTGAACGTTATTCGTTGAATTTTTAGATTTACAAAATTCTAAAAGTTGTTCCCAATACTTTACAGAACACAGAATTGGGGACAACTTTTAGAAATTTGTAAAATTAAAAAATCAACGAGTGAAGTTCGGAACCGCGAATTTCGTTTAGTATATATATACACTTACGCACCTCCTATTAACATGTTTTTCAATTTTAGAAATCTGTTATTTCAATTATATTACCAAATGGATACTTTTAAAAAGGTGTTAAATTTTTAGAGATCATAAAATCTCTTTTTACTAGATACTATCCTATAGATACTATTGTCTATATCTATATGCAGATACATGAAATTATGTACAATTTTTATACTACTAATTTGTTTTATATTTAGGACAGGGTTACAGCCAATTTTAAGCTTTATTTTTAAAATGAACAATAATATATATTCAAGGACACACTAATAGGTTTGAATAATAAAATATAATACCTCATAAGTATTTTGAATTTTAAAATGGGCAATTGTATGCTAATTTAGTTGCCATTCAATCCTCTGAAATAATAAAATCAAAGTTTTATCATCGACATTTACCCGCCACGCATTTGCGGAGCCAATTTTCAACGAATCGATCTGAAACTTTCGGAGAGCTCATTACATTTATATGCATTACGCACTGTAATTGAACGAGCAGAATTTCGAAGCGTTAGCTGTTACGTTTAAGTCTTAAGTGTATTGTTCATAATAATCGTTGAACAAATACACAAAAATATAAAATTTCACCATTAATAGTAATTTTATTCTAATAATATTTAGACTCTTTTAAAATTTGGGTTGGATAATTTAAAATAACATAAACAATAAAGATTCTCTGAAAGCTTAAAATCTATATTATTTAGTTGAAAATTGACGCTGATAATACGCTGTCGTTAAAACTTTGATTTTATAGTAATTTAGAGAATTGCGAACTGGATTTGATAAATTTATTACCCTCATTAAATTTTAAAATGCTTACGAAGTAGAATATTTCGCCTGGTTTCAAAAGAAAAATCCTAGCATGAATTAAGTTGCAAATAGTATCTTAATTATTTTTGACTTGGTTTGACAAAGTTTCCAAATTCATCAGTGGTCTTCCGCAATACAGGGTATCCGAATGATACAGCATTTAGAAACTCAAGTGCTAGCTCAAGTGAACTATAGATACTCTAGATAGTATTAATTAGTTTTAAACAGTTACGAATAGTATATTTTCATGTTCATTTATCTAAATACTTTTTAACCTTTTTGGAACCGCAGTAAAGTTATCGCATCCAAAATTTACGTTATTTTCACATCCTCTTTGCACACAATTTTCAATGTTTATTGCACATAAACACCTACAACCCTTCAAATTGAAACTCAATAGTTTTGATTGAGGAGATTGCGAAAGTTTGCGGAACGTGTGCTTGCAGGCTTACAGTATTCAATCGCATCAAAACCGAGATCAAAACATTAAATGTATGAAAATAAATGAGATAGTGCATATGAGAATTCAATACAAATATCAGTACTTTATGTTATATCTTATTATATTAAATTATATTATGCGACCTATTTTAGCTTGCAAAAATACTTTTTAATAGTAATCGCATTTTTTAAGAAATGATACTTTTCATATAGTATATAATCACGTATTAAAATTAATTAATATCTAGCTTCTAGATGCCTACCCGTGACTATCTAAAAATATGAAATATTTTATTTTGTAACCACTGTTTCGTATTATTCCGAAAAATTTATGATATTCCGAGAAACTTTTGTAAAAAATTTAGTCTGATACTAATCTGCCAATAGTCTGGTATCATAAATCTGTCCGAAATCTGGCAGTTATTGTTTAATCGAAAAGAATGATTTTGTGCGATTTCGGTCAGATGGTTAATAAATGTAATCGATTTATTTATTTGTTGATGAAAAGTCTGGCATAGCGACCAGTATTAGACTTCCGCCAAATGTATGCCAGACTTTTGCTTATACATGCGCCAGATTATAACGTCAGACTAGTGCAGGGAATTATGGAATAAAATCGGTCGTCAGTGATTTAACGACTACTTGACTTTTGAGGGTGCAAACAATTTTTTCACGCAATAGAATATAAAGAAGAGAAAAAATGCTTTAATTTGAGATGTGCCGCGTTTAAAAAGATTTACAATATCAAAAGTTATGAGTGATGAAAGATAGTGAATAAACACGAATAAACTCGAGGATATTGTCAAAAATGAAAAATCATGAAATTTAGCGATCTTTTCTTGTTTATTTACTATCTTTAATCACTTATAACTTTTGATATTGTTAATCTCTTTAAACATGGCACGTCTCAAATTAAAACTTTTCTTCTCTACTTTATATTCTATTGCGTAAGAAAATTATCTGCATCCTCAAAAGCCAAGTAATTGTAATATCACTGATGACCGTTTTATAGTCCATAATTTCTATATTAAATTCCCATAAGAGAAATTGATATATATACGTTTTTAAAAAATAACATGGTCTGTTGTGCATGTTGGACATATTTTACATATATTATATAATCTATAGAACGAGAAAAAAATGGTGGCAGAGGTGTGTCTTAACTTTTTCTTTTATTATATTTTTTGAACCTTGTAATTGCATATTTCTTGTGGAATTCCTCATATACTAAGTAAGGATATCAAAATCGCTTAAAACATTATTTTCAAAAAAGTGGACTTATGTCATTATGTTAGAAATGTACAAAAATATAATAGATAGTAGGGGAGACCGGAGCAAAGTGAGCCTGAAAAAGTTTGTTGATCAAAATAGAGAACATGTATGTATTGAAGACATTGCAATTAGTTTCAAACTATAATTTGGACTTTCATTAATGTTACCTAAAAGTTTTAACTTCTTAAATTAAATAGAACCACTTTAAATTTTGAATATAATAAAAAAATTCGTTCGGGCTTACTCTGCCCCGTACTTGGAGTAAAGTGAGCCGAAATGAATTTTTTCAAAAATACGGGTTTTTTTTTTAATTCTGACTAATTAGTTCATGAAATTAGGAAAGTCAAAATGATAACATAATTAAAACTGTCTTATTAACAGAAAAAATTCTTATTTTTATTTAACTGCATGCTTTAATATGTTATATCGTCCAAAGCTCACTTTGCCCCGAGTATGCCCTTTGCTATTAAGGAATGGTTAGAATAAATTACAAATTTCAGGGCTATTTTTTCCCTTATATGTTCTAGAATTCAGTACAATTCTTGGCAAAATTGAGTATGAACAATATTTATAAATATTACGAAATGTTTAAGAAATACCAAAATCATCTCAAGTACTTCGAAAGTGTTATTATTTTTTAATTTTAAAGCAAAGAACAGAAATTCATTTTTACTTTATCATATAGTTGCAGACTTTTAAAATGCATATTCTAAAATTTTCCTGAACACTTAAGTTCAAAAAGTGAGAGAAAATCAAAAAGCTCTCTTTACCCCAAGGCTCATTTCACCCCGGTCTGCCCCATACCATTAAATACTTTGCGCCATTAATTACTCTAGAATTTACTTCTACTATTAAGAATTGATACCGAACAGTTGTCGAACACGTAATGTATTAAACGACTTGACCTATTCTTAAATTAAATAAAAACAGATGTATAAGTTATTGCTTTCTGAAAACAAATAAATAATTACAAAACCCACGTAAATACCCTTTTTCCCTCGATTGAAACTCGTTAGTGTGCATAATTAAACCTACTTACGAGAGAACCAGCCCCTCTCGTATACAAGATACACCCCCCCCCCCCCCCCAACCACTCAAGATTGTGTGTACATAAATGAAGGTAGATAACGACATAGAAATTAAATGAGAACAAAGTGCACAATACCCGGGGAATCCCCTACAACTCTCTCTTACTCTCTCTCTCTCTCACACACACACACAGCTTGAATTTAAGTGCTTATAACATCTGGGCTACTCGTATACATCAGCCGCTTCTTCCATACAAACTCGCGTTGCTCGCAACGTCTCCGCAACTTTCAATATATATATATACATACATATACATGTCTACCACGCGCGGCGGGGGGATATCTATATACTATCTCGTTAGGTGACATTCAGCTGCTCGCCTGTCCTCAAATTATTAGGCGCGTGATTGAAACTTCATTGAAACTCGCTCGTCCTCGCGGCCCCCCCATACTTCATCCTGGAAAATTATACACGGAAAACTTGTGGAACTCTGACCTGAGGTGCGCGCGCGCGGAGGCGAAGAGAGAGAGAGAGAGAGAGTAAACAGATTCGAGGCGCAGTTTATCACAGGGAATTTCCAAATGCGTCTTTTGATGTCTCGGTGTCGGCTATTCGGGACGAGTTTCTTTCTTTTTGAAGTTTTTAAGGCGAGATAACGCGGGGGTGATGCGGCCGATCAAAGGTGATTTCTCTTTGTTGTTTGAAAGTGGTGTGTGGGCACTTTATGGAAAGTTGGGTGCTGCGACGTTGCGATTTTTTTGTTTTCTTTTTTGCTAGTTGGGTTTGTTTGCGTGCTTTGGCGGGGATTTATTTTGCGAGAGGGTGTAATTGCGTGGAAGTAAGTGGAAAGAAGTGTCGGAGTTTGGGATAATGGTAATTGCACTTTGTTCAGATATTATTGTTTACGTTTTTACATTTTCTGCACTTCTTTGCTATTTTAGAATATGTTTTATTTATTTGAAATGAAGAAGAAGAAAGCAAATAATACATGATTATCGTTGGAAATAATGAAACTGAATTTAAAATGGTCCAAATAAACAGACTTATATTTTCATACACCTTTTCGCCCTGCTTATTACGTTATTTATTAGAAAAAAACTTTTACCATGGTGTCCTTCACAAAAATCATTTATATATTATCGCATCCTCGTAACAAGATTATAATAACTCAAAATTCTATGTTTTTGTTAAGCAAGTAATTAACTCAAAGTTTAATGAAATCAACAGTTTTATACATACATTTTATTATTATATTATAATTTCTCAACTGTTTTGAACAAATTTTCGATTGTATCAAGGTCTATTATTTTGGTACCTATACGAGCTATAGTTTGCAAATGATTAGTTCAAATTCTACATAATGTGAAATGGATTCTAGCTTTTGTTCCAATTGGACAATTATTACAATTATCACGAATTCTGACTAATTCATGGCAACATTTCTAAATACGAAATATTTCTTAAGTAATTTAACCAAATTTCTCAGGATTCGCCATCACGATCAGTCATAATTAATCCTCAAATTGGAGCAAATCCCAGAATTCCCATATTTCTGACAAATTTCACATAATCATCTTCATTATTAGGGTACCCGGTCAAAGTAGAATTTCTTATTGAAATCTTGCATAACATAATCAGTACAACGTTCTAAGGTGTATATTTAGAAGTTCAGAATCGCCGCGGGGGCTACATAATACACTTTGACTACTGAAACTTTGAGAGCGCGGGCATCCCGGCTGCTTTACGACGACCGCATAACCCGTGCCCCTTGAAATTTTAACGACATCCATCTTATCACGTCGTTAAACATCAAAGAATTTTTCTGAAAATTGCATTTCCTCGACCACGGACGCAAGTGGGAAAAAGAAAATATTGCTTTTATAATGTATCGATGTTATATTGCAATGAATAATGATGGATGAGAGACCTGTAACCCCTTCGAAGGATAGATGTTATATGTTATTTCGAATAGCCTTTTCAACGCCAGATGCCACATTATATTAGGGTTGCTAAACAGGGGTCGGACAGTTATATAAGTTTCGCATAACAATTTATGGATAGAGTTGCGTGTATCGCGTCTTTCTTTCGCATTCCCTCGCAAATATGTTGTATCGAAATTCGGTGGCAGAAATGTGATTTCTGAATTTTGTTTTAGTTTGGCAACTACTTAATTATATGAATATATCTCGCAAATAATTTGCAAATTCTAAACAAAATTGTCAATTTCTGATCACATTTCGGTTTTCGAAGTTTTTTCAGAATTGTACAGATTTGTTAAGTGATATATAAAACAAATTTTATTAGAATATGACAGATTTTAACTAGTACGAATTTATACTTCTTTAAAATTCTAACAGCTATTATTTTCACCATGGTGTAATTCTATTTTATTAAATAAACATAATTAATGAAGTAAACTGAAGTTTTTAATTGTATGTCAATTAATATATTAAACAATATGTCTATAAAAAAATATTTTTATGGAACTTTTCATTATTTATTCAATAACATCATTGTTACATTGAAAAATATACAATGAAACATACAACTGTTTATATAGTAGAATAAAGCGTCCTTGTATCAGTGATTTTGACCTTATTACAATGAATAATGGATCAATTTAACAGACCGAACTAACCCCATCGAAGCTAACATTCTATTTCGAACCTTTTCAATACCGCAGATACCACATAAGCCGTTCGCCAGACGAATGGCCTAAGGCGCTTTTTGACCGTTCTTTCGAATGCGGATTCCTGAACGTACACATCGACCCTTAAAGTAAATCTGTTAAAGTTTTACCAGTTTGCCAGACGTCAACATACAATATAATGCTGAATTTTTTATTGAGTTTTTTGCGAACTGTCCAACATCGATTTGGATCGTTCTTCAAGCGAATAACGCACATACTATTAGGATTGCTGTATATGGGATCAGTCAATGTAAATTTCGAGTCAACATTTTTTACTAAGACCATGCAATGTATTGCTTTTTCACCTCCTCTGATGAAAATTATTTGTTAGAATTTTAGAGACTTCGTTAGTAATTTCTATACTGAGTTTTATTTTAATTACGACAGTTAATTATGATTACTTATGAATTCTGTCCATTCCCAAAATTTATGTCACGTCTTATGCGGAAAATTCTGGAAATTCATTCAAATTCTAGCGAATCTTTGTCACTCTGCCAATTCGGACAATTATTTCTATCAAACTCCAGTAAATTTTGAGAATGCTTCTTGCTCAGAATTTTCTCAAAATTGGCAAGAATTCGTTCAAATTAATCACAATTTTAAAAAGTAAAGCAAATTTGAGCAAACGTTATCTTGATACTTTTAACAAACGATGCAGGATTCTGAAAGTTCAATTTCATGAAGGATTCATACACAAAGTAAAAGCAGTTCTACGATTCTATATAATCAAACACACGAACCACAGACAGCGCAGCTTGTCATTGATGATTCATCCAACGCTTGCTGAACTATACCTTCACTCCGCGTACAATATAAATATCTTAAGTTAGATATAATTCACTCAACTCATCCGCTGAATTCTGAGGTCGTCTATTAATTTTCGATAGTGTATTCTGGCGGTACGTTCTGATGGAAATAATTAGTTGGAGTGAATTCTAATTTTTAATTTAATTAAATAACTAATGAAGCTCTAGCTAATTGTATCAAATTTCCACGAGTTCTGAGAAACTCTGACAAAATCAGTCAAACTTTGAACAAAATTTTTAAAGAGAAAATATATTGTTAGAATTTGCGAGAATTCTTTCGAATTCGATCTAAATACTTGGCAAATTAAAACAAAAATCAGAATTCAAAGATTGCTAAATTCTGAGATTATCTGTTCAATTCCGGTATTGTATTTTAAATTCTGAGACTGCGAAATTCTATGACTGTAATTCCGAGTCTTTTTTGTGAAATTCTGATATTGTTTGTTAAATTTTCGATATTGTCTTTTAAATTCAGAGATTATCTTATAACGTCTAAAAATTTTTGCTAAATTCTGAGAATTTCTTTCAAATTTGTTACTTTTATGGTAAACTCTAGCAGATTCTCAAAATTGCTATGAAATACTACGAATTAAAATTTAATTTCTATCAAAATTCGACAAATTCTGAGAACTTTTGAAAAACTTTAAGAACTTCAAAGATTCTCCATCCAATTTCAACAACTTCCGAGACCTTCCATCAAATTTGGAGATGCACCGTCAAAATCTTACAAATAATTCCGCCGTCAGAATTTTCATCGAAATTCTTCACGATTCCCCAGAACCAGGATACAATTACCTATCGACTCGAGCCAAAAGTCCAACAACCCTCATACTCTCCACTGCAAATCCCGCATAATTCCGACATAAATCACTATATCCACCAGTAACACCCACAACCACACCCACCCACAGCGCAAAAAGAAATACACAATTCTACACCCCTTTTTTTATTCAACAAATACACACACACACACACACACACACCAGCCTTAGAGAACGCGACACGTCCATTGGCGATTCGTCGCTACGCGAGCTTCCACGACTACACCTATACACGGCGCCGTCGCTGCCGCCACCGCACACTTCCTTGATTTTTTTTTCCTCGATGTCACGCGTAAATCACGATAAATCCAATATCCAGCCGTGTGTCTGCGCGTGACGTATGTACGCGCCCGCGCACATGTACCATCAACGCTGCTGCGAGCTTCCGCGACGGAACGAGAGAGAGAGAGAGAGAGAGAGAGAGAGCAGGGAGAGCTGTAGCGCGCGGTGGAAATTGTGTTTTTCTTTGCTTTCTTTTTGGTGGGATTTTTTGATTTGGTTTTCATGCGTGAAGGGTGCACGCGTGTTTGGGATGTGTTGGATGACAGTTGGGGATGTGAGTGTGATTAGATGATTTCTTTAGCTTTTTTTACAAGTGTTCGCAAGAAAAATTAAATTGACGATTGATTGTTAGAGGGTACAACTTTAGCATTAGATAGTTGGTACAGGGGGTCGAATTGACCCGGCCTTTATATTTGAGTGTCTAAGGCTTTGCACAGTTTTTATTTGGCTTAAAAGTTAAAATTTCACGTAGTATAGTTTGTTTTGCAAAGTTGACGTAATATAAAAATACGATAACTTTTCGTTAAGTCAAAGTGACCGATACGACCCGATAATTCCAATAATTTTTCCTTTTACGAGTTATACCAAATCTGTTAATTACATATTGTTGTAAACGTATTTCTACTGATCAAAGGAAAAAAGAACGAAATATTTTAAGTCATTTGCGTGAAAAGAAAAACGTACTTTGTTAAAAATGAATAACACGCAATTCTATGTTACTTTAATTAAGAAACAAACGATAGTTCACTTACATTCATTATTTTACGTATAATAAATATAAGTGGAAAAGTAACACACAAAGCTGAATTAGCATATTTATAAAGTTTGTTATTTTTAGAAACGAATGTATACTTTAAAATTAACAAACAAATTTTAACAAACAATAAAATAAGGGATTACATATTCGTTTGTTATCGCGTTTATTTCATTATTGTTATACATAGTTAATAATAAAAAAATAAACATTCATATTCGATTTTTATACACATAGAAAATTGTCTGACAATAAGTACCATAAGAAAATCATAATAATCGTGGTACATTCTGACATTACAAGAAAACTTTTCCCTGATGAATGGTAAAAGTTAACGTTATTCGTCATAATTTTTGCCGCACCACGAGGATAATTTTTCCATGACATCAGGATGCTCCACGTTTACTATGATTTTTGCGGTAATTTTTATCAGGAAATTGTCTCTGTGTAGCACTTTAAAGATATCATGATCAAAGAATAGTGCCTAAGTGCTCCATTATAATCATATTTTCAGATTATGCTATAAAAGCTTATTAATGCATAGTATTCTACTTTTAGGAAGTGACGAAGAGTTTAAAATTTGGATAAGAGTACTATTCAATAGCAGGCATACCTCGGGACTTTTAAATATAAATTTCGAAAATGTTGTATCTATTAATTTGGTATTATTTTTTACATCTATCTTCTATTAACAATATTTAGAATATAAAGTATAGAACAATTATTTATAAAGCCAGAGGAAAAATCTTTACAGTTCATGTATATAAATGGTAACACTGGGAATCAAAGGCTTAATAACCACACGCAAAATTTATAAAAGGGCATGAGAAAAGCGTAGTAGATAAAAATTCAGCTTTTGTTTTCAGCTGATATAAACATTTTTGTAAATAAAAATAAATTAATATAAAATAAAAAAATAGAAAAAAATTTAAGTAGAAAATAATGTAAAAATGTGTCTGAACTTGGACTAAAGATATTACACTTTTTTACATTTTACAACACGTTATTACGTTAATTTAACATCTCTATACTTTTTACACTTTTTTGCACTTTTTAATACTTTTTCTTTAACATTTAAACACTTCATTTCGAGTTTTTCATGCATTTTTGTTATACATTCATACATAAGTTCTATTTAATTAGAATATGAAAGAGGTTAACAAATGATTATAGTTATAATGATTGTACAAAATAATGCAAACCAATATCATCAAAACACAGACCTTTCTTACTCATTCTTAGAATTCTCTGCATTTTTGTATACAATTCTTTTTTGCGCACTACTTTACACTTTCTCGACATCCTTTTATGCCCTTTCTCCTGTCATTACACAGAAAAGAAAAACTCCTACCAAGGTAGTTAACTGCAAAAACCGACAGTAATTGACACTGTCATCTGCTTGAGGAGCCACGATAAACGACTCGCTTACCCCGCGCAAATGCGTTTTGCCGGCGTCTTTTTTTCTTCTTCTTTTTTTTCTGAAAAAAGCATCGAGTATCATCCCTGCGGTATACCTTTTATAATTTACAGGATATTGGAGTGCGGAGATATGTTTCGGCGGTGCTTTCAACGTTTAACGCGTCGTAATTCCGCGCGAGGGGCTTGACATTCGTTATTATTCCATAAGGGCGAACGAGGTAAATTTTTATAGCTCGTATATAAAGGTAACATTAAACGTCAGATTCGAAATCCGCTTTCAGCCGAAAATACGGAGCAGTTATTTTTGCTGCCCAACACTTTTATTAATACTGATGAAATGTTATGAAAAAATATGTTTGATGAAACAAACTGTAGAGTTAAACGCTTTTTGTAGATAACTATTTTATTGAGAAATGGGTGCTTTACTAAATAAACTCTGTATCTTTTAAATTATTAGTGAGTTTGAAGTAGTACTACACATAATTACTTGTCTTTAACTAATAGATATTAAATTCATATTTGCTGCTTAATGCTTTATATTAACACCGAATCTAAGCATAATTAAAATCTGTTTAAGAAACCCAAATTCTAGAGTAATTAGACGCTTTCTTAACTATACTCATTTGTTACCCAGCGCCTGCATTATTACTAAAATATCATCGATTTTCGAGTGGCAATGCGCATAGTTGCTTATTTTGAACGCAGCGACTTGAAATTGTTCGCGCCAGTGGCACTTCTAAGAACGCTGCGGTATAATTACGGCAAACATATGTGCTCGTTAAAGCCGCCAGGAAAACCAGAAAATTACCAATCGCATGAATCATCAAATATACAGCCAATACATTAGAGTGCGAATCGATAAATGTAAATGAGACAAGCAGCATAAGATATCCAGTCTCGATATACGATTTTGAGGAAAAATGATGATGCTCCATATCGGCGAGCGACGAGCACCATTTACACGGAGACACCTTTTTTCGTGAAATTCTTCTTCTGTATATTTGAAATTTACGAAGCGCGAAAATAAAGAGAAAGTTAGTCGGATAAAAGTGTCGAATAATCCTGGTAAAAATGATTTATTGGAATTTTGTCGGATTCAGCAGAAGTTTTAAATCTAGATTTAATAACTAATTATGACTAATTCTGACAAATTGCGGAATATTTCGACAAATTCAAACAAAATCTGTCAAATTTTTACAAAATTATTAAAGACGAAGTAATTTGTAAACCTGGCAGAAATTCTTGGAATTCGTCAGTATTCTGACAAACTACTAATTATGTCGAAACATGATAAATTCTGTCAAAATCTGACACATTCTACATAATTTTGCCAAAATTTTCAAGGACAACATATTTTGTAAGACTTTGATAGAATTTCCCGGACTTTGTCAGAATTCATCTCTTACTGGCGGCACTTTCCGGTAGATATAATTAGTCAGACTAAATTCTAATTTTTAATTTAATTAGACAACCGATCCTCTAGGTAATTCTGAGAAATTCTGACAAAGTCTACGATAAAGCACTGTCAAAGTCAGTCTAACAAAATTTCTAAAGACGAACTATTTTGCAATAGTTTGCCAGAAATTCTTTAGAATTCGCTCCAAATACTTGCCAAAGCGTTCCACCAAAGCGATCATAAGAAACAACCATTATTCCACCTCGTGTCACCCACAAAACACCCACTTTCAGCGATTATTAACAAACACGCCTGCTTACGTATAAGTTGCATTATTTCACAAAATGTTCTCTCCCTCGCGAACATTCGCGTTGTCACCAGTGGCAATTATGTATCCTCGATATCACTCCAAAGGTAATCACAAATAATCCGAGAGCTAGAAATGCACGATAATCGAATGAATGCAAGACAGTACAGCAGCGCGCACTCGCGACTACACAATGTTACACCACCCGTGCACAGCGATGTCCTTTTCTTTACTTTACTCTCTCGTCTCGAGCGGCTCTCCAACGCACAGGATCTACCCCAAAGGATCACCAAAGAAAGAAACAAAAAAGGAACAATAAGAAAAAAAATAATCAACGACAACAAAACCTCCTTCGCTTCCAAGGGCGAGGGTATAACACCCGGAAAAGAACCCAAATAACAAGAAAAAAACAAACGGGATCGTAGCAAAAAAGGATGCAACCAACGCAGACGGACGGCGAAAGGAAGACGGACAGAAAAAGTCGGAGATATAGGAGATGTAGGAAAGAGGGAAGAGAGAGAGAGAGAGAGAGAGAGAGGGAGAGAGAGAGAGAGAGCGCGCGCGTAGGCTCGTGCTCGCGGAGGGCGCGATCCGGGCGTCGCGACGTTCGGCCCCCGACTGGATGACTGCCGTGCGCCACGGCTGCGGACTGCGGGGATGCGTGCTCGGAGAGAGAGAGAGAGAAAGAGAGAGAGAGAGGCGCCTCGCCGACGTCGAGGACGTTACGGCCCGTCTACACCTGCAGCCTCGCGTATTGTAGTGTAGTAGTTCGATAACTGAAGGGGTGGAAGGACTTTTTGCGAGCTCAAAGGACGAGGGCGTATAGAGGAATGCGAGAGAGTGTGGGGTAGCGCGAACGAGTGTGAAGGGATTGAAGACAGTGGGAAAAGGTGTAAGACTGTGTGACAAAGTGTACAACTATGTGTGATAGTGCGAAGCTGTGTGTAATAGTGTAAAGTTGTGTATGAAGTGTAAAATTGTAAAAAATTTAGTGTAAAGTGTAAAATAGTGCAAAGCTCTGTGTAATAGTGTAAAGTAGTGTATAAAGTGTGTAAAGTGTAAAATAGTGTAAAGCTCTGTGTAAGAGGACAAAGCTGGGTGTAATAGTGTAAAATTGTATATACAGTGTAAACTAGTGTAAAGCTCTGTGTAAGAGGATAAAGCTGGGTGTAATAGTGTAAAATAGTGTATATACAATGTAAAATAGTGTAAGGCTCTGTGTAAGAGGATAAAGCTGGGTGTAATAGTGTAAAATAGTGTATATACAATGTAAAATAGTGTATATACAATGTAAAATAGTGTAAAGCTCTGTGTAAGAGGATAAAGCTGGGTGCAATAGTGTAAAATCGTGTGTAAAGTGTAAAATAGTGTAAAGCTCTGTGTAAGAGGACAAAGCTGGGTGTAATAGTGTAAAATTGTATATACAGTGTAAAATGCTGTAAAGCTCTGTGTAAGAGGATAAAGCTGGGTGTAATAGTGTAAAATCGAGTATAAAGTGTAAAATAGTGTAAAGCTCTGTGTAAGAGGACAAAGCTGGGTGTAATAGTGTAAAATTGTATATACAGTGTAAAATAGTGTAAAACTGTGTATAAAGCATTTACTAGTGTAAAACTCTGTGCGTAAAGTGTAAAATAGTATGAAACTATTTGTGTAAAGGTGTAAAATTGTGTAAGACTGTAAGTGAAAGTGTAAAATTGTGGGTTAAGTGTAAAATAGCGTACAAGTATTGTTAAGGTGTAAGCTTGTGTAAGACTGTCAGTAAAATTGTAAAAGTGTGAAAAAGTGTAAAACAGCGTGTAAAAGTGTAAAATTGTTTGTAAAGTATAAACTAGTGTAAAATTATGCATAAAAGAATAAACTTGTAAAATTGCGTGAAATTGCGTGTAAAAGTGTAAAACTATGAGTTAATAGTGTAGAATGGTTAAAAAGTGTGTTTATAAATGTGTAAAGAGTATAAAAATGTGTATAAAAATAAAGTTTAAGACTGTATGATTATATATAAAAGTGTAAAATAATGGGCAAATGTATAAACAAGTGCGAGAAAGTATATAATAAACTGTTAAGAAGTGTAAAATTGATTACACATGGGTAATAAGTGTAAGAAAGTGTAAGTAGTGAAAATCAGTGTAATAGGGGAGAGTGGGGCAAAATAGTCAGTTTGCGAGGTAAAATAGACATTTGGATTAAAAAATATATAAATCATATTTCAAGCAAATCCAATACTTCTAAAGTATATTTTAATATCTCATTTATAATTACCAATAGATAAAAACCATCATATTAAGTGTAAATATCCGAAATTCATTATATGAAATAACTCTTTCTAAAACCATGCAAGTGTCTACATGAGGCAAAATAATTGGGGCAATTTTATCAGTTTGCTGGGTGAGATTATTACTTTGCAGGCAAAAATTAGCACTTTAGTACTTATTAGATATATACTTATTAGATTATGGTTATTTAATATTAGTTTTAACTTAATGTAAAACAATGAAGACAAATATGGTGAAACAAAATAGACCAATGTAGTGAGGCAAAATAGTCACTCTATTTCTTATTCGATGCTGATTTATTTTAATCTTATTTTCACATCACCAACATTAACTTTATATATGTGTGTTAATAAAAAAATTTTGGACTTTCAAGAAAGCCTGGTTTTATTGAACAAGCCAAGTGTCAGTTTTGTCCCGTGTCTATCTTACCCCACTCTCTCCTAAGTAAAGTGTAATAAGTATAAAGTTGCGTACAAATTAAGTATAATAAGTGTAAAGTTATGTACAAATTAAGCGAATGAAAATGTAATAAGTGTGAAGTTGTGCACAAACTAAGTATAAAAAAGTATAATAAGTGTATTGTTTTCTACAAATTAAGAGCAAAACAGTGTATAACTCTGTACAAAATTGTAAAACAGTATATGAAAATGTAAAAGATTAGTGTTAAAAAGTGCAAAATAATGTAAGAAAAATGTTAGCTAGGATACAAAAGTATAAAATACTGTAAACAGCTTAAGTAGTTTACAAATTCGTATAAAGTTGTTAAAAAATGTAAACATGTGACTGAATTCCGATAATTTTTAATGTATCCATTTTTGCATTCTTAATAAATAAGTTTTATTTAAAAAAGTAAATAAACGCGTTTTGATGATACGACAAATAGAGCGAAGTTAAATAAAAGAATTAAAAAATAATAATAAAGGTACATAAAGTATTAAAAAGATCGAAGACATGGACAAAAAGTGTTTAAAAATATCTTTTATAAAATGTTAAAAAGTGTTCTTTCATCTATCAAATTTCGAACATATTTTACATATCTTTGAACTTTATTAATTTTTTTTAACATTTTGGACTGCATTATGCAATTTTACACTTTTTTGTCATTGTTAACCATTTCTTACATAAAGAATTTCCACCGGGGTACCAAGCAGAATGTATAAAGAAAGTGACAATCTATATTCAGAGTCAATCTGAGATACTACGATAAAAGCACTTTTATCTACACCTATTCATGTGCGATCTCTGTTTGAAAAAATAATCGTTGTTCTTCAAAAGAAATAATAAACTATTAGAATAGACTAGAAACTAGCTATTTTATAAAAATCCCAAAAAATTTCTAATTACTGGCTAATAAATCATTTCATTTAATTTCATAATGTCCTCTTCTTTTTATTAGGCGAAAGTTGAATATTCTCCAGATGACGATTGTTACTATCTATAAGAAGATATATAAAAATACGTTTTATCGACTATCTCAAATTGACTCGAAATGTATGCAAATAATCACTTACTTTATTTGAACAGCAGAAGAGACTCGTTTAAACTTTTCTCAGTGACTGACGTCTATCTTACTTATATGCAAAAGACAGCTTAATTATCTGTAGCAAAATGAAGACAAATGTACTCTATTTACTCGATATAAGTGATCTACCTTTTTTATAATCGAGACAATGACAGAAAATACTTCAAAAAGTAGGGGAGAGTCGTGCAGTATGACAAAGCATTCAGTATGACAAATTAATCATTCCCAGCTTCCACCAACAGATGGCGCCACGTTATTACGATGATTTGACACAGTTTGCGTGGCAATGTAACATAAGGTTGAGCCAATAAAGAATACTAAACTAAAACTAAACTGATGCATTTTGGTGTTCTATTAAACATACTCCACGGCCGGTATATAACGTTCGTTGCTCCAAAACTTCTGTTATAAACAACGATATATTCAATTTTACGAGTGTCAAAAGTTATTTTATGAGGCTCACCTCTTTATTTCTAGGTAAGTTTATATCTCTCTAACTTTTTTTGTATCAAGTTTCGTCCTTAAGGAGACGTCGGATACCGACAGTAGTTTCCTACTATCCCACACATGTATTTTGTTATTTATTTACAAAGTAAATTGTTTAATGAGAAAATAATAGCTGTCCCCAATTTGTTTTACAGTAACCTAATTATATGTCCAAGCTGGTTTCATACGATTGTTTTGTTTTCGAGAAAACTTTGACAAACTTAGTATGTAAAGGTTAATCTCCACGTAGTTGGCCCTTTTAGTGTGTCAAAGTTTTCTCGAAAACAAAACAATCATATGAATCCAGCTTGGACATATATGTAGATTACTATAAAACGAAGCGGGGACAACTATTATTTAAAGAAAAATATGATTTCTCTTAAAATTATGAATGAAAACTCAATTAGACAAGGACAGAGATATCCGGCGTCCCCTTAATGACTCTATTGAGACGTCGATGGACTTCTAATTATCATTATCCGCTCAGTATAACCTAAAACGCTATAATGTACGTGTCACACAGTATGACAAACACGATTAGCGTACAGTATGACAAATATAAATTGAATGGTAAAATATTACAAAAATATACTTTTTTCTTTTTCAAAGAAATATGTCTACTAGGATTTGTCATATGTGTTGAACATAATCTCCAAACATTTAATAAGTGTTATTTGTTATTTTTCGTTATTTATAACTAAAATGCTATATTTTAATAAATATGCAGTATTATAGTTTATAAAGCAATTTATAAAAGTGTATAAAGCTATATTTTTAATAAATATACTACATTATTACTTATACAAATGTTGTGAGTACTTTTATAAATCATTTAGACTTGAAAATTAAATAAAAATGATAATTTGTCATACTAGACGACACTCTTTAGAAATCGAAAAATCGTAACTTTTACATTATATAGATAATTAATTTTTATACTTAACTTTGATCCCAACCAATTTCTTTCATGATAAAATACTATTCAAGGAACAAATCCTTTTTTGAAATTATAATTTCACCGTGTCAATTAAAAGTTATACCCGAAATAAGTATGGGATGTCAGACTGCACGACCTTACCTATATAGAAAACCCGTCTAATTGTTTACTACTAACGATAACGTCGATAATTGAATGTGACATTTTTTTTAAATTATTGATATTGTAGAAGTTGTAACATATGTTAAGCATGAATCATATGTTGTAGTACCGTTATTCCACCTATACTAATCCGATTCATTCCCACTTAGATAAATTTTCAACCTAAATAGTTAAAATTTCAACTAGAATAGTAAAATTTCAAAAGAATACAATCGTTAATAATTTTTTGTCTAATAATATTAACCTTCTTATGATTATATGTTTTTCAATAGTAAAATTCACTATTCTAGTTGGAATTTTATTATATTTGACTTCAATATATTCTTAACTGGGAATAACCAAATAATTACCTTTTTCCAATATAGTAATTTTACAATAATCATTATTTACAGCACGGTCCCTACTCATTTATCATACGAACGTTATACAATACACTAAAAAAAAATTATTGGAATTCGATATGGTTGATTTAAATATATTCAAATTGAATAAATATTGTTAAAATTTTATTATTATTTAAAAATATTCTTCTTTTATTCAAACAATAATATATATATATATATATATATATATATATATATATATATATATATATATATATATATATATATATATATATATATATATATATATTTTTTTTTTTTTTTTTTTTTTTTTTTTTTTTCTAGAGAGTATTGAACAAAACTTATTTAAGTAAATCAAATAAAATTTTTATGGAATGACTAATTTTTTAAATAACTTTTAAAAAAATGTTCATCAACAAAATAATATAAAAACCGCTGCCAATTAATTGGCACTTAGCTTCCTCAAACCTAATTAATCATTCCCATATAAAATTGTTCCAACATGAATATGATATTTTTCTCATAACCTTTTTTTTGCTTTTTATTGAAAAGTCATCAATATATTTCGACGGTGCAGTGAAGGGAGTATTGGGAGCTTGGGTAGGAGAAAGCGCAATTGTGCGAGCGATTTCATTCCCCCTCTGCTGTACACAAAAAGACTTACTTCAAAACGTCCTGACAGAAGTCTTTATAATCTGGTCAAAGAATTCAGCCAAGAGATACAAAAAAGCTACCTTTCTGTACATTTTCAGCAAGATTCATGCTGCTTTATTACTCCAGTTATCGTGAAACATAGAAAATCGTCTTCTTTTTAAAAATAATTTTTTTCTCAAGAATAGAAAATAAAATGACAAAAATTTAACAATATTATTCTTGGTATTTCTAATTATAACTATTTGAAAACAATATGACGTTTTCCAGTATACCGAGAGAAAGGAATAGTAGTCGTTTATTTCCAAGGGTAAATTTTTACATCTGTTTACAACTCGCTTTCTGTACAGTTTATAAATATAATTTGTTTAATATAATACTTGGTGGTCATCGCTTTTCTTAATCTCTCCGGTTTGCCATCAATTTACATTTTTACATTTTAGTTACACTTTAGTCTTATTTACATACATTCATATTTACCATATTTACCCGATTTACCTTATGTCTTGTTTACATTTTTCGCGAATTCCACAGTTTACTTATTTATCCTAGTTTCCACAAATATGAAAACTATCGTATTACAAACTATTTCATTTGTTGAAATCACATACATTTTCCTATTCCCCCTGGGTTCTCTATCTTGCCGTCTTTTCAAAATTTCTGCTGTATCACATATCCCTACTAAGGGCTCCCCTTTAAGTACTTCCAATAGATTGTTAGTCACGTCCTTGCCAATGCCTATCCATTTTTCTATCTCCTCTTTCCATCTTCTACTGATTTTTTCGTTGGCTTTCGTACACGCCCATATATGATCTACTGTCTCTTTTTCCTCTTTACAAATTCTGTATCTTAGAATCCTTTATTTGCGATTTCCCAATGTTTCTACATATCAATCTGGCCCACTGCCTTTTTATTAACCCATTAAATTGGAGAGAAAGGAATAAGGTTATCTATAATTTCGGGTCGCAAAAGATAGGTAATTTCACGCTCTTTCAAATGTATTTACACTGAAACAATGACAATATTTCTATTGTACCAACACCCGAAAAATTAAAACTCAAAAATTGAAAAACCTCTGGATAATAAAAACCTATCCAATAATCAGTAAAAATTTGTTTTTCCCTACATTGTAAAAAAAATCAAAGAAAATGAGTCATGGAAAATTAATTTTCATCGTGTATATCCTGAGAAACTGGCGTATACGTACACACACATGTATACACACACACGCACACATGCACACATCTATATACGGACATTTTAAAAATAGTGTATTTAATTACAAATGTCCCAAAACATGTTACCAACATGTTTTTTATAAACTTTTTTTACTATTACAAGAAGACTTTAAGGAAGCAAAATATTAACAAAGTGATTTAAGAAAATAATGTTTGTTCAACACTCCCAATTTTTCCAGTACACCAAAGCTCGAAGCACTACTAAACGCGTGCAGTGGAGACGCCGCATTACCGACGTCGATGTTGCTTGGCGTCGCGACGACGACGACGACGACTAGAACGAGAGAGAGAGAGAGAGAGTGTGTGTGTGTGTGTGTGTGTGGGTGCGCGCACGCGTGCGAGAGTGAAGCATCGATCTTTCGCAGATAAAGATGAGCCGGTATTTCTAGTGTAGGCTCGAGAGCTGGCTGCTCGAGGACGATTAGGATATAGTCGATCGCGAGCGAGCTCTGATGGGTATCGACTCGAGTGCTGGGCAATAGTTGCGAAATTATTTTGAATTTGACGGCTAGTTAACGGATATCGATGGCTTGTCGTATAGGAGAAAAGGCCAGACGGATTTTAGACGGATTTGCAGGTAGATGTGTATAGTTAGGTTTAAAGCTAGATTATGTATAGTTATTGTATAGTTAGATTTTCAGATAGATTTATGTAGTTAGATTTCGAACAGAAGTTTTAGCTATATTTCTATAGTTTAATTTTGAGCTACTTTTCTGGTTAGAATTACAGTTTGGTTTTTAGATGGATTTACAAATAGATTTCATGCTAGATTTTTAGCTAGACTTTCAGCTAGATTTCCAGTTAGACTTTCTGCTAGATTTCAAGTTAGATTGTAGGTTAGATTTTCAGATGGGTTTCTAGTCACATTTTCGGCTCGATTTTTAGTTTGATTTTGGGCTGGATTTCTAGCTGAATTTTTAGATTCGAATTTTTTAATAGAAAATATAGAAACTCAAACATCGAGCTAGAATTTTAGCTCAAAATTTAGCTAGTTAGGTATTTTGAATATGGTTTACTTGGGTTCAACGATAAGATGTATACGTATATGTACGTATGGGTATTCACACACATCATGAATTAATTATAAGCATATCTAAAGTTTGGCAATATCTAAGCATACATTATACTATAATCGTATTCAGTCATAAAGTTACACGATTATGCATCCATTTATTACAAAATTGAAGCATAATTACATCTTAACCAATATACTATAATTGTACATATTGTAAAGAAAATACTCATGGCACAAATTTTTAAATTGCATAGTGGGTTTATAAAACATTTTGAAAAACAACATTGGAGAAAGTTGAGAAAATCTCATTATAAATTGTTGACAATTCAAATGTGCAAGTAGTCACAGAGGTGTGTTAAAAGACACTTATTTTGAGCGTGGTTTTATCTACTTCTTTCAACTTCATTTAACCTAAGACGGTCGAACTTTTTTAAATTGAAAAGTTTTTTGCGTTTCTAAATATGTTATATCTCTTAAAGAGTTTTCTTTAAGTATAGAAGCAAATGCAAATAGTAGGTGTCCTCCTTTAATAATAGGTTAATCAAATACAGAATATCAATTGCCAGATAACAGTATATTCTCATAATTGATCGTGGTATAGTTCTGTGTAATCTTTTGGAATTTGTACAATATCTCCAAAATTAAAAAAAAATTAACCAAACTATGAAAACGACGTGAAGTCACGCCAACTGGTATCTTTTCATGTTTCAACGGTGTGATGTTATTCAAAGGACCTTTAATAAGATTTAACTTTTGTAAATTGAGTTTTTATTGTAAAATACAAAACAGAAATATGCCTCGGCTTAGGCTCTTTTACATCTACCGAGTCAATGCTGATCAAGAAACAAATTTCGTTTTCTTCCCTGTTTCATCCGATACTAAAAACTTGAAGTAGATACAGGTCAGGTCTGGTAAGACATTCGTTTAGAATCCATTTATCTTTTATTTTCCCTTCTATTCTGGTAAGACAGTTAACATTTTTTTTAATTTAATGATTTTCGTGACTTAAAAATTATGGTAATGCATGGATTGTTTTCAAATACGTTGAGCATTTTTGTCTACTACCTTTAAAAGTTCTTCAGAACACATACCATGGCTAAGAAGATTTTTCGTGTACTATAATGCATCATCAAGTAATAGAAGATATTCCTCTTATTTCGAAAATCTCATTAATAAGTACCTATTTCGTCAATCTGAATAAATAACGTTTAATTATTAAAGGAGGATGCCGATGTATATTTATTATGCGGCCCCAGGTAAAACATTAATTAGGGGTCCCACAAAGTGAACAATGTTAGCAGCGTATTGAGACTTTCAAAACAAAATGAATATCTTCTATCTCATTAATTATATTAGCAATTTTATTCTAATAATTTTGTTGCATGATACATCTTTACCTAGTAATGCCACAAAGTTGGAAATTTCGAGGTGGACAAATGTCGTTTTAGTCATTTGTATAGAATTTGTTCTACGGATGTAGATACTTTACGTACAACAAGAATTTCAGAGCAATATTACTAAAAATTATATGAAACAGAAGATATTCATTTTGTTATGAAAGTCTAAATATGTTGTTACCGTTGATAAATCCATAAATTAGACATGCCTCGAAAAAATGTTACAATTAAACGTAACTTCAAAACAAAAAGAATATCTTCTATTTGGTGTATTATAACACTCTACAAACTTTGGTTATTAATACTGAAATAAAACAGATGCTGAATCAGATGATCAGGTGAATTATCGCCTAATTATGTCAGCTATTTTAGCTCCTGCTTATGTAAACTGATTTATCACCTGATCTTGCTAGTTAGTGAAATTATCTCCTATAATAAACTTATTTATCAGCTGATTCATCACTTAAAAATATCATTACAAAGAAATCGTTCGAAATACATTAAATGACAAAATTCAGATCTAATGGCCCACACACTGAAGAAAATATATTCCTCGAGTATCCAGATTCTGGTTGATCGAACTAAACTGCGTATTGCTGTTGCAACAATACTTTGTTATTGCTCTCACAGCAATATTATTTTGCTGTGACAACCATACAATACCACCGACCAATATAATATAGCTACCGCAGCCATATGTACGGTTACTCGAGCAATACCAGTATAGTTATCATATACATAAAAAATTATTGATGTAATACCTATTTCATTTTCTCAACGCTCAGTGCATGGGTAGTATCATCCGAATGATGGAGATTTCGATCTAAATAATTTTATGTATTTAACTTTAATTCAACTTTTATATTTCGTAAGAAAGCTTTAAGTTGGCAAATAAAGTGATGACCTTTAGCAACTGATCCTATTAAGTGACTTTATCAGGTGATTCCATATCGTATCAAGTGATTTCGTCAGATGGATTCATCATCTGATTTATTTCAGTAGAAATATATTTTGAAAAACACTTAAAGGTATGACACGCCAAAAACTTAACTTTCTTAACAATAGTCCATTCAGATTCTATACACGCGTCCATCCTAAATTTAATTTTATACTTTAATACCATTAGCCCCTAAAATGCACCCCTACAATGTTAGGTAGAAAAGACGTTTACGTGAGAAAAATACAATATACTACATCGCATCCCTAGAACAAGACTATGACAACTCAAATTTCTATGTTTCTACAAATTTGTCAAAAAATAACATATTTTTACACTAATTTTATTATTGCATTTAAAAAGAGGATACCAATGGCTACTCATGTCACTTGATATATGCATGAAGGATCCATAAAATTTAGTATAATGTAAAAAAATGAAGTGAAATTTGTACTACTGAATGCCTGATAAAATCTTGATATTTTTCACTTGTATATCAAATTGACCCTATTTTGCTTTCTCAAAGAGAAAGCTTTGTAACGATGAAAAACTTCGGATCAGAGATTTCGATAAATTTCGATATTTTTGAGGTTCCTGAGTCAAAAAAATATGTTTTGAAAAAATGTCAGTCTGCATGTATGTATGTGCGTATATATATATATATATATATATATATATATATATATATATATATATATATATATATATATATATATATATATATATATATATATATATGTATATGACATGTATGCATGAGTAAAGTCAAAATTTGGAGGGAAGTATGTCACGCGCTGAATCTTGCAGACATATTAAGTACGATATTTGAACTTAGAACTGATCAGATTTTGGAGCTAAATGGATAATATTTAGAACATTTTTTGATAAATAATGACTTTTGAAAAAAATGTTAAAAAATAATTTTTTATTGGCAATTTGTATTGAACATATATAAAAGATAGACATAAATTCTTAAAGTGAGCGTGATTTCTTTTGATTTATGCCTTTTAAAACTATTCTTAAGCTATTTTTAAGAAAAACCTAGAATTAAAAGAATTTTTTATAAGTAACTATTTTATCAACCCAAAAAAATTTATCCATTTTTTCTAAAATAGTTACTTTAGTAAATCGAAATTACTTTTTAGTACTGCTTACTAAAATATATATAAAATATACGTAAATATTCACAAAATACATGTCAGTTTTATTCGAACTATTTCTTTTAACGCTATTTACTGAAGCCTGAAATCATAAATTAATTTTAGCATTAATTCAACTAATGCGAATTTCCATCAATCATTATCCTCTCTTAGAAAAAGCCAATCTTCCGCTCTAGTTGTACAATGTACTATTTTGTCCTGCCTCCACCGAAAGTATACTTTTTCGTACATGTATAAAACGGGCGGAAATATAACGCATTTTATGCCCGCTTCATATATGCATGAAACATCATCCTTTCAGTCTAGGTAGGGCAAAAGTATCGCGTGCACCACGGGCGGAAGGCCATTAACGCTCGTGCTAGTTGCAGCCCTTGCCTCGGTAAACCTTGACATCCTTCGGCTCGGCCTACAATGCGCAATTGCGGTTATCGTGTACTTTCTGCACTTGATACACAATATATTATTCGCGCCCGCTTTTGACTCTTCTGTCTGCTTTAGCTTGCTGAGCAAACAAGACAAAACTTTAGCCAAAAGGCACCCTAAATATGAAGTACCATCCGGATGATACCACGTGATTAGGGGGAACTAAACATTTTAGTAGTTTAATAGAGCTTAAGTCCATGGACTTTTAAAAATATGCAGAAATTATCTCTTAAGAATATCTTATTTTTATAATATAAATAAGTATATAAATATAAACGGCTTTTGAATTGATATAAAAAACGCAATTTAAAACTAACATCAACTTAAGAACTGATTTTAGAAGAAAAGTATGTACCAAATGAACATATCAACTTTTTTAATAAAATTTCAAGCTAGATAATATCTGACAATTGCAATGATTTAGATGATAAATCGAAAGCATAAAATTTATATTTTACATTATATATTGATTTGTATATAAATATTTAGACTGAAAATAATCCTGTAACTTTTTATATAAAAAATCGTATGAAATTAATTCAAAATTACGTGAAAAATCATATGATACATCACGATTATGATTATTTATATGATTTTCATTCTTCTAAAACATCCTGTGTGATCTCATATGCTTCAACATATGATTTTTTATGATTAATCATACAATTATACACATGTAATATCATATGAATTTTTATATGATATGTAGTAACATTTTTTTAAATTTCTTTAATTAAAAGAAAGTAGAATTTTACATACACTGAGAAAAATGTATTGCTCGAGCATAGACAGATTCTGATTGAGTGAATCAAACTGTGTATTGCTGATGCAACTAAATTTTGCTCGCACATTTATTCTGATTTACCGCGACAAACATGCAGTAGCGACGGCAACTATCATGTAGCTACGACAAAAATCTGTTCGGTTGATAGCACCAAATCAGTCTAGCTGTCATGTAAATTTGAAATTATGGATATGCAAGCAAATCCTTTTTCTCAGTATATTTTTTATTTCATGTCCCGTTTTAAATAATAAAATATGAAAATATAAAAATACTTAAGTTAATTAGATTTTTTAGTTTAAAACCAATAATTGTTGACAAATATGTATATGTGTACATATATACATATATTATATATTATTGTATAATAACATGAATTCCAAAATATTGTTTTTAAACAATTATTATGCTTCTTAATCATTTTACATATTAACGCAGTCCAAATTATTAAAAAAACGTTAGTAAAAGCACGGATAAAATGAATCATGCTAATTATTTCTTCGATATAATATTATTTATGCCTAATTTTAATTTTAGTGAAAGATAATTATGCAAGGATGATAATAAAAACGTTTCACTACATAACAATCAATATTCTTCGGAAGAAAAATAATTGTATTTTTCGAACTTAAAAGAAAGTTGGTTTATCGAATTCATTATAACGATTATAGCTGTTTATAATCTGTTTTATTGCTAGATTTCTTTTCTAATTACTTAAAATACGTTTTACTTACTATTGCCAAGAATGCAGAATTTTAAATGATGTTTTCCTATTTTTAAACAAGCATTTTTAAGAATCGACGTCTCGGGGTAAAGTGAATCGGGGTAAAATGGTCCGGAAAAAATGCGATTTCACTAATTTATACGCAGCCAAATGGAAATTTAAACAAAATATTGTTCAAGGTGAGTGTTAGTATAGTATGCAAAGCCTTTGTTGCAACGCATTTCGCATTTATGCCGAAATGGGCCAACATAACCTCCATATTTAACTGTTTCGTATTTTACAGTATTTGAAAGATTTTACGATGTCATTTAAGTTTTATTATTATCTAAATTAACGTTTTTATCTATTCCTGTACAAAAACGCACTGAAATACCCGGGTAAAGTGAACCGGTATTTTTCAAAAATAGCTAAATAATATTAAACTTAATAAATGACTTCTTTTAAGTGGCTAGTATGTTTATTAATGTAAGAAGTTTCTTGTGCCACTTACAAAGTAATGTTTTAAGTCTGAAAAATACATTATTTTCGACTTTTACAGTTACTATGTTCACTTTACCCTGGTTGCTCCTACACAAGATGCTAGTTCCGGCTCCATTTTTAATCCTGACCAATTGTATATTATTTTCACGACTACAAAGCATCATTTAAGTCGAGAAAAGGAAATTCGATTTTCTTCAATGGGTGAGAACTCATGCATATCCTTAATAGTACTGGTCAAACCTCTGAACAAAATTTTGAGATGTCATTGATTGTGATATTGTTCTGGGGGTACGACACATAGACTCCTGATCGCGGTAAGTTATTCTGCTGTTACCATAAGCTCAAGCTCAGATTCATACAGATTTGAGTGGGTGCACCCATACTCGATGGCGCGTTCGGTACACTGAGAAAACCATATCGTAAAATATTACGATATCGATATTGTAAAACTTTTCTAATAAATTTTTTTATAAGTTAATATAAATTTGCATTACATATTGAAATATGACTTATTACAAATTTTTAATTTTACGATTTTTAATATCCAAATTTTACGATATATATCGTAAATTATAAGATATATATCGTGCCAGTTGCGGTATAGTTTTCTCAGTGAACCGCGAGCCTGGTGTTCTCCGTATATGACGAAATAATGCACAGAAGTTTTTCAATCAAGCTTCGTATTTGCTTTTCAACGTGTCATAAGTATATAATTCAGCGTTTAAAGTGAGCTCCGTATAGAATGTAAACACAATCGCAGATCGAACTACTATATATAGTGGTTAGTGGTATACGGTGTATATAGGTACTGTCTAGGAGAATTATATAATGATATAATGATTTTGCAACTTAAAATATTGTTTTAGTTGATAAAACACAAAAATTTTTAGGTTTTCTAGATCATTGCCACGAATACATATACAAAAAATGTAAAAAAAAATTTCTCTTAGGTCAAAAGACTGATAATTTGAAAATATATCCTACGGTAACTTGTGATAGTGTCAATTTTGGGAGTCACCGATGAAGATGCAATAGGTAGCAATAAGTTAGGTTGGATAATTTTTTTTCTTTTGATGATTTGTTACCTTGATTATTATGTACGTAATATCGTAATTAAGCATAAAATTGAACATTTAAGCTATTTTTAGAAAAAAATAGACTCATCATCATTTTTTAAAAAATGTTTAGAAACCCTTTTATCTCCTTAAGGAGGTTCGATAGTCGAATGAATTAAGTTTTAAGTATCGTAAACATTGTACGAAAGATTAAGGGTGCGTTTAGATGGAGTCTTAAAACCTCAAGTATTTGAACGGGCGGTGTTAATTGTGTTGATTATCGCACCTCTAATTACATTTGTTATTAACTTAACGTATTTTATGATAGTAATTATAGTCTCTACATCAAATCTAAATATTTATTTTGTATGATTTTATAGTAATATACTAATAAAATAGTAATTAGAGTAGAGCTAGTCAGCCCATTTCAAATCTCCCGCTCAAATACTTACGGTTTTAAGACTCCATCTAAACGCACCCTGAGAAGGATTGATCGAACAGTTTATCAGTCAAGATTGCACTAAAACATTTATTAGTCATAGAAAATAAGTTACACTAAAGAAGAAACCTTTGAAATCGGCAGTTGAAGTATTCTTGAATATTTATCTTAAATAAAAACGCAACCGATCGCACCAAAATTGAGATAAATAAATGTAAAAAAAATAAAATATGCGTATTTTCAATGTAATTCAAGCGAAGTCTATGAAATGCGGCAGACTGTACTAAGAATAACGCTATAGGTATACATAAACGCATTTACCTTCAATGAAAAAATATCTTTTGAACATAGTCAACGCAAGAATTAAAAATATTACAATACACAATACTAAACGTTAATAAGGAGATCACAATTGCTCTGAATATTATAAATGCATCTAATTCTTAAAAAGCAAGATGCGCAGTTTGAAATATTGCGCCACATTATCCCACACTATTTCAGAGAGTTCAAATTCAATTGTAACGCGAAGCATATATATGTTTACAGGTCTCTTCGTTTCATTCATATTATGTTAACAGGTATCAGAACTACATTTTTTAAACTATAGTACTTTATCCATTGCCTTATTTTACAAATATCGAAGAGTGAAAAAAGGCAGATGCCTAATAACAAGCAGAAGGACCCACGCGCATGCGCAACGTACTTATTACAGCTGAATGTACCGTGCAACCAACTCTCATCTCTCTTGCGTGAATGCAATGTCGCCATACCTATCTCTTTCCCATTTTATACATTATATAAATTCAATTATTTACAATGTTAAATGTGTTATAAAATTAATTTATTTTATGAGTTATTTATATTGATAATGTATTTTTAATGTTTTAAGTACAAATTGGATGTATTCCTAGATTTTGAAACTATAAAATTTGGTTATTTGGTGTTGGTACTTCACGAGAGTGTATAAGCATAGGCTTACCCCTCTCACAGGCTGCCCCTTGTTTATGGAACCTCTATCGAACTTCCTCTATACAATGGATTTTTTTTCATTTTCGCGCTATTTTTTTTAGTCTTGTGTTTACATATGAATGTAACAAATGGAAGAAAACAGTGATAGTGATTCGAAGGTGGAAAGACCGATTTATAATAATTATAATAACCTTCATAATGACCAGAGACCATCAACATCGACACAACATAACACATCGTAAGTACAATATTATACTATAGTAGGCCTTTATACATCAATCTTTGTATTAACTTTTTTGCATGGCACATTTTTCAATTATTGTTTATATCATAAGCGCACGACGCTTTCTTTCTCTATCTCTCTCTTTATCTTTCTGCTCTAACTTTCTGCGATGCTGCTCACGTTTACACTGCACGACACATAATAGAAAAAGGAGCTGCATGACGCGGTCTCTCTCCCTCTCTCTCTCTGTCTCTCTCTTTCTCTCTCCCCAGTACACGTGGTCTTCACGCTTGCCACAATTGCCACACATAATACTATTTTTAAATTTTTTATACCTAGTTTTTAACAATTTTATGACGTAAATTATTACATATTGTTATTTACATTTCTATTTAAAAATTTTATTTCAGTGAAATTAAAATTGAAGTATCGGATTATTTCCATCAAGTACAAACGCAAAGTAGTCAACAAAATGAGTCTGCTCAAACAGACGGCCAAAAGAATCGAAAAAGATTAAAAAGTAATGCACAACGTCAAAGAAAGTTTAAAGCAAGACAGAAAGCTGCTAAAAAAGCTTTCAAAGAAAAACAAACATTATTGAAATCATTAAATCAATCATCTATAGAACAACGTCAAGTACTTCAGTCATCGACAGAACAGTCTCAGATGTCGTCGACAATTGCAGCGACACCAGAAATGGCTGCGGCTACAACAATCGTAAAAAATAATACAGAATCACAAAGAAATTTTAGAGCAAGACGGAACGCTGCCGACTTAGCTTTTAAAGAAAAACAAACATTATCGAAAGCATTAAATCAATCATCTATAGAACAACGTCAGGTACTTCAATCATCGACAGAACAGTCTCAGATGTCGTTGACAATTGCAGCGGCACCAGAAATTGCTGCGGCTACAACAATTTTAAAAAATAATACAGAAAGACAAAGAAAATTTAGAGAAAGACATAAAGCTGTGAAAGTAACTTTCAAAGAAAAACGAACATTATCAAAAGCGTTAAATCAATCATCTATAGAACAACGTCAGGTACTTCAATCACCGACAGAACAGTCTCAGATGCCGCCGACAATTGCAGCGACGCCTGAAAATGCTACGGCGACAACAGTGTTAAAAAATAACGCAGAAAGACAAAGAAAATTTAGAGAAAGACAGAAAGCTGCCAAATTAGCTTTTAAAGAAAAACAAACATTATTGAAAGCATTATCTGAATCATCCACAGAAGAGTCTATTGAAATATATGCAAAAATTAATAATATCTTCTTAAAATATCATAAGGCATAACGTAGTCAGATTAGTTAGTCGCCTGAATAGGCAGCACAGGAGAGAGCACTTAAAGACTTGAAATAATTTCATTTGTTATCAATGACTATACCTGTTTCCCTAATACAATCTTCGCTATGCTGCCGACAATAATTTTACCTCCTAATCATAATTTTATATCAGAAATTAACACTGGACACGAAAGCATCGAAAGGCTAATGGGGAACCCTAGTGAAAATGAAAAAAATAATAAAACGTAAGAAAACGTAAGAAAATGTAAGCAAACATAAACAAACGTAATAAATCGTAAAAAACTGTTGGATTTCAGACATATTTACGTTTTCTTATTTAACATTATGGAAGTCTCGTTAGTGAGCGAAATTTTTAGTATGAAAATGTAATCTAAAGTAAGAAAACGTAAGAAAACGTAAGAATGTATATAAAAATATAATATAAAACGTCCGAAACCAATACTTGTTTACGTTTTATTACACTGTTGTACGTTTTTTTACGGTTTCTTCCACTTTTTTTAGGTTTCTTTACGTTTTATTACATTTCATAATTTCCACAGGGGAATTTAAAACGAAATATAAAAATAACATTTTTGGGCACACTGTAAAAAATTGTTCGTAGATTTACAACGGCAATTGTAAATCTATTACTAGTCTGAGAGTAGTAAAAAGCAACGCCACTGCAAAAACCCTACATTTAATATAGTAGGTGTACACCGCCGTTGTAAATTCACAAACAAAATTGTAATTTTACTAGTCTGAGAGTTGGAAAAAAATAATACTACTCTAGTGTAGTAATTTTACAGTCATTGTAAAGTTACAGAAACTTGTAAATTTACAAAAATCTAGTAAAAGTTCTAAAATCTAATAAAAGTACTACATTTCATAGTATTAGGTAATAATGTAAGACGAATGCAAAAATCCAGTTTTGCTCAAAATTTGAATACTTTTTGGCTAATACAATAAGGGATAATCCCGAAAATATTTATACAGTCACTTGAAAGAAAAAGATATAGCCAATAAAGCGTTTCTTTAAAGTATAAAGTGTGAAAAAAATAGTTTTCTAGTAAAAACACTACACTCAGATTAGGACTTTTTATTTCCAACTCTCAGAGTAGTAAATCTACAAGAGGATTTTTTACAGTGCACCCATAAACTGTTTGTAATTGGCTTCCTAAAACAAAAAGCGCCATCTACAAATTCTGCGCGGCTAGTTCATAAGAAGCTTAGTAGAGGGGCCACCCGCCACACGTGTGTGAGTTTTAGTTTTGCGATTTCTATTTGGTATGGTAGAAATAATATCATCGATTCAGTGAAAATGCATTTGAAAGAGCATAAAATTACCTCACTTTTCTAACCTGAAATTTTTGGTAAGGTAATTTCCTTCGTTTGTTATAAACAAAGACGTTTCTTTTTGGTCTTTTTTTTAAACTGTTATATATCAAAAACAAATGATGGAAATTTATTGAAAAAAATTGTGATGATTAGTAACATGGAGTATAATATTCAGCAAACCTATTGTATTCTTCGTTGCATTTGATAACGACAATGAAAATAATGACGAATCCACTAACAATTGATGAGTTATAATTGCTACCTAAAAATAATTACTATTTTTTATACGTATGTAACATATTTGTACAATATATGTAAAATATAATTAGTTTTTTTACAAAAAGTTACATTTTTAAATATTAAAAATCTAAAAAGCTCTTATTTCTTTAAGTGAAACAGGCCAATTTTGACGGTACTTTAGCTTTATGATTTATTACTAGGTTTGTTCGGGGCTCAAAGTTGAGCAACTCATCGAATACTTTTCATGAATACTCGGTATTCGAAAAAAGTGTATTCGTCGATACTTTTTTCAAATACCTTTTAATTTATTTTTATTTATTTTCATTAATTTTTTGTTTTCTTTTTTAAATTATGAAAAAGTATTCGAAAAAAGTATTCGACAAATATTTTTTTGAATACTGAGTATTCGATAAGAGTATTCGACAACTAAGTATTCATGAAACGTATTCGACGAATAAAAGAGCTGTATACTGTACTTATTTTTCAGCTGAGACCTCAGGAAACACGAATTTTCATTTTTGAGGACTTTTAATACCACAAACAAAAAAAGTATTTGAAAAAATATTGAGTTTGAATAATTGCCGATCTCTGCCGTTCATGATTTATGAGCTACTCGATTAGAGCTGATCAACTTCGAGCCGTGAATAAGCCTACTAAATTTATATGTTATATTTTATGCATGTGGATCCAGCACATTGCTGCAAAATAATACAAAATCTCAATATCTCGAGAATACGAAAAATGTGAGTCATTAGATCGAAAAGTCCATAAGTGTATATGTATATATGCTAAGCATTTGCTATAAGCACTATCCATATGTATGGTATTTTCAGAGAACATATAATAACGTAGTCAAGAAGAGTACAAGATTAATAATAAAATAGCTGTTTTGCTATTGCGTGACGAAAATTCCCCGATCAGTCACACAATAGGCTATTAACTTTCTGAGCTATTTGGACACGCATGGGCTGCGACACGCTCTAAAATAATTCATTGTTTGCATCAAGTATAGACAAATTTTTGGCTTATACAACATAATATGAGATTGAATTAACATTTTTATTAAATTGTGTGTCTGAAAATATCGAACGTCCTACCTAGATAATCAGGATAATATTAAAGAATTTATTTATATATCTTGAATCGGTTAAAACCGTATGAATTTATTACTTTTATTCTAATGACTGTAATAGAATAATTTTACTAAGTAAGTAGCTAATAAACATAAGATTAATCCACAAATTTGAGTACTTATTCTACCGTGACTATTGAATTCTTGTTGATCGAAAATGATTATTCATCACTCTTAATCCCTTAGATACATATTGTTAAATTTTAAAAAATTTTAAAATCATTAGAAAAACTTGACCAATTACATGGAATGTTATGTCTTCACTATTAATTATAATAAAGGTGTGAATTAATTGAATTGTATTTTTAAATCTACACTTTTAAAGATATTTAATTAAAATTAGTATGTTCTTCTTACGGGAAAATAATACAGGTATATTTGGTAAAAAAAGCGATTTTAATATTTTTTTTCTACTTATTCTTAACCTTTTCTTTTTGATAATAAAAAAGATTTCACAAGAAAATTTGATTTTTTTAAGTTGTTTTGAATTTTAGTTTTCATCTAAACTTGAATGTTTTTCAATATTTGCGTGATGGACAAAAATAAGTATCCCATAAAACAAAAAACGACACAAAATAATTATGAATTAACTGTTTTTTAATTATTACTATTATATTATCTAAATTTTACTTAAAAGATTACATAAATTCAAGCTAATCAATATTCATCGATATCTGTTGCACAAAACGATAATCAAAATAATGTCCTATTTTGAACGTTTTCTGGCTGTATTGATATTATAAAAGCAGGTTAGGGAGACGGTATATTATGTACAAAAAAAGCAAATAAATATTTATTATAGGTGTGAATTTATCGTTCCAAGGTAGACATAAATAAATTAATAACTCTATTGATCACTCAGAACAATCAAACTATTATTAGGTTAAAAGTTTGCGACGTTTCGGGAGTTTTTTCAAAATACTCCCCTCATCATGGCATAAACTTAAACATAAAACAACTCATGGACAGCGTCGTGACAACGATAGAGCATAGTTGTATGCTATAATGGCAAACTTTTAATTTAATAAAAGATGGATTGTTCTGAGTGATCAATGGAGTCATTAATTTATTTAGAAAAATATTTGTCAATGCTTATCAGATTTTGATTTTTCTTGTAACCTCTTCCCATAAAATGTAAAAGGTTTATCTAAAATTAGGCAAAAAATAATATTTATAATTTTTTTATACATCTTCAATTTTGTCCCTAATAAATAGTACAACAAATTATCATTAATATTTGAAAATAAATATCTTTAAGTTTACCTATGTTAGTATATAACAATTTAAAAATTTTAAAGAACAATCAAACAAGATTTTCTTATCAAAATAATTAATATAGCTGCAATTAGAAAAACAAATATTATAAAATATGCATTCATACCTGAAGTCATTTCATGTAGTTAATCTAACTCCTCTAAAGATTTTAAAACTCTTTGAAATTGCTGCAATATAAAGGATTATTCATCATCCTATATTTAGGAACAACAAGAATTCTATTATCTTAGAGTAATGTATACAATTAGTGTGGTCATTAGATTCAGTTTAACAAGGAGAGACCACGGAGTCCGGGTCACCGATTTTGATGAAACTTTAGGGATCGTTTTCTGATACCTAAACATGAAGCCCAATACTCGTGGTTTTATCCATTGGGCCTTTGTACGGTAGATACGGCGTATTTAATTAACGTTGATAATATATCTATATATATTTTATTTTTAGCATTGCCCATATGAGCAATGCTAATGTTTGTTGGCACTATCTCAGATTTAAAGACCCATTGGATAAAACTATGGGTACTGTGCTTCATTTTTAGATTCCAAAAGTCGATCCCCAAAGTTTCATCAAAATCTAAGACCCAGACTCCATGGTCTCCCCTTATAAGTAAAATCATGTATAAAATCTATGTAAAATCAGATAACTGGTTAGGCTTGAATTCATCTGGATGATTGTAAAATTTAAAATCTTTTTTATTAAATCAATATACAAAACATTTCTACATACAAAAATCACTTATGTTTACATAGTCAGACTTACACTTTGTACATGACTGCGTAAAATGTATTTACAAATCTAATTATTTATTAATGATATCATCACGTCCTCTCAGTCTTCGTAAAAGTACCATATCTCTTTGCATCAATGTTACTCGTTTCGAATGCAAGCAAAGAAGCATAGAATCTTCAAAAAATTGAACTAAATACATTTCAGCAGACTCCTGCAGAGCTTCTAATGCACTTGCCTGTATTCTTTGAAAATTCTGTCTCGGGAAGAGGTCAAATATAATTTCTCGAACCAATCTGGCGAAGGGACTTCTCGGTAATAGTAACTTTGTACTTTGCTGAAGGTACTTTATCTGTTGTATGATATGATCCCTTCTAACCTTTTTTCTATTTTTGTCTACTAGCACCACTGTTCTTTGTGGCTTGTCACTGTAATCACTAGTTTGAGACGTATGATTTGATTGTGTGGAGGTCGATTTTCTTTTTCTTCGCACCATCTTAAATGCAACTCTTTTTCTTCTTCTGACAGGAACAGCCCCAAGTTATATCCTATAATTACACAAAGTATCTTTTAACCATTATTTATACTGTCATAAATTGTATATTACTAGATATACTACTGGAAAACTAAACTTTGCCAAACTTTGTACAATATTACTTAAAATTGTTTATCATCGTCGAAACTATATACATATATGTAACAATTTTGGCGATGTTATAGGTAAAGTTTAAAATATTTTACCGAAAGTTACTCAAAATTAGAAAAACTAAAGCTTTTGATAAAAACATATTTCGAATTTTGTGCAAAAGTGAAGTAAAGTTAGCAAAATTTGGCAAAGAAACTTTTCTACATTATACTATTACTTTTTTTCAAACTTAAAATATGTAGTAGTTTTATCAAACATTTATAAACATTGACAAACTGTCAAATTTTTGCCAAGATCAGCAAACTTAATCACACAAAATACTTTTCACCACAATCCTTTTGCCCCAAACTTTGTCCAACTTTATCTACAACTTCCCCAAACTTCCCCGAACTTCACCAAAACATTGCATATATATACAATTTTGATTCGCCATCTTTGTCCCCCAATTTTGGCGGTTATTCGACAACTCTATCACGAAAATTCCTCCATTTCAGCAAAGTTCCACTAAATCGAATTATTTTCCACCAAGTAAATCCTACAATCTAGTATCATCTCACCAGTTGCCGCTCCGATTGCACATTTCGCGGAAAATCGTTTCTCACCGCCACAACTCGGGCTCCGAAACGCGTCCAATCACCAACAACTCGCAGACTAAGTATCTCTCTGCATCTGCGCATTCCGTAAACACACACGACAACAACGTTCTCCAATTCCTGAGAAAGATAAAAGAAAACGAACTTTCCTTCAAAATCGACACGATATTATAGGTTAGAAATGGTAAAACAAGAAAAAAAAACAACATACCTATATACCCACAGTCTGAAGTCTGCATATATATTTTTAGTATCTATGCGTGACGATCACAGTCGTCAAGTGCGGATGTTAAGACATAACTTTCTTTAAAATGCACAACACCTCGCGCCCAGTATATACTTTTCTCAAACTTAACCCCTCTTTTGCATTTTTCAGGGAAAATGAAAATGTAGTGTAATATATAACTGACGTGCCAGGTTCCATCATCCTTCTTCAGTAATCAGTTCCTCCTAACCTGACAATATATAACATACATACAACAATATCGACTTCCCGTGTGTGCGTGTGTGTGCGCGTGCGTGGATGATACTGGATATATACACTTGTACAGTTAAACATATATACCGAAGAATTCCAGAGAGAGAGAGTAGAGCCTCAGTTATAAACAAGTGGATCGGGGCGACGGCTGTGTGCCGTGCAGTTTTTTCGATATAACAGCGTAGGAGAGAGAGAGAGAGAGAGAGAGACACGACGACGACGAAAAAAACAACCATGGGGATGAGCTAGGGAAAACTAAATATAAGCCGCGCTCCGGGCGTGCTTATAATATATCATATATTCTCATATTTTCCTTCTCTCTCTCTCTCTGAGTATCACTTTCTCTGTCGCCTCGTCGTGTCTTCTTCTTCCTCTCTTTCCATCAGCAGTTGGAGGGCACACACACACATACAAACTCGTGCAGAAGAAAACGGGAAGGAAATTCTTCGATTCGAAAGTGAGTATATATGTACATAAATGTAAATGTAAATAACGTGGATTTGTGTGTTGTTCGCCTACGGTGGTGATTGGAAAATTGGAGCGAGGAGCAGAGTTTTTGGGTAGTGTCTGGCTCGAACTTTGGCCTGTGAAATTTTTATGAGAGTTCGGGTTGTGTCATAAGAAAGTTAATTAAGGATTCCGTGGTTGGAATATTTGGGGAGCTGGTTTCTTTTGGACTGGTTTTTGGTCTGTTGCCGTGCAAATGATGACTTTGTTGTGCGGTTGACATTTATGCGTGGGATGTCGATCCTTGGTTATGGAAGAATTGGGTGTTTTCAGTTTTTCATTTTTGATTGATGCAAGGGTGTTAGACCTCAATTTTCTCTTAAAGGGAAAGCATATAATCAAGTAAAGAGTTTGTTTGTAAATAAAAAGTAACGTTAAGCAATAAAATATTTAATTATGAGTCGGAATCTACTCTGTAATTACCTTTTTCCTTGAAGTTTTTAATGGGTTTTTTAAATGTTCTTATTATCTGAATAAGAAAATTTTAGAATATTAAAAATAAATTTTAATAAACCTTCATTGAATATAACTAAAATTTTTTGCAAAATAATTTACTTAATTAATTAGAAGTTTATCGTTGTACTAAAGGGATTAATAAATATGCATTCTTGGCATTGTAACGTGATTCATAAATTCTATGTATTTCAAATTTTAGTAGTTATATAACTACCATGTTATTGTTGTATGTTGTTGAAATGAATAGGAGTTACCCATTCTAACAAATCAGCTGTTTTTGACAAATACCATATATAGTCAGAGAGATGTAATTAAAAAATATTACAAGGTTTAATTGCTGCTTAAGTTGTATTAATAGTTAAAGTAAAGTTAAAATGAATTAATATATACGTAAATTATAATAGTAGTAAAATTACAAACATATATAACAGTAGATAAATTATAAATGATGAAAGATAAATTAAATAGCTAATATGTGAAGTAAATGTCATCAATAGCAATATTATTTTTAACAGGTTCAGTGTGGTTTGAACTACAATTCATTTGACAAGTCAATTAATTTTGTAAGAAGTTGCAAAAATTGACTTATACAAAATCTGCATTGAATCTGTTAGTTTTTATTTTTTTTTTATATTTACAATTTCTTGCAATATTTATATAAAAATTTTCTATGCAGCTGCCATTACTGAAAGTTCCATAGAATGGATAGTTCAGAGTACGAGCTGGTGAGAAACATGACGCTCCTTTTCTTCTTCGAACGGCTAATGGACAAGGGTGGTCCAAGGTCTTTGCACGACTTGAGCTGTCAATTCGGTGCCAAGGGTTTCACCAAAGAAATGAGACAGATTGCGGGCGGTTCTCAAAGTGGCCTTAAAAAGTTTCTGGCGCAGTATCCAGTTTTGTTCAGCATAGACGGAGACTACGTTTGTGTCAACACGTTCTCTCCTATAGTGGAGGAGGACGACGGTACAAAGTTGTTGAAGAAGCGAGACTACGCTCAGGAAGCGGTAGAATATTTTTCGAATAAATTAATACAATACGGCGTAGGAACTGAAGTGCCGATTAAGAGTCTTCTGGGTCACAGGTCTCAAGCTTCCCCGGAAGTCCGACATATCTCAGGGCAACACTTCCGTGAGTTTAAGGATTTTTTAACGAAATATCCAGATGCGTTTGTTGTCACGGATGACAACGTCATATTGAAACAATATGAAGGCATGAAAGCTGAGCCATTTAAGGAATTGGGTAGGAATTATTTTTATTTCATTGTGTAATTAACTTTATAATAATTCTTTTAGAACTTTAGATTCTAAGATTTGCTTTTTTTTTGTTTCATACAGAACCAGATATATCCATTGATCAGGAAGTGACAGCAAGACTTTTGGACTTTTTAGAGCAGTGCATTGAACAAAAAGGTGTTATCTTGTTGGATCAGCTTTTCAGTTTAGTGACTGAAAAATTTCCGGAAGGCAGCACGATGTTCCAAACGCAACAGGATCTTTCCACTTTCCTGAAAATGACTCCGGATGCTTTTCACGTGCAAAGCAATCTCGTGACGTTGATAGGAAAGCCAAAGCCTTTCGAGCAGAAGGACAAAAGTTCAGAAGCCGACGATCAGTATGAGAGGAATAAGAAAAGGAAGCCCAGAGAAGAAGTAGAGAGGAGTCAAAATAATCACTTACCATTGAATCGACAAGTTTCTACGCAGCCAAGTTCCCAACCCGATAGCCTAACTTCCAATAATTCTTCAACGCAGCCAAATTCGTTGACTTCTTACAACAACGAAGTCAACAATTCTGTCTCTCCCCCTGTGAACATACAGCAGCAAACCTTGAAGCAGCGCATCAACAGCTTACTGATGAAGACTCTGGCGGAGAACACGGAGAGGGATAGAACTTTGCAAAATTCTGTGATAGGCGAAGCTCTAAAGTCTAGGGTCTCGCAGCAAACTAAGGTCGTCGTTACTATAAGGGACAGTTTGCAAATAATGGACGATATCACGTATCCCAGGAAACCAGCTGTCGATGGGAAATTGGTCGTTTCGATCGATTGCGAAGGAATTAACGTAGGACCCAAAGGCAAACTGACGCTCGTACAGATTGGCACGATGTCTGGACAAGTGTACATCTTTGATTTGATGACTTGTCCAAGTATTTTACAATCTGGTGGACTACAAAAACTTTTAGAAAGTGAAAATGTCATCAAAGTGCGTTTTTGTCTCTATCTTTATTTATTTGTGTTAAATTACGTTTGTTAATTTCGCATTTTACATTTCAGGTTATTCACGATTGTAAGAATGACAGCGCCAATTTATTTCATCAGTACGGGATTACTCTAGTTAATATATTTGATACACAGGTAAAAATTAAATTTTGCAGTAAAATTTATGATAGAAGTAAATTATTAAAATATTTTAAGATTCATTTGAAATACTTCAAATAATTAATTAAGCTTGTACATGTATATTATTTTCTACAAATATTCCTTTTCAGGCTGCCCATAGTGTCATAGAATATCAAAATACTGGAAAGCCAGTATACAAAGTGAAAAATGCCAATCTAAATACTCTGTGTGAATTGTATGGAGCAATTCCCTGCAACGTGCTAAAGGAGCAACTAAAAAATATTTATAGAAGAGATCAGCGTTACTGGGCTCGAAGGCCACTTACTCGAGATATGATGGTTTATGCTAGCAGTGATGTCCAAAGTCTTGTACCTCTAATTTATAATGCTATGTCTAAGTAAGTTCTATGTTTTTCCAATACTTTTTTGTCTTTTCTTTTCTTTTTCTCCACTTGCCATGGCCATCTTATTTTATTTATATGTTTTAATCAACCAAACCAAACTAACATTTGAATGCAATTGTATCCTGCTAAAATACTAATCATGTTATAAATTCAAAAATAGCTATACATTGTAAGAAATTTTAATTTCAATTAATTATTGTACTTGTCAAAATATAATTTAACATAATCTAAACTCATAATATTACTTAATAATACTTCATAAATACTTTTTTTAATTTCTTTTACTGGAAATTTTTTAGCTAGACTTTATTGTCTAATTTGGTATCAATATTTTTAAATATTTTTATTTCCTATAATTACTATCATAACTAGTATGTAAATTGACACTTTAAGGGGTGACAATGAATAAACGTTTTTACGTTAATTTTTTATTGTTATTGTAATTAATGTGTATTTCAGTTATAACAATTCAATCATTATATTTATAAATTTATATTTTATATTTTTATACTTTAATGACAATGAACATACTAAAATTTATAAAATCTGTATGATCCATATATAGCTTGTATAGCACCACAGGAAAGAAATTTATGACCCATATATGGGTCGTAAAGCCCTTAATATGTTAATGAGTAAAGTATGTAAATTAATTGCTGCAGATATTTACTGAATTTTAATATTACTTTTTATAATTATCTTATGTTTAACAGGTTCAATCCGGCCAATTTATAAGCCAAATTTGGCCATCTTTTACAATATTAATTGAAATTTCAAAATTCAATAAAAACTAGACCTACCTACCTCTTTTCAAAATGCTAAAGAATAAATAATTTCTATTGCAGAAATAAATTCAAGTTCAATATTTCCAGTAATAAAAAATGTATAACCATTTGCGACAATTCACAGTACATACCTGTACCATGTCGGACTGAACCTATTAATTAAACTTCTTTTTCACTACACATCAAAACCATTTCAGCTGCAATCCATAACAAACAAACAACTATCTTCCTTCCAGATCGTTAAAGCCAGAAATGCATAAGCTCTTTAGCGAGCTGTGCGAGGAGCAGATCCTGATGCACATAAACCCGAGCGAGGTGAAGATACGCAAGAAGCAGCGCAAGATCGAGACGGAGGTGGCGGATCTGCGCCGGAAGATGGACGAGACGACGGGCAAGAACATTGTTCTCAGCAACCGGGAGATACGACTGCTGAGATACCTGGAGCTGACGAAGGAAGAGAAGGAGAAGCTTAAGGGCAGCTACAAGGTGGCGAAGAAGCTGGAGAAGCTCGAGAGCATGGGCCAGGACAAGAACGACAGCAGCGACGAGGACGACGAGGACGAGAAGAACGACGAGGCGGAGTATCCGAGCCTGGACAGCTATACGTCCGAGAATTCACATTCCGGTGAGTGTGAAATGATGAGCGTGATTGTTATAAATAACATTCATTCGTTAATTAGTACCGAAGAAAAGCTGACTTGCTCTTTCTCTATTCAAGAGACGGATTTTTTAAATTTCTGTGTTGGAATTTAGTGTTTCAAAATCGAACAAAAATGACAATTTTTTTAACATTGTACATACATCAAAATTCAACTTGCATAAAGATATAAATTTACTGAGTTTTAATAAAAATGAAGAAATAGTTTCTTTCGTGCATTTTTGAGTTTTAAACACTAAATTAAAATTGATAATAAAAATTGATAATTAAAATTGAGTATAAAGAGCTTCAGAAATGCTAATTTCTGAAATGCTAATTTTTGAAATAAAAAGATTGATATATTAAACGAGTTTACCCACGTATTAATGCTATTTGCCATATTGCTCAATCTGTCAATCTCTGACCTAGAACTTAGAGTGCATTCCTGAATACCAATTTCACGCGAATCAGATACATATTATTATTGCATAAATATTTTAAAATTTCAAGTTTTAAACATAAAACTAATTATTTAATCATATTTTTTCTAGTTTTTGATTTAAAAATATATCTTAATTCTATATAACTATTAAAGTCCAGAAAATAATTAATACCTAAACAATTGATTCGAAAATAATGGGTTAGAACGCCAAATAATTTCTTGTGTACCATATAGGACATACATTAATTTTAAATTCAGTAAATATAAGAACAATTATTTTATTAAATTAGTTTACAATTTTTTGAACTACTAAAATTATCGACGTTCACGTACCTCAGGTTTTTGGAGTCAATGTTTAACAAATCGATCTTAAACTTTCAGGGTATCTTTATATCATATAAGTTTTACCCCGAATTAATCGGAAAAATGTTTAAATATTTCAAAATAATACGTTCAAGAATAAATATTAATCGTTAAATGCCAATTTTATAAGTTTAAAATGGCATTTTGATGTTTTTTTGCAGTTGTTATTTAGATCTATGATTGATATTATGAAAATTTTCTCGATTAATCCAAGTTAATACACATATATAATAAAGATTCCATAAATGTTTCAAATCAGCTTCAAAACCCCGTGATATGTGAACGTAGATGTTAAAATTTTGATTTTCCTAATTCAGAGAATTGTGAGCTAACTAAATAAGATAAAAACTCTTACAAAATTTTAAAACACTCATGACGTTGTATATTTTATTGAGGTCTGAAACATTTATGTTATTTTCAAGCTTAAACTCAGTCATGACCCCTTAACCCATTTCTTCCCAAGCGGCCATTTTATAGTCAATTGGTTTTTTGCCTAAAAAATTGTCGAAAAAAAAATAGTAATAACCAATAGCACTTTTCTGAAGTAAAATTGTCCGCTATTTCCGATTCTGAAGTCAGAATTTTTAAATTTCCGTTGGAAAATTTCAAAATGGCGGTTTTAGGCAAAAAACCAATAGACTATAAAATGACCGCTTGAGAAGAAATGGGTTAAGCTACTTACTAAAATGAACCTATTAATATTATTGCAAATACAATTCAATTCTAGTTTGTCAAGTCGGAGTAAGATTTAAAGTGATAATCATTTTATATCTACTCTCTTAAATTCTAAGATTGAACTGACCACTCTAGAATCTGATTGAAAAGCTAATTTTTAAAAATGAATAATTAATACAAGTTAGAGTGACAAAAACGGCTCTATTTCACTCCATGAAAAAGTAGTAATTTTATACTCAAACACATTTTTATAAATACCACCTTTTCATCAAGTAGAAATCCCAATAAAATTAATTTGCAGCCAAAGGAATTTAGATGTCATCAAGATAAAAATGTTTCGAGTGAATTTAATGAGTCTTAACTCAACATGAACAAGAATGATCTTTTCATCGATAGATAATGAACTCTCTCAACCCTGACGAACAAAATTCCTTAAATCCTATTTATCAATAAAAGAAATTTGACACAATGCACATCCTATTTGTAAACACGATCCTCTCTCAATACATTTCTCAAATCAGGTAAAGTGACCTTTCGCTCTAAAGTACTCTATCGAGTGCAGTAAACTCCATTTCAAGCCTCCTCCTTTGCATCCTCGTCCATTGAAACAAACGAGCCAAGCAACCAACACCCCCTAACAGCGTGAACCCGTGTCCTCCCGCAGGTGGCGTAGTCTCTCCCCGCAATCTCGAGCCCCCGACCCTCACGGAGTCCATGCACATGGTGGACGAGATCCTCTCGGACAGCCAGATGGACGGCTTCGAGAAGATCGAGCGCATCGAGGCAATCCTCTCGGCCGTCACCGGCTCGACTTCCTCCAACGACTGCACGGACACGGCAGCGTCGTCGACGACGTCGGCCTCGACGATGACGACGACGACGACGACGAGCAACGCGTCCGAGAGCTGTACGCGCTCCTCGCCCGTCAAGTGCAGCGCGTGCCTGTGTCATCTGGGAGGCGGGAACAAGGTATAGATATATGGATTGGATGTGCACAGTCTTGCCATCGGGTTGGAAAGAGATACAGGCCCGGGGGGTATGGAAAGAAGTCTCAAGTTGGCTCTTGTTTTGTACCCTCAACTGAATGTTTATATTCTACAAGTCTAATAACCAACCAAATCTTAGTTGAGTTCATCGGTGCGTTCATTGGCCTGGGTTGCGTTTAATACAGAGCAAACGTCGTGGAAAGGGAAAATGGTACGATGATTTTTTACCACTTTTGTTTTCTGGAGCAACTTTAGAATGCCTGGCATTTTGTTCGTAATGATGATGACTGTTCGCAAAATTCGGATGTGTGTGCCATAGAGATTCAGGGGCACGCTCGCGCAACACATTTTCAAATGTATTTAAAAGTGGATCGGAAGGTTGAACAAAAGCTAAACAAAACGTATCTTGGCTAATAAAAGTCGCACAAAGTTCAGGTTTGTCTAAGAAAAGTATAAAAGGAATTCAAACAATTTTGAAATACAAGGATAATTAAATAAAAATTATAAACGTTGAAGTAAGAATAGTTCAAAGTTTAAAACGATAACGAGTGCTTTATGTATGTTTAAGTAGCAGATCGTAAATCTTTTTTGTTTCTGTAACTTGGCTTCATACCAAAATTCGTTGATAGACCCTGCAATGCAAGTACGTCTCGAATTTCACCTACGCCGAGCGTCGCTATCGAAAAGTTTTTGAAACATTAAAGATTTTCAAAGTTTGAACCCTGTATAACTTTTTTTATTAAGATAGATTTGGTTTGGTTTTTGCAACCCTCTCAATCCGATTTCTAATATTTTTGAAAATTCTTGGCGCGAATGTGCATCTGCATCTCTATGGAGTAGGTCTTTTGCTTACAAACATTTATTATAATTATTAACAAAATGACAGGCTTCTAACTTTGTCCTAGAGAAAAAAAAGGTCAGAAATCAATGTCTTTTCCCCTTCTATCGCAATTGCAATTACGACAATTTTTTTATTAAACTCAAGCTGGATCATTAACGCATCAATACTTAAACTTCAACGTCTTGCTCTTTGCTTTTCTATGCGTTTCTTTGTGGAAGTTATTCGCTTTTAAACTGAAGAGTGTGAAATTAAGAGATGTGAGATAATGTAAAAATAAAAATTAATGGTGTACCAGTCTGTGCCATTCTGTGCTAGACACGCAGGCACAGATTGGTACAAATGATCTTTACATATCAATAATGAATTTCACTTAGTTTTTTTTATCAGTTAGGCTCAGATCGATACAGAATGGCACAGAATGACACAGATTGACACGGATAGGCATAATAGTACACAGATCAATAGTACATTATGTAACAAGGGTAGAAAGTCGAATAATTTTCCCGTGGGTGAGTTTACTGCTCGAGCGAGCGAAGCGAAGCGAGGGCAGTACCACCCGAGCGAAAAATCGACTTTTATCTCGAGTTACATATAGTACTTTACGCCCATCTAAACTGTGGCCACTTTTTGACTTGGAAACCGGGGCTAATGGACTGTCAAAAGACAATCGAAAATCGGGTTTATTGATAGAACTTTATGAAATAAAGGAATTTGGATTAGTGTCTAGTGAAGTCACTTTTTTCCCGCTGATCATTTTTGCGGGCATAAAGTGTAATTTTGGTCTCGCTTTTCGGGGAAAAAAGTGTCCATTTTCGTTCAGATAGGCATAAAGAAATTTTTCTTTTCAACGATTATTCGACTTCTTTTGATATGAATTACAAAATGAGCAGAGCACTTTTTCGTTAAAATTTTTTTTATTACTTATTTAGAAGATCTAATCCATTTCTTGAAAATTTTTTTATAATATTTAAAAAAAATTGATTAGATCTACGAAAAAGATTAATAAAAAAAAATTAAACGAAAAAGCGTTCCTCTCATTTTGTAATACATGTCAAAAGGAGTTGAATAACTGTTAAAAAAATAATTTTTTCATTCATCATGTCACCTATAATTGTGTGAGGAACAAAATTCCTTTAATAATTATAGTATTGTAATAGTGATTTATTGTGACGTATAGGATCAAGATTTTGAGGTTTTACAATGGTAAAATTTAAGATATTTTGAAGTATGGATAGCATACAAATTTTCAAAGTGATTGCTTTTAAACATAAAAAGTTTTCTGGACTCATAAAAAAAAAATCTTTTTTGGGGTTTAACCCAGGCCTGCCCCCTTAATGTACAAAAATCAAGAGTAAAATATTTTGAGATAACATATATAGTCTTGATCTGAGGGTATAATACAATCAATACATTAAGAAAACATAAAAAGTTACCACAGTCACTTTCATCAGTATCGCATCACTAGCAAAACGGCATTAATATTTATATAAAACGTATTTAAAATAGAATGAAATTGCACATTATAACTTATTTTAAAGGGGATGTTCCAGAACGAGGTAAAGATGCAGAGGAAGGAGGCTGCGTGTCAGACTCTCAGTACTGGAGATATCGTCATCACCAGGATATTCTTTACCGAGGAAGAGGAGGAGCGCGAGAGACTGCTCAATGCACCCAAGAAGCAGGTGGCGTAGGGAAGGGATTGAGATTGAGATTGTAGATATGTAGGGATCTAAGGATTGATTGTGTTTTTGGGGAGATTCGAGTTAATCTGAAGTTACTTTTGTACGAAGGAAGTTGAATCGACATGAACGATTCTTAAGAAGGTGTCAAAGCAGTGCGGAAAAAAAGATTTGTAAAATCATTGTAACTATTATGGCATTTATGCTAAGAACTAATATTGCAATCAAAGTATACTGTTTCTTATGTAGGGGAAAAAATAATTTTTTTAATTGGTTGAGTATAGCGAGTCTCATATGTAATATTACACTCCTCAGCATACTTATCATTACTTCCAGTTGTGAACAGTTATTTTACGAATCCTTCTTTACACTGAGTCAGTTTAAACATCAAATTTTTCCTCCTCAAGTCTTATTTACCAAGTATAAAATAATTGGTTGTAATTAAATATATAGATCGAAAAGTAAAACCTTTTATAATAACGTTAGAAAAAAAATTATAAAATGGTCTTAAAATTTATAGCTTTGTTTTTTTTTGTTTTCTTGTAAACAAGACACTGAAATTTAAAAATAATTAAGCTAAAAGTTCAGATATAAAAATCACCTGAGTCTTTATGTAATTACAACTAATTATTTATCGCTCAGCCGATAAAACTCAGACATGAAATTTGAATTTTTAATTAACTTTGATGCCATACATTATAGTAGAACTCTGCCTAATTTGGTTTCTATAGATTTAGGTACTGACATAAGACATTATGATACACTTTCCTAAGTCAATAATTAGAATCTATAGAAAGTTATCGTTTATTCCAAAACATAGTAGAGACGACAAATTAATTTCGATCAAAAACAAAATACAATCCCTGAATAAATTGTAAAACGCGATAAATTTTTAACGAATTTATAACGAGAAACGAGTATTGAAATTCAAAATCTACTTCCCTCATCGCATGAAATAATGATAACATTATTTATCCACGTATTAAAAAAGTTTTATTACATAATAGTAGAATTAGCGTTTAGATTGTTGGACTGATTCTTTAAACAAGAATTATACGAAACGCAAAGAGACAGAGACGCAATGGCAATCAAGTACTAACTTGATAATGCCAAAATTATGTTATATTTTATGAAAGTGTTGTTATTTCTGTTATTGTCGAAGCAGTCGTGTGGAGGAGAGAGACAGTATCTTCGTAGATTGTAAGCAAAGGATGGAACAAAAAAGAAAATTAACGAACGAAAATTTATATCATCGATGCGTCATATATAATTATGATCAAAGAGAATACAAAAGGTATAATGATTTTACGACGAACTAGTGATATTCGAAGGGGTAGGCAATATATGATTTTCAGTTTCAACGACTTCCACGGTTTTAAACATTGTTTTGTCGGTATTTAACGATAGGTGCGAAAAGTATATTATATATTCGTCACATCGAGAAAAGCTTGTTTAGGTATGCATTTCATTGACGTGAAAGTTTGTATGATTCGTATATAGGACAATTGCTTTTCGCGTCATCCTTATATCAAAGAGAAATTGGATAGGCTTTTTCGGTGTGCATAAACTAGAATCTTACGACTTCTGTTATCATCAGGTATAAATATTTATAGCAAAAGTCGTATACTGTGACGCGCGTTTATCTACACATCAGGTAATTAGGAACGTAATAACAAAAAGTAATTATTCGAGCAGCTTTTTACGTTCCTAATTAAATGTATACGTTAGGACGCATTGTGCCTATTTTATCTGTATAAGCAAGAAAAAGGTTTACGCGATCTTTTTCTTCTATTGTAATTACTATCAACTGACGTTGAAGAACTTGGTGCTTGGGCTTTATAAAACTGAAAATCTAATTAAATTTATAGGAGTCAACTGTTCGGAGTTTTGCTTAGTTTTACTGGTATATGATTTTTTTTTGTTAACGAAATGATTTTTTATTTATAAAATTTATACAATTCAAGCTGCCAGATTAATTGATAGTTTTAGAAAATTATTTTTATTTGCAATGAATATGAATTTCAGCCATATACGAAAAACATGATAGTGTTACGCATGTTATTGATTTATTTTCTTGTACAGATTACTGTTTAGTAATTCTACGTGCGATAAAATTGTTCAAGGCTTTTCCTTAATTGTTTTTTTTGCATTGAAGAGTATACTTTAAACATTTTAATACATTTTTACACAAAAGTTCCATGTAAAGTTGAATTTGCATGACTTTTTTTGAGAAAAGGAAAACCTTGAAATTTTAAGAATAATCTTGCAATAAAAAGACAACGCATTTTTTAGTTTCTTAATTTGCTATTTTTCAGTTTTATCATCGATCATGTCACAAGATACCTAAGCATGATCAACATTATAGCAATACTGTATATAAATATATAGGAATATTAAAAACTACATTTATAAAATGATTGGTATAGAAGAAATTCAATTTGTAATTTAATATTAAAAACCTTGCTTTATATCAAACCTGCGCATACAGTAACATAGAAGTATTTACACAATGTTACATATAATGTATTAATTTATACACTGAAAAAGGATTGTGAAATAAACATATTTTTAACAAGATGCTCACGAGTTGTCATTAACGAATAACCAGAAACACACATATTTTTCTCTTATTTACATTCGAAAAAAAATTATAAATTGTCTTTGTAATTTACAGTTTTTTCGGAAGAACTTCACATAAAGTAAAATCGCATCACTTCCTGACTTACATTGATACCAGCTGCCAGTGTGACAATGTATGTAAGCAGTACAACTGGCACAGCTGCTTGAAGTATCACGTGTGTTTTATGAAGAATATCTACACCTGAATACAAAAGAATACAGATTAAATTATTGAAATTTAATATTTATTAAAATCTTGGAAAACATTAAAATATTTACTTACTTGCGTATCCTAAGAAAGTAATATAAATATAATAGCTAACTGCAATGAGCCATAAAGTGTTTCCGACGAAACGTGAGAAAAAGTGATCACCATGAATTACAACTGAAATACAGAATTATAAAATTACTCATTATGAAATTCTATTTTTTCCATTAATTTCTACTTATTTGAACACTTACGATTATACAAAAACAGTTGTAAAAAATGCAGAATGACCAAAGGAGGAAAAAAAGCATTCAAGTGAATATCGAATGCGTATCCCCATTCTACATCCTGGGATCGATCAGTACGCAAATATCTGTTTGTTATAAACCTAAAACATACATCTCTTCAGTTTTTACAATAATTTAATATTTAATTCTAATTATTTATACTACAACAGCTTTTGATAAATTACCAAAATATAGAAGCTACTACAACTCCCGTTCCAATGCAGTCAACAAATATGACGTTCAGCAGAAATCTCAAGAACTGAAAGAATCCAAGCTGTAGAACTATGGCGAACCCTACCGATGAGACGCAAAGGCAGCAGGCAAAAAGGACTAAAAACGCAGGATCATCCCTTGCAAATTGCGATTTTGTTTCTGTAATTGAAAATACAAACATCATCTTCTTGTAAACAAATCAAAAATAATTTTACACATACGTTTTCTGCTTTGAAAATTTCGATATACTTTTTGTGGCGACGTAAGCAAGTAAACCATTTGCCATGCCGCAAACTCAAAGTCCATTTGCTCAAACTTTAAGAGCTTCCTTAGATATTTGTAGCATTTGGTTGCTGCTCCGAAGCAATCTTGCCTGTAAACGTTGCAATAATTCATAAAAATTGAATCTTGATTAACTTACTCAGTTATTGTATAACAAAAGCATAATAATTTTTTCTCTGTTTATAAACTATTATAAACAAGTAAATTTTAATAAAGGTTATCATTAAAACAAAGATATACCTATATGTGGCTGGCATTGGCAGAGATGACGAGCTCGATCTGATTGACATTGGTGAAGCACAGCGGCTCATCGGTGGCGACGTGGAGTACTTCATTGTTCTCTGTCTTTATTTCTAAACAAATTATAAGACTTTTAAACTCATCCATTAACCGAATCCCATCAAGAAATCAGTATCCAATCATCTATGAATAGTTTAAAATTAACTGTACAAAAGTTAAAATTTTACGTTAATTTTTTAAATTTTAAATACACATTTACTGTAACAATAATTTACGCAAACAAAATGATTAACAACTGTGTAACCTTATACGACATGCAAAAACATTGTACCGTTTTGAGCTTAAAATTTTTCAAAAAACAACCTATAACAAAATAATAATATTGTGGAAAAGCTCTTGTACTCACGTAATTGTCAGTATTTTCTCGACATTGGCCTTCAAAAAAAGTCGATGTTTTCCTGCAAAACGTATAAACGTAAATATAAACAATGCGGCGGTTCGATGTTCTCCAAAAAAGACGTATCTGCGTAATCTGTGTACCACTGTTGCGTACGGTGCACCATCCAACGAGATGACACACAGCTATACTACAGTGTAATTTCAAGGAAGATCAGCCGCGATCGTCAGGTTGAGTTGTCCCGGCCCCTGAGCTGACGTCGTCGTGCTTATGAACGTTCCGATTGGCTCCGCGAAATCACACAGCTGTTCAAACGACATGTCAAGTTGCGTTTCTGACTTCTGCTTTTGACTGCAACTTTTTGAGCCCAAAAACAGGTAATTATAAATTATTTAAAAATTTTGTGAAATATCTTTTTCAGCAATTTTAATCAAAATATCTTAATGTCTAATATTTGTTTATTATAGTTCTTTTTCCAAATAATTTATTTGAATTAGAGATTATATTAGTATACGTATTTTAAAAGGGGGAGCACTACTTATAAACCCTAAATATTGTCAAAATTTTAAAGTTTTAAATACCAAGTTTTTATTATTAAAAAATTTCAAAATGATTCGATTGCTTTAGAAAGAAAGAATTTTGATGGACTGATAAAAAATGTTTTCTTTAGGGTTCAAAAGGTGGTGCGTCTCCTTAAGTTTAAAAAACGATGATTACTTAATTGTTTTTTAAATTTTCATACTTTTTTTAAAGTACTGCTATACATTATTACAAAACTATTACGATATTTTTCAATCATCTTACGTAAACTAATGTGATTGTTTAGGCTTCGAGTATTAAAATTCATAATTCAACTTTTACAGATCGTTGAATTGAAATAAATATTTTAATTAAAAATGATAATTGCCTATATAGGGTGCGTCATTTAGTTAAATAAAAAATTAGGTGTTTTCATAAGATATAATTAAAATTATAACTAAAATTATTAAAATTATTAAAATTATTAAAATTATTAAAATTATTAAAATTATTAAAATTATTAAAATTATTAAAATTATTAAAATTATTGAAATTATTAATATTATTGAAATTATTAAAATTATTATTTCTTTTAAAATCCTCCAACGAAATTAGGGAAAACGTGCTTCGATCCAATGAAATCCAATTAAATGCAGGATTTAAAAAAATTCAAACGCATTTGACTAGATATTTTGCAGGTCGAGTGTACAATTTAAATTAAGTGTGTCATTATGTTAACAACTCAAAATTTGTTAAGCTGAATTTTATGCAAAAGAAACTTATAAGTATATAAAAATTACATCTATAATGTGAAATCAGAAAAAACCTGAGAAAATCTGGCAGGCCCATTATAATGTTATCATAATAACTTGTAGTAAAGAAAATAATTTTTTTTAATAGTCGAAATGCGTAAATGTTAAACAAGAAAATATGGAAGTAATTTGGTTGCATAGTAAATCGCTGATTTAAAAAAATGTATGAGATCGGATTGTAAAATGAATGTAATACACGGTTTCATCTGGATTCTGAATCTTACTTTACGCGTTCTTATCATCTGAATCGATACGAAATCGGTTGATTGTCGAATCAGTCGAATGCATTCGGTCTTTTACAGATTTTGAATCGGATTTTATACGAATTAACAATCCAAATCATTTCAAAATTTTAACCAGCAGAGAGGTATAGGTAGTAGATGCAATGATAAATAGTAAAAATATTTTCGGATACTGCGTATATATATATACCGTCCCAACTGAAAAAAAATTTACATTAGACCCATATGCATAAATTAAGCCAATAATGTATTTATTTTTTCAACAGAGGTGAAAATCCACATGACTCCCACATGAGACAGAAAAAAACTGATTTATAAATTTTTCAATAAAGGAAAAACGGCTTTTCACATATAACGGAGTCCGGAGTCCCCGAGGGAGTCCCATTCGGAAAGTGTCAGAAGGCTATTATACATATATCCTGAAACCTTCTCATTGTGTACGTGGAAAACTATATATTTTTCCTAAAATAGAACTGCCGAATCACGTGCTTTTTACGTGCTTACCAGGACTTGAACCCTCAATATTACGCTCCCTAGAGGGTTCAAGTTCTGATAAGAACAAATTTAATGTTTCTTTTTCCTATTTTAAATTTATTGCAACACGTTCAGAAGCTGCTAAAGGGCGTAGAAACTCCTCTCCCTCAATTATGAGTTTCAAGAACTATATATCGACGCCCCTTATGCAGACTAGCACATTTCAGATTTCTCAAAACATACTAGTTCTTCCCTAGTGGAAATTTCATAATGTGAAAAACTGTGACAAAAGTGTGAAAAAGTGTGTAGAACCATGAGAATTTAATGAAAAACTGTGAAATTGGGCATACATTAGGAACAGGATTTTAAAAAATAATTATAGAATATTTCATAAATTTTGTCAGTTTCTCATAGTTTTTCACAGTTTTTCACAGTTTCTCGCATTTTATCACAATTTCTCACAGTTGTAATTTCCTTTGTATAAGAGAATGTAACGAAAACAAAGTGAGAAAATGTGAAAAACTGTGAGAAACTGTGAAAACTGTGGAAAGTTGTGCAAGTTTTATTAGATAAAATACGTGTTTTTTATATTAATGTGTGAGAAACTGTGAAAAACTACGAAAAACTGTGAAAAACTGTGCATATTTGTTTTGTTACAGATGTTCCAAAGGTATGTGTATTTTCACATTTTTTTTACACATTCTCACATGTTTTTCATAGTTTTTCACAGTTTTTCACAGATGTCATTTCCACTAGGGTTGTTAGGAATCTCCTTCAACAATTATCAATTTTCAAAATTTTAGTTTGTTTTCTATACGAGGCATCTGAAAAGAACTGGCTGTGTTTGAGAAATCTGAAATGTGCTAGCTTTGTAAGGGTATGTCCAGATGGAAAACAAAAATAGGGTCTGTCCTCTCCGGTCCGTGTTCCATCGCTGTTTCGCTGTTCCGTTTTGAATTCCAACGTTGACATTTGATACATTAAAACTGTTTAAAGTCTCTCCAGATTTTCGGAGAAAAATACTCCTTGTAGTGGAGTATTGAGAGTATAGGAACATAGATGCACATCAACATTTAAATTCAAAACGGAACAGTGAAACCGCGATGGAACACGGACCGGAGAGGACAGCCCATATTTTTATCCTCCATCTGGACACACCCTTAAGGATGTCAATATAACGCAACCCGAAGCCTCCGAGCGCCATTAACATTCATTTGTCATTAACTTTCTTGGATTTTAATTTTCTTCATAGCAATGAACAAGAAAACAAGCTGGTTGCAAACAAAAAATCTTCTTATCTTCATGGATAAATAGCGGGATTTCACGCGGATACGACGTATTGGGATTTAAAGTGTCATGGCCGAAGCATAGCAGTAATGACACTTTCTTCTTCGTTAATAAACATATAGAACGGATGAATTTAAAAACTAATTATATAAAAGTATTCTACAAGTTTTAAAATATATTAAATTAAAAATACCAGAGTCAGTTCAAATACTTCTTATTCCTTCACTATTACATACAAAACGATATTTACAATTCGTTTTATCAATGAAAGAAGAAATCGTGAAAACTGCTTTTAGTCACATGACACAAAAAAGCCATTTAAAAATCCCGCCCTCACCTAACTCAACCCAACCTCCCCCCCCTCAAATCCCAACACCTTCGGTGCACCACCGCCAGATGTCGCCTCTCATCCCTGACAGATAACGGACCAGCGCACAATATCTCGCTGCTGCTGCTGCTCTCGGCAACGGGGGGGTTCACGACACTTGACGAGTCACAGGCCACCTCCCCCCCTCCCCCTCCCGTCAGTTGCCGTGCCGCTGCAGAATTCCGTCCGTGCACCATTGCTGCCGCTGCTGCTGCCGCTGCTGCTGCCGCTGTCGCGCCGCGCCGCGCCGCACCGCACCGCAACACCGCGGCCCGTGTGTGATCCTCGACTCTCCTCTCTCGCGCATTAGGTCGTCGTCGCGCGCGCGAGCGCGTCTCTCCTGCACTGCCTTCCTTCGTTCCTCTCTCTCTCTCTCTCTCTCTCTCTCTCTCTCTCTCTGTCATCTTTGTTCAAACGTACACCTACGCGTCCTCTGTGTAACAATAATAATAATAACAACAACTGGTGCGCGCAGTGCGTGTGTTATCGAGCTCGGTCTTTCCCCCCCAGTGAGCGATGCACGCGCCGTGTTGACAACGACGGCGGCGCGCGCGGGGTGCGTGTGTGCAGTTAACAGTACGGATACGGACTACAGCGTCGCTCGCCATACATACGCACGCGTATATACAGCCCCTTTGTAGCTGAGCGAGCGAGAGAGAGGTGTCTTGCTGCGGTATATACGCACACGCGCGCGCGCGAGAGGAAGAATGAAGCTGAGAGCGAAGTGCTATCCCCCGTTGCTGGGGCTCCTCTTGCTCCTTTTCCTCTGCGGCCTGGCCCTGGAGGCGGATGCCGAGGAGGAGGATGCCGAGGGCGTCGGGGAGAAGGGGATCGGGGCGCTGACGGACCAGCAGATAACCGAGAGCCTGGGCAGGAGGCTCAACGAGACGATGGCCTCGCAGCCGGTCAGGTACACCCCGCTCAACGCGACGGCTGCGCCCAAGTACAAGGCGACCACGAGATTCGACGCCAAGGGCATGGGACAGCTGTACAACGTGACCAACGCGTTCATCGACTTCATTCAGCCCAAGCAGGCCTATCCCGAGGGTAAGAGAAAGAGAGAGGAAGACGTACATAGATAGACACTTTTTTGTTGTTGTTGTTGGGGGGGGGGGGGGGTTTCTTGACGAGACCTTTCTATTGCCCCGTCTCGATAGCGTAACTTTTAATAGTTAATATCGTTAAAGTGACAATGTGACAATGTTGTGTGAACATTTTACTAAACAGCACAAACGTTATTCAATATTGAAAGTTAAACCGAGACTATATTGAGCTGCCAGTGAAGACCAGGCATAAACGGCCTGGACTTTGTACTTTGTCCGTATAGGTAGGTGTTGGAGAGAAACGGAGCTTTTGAGATGTGAAGAAAAGGGACAATGAATAATATTGGATGTGTAGTGGGTGGTTTTTAAATTAGGCTGTGGCGAGACGAACTTGAAAGTGGAAGATGTAGATAGGGTATTTGGGAGGGTTGAGATTTTTGCTGCCGAGGATTTTAAATCGCAGGGCAGAAATGGGAAAATGTATACTGGGGTTGGAGGGAGATTTGAGAGGACGAATTCGGCGGATGTAAACGCGAAATTCCGCTAAATTAATGTAGATCTGCGTGGCTCGCGATAGGGTTGAATGTAAATTTTGAGCCGCGTAGTAGTCGGGGAAACTCGAATTATTGGAAAAGTAAGTATTTTCATCCTGAAAATCTCGTAAAAAGAGACTTACGAAAGGTACTTATTCAATACTTACTTTGCTCTCGTAAGCTCTCGAAGTGACAAGAGTCCCTTTAAAGGGATTTTTGAAATAAAAGCGCTTTTCATTTCCCGAGCTTGTCTCGACTTCTACGCGGTGAAAAGTCACTTTTAACCCCATAGTGGATGAGAACTATATGGTTGTACATTTTGTTCTGATATGTGCATTTAGTTTGCGGAATGTCGTGTGGAAAATTTAGAAAAACGAATAACGTGTTTACTTTAAGGGTAATTTACAAGCTTGCGAGTGTGCACGAGTTAGTGGTGGTTTTAATACATCGAGACACAAAGGAATTCATACTTTTATTTCAGTTAATCTAGTTGATGAGCTTCGAAGAACGAAAAAAGAATAAGATTAGTTTTTTTCTTTTCATTTAATTTAGTTAAGTTGATAATAACTCGCGAGGAGTGAAAAAGAAAACAGAGGTTTAGCGGCGAGGATCCTTTGAATCATTGTGTACGATGCACTCGCTCTATATTGCCATGTATAGGCGATATGACAAAGGGTATCAGTGTTGCTTATTTATAACGTGATAAATCGCTTGTCTTTTTTAGAGACTCTCGATCTCATTCAGAGGGTTGACAATCTCAATTCTTTTTAATAGTCATTTATTTATTTATTTATATTTATTTATTAATGTAAAATACAGGCTGAAAAAATTAAATAGAAAAACGTGTAAAAATAAATTGATATCTTTGACGCTGAGTATAAAAATACAGTACGCATTATTATTTCAATCGTTTATTTTCAATCGAGTTATAATACCAGAACAACGTTACAAGTGACTCTTTTGTTATACATATTACCAGTGATATATCGCGATACTCCAAGTCCACTGTACCGATTTTTCGATAATCCCCAATTTAATTTCTAGAAAAAGAGAAAGATAGCGCTGGTATTTGTTTGTCCTAGAATATAAACTTTGCAAACACATGTGCGGTTATGCAATAAAACAGTCGGCATATCGCACACAACACAGCTGATCGTCAATTGCAATTAAAATCAATTGCACTTTTATTACCGACTAGCTGGCTATCAGTTAATGACTGAAAATCTCGGAGAGTGAAAGAGAAGGAGAGCGAACAAAAAGAAATAATTAAAATTAAATTAACGAGATGACAATCGGTGCCACTTCCCTCAAAAAGGGAGCTTTTGTTAAAGATTGTCTGCGTATAAATATACCCTGCTACCTATACCCTCCCGATTCAGTGTCTATACCTTTCCATTGTTCACGCAATTATACAAAACTCCTGCATCAATTTTCCCCCAAAAGAATACTATAACAGCCACAATTTTTCCCTTTCATCGAGCTAAATCGACGACACGTTCGCGCGAAAACGCGCGTGTGTGTATCAATGGCACAGCCGAGAGCGCGTCCAAAATGCACTGCAGCCTCTCTCCCCCCCGTTCGAGAGACAATATATGTAGAACAAAAGAACGGAGCAGGCGAGAAACACGCTCATTTTTTTTTTTATTACGGCGAGTGCTTTCTTTAGTTCGAGATCTCGCCTCGCTAGACTTCCGATAATATATGGATTTTTATGGATAGTGTGGAGTGTAGAAATGGCAGTGGTGATCAGCTGTCGTGTTATCGACGATTTCTAGGTGAGCAGCGCGGTTATCAATAAAATTGATGATTGGCTGATTGCACGCAGCTGATCGGGTGTTTAATTTTTTTTTATACGAGTTATTTTTACGTTACACCTATTATTACGAGACATTATTTTAGAAATATAAGAAATAATTATTGATTATCTGAGAACTGTATTTAAAGTCTAGAAGGCTTACTGGTATGGCAACGAGAGATTGAACTATCGCTAATACTCAACTAAGTCGATCAGAAATGGGGACTTGGACGTTACTTACTTTGAAAAGAATCTCCTTTCTTCCTTCCTAATAAGAAACACTCAATTAGAATCTAATTTCGAACGTTGAGCTAAAATTCAAAATGAGTTTTATCATCCAATTGTGTGGGATATTCAAATTAAGCATTCGAAATTCCATTCATATTGAGTGGCTCTTTTTTTCGTAAGCGGTATTTCAATGGCATGCGCAGCGAGCGTGTCCAATGCGTACGAGATACACAACAAAAGAAAGGAGCAGAAACATGCACTCATCCATCGCGCGCACGACAATTTTTATTGTGTTATAATGTTCAAAGAAGCCTATCCCTCGTTGATAAATGTTACACGAAGTGAATATATCAGTGTATACGTGAGGCATCTCGCACTTTTTCGACTATTTTCCCTCAATTTTTATGAAAGTAAAGAGGTTTTTTGTGTGTTTTGAAAGGAACACTTTACATTTTTTGTATAGTGGGATAGTTCAATATTGAAGTACCGTAAGAAGAAAAAGAAAACACTGTAGTGAAGTAAGTGTAATTTAGAACAAGTAACTGAAATTTGGCGTGTTTATACAATATTGTACAATTATCAAATTCAGTTAGTGTTCAAAATTGTACTTAAGGCGATGCTAAAGCCACCAGTCACCGACAAATACGAGGATCCACTTTTTTCATTTTATTTTCAATTTTACGTAAATATCTCTATGAAACGTTATTGTCCTACTATAAAACAACAACTTTCCAGAGAGATATTTTCTCAAAATTAAAAATTGAATAAAAAAAGTGGTTCCCCGTATTTCACGGTAACAAGAGGGTTTAGCATCACCTTAAGGTGGCTTCAGCAACTTTTTATAAAAACTCCGGCGTCTTTGAAATTTTCCAGAAGTATTCTTTCAACATTATACATTTGATCTGTGTAAAGAAAATCTGAGGTCAACGACAAAATTAGTGAAAAAAACTAAGATTGTACAAAGTCACTCTTATCACATAACCTTATGGGATGAAATCGTTTATCACTTCTTACTAATATATAAAAACATATTTATTAATAAACAAAATATGTAATTGAAGATTTTTTTATGCTGAAACCAATGATATCAACATAATGATGTGTTAACGACCAAATAAATAAGATATTGAGGATAAACGTTGTAAACGTACTTCTGCGCATGCGCTCTCGGAGTGAAGTCGACAAATTAGCATTTTTTTATGTATTAACATATTCCCAATGCTTTAGAATTAAATTTGAATAATATAATTGAACCAACATTAAAATCAAAAGTGAAATCCCCCATAGGGCCCTCGCTTGATACGGTACCCACTGCTGAAACCTTAACTTTTTTCATAAAGACATTATAATTAATAGTTATTTGAAACGTTGAAGATAAAGTGTCCGAACTTTTCTGAAATGTTTCTTAACTGCTGAAATTTCCGCCTTTGTCGCTAAATGCACGTTGTTAAAAAGTAAAGTAAACTAGATTTATCGCGTGGGAGTAACAGTTATGCGACTTGACTCATAATCTCATAATTATTATTAATATAAAAAAAAATAATCAAAATGACCACTTCGGATACATAAGAAACATCTTATTATCGCGGTACCATCCAGATGGTATAACCGGAATGATACGCATTTCCTGCAAAAACGGTATTTTTATTTACTCTCACATTTTAAACCTCGTTTATACTCCGCGTCTCCACAACTCACACTTGCACATTTATTTTAACTTCTTATTTTATTGAGATATGTATTAGGTATTATGAGTATTGTTATACAGTAACAATGCCTCGTTCCATCGCCTGTCGATGTTTTATGAATCTACTGCAATATTCAATGAAAAATATTAATATCCATGTAATTCTTAGATCTATAAAACCTACTTGTTATTAATTATGCTTTTTAACAGGAAACCGATTTTTTATTCTTAATTTGTAATAATTAATATAAATTAATCCTTTAACCTGAACGACATGAGAAACCGTGCAGTTGTGAGCTGTGTTAGTGTTAGTAAATCACAGTTTATTTTTTATTTTTACAAGCATTAAATTATTTCATTATTTTTATTCTTCATGTGAACTCAGTAACAAATGATGAATCATGATGAAATTATTTTTCAGCTTGAATAGAAATTCATTACGTATGCACGACCTGGTTAAAGGGTTAAGAATAAAAACTCATTTTCCAATTAAAAGGCATATTTAACAACGAGCATGGGTATTACAGATCTAAAAATTACATGAATATTAATATTTTCCATTGAATATTGCAGACATTTCTTACAACCTCATAACGAGGCATATATACACATATATCCACAAACTCCACACCGAAGCCAACCAACCAAATCGTGAAACATCATCACGCACTCATCCTCCACGCGCACGGCCGACGAAATTTTTATTACACGGCTACGATACGCGTCCTTCCTTCCTTCCTTCCTTCCTTCGTGCCTTTCTCTCTCGCTTTATCATCTTTTCTAGTCGCGCCGTTCACGGACGCGACTCGACGAGCCACCGCCGCCGCGATTCGCCGAACGTGCCGTGGCAATACACATACTTATGCATTTTTTATGGCTGTGTGTAATAGCCGAGGATGTACCGAAGCGGTGATGATCCGTCTTATAGGGAACTTGGGCTGGAGCGCGATGCGCTAGCTCAGAGGAAATAGCGCGATCGTGCGATTGATAATTGCGTGCAGACGGGAAGTTAGTCAGGTGTGATTCTGATGGGTGTGGAAAGATGTGGAGGAATGAAGGAATTTAGTCAGGTGTGATTCTGATGGGTATGGAAAGATGTGGAGGAATGAAGGAATGGGTGTATAGGGGATGTGTGAAAATGCAGAAGACTGAAGGAAATGTGTGAAAGAGTGTATGTGTGTGTGTTGGAATTGAGATGAAAATTTCGATAGTTTTAGGTACTGGCCATGTAGTTTCATGCAGATTCTTATATTTTGGCACGTTTTTGTACTTTCTCCATTGGTACTAGTCGTGTGGTTTCATGCAGTTTCTTATATTTTGGCATATTTGTGTACATTTTTGTACGTTTTCTTACATCTTCTTACGTTTTGATTCAGTTTTTGCATATACTGAGGAAATTTTAGTTCGTGGTGAAATATTTCAGCTTACGTATATTCTACATGTACGAAAGTGTAGATAACTGTATAGTAATAGTTTACGAAACTGTACAATCTGTACAGTCTCAATTCCATAAAAAAATACATTTTTGTACTTTTTTATTCCTACCGTGGCCTCTTTTATCTGGTATACAAAGTGTGACAGAAGAACAAAACGTTTTAGAGAAGCTCAAAAGGAACACCTTCGCTAAAATTTACAGGGGTTTGAGCTTTACTTGGATCAAATACTCAAATTTTTATATGGGAACCCATATTCTTCATTACATAATTTGTATTCAGCAGAAAAATTTACGTTCAAATTTTGGACCTAACGGATCCGGTATCAGTTTTTCGTTATGACCGTGCAACTTTCTCGTTAATGATGTTATCAGAGAAAATACCTTTGTTCGAGATACTCCATACTTTTCTTACACCCTGTATAAATGAAACGGTAAATAGATTGAATAATAAAACTAGGTTCGAGGAATATTTGAGATCGTACAGATTTCATACAGAGCGGGTTATTTTTAAAGTTTTATTAGTGTCTATCAAAGAAGCGAACCGAAATTGTTTTTTTAATTAAGTAGGTACATGAATTACTGTAAAAACGTACGTTAGCATTGTTTCTTTGATACTTAACGAAGTTCAAATCAAGAGAATTACATTAAAATATTAAAATACGTGGTTGATAGCGTCAATAATTATGATTCTGCAGAATTTCAGATTACGTCATTGACCAAATAAGCTAGATAATAAACTTGGAATATTGGGGTTTTCGGCGGATTTACGTTGGGTTGCTATTTTGATTCGAATAATAAATATAATTTTACTCAAAGGAGTTCAAGAAAATAATAAACTTGTGTAAACTCTAACGATCATCAGAAATTAAAATTTACTTTCACTTGAGGTTCGTTTTACAAATATTTTTTTTTATTTTAAGGACGTAACTTAACGTAAAACTTGAATATACGAATTTTGAGTAACTTAACTGAAAGTTTTCAAATTGCTCGAAATTCTTAAATGTATGCAATAATTTTTTATAAAAGTTCACAAATAAAATTTCAACTCATCTTTCTGTACACTAGGATCTAAAAATCGATAAAATAATATTATGGTTCCCGCTAAATCACCCACGACAATACGTACTTGCACGCAAGAGCAGTCTTAAGCTCACGCCTCGCTGAACATCTATAATGCATATGCGCACTTTTATACGTAGGCATAACCAGACGATGATCCGTCTTATCGAAAAACTATTGAGCAACGTGTGACTACAGGAAGCGCGATTATCAATTGCCGATTGCGTAGCAGTTAATCAGGTGAATCGCGTAAGATTTGAGCTACAAAAAATGCAAAGTGGTTGCAGATAATGAGTATCCACTTGAATTGGTGAATTGAAAATTTAATTTATTCGAGAAGAAAGGGAACCGGAACTTTTAAAAGTAAATATAATAATTGCGTAGTATAAGAAAGTGAATGTTTCACTAAGATGAAGAGAAAAATTCCACTTTTTAATTTTGTTGAAAATACACTAAAGACTTAAAAAATGTTTTTATTGCTTTTTTATCTACGTTGTCATGAATAAGTGGCTATATATAATGTATGGATTAATAAATAAGACGCACTTCTACGTCATACCGTAGACATTCACATATATTTTAGAAGAGACAGTACGCTTTTGTTTTATTTTAGATGTGCTTATCTCAGATTTGATGTTCACTGCTTAGACCTATTCTTTTATCATCTTCGAATACATAGCAACTTGTTCAAGGCTACATGTTTAGTATCTTGAAATGTGTACACAAGCGCCAAAAAAATTTCTGCGTAGTTGTCTTATGAACAATTTTCGACTAAAATGCTTTTACATAAAAAACATCATAGCATTAATGAAATTTTCACTCTTTTTGAGAAACGAAGGGTAACATGGAGAAAATTTTTCACTTAAAATAGATCAGTAAAATTTGTGTGTTTATTTTAAACGAGAAATATACTTCATACTCATAAGGATAGTCCACCGCAATATCGATATAGCTTTAAATAGTTCAGTATGTAACAAGGGCAAAAAGTCGAATATTTTTCCCGCGGGTGAGTTTAGTATCACCCGAGGGAAAAATCGACTTTTTTCTCGAGTTACATATAGTACTTTATGCCCATCTCAACTGTGGCCACTTTTTGACTTGAAAAGCGGGACTAATGGACTGTTAAAAGATGATATTGTTAAAAGACAATCGAAAATCAGGGTTATTGGTAGAACTTGATGAAATAAAGGAATTTTGAGTAGTTTATAGTAAAGTCACTTTTTCCCGTAATTGCGGGAGAAAAGTTTGCTTTTTTCCCGCAACTGCGGGAAAGAAGTGATTTGCGGGCAAAAAGAGTAATTTTGGTCTCGCTTTTCAGGGAAAAAAGTGGCCATTTTCGTTCAGATGTGCATAAATATAATTTCTAGTATCCGAAAATCAGCAACCTTAGTTTCGTCTCATATGCCCTTTTCAAAATATGACTTATTGTATTATGAATACATGCATTATTTAAGTAAAAATAGTTTTAATATACTTCTAATTGTAACTCGGCAGGTTTTCACACCAGAAAAATGATCCAAAATGAAATGATGACTAATGAAGTCAGTTAAAAATAGATCAGACATCACAGGACATTTAAAGAGTTGAAAATACTCCATTTTTTATGCATTTTTGCCACCACTTTTATTATGCATAATTGAAATTAAGCTTATTATGATTACTTTCACATTCTTTTGAGCCCCTTTTTCTGGTGTAAAAACTTGCAGAATTATGCTCAGAAGTGTGATATAAGGTACCATTTCTTACAAAACTAACAAATATTCGCGATACAATAGGATCAAAACATGACATTACAAGATAAAATTCTTTGCGGAAACCACTTTCCAAAACCTGATCGAAATCCATTTCCCGCAGGTTACGTCTCAGAAATGAATCATTCCAATCTCTATATATCGCATTATCGAAACCCTTACCCTCAAAACTTATATTTATCCCTGCGACCCAATCCAACCCATTGCAGCATCATCTGACTAAAAGACACTCTCTCCAGTAAAAAAAAAATTAGTCACGAGAGAGAACGCCTCAACTAGGATCTATAGATCAATCAAGATTCACGCGATATATACACGCTGCTCGGTTTACGATCCCGATCCGCCATGGCTCGTCAGCTCGTGCAGCGCTGCGATGAGTAATATCGCATCGCGCGCCTCGGCCACGCATTAATGCGTTCGAGGAAGCCGACGAGAGACGGGGGGACGTGTATAATAACGATGAAATTTCTCTGTCCCTTTTTTGCTTTCATGTGTCTTATTAAAACGATTGGGAGGCTCGGCTGGAGAAAGAGAGGAGAGAGCAGCTGCGATAAAGTGGAAAGATGGACGTTAGCGCTGTGGCTGAAGATGTAGAGGAGGGAAGATTCAGCGGCTTGTTGTGTAGGTCGTATAGTTGGTAGCGAAGCGATTGTGTATGAGTATTGAATGTTGATTTGTGTTTTTTGATCCCGTAGGAATGGTGGAATTAATGAATTTGTTTGCGAAGAGTAATTGCGATTGTTTTGGGGTGACCGCAAGATTAACGAAAATAAGCATTGTGTTAAAAATGGTTTTTGGAGTACTCGTGAAAGCTGTTATCTTCGTTAATATCCGAATCTTAAATTATTACATCGCACCGAAAATATCGAAAATACTAACGAAAACTATTGTTTTTCTAAAAGTATCAGAATCAGACATTAGCATAATCATGTATTTTTTTTAATTCTCCACTATGGTAAAAGATCAAGTGTTATATATTTAGCGTGAGGTTAAATAGGTCTGACACATCCCCTGCAACGGTCATTGAACAGTTACAGAATCAAATTAAAACTTACGTAACACTCAAAACAGTTTTGAACATGTTCATTATCCTAATTGAATGTATACAGTAAAAGTTTGGGCACTGCGAAACAACGGCACTTGACAAAATGGTCACTGCAGTATTTGCGAATGACGTAACCAGCGAAGATTAATAGTTAGTCGGTTAGCTTTACTTTAAATATGCACGGTCACGGGAACGCATCACATATGAACTGTTCGCTTGAAGAAAAGTCAACTTTCATTGCTTCACAGAAAAGTGAATGAAAGAACCAGCGTTATATTATAAGCTCTTAAAAGTATGACTATTTAAAATCGCGTTGATATCTAGAAACTCGTCAAACTTTGCAGATTTACTGTTAAGGACAATGTCTACGTTCTGGTAACCGCAAATTTGAAAGAACGACCAAAACGACACAAACCGTTCTTCGAGTGACTCATATATTACAAAGTCACGTTTGTATATTCTAATCGGAGCATTACACAGAAGAAAAATTTAAATTTTTGTAAAGGAAGCAGGATGTAATTACGTATTTTTTCAAGAAGCATTAATTTTTCTATATGGGTGTACTTTACGACTAGGCCCTAGCAAAAAAAACAAGTTTTTCTATAAAAGTGCGCCATATCCCAGTTTTCGCAGTGCCAAGAATTTTACTGCATCCTTGGAATCACTCTAGCAGGCGAAAAACAAATCGATTATAGTCGCTTCGGCACTAATGAGTTAAACCGATAAATCGACCCGATTAACAGCATTACACGCCAAATAAGTGAACGATCACTCGGAATGGTAATTACTTAAAAAACCTATTAGGATTTAACGTCGTCAGTGTGGCTTCGACGAAGCTTTTACATTTACAAAAATTAAGTACGAAAACGTATTTTTTCTTTATTATAGCTATTTTGTTTTTATTTGTGACCTAAAAGTTCCTAACCCAATTGCCGAAATTGCCATTAACAAAAAATGTACGTCCTTCGAGTGTGTATAATATTCATGTTATTAAAACTCACTAATTCCAAGTTCCAAAAATACAAAAGTATTGTATAGGTACACGCAGGGCACTATAAGCAATACACGTACATTCAACGAATCTAATATTCGATAGAAAGTTTTTCAGATGTTGCAAGCTCATTGGATAAAATCTGATTTTCAGTTAACCTCGTACGAGATTTTCCAAATAAAGCTAACTGTAAAACTTAACAAAATCTGTACACCAATAGAGAAGTAGAACAGTAGTATCTTTAAATCACGATGGGTACAATCCATCGAACTAGGATAAACTAGGACGTTGCATTTTGCTACCTTTATGACTAAACTTTATCAAGCACATATAAAAGCCTGTATAAATAAGTAGTTGATTTTGCGTTAATAAAATGTTTTTATAGCACTGTGTGACCTAAACCCGCACTCAGGTCACGCTTATCCGTGACCTAAGTGGCGCTTTATTACACAGTGTAATAATGAATTCACATAGGCCACAGATCCCTACTATCCTATAATAAAAACTAAAAACACTCAAAATAAACGTTTTCGTTCATAATAATAGAAAAAAGAAGTAGTAAAGCTGGTAAATACGCATGTCAAGAATCAGAGAATAATTATAAATCCTTAAAATAATGCTTCAAATTTAGAGGTTAGTTCAACTGATTGTATATGACAATTTGGCGCGTATTTTGAATATTCAATCTAAAATTCAATTTAAAATTCAGTATTAATTTTTTTCATGATTAATATTAGAAATTTATTAAAATTTAATTTAAAAATTTTCAATTAGGGTAAATAAATATATTCTAATTAACTGGTAATAATAAACATTTATTATCTTTTCAAAAAACAAAACATCTTATTTATATAAGGTTCTATTCAAACAATATATAAAAGTTGACATTGATTATTAATTAACTACTGAATTTTGGTTAAATAATAATTTGTTTATACGATTTCTAATTTCTTTAATTTATTTTTTATGTTTTTTGGATTATATTATTATTTTTTTTTATGCGGGGGGGCTTCGCCCCCCCGAAACCCCCCCTCCTCCCCCGCCCTACCCACCCCCGCACCATACACCCTCCCCGATGTCGGTGGCGGGTTTATGTCACTCGTGCTACAAAATAGTATACGATATTCGTGACCTAAGTGTCCATAATTGCACGGCGCGACGGTATCGCCCTCGCTACGCTCGGGCGCTAACTACGCGCCGTGCAATTATGGGCCACTTAGGTCACATGTATCGTAATATACTATTACGTATTTCATGATCAAATTTTCTCTACTATTCCGAAACTGCCAAATTTTACGTTACTCGTAGCTGATGTATTATTACTTAAATAACGTAAAACTACTTAAAAAAGTAAAATTACCTGAAAAGAAAGAATCCCTTTCTTCTCAGAAGCGCGGACCTAACAAATTTAAAATATCATATTAAATTCTAAAATTAAGAAGTTTTAGTTTGTTTTTTTAAAAAAGCTGATGATCTTAGGTAGGATTAAGGTGCATTTCAAGACATTCCAGTTCTTGTTTCTTTTCGTATAATCTTTCTCTCTTTCTTTTTCTCTCTTTCTTTTTCTCTCTATCTTTCTTTCTTTCTTTCTTTCTTTCTTTCTTTCTTTCTTTCTTTCTTTCTTTGTTCTTAATGACCGTGGGTCCCTTTTATTAAAGGAGGATTGTCTACCGGCAGTTTTCGGCACCGAGACGAGTCGGTCAATTTTGAATGGAAGTCAGTATTATACAGAATCGTAACAACTTATAGCTTCAATTAAAATAATTCACATTGGGATATTAGAAGTTTGTTCTATAGAAATTTAGTGTCGATAGAAATATGAACCAGTCTTGATGTGTCAGTTCGTTCAAAGAAAATCATTGTATTTTCATGCATATAAGCTGAACTCACCTTCTTCAGACGAATTTAACTGATAATATTCAGAATGACGACATAGTAACAACTTTGTTTTTTATGTATAATATTATGCATTTGGATAATAGAAGTGTCTCATAAATTTCATATCGTTTGCAATATGGGCAGGTTTGAAAATCTCAATTCATTCAATGAAAACTTCGATTTCTTAGGATTCAATTCATTTCATTTGGAGCTTACAATTGAATAGCGCAGTCGTGCATCATCCAATTTTTTTCCATTTAGCTCGAAATTATATATTTTTACGCAGAAGGCAACCAATTGGATAATAGCGATACGGTTAGCTAACCATAAGCATATTCGGAAAAGAAGAAGCAGACATGGAAATCATCTTAAATACGAGTATCATTTGTTTGAAAAAGGCCCTTATACTTTTATACCTCTTTTACTCTTCTTCCGACAAAAAAGTGAAAATTACCGATCGAGATTCGAACTCGCACTCGTGTATATAACTTTAAAGCTTATAATTGAATAGTGCATGCTATGCACGTTTAAGCTCGCAGTGTATACTTTCATACAAATATCCACTTGCTCAAAAATGACTTGACCAGCCTCATTCTCTTCCGAAAAGCGAAAGGTACCGGCTGGGATTTGAACTCGTACGCCTGCCTATACTCTGGCAAAAACAAGCAAGCAAAAACCCTATACACGTGTCACTCCAGTCCACGCAAACCAATACTCGTACATCGAACGTTTCCAAACATCGCAACCAATCTCACTGCCTCACAATCCCGGTAGCCGCTCATTACCTCCTCTCCACTTAACATTTCACTTCTAATCTACTTTTCGTGCTCAGACTCCACCGTGACTCACTCGTCCCAACGAAACCTTTCCACGGAGCTACTCCGCTTTAGTTCATTGACACTTCCGCGAAAAGAAAAAAAAAAGCCAAGTGTGCCCTCCTAGATCCTCCTCCAGGTTTATACACCCCGCGCAAACAACAATCATCCGAGAACCGCGCGCGTAACGGTGAATTCCCGCGGCAAACGGCGGCGCGGGCTACAAAAAGTAGAATGGGAATGAGGTGGTACAGGCGAGAGAGCGCCGCTCTTTGTGGCCTGTATGTGTATATATATATATATATATATATATATATATATATATATATATATATATATATATATATATATATATATATATATATATATATATATATATATATATATATATATATATAATGTACGGAGCGACGCCGCACTGCAGCGCAGCACGATTCGAGGTCGTCTGCACCTTCACCTGCTGTGCATGTGTGAAGGTGCATGCGTGTATGTGTGTGTGTATGTGGACTTGTCGTTTGCCGGTGTGTAGGAAGCTTGTAGGTGCTCGGAGGTTTCTGAATCCTGACAAAGGAGGGAAGTGCAAAATGTAGGGGTGAAGTGCGGGATTTTTTTAATAATATTGAGATGGACGATGGCCACAGTGGACTACGGGTTTTTAAGGTTAGATCCTTAATGATGAAATCTTCTTAACCTATATAATTATTTGGGTCACAGGAAACATGAATTGTAAGCAAAATTTTTATCACGTTAACCGGACGTACTTTCTTTTTTAAATTATTGATTTTTGTTATCTAAACAGTTAAGTAGTTGCGTCGTTAGGGACTTTTACCTGGAAATTTGTGGGCAGTGTCCTTGATGCTCTGAAAACGTTCAAAATTGTAATCTCCAGTATTTCAGGAACGGGACTAACAAAGCGTTGGAAAAGAACTGAAAAAAATCAAGGATTATTTGTGGTAAAGTTCTGATCGATTTTTGCAATAAATATTTATTTTTAAGTTTTTGATTTCTTTAGAGTTATATTGGGCATAAGATAACTTTTAATCGCTTTTAATACAAGCTTATGATATATGGAATAGTCCACTTTGATCTGATTCACATATTTATCTTGCAGATTATTATTATGATTATTATTATTATTATTAATATTTAAATAATTAAATTATAAAAAAGAAAAAAAAGAAAACTAAGTCTTTGCAGGGTTAATAAACTCCGTGATATCGACGAATAACTACATCTACTTTCGTTATTACTAGGATCTGCACACAAATTTACAGTAAAGGTGCCTCACTATTTGGAGTGAATTGAATTTATCTTTTTTGAAAGTAATATTCACCCGGTTGATAAGTAAACAAAACATTTAATTAAAATTAATAATTAAAATGATTATTCTGCAAAGTAGTAAGCGATTCTCATCCAATTACCTATTATGCTATAAGCAATCGCAAATATAATAATTTTCATTGTTTAATAATCTATCACTCGCTCCTTATAGATTAAGTTTGTGCTATGAAATATGCTTTAAAAAATACAAAAACTTGAAATGTGGGGCCCTCAGACGTTAAGCATTTTCTTTATTCTGAAGTTAGGTAAGCTTTTATTAGACACAAAGTAATCTTTATTGCAGCATTTAAAAACAAATGATAAAGTTTTTCACTTAAGTTTTTGCGAAGTAATTTGTGTCATGGTGGGTTACTCAGCAACCCATGTTTTGAGTTTTTATGATTCGTAATTATTTTAAGTATGACCTTCGCTGTTCATTATTTGCAGATTTACGCACCTGCTGATAATCGATTGATAAAAAAATAAAATTTTGCAAACTTTTGTATATTTGCACCGTATTGGTACTTCTTAATATCGTAACGCCCAGGCATAGAACTCGCTGAGTAAAACTTCTGTAAAGTATTTTGAAAATGTGTTTCGGTCATCTTTGACTGTTTTTTTTTGCAATATTTTTTTTTCAATTTTTTAGTTTTCTCGATTTCTATGCGGTGAAAAATAGCTTAGACGTATTTATCTTATAGAATTTTGCAGAAAAACGAAGAAAATTTATGTTGCTCAAGAGCAACGCTGGGCATTAGCGCGTTAAGAACATTTTAAAATATTTCTTAAAATATTTCCAGATGTATTGTTCATTTGTTTGAAGCTCTGTCAACTAACTTATAGAAGGAGAATATTATCAATTCGACCTGTAATTTTTTAAAAACAGATATGAAATTCATCAAATTTTGAGTCCACTATATTAGAATTTTTAAGATCTGATAATTAGATTCGTAAATGCAGTGACTATCAAATTTGATCCAGAATAAAATGTCTTTACTCAAAAGGTTAAGAGTTTTCTTGTAGTACTTTGTACCACCAATAAAATATTCTTAAATACATTTATGCTAATATAATTAATATATTGAATTATATTGCTTTTTAAAGATATATTTATCAATAGAAATCGTATTTTATTTTGAAAACAAAATTGAAAAAGACTTACTTGACCCTAATAACTTATAAAAAAAGATAAGCAGATAGATTCTATCTAACATAAAAAGGTGTAGGCTGCAAAAACCAAAATGCTTTTTACGACTCGCTTTGCCCTAGTCTCCCCTACAGGTAATATTTTTTTGCAGCTTCATACGATTGTAGAGAATCGTTAAAATAGTAAAAACTTGATTGGTCTTCACAATCCAGTTACCTCGGCAGTTACTCTACAGTAAAAAATTGCCTATACTTTCGGTCGTTCAACGATCCATAGACCAATGACCCTTTTCAAGGCAAATAATTACTTTACACTTATAAAACACGGGTAGTCAAATTCAAATTTCATTTCATGCTCTACCGCCATGATTTAGCTACCGTGTGTAAAAATTGCGGGGGCTATAACGTTAACGCTAAACTTTGCAGCTTATTTGAAATCGTTCATCAAATAAGAACAATATGTAGAAATATCAAATATTTCTAATTAACACATAACAGAACATCGCCTCATTGTTTCTCATTCTACTGTTGCGTCGCACGTCACATATCTGCGAAAGGAAAATGAAGAAAAAAAGAAACGGATGAGCGTCATCGACAACTTATTCGAGAGCGTATCCGCGTGTGCACCTACGTGTATACGCTATATACGTATTGTGTAAACGTAAAAGGATGTCGCGCAAGGTCACTTCAATTTTCATTTGATAAAATTAAAATGAATTAGCGCGCTCAATCTTTCACTTTTCTATTTATATGAATTCTAATACATCTCAGCTTGATATTGTCGACCTATTTCGACGGGTAATTACGTTATTATTTTTTTTTTGTTACATATACGAATATGCTACTGAGAAAAGAACTGTTTGGTGACTGGTTATATGCTGAGCTTTATAGTAATTTACTCGCACAATGTTTTTGGGGGTATTAGGATTATTTTTAAATAAAATGAAGGCTATTTTGTTGTAATACTAAAAAACACTCGTAAGAACAAGTATTTAGTGCTGCAACTTAAAAATTAAAAATGGAATTAAAGTTTCTATGTTTAGTTAGGAAAATAGTATAATTAATACTATTATTTTTAGTTAAACGTTACTCAAATTTCTTAGTATATTGTGAGGAAAGAAATTTGCAATTAGTTTTATGGTGATTGTCGTGGTAGCCAGGCTGCCACAACTTGGACTTACATACTATGTAACTTGCTATACTCCAACAAGTACAATAATTATTGTCATTACGTTAAGCAATTGTTGATGTAACAGGTACTGTAGAGTATTTTCCACTTGTTACTCGAAAATTCTTTTTTTAATGACGTTGCACTAGAATATCTACTAGTCTTTTTAGTAACAGATATACTCGATCTAACAAATACAAAAATTGGTTACATGTATAAATAATTCACTGCAACTTTTAGATTTCATCGTACTCCAACTAATTACATCCACTTCAAGCCACTCTATCGAGACAGCGAGTGCATACCATCTTTCCTCCCAAATACTCCTCCTCCAGCATCACGATCCCGCATTTTCCAGTCTTACGACGCAACATCATCATCACACTCCAGCAGCATTGTTTCTTCATTCGGTTTTCGCCTCCTTGTTGCCATAGCTATGTACAAGCCGTTATACTTTCATCGCGCGGACCGCGTCTGCGCAAGCGCCGCGGATTGTTGCTCGAATCGATTGCTCGTCTGCGATTGGTCGAGGAGCCGCCGCGGCTCTTTCGCAGCAACGAAAAGCCTGTTGGCGTTGGGCAGGTGCTTATTCGTACAAATTGAAGGTTCGGAGGTGTTCGGAGGCTAGAGGATTTCGAAATGTTGGCCTGGTGTTGGTGACATCGGTGATCGGAATGAAGGTGTAAGATGACGCAGAGTTCATCTGGTGCAAGTTGTTAGTTCGAAAGAAACTTGGTTGGAGGGTGAAAAGGTGGTAGAGGTAGCTCCTGTACGAAGGACCGAAATATGAGAACGCTTTAGAGAACTCCAAATTCTTTTTTTCAATACACTTAGGTATATAATTTTAAAGTATTTATTAATTGTTGTTCTCGAAGTAAATTATACTGGGGAAAAAATGAACTTTTTAACTTAAAAAATTATCTATGTATCGTCTTACATATCAATTTGACTTGGTATTCTAACTACGTAATTTTAGATAGGTATGCCAACTAAGGGTTATCAAAGTTTTCAAAAGATATATAAAATTAAACTTTTATATCAGCTGTTCTGAACCGTAGTGGAGCATAGGGAGAAATGAAATGCTAGAATCGCTGTTTCAAATACAATACAAAAGCAATTAAAAAAAATAAATCTGCCTTAATTAAAAAAGGAGAATCTTCTTTTTCAGCGTGGACTACGAAGAGAGACATAAACAAAATAATTGTAGCTTTTATAACCTGGGTAGAATAGATAGAAATAATGAAAATTATAACAACCTTTTATTTTAGGTAGAATGAAGAAATAATTTAATGGCTGAATATCAGTACATTATTATTCTCTATTATTATAGTACTATTATTATTCTCTTTTATGAAGAAGTCCATTTAATAAATGTTGCACGTGTTCATGATCGATTCCAAATTCACGACACAATGCCAACATGCATATTTAATTTCATTGTTGGCTGTAATAATTTAGTACAAAATTAATCTACTATTCTAGTTAAATTGTTCAAATTACCATCAGTTGATTGTCATGAATGTTGTAAAGATATTAAGCGTTTACAAAATTTAACTAACAACCTGATTTCGATTAACTTATTTATCCTCCTCGTAAATTTTAATATGATACGCTCAACATTTAAAAGATACGTATAAATACTTTTTAAACAGAGTCTTTTTCTTGACTTTCAGATTGGTAACTCAGCCTAAAATTTTGCGTAACAATAGCTAATAAATACAAATTTCAATCCATTCTTCTCGTGCAGGAGGCACCTTAAATTTCATACGTTTCTGCTCTGGATTGTAAAGTTTTCAAGTAAAGTGCCAACGCCAGTTGCCTTGATACACATTCATCGTGTAAAGTGTAACTCGCGTTGGCGGGCACGCGGTTGCACTTCAGCAACAACGCGGACAATCAGCTGACGCAACGTTCAGTCTCGTAAACCGCGCTCATATATACAAATTTAATTGTGTTTATTCGAATTTTATTGTTTATCGACTGCGCTCGGATGATTCATTCGGGTAAAATTAGAAAAAATTGTTGTCCATTAATTGAGCACTTTTATAAATAGAGATAAAAGTAACGTTTTATACAATTGCGCAGAAGACGACTCAGTTACGAAATTATGTTGCAATTCTGTCTTAATTATATATAAGTCGATTAAGATTATTGGGTAAGGAAATAATTTATGGCTAATATTTAATTTTACGAAAATGTTCAACTGAAATCGACAAAATAAATCTCTTGTATCTGCGTGAGATACGTAAGAAAAATAAGGACTGGAAATAGTAATGCTAGAAATGCTTTGAAGTTGTGTAAAAAAGAAGTATTACTATACATAAAATAAATAATTAGTAAAATTACTCTTTTCTTACAGAACTCTGTGTCAAAGAGACGTGATTAGTTATAGTGACTGGATGAATCGCGATACCCTATAAAATGGCAACATGACGTTTCAAGTGAGATTATGAAATAAAAAGTAACATGTGGAAATTTGCGTAAAATCCATTTGACAGTTAATAGAATGTTCGTGAAATTTTATCTAAATGCATGGAAAATATCACGAGATATATTACGTCGAATTCTCTTAATTAACTTAATAGCTCAATAATTATTGTTCGGGAGATGTTACGTGATTTTTTAACTAGAGCATACTAACACAATAACTAAAATTGCAATTAAACTTATTTCGTTTCGTTCTGAAAACTGTATAAATAAACTGTAAATATATTGATAAAACCGAAATTTCTTCACTGCTTGTATAGCCAATACAATGTTTATTTATCGGAACTAACAATTTGGTTATGTTTAGTTATGTATCACCCAATGCCGATAATGGCATTGAATAAAGGGCAATGCATCTCTCGGTTGATTACGTGACTATGTACCACTTAAAATTGCCGTAATGGACCTGGTAGAAATGTAAGTGGAAAATTCACTAGAAATTAGCTATTTTTTGGTCAAATTAGCTAATTTATCGTTAAAACTGACATGCCTTTTAGGTAATTTCTAGCTAATATAAAAAATAACAAGATACTATTATATGTGACTAATATTCGTTACATCAAAATTAATCGAGAACGTTTATAAATTAATCGGCCTGTATTGCTCTCAATACCTAAATAGATTGGTATAACATCTGACTATAAATTCATCAAATGATATTGTCTTTTGAGGTTATAACGCCAATACTAAACAATCGTACCGTTACCATTTAGCGGTTACCAACCGATAAAAATATTTCTGCTTTGCGTGTACGTCTATTTTCCACTGAGCTTTTAATTAAAATGTTAACTAATTATTTTCGTAATAATTATTAACCTAACCAGCTGAATCTTGCTGAAGAATTCAATAAGAATTTCCAACCTTTTACTCAAAACAGAAACAAATCAATTCATAATTTCTTTAAATCCAGACTCTATAGTCTGTCTATAGTTCCCTATTTCCGCCAGGGTATAGGTTACACCCGAGTGCATCTGATTCACGCATAACCGCGGGCTGTCGCAGACGCGTCTCAATGTCGTTGTACCGTAAAAGGACGCTTCCTCCCCCACGTGACTTGCATTGTGCGCGTGCGAAACGTGTTTGCGCTCGCGTCGTGTATACGTCGAACACAATGTGAGAGGCCCGATAGAAAGTGCTCGGCAAATACGGAAAAGCTTATCAATATATATTGCTTAGATGATAAGGGTCGTTGTCGTTATAAACGAGCCTATATTATCAGTTTGTCGACGATAAGGGGGCGGCGGATAATCGGAAAAGCGCTGCGCGTGTTGCAACGCCACCTCGTAAGTTTCAACAAAAAAAAAATTTGAATGATTCAGTGTTTATCTTTGTTTGGATCAACGCGTGACATGTTTTATTTATTTATTTATTTAGTCGGTGACAGCTAGAGATAATATAATGTGGTATATTACTTTCTGTAAATGTCTTTACATGCTCTTAAATTTGTTAATTAAAAATCAAAGTAATTGAAACTCTTACAAATTAAACTTGAAAAATAGTATAGATTTATTTGGTCGTAGTGAATCTTAGTGCATTTAGTTGATAACTATTAAATTTTTTTATTTTTGCTGTGATCAACATATTGTCAATCCTTATTCTATTTTTCTCTTGGAATTTCTGGTCCAGAGGTTTAATTGTTAATTTGGCAATTCATTCTAGTAAAGTGTCACTTGATAAAAAGGAATTGTTATGAGAACAACTTGAATTTTGTTATGAGAAATCTAATTATTTATTAACTATTAACAAATCTTATTTGACATACCGATATCTTAAACAATTGATCATCGAATTGCACGTAGTCGCATAAAGGTTAGTTTTAAACATGCAGTAAAAATAATAGTATAAATGAGCTTAAAATTAAACTTTGATGCTGAATTAGACATAGACATAATTAAAAGGCACGAAGAGGAACTTATTTTCCTATACGTGCTGTGAATAAATAATCTCATTTTTAAAGGAAATTTATTTTTGTACAAAAATGATAAACAATGAATGATTTATTAACTATTAACAAATCATTTTCTTGGTTCAATAAAATACAAGCAAATAAATAATTTAGTAATTATAATGCGCACTTTTATTTCGCCACATTCCAGTCAACCATTTATTAATAGTTAATACATTTTATTAACAATAACAATTCTTTATCTCAAGTGAATGGCTTCTTTTTTCAATACTCCTGTATTCGAACCTCGTGTCAGTAAACTTTTAAATACAACAAATAATAAATATTATAATTTATTATAAATCAATTTTTCATGTCAAAGAATATATCCGTACGAAATTCCAGTCAATTTTTATTATTTTAAAGTTTGTTATGTAGTTTTGATACTTTCTTTTTAATACCATGTGACGAATTGAAAGGAGAAACTATTAATATGGGTAACTCAGCTCCAGTAATTGAACAAGTCTCGGGAAATATCTGAAACCTTGGGAAAAATTAGATGAAACCACGATCAAGCATAGATTTTCATTCCCAGAAGCTAGTCCATACAATAACGAAATAATATTAATCCAAAGATTGTAGATTCCACTTTAAGTCATCACTACACAAGCCAAAAGTTGATGTTATCTTCTTATATTACAAATTTTTTTCATGTAATTGCATTAAACAGCGTGAAAATACTCTTTCTCTATACCATTCACATTTCACATATTACAAAGAAATTCATGTATATAATATTAAAATTCTTATTCTTCATTTCTGCTCTGACACCCACAGTTGGTCACAATCATCACCCTGCCGCCATCGATATTCTCCCAGCAATTATAAAATCATCATCGGAATTAAATAACGATGCGCCTCGTTTCCGGGAAAGTCAAGAAATCGTGCCGCGGTTGCGACCTCCCGCTTCACACCATCAAAGTGTTCTTCTTTCCCCGCGGAGACACGTCGTGCAGCAGCAGCAGCAGCAGCAGCAGCAGCAGCAGCTTCTACTATTTTTTGTCGATTCCCCCCGCGCAGACTTCAGCTGCTTGCTTGCCGCATATACATCGAAGAGTTTCGTGACCCGCTTTCGTGCGGGCGCAACTACACTCTTCTCTTTCTCTCCCTCTTTCTCTCCCCCTCTTTCTCTCTCTCCTAAGTCTTAATATGAAAAAGCCCCCCGGGTTCTTTGACACCGCGCGAGCGTTCTGTTGTTCTCTCGCATCGCTCTCCTTTTTTCGACTTTCTTTGTGGGTGCGCGAGGTGTATGCGAGTGCCTCGTATAGCCCTGTAATGTTGAAGAAGGTCACGTGAGATGTCACGTGATGGATAATGTGGAACAATAGATCGGATGTGAAAGTTAGCTGCAAATTTTGTTGGCCGGTTTGGTGTGCACTCTTTTGGGGGATTGTGTTAAAAGTCACGAGAGCTGTAACGTGAGTTTTTATGCGAGAATTTGACGCAAGATGTCACGTGACATTTTATATGAAGGTTCGGAAGGTTCTTATGAATTGTCGAGTGGATGTTCCTGGAATTTTTTTTGAGTAATATTTTGTTTGATAATGTTACGGGAGATGCCTTGAATCTTTTCTCGAAAAGTCACGCAAGATATCACCGAGCGCTGCCGAACTTTAATCTTTTTATTTTAATTTTGTTTCAAGTATTTATATGTTTATCATCTTCAACTATAGTTATGCCTTGCTCTATTAAAAAGAATCGCGTGATATCGTATAACATCTCGTGTGAGATTATGAAACAAAAAATCTGGTGTAAAAATTGCAGTAAATTTAAATTAACAGTTAATGAAAATCATTTTTAGTTTTTTTTAGTCACACGAGCGATCTTACGTGAGTATTTAACATAAGATATCATGTAACATTTTATGTGACTAAAACAAATTTTAGATAATTTTTATGAATTGACGTACATATAGATTTTCTTATGAATTTTCATACGTAATCTTTCTATTTCATACCATGCGAGATGTCACGTGGCATCTCACATAATTGTTTTAGTAATCAAGTATTTGTATGCGTATTTAACTTACAGGAATTTTCAAATTATTAAAATAACAAAAAAATAAACATTATTGAAAGATTTATATGAGTGTTTTCGTAGAATTGCAACGAGATAAGTTTCTAAGGATAAACGTGACGGTAATCTGCGATCTTTGCCTTTGATACCTGTATGCGTCGATTAATAATTCTAAATCTAAATTTAATAATGATTGAATCGATGATGATAAGCTAGATATAAAGATAATTAATTCGTGGCGTGAGAAGTAACGAAGTTTTCCGATAGGTTCATTTCAAATTTATTATTCATTTATTATACATATTTATTATATATAAATTGAAAGCAATTTCAAGTAATATTTGATGTTTTCTAAGTAAAATATTGAGCTTCCTATAATAATTTTACAGCTCACTAATTTATAAGTAAACTTTATAGATTTATAAAATAAATTTTTCTTTATGTAACCATAAAATGTGCAATACAAGTCAGGAGTAAAATTATCACGACTACAATGTCATACCTCATTGATCTCTGGAGGTCTATGATTAACTTTTAACATTAACGCAGTAGTTTCCATTGTCGCTGTCGCTATCAGATTTATTGTCCGACTCACTTTTTATGATTTTTACAGTGTCTAATATTCCTGCAGAATATTAATTAAAATTATATTATCACCATTGAAATTATCTTCCTTTGTTGTTACCTTTTCACTATCGATTTTCTTTTGTTCTTCGAATCTTTGTATTTGAGTAGTACACTAGGAATTATTTTTTTCTTTTTTGCTGGGGCGTGCAAAAACTCTTATATACTAATTTTCATGAAAACACGATGTCTAGAAAAATTCGGTATATAAGGGTTTTTGGGGACACTCATCCCGAATCTGCTGTTAGATTTTCAAAATTCTAAGATGTCGGAATGAAGAAATAATACAGATTCAAAACCAGAAAGAAAATTTACTGTTCGAGCCCCTTTTCGTTCAACCATATTTAGACTCTTCGCTATCTCATTTATGGTATTGAGTATACAAAATTTTTAAAGAAATCCATAGCAACAGTCAATATTTCTAGGGATATATTAATAAGTTTCTTTCTTTTATTTTTCTCATAACCAACAATGTTGTCCAATTAATGTCTTTTAAATAGCTTGGAGAGTGCACTCCAAAAAATGTTTGAAAATCATCGAAATAAGCGTTTCATCAATGCTCATAAATGATCAAGCAATCAATCTCTTTTCGAGTCTGCACAAGAGTGCAATCGTCAATAAATAGCGAATAAATGAAATCTGTTTCATCCAAGGGTGCTTTATTATATAATATCATGACGTCACGTAATATGTAGTATACCCATAATACCTATAAATATCGAGAATTCATAAATTTTGGACATCTATCTGTAACTTTCGAATTTATCGTTTACAAAAGAAAATACTACCTATTTTTTTCTCTTATTCCACCTTAATACCTCTAAAAACCTCAATTTTCCATATTTCACTCAGCATTCAAAATCCCATATACACTCCTAAAACCAGCGCATATGTATCCTCCGCGGGTTTGCTGCCCACCAACGTCGCGTATCCATAATACACACACGCGCGTCCGACCGAGACACTCAACCTCACGCATCACGCACATATGCCTCTTTTTGCCATTGTTCCCTTCACGCGCCGCGTGCTCGCATGCACGCGAGGATCGACGATACGTATATACGTACGTACGTACATACGTACATACGTACATGTACGTGCGTACTTTGCTGGAGAGGCGTCGTGTGTGCAAGTGTAGTAACGACCGAAAGGGGATACAGGCAGGGGAGCAGTGCATGCAGGGTAAAGCCCTGCGAGTATTGCTCGAGGTTATCGTCACGTCTTCGCATGTAGCATGAAAAGTTCTGCCTGCCTACTTCCTGTAGCAGGGGAAAAATGAATTTAATGATTGTGGGATGGATGGATCGATGCGTTTTGTGTGGAATTGATTTTTTGCTGGTTGGGCGTGCGATGATGATGGTTGTGGGTGAGCATTCGAATGCTTGAGATGATGCAGAGTATCATTTTTGCAAAGAAGTCATTTTGTTATATGCAGCAATATTTTAAGTATATAGTTGCAAGAATGGATAATAATTAGATACGATACTTTTGCCGAAAGTATGTAGGTATACAAAAAGAAATGTCGCTACTTATCTGCTTGTTCAAAAAAGGCTTTAAATTAATCTACGTTTAATCCATCATTAACAGATAACATATGATATCATTCGGATGTTACCATACTATTTCAGTCAACCTTTAACACCATACTATAGGTCTAAAATAACCATTGAAAATTTGATCGCTCATATCTTAGCATGAATATGATCTTATAATGAATCAAGCTAAACTTATCAATCAAATCAAATCAAATTAAACTTATTTGTATTTTATCGATAGCTCATAATTTTGAATATAAAAGAGCAACTAAATCGTACAACTACCAATGTGTTGTTTAAGAGTAAAAGCTTGTTTCAATTCGTTGCAAGCACTGAGGTGCAAATTCGCACCCTACAAAATGTTAAGTTCGGGCTATTTAGAAATCCATAGGAGCAACGATCCTCCATTACGTTAAATATGTCAGATAGCAAGGCCTGGAGATCAGTTCGATCACAACACTTTTTGAGAGGCATAATAGCAAGCATTGAAAGGAAATTCCTATTCGCACCTGCGTGCTTGTAGTGGGTATACGGGAACGGAGTTACATCTAGATAGTTTTATATAGATACAATCCAATTCAGTAAAAGGACTTTATAACAGGAGTAGGGGTTATACAAAAGTAATTTGAAAATGTTTTCTGGACGTTTCGCAGAGGTTTTTAAATACAAAATTATCTTCTATCTTATTACATACACCTGCATCTTTTTTAAAGATATCGATTTTGTTCATGACTATACATATACCTATACTATTCTTCTATTCGCTGTTATAAATAAGAAATGTGTAACAGTAAAATTTTAACGAGAAGGCCGTAAGTCGATAACGATTCTTGTTATGCACTGACAATAAGCTCTGCTTATCTAATTCTGAATGCTCGGTTCTATTTCCGAGCGATACTTTGATCATTCGATCCGCTTTATAGAACAAGACGTCCCGGATGAAATTACATACGCCTGCACTGATTCGTTAAGGGATCATACACTTTATTTCATGAAATTCCTCATGTAACTTATTAAATAAATAAACAAGTATGCAGAGAGAATTTTCTTATAATAATTGTAAAAAATGCGGTTGGATTTTATTGACAATCAAATGAATTTTATCGTACTCCACGGTAAAATATATCTACTTTACCGTACTATGAAAACTAGCAAAAAAAGAAGTATGTGAAGTTATATAATAAGAGATAACATGGTTAACTATGATATAAAATATTTCATAGAAATGCGAATTTACTTCCGTTTGTTATTGCAGCATCGTTATTACTCATATACACGGTTAAAAAAAAGGAAATGTATTTACAACTACCACAGCAAAATTACAAATCAATTTACTACATTGAATTAAGTAAAATTACTGTACGAATTGTGAAATTACTATCAAACAATACATTACAATTTCACTAACATATATAGTTTTAAATTTACTACATTGAAAATAGGTCGGACTATTACCATTCTCTATATATGAAATTTACTAGCGCATTAGTCAAAATATTAACACTGAATGTAGTACCTACCATCGCAATTTTTGTAATAAATCGTAAGCATTCGCCATAAAACACGGTAATTTTCATTAGATTTGTTTGATAATCTATTGTAGAACTATTATTATTCATCTTTGAAAATCTTACGCAAAACATCCCTTGACATATTCTCTAGAATTGTCAAGAATGGCTTATAAGTTCTAAAATAAATCTTCCCGTCAAAAGTAGTATTTATCATTTTGCTTCCATAACACCACGAGATACATCACCTGATCATTCATATAACCCTCAGTATGCAAAGACCATTTCACCCAAACATTACACATTCCTCCCATACCCCAGCAAAGTCCAAACTCCAACAAAGAAAAAAATCACCTCCTGCAACTCGATTCTCCTCGGTTCGCCTTGCACGCATATTACCATCGCAACGGGCCGCAAAACAATGCTGCCATTGCGCAAGGCGTCATGTCATCCTCTGCACGCATAGCGCACCGGAAATTGCGAGCCAGCGAGCATCGTCATTGCCATTGACTTTGGCTGCACTGCACTCTTGCGCATCTCTCGCGACAAGTGCAACAATGCGTGCACACAACAACAGCCGGCGGCATGCAGCTTCTCACCGAATGCGCGTGCATGTATATCTACATTGGTGTGTATCGGGAAGCTGTAGAGCTATGGAGGTATATACAGAAAGCTGCAGCACGGCCTTGTGCGAACGGCGGTAATTGAGAGCAAGCGCGTGGACATGGCGAAGCGCTCGTTGCTAGCTGCTTGCCTACTCTGCTCTGCCCTCTGCATCAATTGCCTGGGCTATTAGGTGCGTAGGCGAGGAGCGCGGTGCTATAGCTCGACACGAACGAGTCGCCCTATTTTCGGAGTTTTATAAGCCCTTTGTACGTTAGGCTTGATGAGCGCGTGTGAAGCAGTTGTTTGGAGAGAAATAAAATGTAAGAATGGATGGTGCTTCAGAACTAGGGTGTGGCGTTTCGAACAGTTGAAAACTACTTATAAAAATACGTATTAGCTTCTTTGAAAGCTGTTATGATCTATGTGATATATACGTATAAGAAACTCTGTTGAACACGTGATTTGGAGCCCAGCTGGATCAAGCTGGACCTAGGTCACACTTTCAATAGACATTTTCAAACATTTATTTTGGATATAACCAACGTGCGTTTCAGTATATTAAACTATTTATTTTTCTTTGTGTGTACAAAAACTTGAGAGAAATAATTCCTGGTAGAAATGAAACGGTTAAACTGAGTAGTTTTTCGGCAGTTTTCATGGTTTTAGATGTAGTAGTTTCTACTTAAATAGTAACTTCCTCTAGCATAGAATTAGCATTTTATTAGCAGTTTTTGCTAAGAATTTTTATAGCAACTTGAACGGAGATTTTTCAAACAGAGAAATTTGCTTTGCTTGCCACTACTACAATAATTAAATCACGTGACATCTCACAAAAATTTATGAAACGAAAAATTTTGCATTAATTATGTGACAAAATTTATTTAACAACTCATAAATATTTGTTAGTTATAATTACATGGTTATTAGTTATTATCACTTTTTAATAGGCTCTAACACACTTAATATTTTGTTTTTATTCCTTATTAAAGAAATGTTTGCAATTGTGACACTGAAAACCGTCATGCAGAAACTTAATGCATAATAGAGGGTCAATGGAAAGGGTAGGGGCGCGTAAGGGAAAAAGTAAGAGAAGTGGAGAAAGCAGTGGGGGTAATGGAGCACGTAGAGGAATGATTTCCTTAACAAACGAATGATATGAGCGTCACGTAGAAAATTGAGATAATATACTATGACGTAGTGCTTTGATGGTATATGGAGAAGAGATGGTGAGGGTAGGAACTTAAGGGGGAAAAAGAGAAGGATAGGGTAAATGAGGAATGATAAAATAAGAACGTAGAGGGGCAAAGAGAATAAACAAATGTGCACATACGCTTGTAATGAATAAATCGTTGAACCGATGAAGTTTACAACAATGTCATTGCAATGGCGTCGATGTTTTGGGGATATATAGCACTAGCGAGATTGAGAAAGAAAAAAGCCATCATTGCACCTATGTTCTAGTATTTTATCTAATTGTTGGTATCAGTATAATTCAACATAAGTGCTTGGTTCGTTAAAATTAGCAAGAACATTAGTTGTAATAACTATTGTAACTATCATTAATCCATGAAAAAATCGTTAAACCAAGAAATCCAAAAAAATACATTAGTTGCAGTAACTATTTTTGCTAGTTATCTCAACCATAATAAAATAGTAACTCTTACAACAGAAACATGATCGCTACAACTACTTTTCATTCTTTAAAGTTACTAAGCGTGATTATAGGGATCTTTATATAACCAATCCGTTGGTAAGCATAACCAATCATTTTTTTCCCGTGTATTATACAAAATTCAAAATGTTCATTGAATCTCGAATGCGCTAAAATTAGAAAGAAGTGTCGGTATAATTGCCGCCATTCAGCCCCAAGACAATCATTCATTCAGAGCATCCAATTTTCGCGCTCGCTCGTCCGTAGAAACTGTGCTAACGAAATATCTGTTATGGCGCTGAATTCCATTCATTCGTTCGCGCGATGCGCGACCGTGAGACGGACACAATGCGTCAGCGCGTAGAGCAACAACCATCCGCCGGAAGTTTGAAGAAAACTGGTGTATGATGTGCGCGGTAGCGACGGTGGCAGCGATTCTCGCTATCTGCTTGCACGCGGAAGCGCTGTCGAATTTTTCTTCTGTATATGTTCAGCGTGTGTACAATTATGATGTTCAGCCTCCTTCTCGATGTGCAGTGGCACTTTGCGTTTGTAATATAAGATTGTGAATCGTCCGGTGACAAGATTGTTTTGTACTTTCCTGTATAGTTCTGTGATAATGAGTTATCGTGGTTTGTTTTAATTGAGCTAATTGTAGAAGCATGCAGATAAAATTTAAAATTAGTGGATGAATTTCTTAAATAAGGTATTTTAGTATGATTTTTAAAGGTATAAAACCTATACCGAGTTAAAAATAGTACTATAGTCTTTATTACTAATACTTTAAGATTGTGATTCTGAAACTGATAGCAGAGCCTTCGTCAAGCTGAATGAATAATTTTAAAAATTAAAAATCTACCTATATTAATATTAGTAAGGATTTTCAATATTATTTTCTCACTCAAAAATTGAAGAATGTTTTTACATCGGTTTCCTGTATAATATACACTGTTACGTCAATGTATTCTACTAGTTTCAGTGTCATCAAGGTTTCAGTATAATCACTTAGATTGTCCTTATAACCAAATAGTTTATTTTAATAATATAGGTAGTACGATAAATTAGTCTCCATCTCTAAGACTGTTAAAGACAATAAACCCGCATAGAACCAGAATGGATTCTGGGTAAACTTCAGGCCTATTTTCGTTAAATAAATAACGAATAAAGCGCAAATGTGAGTGTGAGAGTTTTCGAAGCCACGGATTTTGAATCTATATGCTGGGTGCATGTAGACTTTAGCCTCCCCGGTTAGGGTAATAATGAATCATTTGGGAGAAAAATATTAATAGATAGATGCGGTGTTGTACACAAAATTGATAAAATAATACCTTTTAGTTTCTTATGAAACAATTTATCGGAGATTTGAGCACGTTTCAGATTAAAATTAGAATATTTATGGACTAAAGCGGATTGTTTACTTTTCATCCAAATGAGTCGTTTTTTCTCTATCTGGGAGCGCTGAAGTCTACGCGCATCCAGCCCATAGAGTCAACATTTCGAAAAACACAATGGGTGCGTCTACATAAGCATGTCAGAACCTCATGCTGGCATGAATAGAATTTGGGGTAACTACTTCCGTTGAATCACATGTGCGATTGGTTAATTCCGCTATATTGGACAAATGTTGGCCCCGATTCAATGGAAATGATTACCCTCACTCTATCTCCTCATGCCAGTATGAGATTCTGGGCATCCTTAATAAGACGCACCCAGTGGGGTAGGTATATATGGGATGTATAATTGAAAAATCAAATTAAACCACTCTGAAGGTATTACTGTAGGAATTTAACCCTCAAATTCATCAGCAGGAACGTACATTCAAATTTCCCGTCAAATCGTTTACATTCCTGACCTCAAATCTTTCACCGATATATAAATCACTAACACTAAAAACCTTTCGCATATCTCTATCTCATCACGAAATTTCGTTCAAATGCCATTAATACACCGTAATAATATTTATATCTTGAAACTTCTTACAGTGGTAGACAATTACAAAACGAAGGACAAAAACATCTAGTCTTTTTACAATTTTCTTTATTGTCTTCATCATAGCAAAAATTTAAAAATTCTCCGTCAATAAAAGTGCCACAGACACCTCAATTTACAATCTTACAATTTTGTCATCATACACCCAACTAATCCACCCCCTCTCCGCTCTCTTCGTTTCAGGCATGATCCACCTCGAGAACGGCACACCGGTCCTCGCCGATCCGGCCACCGAGTGGCGCATGATCCTTCGGCACTACGGCGGCCTCGCGGGTCTGGGCCTCTCGGGCCTGCTCCTGGCCGCTCTATTGCCCTGCGTCGGCCTGTTCTTCTGCTGCTGCCGATGCGCCGGCCACTGCGGCGCCCGTAGCGAGCCCTTCGACAAGAAGCACGACCACTGTCGCAAGGTCGCCCTCAGCGTCGTGCTGATAGTCTTCGCCACGATACTGCTGTTCGGGGTGGTGTGCGCCTTCGTGACCAACGAGAGGATGCACGACGGGACGCGGGAGCTGCCGCAGGCCGCGCAGGTCAGCCTGTCGGACGTCAAGGTAAGGGAGAGTGTTGGGGAGGGGGGAAGTGAGCGTGTGTTTGGTTTTTTGTTAACGTCGCTATAAGGTAAAAGCACCAGCACCGGCACGGATCCAGTTCCTGATCATTTGATTACATTTATTTATATTTTGACTATAATGTATGTAACATTTGTTTTAAAAAAATAATTAGTAATAGTAAACTATTTCACAGTCATATATAGAAACTCTAAAAGTCACTAGTAAAATACATTTTTAAGATAAAAAATGTTAAAGTTGGACGTTGTAAAATATTCCTAAAACAAGATCGAGCCTTTATTACTCACATCCAAATGAGACTTACCTGTTACTTGATTGATTTTCTTATTATATTTTCAGTTACTAAACATCAAATTATGTCTATAATAAATTATTTCTTTTATATCTTAATTTGAAATAAGAGTTTTAAAATGCTTAAAGAAAAATGCAAAAACTATACTTATCGATCTAAGATTTTATATTTCACCCATCAAAGAGTGATCTTTTAACAAACAAATAAAACATCTTCATACACATAAAAAAATGAGATCAATCGCGATTTAATATATTCCCTCATAATAATAAAAATTGTAAAATCGGTGCACCATCACCTGTTCAGCTGTACTTGAAGACGACCAAGTCGCAGATCGACATCCTTCTGAAGACGAACTACGAGGAGTTGGAGCTGGCCCTGAATCAGATACTTCAGGCCAGCGGCAAGATCGTCACCGATCAGCTGGCCGAGTCCTCGCACGCCGTCAGTCTGATGAATCTGAATGACATCGTGACCGGACTGGACAGCATACGCAACGATCTCAAAATGATGAACGACATCACGAAGGAGCTCAGGAATAACGCCGCTCATCTTGAAATTCGTGAGTGTTTAGTCTGTCTTGGTAGAGAGAAATAGAGGGAATGTTTTTATCAGTATTGAATTTTGTATAAATTACACGACTCATCACATAATTTATCGTGTGAAATTTCTAGCCAGAACTAATTAAATAAGTCTTAATTCGGTCATTTGACCTAATAACCAAATAATCATTTAATTTTTTAATTCATATAAAAATTTCGCATGACATAATTATCTGACAATTCTCTCGATAATCATATGTTTAATCACGTCACAAATAACGTGATTAATAATACGATAAATCTGTGTTTAATTTCATAGCAAATCATGTGATTAAATCAAATGATTTTCAGTAAGCCGATGGTTATAAGATGCCTAATATCGCTGTGCATTCTACTAATCATTTCAAATGACAATATCAGGATTTTACGAATCTTCCGTTTGTCCTTTTGTTCACAGTTGTGCGAAAAGTTAAGGCTAACCTGCTTCAGACGCTCACCGGCTGCGGCACCCAGGACTGCAAGGACGTTATGCACAAATACAAGATCAGCGAGATGACCGTTCAGGTGAACTTCGACAAGGTAAGGCTTACTATCCAACTGCCTACGTATCTGTATTTTATAAATATCGTCGATGCTTTATCATCAAATAAACAAAAACATTTGTTCATTTTCAATGCAGTACATGGACCGCTACTTTCCAAAGGTACATATACATATGTACATTTATATGTCATGCATCATCGCATACTTCTCTTATGTGTAATGTCTAACACCGACTGTTATAAGCTTAAGCATCTTATTGTCAAACTTTGTGCATTGCAGATGTTTGCATTCTATTTTATTTTATGTTTATTTTCGTACTACTGTATACTCGTTTCAAAAAGCTGGAATTTAGTTGAGTAGAATAATTGGCTCTTTTTCATTTCATGTTTAATTTTATATCTGATTTATTATTTTTATTTACTTTGGCTGTTTTATTCTTTTCGCATGCTTGCTGTCAGAGCATAGCTTAATTATATATAAGATACCAGCTGAGCATGCCTTAATTTGATAAAGTTTTCTTTAAACAGCTACAACATCAAGTTTTATCTCTTCAGCAACTTTTAATAATTCATAAGTAATTTAAAAGCATCAGTCGTGGGTAAAGTGATTATCTTTAAGAGGGATATATATATATATATATATATATATATATATATATATATATATATATATATATATATATATATATATATATATATATATATATATATATATATATATATATATATATATATATATATATATATATATATATATATATATATATATATATATATATATATATATATATATGATAATTAATAATCTAAACATTAAAATCACATTATGTCTTTAAAAAAGTGTCGCAAAAGTTTCCAAAATATTAGCTAATGATTGTTGTTTAAACGAATCTCGTTTTGAAGAACGTTATAAATAAAGATCATTTTTCTATATAACGTATTGTGTGGATAAAAAAAAGTATCTAGATAATTTTTTATCTAGGTAAATATGTACCTGTCCACAAAAAGATTTTTCAATATGTTATCATTTTTATCTAGAGTGACTTCTAAATAAAAAATAGATAATGTATCTAGATGACGAATTATTTAGATAAACAAATATGTAGGTGCTATTGTAATAAAGATGAGCATTTATTTAAATACATTTTTATCTTTCAATTTTAAATTCAGTTCATTGACCTTTACTTTAGCTAAATGTGAATGTCATTATGCTATGCAGATATTTTTATAATGAAGATAGTCTCGGATAAACTCAACTAGATAGACATATTTATAGAAGTTTATCTAGGAAAACTCATTTTCATAAACTTAAAGTTATCTATATTCGTATCTGCATAAATCTATCTAGGTAAATTCATTTAGATGTACTTATTTATGTGAGTTTATCTAGATAAACTTTTAAAGTTATATTTATCTAAGGAAATTTATCTATATTTGCATCGACATAAACTTATCTCGATAAACTTATTAACACAAACTTATCTAGATGAATTTATCTAGATAACCTCATACAGATAAAGCTTAACTAGATTCGTAACTATATAAAATACACGTTTAGATACTTTTGTCTAAATTTGTCACTGGATAAAAGACATATTTAGATGAACTTATCTAGATTCGAAACGAATTAAACTCATCTACATTTGGAGCTAGATAAACTGATCTCGATTCATAGCTAGATAAACTAATCTATCCAAAAGTAGATAAAATACATGAATCGAGATAAACTTATCTAACCTCAGAACTAGAGTAACTTATCCAGATCCATATTGAGATAAAATATAAATCTAGATAAACTAATCTTTACCCATGACTGACATCCACAATTGCGTAGACACCTCACACGTAATAACCACCTACCAACCAGTATAGCTATCCTCAAAGACACCCCCATCTGTAAAAAATCCACCCCTCATCTCACTTTAACTCTCTCTCTCTCTCTCCAGCTACCTGACAACGCGGTGACCGACGCCCTGCGCAACGTCTCCTACCTGATGGACGCGAACATCGTGGCCGAGGTGCGCAACGGCATGGACCAGTTCATGAACATCCAGAAGGAGATCCAGCAGGCGGTCAACGAGACGATACCCGTGGTGGCGGCGAGCATACGCCGGGCCGGCGACTCCCTCGCCGGTGTCAACAGCAATATCGACCAGCTGATCGAGAGGCTGCAGAGGGACATCGACAAGAAGTACATGCCCCAGCTGGATCTGGCCAAGCGGCACATCGATCAGTACTCGCCTTACAGGTGGGTGGGTGGCTTCGTTGGGAAGCTGGAGGATAGAGGCGCGAGGAGTGCTTTGATCCCAGGCTTATGTCTTATAAATCAATGGTAAAATAAGCAAAGCTTATTAGTTATACCAGAATGCTTCTCGTGTCAAGGGAAGGATATTAATTGTTTCGTGTACAAAAGAATCTTTTGTTGTATGGGGCTTTAAATATTGCTAAATACAAATTTAAAGTCAAATTTGTAAAATAAATTTATTTAAAAATTGTGTTTTAAACGAACTGTTGGAAAGTTGAAATAATTGTTATTCACACAGAGAATTGTTCTGTTTCGTTGATGCATGAAATGATTAATAGTTTACACTTGGCATGACTGACATAGCGGTTCTGCATTTTTTCTTGCAATATTGACTGCACATTCGAAATATACGCTTTTCAAAACCTCCAAATACACATTTTTGCCTAATTTGCTTAATTTGATTCATAGGAAAGAAGTCTGTGGTAAAAATTGACCCCACGTGGCCGTGTAGTGTTATAGAGGATCCGGTTTAAAAAGAGAGTATTTACGGTATACCTACAGGTATACCTAGGATACCTGAGGGTCATGGATTTTGATGAAACTTTGGACAATACGTCTTTTAGTACAAAGGAATAATGAATTTGACTAGTAAGCGTGACTAACACGGTCCCAATCTCGAGATACAGCTAAAATCATTAGCAATGGTATTATGTCGATATGTAAAATATGTTTAACATTACCTATATGAGCAATGCTAACGTTGTCCTAATCTCGAGATATAGCTAAAGTTAAAGCCATTACGTTACAACTAAAGTCGCACAATACCATTAGCAATTGTATTATATCTATATATGTACAATATTTTTGACATTGCGTATATGAGCAATATTAATATTTTTTTCGATACAGTATGCGTAAAGTGCAACATTTCATAAATACTTTAAGTTGCAATTTCACACCTACTGTATCAAAAAATAATGTTCAAAATTAAAAAAAATTGTTAAAAAAATAAATGTTGTACCCAACAGTGTCGAAAAGTACTATAGTTGTATCTCGAGATTCGAACTGCATTAGTCACGTTTACTAGACAAAATCGTCACTTCTAAGTACCAAAATATCCTAAAGCTTCATTAAAATCTGTGATCTGAAAGTGTGAAATTTTCCTTGTTAGTTAATAATATTTTCATAATACTGTTACGGTTGTTCAGATTAAAAAGATAACAACCCTTATAATATCTGCTCGTGTTATAGAAATTAATATTTTATTCAAAATAACCCACATATTATATCATTTATATGCGTTCGAACGTCAGCATGCTTGAATTGCGCACGTAAAAATGCTTTACTAAAAAATATCGTCACTTCTCACGTGAAATAGTGAAACAGAAAATCTGTGAGAGAAGTTGCGACAACATCTATTTTACAGTTTATAAAACATTTTTGAGACTTTACGTACAAAGTCACGTGAGATCCAATGTAATAATTCAACATGACATGTCACGTGATACAATGTGACTTCTTATATAGAATTTTAAATAGTTTCTATTAACTATCACTTAAATTTTCTCGCGAATATTCATACGTTATTTTTAGCTTTTGGTATAGATATGTTTATAGATAGTGTAGAAAATCAGGAAGCTAATTTAAAACAAACTTTTCTTACGATAATATCTAGAATATAAGTACACCGCACGATTCGCTCGCCTTGGAACACACCCACACTTCCATCTATAAAGTCATGCATATTCATATAAATTTACATTTCAATTTTTACCTAAATATACAAGTTGGGCATTTCCAGTTTTGTCTGAAGCGTGTTACATAAAATAATTTTTTTCCAGTTATTTATGATACTACGGGTATTATTGTATTTCGGGATTTGACGGCAACATGAACAATACACAAAAATGTTTAATGTCAGAATATCTAAGCGTTTGACATGATTTTTTCTATTTTTAAATTTCTGTGCTGCACTCTATGTATATTATTAACTGCTTACCTATATTTAACCGGCAACGCTGGCTATATGTACATAATACATATACACTGCATTACGTTCGTTTCAATATTGAAAACGTCCACATTTCTGTAAACATTTGTACCAAATTTAAATGTCATAGCTTCTAAAGTTTTCAATATTTTTAGCTAAAAATTTAAGTACATACTTCAAACGTACCATACTTTGTATATTTAGGTATAAAAAAATAGTGTTATAGTATACGTTCCAAAAGAATATTAATGAATTAAGCAAAAAGTCTATTTTTATTAAAAAAATCATAACTTCATAAGTTATTACATTTTTGGTTAAAAATCTTGTTTCGTGCCCTGATAAATATACACGAGCACTATTCCCACACTAAATAAAAAAATCACGCAAAGCCTAGAGTAATATTTCGCCTCCAAGAAACCTACCTAGAGCGGCCCCGCTCGCGCGCGCTCGTGCACCACTCTGAAAGTATAACGCGATCGATCGGCCGTTTTACGTTCGCAGGTACTATCTGGGCTTGGGCATCTCGGTTATACTGCTGACCGTCCTGACCTGTCTGACGTTCGGCCTGCTGTGCGGAATCTGCGGCAAGCGGCCCGACGGCTACGGCGACGACTGCTGCAACAAGGGCTCGGGCGCCCGCTTCCTCATGATGTGAGTCGCCGTCATAATTGTCCGATTGCAAAATGTGAATTTGTATTATAAACAGAAGGAAGACTGTGCGAGGCGAATTTTGTGGTTGAGGCGTTGTTTTACGCTGCTGGGAAATGAAGCCGAGCGCTTGGAGTTTGATTTAATGGGTCTACTTGTTCTTGAGATTGCTCTGCTTCCTGTGTATGAAGTTCATACTGAAAGAAATCATGTGATTAATCTTATGATTTATTGTGTGGTTTTAAGTATGTTTAATCACATTATTTTTTACGATTAATCGTGTGATTAGTCATAACGATTTGACATGAGTTTACTAAAAAGAATTAAATTGTATATTTTTATGTCGAAGCGGTGAAGTGCGGTCTTTTAAATTTTAATTACGTCTGTATAATAATAAAATAAATATGTCTATTTTTTTCATGACTTTGTAAGCAACAAACTTTGCTTTGAGCATCAAACCTCCTTGAACATTGACTAAAATTAGTACAAATAACTTTGGAATAATAATTAATGATTCTATACGAAACAAAGCTGAAATTAAAACTTATTCGATCTACTTTTTTCTATTTGGATCATTTTTCTAGAGTAAAAAGTTATACAGTCATAACAGAAGTAAATATACCATTTTATTAATATTTTATAATGCATACTTGGAGTATATCAATTGATGTTTTATGGGCATTGGTCTTTAGTTTCGGGTACCAAAACCCACCTCCCAGGAAAATTCGTTCCCAGTCATAGGCAATACCTAAGATACACGTATCTAGATACAAAAAGTGTCTTTTTAGAAAAGAATCATTACATTAATTCAAGTTTAAAAATATCTTTGCGGCGAAAAAAAATTCGAAAACTATTGACGTATTTCTAAAAGTATCTAGATACTTTTTTAAGATTTAATTATCTTGATTTTTTAGATACAATATCTAGATACTTTTGTGCTTAAATACAGTATATTTTTTAAACCCTATGTAGTTAATATTTTTTGGTGCCGAAAACTTTTATCTAAAAAGTATTCGACAATTTAAAATCAAGATACAAGCCCTGACAGTCCCGAACGTTTTAAAAACGTTCGGTGTTGTCAGGGAGGTATCTGAAAAAAGTATCTAGATACTCTTATATCTATTTATTTAGATACTTTTTTAGATACAGTATATTTTATTGAAAATCTATGTAATTGATTTACGTTTTGATGCCGAAACCTTTTGTCTAAAAATTATTTATCGATTTATGCGTCCATTAAAAAAAAAGATACTTGTATCTTGTACCTATATCTTTTGTAAAGAAGATAAACTTTGCCTATGACTGTACACTTCCCTCGTTATTAATTCACTCAGACCTTACTCACACGTTCTGCTTTCGTTCCTTCAACAGGGCCGTCTGGATCATATTCCTGCTGACGAGCATACTGATGATCATCACGGTAGCGCACATGATCACGGGCGTCCTGGCGGAGCGCGCGGTCTGCGAGCCCCTCAAGAATCCTAACGACAATCGCATGTTTGAGCTCGTCGACGAGCTGCTGCCGCTCAAGCACATCCTATACCCGAACAATCCCAACGCCGACATCAACATGAGTCACATACTCAAGTGAGTTAGTAGAACTGTGTCGAGGATTAGATCGACTTGCAGTTGGACGATTGAGACATGGCGAGTGATCGAGTGCCTTCAGGGTATCGATAAAATATCCAGTTGGGAATGGTCAAGTCATAAATTTGCAGTGCTTAAAGGGGACTACATCCCTTACGAAAAATTGAGTGTTATTTGGCACAGAAACACTTAATATATGAGTGTTATCTCTGCATGTGATGAATCTCTTTTTACATATGTAAAAAGATCAGTGATATTTTTATTTAACCCTGAAAGCGCAAGTATGTTGCATTAGTACAACTCACTTTTAGAATTTTTGTTAGAATAAATATTTGGGTGAGATACAAGTGGACTATTCCACATCTCGTAAGGTTCAAAGTTATCGTTCACTCAATAAAAGTCTAGAAAAATAAAAAAACCGCTTTAGTAGTCTAATCCCTGCAGGGTCAAGAAAAAAACACGATGGAATAACGTTTTTATTGCACGAATAATGAAATGCCTACTGTAACAATCTGAGATTGATAATTATTATTTTTAATTTAATTTCATACAAAATTGCGTGTGTAATGAGAAACAATCCATAAATACAATACTATAATTGCACGATATGTATTTTGCGCACTTGTTCAATCATCTGCAATGGATCTATTTGAGTTGCTTCAAAGTAAAGTAATTTGTATCCAAGAGAACTCTACGTAAACGTAGACCGTTACCACTTCATAACCTCAATATTGACAGCTTGTCAACCGTGAAAAATTCGTAATTAAATATTCTATAAGTAATATAATATAGTATAAAATAAAATTGAAAATAGTCATCAGTTCTGGTATGCTTTAGGTCACTTTCGATTCACTTTATGTTAACTAAGATTCAATCGCGGTCCACTTACGAGCTAAATGGTAAAAAAAAAGAGAAAAGTAATAAAAATAATAATAAAATGGAAGATTAAAAAATAGTAACGGGAGAGCCAATCGATAACGTCATAAATAAGCATTAATTTAATAGAATATCGCTTCTGATATATTTTTAGTTAATTGGTTAGCTGTCGTCAGGTTACCTATTGCTACCGACGTTGAATTTAGTCACGTAACTGGCTACCTGGTGTCTATGAGACCCCATGATAGTATTTCATTAATATCATTGTGTATACCTCATACTTGATTTACAAAAAATACATTAATTAGAGGCAATTCTGATTGATAGAAAAAATTAATATTAATATCAGGTTTGAAGAGGTCATTGGTCTATGGGTGACTTAAAAAGTGAATAAAATCGAAAACGTGTTTACTAATCTTATTGAAAGCTTTTCCAATTTTCACCAAACATGTAAATCTTTGATAAGAATTGATTTTTAGAAAAGGAAATTTAATTTCCACGTTTATTTTTTCTGTTTTTTTTTCCTAAATTATTTATAACTATCTAACTAATTCATTTTACAATACGAATCTTTGACGAAATAACTGTAATTATATTTGATCAAGGGTTAAATGATTTTAGTAAACCAAATTGTAATTATATTTAACAATTTTACATCAAAATCAAAGGGCTAAGAATATTATGATCGTGAATTTTGAGTAAAATCTCACAGATGCCAGGTCATCAGTAATGGGTCAAAATAGGACGATAAGAAAGTGTTAATTTTCACCTCAAGTAACCACCCACCTGTTATCTCTCTTCCAGCACCTGTCACAAGAACGAGTCCATCTACAACGTCCTCAAGCTCCAGTACATAATCGACGTTCAATCCCTCCGCGGCTACATCGATCGCTACGACATCAACCAAACGATCCACCGGCTCGAGCAAAAGATCAGCCTGTCCAACAACGAGTACAAGATCATCAGCAAGTCGGCCCGCGACAAGCTGGACATGCTCGCCCAGTCGGGCCTCAGCGACATCAAGTTCTACCAGTACACCGAGAACCTCAAGGACAACATCACCAGCATCAATCTCGAGCAGCTGGCGACGAAGTTGCGCGATCTCGCCGCGAGACTGTCGAGCGAGTACGAGGAGGTGAAGGAGGACCTGCTGAAGAACGCGTACGATCTGGAGGGCTATCACAGGGACATCGTCATCCCCATGACGAATTGGAGCAATCAGCTGAGCAACAGTGCTGTGGAGCTCGAGGAGCACATCAAGTTCAATCACACGTCCATGGCCGAGGCGATTCACGAGCTGGTGCGGGAGGTCGACAACGCGCAGATATACATTACGAAGAAGGGGCCGGAAACTGTGAAGACGGTGAGTTGAGAGGCCTGGAAATATTGAGTCCAGAAGGGCTTTCGGGGCTTTCATTGGTACTTGGAAGTACTGTTCGATGTGTGTGAATCGTGTTTATTAAAACAAAAAATTATAATTTTGTTTCGTTATATATTTTGACGTTCATATGACTCACGCTTTGAGGTTAGAGAAGTATGCGTGAAAGCACGAAATGTGTACTTTTACATACTCGGTTTTAATATGATCTGCATTGTATATGAAGGAAAATCTTAGTATTACTGTTTGGAATCGCGCGATTTCAAAAAGAGCGTGTAGAATGATCATTTTTAAGTAATTTTCTCTATGAAATTGAATCTTCTTTTGAGGATAATAGTAGAACCTCAAGATTTCATATAGAGGTTTATGTGATTATGAATTAACGGACAGATTCTAATGAAATCTGGCATACCGTTAGATATAGTTACAAAAACGATTGAGATTTTCGTAATGCTAGGGTATCTGAAAAAATATGTTTTTTTTTTGTATTTGAACAAAAATATACCAAGAATCATTTTTTTCTTCAAGTAAGCCCGATTTTCTAGAAAAAAAAATGTTCCACATTAAAAATTCATAATTCAATTTTGTATTATAAATATACCATTTTTTGCCTTAAGCCTTTTGCTTTAAGCAACGTATTTGAATTCTATAGGTTGAAATCTATAAGAATCGTGCATAATGTAATCTATAATATAACCAATTCTCATCTACGTTGTGCACGTTTTTTAATCTTACATTTATATACAGCTGGCTGCAGAATTTGGAAAGGCTTTCATCTATCAAGTTAATAGCTACCTCAAAAATGTGATACAGGCTATTCTAAAAGACGTCGGTAAATGTGGGCCAATATCAACTGCTTATAATGCAACCATCGTCGCTAGTTGTAATAAAATTCTGGATCCATTTGTAAGTATTTGTTTTTTTAACTACTACACACTCATTACTGAATGCTTTAAAAATCAGGTCATATTAAATGAAATCTATATTTTTTTTATAGAATGGATTTTGGGCAAGTGTTGGATGGTGCTTGATTCTCTTCATTCCAACCATAATTTTGTGCGTGAAATTAAGTGCTTTATACCAGAAATCAGATCCCTATCCAGGACCTTTGGTCGAGGCGTAAGTATTTATTCGCTAGTTTATTAATACCGCAATTTTTGAGTCGAACGGTTTTTCCTCCACTCGATGAAAAGATATATTTATCGTAACTCCTAAATTTCTGAATTTCTTCTTGATTTTTTCGAGAAACTTGCATAGTATCATCTCAGTTTACGTAAATTAACTTTAACTGAATTTTTCTTTTCTGACTCATCTGCTTTTTCTATATATACAACTTTTAGTTAAACATAGAAATCGGTAGCCTACTAATTTTACTTTCTACTATCATGATCAATAGATATAAAAAGTAGCACCGTAAAAAAATGTCATTTAAAACTTTCCCATTTTGATTAAGATTCGAGTAACATTCTCGTAGACCTGCGCTTTTTAATAAACGGTCTTTTTAAGAGAGAATTTTGGTAATCCGGTTTCGAAAAAATCAATTTTTGCATTTTTCCGACATAAAAAAATCTACAGTGTTATATTTTCTATTCACTAGACAATTCGATCGGATTACCATAATACCCCCTTAATTATTGTTGTCATATCATCTCAATGTGTTTATCATTTCGTGCACTGGCTTCCCCCAAAACAATTTTTGTTTTCATTCGAGACGCACAACTTTTTTTTTAAATCAATATATAACTGAAATGAAAATTACTAAACCGCTCAAAAACGCTCCGTTCCAGTGAATATTTGTATGACGCATATGCGGACAGGGATAACGTGCCCCTCGCTCAGTAAGTACTTTCAACCACAAAGACGCAAAAAAAATATATATTGCTCGTTAGCACGCTAGCGAGTTTACAGCAACCAAGCATGCGGGATTATTTCGTCTTTTTTTTATGAAAATCATAGTTTTTACTCTACTGTTGAAGATTACGTTCTCTGATTTATTACATAATTTACTGCATAACGAGTATAATTCCAGGCAGAAATGAAATTGTCAAATACTATATAAAATTATGTTGGATTACGTGAAAAATATTACATATTTGGATAAAAATGATTTAAATATGTGATTAATTGCTTATCTGTCGTGAATACACCACCATTTTTACGGTATGGAATATATTAACGTTACCGGCTCCTCGCAAAATTAAACAATTTTGAACAAATTTAAATGTTTAAATCTGATTTCAACAGATTACTTCAAATTTTCGCTGTTTTAACATTTTTTAATAATATACATTCATTTTAAACGTTTTCTTAAATCTTTGAAAGTATTTTAAATAATTACATATATTTTTGTTATGAATTTTTAACACTATTAACATTCATTTACTAGTATCATAATTGTATAGATTTTATAACAGTTTTACTAGATTTTTAGATTTTTTGACAAATAATAATGCAGATTCTTTTTACAACTATTAGAAAATAAAAGAGTAATGGTTATATTGAACATTTCTTTGTTGTTTTTAATATTTACAAATATAACGTTTGGAAATTTTAAATATGGTTTTTTTAATTCGGATAATGTATTAATGTTAAGTATCTGCAAAATTGTTTATTTTAATTTTAAATTTACAAAGTAATGCTAACAAACTGTTTGCCTTGACAATTTTTAACATTTTTGGTAATTTTTCTCATATGTAGACAGATTTTGACGTCTTATACTCAGTATGTCAATTTGTTTGTAAAATAAGCAGAGCTACTCCTATAGTACATCAATAGAACATTTATAGCAGCGACACCATCACCGACAATTTGACATGTGCATCAACACGCTTTCGGAAATCAGCTCATGCACTATCGATCGCTTTTCTTTTGGTTTACATTCGTAGACTTTTGTTTCTTTAGATGCTTCCATTTTCCTGTCTTCCCTATACTTCTTAATCAACACGATTACTAACAAAAACTCACAGCGTTTAAATTATATACATAAATATGTTCCTAAAGCATACACAGTCCAAGATTCAAGAATGCAAACAAATGTAGCACAGCCCAGTCAACCTTAAGACAAAGACACATTTGTAAATATAATGATGCTTTGGTATATAATCCACGAGCACTGAACCTACTTGCGTTATCTCGGTTAGCATGGCAAACGAAAAAACCGCAGATTATAATGTGTATCTCAGGGTGGTTCAAACTGTTCCGAATATTTCGAATATTGAAAGTAACTCTTGAAAATTAGTTTAGGTTTTAGTGAATGTGAAAAGAAACTTTCCTTACACTCGAAAAAAATAACATAAATTTTTAGTGATTTGTTATACTATTAGAATTAAAAAACAAGTAACCTACAATTCTACTGCTAGATTTTTTTCCAGTGAATAGTCATACGTTAAATTTTTGCCTGAAACTGGTTTGAATATTTTTAGTTTTGAGTCTTAGTTCCGAACAAAATCTAAAGAATAATTGATAAGCATAATGATATTTAATTATATAAATTATTACAGTCTCAATAATGTATATTCTAACATTATTCTCACAGTTTGAATGGACTATCTAAATGCCTAAAGTCTAAGTGTATAAAGTTTAAATGGGTTAAACAGTTTAAAGTTTGAATGAATTTTAGTACCGGTAATCTACGCTTTGGAGACATTTGTACCTGTACTTAATATTAAATAAAAGCTGACGGCAAGCCATTAATTTGATTGGTCGTAATACTTTCTAGGATAATTTGATTAAAAGGTATACACGTCAAAATTTATTTTAAAAATGTCGGTACAGATGAATGGAGAACGTGATTAATTCCGCGCTACGTTTTCGTCAATATATTGCGTTCTCTGTTTTTTACATATACCTATAAAAAAATCAAGTGGTTCATCATTTGAAAAATTATCAAATAGATTACTTGTTGCTTTAACATTATAAATCATCTAAAATTATCACCTGATAATCTACCTAATAACATTGATAAGAAAACGATGCTCCATAAATGTAAAAACGTTAGACGATGTAAATCTGAACACCATATTGGTGGTATAATCGAATAGTACTGCACACTACACGCATGATTCTTCAAATTTACTGATTTTTATGTTCAAACATAATGTAGACGAGTACACTAGATGATAATTCAGGTAACGTAATCAGGTGAGCAATTACGTGATTATTAGGTGAAATAAGTGGTATTTAATTCCGGAGACAAATTAGCTAATTATTTCAAGAATTATATAAATTAGGTCATTATCGAGGTTGTAAATGATGTGATTATTTAAGGCGATTAATCAGATGATAATCCAGGTGTTTTTAGGTGATTATTTAGGTAATTATTTCACGTAATAAATTACGAGATTATGAAATTGTGTGATTTTTTAGGTGACAAATTAAGTGATTATCAGGCGATAATTCAGTTGATTATCCAGGTGATAAATCCGATGATTATGCAGCATATAAATCAATTGATTATCTCATGCGATACAACATCTCATAATATCGTACGATCCATCATCCGGTTTATCACCGGACTTATCACCTGACTAATCACCGAATGTCTCCAGTATACTCCCCAAACCAGCAAAAATCTCACATCCCCATTCAAAAGATTCTTCGAATCTCGAACCACCCTGACGCACGTATACACGCACACACAGCATCCACGCGCATGACGGTCCTTTTCTCATCCCCGATTCTCGTCCACCTTCTGTCCAGCAGCATCCACGACAAGAAGTACGCGGCGCACGGCCGACACGCGACCGGGGGCGTCGTCGTCGGCGGCAGCCACCACGGCCACCCGGGGGGCGGCTATCCGGAGAGCTACGACGGACCCGCCATGGGCACCTACACCGATCACCATCACCGCGAGAGGATCGCCGACGCGCACCAGAGCACCTCGCACCACGACTCGAGATACTCCGATCTGGCGCCCAAGTGAGTGTTTTTTAAGGGTTGGGGGGGGGGGGGGGGGGTAGTGTAGTGGTGTGTCCGTTGGAGTACTTGAGAGGAGTGGCAAGTTTCATTTTTCTGGAAGAGAGCGAGGAAATACTTTGTATTGAAAATGGAACACAGTAATAGGGAATTTGTAACACATGCGGGAAAACGCGTTCTTGGCAGTTCTTATAAAGGTCTGGTTTCGAGTTAGCGAGCTAACGGCGACTTCTCTTTGTCTATAGTGTTTTATTTTAATATTAATAATACCCAGGTAGCGGTAACTTTCCTACCTTTTTTGCCTGCAGTTTTGTAAAAAGCCAATTGAAATTAAGTTGTCGGTGAAACTTCTTCTTTTTCGCGTATTACAATTGTTATTCAGTTATTTATTTAATATACGATGATTTATTTAGTAATATAATAAGTAAAATATACAGAATTTATTTTTCTTTGTACAAAAACTGTTTCAATTTTCCATTCGAACTAGCGCTCGATTGCATCGTGTCGGAAAACTACCAAATTTGGTTCCGCTCCATAATCATAAAAAACACGTAATTCAGGCATGTGTCACGAAATATACGCTGTGAACTATGTGCTAGGAGCCCTTTCAGTTTTTAACCCTAGTGTATTTGCAGTACCTACTCGCGTCTAGCTCGTAATATACACTCGCCTCTGACTCGTACTGTAAAATTCACGCGCAGGCAAAAAGGTCCACTTCTTGCTCTCGATACACAGTATACTTTTTCTTTTATTCAAAAAAATTATTACATTTTTTTATTACTATTTAAATAAAAAGTTTTGACGATTCCTTTTTTTACAAAAAGAAATTACGTTACGTAAATGTTTTTTAATTCTTTGATTTTTATTTCATATATAACTTTTTCTTTGTTATTTCCATCAATTTTTTGCTGTATATAAAACAGTGAATTATATTACAAAATGAAACTTGCTACTTTTTGTAAGGTACGTCGATATACGAGTAATTCTACGAAGCTTTTACCTTTTTAACATTGTATGTTTGGAGACGCGTAAGATGTTTTCTAGACAAAGCACATCCTTTGACTTTATATGTAGTTTGTCGTGTTATACTCAAAGGAGAATCTTCTTTGCGATAAACGTTTGGAAAGTATGAAAGTTATTTTTTTAAACAAACATTAAAGAGAAGGTGAATTTTTTTAAGGAATATTAGGACTATATTAACCAGAGAATAGCCACATTTTAAAAATGATAAATTAAAAATATTAATGATCTATGTGCTTCTACAAGACATTCTGTGAATCTCTAAATTCGAATCATGAAAAAAGTTTGAGGTTCTATAGAATTTTATAAATAATAAATATTTATAGGTACGTTCTTCAACTGATATTTGATTATGTGCAGACTATCTGGATACTTTGAGAACTCAGATATATATATATATATATATATATATATATATATATATATATATATATATATATATATATATATATATATATATATATATATATTTATATTTATTTGTAAAAAAACTAGATGTTCCTTAAATTATTGAGATAAGCAAATTTCTAGTCTTAACGAAGAACAAAAGGAAAATACTATAAATATTTTCCTCCCGATTTTTCACCTCGTTATACATACACAGAAATAGCGTTAGAAAGCTTCTTATAACTTTTGAGTTTCTTATCATTTGTTTTTCTTTTCTCTTTAATTTGCCGTTGCAGTTCGAGCCAGCGAGCGCAAAAAGCGTCTTCTGCTAAACCGAGTAATCCTCGTCTTAATCCCACTAAAGTATTTAGCATATCGCACGGTAATCTGCAGTAAGTCGTCGTAACCTGACGTTAAAATTTATACAAAATACGCTTTTACCATCTAGTTAATGCATCTGTACGTTCATCGTTTCTACGAAGAAGCAAGGTGTTTTTATATTGTTCTATTTCGTTTTTATTTCTGTTTTGCTGATGTTGCCAGGGTTCCCACTCATCGCCAAATCTCTTTTATTGTTTTAATTATGTTCTCATGATGTGTGTATTGCGTATATCAAGCTGTTGCATAGCAGTTTAATAAATGTTTTCCAACGTGTATGTTAATGTTTTAAGTATAGTTTGAAAAAAGAAATCTGTTAGGGACTTGGAATTTTTTTCTTGATAACCTAGTTCCGTTAAGCACTCCTGTGACGTACGAACCTTAAATTTGTGTTTAATTAGAGCCTGCGGGTAATATCATGCGTAGGGGTGAAAATGAGAAAGGAATATTTAGAAACAGAGTTGGTTACTTTAATAAAGCTGTATTTAATATTATTAACAATATTTTTTTTATGTCAAGTTTAAATTGATGCTGCAATTATTTTTGTTTTCTATTACAGTAACGAAACAAATTCTAAAACTATCTATTAAATTAAGAGAAAGCTCTGGGAATATTTCTTAATGCTATAAAAATTATGTTCCATTTTAATAATTCAGATACATTTTTAATAATCGTTATAGAATACCAATTCGTGTATGGTAAAAAATATATTTTAAGTCCCAGAAGTACGTAAGTTACCCTACAAAGAAATACTGCATCGAATACTTAAGTTTGACTTAAATTGTTCTCTGAAAATACTAACTCGATTAATCTTCTTGAAATTAAACTGAAGAAACTTGTTTCAATGTAGGTAACAAATAAAAGTTAGCTTTTACTGATTCTTTGCCTATATTATTATTCTTTTATTATTTTACAAACTTTTTGCTATCAATATGAATCTGAGTTAAGGAAAACAAACATTTTTCCAAAATAAAAGCAAATGTTAATGTGTTACATTTAAACTAGTTTTTAGCTAACTTTGAAAGACGTGTTTTGGTTCATGCATATAAAATACGTTCACAATTTAGCATTGGTCAAATTATATATAGATATATTGACCAATGTTAAATTGTGGACAATTAAAATGTGGACGATTCTTATGTGCATGAACCGCAATACGTAATTTTAAAAAGATCGATCAATTCCGTATGTGCAGAGACCATTTTAAGTCCAAATACACACGAGATATACTTCTAATACGTATACAAATCATATTCTACACAAATTTTGGAAATGTAAAATGAATTATAAAAATGCATAAGATCCAACCTCCCTGTAATGTTGTCTAATACAGAAACGATAATAAACAAACATTAAAATTGATATTGAAATAACCAATTAACGATTTAAAAAAAAGATAATAAAATTGATGATAAAATTTAAAATTAAAAGAAATGCACGCGCCACTCGTGTTCCACCCATGGTCACATTGTTTGTCCCGGTTATTTGCAGGTGAGTGGGAACCTCGCGGGGGGGCAACTCCTCGCGACACTCGATACGCCTTCACACGTAAGTCGCAAGGTTTTCCAGATCACTTAATTTATCTCTTCTTCGTCGTTCGTCTGTTATTATTATACTTAAACGTTTAGTTCAGTACTTAAAAAAAATCACGTAAGATGTCAGGTGATATTTCACAGAGATCATGAAAAGAGAAATTACTTGTTAGAATTTGCATCACGATCTATTTGTCAAGGTATTAAATGTTGAATTTATGTAATAAGTCACGTGAGCATTGGACGATGTCACGTGACACGTTACGTGAACTGTCAAACAGATGTTGTCGCAAATTTTCATACGTGACGTTCTGTTTCATACTCTCAACTCAGATGTCATGTGAGATCTCATGTGATTTTTTTCTGTAGGGTTATGTACTTACTATCTCTTTGTTTCTCTGTGTTATTATCCGATTCGTGTTGATCGCCATGTTCTTGTCCATCCGAAAACATTTTGTTTTGTCCCGACATCCATGATCATCACGCACAATAGTCATTTTTACTCGTCCTTCCCAAAGTTTCTTGTAATCTTGTGTTTCATTGTCACACGTCGACGTGTCATCATTTGCTTGAAACCATGTCCTATATGAAAACTCCGAAACTATAATACATTATTTAGATTGGCTCCTTTTATTTAAAAACCTAACTTCTAGTTGAAAAGAATGTTAAATAGAAGATTTAACTTAATGCTCATGTTATTAAATTTATTTAATCTTTTCTATAATTTGATAGTAAATCAAGTAGTTTACCATATAATAGTCATTAATAATTTTCAAAGTCTAAAAGACTATTACAAATTGTTTATTCTATAAATGCGAGCTGGACATTCGTGCACTAAATTAAGTAAATGGCAAAATTCGAGTAAATATATTTCTTTTAAATACATTCAATTTACCAAAAATATATCCAAATTTTAAAGAATTGATCACTCGAATCGTCAATTTTACTATCGGTGACACGAATCCACTAAAAGAAATCACGTTGAATGTCACTTAACATTTCACGTGAGATTATAAATAAAAAATCACCTATCATAATTTGCGTCTAATCACATTTGACAGTTTGTAAAAACTTGATGTAACGATTGTATGTACAATATCACGTAAGATTTCACATGAAAACTCGACACGAGACATCATGTGACATATTACGTGACTTTTCACATAAAATTACACGAACCGCTTTCCATGAACCGTCAAATGAATTTTCCAGCAATCTTTCTCGCTTTCTTTGTTTCATTACAGAATCTCACGTGACATCATGTGACTTTCTATTTCACAAAATCATGTGACTTTTACGTGATTTCTTCTAGTACACTCAAGCATTTAGCTCCGTATCTGTATAAAAATATATACATCAAATTTTCAATACTTCTCATATATAAAATTGCTAAGAGTGCACAACGAGGAGCAAAAAAAATTAAAGGTAAATTCTGTTATTTGCGTCGTTGTAGAAATTGGGACTTTCCGAACGGCGGCCCGCCGAGATACCAGCCCGCGGCGGTGGCGCCCCCGCTGAGCACCGAGTATGAGCGACCTCCTCCCTATTACTATCCCGGTCCAGGGTAAGCTTCAGTTCATCCTATGCTGCTTTATGTCGAAAACTGTTTGTGTGTGTGTGTAAATGGGCAAATCTATGGAACTTGTGTAATGTATTATAGCTTTTGTGTAATCAAGTATTCAGAAAGTGAATGCTATGAGGAAAGTACAATTTTTTACTTTGCTTGAAGGAGGGAGCGAACGATCGATAAACGCAAAGTTACCTGAATGTGATTGTGAAGTGCACAAAACATTTTAACAGTATTTGTGTTATAACTTTCTCAACCTGTAACAATACCGTTTGATACTTGATCAGATAACTGACTGATTATTATGCAGTAACATTAAAAAGTGTTAAGTTAAAAAAAAACACTCGCTGAAACATTGTGACTCATTTTTCATTGTAATTTCAATTTTTTTTATTCTATCAGATCTGAGTAATTCTGTTCAGCATTTCATAAATCGAATCAAACGAATTTTGACCGCATAAGGCCATATCTGATTTCTTTTAGGGCACACAGCTGTAAAATAAATGATTTATTTTAAACAGTATATACTCTAAATTTTGATGTAGAAATATGTTCTGGAAATATGTGAATTCCAGGTTTAAAAATTTCATAGATAGATAATTTTGCTTGATTATCATCAAATTTTGCTTAATTTTCAGCGTATTCAGTCATGGCTCTTTCGTATTTAGATAAGTTTATCTATATAGAAATTTATTACGTACATGTATCTAGATCCAATCTAGACAAATGGTATCCTTATTACACAAATATCTTTACAGTATAAAAACACTTGAATTTTTGCTTAAATAGTGACCAGAGAACGATTTAAGCTGAAATATAAATGTGTATCGTTAACGAAAAGTATCTAGATATATAATGCAATATTTAGATAAATAATCTAATTAAAATGCTAAACCATTATGAATTTTTGATATCTAGATAACATGACTGTGATATAGATTCGAATTTATCTAGATAAATAAATTATATAATTTTGCTCGGGGTTATAATCACATACATTGCATTATCTAGATTATTCTTATTTGTTTTACATCATAGCGTAAAAGGCAATTTCAGATACTTTTGTAATAAAGCTAGTGTTCTCTGAAACTATAGATAATCAATTATCTGTATTTTCTTTCAAATATAAGCATTTCTCCCATGACTGACATATGAATTCATACATAACTTCGAAAATTGCTGTTTAAAAAACTCGTTCCTTCTTCTAAAAAATGACGAAGTTCCACCGAGATTAGCCCGTTATTACACACCGTCACTCACCATCAGCTTCTCGCTATCAATCGACCGCACCCCAGCCCAATATAAATAATCCATCACGCCTCGACATTATCCTCCCAACAGGGACAGAAATTAGAACATGAGTGCCGTGGCATGTACGAAGACGGCGCTGAGCACCGCGGCGCTGCACAGCCTGACTCGCAGCTACCGCAGGACCCTCGGCAAGAAGAGCAAGCGCGAGTACGTCTAATCAAACGAGAAGGAACGAAGGAACGAACGACAGCAAGAAGAAAAAAAGAAGAAAAGACAAAAACCAAATGCATATAACGAACAAACGAACGTGAATAATGGACGCTCTCTTTGATAATCTCCACGAAGGTACGACATGCCACGGATATATCCCCACACCCCGAAACAAGAACACACGCACGCACGCACACGCGTGCATGTGCACACAGGAGTGGTCTAGTCTGATTTTTAATCTGTGTTTGTGTGTGCGTGCGTGCGCGTGTGTAATTGGCGATTGAGTATGTTGATCGCCAGTTGACATTTGCACGTGCACAAGGTATATGATATGATGAGTATACACGATGATGTTGTTACACATCGAACGATGCGATTCGTCGCCGTTGCGAGGAAATGCGTGCGCGCGCGCGTTGGTCTCTGAATTTGAAGCGGTGAGCCGTTGAGATTATGGTGCAGAATATCGTGTGTGAATGTTTGAGTCAAAATTGGTTTTAAGACGGTGCGTAAGACGGGTTTGAGAACGTTTGTGCGAAAGTCATGTGGGAATTTGATGTGTGATATTACGTGACGTTTTGCGTAACGTTTTCGGTAAATATTGAACATATGATATTTTGTTTCATAATCTCAGGTGAGATCCCCCCTGATTTATTTTAGTAGGTTGAATAGCCGCTGTTTGAGTCAGTGAGCTGTTTTGTCAGTGCACACAGTGCGATTTACTGATTTTGTATTGAAAGTCACTGAAGACTCGATGAACATTTTGTCTACTAAGAGAGACAGTAACATTGATTCAAATTTAGAGACTATGGGCTTGTGTCTGAATTAGATGCAAAACTTTTCAGATGATGAAGGGAAAAACAAGGTATCTTACGTGAACTTTTTTTCATAAAACAATTTTTTATGTCGATTTCAATTGAAAAAAGATCACGTGAAATATCACTTAACATGTCACGCGAGATTCTATAACTAAACATTAAGTGTGCATAGTTTGCGGCAAAATTTATTTCACAGTTCTTATAGAATTCATTTATGAGAGAATGTGTGAGCACTCACGTGAGAATTCCATATGACGTATCTTATGACATTTTACATGAAGTTTCAGAAAGTTTCTGTGAATTGTACTGTGGATGTCGCACACGCGAATTTTTGTTCACTATCTCGCGTGACACTCAAGATGATATGTTACGTGACTTTTCAAGCAAGGATGCAAAATCCACGCGTTTAAACAGTAGACTCTCGTTGTAAGACTGATATCAGGGCTGAAGGAGAAGGTAAATTCTCTGGATATCGCAGAGTATTTACAGAGAAATTTTCGGACTGATGACTAACACGAATACTAATAAAAAAAAGACTTAATACTAACTAAGAGAGTTCTACACTTCAAAAATAAAACTTCTTGATAATATCAGAGTCATTGTAAGACAATACATTCTCATATTACAAAAGTTTTTTTTTAAAAATCCTGAAAATTATAAAATTATAAAAACTTACGTTAGAAAGGAAGGTTGAAGAGAAAAATACTTTGCATCGCAATTCAGATACAGCCCACAATCGCAAAGATGCGCATAAAATCCAGCTGTCGATAAGGTGAAACGATTTCTCTGACTGTGACTGCCCAATATTTCTACGCACTTCCATTATTTACTTCGGTACATATATATTAATTTTTGTTTGTTTTGTAAAAAGAAAAAAAATAACAAAAGTACATCAATCAAAAATCGCAAATGATTCTTTCGTAGCATGTGTAATTGTTTAACGTGTTCCTATCGTTTCAGAGAAGTTTTTTCATCCTAGTGTCTCGTTAAATATGCCAAAGCCCTAATTTTCGGAGACAATGTTATATTTCAAACTCGTACAGTATCATAATGACTAACGAACTAAAAAAAAGTAGGAAATTCCTCCGAACAAAAAAGAAAACGATGTTCATACATCGTTCATACGAGTCGTTGCGAGATTAATTTTTTTTTCCTTTTTCCGTGTTCAAGCAATACTCTATATACCCTGACTGAGGTTTAACACTGTTGCCTTATTCCTTCTATTTCTATTTCTATTTCTATTGTATTGTATTCTATTATTATTCGTTCTGTAACATTTCGTTTCTTCTTTACTAATTGTAAAATGTGAAAACACAAAATCTATACTGCCAATTGCAAGACCATTTGTATTTTTGTGAGTATAATGCGATGAAAAATTCGACGATTGCGGTGCAATACTCTAAATAATGCGTTTCTTCTAGACTTTCTCTCATGTACGTTATTATCATCCAGCCATTGTGTTTTTTTTAAATGATATGAATTATGCCATATTGAATTGCCAAATCCCATTGAATATTGACGATCGGAGTATTGATTAGCATTAGGATTTTTTTGTATTTCAAGCGTTTAATAATATCTTACGTAGTATTTTCAACTATTTTTACATATTTCTCATAAATTATGCGCTTCACACATTTTTAAATGAATCTTTCTGATATAAGAATTCAAAAGTGTATCTATAAGAATCGACGTTTGAAAGAAAAAAAATTCAATTTTCAAATTATTAATGAATGGAAAGTTTCGATTATACCTATATTGCAAATACTGTCTACAATATAAGTGTAGTGTATCGTACAGAGAATGGCGTACTGAGAAAGGACAGTAGTGTTGTCCCTGTTTTTTTGACGACGATGATTTATATAGTTATAAATACTCTGTGCATATAATTCTCTCTAGTTTTATATTGTTATTGTTAGTTCTTCTATCATTTATAGAGTAATGCGTACAATTCTTTAATGTCGAAGTTTTGCATTCTGTGTGTGTACGGAATGTAAAAAAAACGTTACGTTATTCGAACAACAAATTTCGACTGCGTTTTCGTTTATTTAAATAATTTGAAATTATAACTGTATTAATTTGTATGAATAATAAAGAAATGCCGCCCATGCTGCCGTATTAAAAAAAAATAATATTAATAAACGTGACGAAATGCGTTACGATGATATTTCAAGAAAGTTTTTAAGGATTTTTAAAACAAACATTTGTTTTTCAATATTTACAATCTTAATTACCACGTTGCAGTTTTTCAATTTACAACGAATTTTTGAAAGAAAATGATTTTTACAATTTATAATTTATAATTATGCTGACAGAAAGTGTGCATGTCAGCACATTGCCAGCAGAAGGCTATTTTAGTTGAATATTTTAAATAAATAAATAAATAAAAAGAGCAGAACATAGCACAAAATTAGCAGATTCTTTTAAATATAGGGAATCGAGAGTGGTTATAATTGACAAAAGTGAGAGATAAGCGAAGTTAGGGCGATCGGCTCGATTTTAAAGTAGCTGATCCAGAGAATTAGGAAAGTTGTTTATAAAGGAATTCAACACTTGGAAATTCCGCCTAACATTATTACTGCATTTAACGTTCACCTATAAAGAAAAACAAGGTTTAAAACTAGTGTATCGATATATCAATGGATTTCGTACAATTGTATGAGTATGACTGCGAGTGCGCGTGCGTGACGATGATCCGCGAAAAACGCATGGAGATTATAATAGCGATGCGGTTTTTTAAAATATATCTAAATGTGTAATACACGCAAAAGTACGCGATGGGTGTGTGAGACTACAAAATATATATTGTATTATAAATGGACACCGTTTCTTGTAGAATAAAACGAACAAACAAACAAAAAAAAATAAGAATAATGAACAAGAGCGAAAGACAAAGTGTTGGCCTAAAACTCGTCGAACGCCGAATCCTTGAGTAAAAAGAAAAATTGAGAAAAAAAGAAAGAAAAGATTGCGATAACATTGTAAATTTAATTTAGTTTATAAAGTTTAAGGTGTTATCGAAGATTTGGGTGCTATTTTTACACGAGCCGGTTGACATGCGTTCGGTTTTGCGGATACTTCGTCTTTTTCGCTCTGCTCTGGTAGAAAGATTCAGAATTTCAACACTGGTCGATATTATAAAGGATAAAGTCAAGTGTGTGCGAGCCAGTTTTGAAAAAATTGGATGTAGACTGGCTGGCGCCCGTCTTTAAAGAAATTTCTACCAGGGTTATTGATACGATCACACGCCTCATTTACCGAGGAATTTTCAAATAAACTTACTATAAAAGAAAAGTAATTCTCTCAATTATTCTCTGACACACATTGAATATTCAATTCGATAGATAATTAGAGTAAAAGAAAATTAAGATTGTTAAATTTAATGTTTTGTCGGTATCATCACTAGAGTATAATTTATTTCCCTATAGTCTATTTCACTTAGTATTTAAAATAGAAGTTCTTTCATTTTGTAATTACGAATTCTTTTAACTTTTGTAATTGTGTAAAATGGCAGTAAGTGAAGTCAATCATTCCAACGGATTGCATTTTTTGAGTGAGTTTTAACTCGTACCAACTGCCACAATTCCAAAAACAAATGCCAACAGAATATATTTAAATATTTATACACAGGATGAAACCGCATGCCATTGATAATTGAGTCCTTTGAAATTGACCATTTATGTTAAAAATTATTAGGAACGATCGAGATTTTTTCTGTTATTATTAATATTATTATGATTATTATAAAAAAAAACAATGTATCATCACAGTTTAAATATACGTCTATTTTATACGAAGAAATTGTTTTTATTTACATGATAAAACCTTTATATATATATATTTAATATTTACAATTAATATGACAAATTATAAATACATTATTTATACAAATTTCTTTTTGACATAATAATAAATATTATTACAAAATAAATCGTAAGGTATGTAACGTTATATGTTTATTAACAAGCAACTCGATTTTCTTTGCCCCATTTACGCATCACTCGAATAATTTGCTCCACTTGCGAGTTACTTGTATTTCTAAGAATCTTAACTACTTCCGTCAGCAATTCTCTAAAAAACAAATTAAACATATGATTAGAAATTTGCATTTAACTGTAAATTGTGTTAAATTGCGGGTAAATTAAAGGCAAATAGTAAAATAAAAACTTTTGGGATGTTTTCTTATTATTTCAAGTTATAATCCAGTAATTCAGGTAAATTTAAAAGCTTTCCAGTATAAGAGTAACTTTCAAGAATACAACTTTTGTCGTCACCATAAAAAACTTTTTAGCTTCTATACCGCAAAAGTTTTTTATGATTACTAAAAAACATTATAAAATATTGTCATATTAGATTTGAAAGAAATCCTAAAAGAAAAGTTTAAAATTTATTATTAGGTTTATTACTGAGTAACTTGTCTTTAAAATTGTTGCACGTATACGAGGATTTAAGCTAGAGCTCAACTGAAATGAATTTAAAAGAAAGAGAAGTTGGGACTATTTTCATAATTAAAATAAAATAAGTATTCATTAAAATACGACGTGTGAAGTATAACGCACTTGGGCAGCTTCTCGGCGACGATGTACTGGAATGTCCCGCAGCAGGCACCCCGCTTGCCCTCCCAGTACTCGGGCGAGGGATCGAGCCTCTCGAGCATGTCGAAGGCCTTGGCCGCGTACCAGAAGTCGCCCACCACGTAGCACGCGTTGGCTATCAGCTGCAGCAGGTTGAAGGAGTCCGTCGAGGGGTCCATCTTCAGGTACAGCTCCCAGGCCAGCTGGCCCTTCTTGTTCATTATGTCTGGAGAATGGGGATGGGGAGATGATTTGTAAAGGTCGATGGCGAACTTGCGAATGGATGCGTGGCAAGTGTGAGGTAGCGTATGTAAGACTTGGAAGCTCTGCTGCTCGAAGGTGGGGGAAATTTGGAGATTGAAGAGTAATTTGAGGTGGGGATGTGGAAGGGAAGTTAACAATGGGAGGGTTGAATTCGATGGAATGAGTGAAAGAGTCGAGATTTGATCGGGCAGTTGGTAGTGAACGTTGAATTTTCATATATTGACTTGAGGGTTATCGGATCTTATTTAACTACGGTAGAAAATTCTTGTGAAAAGTTCAGTTCTGGCGAATGGCCCTTCTTGAATGTTTAAAATTCTACGGATCTTTCAGGCTTATATTTGATTTTATAGGCTCGATATAAAGGTTCCTCATGGGCATCCATGAGCATCCTTCTTTTTGGAAAGTTTATGATGAATTAAAGAAAAACTAACTATACCATTGTGATTCAAGTGAATTTGTCACGCTATTCGAGTGAATAATCACGGAATTTCGATGTATGTGAAAAAGTGTGTAAAACCATGAAATTTCGCGAATAACTGTGAAATTAGGCTTACATTTGGAACAGAATTATAAAAATATTCTAGAATATTTCATAAATTTTGTCACATTTTCTACATAGTTTTTCAGTTTTTCTCAGCTTCTCACATTTTATCACAATTTCTCGCAGTTGTAATTTCCTTTATATAAGAGAACGTAACGAAAACAAAGTGAGAAAATGTGATAAATTGTGTAAGTTTTATTAGATAAAATACGTATTTTTTATAAGCATGATAAACTATGAAAAACTATGTAAAACTGTGAAATACTGTGAAAAATGTGCATAATTGTTTGTAACAGATGTTCCAAAAGTATGTGTATTTTCACAATTCTTCACATTTTCTCACATTTCTTTCATAGTTTTTCAGTTTTTCACAGTTGTCATTTCGACTAGGGCGTGTAGTAGAATCCCTTTCTCTATATACAAACAAATTTCTGTCGCAAGGTAGGTTTTTGCCGAAAAGTCCACTCACGACAGTAAGCCAGGAGACTGATGTACGTCGGGTCGCTTCGGTATCTCTCGATCCTGATGGCGAGGAAGGCCTCCTCGGCCTCCTTGTAGTGGCAGGTCGCCACCTGGGCCTGGGCGTAATTGAAGTTGAAGCAGTCGATGTTGGAGAAGTAGGTCCTGATCGAGTTCAGGTAGATCAGCACGTCCTTGAACTGACGATAGAGGAAGTAGAAGGAGGCCATGCACTGGCGACCGGGTATCGTGTCGCACTCCGAGGCGGAGGTGCCCACCAGCTGGAAGTACTGCTGCGCCACTTTGATGCACTCTTGCTGAAATGATATGTGGGGAAATGGCGTCGTTGCGATGTGTGTAGGTATCGGACATCGAAGAAAAGAACGGTTGAAGGTTAAAGGCAAGGCCTGACCAAGAAAGCTTTATGATTTGTCACGTGTATATTTTAGTATATCTACTGTATTAGTATTGGAATATACGTGATCAGGAATTGAGTCTTAATATGCTCAGAAACTACTCCCATATAAATCTTAAGTGATCAGGAATTGCTCTCAAAGATTTTTATTTTTGAAGCTTTATATTTAACTTAATTGTGATTATTAATGTATTTTTTCAATTTTATATTAAAGATTAACAGTTATATTTGTTATTAGAAATTTAATTTTCGATGAATATCTCATTTTTATGCTTTGACACAACAAATAACGTGACGACGTGCCTTAACTGATCTGGAACTGATATATATAGTAGAAATTTTATTGTATAAAGAAGAAATTTTGCATTATATATATATATATATATATATAGTAGAAATTTCTTCTTTATACAATAAAATTTCTACTTGTAAAAAGAAGAAATTTTGCATTATATTCTTTATAAAAGATTATTAGACTACTTAATTTATTCGTTTGAAAATGTGTCGTGTCATTTTATACTTCTATAAAGAAGACATTTTGTATTGTATTTTCTATAAAAGATTAGACTCCTAAATTTAATCGTTTGGAAATGTGTGGTGTCATTTTATACTTTTAAAGAAGAAATTTTGCATTGTATTCTTTATAAAAGATTAAACTCCTTTATTTACTCTTTAAAAATGGAGTAATTTTCTACTTTAAAAAAGTAGAAACCTTGGTATTTACTCATTCCGTAAATATGAAAGTCGCTACTTTACTCTTTTAAAAGTTTGAAATGACATTTTCTGCTTTTTAAAGTAGAAAATTAGCAATTCGCTCTTTCTAAAGGATAAATTGCTTTCTTTTTACTTTTATAAAGTAGAAAATCAGCAGTTTACTCTATTCCAATGAGTAAACTTCTAAGTTTAATCTTTTCTGCGTCAATTTTTAATCTTTTAGATTTAGAGTGCAGGCTTTGTCACATAATTGATCACGTGTTTCGTCGTATGCTGGCCGATCACGTGACAAGTCACATAATAAGTCACATGATTAATCATATTGAGAAAAGAAACGTTATGATTAAACAAAATATAATGGGAAAAATTGAATAAATATTCACATTTTTCTGTAAAAATGGACTCAACAATTCGCTGCAAGTTAACCAATTTATTAATTTCGCCTACATTTCGAATCCCTTTTAATAAATTCCTTATCAAGGCTATAAAAAATATACAATATTTACAATAGTTAGAAAAACATAAAAAATTACAAAAACAGCTAATAAAAGTGATGAGCAAAGTTTGACCTACTATATCTAAAGAACGGCTAGTTACTGTGTGGCATATTATTAATACTGCCACAAGCGATATAATTGCTGTGAGACAGTAACCAACAGTTATACATTGGCAACTAAAAAGGAAAAAATTATTTTTTCTATAGGCTTTCAAGAAAAGTCCACAATTATTACTAACAACAATATTATTATTATAATTATTATTGTAATTCACATTTTTCCTCCGTTTTTATATATTTTCTCACGTTTATTGTTTCCACTAGTAAAGTTTGTTTAATTCAGCAAACGATTGCAGAACATCGTTAAACTTTTCTTTAACTTTTGGCAAAAACAACTAAAACCCATTCTAAAATCGTAAAAGATCATTGTTGCCAAACCTTGATTAACTTTGACACATGTCTTCCAATTTTCAAAATATCCGTATTCGAAAAATTGATTTGTTCAGCGAAAGTGAAATATTTCAGCAGTGTGGCAAGCTTTAACTAAAGTACACAATGCACTTACGGAATTTCTTTCTTGTCCAACGACGGCATTTACGATTCCCTTTAAAATGTATTCCTGCGGTACACTTGGCTCCAAGTCTTTTATAAATTCGTATGCCTCTTGGATTTCGTTCTGTTTCAGATAATAGATCACCAGATTCAATCTAGCTTCGGGAATTACGTCCACCAGATTTGGTAAGACTTGTAACGCGCCTTCTCCATTCCTGAAAACCTAATTTTTTTGATTTTGATTATTTTATTCTTATTAAGATATCGCGTTTTTTATCAGACTTTGGGAAATATTTTCTGTTGCCTAAAAATGAACTCCAGCACTCGCAGTTTGATCTCATAGGCCGCTCTTTCCACGATATGACCTATTTTATTTCGAATTAGCGGTAATTATTTATTTTAGTAAAAAATGGTATTTCTTCATTTAATCATAACTCTGTATGTATTCAGACTAGAAAGATGACCCAAAAGTACATAAAAGTAGCTGCAAAGAGCTTTAATTTAAGGTAGTTATCCCCTAACTATGTGAGTCAAAACAAAGTTGAGGAATAAAAATCTCAATATACATGATTTTCTGTATATGGAAAATAAGAATAGCATAATAGCATAAAAGAATTATTTTTATGTGGTTATGATCAAAAGTGAGATTTACGATCTTTGGATTAATATTATTTCATTACTTTATGAACCAGCTTCTAGAAATGAAAATATATGCTTTATCAGTATTTGATCTAATTTTTCCCAGATTTTCAGATATTTCTCGAAAGTTTCGCAATCGCTAGAGCTGGAATAAACTTATGTTCATAGATTATTCGTTGAAATCGTCATATTCTATTGAAATAAGACTCAAAACGTATATAACTTTGGATAAGTATAACTCAAAATATATACAGCACATCGATCTGAAATTTTGCAGAGATATTCTTTAAGATAAAAATTGTTTTTGCTCAAAATTTTAAAAGAATCTCGAAAATTTTGATTTTAGGGGATAACTATCTTAAGATCTGCAACGTTTGAAAATATTAATTGGTTGCAGTTATATTAATGATCAAACATAATTCCAAAAAAATACGAACATTCACAGAATCCCAAAGATTAAAAATGTCTTGAATTTTCATGTATTTTTTTCCTCTATCTTTGATCATTAATAACTTTCGAATAAATTAATATTTTTAAACGTCACAGTTTTCAAATCACAGCTCTTTCCAAATTCATTCATATAATTTTGGATCATCATTTTTCTAAAATAGAAACCTGCAGAGTCAAGCTCAGAATATAAAGATACCATTTTTCTCTAAAATACCGTTAATTCGGAGTAAAATAGATCGTATCTTAGAAAGAGGGGCCTATGAGATCCAACTGCAAGTGCTGAAGTTCATTTTGAATTTCCGGAAAACATTTCTCAAAGCCTCATCATTCGTTTCCCGGAAAGTGCCAGCTCTTCTTGTAAGTGAGCGACAAAATCGTACTTTTTACTTAAAACCACTAACACAGTGAAAAGGATTACTTGTATTAAGAAGGAAATTTTCTTAAAATTAAATGCAACAAATGTAAGAACACTTTTCTTCTTATTTCAAGACATGCTGAAAAGTTTCTTAATTTACGAAATTTGGTCGCATTGTTTACATTCACAAAATGTGAGGTTATTAGGTTTTCGCATGTATTGGTTCCTTTCAGATTCAACAAAACTTCAAGTACTGAACACTGTGTAAAACTGATCTACTATACTCGTACTTTGAATACATATGGTCGTGGTCTCGCATACTTACCTAGTTCTACAAACCTCGCCGAAGTCAAGAGTTTCGTGAATTTTGTGGCGACCACGAGATCACGCGGAATAATTAAATGTTATTTCTTAATATAAGTAACTACGTTTCTTACTTTCTCATTTTAGAAAAGTTTCTTATTTTAATTATTTAATTTTCTTAAAATAAGTAATGCATTCTTACTTTAAGAACAGATTTCTTAAAGTAAGTAAAATACGCGATTTCGTTACTTGTTTTAAGAACGAAATAATGTTAAGATGCAATAAAGATAAAAAATCCTTTTTACTATGTACACTCCGTCTATGCAACGTCGATACTATAATTACCACTATATTGTGCTGGATGAGATCGTTGCCGAAGCTGCTGGTGTTGGAGATCTTGTCGATCAGCTGCTTCATCTCGATCATCTCCGAGGTGCTCTTGTAGAAGCGAAAGTGATTGCAGGCCTTGAGATTGATGGCCGTCGCGCTGTCCGGATACTTCTGCAGGTACACCTGGAGTACCTCCTGGGCCATGTCGTAGTAATCCAACTTGTAGTAGCAAAGGGCCACGTAGACGTTCAGCGCCAAGTATTCGCTGGGGATGAAGTTACATTTTTGCTTGGCTTTTAAAATTTATTATAAATGATTCTTGCAATTGAAAAGACATCTGACTTCTCACGCGAGATTGGGAAATGAAACGTTACGTGGAAAATTAGGCGACAAAATAAAACGTTTTCGGGATTGTATCGATGTAAAATATGTATACTAAAATAAAGTAAAACGTAGATCGAATAACCAAGTAAAATATTTCATAGCAATGCTTATCTAATTGTGACTTGTGAGGATTCGTACAAATTAAGTTTTATGTAAAACGTGTGATTTATTTGCGAAAGAAGACTTTCATTTTCTTGTACGACATTTGTATTCGTCTGATCTATCTCGATAACTTGTAAACATTAAAGAGTAAAAAAATGACGAAAGAAAACAAAAACTACATACGAATAAAAAAGTATAAAAATACATTTATACCTATTTTCGAGTAAAGCCTTCTTGTAAATGTCAATCGCTTCTTGATAATGGGCTCGCAGATACTGCACAGAAGCCAAGCAGAGTTTATCTTCGACAATGTCGTGAAGTTTGTCTTCGTATTCTTTTAGTTGAGTCTAAATGTGAAACGAAGTTCCTTAACGCATATTGTAAGTAAATATATCAAATTAAATTATTTACCCTATTGAAATTACTAATTGATATTACTAATTGATGTAATTATTGAATCCTATCGATCTCCAAGAGCTATAACCCTATTTTAACTTCTTACGGAGTAAAATAACCTCACTTAATTTCGATAGAAGGCATACTTACTGTAGAATGATAGTTCTTAAACCTCCTACGAACTATTTGTAATGTGAAAACCGAAAGAAGAAAGAAGGAATTAAATCAAGAAAGAAACATATAAATAATAATATTAAGAAAATTAATGTGTGTTTCGCTCGTCACTGTCTAGTGGGCTCGTCAGGATGACATAGACAGGACTTTCTTTGACACACTATGATAAGTCTTTTGAGTCTTTTGAGTGAACTAATGCCAATTCAATTTAAATTAAATTCAATTTAAATCGCAGTCACAAATAATTCGTTGGAGCTTTAAGAACTGTCATTATACAGTATGTCGTCTATCGAAATTAAGTGAGGTGATTTATTCCGTAAGAAGTTAAAATAGGGTTATAGCTCTTGGAGATCGATAGAATTGAATAAATAAATTGACTGGAATTTCCAGTCCAATAAAACATACAACATTCTTATTTAAATTACTAATTGATACCGTAAATTTTATTGAACTAATCGTACAAATCAATTGAGTGTTACTCTTAATTTTTAATGCATTTCTGGGTGATATTTCTGTAAAATCGTCATTCACATTCCATCCATTGTCGTTCAATATTATAATTTTACTACAAAATTAAAATAAAATATAACCCCCTTACGGAAAAATTCCCAAAATTTGTGTGTTTACGCTTAATATATATATATATATAGGGGCCTGCGGTGGCTCAGTCGGTAGAGTGTTGGATTCCTACGCCGGTAACCCGGGTTCGATTCCTATTCTCTGCCGATTGATACAAGCACCTATGTAAAAATTGCATGTGCTTTATTTACAAATACACCGCAGGCCCTCGTCGTCGATTAGCACCATATGGGAGCACAAATATGGCGACGAAAAAAAAAAGTTGTTTACTATATTTAAACTCTTTACCCCTAAGTTTGAGTGTTAATACTTAAAGTTGAGATAACACTCAATATTAAGCCTATTACTTAATCTTTTAATGTTTACTGTCAGTTTTGTTCATTTAATTTACAAAGAGCGCCATGGCTCAGTCGGCCGGCGAATCCAAAGGACCCGGATCAAGTCCTGGTCTCGGCTCTTCGATTTCTTTGTTTCTTTCACTCTTAATTTGTGAGATATACTCAACTTGAGAGTAACACTCAAATTGAGTATTTGTTTGTATACCAATTTACACTCAATCTGAGAATTATTCTATCGAGTATTATTGTGTAAACATTCAAAATTTGAGTGTTTCTCCCTAAGGCAACTATGTTATTTCCATAATCAGGCTTTTCATGCACACCACACACATCATCCAACAAATACAAGAACCTTGTAACACTCATCACTACAAAATCAAAACATCAAACCCCCGACATCCCAATCTCACCTTATCCGCCAGTTTGTACGCCAGATGCAGCGACAACCTGGTCTTCAGCTGTCCATCCGGCGCGTCCATCAGCATCTTCTGCGACTCCGGATACATCCCCAGATAAAAGTAACAGCACGCGACGTAAGTCCCTATCTCCGATCTCACGGCGGCCGCCGAGTCCAGATCGGCTTCGGTCTCGACACCGGCCCTCCAGAGCCTCTCGTAGATATTCGCGGCCTTGCGATAGTCGCCCAGGTGAAACGAGCAGTAAGCGATCCAGAGCTGACTGTTGCGAGTGGAGCCAGTGGTGGTGATGGAGGTGCTGGAGTCTTTGGGAAGACTGGTGGTGGTGCTGGTGTCGTTGAACTCGAGGAGAGTGAGGGCGCCGGTGTAGTCGCGTCGCGCCAGGAACTCCTCGAGACTCGGGATGTCGCGACGGGCGGAGCTCGCGGATTTGCGCGAGCCCTCGCCCGAGGCAGGCTTCGCGCGCGAGAGGATCTGCAAGAGAGATGGGTGGATAATATGGATAGGTGCTTTATTTTTGTTTTTGCAAAATTTATAATAAAATGAGATTTCGTATCACGCATAAAATGTCACGTTGACCTAGTGAAAATGGAGAATTCAAATGGATTAGAATGGATTGAGAATATGGATTGAGGAATCCAGTTTCATCCATATCAATCTACAGTCTCGATCTACTTTATCCATTTCTATTCTTTATTTCCATTGAGGGTGTGTTTCGGATAATATGATAAATCGTACTGAGAAAAAGGATTGGGTACCACATCGATACTTTTATATTTATGTGATAACTATACCGGTATTGCTCGAGTAACTGTACATACTGTTGTCTTAGCTATATTATGGATTTCGGTGATATTATGTGGTTGTCACAGCAATGTAATATAGCTCTGAGGGCAATAACAAAGTATTGTTGCAGCAGCTATATGCAGTTTAGTTCGATCAATTAGAATCTGGATACTGGAGCAATACATATTTTTCAGTGCGTATAAGAACGTTGCTCTTGAATGTTGTGGCTAAAGGTCGGCAGGTGTCAATCGAATAGTAAGTCCTTCGTAATTTGGGACGCTAATGTGCATCTCTTCCTGGGTTTGAATGTATTGTTTGAAATTTTTAAACTTTGAAAATAGCATAGCAGAGATCAGACACGATTTGGGAAACCTATAGTTGTTTTATATTGTCCTAAAGTACCCCAAGTGCCTTAATAGTGTTCTAATAGTGTCCCAATAGTGTCCAAATTTTTTTCCTGGTAGCAAAACCCGACCCTCGCGCCATTACGCAGAACTTGCATATTCTATTTCCGAATTCTGCTATCTTTCTGCTGACAGGCGAGTGCAGCAGACCCTCCGCAGCAGAATTGCGAAAGTTCAAGTAGGTAGCACAAACTTTGGGCTCCGTCCACGATAACGCACGCGTACGCGCAACAGTATAGCACAAGAATTGTGGAGAGGACCTTGCAACAGGTCTTAAGCAGCAGAGTTGCGCAGACGAAGGTACACATAATGCACGCGGGCGTGCAACAGAATTACAGAAGCATTGCAGTAGGTATACTGGCAGACACTTTGCAGCAAAATTGCAACATACTTGCGGCAGCTAAAGCGCCTCATGGGGCTAATATTATGCACTTGCGCGTGCGATAGAATTACGGCAGAATTGCATCAGACGATTGCGTCAGACTCTTTGCAACTAAATTGCGACAGGCTTACGTCAGCCAAAGTGCAATCAAAAAGTTTATTTAAGGATAGAAGATTCAAAAAAGGAGGCTCGCTTCGTATGCGATAAAATAATCATCGCCAAGCTCCGAAAAGCCGACATCTTTAGTACGTTGGAACATTGATCACTTTTATAGTCATGTGAGAGCGAATTTTCAGTTTCTACCATCTAGCGGTGGTACGCAAACTATAATAGCGGTGTGGCATGAAAAGAAATTTCATAACCATTAGTTCCGCCTGAAAGAATGTTGAAAAATATTTGACACGTATTTTTTCTTTTTTGTAATTGGACGATTATTCACCAAGATATAACAAGTTGAAAAGTCGTGTGATGTCATGATATTATGTTTTTCATACAATATCGTGACATCACACGACTTTTCAACCTGTTGTACCTAGGTGATTAATTGTCTAATTGAGGCCACCGAACGGAAAAGAGCACATATGGCGATATCGCCAGATAAGTATTGTTCAACTAGCTAATTTTCTACATCGCGTCAAATTAAATTTCTTTAATTGATATATAAAGAGAATACTATTCCGCAATTTTATGTACTAAAACTAAATTTTTAGCTATTATAGTTTTTTAGTAATAGGTGAAAAACGTCATTTTTCAAATTAAAATAATATTTCACATTTTTCACTTCAACTCGGCATAACTTTTTCAAATATGAATTTTTATCATTGATACATTTATATAATAATGTTTAGGACGTTCTAAGTAAGTGGCGAATTTTCAAATACATTTCGTACAAATCGTAAATTGATTCTTTCAATCGCAAAAGTTGTTTTACAAATTTTCGAATTATTAATTTTTATTTATACTAAAATCTTTATTATAAGTCGTAGAAGTTTTTTGGAAAGTTTTAAATTTCAACTAATTATCGTTAAAAAGTACTGGCAATTTTTGTGTCAGTGTGATACTGCGCGCGCTGCGGGATCGTGTTAACGCTCACAACGGCTGTTCGCGCGGAGTTACGCTGACAGAAAAATTACCAGTACTTTTTAAGGATAATGATATGGAATTTAAAACTTTTCAAAAAAAATTCTATGGCTCGTATTAAAGGTTTAAGTATAGCTAAAAGTTAATAAGATTATTATGTAAATGTATCAACGATAAAAATTCATATTTGAAAAAGTTATGCCGAGTTGAAGTGAAAAAAGTGAAATATATTTTGATTTGAAAAATGACGTTTTTTACCTATTACTAAAAAACTAAAATAGCTAAAAATTTAGTTTTAGTACCAAAACTTGCGCAATAGTATTCTCTTTAAAGAGCCTGATAGAATCATCTGCTGCAATACTATTGTAAAAGAATGCATTTGAATTTCCTCAAGACTTTTGTGTTTAGTTGTACGTACACTTGTGTTATTGGGATCCAATATTATGCACTCAATCCGCCACAAAACCTGCGCAATTTTGTTGTGTAGGCCTGTCGCAATCGCCTATCAGCAGAAATATAGTTAAATTTGAAAGTAGACTACTCACATCATTTTTATGCAACTTTCAAGACATGCAGACAAAATTGCGATAAAATTGCAGCAGAATTGCTAATAATTATACCAGGAAAGTATTTCAATAGTGTCCGGGGTGTTCCAATAGTGTTTCAATAGTGTCCCAATGATGGTTAAAATGTTGCAAGTGTCCCAATAGTGTCTTAAGGGGGTCCGAAAGTCAAATAAGAATTCTAATTTCTCGCCTTGATATTTACCAACTGAGTATTTATAATTATTCACTACTCGGTCGGTAAAAATCAAGGCGGGAAATTTGAATTTTTCTTTGGACTCCTTAATCAAACGAGTGTGTTTTAACAAACTTAACGAAAATTTTGTTAATTGTATGTAAAAAATGTTTCTTAAATTAATTTGTAATTTTTACGATATTTCGTAATTGTTGCAATAAGAAAAATTATGTTTTTCGTCTCATAAATAATATTTTCACGTTAGTATGACTCACGGGGTTACGCTTTAAGAGGAGGTCGGAGCGAACTTTACCTTTGTGACCGTCACCTCGCGTCATATTTTATAAAATTTTATAAACTTTACCGTCAAGGACCCAGTTTCTGATCAGTTATGGCATGTCGTCACGTTATTTGTTGTGTCAAAGCGTAAATATGAGGTATTCATGGAAAATGAAATTTCTAATAACAAATATAACTGTTAATCTTTAATATAAAATTGAAAAAATACATAAATAATCAAAATTAAGTTAAATATAAAGCCTCAAAGAAAAAAAGCTGTGGGAGCAATTCAAATTGTATGGGAGGAGTTTCTGATCATATCAAGACCAAATTCCTGATCACATATATTATTGACGTATAAGCATTTTATATGATAAACAAAAACTTATTAAGCGATACTAATACAGTAGATATACTAAAATATAACATTTTTTGGTTGTGTGATTATAAATGTGAAAAGTAGGCGAAGTAAAAGGGTTCGGTTATTCGTACTCTGTCTAGTGCACGATATAGACTCGCGTGCAAGCATATATTATAACCTATAAAATGCACATAGTGTGATGATTTATTGTCACGTTTTCTGCGACTTTTGCATGATAAATTATTTACGCATGGATTAAAACTACTTATAGAATTATGTTATTACAAATATTTGTGTATTTTAAGATTTTTAAACACACATACAACATGTTATTAATACTAATCAGGAATTGGTTAAACGATAAGAATTTGGACTCTATTTCTAATCACACGTTTTTACAAATATCAATAATATTTTATATGAATGTTTTAAGTGATTTATACGAATAAACTGTTGAATAACTTAATTACATTCTTTTATGATCTATTACAAAATTTTAAAGAAATGATGTAAATTTCTTTGCATGCTCACTTGTAGTCAACTGCAGTAAGATGGTGTCAATCATGACGTTGGCAACAACGTCCAACTTTAACATTTTTTATCTTAAAAATGTATTTTACTAGTAACTTTTAAAGTTCTTTTATATGACTACGAAATAGTTTACTATTACTAATTAATTTTTAAAACAATTTTGTATACATTAAAGTCAAAATATTAATAAATGTAACCAAATGATCAGGAACTGGGTACTGATCAGGAACTGGGGCCGTGATGGTATATTGTAACATCGAAATCGAGAATGATAATGATTTGTTATCGTGTAAAGCACAGTGGACGACAGCGTTTTTGATTATTAATGGCTTAAAAATTTTTTATTATGAAATATTATTATAATTGACCAACAGAAAATGGTACAAATGACGGTCATTTTACCGTTTCTTAACCTCATCGGCGGCTTCACCTAGCCAAAGAAGATAGACCTTAATAGAAGCGCAAAGCCTTATGGGCAAAGAAGATAGACCTTAAGGAGACGTCGGATACCGACGGTAGATTCCTACTATCCTACACACGTATTTCGTTATTTATTTACAAAGTTAATTGTTTAATGACGAAATAATAGCTGTCCCCGCTTCATTTTATAGTAATCTACATATATGTCCAAGCTGGATTCATATGATTGTTTTGTTTTCGAGAAAACTTTGACACACTAAAAGGGCCAACTACGTGGAGATTAACCTTTACATACTAAGTTTGTCAAAGTTTTCTCGAAAACAAAACAATCATATGAAACCAGCTTGGACATATAATTAGGTTACTGTAAAACAAATTGGGGACAGCTATTATTTTGTCATTAAACAATTAACTTTGTAAATAAATAACGAAATACGTGTGTAGGATAGTAGGAATCTACTGTCGGTATCCGACGTCTCCTTAATAGAAGCGCAAATCTGGGAAACAAAGTGACCACGCGCAGCGCGACAGTCGATTTCTAAATATTTCCAAGCGTTATGTAGGTAAGAGGATATCTCTTGGCCGATAACATATCGGCAATATCGATAAAAGTATGTTTTTAAAAACAGTACATTGAAAACATGTCAGTTATCGTTTGCAATACTTGAGAAATATGTAGAGAACCTAAAAACATATAGTAAAACAAATTATACTTAAAACTCCAAACTTTAGCTACAAATGGGGGAGCAATTTATATATTAGATCTATTATTCAGCATTCATCGGCAGTGGATGGTTCTGTGGATAATGTATCTAATCTATTTAATTTATAAATTTATATAAAAAGATTATTGAATAATTCTATATAATTTATATATGTCGTGAGATTATAAACAAATATTTTAAAGTTCTTTTATATTTTAAATTTAAAAAAATATAATTTATTTTCTAACTACAATAAAAAGAAAACAAATGGGATGGATTTGAACCTGCATAAAAAATCAGGAGTCAGATACGTTATCCACAGGACCATCGTTGCCGACGAGTGTTGAATTATGGATCTAATATATAAATTGCTCCCCCATTTGTAGATAAGATTTGTAGTTTAAGTATAATTTGTTTTGCTATATGATTTTAGGTTCTCTACATATTTCTCAAGTATTGCAAACGATAACTGATATGTTTTCAATGTACTGTTTTTAAATACATACTTTTATTGATATTGCCGGTATGTTATCGGCCGAACATTATCCTGTTACCTACATGACGTTTGGAAATATTTGGCAATAGACTGTCGCGCTGCGCGTGGTCGGTGTGCTTACTAACCGTTGGGGTGTCTCACTTTGTTTCCCAGCTTTGCACTTCTATAAGGTCTATTTACTTTGACCTAGCGTCGTATTTTTAAAAAATCGTACATAGCGACCTTGATAATCATTTATTATTATTGTCTTCCTTGTCCACCACATGTTTTACCTACAAGTACTTACACACCCTTTGATTGACGGAAATTGCCAGTAAGTCGTGATATTGGAAAATTGACCACGGTGGCCCTGCTAATACATACGCCAGATACCTTTCTGTATTTTTGCGAGGTCGACATAAATTTTCAATGTAATTACGATTATTCCATGATGCAGAATCAAAATGTCTTTGTGTTCAATATCGCATATCACAGGATTGTTTGTTATTATAACGATAATTACTGTAAATATAAGGTACGAAATACATAGGGTAAAAGTTATGTAGCCTTTTTATGGTAAAAATATGAGTCTAACAGAAAAAATGCTACAACGCAAATTTGTTCGCATAAGAATTATAATTATCTTTCAATTTAATCTTTTTTTCTAAATGCAATATTTATTAAGATTGTTCCGTCGGAACGAAATTTAAATTCGTGGCGCTACCCTGCTAAAAATATGCGATCAAAGTCAATTAAAAAAATTCAAATTTTATTGAATTAAATTTATTTTAATTGATTGAATTGACTACCAGAAAACAAGTCAATTGAAAATGAATTGTGATTAATAAACTTTAATTGCAATTTACTTCAATCCCTATATTTAGTATTGATTTCTATATATTTAAATCGACTTCTATAACAGAATAGTTCTTTTTTTTTCGTATTGTATTTAATTACAATTTAGATAATACAGTTCAATGAATTTTAATATATTCCAATACTATTTGAATTTATCTAATTCAATGTATAAATTGACTATAAAACTTCTATCAACATTAATTCATTTTTATGAATTCCAAACGTGAATAGATTTTAATACAGCTTATTCGTATAAGCCCTGAATTAATTTTAATCACGTTTGATAAATGAAAATTTTATTGAATTTTGTAGGTTGTGAATACTTTATTTATGAATTGACTTGAATCAATTCTTATGAGTATGGGAAATCAATAGATTTAAATACAGTTTATTCGTATAAGCCGCGAATCAACTTCAATAAACTTTAATAAACACATATTCTATTGAATTCTGTAGGTTGCAAATACCTTTCTCATTAATTGATTTTAATCAATTCCTATAAGTACAGGAAATCAATATAATTTAATGCAGTTTATTCATATTAGGCGGGAATCAACTTAAATTAACTTTGATAAACATAGTTGTTATTGAATTTTGTAGTTTGCGAATATCTTTTTTACTAATTGACTTTAGTCAATTTTTATGAGTATAAAAAATGAATAGATTTAAATACACTTTATCCGTACAAGCCGCAAATGAACTTGATAAATAAACTTTTTATTCAATTCTGTACATGTGCGAATTATCATGGAACAGTTTATGAAATTGTAGGAAGCTACATGCTAATCAATTGTCAGTGGTTTTTTTACAAATAATTCAAATATTAATTATGTAGAACAATAAATTAATTTTAAATTCAAGATGTCCCCAATTTGGCATTTAAACTGTGAAAGTTTTCATGAATTAGAATAATTAACATTAATAAAAAATGGTACACTTTGAACTTTTTGCACTTATCGTCTACACAATGAATCATTACCTTAATCTACTATAAATAATACTTTTATAAAAGGTTCTCTCGGTTGATATTTAAGAAAGTAATATTAGGTATTAATTAAGTTAATCTCACTCCAAACGGAATTAATTTATCGTAAGCATAAACAAATTGTTTCATGCTATTTTCGACAAATCGTACAAATTAGATGTGTAATATTTATTTATTTTATTTAAATTATTACTTATAACTGTACCATTACTTTTTGATAATATACGTATTTTCTATGAAACCACCTTTATTCAATTGGCCTCATATTGATCGTGAAAACTCATTAACCCCATACAAGGCAATAGGAAAGAATAAAAAATTTATTTTTTGATCGGCACTAATTGTGCATTTGATAGAGAATCTAAGCTGACGTATATCTTTTGTGTATATCTTTTTGAAATTAAAAAAGAAAACTTAATTTGCAAAAGTTATAGTGTATTAAAAATCCTTTGAGTGACGTCACACCGTTAAAATATCAAAGGTGCCGACCAGAGTGACGTCACAACGTTTTTTAAAGATTTAACTATAACTCCTTTCATTTTGAAGATAACGTGAAAATTTCAAAAGTTTTCAAAGAAACTCGATCTACAAGAATACTCTGTCAACTAAAAATCGGTATTCATCCCTATTAAAATCTATAGAAAAGAATTATATAGTTTTTTATGCTACATTTTAATCCTAAATTTTTCATAGCATTAAATAACAAATACAATCTATAGAATACAATTATACAAAATAATTAGATATTAGATAAAATATTCGATCTATAGACATGAATAAAAAATAATTACATTTAATTAGTTAAATCTCTATTAAACTTAATTGACATGCATCAATTGACATGTATTATATTATAATGCTAAATCTTAATTCTATTTTGTTATATTAAATTCGATTAATACTATAAAATGATAAAAATCAATTGATACCAATTACATTGAATTGACTAAATACCTATTCAAATCAGTAGACAATCAAAGAAAATGTATTTCTTTCAATATATTTTTATAAACATAGATCTAATAGTTTTGAATTGAATTCTAATGATTATATATATTTCTATTGCACTTTTCAGAATTAAGATTTAGCATCAAATGCAATAGATTTTTTTTTATTTACTTTAATTTCATTTTTTCAACAGGGTATATGCCATATGTTTGAATTGCACGCGACGGGCGACAAAAGACTGTCACTCTTGACTATTCAAGTGGTTCTTTTTCTTTCTCTCGAGAGTTCGGCATCATATTTTTTCTGCACATAAAAAGTATAATAGAAAAACACAGAATCGTCATCGTTTATTAGCTTCACCGATTATAGATTGCCTTCTGTATTTTTTCTTCTTGCGGTAATTGGTTCGGTGGTGTCGCGTACACGGTGCGATCGGGGCGGTAACGATCCGGGCCCAAAAAGAATATTCGTGTGAGAGCGTCCAACGCAATGTCGACGCAAGGTGTCATACACCTTACTTACGCGATTCGTGTAAGACGAACCCGGGTGGCCCTTGCCACGAGAACGCGGTCTCTGAACCACACATACACACAGATATATACAACACACACACTTCGCATTTCATTTCTGCAATTAGTTGAATTAATCTACGAGAAGGGTTTTATGCCGCAAGGCTTTCCCTTCTCTTTCAATTGAATAAACTCTATAAATTTACATAAAAATATCGAGTCTTTGTTTTATCCGAAATCCTGTTTCGTTTTCTCATAAAATAAATCATCAGGAATTAATCATGTTGATAAATTCACGAGCTACATTTCAAAAATATTGTCCAAAAGCCATATATTTACAGTTAGTATTGTTAATAACAAATGTCGCGTTGTAAGATTTATCGACGCCATTTCTTAGCGCAATGTTCAAATAAAAGAGTATTCAGACATAGGCATTTCAAGTATTATTGAGTAAATTGTAAAGATAGAAACAGTACAAGAATGTCGAACTGCGGACAAGCTATAGAATATAGAACGTCATAAATTCAAATTCCCAGCTAGGCTATAGAAAAAAGGTCCCTTTTACAGATTTGCTGTTTCGGCGCTCGAATGTTGTACATGTGTTCAGTCAGAGCTGCAAGTTGAGCCTATAGAGTGTAAGAAGGATATGTATGAGAGAGAGAGAGCGAGAGAGAGAGAAAGAGAGAGAGAGAAAGAGAAAGAGAGAGAGGGAAAGAGAGAGAGAAAGAGAGAGAAAGAGAGAGAGAGAGAAAGAAAGAGAAAGAGAGAAAGAGAGAGAGAGAGAGAGAGAGAGAGAAAGAGAGAGAGAAAGAGAAAGAGAGAGAAAGAGAGAGAGAGAGAGAGAGAAAGAGAGAGAGAGAGAGAGAGAGAGAGAGAGAGAGACCGATTCCTTTCCGACTTTCCCTTCTCAGAAGGACAGAGCCTACGATAGAGAAGGAGAATAACGTCAGAACGCAGAATAAATAAAGAATAATTAAAGTCCGATAATGCAGAGAGGAAGTGTATTTATTTATAGATCAGATTATTTAAACATCGCGCGACTTAGAATTGAACGTTTCAAAGTAAACGTTCTTCGGACGAAACGAACAAACTTATATTTTTGTGTATAATTGTTGGACGTAAAAGGCGCGAATAAGCTTTACTACAGTGGTGACATTGTGATGGATTCGTCTATTCTAAGGGCGTGATTTTATTAAAATATTAATATAAATTGCGAAGTGAATATTTCATTGAAAGTTGTCGTCGACCTCGCAAAAATACAGAGATGTACCTGGACGTTGGACTATGCGTCGAGGGAACCGGGTCGAGACTCGAGAGCCGGGTCGGCCCCTGTTTATGACGACTGACACACCAGGCCGACAAATAAATTTCCCGGATAACGTCTCGGACATCTGGCGACCGGCTGCCGATCGACCGATGGGTCCAAGTACCGATTGTTTTACAGCTATACTACGTGACCCGTATACCTGCGAAGCGGATTATTTCTGCGCAGATCGCTTCTCTTCAGGCTTAAGGTGATGCTAAAGCCATCTGTCCCCGACAAATACGAGGATCCACTTTTTTCAATTTATTTTCAATTTAGAGTAAATATTTCTATGGAAAATAGTTGTTCCAACCAAAAAGAACAACATTTCATAGAGATATTTTCTTAAAATTGAAAAATGAATCAAAAAAGTAGTTCCCCGTATTTACCAGTAACACTGGGTTTAACATCACCTTAATAAGACAGCTGGACAAGGAATTCAATGCTTTCTGCATTTTGAATATTTTCGAGAAGTTTGGACAAATTATTTCATTCAATTAAAGCGCACATAGTTTCTTTTTTATGATTTTTTCGTAATACCACTATTTTAACAATAAATAATGAAACAAACTATTCCCCTGCATATTTTACAATTTACAGGCTTGTGTATTACATATTTATGTTTATTTTTCAGATTCCTCGTGGTTTTTTTATGAAATTTTATTCTCTAACAGTATTATTATACAAATGTCCAAGCGTTACGAGAATATAACCAGTAGATTTATTGTTATTAGCAATAAACAATTAAAATTATTGATTTTATGAAATGTCTCAACAAATATTGCACATAGAGCAACATTTATTTTCACAAATTTTTTCATTCAATTAAAGCGCACATACTTTCATTTTTATGCTTTTTTCGTAAAACCAATATTTTAACCATAAATGATGAAACCAACTATTCTCCTGCATATTTTACCTTTTACAGGTTTTGTGTATTTGAAAAATAAACATAAATATTTAGTGTTTAATATAATAATTTTAGTGTTTCCTCGTGTTTTTTTTATCAATTTTATTCTCTTACAGTATTATTATATAAATGTACAAGTGTTACAAGAATATCACTAGTAGATTTATTGTTATTAGCAATAAACAATTAAAATTATTGATTTTATTAAATGTCTCGACAAATATTGTACATATACATCAACATTTATTTTAACAAATTTTTTTATTCAATTCAAGTGCACGTATTTTAATTCTTATGCTTCTTTCGTAAAACCAATATTTTAACCATGAATGATGAATCAAACTATTCCCCTGCATATTTTACTGCTTACTACAGGCTTTGTGCATTAAACACTAAATATTTATGTTTATTTTTCTGTTTCCTCGTGTGTTTTTATCAATTTTATTCTCTTATTATTATACAAATGCCCAAGTGTTACGAGAATATCACTAGTAGATTTATTGTTATTAGCAATAAACAATTAAAATTACCCTGGTAGAAATCTTATAGTGGCGCCCACATTCGCTATAACGGCATTTATAGGCAAACTAGACAGTACTAGACTGTACAAAACTCGATAAATCCACACAGATCTACATAGTTTTCTCAATAATAATATGTACGTATAAAATCTGTAAGGTTATATATTATTTATTGAGCAGAACTATTATTGTAAAAATTAATGTTAAAAAAAGTTTAACATGCAAGTTTTCAATTATAATAATAAGATCTACATTTCTATTCATACTATTTACATATAAAAGTAGTCAGAAAGCATATCTAATCTAAGAAATGAAAATTTAGAAATAATGTTCCTTGCATATGAGAAACAGTGATCACAAAATAATGTTCTGATTGATATAGTTGTTTCTTGAAAAATAATATATAAATAATAATAATATCATATGTACAAATATGTACTTTATGATATGCTTTATTTAAGAACTTAAATTTTAATTTCAGAACTGCAAATAATTTTGTATCCATATGTGGGTTCTTATAGTACATAAACTGATCATCCGTGTCATTTACTTACATTGGTAATAGGTGAACAATAACATGTAAATACCTTTAAATCAAAATAATACATAATAAGCATAATAGATTATTCTTCTATTTTTTAAAAAATAACCTTTAAGTGGTTGTTATTGTCATAATTTTGCTTACCTATAGTTTTATTGGGGCAAATAATATGGGGATCTAGAAGGGACGACCGTTACGCGCCTTTATAGTAAATATCTAGTTTGCCTACTAACACTGCGCGAGATTATTCTACATAGATGTATAAAGTGGACGGGATAAATTTCTTCCAGGGTATTTATTTTAATAAATATCTCGACAAATATTGCACATAGAGCAATATTTATTTGAACAAATTTTACAGTATTTTTATACACATATCCAAGTGTTGTTTCTGGTGTCAATCTAATATTCTTAATTAAAGTTATGATAATGTTTAATACACAAAGCCTGTAAACGGTAAAATATACAGGGGAATAGTTTGTTTCATCATTTATGGTTAAAATATTGGTTTTACGCAAAAACCATAAGAATGAAAATATATGCGCTTTATTCGAATTAAAAAATTTGTTAAATTAAATGTTGCTCTATGTGCAATATGTCGAGATATGTAATAAAATCAATAATTTGAATTGTTAATTGCTAATAATAATAAATCCACTGGTAATATTTTCGTAACGCTTGGATATTTGTAAAATAATACTGTAAGAGAATAAAATTGCATAAAAAAATCACGAGGAAACTGAAAGATAACATAAATATTTAATACACAAAGCCTGTAAACGGTAAAATATGCAGGGGAATAGTTTGTTCCATCATTTATGGTTAAAATATTGGTTTAAGGAAAAAGCATAAGAATTATAATATGTGTGCTTTAACCCTTTGTGGGGCGGATGCCACTATAGTGACACCCTATTTTTGTTCAGTTTTTTGTGCATAACTTAGACAGTTTGAGCTCAATATCGCTCAAATATTTTTCTATATAATCCTAGATACCTTAGGAATAAAATCCTGAGCTTAAATTTACAAATGTTTGTTTATATAATTAGTTATAAACAATTTAAGATGAAAAAACTTCGATTTTTTAGATTAAATTGTTGCTCTATGTGCAGTATTTTTCGAGATATTGCCAAAAACCCACAATTTTGCATTAATTATTTTTAATAACAACGGAATGACCAAAATTTCGACTTGAGCACCTAGATATTCTTAATTGAGGAGTCTGAAATGAACAAATTATCATTAAAAAATCGCGAGGAAGTAAAAAAAAATATGGATAAAATAAATTGCGCATTGCAGAAGCTACAGGAGGATTGTTCAACCACCCAGACCCGCTTTATCCAGATAACACTTGCATTATTTTCAAAATTGCAAAATAGCCTTCATTGAACACTGCGGCAGATATAGATGCAGCGATTTCTACAATTTTTACACCCGAATTCAAATGCTTTGGAGCCAAGCGCCAAACGGTAGAGTTAAAGATTGGAATGTTTGTATGATGTTAATACGAACACTCGTTTCTTAAAAATGATTTGAACGTCTATCTTTGATAAAATTTCGATGATTGCTTCTAACAGTAAATTGTAGACGAGATTTTTAGAGTGTCTCATATACTCCTAAATACAGTGAAAAACTAATAATACGATGTAATAGGTTTATCAGAAACCTACTTTAAAATGGTTTTCCCTTTATTGCTATAAAAAAGAAAGAAAAAACTTCAATTTGCAGGATAAATACAAAAAATGTTTGGGCTTTTAATGTTAAAATAAATCTACATATTTTATGAATTAACAGTTTAATTCAATGCTGGAAGGGGTATTTGCCCGCAGAGTAGTTGTTTCTGTTGTTCAAATGAATATAGTAAATTTTTTTATTAAAGAGTATATGAAACACTCTAAATACGTAACATGTTTTATCCGTTTAACAAGTTTACGAGAAACTTGCAGGATAAATACGAAAAATGTTTGAATTTTTAATACTAATTACATTTACATATTTTATGAATTAACAGTTTAATTCAATGCTGGGAGGGGTATTTGCCCGCAGAGTAGTTGTTTCTCTTGTTCTAATAAATATAGTCGATTTTTTGTTAAGGAGTGTATGTGACACTCTAAAAATCTCGTCTACAATTTGCTGTTAGAAGCAATCATCGGAAGGTAGAGTTAAAGCTCTCATTTGCGTTTTGTGTATGTACGCCTAAGCATCTCTCTAGAAGATCTTTTTTTATAAGTCTTGGTATACCCTGTGTCCCACACCAAACCGTTGATAGGCGAAGTGTAGGTGGAAAAAATGTAGGTATTACAAGACTTATCAAAAAAGGAATTCGGGTGTAAAAATTGTAGAAATCGCTGCATCTATATATGCCGCAGTGTTCAATGAAGGCTATTTTGCAATTTTGAAAATAATGTACTCAACTGCAGTAAAGAAGCTACAACTGCTCGCAGATTGCAACAAATCGAGCAACAACAATTTTATGAGGAAGCTGAGGGTTTGCTGTATGGACCCGGTATCGCAGATTAGTGCCAAGCAGATGTAAGTATCCAAAAACTTATACTTTTCATGATCGCGAACTTTAAACACGTTTTTCTCAAAACGACATTTTTCAAACTGATGGGCAAGATAACGCGAAAAATATTCATTTAATCACGCTCATCTGGTGCATATATACAGAAAATTACATTCCTCACCGACTGTACCTATAAAATCAACATATTATTGAATAATATAATTGTTATTGCAAAATAAAAGAAAAATTTTTCTTCTACTAAGTTCCGCTATTTTATTAATTAAACGTTTTTATATAAATACTTTTCTCGAAATAAATCATTGAAATTTAGCTTTTATAGCCGTTTACACGAGACGACCCCCTTAAGTAAAATATAATTCGCGACCGAACAATTATGTAAAGAATAGTGGACAATGACATTTTTGTACAAATGCTTACACATTTATATTTTTTTATGCAAGTTTTGGAGGTTAGGTAAAATTTTCACCAATCAGAATAGCTCCGACATCCCGTTAAGTTTAGAAGAGGATGCACTTTTGGCAATTTAGTTCTTTTTACAACAAATATCTTTTTAATTAGTTCGAATCCCTATATTTTTCGATGAATCATTAGACAGTGCGAATTTTGAACTTTAACATCCTATTTTTCTATTTTCGCCTGCAGTTTTTGTGAAAACTAATGTGAATATTACTGCTCGGAATTGAGCGATTCCCCGCTAATCCATATAAAAAGTGCAAAACAAGGCAACTTTCGAGTAATTTTTCCTCGAAAATTTATTCGGCAATCGGGGTTTAAGAAAATCCTATGATATTCTTTGAAGTTTAAAGAACGGCATATATTCTTTTCATAATATTCTCCAGTACTTAGGATTTGAAGAGACCACCTTAAGTAATAACAAAATAAGTAATAAAGTGTATTGATTTGTGTAGTGATATGATTCTAACAAATAACCAACAAACAAACAAAATACCGACTGGTAACACATTAGTGAAATTGAATAACAGCAATTTAAAGCAGCATAAAAATTAGCGAATGTTTTGTAGATTCTTAAGTTTATCAACGTAATTATCATGACATTTATTAGTATCATTCTCAATCTAGGGTAACTTCGAATAACGTAAATATTTGTACACACTTATCCTATCAAATTAAAGATAATTATAACACCTACTTTCATTTAAATTTTCTAAGTTATGTCTAATTACTAGTAAATGTTAATAGCAATAAATAAGTTTATTTAAAAACATAATAAATGTAACATTTCGGTAGGAGAGACCCACTATTTTGGTCGTCCTAAGGTACAACCAAAATGAGATGTATCGTTAATATCTAATGTGGTTTTTCATATTTCTCTCTATTGTTACAAACATTTTATTAATTATGTTGCAAACACGTTGTGTTCGCATTTCCACCGCGTTCATTCAGCATGTGCACTGAAATATTTAACAACTGATAAAAACTTGTAGCTGGTACGTTTCTAAAACGTTTTGTGCTATACGGGGGTGTACATACGCGTGGTTCCCGAAAAATTACCGGTCTGGTCGGGTCGGGTACCCGATTTATCAGTGGTCAGGTCAAACCAAAACATTAGATTTTTCGGGTTTTCATAAATTCCTACATATTAAAGAGATTGATTTTTTTTAATCGTTTGAATAACAGGGTATACAGTGCAAAGTTAGCCTTAACTCCTCGAGGTAGAGTCATAGTTCGTCAGAAATGTTAAACATTTATGCTTCGAAAAATGTCATGTTTCTTAATAATTTATAACGCTGTATAGACGAAAATTATGTGTCATCCAAAGAATAAATGTAATATTTTGAACCTATACAATATTTTATAAAATTTGTCTCTACTAATATTTACTAACGATTGTAATTAACAATAAATGTAGTTATGTCATAGACGGTTAAAAGAATTCGGCAATTTGTTTAAATCTTAGGCACAAAAGAGAAAGGATAAGGACCGAAATCGATCCCCATATCATAGAAACTATCGTAACACTAAACAATTCGAACAAAAAGCCATCCAACCCCCATCGCTGTTATGGATCGGTAGGGGAGACAAGGGTAATGCGAGCCTTAGGGTACAGTGAGCTTTCTCTATATTTCGACGTAAATAAAACATTTATATTAATTTCACTTATATAACAAAATAATCTAAGTAAACAATGATTTTTAAATTCTTCGTGGTACATATAATCGGTTATTTAGCAAAAATTTAACAATGCATTTTTGAGCCACTGGATATGATAATTTTACATGTTTTGGTTTATACACTGAAAAAAAAATTTGTTAAATCTAAGTAAACGTTTCCTTGAATCGTACTAAGAAAAGATTTACTTAAATAAAGTAAATATTTCTTCAATTTAGTAAATATTTATTGAATTGATGAATACCAGTCTAAACATAATTAAATATTTACTATTATCAAATAAATCTTTTCTTAGTACGATTCAAGGAAACGTTTACTTAGATTTAACAATTTTTTTTTCAGTGTAGATAAACAAGTGTTATGTATGCTATTTTATTACAGAAATGTTTTGTTTTATACTTAGTACACTAAAATTTAAATAGATATTTTTTAATACAATAAGACACTACATAAATCTCTTAAAAAACATTCTTACGTCGCACGTGCAGTCGGGGCAAACTGACCGGGGTAAAGCGAGCTTATATAAACAATGTAAAAAAGAAAGTGTATGATAAATACATGTTTTAAAGCTTTAAACTTATATGTCTGTTAACAAATCGATTAAGTGACGTTTAAAAGTTAAATAAAACTTATTAATTAATTGTAATTTAAACTTTTATCTGCATATTTATTGAAACTCACTTTGTCCCGTAAAAAGGCTCACTTTACTCCAAACTCGTGACAAAAAAGGGCTTCTCATTTTTTTTCTTGTAAGTAAATTTTAAAATACTTTCAATTACTTTGCAGTCTTAGTGCCTGAAATGTATATTGAATAAAGTCAACATTACCATTTTAATATATTTCAAATTATTGATTGTTGAAATATATATATATATATATATATATATATATATATATATATATATTTATATATTCACGCTTAAACTTTTTTAGGCTCACTTTGCCTCGGTCTCCTCTACCACTTATTTTCTAAAGGTTTTTCTCATTGTTAAAATGGTTTTACAAAGTAACATTAGCGATTATTGGTAGAATTCTACAATAAAGGCTTGTGGAGATCAATCTCGTGTGATGAATTATTCTTCGGGTACTTAGTGATATTGAGTGCGTTATCGAGGTTTTCCTGACTTTGTATCCAGGTTTGTCTATAATTTTGGAACTATATAGTTATAGTGATCTACCCTAGTGGAAATGACAACTGTGAAAAAATGTGAAGAAAATGTAAAAAAGTGTGAAAAATTGAGAAAATACACATACTTTGGAACATCTGTTACAAACAAATATTGACATTTTTTCACAGTTTTTTACAGTTTTTCACAGTTTGTCACATTTATTCACTTTTTTTTCAGTTGCATTCTCTTATATAAAGAAAATTACAACTGTGAGAAGCTGAGAAAAACTGAAAAACTATGTAGAAAATGTGACAAAATTTATGAAATATTCTATAATATTTTTAAAAATCTGTTCCAAATGTAAGCCTAATTTCACAGATTTTCACGAAATTTCGTGGTTTTACACACTTTTTCACACATTTGTCACAGTTTCTCACAGTTTTTCACAGTTTGAAATTTCCACTAGGGTATATTGCGTTTAGTTCGGAATTTTTGGTTATACAAACAGAGTGTTGGCGGCCGATTTCAACCCTTACAGGTCCTTATTCCTTTGTATGTATAAGATCACGATTAAAAATATTGATTTTGTTTTTTTTAATTATAAAAAAAACTGTACACTCTAAACCTAAAAGAATAAAAATAACATTTTATTCTTTTCGCAAAGTATAAAACGCTGATTTTATTCTTTAGAGAATTTGACAATGACCTAAAAGATTACATTGTACAAATTATTCTTTTATAAAGAATAAACTTTGACATTTATTCTTTTATAAACAATAAAGTTCAGCTTTTATACTTTTATGAAGAATAAAATTCAGGTTTTATTCTTTTGTGAAGAATAAAATTCTACTTTTATTCTTTTGGTTTAACATTAAGGTTAGATTTCATATTCCGAAGTTTTCTCGGAAAAGAAACAAGGTTAGGTACTTTTTTAAGTCCGAAAATATTCCACATTTTAATAATTTGTACGATTTAATCTTGTAAAGTCACTGTCAAGTTTGCTAAAGAACAAAATCAGCGTTTTATACTTTGCGAAAAGAATAAAATGCTATTTTTATTCTTTCTAACGTCAATTTTTATTCTTTTAAATTTAGAGTGTATGTCGATGTTTTGGAAAAATGCAGTCGTATGTCCATCTTTCATTAGGTAATGTGTTCCTAAAAGGGAACATGCATTTCGATCATATAGGCTTCGGTATAAAATTGTTTTGACAATTTGATCGGTAAGTCATGACTGAATACTGATGCACCCCATTAATATGAAAATCTAAAATTATCCAAATGCGTTTATTTTCTACTTCAAGTCTGTGTCATCCTTAGGTAGTCTATGGCTTGAATATTAAGCGGAAAAACGAATTCGCGACGCGATTTCTTCCACTTTATCAGTATTGCCGAAACTTTACATCAATAACTATCTAAATGGGTCCTTCCTCCATTAAAAAAAATCCAAGTATACAAATGCTGCGTAATTTTATACAAACCTGTAAATATTAAAAGAATAAAAATTCGTTTCAGAGCTGCGCTCACTCTCTCGCGTAACCATTTAAAAACGAAAATAATAAAGAATTTTCACGTAATTACCCAACAAAACTAAAAATAGAAGAAAAGAGAAATGCTCACCATCGTGAAAATGCCAAAAGCCTCTTTCTTCCAAAGAATCCCAAACAATTAATCAAATATCGAAACACAAAAAAACCTAATCACCTAGTGTTTAAGTTTCCTCGCTCACTCTCTCTCCCATCCAATATCCCGCACGTCACACTAGATTATGTTGCCGTCTGTTGCCATGGCAACCCTCGGGGGAACGCTCGGAACCCGAACCTCTCTCTCTCTCTCGCCTGACGTTTCGCTTTCCATCCATTCCATTCCCCTCGTATCCCCCCCCCCCCAATCCCAGCCCCTTCTCCCACTTCTCTCCTCTTGCTTTGTGTGCGCTACGCTACACTGCCGTAAGCACACCCACGGTCCCGCATACGCACTTCGCTCGTAGTGTGTATCGCATGCAGTTGTCAGCTGTTCGGTGTATCGCTCGCTCCTCTCTCTCTCCGCGCTCGAGAGTGCCCAATATGGAATAATATAAATATATACATATCGTAGTATCGAGCAGCGCCCGAGTAACGTCGTCGTCGTCGTCGTCGGCTGTGTTGTTGTTGTGCAGAAACATCCTCGACACCCCTGCTGTGATAATATCCGCTGACGCGCGCACGCTCGTCTACGAGGAAGAGGAAACAACGCGAATAGACGTACATACAACGCAACATATATAATACACCTTCTAGGCGATCGCTCGTGTATATATATATCTATATATATATATATACATATATATATATACGTCGTTGTAGAACGTGAGAGAGAGAGACATACGCTTCCAGGCAATTCGTTCTGTCTTCTTGTGGCAAGCGCGCGCGCGAGTGTTTGTGCGTGTGTTCGAGTGTGCGTAAGACAACAAACGCAATAATCTTGTACAGAGTCTGCGAAGGAGAGTTGGTGGAGAGTGACTTTGCGCGGGCTGGTGTGTAGGCCTTTTATGCAAAGTCTCGCGCGCAACGTGGACGTGATAGCGCAGGGCCTGAAGTACAGCCTAGCCGGACTCATGAACCTCGCAAACCAGGCGGGCAGCAGCGATCCACAGAGCGGCGTCTTCTTCGTCAACTTCAACCAGGACTGCTCGTACGTGTATATATTCTATGTCTGTTCTGGGATGCTCGCTTGCACCCCGCGGCGGCACAGCTGCGGTGTACAGTGGCATTCTAACCTAGAAGTCGCAGAGGGTGGTATATATTGAGCTGGACTTTTGAAGAAAGCCTGTGTATATGTGTATAAGGGAGTGAGTTTTTGGTTTTTGAGTTTATCTGGGGTGAGGTTGGGTTCTTGGCAGGATGGACACTTTCTGCTGTGAGAGTGGCTATGCACGCAAGATGGAACGAACATCTGATCGAACGTCTTGTTGTTCTTTTTGTCTTTTTTTTACTTTTGGAGCGAGGTTAGGTTTCGGTTTTGAGAGAACACCCGATCGAACGTCTTTTCTTTTAAATTTTGTGCGTAGTGAGGTTATAGGCATTGGATGCTGTGTTAAGGTGTTATTCATTTGTTTCCCTTTACTCGAGTGACTGTACACTCGACGAAACGAGCATCTGATCGAACGTATTTTTTTTGTAAATAGTTTAAGACTAATGTATTTTGGTAAGGTAGTTGACCCTGTTCTCGATAGCTTAGTAACAGACTCAACTTATTTCGCTATAAAAAATGCTTTAATTTTAAAAAAATTGAAATTTTTTGTTTTCAACTATTAATTAATATACTTATTTAGCAAATAACTCGAAAAAGACGAAATTTTAACGTAGTGTTTACTTCTAAATTCAATAAACCAAAAAATAATCCGAGGGAGCAGTTGTCGATAACCATTTTACGAGTCGGAGCAATTCTCGATAGATGCAAAAGACCCAGTTCTCGATATAACAACAAGCCCATTATTCAGGTTAGGTTCTAGGTTATGTCAAAACTTGATTGAATAACATACACATTTTGATTATTATAATTACATAATTATTAATTAAAAGTAGTGCTTAAGTACTTTTAAGCATTGAAATAACATTTAAAGAAAAATTTATTTGTATTTTGTATATATTATTTGACTATCGACAACTGGGTACGTACGCATAATTAAGACGGAGTTCTCGATATATGAATTAAAATAGTTATAAGTAAATAAATCAAAATTTAACTTTTTGATTACGCTTATTTTGTTGAATTTAAAGCTAATCTTGGCTTTACAGTTTTTTAAAACGTTCTATTTATTACAAAAATGTCACTTTAAAGTTTACTGTTTGTTACGATCGTGATTAAGGAAACGTCGAGAAACGCATCAAATCTGAGAGTGCCAAGAAGTGTGAATTTCTATTTAACAAGTAGCGCTAACTGAGTTTTTATAATTCAAAATATTTATTCAGTGATATATTCTTAATATAGAAATAATTTTCTCGTACCGAAAAATTGCTCAAAATATATCTAAAATCGTATTATTCCTTCGAGTTATCGACAACTGGATACCTATCGAGAACCGGGTCCACTACCTTAGGCCTTTTTGTCTTTACCAATCAAATAAATAAATAATCTAGCAAGGTTAGGCTGTTGAGACAGATTTTGCATCTAACGTTTTGGTTGCCACTTCTTATATCGAGTGTACAAAAGAAACACCTGATCGACCTTCTTTTTTACGTCTCTATAGTAAGGTTAGGTATTTAAATGGCAGATTTTGATATACTAATAACGCTCTATCGCCAGATAATTCATCAGATCTCGGAGAGTCCCCGTTAAAAAACAACACTACCTTCGATCAGATGTTCGCTGGACTGCGCATTTATACCACCCGCATTTTCCTTCTCTTTTTCCTTGCCCCTCTATCAAATCCTTTCCATCTCGCGACACTGTTCTTCGATCTCTCACGTCTCTCTCGCACACATTTTGTGCAATGTGCATATATGCACGTACACGCGCGCTATCTCTCTCTCTCTCGCTCATGGTTGCGCAACCTTTATGCATTTCGTGTCTCGTCTCTCTCGTGCGCGCCTCTCTTTGTTTTCCTCCGCGATGACGGAAAACAAAGAGAGACCCGCGCGCAGAAAATTCGGATATGGGGATTTGTGACACTCTGAGCGAGAGAGAAAGAGAGAGATTAGAATGGAGAAAAGAACGTATATGTATATAAGGTACGGGCTAATCTTTGGAATGGTGCGTATAAAGGTAAACAGGGAATGAGAGAAAAATAAGAGAGGCAGAGAAGGGGATGCGTGTATATTGATGGTGGGAGATGTGTGTATGTGGGAGTGTGTAATATTGGCGTGTAGCAGCTTGTTGTTTTGAGGCGCGCGGGAAGGTGGATATTTTGTTTTACTATGGTTTGATTCGTTTTTTTTTTCAATGATTCTTCATACGTACACTTGTTTTCCGCGTAAGTAGGTAGTTCGCGCGTAGAAGAGGAGTGGATTTTGTGAATTTTTTTTAGGGTTTGAAACGAATTTATTTATTTATTTATTATAATTACAGACCTGACAACCTATATACAAACAATTCAACAATGTTATACTATAGTAGAAATACAATGTTAAAATTCAAAAAAGTGCATAAATACAAAGGTATAGCTAAGTTGTAAAATCGCTAAGATTACTTGTTTGTACAATTCAAAACAAGCCAAATGGTCTAATAGAAGAAAGAAAAGCCCAAAAATTGTTGGGTATCAATCCTTAATAATAGACGTAAATTCTTGAGTAATTAATGACAAAGTAAATAATTATAACAAAAAAATTCTCACTTGGTTAATCTCTTAACTTAAGAATGTACAAGAAAGAAATTTTTTACAAAAGATTTAAAGAGCAGATAGTTGCTGAAATTTGCTATTTCATTAGTAAGTGTATTTCACATGCCAACACCTCTTGATATAAATGTGTTGATACCCTGGGTTGGTTTATACAGAATATGTGTGAAGAACAAGGGGAATCTGGTAGTATACAGATTACAAAACATTCATTAACAATGTAATACTCCACTGTGCATGGCATAACTTTAAAGATAACAAATGAAGCATGAAAGAAACAAAGCCGGTGACAAAAGAAAAAAGTATAAAGCATTTTGTCTGAATGTAAAGTATAAATCAATAAATAAAAAAAATATCTGGTTAGCAATAAGTATTTATCTTCTTTTAAATTAGTTTTAATACGATGATTGAAAATATACACAATTATTATTGCATAATTACAGACCTAATAGCTTAGTACGTAAGATTCACAAAGATTTATTAGAAGTATTAAATAAAAAAAGATGTATAAAAAGATTTTTAAAGGAAATAAGAATTCATTTATCACCAATGTGGTCCATTAAGGATTTATTTAACAAAATATTTTAGAGATAATTATTTCACTTTAACAGTGAATAGATTCAATGGAATGGATATTACATTTTTTTAAAGAGAAGCTAACTGTTGGTCAAATCTCTAAAAGAAAGAATTACAAAAAATTAAGACCTAGAAATTTTAAGAACTTATGATAAACTTATTCTAGCATTGTAACAAGATATTTAACATAATAGGACCATAATAATAGGAAATTTGATCTATAAAAAAACTAAAATAAAAAATTAGGCACATTTTACAATTTTTACATTTTTTAAGTCTCACAGATTCATTTACAAATCCTAATCTTTTGTTTCCTTTGTTTATCCAGTATTAAAACGAATATTATTAATATTATCTTGTCTTTTAAAAATGAATAAATAACAATTTTACATAATACGTTTGCTAAAATGTTTAAATTTCTTTATTTAATACAAAAAGTACATACAAAAATTGTACTAGTAAACAAATGTGTCAACAGGCAATCTAAACAACACTTGAAAATCAATGAATAAAATGTTGCATACAATATTTAGAAAAAAATAAATATAATTTGCTCCGTCAGTACTCTACAAACTCATTGCATAATAAAACCAATCACAAAAACACGGAAAATCACCAACATTACACACACTCCAAGCGCAATACTCCAGTAAACTAGTAAATTCATTCTCGCGCAAAAAAGAAAATCCCCAACGAAATCCAAGTCAACTGTAGAATTTCCTCGAAAAGGCACATCTGCCACCAAAAGACCAGACTGAGCCACGCACTTGAATCGCACTCCGACCATACATTCTCTCGGACCCCTTTCTATTCGCCGTGCGCTCGCTTGCGCGCATTTTCACGAGAAAGGAAAAAAAAGGAAAAGGCACGCGCACGCACGCCCGATGACACAATATCGTCGTCGCGCTCTCTCAAGGCCTGAAAAGTGTCTCTCTCGCTTATATGCGCGCAATACTTCGTTCGACCCTGAAATCGCGCGCCTCTCCCGATGTTTTATTTACGCCGTGACGGAGTGCATGGACTAGTATGCAGTGGCAACAAAGAAGTGCGTATATACCTAGCAGGTGGGAATCTGGTGTGTGGCTGGTGTGTGGTTGTACGGAGGTTTATAGTGCAGAGTGAGAGAATTGTCTTGATTATAAGGATGCATCTGACGATGACCGTTCTGTTTGGGCGCAGGTCGTTGGCCGTCGGATCCAAGTCAGGGTACAAGATCTTCTCCCTGAGCTCGGTCGATCACCTCGAGAAGATCTTCGAGAATGGTGAGTTTCTTTTTCATTATGATGATGGGCACTTTTGTTTGTTTTTTTAGGGGGGGGGGGGTAGGAGCATATTGTATGAAACATACGTTGGTCAAATTTAGTGGCTCTCGAATAACAGTAGTGAATTATGGAGGATTTTTCTGGTTTACGTAATTGTTCGTTTATACTTTGAAATTCTATCAGTCGTAACAAATTAATGACAAGATTATTACATTTTTTAGATTCTTTTCAGTTTACATACCACACTGTACAAAGATGTTTGTTTATTTATTGGCTTTATTTTACTTATTTCAAATTTTACTTTTGATTTTTCAATTGATGAGCTCCACTGTTTGTATATATTTTAAAAGATTCTACAAACCATATTTAGCTCAATTTTAATGACATTAAATTTGTGAGGATTTTTTCAGTACTGTACTTTGCAAAGATGTTTAATTTTGTTTTTTTTCTTTCATTTATTTAAAATTTTTCTATTGATTTTTCAATTGATGAATTGCACTGTTTGTATATATTTTAAAACTCTATCGATTATAACAAAATATGTTTAGTTCAATTTTAGTGACATTAAATTTTTGAGGACTTTTTCAGTATTGTACTTTGCAAAAATGTTTATTTCTTTGTTTTTTTTCTCTTTAATTTATTTAAGATGTGTCCACTGATTTATTCACTGATTTTCCAATTGATGACTCCATTGGTTCTATTGATTTATATAGATTTTACCATTGTATAGCTTACAATGTTCAGATTATTAAGTTTTGAAGGACTTTTACAATCTACATACTAGTTGTACTAGAAATAAATGATTTGAACAGTTCAAAATATATTTTTGTATTTATTTAATTATTTATTTATTAACTTCAATGGGCTCCTTTAACAATGAAGATAAATGATATGGTAGCATGCACATGCTGTAAATTAAGTATGTATTTTGCAATGAAAGAGTATAAATGGAAAACAAAGAATAATAAAATAATAATATTGAGAATATCCAAAAAAGTTTTGCAACCTAATGTAAAATAACATTTATCTATTTATAATTTCAATCCAAAGTTTGCAGTCCACATACGTCATAAGGTTTTAAAATCAAATTCAATATCATTCATAGATGTAAGTGGTACAGAAGTGTAGGATAATGTAGAATAATAAGTTAATTAAAAATAAAATAATTAGTATTATGACCAAATTTTATAAAAAATATATTGTTTGCATTGTGGATATAAAAGGTATTTTTATTATCTAAAACGAAATGATTCCGTACTCTGTGTAATCTGATTTTTGTCAGTTATTTATTCATTCCTTCTTATTGCATTGTTAACATTTTTATGAATATCATTTTGACTGTATTTTACATTTGCAGATACTGAGGATGTGTGCATTATCGAGCGACTCTTCAACAGTAGCCTTATTGCGATGGTCAGCTCTTCGTCCCCCAGAAAATTAAAAGTCTGCCACTTTAGAAAGGGCACCGAAATTTGTAATTATAGTTACTCAAATACCATATTGGCTGTGAAACTTAACAGGGCTGTAAGTTACATTCATCACTATCATTTAAAGTTAACACTGCTTGATGAAATTTTGATATCTTACAATGTACTGGTTTTTGTTGCAGAGATTAGTAGTATGCCTCGAAGAGTCTCTATATATACATAATATTAGGGACATGAAAGTGTTACACACCATTCGTGACACACCACCTAATTTGGCAGGCCTTTGTACACTTTCCATAAACAGTGACAATTGTTATTTGGCTTACCCGGGCTCTAATACGATTGGCGAGGTCCAGATATTCGATGCCATTAATCTTGTAAGTTGTAAAGGTTACTTTAGGCATCAGATATGAAATTCAAAATTAAATACACAAGCATAGTTTTAAACTCTTGTACTTTGCAGCAAGCTAAAACGATGATTCCAGCACATGACAGTCCATTAGCCGCACTGGCATTCAGTCCTAATGGTACCAAAGTTGCGACTGCTTCAGAGAAAGGCACTGTTATACGTGTATTCCATGTAAGTTTCCTTATAATAAACTAATTCTTGAACGAGTAATCACGAGATTGTTCTTTTATCAGGTGCATGATGGAACTAAGCTTTTCGAATTTCGCCGAGGAGTGAAAAGATGCGTATCCATCAGCAGTCTAGCTTTTAGTATAGACTCCATGTTTTTGTGCTGCTCTAGTAACACAGAAACTGTTCACATATTTAAATTAGAAGAGCCAAAGGAAGTGTAAGTCTTTAAAAAAAATAAGAATGTTATCAAAGGAAATGCATCTTTCAATTATAATTAAATAATTTGGTTCTAAATATTGCAGGCCCCCACAGGCACCGGAGGAGGTGCAAAGTTGGATGGGATACCTAACGAAAGCGGTGTCTGCGTCGGCGAATTACTTGCCTTCGCAGGTGACGGATGTGTTCAATCAAGGACGCGCTTTTGCTAGCGTTCACTTGCCTTTCCAAGGACTTAAAAATGTTTGTGCCATCACAACGTAAGTTTTTTCTGCAAAGTGTACCACCAAAATCTTGGTGTACCTGAAATTCAATTGTTTTATAAACAAATTTTTGCAGGATACAAAAGGTGCTCAGGTTGCTGGTAGCCAGTGCTGATGGCTATCTTTACGTTTATAATCTTGATACCCATGAAGGTGGAGATTGTACACTGTTCAAGCAACACAGGTTCGTAGCATATTTTTAAAATTACTCTGAAAACTCTAAAATCTTAGTTTAATTGAATTTTGTGTAAACTGCTTTTAACAAATGTAGGTATAAGCTATAAAAAGTGATATTAATATTGAGCTATTGTTTATATCTTTAAAATTTTGTTAAAAGTCCATTAAGATTATTATTATTTATTTATTTATAGATTTACACAGGTCTATGATCTTCTTATTTAGGAAAAAATCTACATCGCTTTGGTGGTTTGATATATTCATTTGTGCATATCAGTTTCATTTTTGTGAATGATAATAAAGTAATGAATATAATTAATGACACTATAACAAAAAGAAAATCTCATTATTATAAAACAAGTTACATACAATTTAAAACATAAGATCAATTCAAACTCAAAGCTTCCATGTCAAACTTCAGATCTTATTTCATAAAATTTGTCTATACTCATGCACTTACACAGATTATTAATTGATACAGGTTAGACGGTAAGCAGGATGAAGTCGACTGCGCCAGTGTTTCCGCCGCTGGATCATGCTCCGGCGAGACTTCCGGGCAGACGGCCGCACAACTTGTACAGAACACAGGTAGACCTCAGACTCGATATACTCCCAACAGTATACAGTTTTATTTGTAATTTTTTTTTGTTTTTTTTTGTAATCGCATGGCATCAGCGATGTTGAAAATGAAAAAAATACATAACTTTTTGTTTTTCTTTTCATTTCAATTTTATTCAAAAAAGATGGCAGGCGAAAATGCTTCAACTATGTTAAAACTCTTATTGGCATTCATGAGAACTTGTTACTTTACAATTTATGTAAATAGAGATATTGAGAATGAAGAGTTTGACATAATTCCAAGCACAGGTGGAGCAGGTGATGAACTTAGCCTTCTCTGCCCGCGGCATGCCAAACACCCACACACACATACACTCTTTTTTTAATTCCTAGACGAATACTTTTTATATAATTTTATAGAATTTTTCTAGTTAATATAGTATTATTATAATTATAATTACTTAATTGTTGGAACGATGCATGTTTGTTTGCATTTTTTTTACATATATAATAGAATACGTATGAAAAAGGTTTAACTAAACAGACACTGCAACATCGATTCAATTGATGGACCCAACCTTAGACATATATAATTTCAACGAAACAGATAAATAAATTGTAAACACACATCTAGTTATTTACACGATGTTACGTTGTACGCATGAAACGTTATTGTACCAGAATATGCATATTATACAGCATATATACATAACGTTACGAGTCAACGTTCTTTTCTTTCATATATAGAAATCGTACTGTGACCTTTCAGATTGCACAGAATTCAACGATAACGTTTCCTTTATTTCATTTTTTAATACTAAAAAATAGACTAGGAATTCCGATGTACTTTAAACACTTAGACTTAAAATTTGGCTGCTTGAAAATCGTTGTAGGCTCTTTTATTTAGCATTACTTGCATAACACGTAAATTCCTACAGTTGTTGTAATTTTTCACACTTTGTTAATTTTTTTTTGTTTTTTCAATATCCTTTTTTTTTGTTGTATACTTACTCTTTATTACTCTGCTCTGTCCTCGCGTACGTGTGTGCGCGTGTGTGTTTGTGCGCCGGAATAACGAACGCATTAGAAGCCTCTCATTTGCTTGAAATTTCCTTTATCGCTTTTGATCTTACCCTAGATTCAAAAAGGACGGAGGTAAAGTGCACTGGTCGCCGAGTTCTTTGATATCGTTGTAGGCAATGAAAATCATTCAAATTATATGTTGTTAGCCACTCGAAAAATTATTTATTTATGTATTAATTTATTTATTTACATATTAATTTATTTATTTATTAATACAGAACACATGTTTTTTATTTAGCTCTTTTTATAAAATTTGATTGGTTAGTGACATATACAGTGAGTGTCTGAATACTTACCTTGAATAATAATAATAATAACAAATACAATATTTTTTTTTTTTTTTTTATTAATTTAAGCTTTATTAACCTCATACGAGGTTTTTTAGCATTACATAGATTAGATATACAGTCTGATTACAAAGTATAGCGTGTTTATGTATAACATTATAAGTTTAACTTACAGTTACAAAAGAATTTGTACAGAGTTTTGTATACAGAAGGCCGCGTATCAACAAGTATAGATGAGCTCTTATTAGGTAGGTAGATATGTAATTTACTGAGGTCGCTTACAAGGTTTTGTCGTTGTGTTTCATAAAGTGGGCATTGCCAAAGTATGTGATCGAGGTCTTGTATGTTTGTATTGCATGTACAGTTAGGATCACTAATTATGCTGATGCGAGCCAGAGATGCAGCGAGATTATAATGGTTAGCTCGACATCTGTTTATCATGACAATATTTGCCCGATTAAAATTACTTTTTTCAAACCAGGGTTTATTTTTTAGAGTGTAAAAATTTTGAAAATAGTCTACACCTTTTTTTTTGCCCATTTCAGTAATCATTTTTTCTGTATTGCATTTGGAAGTTTGTTTAAATTTCTGGCGTAAGTCAGAGAAAGGAATGTGGAAATCTTTACAATAAGGATTATTTGTAGCTGCTTTAGCAAGTTGGTCAGCCCGTTCATTTCCATTGATTCCTATATGTGCAGGGATCCAAACTAGCTTAACTTTAAAATGGTTGGTATTTTTTTTTGTAAATTCACAAATTTTTCTTTTGATTTCATAAATATAGTGATTTAATTTAATGTTAAGTTTTGAGGATTTTATTGTTTGTAATGCACTTAAGGAATCAGTGAAAACGATTACATTTGTGTTTGTGCAATTTGTAGCCAGGTCTAGTGCATCATTTAATGCAATGCATTCGGCTGTGAAAATTGACGCATTATTGTTAATACTTCTTTGAATAGAAGTGTTTAAGTCAAAAGAAAAGCAAGCTGCTCCTACTGATATACTCGTACCATTGATTGATTTGCTACCATCTGTAAAAATTGCAATCGCGTCATTTTTTTTAATGAATTTTTCAAGTAACCTATTTGGATCAGCCGTTTGTCGTAGAGTTTTTCCGAATTCAGTGTCTACTTCAAGGTTAGATATAACAATATCGTATTCTGTGAGATAGAGATTATAGTGTCGTTGAATTTTGATTTGATCTTTTAAGGTGTATATTTGATCAATACAGCATAGGAGCATTATTTTTTTCTTTCTTTTTTTAAATATGTGAAAAGAGCTATTTATAGCTTTATTTACAGGTAGACTTGAATTTGAAATTGTTTTGCATAAGTAGTTTAAGCATAAATTTTTAGTTCTTTCGTGTATAGATACAAGTTTTGATTCAGCAAGGAGGATATTGGTAGGGGTACTGATGCGATAGCCCAAAGCTAACCTTATGGCAGCACACTGTATCTTCTCAAGCGCATTAGTGAGCCTCTTTTTCACTGGTAAATATACAAAGCCGGCATAATCAATCAAAGATCTAACATACGATTTATATATAATAAGAAGCGTACTCGGGTCAGCACCCCACCAAACTCCTCTTACATATTTCATGATATTTAGTACATTTCTACATTTATTTACAGTTTTTTCTGTTTGTTGTTTAAAAGAAAGCTGATAATCGAAAAGAATTCCGAGATAACGAACAGTCTCTGCAGATTTGATACATGTATTGTCAATTTTTATTTCCATGTTGCCTGGCTTAATACCTAGATTATTGAAATGCATTAAGACTGTTTTGTGAGGGGCGAGCTCTAGTCCAATTTCTTCTAAATTTTGATTAATAATTTTAAGAGCTTTTTCCATAATTTTTTTGCATGATTTAAGAGATTTCTTTTTAATAAGCAGCTTGATGTCATCAGCGTATTTAGACACAATTATACTTTTGGGTAGATTTTTTAATATTTCTGATATGTATAAATTGAAAAGAAGGGGACTGAGAGCTCCCCCTTGTGGAACGCCTTTGTAGATGGTTCTATAAGTATTTTCGGTAAATTGTGTATATATGTGTCTTTCGTAGTTTAGAAATTTGACTAGTTTTATGATTTCAAGGGGGCAGTTAAACTTAGCTAGTATGTCGAGTAAAATCTCACACTTCACATTATCGTAAGCACTGGTAATATCTAAGAAGGACGCCAATATGTGTTGTTTTTGTTTAAAGCCTTCATTGATTTTAAGGGTTAATTGGACTAGGTTATCGACACAGGATTGACCTTTACGAAAACCTGATTGTGACGCGGGTAAAAGATTGTTTTTTTCGAGCCACCATTGTAGACGATTTTTTACGAGGATTTCAAAAAGCTTGCAGGAACATGAGGTAAGACTAATGGGGCGATATTTTTCCCCATCAGGCTTTTTAATAAAATGCACATAAGAGTTTTTCCAATCTAGGGGGTAGTCACCTGTGCCGTACATCTCGTTAAAAATGTCTAATAGAATAAGTCTATAATTCATTGGCAGATTTTTGAGTATTTGATAATCGACACCATCAAGGCCGGGGGAAGAGCTAGTTTTTCTTGAATCTAGGGCGATATTGAGTTCGGAAAATTGAAAATGACCGCTGAGAAAATCGTTGATAGTGCACTTAGGAAGCCAATTGGGGTCTGTTGGGGCCCAGGAAGGGCTAAGTTTATCAAGTGCAATATTTAGTTTAGTTTGATTCTGTTGGTTTGTAGAATTGTGAGATTTTACTTTGACATATTTATTTTTTAAAATTTTCATTGTATTCCAAACATAAGTGCTATTTGTCTTGAAGTTTATTGTTTCAGTAAAGTCTATAAAACTTTCTTTCTTTTTCTTTTTAAAAATTCTTTTTGCAGTTGCTACTTGTTTTTTGTAAATAATAAAATCATCTAGTTTTTTAGAGTACTGCCATTTTTTAAAAGCTGCTTTTCTTATACTAGAAATTTTATCGCATTCCTGATCCCACCATTTGACAGGATTTTTGTATTTAAAGTTTTTCTTGCAATTTATTTTTTTCGGAGTATTAGATATAACAGCTGATTTAACTATTTCTATGAAAAATTGATATTTAATACTAGGCCTTGAATTGCAAAAAGTGGATTCAAAAAATTGAAAATACTTGTTTTTTAACGTATTTGAAAAATTTTCCCAGTTTGTTCTTTTAGATTTGAGTTTAAAGGTTTTTTTAATATAGGAATTTCTAGTGACATTAAGTAAGATAGATATTGGAAAATGATCTGATCCGAATGTTTCATCGTACATTGATGTATCGATTTTATCTGATAAATTTATAGTTGAAAGAACTAGATCAATGTTGGATTTTTTTGCTGTTTGAGGATCAATTCTAGTGAGAGAGTTACAGTTGTGTATATGTAGATCTTTTTTTTCTATAGAGTTTAATAATCTTTTACCATTGGCGTCGCTATTTGTGCAATTCCATAGTGTATGATGTGCATTGAAGTCCCCAAGTAGAATGCTGTGTGAGTCAAGGTCAATGTGGTGAACAAGCTTGTCCCATTCTTCTTGATTTGGTGTAGTCCCCGGAGTTCTATAGCAGGCGTAGATATTGGTTTCTGGTTGTATATTGTTAATTTTGATACCGAATATTTCAAAGTTATCTATGGAGCCATCTTTTGTATTAATTACAGAAATATCTAGGTAATTTTTAACTAAAAATAGAATTCCGCCCCCTCTTGTTTCTATTCGATCTTTGCGTAACGTTTTGAAGCCCGGAAATGAAAAATCTTTGTTGTAAGGGTTGTCAGGTGATAGCCACGTTTCAACACATATAAAAATATCAATAGACTGCAGTAGTTTAGGTAGGTCGTGCTTGCGTTGTGTAATACTTCTGGCGTTCCAAAAAAGAAGCTTTAAGTCTTTCTGATATGTAGTGATTGTAGCCATTATTATTTTTGGACAGTTTATTGTTTTGTTTCTGAACTTTCTGAGTCGATCTTACTGTTGATAGTCGTCGTTGTTATCAAAATCTGTTTCCATTTCTGATACGTCAGTTGAAGAAGTTTCAATATCAGATTTTGCTAGTTTATTCTTTAGTCTTGTAAGTTTCGATTTGGCAGTTCTATTATTGACTAGAGAGTGGGCTTTGTCAATTACTTTTATTAGTATAGAGACATCGTTTACAATTTTATTGGCTTTAGCAGTAATATCACCCTTATTATGACTTTCTTTTATAAGATCTAAAAATTGGTCATATCCAAATGGCAATTTATTTGTAGCGTCTTTAAAAATATCAACTGCTGGAGACATGGATTCTTCTAAGGCTTGCATACGTTCTTTTTTAATTTTTTCACAATCGGCTTGTTTAGATGCGTCTCCATTAGTTTTGCGTTTTTTCGAACTTTTCCTTTGCTGTCCTAATCTTAATAGCAATTTCGGAGTGACAAATTCATCGGTTTTTTCGTTGGGATTATCTTGAATTTCAGGTACCATTTCAAGAGCGTTTAATTCGGAGGTAGTATCGTGCAGTGATTCACCGCTTGTGGTAGATAGCGGTCTTTTCGCACTATTATGACTAGTAATGTGCTGTTGTGTAGGTTGATTACCTATGGGCTGCTTTTGACTGGAAGTGATGCCGATATTTACATCTTGCGAAGAAGTTTCAGTGTTTATTGGACACAGCTTAGCGATGTGGCCCGATTGCTTACACAGAAAGCAGGAAGTAGACTCTGTAGTTAGATAGGTCCAATATGTCGTGTTATCGAAAGTTATTTGCAGCGTTTCAGGAAGCAACCTTTCGTCTTCCTCTTTGATATAAAATTGCCTACGTAGTGATAATATGTGAGATCGGCCAGGTTTATGGGTACTTGCGCGTAAGTCGCTTATATTAGACGTTATGTTAATGCCTTTTCGCTTTAGAATATCTGAGATAACTACATCAGGAATAGAAGGTTGTACATTTGATATTACAACTCTTTTATTGTTGTTAATGTACGGTTTTATGTTCAAAACGTAACTTTTAACTGTAATTGTTTTGTTTTTTAATTCTTGCACCAGTTCTTTATTTGCGACATATACAATGACTCTACTTCCAGAAATTTTTGATATGTACCTTACGTTGCGTACGCTAGTGATTTCCTCCAAACCATCGAGGTAGTCGTCGTTTGTTAAACCTTCGATTGAATCTATGATTATAGCATCTTCTTTGGTTGGTCGAGTTTTAGTTGCAGTGACTTTGGCGTATGATAGCTGGGTGGAGGTAGTTGGAACATCCTTTTCTTGGTTATTTTTAGGCTCTAACTGATTTCCTTTGGAGAGATACATTTTAGCAAGCTGCGGCTGTTGCAGTTTTTACAAAACTGCAGCAGCCAGTGCAGCGATAAATACTGATATAAAAGCACTATTCACAAGGCACTCGCGTTTCCGCAGTTACTACCACGTGTGGAACACAATACTGTATAATATTTGTGTTTACAAAGCTACGGAGCAAGAGTAGACACGTCTGCTCGCAACCAGTGATGGTTGACGAATGACAAATACAATATTGTTGTTTAATTTGAAAATATAGATGTAGTGAGAGTAGATGGAATGATAATAGAAAAAATATTATTGAATAATTATCTTATTAAAAAATTTATTATATTTTTTAGATAACGAAAGAAGACGCTTCGAAAATAAATTTCGAAACTTTTATAAAAAAAATGCTACTAAAATTTCGTGAAAGATCATAAATATTAATGAATTTTTAAATTAATTCGAATAAATTTACATTGGGAGAATTCTGAATTACTAATTTAATGAAAAAGGCTTTTAACAAATGTATAGCTATAAAAAGTGATATTCATATTAAGCTATTATAGTTTTTGTCTTAATGTTTTTTTGTAATTATAAAGTTAATAAACATTATTATTATAATAAAGTTAGTTACAGTAAATACTCAAAATTTTAACTAAAACTTAGAATATTTGAAACTTAAAGCTCCACGATAGTGTGAATATCGGCATCCATATGTAGGATGAAACGGAAGAAAACATAAAAATTTCTCATTATTTAAAAGAAATATTCTATACTTATACAGTGGATGGCTAAATTATTGGAAACGTTTATAATGATCAGTATTGATCAGATTATTTTGTCAAGGATCAAAATAGAATTATTTTACTTTATTAGCATCAAAATTAATCTGTTTGTGCAGTAATAGAGCCTAATATTTGTTTTTATAAATTTAAAGTGGTTAGCTTTTTTCGAAAAAAATGTCTGAATTGTATGTAATGTAACGTAACTTTGTAATGTAAAGTAACTTTAAATTGGTGAATGGAAGAAAAAAATTTAATCTCATGCAAAATTATATTTAAAAAAAATGATACTATCCAATAATCAATAATCAATGTTATATAAGTAAATAAACTATCCAGTAATTTCAAGAAATAGATAAAATAAACGAGATTGATTCAAATTTTTAGGTAAAACTATGGTATTCTAACGTAAAGTTATCGAAAACAAAATATTTTTAACGAATAGTTTAGTCACCTACTGATAAAATAAATGTTAGTTTTCCAAACTTTAGAGAATTTAAATTTTACAAACTCTTATGGCAAATGTAGTGAATAAGATTAAGTATCTATTTAGTGGTAGGATGAAAAAATGGTACAATTCCAATCAAGATTAAAAAGAAAAATAAGTAAATAAGAAAAAACGGTTTTCGCTAATTAAACACTAGGATTTCGAAATGGAATATACGGATTTAAAAGAATTATTATACTATGATGACAGATATTGCTTTAAAATCCAGGAACTTTTTATATAAAATCTCATTTGTTTTTTCAACCAAGCCCCTCAATATCAAGTCAAAAGTCTAAAGTCGAAAGTTACCTCAACCCCCGCGCACAAGGATACACCGATATTCACCCTATCCAACAAACCATCAATCCGCACTCATATAAAAAAAGAACCGGCGACAAGTGTACAAACTTAATGATTTCAAAAAAGAACAAATGTATATGTGTCTCCCTGCACCACGAATTAAGAAAGAAAACTCGAGGAAGTAAAAAAAGAAAGAACACATTTAGAAAAAAAAAGACTTGATAATATTTTTTACCTCGCTTTCTCTTTCTTAATTCGCACGAGGCAGGGAGAGAGAGATACACTGAAAAGATAAAATAACTAAAAAAAATAAGTAGAGGCGACACAAGACAGAGAGCGTCGAGGCCTCAACCTTTGATGTGTTGTTTGTTTGTTTTCTTTTTATTACCACCCGCGCCGACACAGCCTGCATAAATAGCTACGCGGGTGCGTTGCGCGGCCGCTCGCCAGACTCCATGTCAGGTACTGGTATGTCCTCTACTTCTCTGACCCGCTCATCTATATAACTCTTCTTTTTTTTTTCTTCTTTTTTTTTACACACACACACTTTATCTTGTACACGTGATTCTTTTCTTTTTTGTTACAAAATGCTTCTAGATTGCGAACACGCACTTGGCATTATAGTCGAATACAGTAGAGGCCTATTTATTGTGCATAGGTTTGAAGTCATTTTTTTTATACTTGTAAGAGCTTATATTGTCGCTGCTTTGTTATGCTCAAGGAGAGAGGAAGTGCCTTGCTGTGAACAATTGCACTGCAGTTTTTATTGCGGTGCAATCAAGGAGGTTTGATGTGTGTTTAATTGGCCTTGATGAAATTCATTTTATTATAGTTTGATGAGATCTGGTAATATTATTGACAATATGTCGCACCTCTAAAGAGAAAATTTGGATAGTTTGGTAAACTGATTTTTCATGAGTAAAAATGTTTTTTTTTATTATTTTACTCCTAATGTTTATGGGTGTCATTTATATTTTCTTAAAAGTTGTTTCTTGCACTAGCTAACATACGAAACATTTGAGTTGTCATAGTCTTGCGTTGAAGGTGACATATGTAAAAGAAGCGACCTTTAAATAAAAATAATTTAACTAAATCTTATCACTTAAGAAACGTTAATTAAAAACGTTGAGCCTCATTAAATTTTATTGTATTTATAAAATATTATGAAACAGTCAATGTGCAAGAGAACAAACAATGTATTTATGTATTATCTCTCAAACGGTTAATTAAAAGTTAATTAATAATCGAGTGTCTTCTTTTGATGATTTTGATATAGCTTCTACGCATGAATGATTTTATAATCGTTTGTCGGTTGATTGATACATTTAATATTGAAGTAAAAAAAGTAAATTCTTTTACATTTATTGGCATTGTTATTACCAAATCTTAACAAGCAGTGGTAAAAATTGTTTTCATAAGACAAATATAGTACTATTGAACCTCCTTAACACCAAACAACTTTTCTCTTTCTTCGTAGTAAAATGTTAATTATTTTATTTAAAAGTTAAATTTAAATATACAATTAGATGCAATGTTCTCAAACGAAAAATTAACTTGGAAAAATATTTTGCAACATTATATATCAACACTAATTAACTTGCTTTCACGAAAATATGGTAATTGGATAACAATTAAACGTCAACTAACACTTTACGATGTTTTTAATATTGACCATAATTGCATGCGTAATAAAAAAAAAGGAAAAACTCAACTAATTTGTGCATGTGTTGCTTCTGGGGCATTAAAGTCTTTACGATTGTGACCATCGCGAAAGGCGATTGTTCACGTTCTTGCATGTTTATTATCGTTTCTTATTAAATAACGTATTTTTCGTTGATTGACTAAAAAGAACCAACTAATCTCCATGAATTTTTCATAAGGACATGATTTTTTCTTTCTTCTTTATTAAACTTTCAGAAATTTATACACAAATATTCACTTTTTCATAGCACTAAGAACCTATAAGCTAGAATACTTTTATTTTTAATATTCGTTATATTTTGTAGATCATAAGTTAAATTGATTTTTACTTGTTATCGGTATGCCACTGGTACAATAGAATTCTAGAATAGTTTATGACAATCAGCAAATATCAAGCTCCGATTCACAAAAAGAGCAATTTTTAAGGCTTCACAGAGAGCACACGCACTAGCTTTCATTTTTTTTGAGGTGAAACTCGAAAATTTCCATTTAACTGCACATTTATTTCGTAACAATCATTCACAAGGAGAGCATCTGAATCAAAGGTTCGGGATTATGGTAAAACTTCAGAAAGGGTTCTTATTATACCCCAAACGAAGATAGCTGGAGTATCTTGTTTTTTTAATGGATTCTAGCTGGTATTCGAAATAACAGCTGATTTAGAACAATTAGTAGAATGTCGAAGAAAAACAATAATAGCATTAACCATGTACTTAAATAACGAGTGTCTTTTTTTATGGTTTTACTCGTTTGTATAAACTAGCTGTTACTTACAATACAATATCCCATTCAGAAAAACTACGATTTCCGGCTTTCTTTATCGCAAGTAATATGCTCCCTTTCGGTGTTCCATTAAAATCTAGGACACCGTAAATCTGATGCTTTCCTAATTAGAAAAACTAAAACATGAGCACGCGTTAACAGTAATCAAGAATAGCAACCTTTATCCGATCATTGACCATTTCCATAAAAATAAAAAAAAATACAAAGCATACATTAAATTATCATAAAATTTGCGATGTTGCATTTGTTTATCAAAGCCGTATAATACTCAATTCAGTAAGAAGAATTAAAACGGTTGGGTATAATATAATATAATACAAACTCACATTATCGTCAAAAAACAGAATCTCATAACAACGCTGGTGAAAATGATTTGTTGAAATTCTGGAAAATATATATACATATATATATATATATATATATATATATATATATATATATATATATATATATATATATATATATATATACACACGCAAAATAATAACTAATTATGACTATTTTTTGTTGTTTGTTTCTCAGAAATGTTGTAATGTTTTAAAGAATTCCAATGAATTCAGTATAAATCTGAAGTATTCACCGGCAGAGCACTATTGCGCTTTTTGATTCTGAGAACATTTGTAGTTTTTTTGTTGTTGTAAAACTCCGTAGAATTCCGAACAGATCTGAGATCTTTCAAATACATTGGATATAATTCCGGGACTTTTTTCATAAATTCTATACAATTCTGTAAAATTAGCATCAAATTCTGAGAAATTATAAGGCAATTCCGCAAAAATATATAATTATATAAAATTAATATAGATATACAAAATTCTGTAACATTCTAAGAAATTGCCTAACATTCCAAGATATTCCATAAGATTTAGACGCACTCCACAAGCTCCCACGCATTTCCATGGAATCCTTCACGAATCACGTTCACCGGGGTCGAATTCGCTACGACAAAAAGAAACACGTCTAACTCTCCGACGCCAATCCAATGTCTACATGTATCTCCTGTCTAAAACTTTAGAGTCTGAGAAGTACCACGAGATAATAGCGGCGACGGAGAGTCCGCCGAAGGGGTCAGGCACCTTCCGGCTGGACGACGACGCCGAGTTTCCGCCCGTCACCCAGCGCACCGACTGAGCGACGACGACGACGACGAGCATCACCAACATCAACACCGGCCATCACATCGCCTGATAATCATAATAGCAGTCGGACATATCAACTCGGACTCTCTCTCTCGCGCGGGGGCGGACTCTACCCCCGTGTCAAGGAAATGAGAAAAAGAAAAAAGAAAAAACAAACAAACGAAACATTGTCTTCGAAGTCGTCGCCGTCGATGAGCAGCAGGAGCAGCAGCGTTGCATCGTAACGATAATCGCCTTCGATATTTGTTGTATACATGGAGAGAAAAATAGAACAAGGAAGCTTGCAGATTTTACACAGTCTTTTTTTCGTTGTTTGCGTGTTCTGGTGTAACTGCAGTGTGAGAATGATGCAGTCATGGGTGGAGTGTATTGTTTTTGGTATGGATAATAGATAATGGATAGTTGAGGATTTAAAGAATTTTGTAAGGTGTGCTAATTTTGTAATGGGTTTAGAAATTATATGATCATTTTTGTATTATTAAATTAAACAAACTTTTGAGCAGTGTAATAAGAGATTGTGTATCTAAATGATGAAGTAGCTAGATTACATGTTATCTAGATGACAAAATAAATTAATTACCCATTATCTTGATAAATTGTTTAATTAAAGTGCCTAACAAAATTATTTACAGACATATTTATCTACGTAAATGAGTATCTAGATGAAAATCTTTTTTTCTTATCTACATTTATCTAGGTAAAGATATAATCTGGATTGTTAAAGTTAGGTAGCTTTGCTCGATATTTTAACCCTTTAGTGCTTTTAGGGTTGGGTTCAATGTACTGGCGTGATTCATCGGATAATAGCAAAAGAGAGTTGGTAAAAATTTTGATTTAATGATTTGTCTGGCTAAACTAGCGATATAAATCGATGTTTTTCGAAAAAGAATATATTGAATATTTGTTTGACATTGTTTATAACAATATTCGTTTGATTTTTGGATAAATAACTATTGTTAAATATAAATACTATTCTAAAATCTAAGTTGGAACAAAATTAGCTAAAATCAAGGAAAAGAAAATTACTTTTATATAAGTCTGAGTACTGAAGGGTTAAATAATTGATCTAATTAAATATGTATTTCGATACTATTAGCTATATATAAATATATATCTAGAACAATTTTGTATCTTATCAATTATACTAAATTGTTCTTAAGATGTTTTTCAGAAAAGTGTCTTCATGCCAAACAAATACTTTTGTAATCAATCGAGATACTTTTTTTATCTAGATTTGTATCTAGTCAAATTTATCAAAACACTTACCCATGACTGGAAGTGTACTTCCGCTTTTCGCTCTTTGAATTGATTTTTTTTTCCTCTTTCGGCGTGGCCTTGGTGTTTTTTTTTATTGTCGAATCCTGCGTTCGCCAAGCATGTGTTTCGTCGCTGGCTCTGCCTTTTGTACATTTTTTCTTTCTTTTTACATATCAGCGAGAGAGCCCAAGGCGTGCGCGCGAGGGAGAGGAAGAATGTGGAAAGGGAGAAAGGGAGAAACGAGGAGAAACAGGAGCGACGAGATTTTTTGAAAATTCTTGTACCAAAATTGACCATCGAGATGAATAAATTGTGATTTTTTAATGGTTTTCATCCATGTAAACCTATGAGGAGATTCGTAATGATGTAAATAACGCTTTGAGTATATTGTGGTAAATTTTTATAAAATCTGTCTTCTTTTAATAGCCGGCAAACTCGCACGCGCGCTTTTGAATTGACACCCTCGACGTTTGTCTCTTACGTTGGTGCAGCGAAGATTGTTTTCGCAGGAATCTCCATACACGATTTTTTTATACGAAAAAAAGAATAAAAAGAATAATACTCGATCTAAATTTTCTATCAAAACAAAGAATGCGTATTTTAGAGAAAAATCTAATGCGCGATCTTTGGTGTTTCTATACACACGATGACGATGGGCGTATGCGTTATCTTATTTTATAATTTTGAATAAATAATTGTCGTTTGTTCAACAATTAAGAGCAGTTTGAATATCATGACCGTGACTGTTTTAATCGTTGGTGCCAACTCTATACACGTAGGCTGAGATGTTCGATGAACGAACCCTTGCGAAAATAATTTCTTGGGGCGTCGTATTTTTATTCGACGATTTTTTTTTTTCATATAACTGCTTTTTATTGTTTTGCCCCATGATAATGCAAAACTGTATGCAAAACTGTAGCGTGAAAGTCTCTTTTTTACACATGGATTGCATATAGTACGTCACACTCGAAATTTTTCAAAGTGAAGATAAAATCAATATTGGCTCTCTAACATATTTTCATTCCCGCGTGCTTTTTATATCGAAGTACACAGTTAAACGACGTTTAAGTAAATGAAATGCATTTGTATATAAACATAATTATGAATACATGATTTGTATTATTTTTGTGAATTCCTGGTAAATTTAATAGCAAATATAGAACTTAATACAGCAGAGTTTTATTGAATAATTGTATATAATAATTATATATAAATTATATACATGCAACATTATAAAAATCTATAGACATTGCTTTTTTGTCGCTAAAGCATATAGGCTTGATTTCAATTACATTTTTACGAGAAAAATTTGGAGTGTTCGAAAAAACAAAGAAAAGCATACAGAGTGAAACATAAATATACAAGAAATCTTTTTTTAAGGGTGAATGCTGCGAATCATTTCATCAGTACGTTAAATTAACTAGAAAAAAGTGCACTCTCGCATTTGTCGTATAATGTAGTTCATGTTTGTGTGACACTAATCGAACGAACGAATTGTACTAGCGAGCGTTTAAATTTAGCATCACACATAAACACACTCACGCGTTGGGCGAAAGTGTCAAGTTATCTTAGCCTCGAGAATGTCATTCGCGTTTTGTACTGAATCTTGTTTGGTGAATAGTTTTACTTTTATATTGAACAGAACAAGAAGACGCAAAAGCGACAAAATTGAGTATAATAGGAAATAAAATAAAAAAGCGAGCGAGATGATTTCGCTAAACGATTGTAAATACTTTCAAAGATTTATGCATTAAAGTTACTATCTGTGTCAGATTTCTTATTAATACATACGTGATATACAACATAATGATTTCATTATCATAATCTTTTTTTCCCCCACAAACAACTGTAGATAATAAAGATTTTGGATGTGGTAGTAATGTAGAATATAAAAACACTGTTATGTCTATTCGCGACTTTATTTTACCATTTTTTTTAAGTTTTTTTTCATGTATTTTTTTCTTTCAAATGAAATTGAGAAAGCGAATGAAAGGCTCTTGATGGAAGTGCACTGATAACAAGTATACGAATACAGTGAAGCTTTAGCAACCAGCAAAAGGGTCTATCTTTGACCAGTCGACGTGTTCTTTATAACTTATATCTTAACAGAATTCTTTTGGAATATAAAAAGTATGACGGCACTTGAATCATGCATACATGGGCGAATTAGAAAATTGAAAAATCACCGCTGTCGCAGGTGTATTTGGTAAAAAAAATGCACGCATCATATTAAAAATTATTTTCTTTTTTACAAAGTCAAATTCTCTATCTATTTATTTTTTAAACACGAAGCTATCAAATATTCGCAGTTACGTGACTCCGTATCGTTATTCAAATATAATTTCGTGCTTTATATAATATAGTATATATGACCTCTTATATACTTGGCCGTGTCATCACGGCGCCGAAGAATCTCAGTGCAAATCGTTTATTTACTTAACTTTTATCGATAAGAGCAGAAAATAATAAATTCTTTCCGTAGACTACTAAGGCTACGTACTACAGCTACGGATACGACTAAATCTCTACTAAAGTTTTTTTTTCTTTCATTTACTGAGCACCAATAAAACGAGAAAAAAAAGAAACACAAAAAGAAAAAAAGAGAAAAAACGTATGTTTGCGTGGAAAAGTGCTATTTTTTTTATCATCTGCTTTCCGCATTAAGCTGGGAAAGAGAAATTCTTAATTTATTAACAGTCTTACCACTATACAGTACACACAACACGTATACTTCATATAAAACCTTGAATTCATAGTTTTTTTTCTTGTTTATTCAAATTTATATACGAACCATTTTTTTATTTTACTTTTTTTTTTCGTTAAATTACGGTTTATCTGCAGTGTAAAATGTACACGGTAATAGACAGGCCCTTTTGTCGTTATGCTCTCACTGCAAACGAGGATTACAAATCGTGTGTTGTTGTTGTTGATGTTGTTGGAGAGTAATAAACTTAACTGTAGAGATCGTCGTCACCGTCGTCCTGGAACGGCTGGTCGCCCTGCGTCGTGTCTTGGGCGCCACCTGGTCCGCTTTGAGGAAATCTGGAGAAAGAAACGGAAGATACATTTATTATTCATTTTTTCTTTACTCAAATCTATTCTTTTTCGAGAGATACTAATATAATACTCAAATGTTGGATTTTTCAATTTGTTAAAAATAGTACTTTTAGATGTAATCATGAAATTATTGTACGTATTTTTTTTCAGTTCACTAATTTAACGTTAAAAATTATTTGTCTATTTCATAGTTTTTGTCATAAAAATTGAAATGAAGAAATATATAAAAATTCTCTATTGAGAAGATAAATTTCAAGTTGGGTAATAATTTAGTTTAGGTACTCTAGGTATAGTCAAATTAATTTAGGTATAAGTACTACGAATAACTGTTCAGTTATTTAAGTTTTGTCCGCTTTTGTATAAAAGCAATTTAATTTCCTAGCATATGAAGTTTATTAACAATAGATTTCGCCTTATAAACCAAAAAGCTATTACAAATAAGTTTCATACTAATGTCATAGTAAATAATTATTATTCCAATGCATGAGATGATTATTTTCGTTTGATTCTGATATAAACTTTTTTCAACAAAAACAGTGTGACTGTCGTATTTACTGAGTATATAAATAAATACACAGTTAAAAGATTAAACTAATGATAATATGCAAGTCACCTAATCTGTGAAACATAACCTTACAGACGCACTGTATCTTGAAGTATGTCAATTTTAAGCGATGAATCATCCACAATAACATTATTAAAAACTTTCTTTAAATGTTATTATACATAGAAAAACTAGGAATAAACACTATAAAGTACTTAATTACATAAAGAAAAATGAGCTTTGTGTAAACATATGTTTACAAAATCTAAATTCATATGGATTGAAATGCGATTAAAATATCGTAGTGTGTGCACCACACTCATTACAAAACTTTTTTTTAACGAAAATCAAATATAGCTTTCCATAAAAATCTAAATATATCAAGCTAAATACAAAGTTATTTCAATTAAAAGCAAAATTGCACTAGATAAATATTTGACAGTGGCCAGCTTTTACTTTACGTTACGCTGAAAAAGTAAATGATAACAATAATAGAAATAACAATTTACCTGAAGTTTGTGCCGAACCCTCGCGACTGCTGAAGAGTCTGAGCGAACATTTCGTATTTGCGAATATCGTTGTCGGAGACGGATCGTCGAGCGAACCTCATGGCTTCCTCGAAGTGAGCCCGTGTAATTTCAGGAACGGGATCTTCTTCGTCCGTCTGAAAGGCAGATATTTTGTATAATTTAAATTTTTGTACCCTTCTCTTTATATAAACAACAGATAATATTGCGATATAATGAGACTCCAAAGTGACATGTACTTTAGAAATAGTGAAAATATTATTTTCAAAGCAAGGTTTCGATATAGTACAATAAGAATAGATTGCAATTGTCTAAATAAATTTAAAATCGTGTTTTCATTATACATTTTGGAGTAATGATATAGTACATATTTAATTTAAGTTAACGAGAGAACAAGGAAAGAAAAAAAAAAGGTTAACCTATACTTTAAAAATTTCAACCGTTACTCTAAAATTTTATTTCTCTACAAGTACTATTCATTAGTGATCAGGCCTACTCAGCTTCAGATAAGTTTACACCGATCTACGCACTTCTTCAAAGTTATTTTTCATGTCATTTATGATTTTTATCACTAGTCTCATTTGATCCCTTGCCAAAAGTATCCGAATTTTTCGATAACCGTGGGACAGGACAACCAAATCCAATTACGCAAAAGAAATCGAACAAAAAAAGACACTTACGTCCATGGAGGCGGCGGGATTGGTGGCCTTCTCCTTTTCCCTGCGTATTTCCGTCTCTATGCACTGCCTGATGGCGAGCTTGCAGGCGCGCTGGCAGATTTCCGTGATATCGGCGCCGGAGAATCCGTGCGTCACCTTGGCTATGTAAATCAAGTCGACGTCCTGAAATTCAACAAAGGAGCAAGGTAATGAAAATACTCTTCACCAGTCTGGGTAGGTGTCGACAGATGCGACATATTGCGCAATGATTTGATTAACTTAATTATTGTTGTTAATACTTTTTATTGTACTATAAAATGAATCTATTACTGTTTATGAATGTTGAAATAATTGTCAGCGTTTGTGAAATTTTTAAAATGAGCGTTTTCTCTAATTTATTTATTTGTTTGTATATTAGTGTTATAGTTTTATTAGAGCAAATGCCAATTTTGTATACAACATTGTAATATAAAGTGTAATAATAATTATAACTGTTCGTACAATTATTATTACACTAAGAAAAATGATAAATATCAGATATATCAACATTTACTACTTCGTTTATGCATCCATATCCATAAAAATGTCCATATTTATAGTAATTCTTATAAAAAAATCGAGTACTTCCCTCATGTACAAACCGAAAAACTAATCAGAAAAACTAACCGAAAAGCTTCCCCAGTGCACGACTGCCAATACAATTACCATTACAACTACCCGCAGTGAATCAACAACACCTGCACAGAAAACACAATCCCCCCCGAAAAACAAAGAGAAAGGAAGCCTGACCTGTGCGACGGGCGACTTGCGGAGATTGGCCTTGAAGATGGACTCCCGGGACTTCTCGTCGGGCAGCGGTATGTAGATCAGCTGGTCGAGTCTGCCGGGTCGCAGGATGGCCGGATCGATGATGTCCGGCCGATTCGTCGCGCCGATTATGAAGACGTTCTTCTTTGCGCCCATGCCGTCCATCTCGGTCAGGATCTGGTTGATGACGCGGTCGGCAGCGCCACCAGCGTCGCCCACGGTGCCACCTGAATGAATACAACGTCACAATTATAGCGCGTGTTTCGTAAAATGATCGATTGAGTATTTGCTTTTGGAGTGGGTTGGGGCCTTTTCAGTTTCTTTATACCGGTATATCTGTCATGGGTGTGGGCTAGAGATGTAGAAGATGGAAAATTCAGAAGAGAGCTTTCAATGTGATATTAACAAGGTAGTTCGAGAAATTATTGGATTATAATTGTAATACCAACATTGAATGACTTTAAACGAGCTGCTCGTGGTCTAAATGACACTCGTGTAAGGCCAATATAAAAGATAAAGATAACTTTTATTTTTTAACCAAACCAGTTTGGTTTTCTGAAGGGATACAGGACTAGATAGAATCAACATCTTCGTTTTTTATTTAATTTATGAATCCCAATATTTTAATAAGCTTAAATAGAAAGCTTTTTTCTCGAGATTTCTCAAAATCGACTAACGTTTTACATGTTTAAGTAAAAAATGCACAATTTTAGTGGTTTTTTCAAAATCTTGAAAAAACTTTCAAAGTAGTCTTATTCAAATATTATGTTTAATTTCTTGGCTGAGGGCTTCAGAAAGTCGAATTGTTAAAGAAGCCTTTAGAAAATGACAGGTATCAGTACAGAGAAACGTTATGAGTTTCAGAGAATTGCTTATTTATCACTGATTGAATTAATTTATAAATGCCGTGATAAATATGAATAATGTAACTGAAAGACCAAATTTTAACAAACATGTACATTATTTTGCAAGGTGTCTACAAAAATTGATTCCCTGAGAATTTTAGTTTTCTTTCAAGCAATTTTTTAGAATATTAGCATATTGTTTTGAGTATACTTTAAATAATGTTGCTGTGAAAAGTTGTTTAATTGTAGTTTTTAATAATCGTTATCTGAAATCATTATTTTTAAATATTATAAAACGTTCAAAAAGATAATTTAAAGCACGCATTGTCTACTTTTTAAATAGATGTAAAACACTATGCTATCGATTTTTCGTTCTCTGATATCTTTAAAATTGCCAGGTACAACAACAAATTCTATTATTATAATCAATACAGCTTTCGGTAACTTTTCTTTAAATGGAAATACCTCTAAAATGTCACCTGTAAAAATGCTACTCCGAGAACAGTAAATTACAGAAGCTACCCCGAGACTACTAAACATATTACTCCAATAACATAGTTTCCCACTCTCGGAGATAGTATTTTGACAGATAACCACTTACCACGTACCCTTTTACAATTCAGATAACGTTCTTTAAGCATCACAACAAATACTATTCCCTGTCATTCCAACAACCCCAGGCCACTCCAAATCATTCACAACCACCCAATCCACCCAATCCATCCATCAACCTCTCTCTTACCTCGTGACTTGGCGATCGAGTCCAGCTCGTCGAAGAAGAGCACGCAGGGCGCCGCCGATCTCGCCTTGTCGAAGACGTCGCGCACGTTGGCCTCCGACTCGCCGAACCACATGGTCAGCAGCTCCGGGCCCTTGACCGAGATGAAGTTCGCCTGGCACTCGTTGGCAATGGCCTTGGCCAGTAAAGTCTTACCGCAACCTGGGGGACCGTAGAAGAGGACGCCCCGGGACGGTTGCATGCCGAACTTGAGGAACTTCTCCGGGTGCTCCACCGGATACTGCAAAGAACGAAGGGGATCTGATCAGTAAAATTGCGAGCACACGAGTTTTTACGATTGTATTTATATACCTATGCTTCACACATAATTTTTTGGGATTTCAGAAATTACATTGATACAATAATTTTTTGAACTGCAGTCAATATTTATAACAAAAATTATAATTATTATTTGAAATACTAAAAGTATTTTTAGTTTATATTGCACGTTTTATCTATTATTATTATTATAGTATGATTTTATTGTAAAAATCTGTAAAAATGTTAAATGACTAAAAATAAAAAATTGCGAGGAAATGTGCCAGACTGCGCCAAAGTATGAGGAAAAATGTTGAAATGTGGCACACTGAATCAATTGAATACAGATGATTTACTTTCCTTTTCTATGAGGAAACGTGACGGCATAATACGTGAAAGTATAAAATAAACACGCTACACTTTAGCTTTTACATTTTCTCACATTTTGTTACACAAATATATTTCCACCAGGAATTGTTAAAAGAAACTGATCTAAAATTTCTCACCTGCACCAACTCTTGCAGCTCCATTTTGACGTTCTTCAAGCCACCGATATCCTCCCAAGTGACAGTGGGAACCTCGACGATCGTCTCGCGAAGCGCGCTGGGACTGCTCTTGCTCATGGCGTACTACGAACAAACGCAAAATTATCAATCAAACTGTTCTTAACTTAAAAATATCGTTCGTACTCGTTTGATTAATTTACCTTGAAGTTATCCATCGTCACGGCAAGAGACGACAGCACCTCGGCGTCGATTTGATCGTCTTCGAGATCGATCAGATCCATCTTCTCTCGGATTTGTTGGAGAGCCGCCTCCGAGCACAGAGACGCCAGATCGGCACCTACGTGACCGTGAGTTTCAGCGGCAATCTAAAAACACAAATATTCAAAATAATGATAAGAGCTCTGCAATAGCGTGGATGGTTATTTTTAAGGATGCCGTGCACTCGAAAATGTGTATTTCTTAAATATTTGGATTTGTGTTTATAAAACTTAGATGAGATATTAATTTGTACACATGAATCTGACATTTTTGGTTCAATTTCTGCTTAAGGGTATGTAAAATGTAAGCATATAAAAAACGATTTGTTGAACTTTAAAATAATCATTTTAGGTTTCTAAAATGTCCGGAAACTTTAGCAGTCTCCTTTATAAATGAATTACGTGCAAAATAGTCCAGGTGATAACATTTTAACTGAGGTTTGAGCTTACGAGATATTCGTTCTCAAATATAATATAAAAAAATTTGTAGTGCAAATTTGCTCAAACCCGAAATTAAAAAAAGTTACACCATGTAGGTTGTAAAAATAACAGTTATAATTTATTATTTTTAGTTGCTTGTGGATCTAACTGGTCTAACTTTTAAAATTTCGGTTTTCAGCAAATTCTCACCACAAAATTCATCTTATATTTGACAAAAATGAATTCTCAGGTCAAACCCTAATTAACTCAAACTTCCGTCACGTGGACTATTATACATGTAGCTATATTTTTTTATAAATTTTCACCGTTTCTTGAACTCTACGGATCTCAATAATCAGTCAATTTCTTTCTACTTTCAACAGGTACAAAACAACATTAAAACTTCAAGCCAAAAAAACTGACAAATAATTAAGAAAACAGATTCTCGAGTGCCACGGCATCCTCAATAAAACCCTATCGTCTTTATATCTCACTTCTTCCAGTTCGACGTCCTCGGCGAGCTTCATGTTCTTTGTGTGTATACGCAGGATCTCCAGGCGTCCGGTCGAGTCGGGGATACCGATGTCGATCTCGCGGTCGAATCTGCCAAAGCGCCTGAGGGCCCCGTCGATGCTGTTGGGCCGATTCGTCGCGGCCATCACGATCACGTGCGAGCTCTGCTTCATGCCGTCCATGAGGGTCAGGAGCTGCGAGACTATGCGCCTCTCGACCTCGCCGTGAGTCTGGAATAGAAAAAAAAAGACGTTTGTTAGTGTGGTTTGTGACGAATGAACGAGAGGTTTTGTTAAGATTGTTTTCGGAAGGAAATTTTGGGATCTTTTTTAAAATTAATTTAAATTTCAAAGGTTCAATGAAAACTAGACCTAATTATCTGTCTTCGAGATGCTAAAGAATAAAGATTGCCATTGATACAAAATTGATAACGATTTACGACAATGTATGTATTGATAACGAAAATTTCTATATGTCTATAAAAGTATAAAAAAGAATTATTTTTCACTTCTACTTATATAATAGTTGAAGAATCGCTAAAATTTTGTTTGGGGTAGTCTTTTTTGTAACAGTATTTATATATCTAAAGTATATATATCTAAGAATCGCATGAGTTACCGGTGATTCATACTAGAGCGAAAGAGTGAAGTGAAAGGCAGATGTTAAGAAGTAGCTAATTATTGCCTTTTTTAGAAAACTTAATCAATTCATTATTTTCTTTGAGTTTATATTTTGTGCAAGAGAAATAAATACATAATTACTATTTTCTTTGTAGAATCATGGAAATTTTAAAAATATTGTGTAGTATTTATCAAAAGTACATTTCTTTTAGTCAACTGCATGTAAAATATCAGAAGTAAGCTTTAAAGTAAAAAATATTATTAAAAGACTGTGTATCATTTTGCATTTTTCAATGTTTTCCTCGATTGTATACAAGATACACTATAGCATACAATTATAAATAATAGGCAAAAATGACATACAACATTAAAATTCAGTCAACCGTGCAAAGTCCCCCTTTCAATCATCTTTACCCCAAACCTTCACCCCCAAAAACCACCCACCTTTTCTCTCTTTGGAGCGATGGCGTCCAGCTCATCGATAAAGATGATGGCCGGTGAGTTCTTCTCGGCCTCTTCGAACGCTTTGCGAAGATTGCTCTCGGACTCCCCGGCGAGTTTGCTCATGATTTCGGGGCCGTTGATCAGGAAGAAGAAGGCCCCGGTCTCGTTGGCCACGGCCCGGGCGATGAGGGTCTTGCCGGTGCCCGGCGGGCCGTACAGTAGGATGCCGCGCGGTGGCTTTACACCGATGGCCTTGAAGAGGGACGGGTGGCGCAGAGGCAGCTCCACCATCTCCTTGATCTGGGCCAATTGCTTGCGGACGCCGCCGATGTCGTCGTAGCCGACGGCGTTCAGTGCCTCCTCTTCTTCCTGAAAAGGGTCGTTCGAGGATTAGATTTTGTGGCTTCTTAATTTTAGAGACAGGCCGAATGGCCCAGTAGACATAGAGGACACCAAATGCTAATTGTGACTTTTGGCTCGTATTGAGCACAATGCAGTATCAGTTGTATGTTATATCAATAGTAATCCATTAATTTAAATAAACGATTTAAATATTATAAGTACATGTAGCCAAAACTTAATTTGTTGTTATTTATCATTAACAGATTTATAATTCAGATGAGGGATAATCTCTGGAAAACGAATATTATATTGACTTTCAATAATGGTTAATTTATCCCCAATACGTTCCATAAAAGATTTGTTGCACAACAAATTTCTAAAGAAAATTATGTCATAATCGTGCATACTCTCATTCGAGACTATATTGAACATTTGATACAGAGCACTGTAGTCATGATCAAATTTATGAAATGATACACCTGATGTAAATGCCAAAAATCTTAAAAATTTATGATTTACTTGTTCAGGCATTGAAATAAGATATTTAGCATTTACATGAATTAGATTTTGTATTTTAATTTGTTGCGAAGTAAGTTGATGTGGGTAATAAAAAAATTCATGGAATAATTACCTCTCGCTTAACAGGATCACCTTCGCAGTGAATCACAGTTTCAGGAGCTACTATACAGTAAGGTCCTGGATCAGTCTCAACAACTTTGAATTCCACAGCACGCATACCCCCACGAACGATGAATGTATCGTCTTTGTGAATTGGACGGTAGGCCTCCAAAAAGTATGGCTTCAAGTAAACTTCAAAAAGATTGCTGTTGAAAAGTAAAGAATAATGTTAGATTTATGATTACACTTCGATGAATAATAAAGAGTTATAGGAAATTAATTATTTACCCTGTGAGGCCTTCTACTGTATCATCGATAGGCAGTACGTGAATTCGTTTTCCATACTTGATGTCTGGGCAAGACTGTACCGACACAATGTCGCTCAGACGCACTCTTAAATTATTTCTGACTACGCGATTCATCAGAATCTTTTCATCTGGGCAGTTGGCATCTGACAGGACGATGCACACAGTCTCCTTGCGACGTTTGCCCTTGAGCAGGACTGTGTCGCCTCGGAAGAGCTGCAGCTCGTCCATCTTTGCCTGGGACAGCGCCACGACTGAATTGTCATCGTTAGATGCCTCGTCTACTAGGAGCCTATTAGGTTTGTCCTTCTTGCGCAGGATAGCCGTAGCTAGATACTCTCCACTGCAAAAAAAAAGATAATTCAATTTGAGACAGATGTTCAATCAATAATGCGGTGAGCTTAATTGTCATCATAAATAAACCAGTAAAATTATTGAACTTTGTAAAGTATTCATTATCATTCTTTACATTAATAATGCTATAGATAGAAACTATGTCATTATTTATATAGATAGTATCTGGGTACCAGAATAACTCTAACCATCATTTTTTTTGCAAGTAACTGAAGTATAATTTGATTGCTACAGTAAGAATTTTTAAGAAATTATCATTTATTGTATTGAAGGAAAAATCTATATTAAGAAAGAATTTTCTATTTTTTTCTGGGTTATCTATTAGTTGAAATTATCTGTTTAACCATGTTTGAAGTCATAATAATTATTTTTCATTCAATAATAAAGCACATAATATAATTATGCTTAATTTTAAGAATATATACAATATTATTCTGTGCATTACTTATAGTATTTATGTTTACTACTTTGATTTAGTGCAATATCCTTGTAGTATCAATATTAATGACCATATTACAAGCTCTTAAAAGCTTCTGCATAATAGTAAAATGTAATATTTTCAGAATCTATTTTTACTAAATAGTATAAGAAAATACTAATCCTAAACCCATAAGCTGTAGACAAATTTGTGTATGTATGCATGAATAATAATATATATCCCTGTCTCTATGCGCCATTCTTTTTGTAAATACATTAGAGATACCAGATACCAATAAAACATCCAACATATACCAACACATCAGATGATGCAATTTCATTTGTCTCTGGTGTATCCATAAAAAAAATTGGGTGATAATATATAACTTATTTTAAATGCATCTAATCTAATCTAGTTGTTATTATTACTATTTCCATGTATCTATACATCAGGTTCATACTTGTTCTCTGCGCATAAACGCTATTATTACAACTATGCACAAGATTTCGTTTAAACAACGATTTCAATCAAACTAATTCCACTCCCCGACAAAAAATACACTCAAGTTGACCATGAACTCGAACGCTCAGCTGTAATTGCATATCGTACAATCCTAAAGATGTACTAACTTATTTTTCCTACGTTTCCCTACTCCAAATTCAACGTGCAATCTTCAGTTGGCAACAAAAAGCCTTTGTCCCGATATCTAACTAACAATCTACAAGAATCCCTGCACCGGATACACCCGAATAGACAAACTACCAGTCCAAAAGCCCCCTTTTATCTTGAATAAAAAGAAAAAAACAAGAAAATCCTGCAACATTGATGAACCCGAAGAAAAACACACACACACACACACAAGCCAAGCTACAGCCCGAAGCCAGCGCGCGCGCGTCCAAGGAAAATAATTCGACCTAGAAACGGAAAAAATGCAATCCAGGACATATATCCCCTACTAATCGCGGCCTGGCGAAGCATCCCCTCGTCCGAAAAAATCCTTCGTCACATATTACACTCGTCAACGTCGGCGTGCACTCACGGCCATGATCAAGTCAAGCGATGACGGGGCGTTCGAAAGAAAACGGTACACGTACGTACGCACGCGTGTATGCGTGTGCGTGTGTGTATACGTCCCGAAACAAACGCCGGGACGGAGCCCCCCTCCCCCCCCCCCAAATTCGCCATTTCACGTACAACGCAGAAACGGCAAAATAATCCTCGTTATTCGTTATTTATGCGAAAGAGAGCTCGCTGGCCTGTATTCGGTGTCAAAACAAGCCGAGCCTGGCACACGCATGCACTCTCCCGGGAGTCCGTCGACATGATGACAAGGTAAAATTGAACGGTGCGGCGCGCGCCGTGCGCGTGTCGTGGCCGAGCAATTTCTCTCGGATTTCTCCAATTGTTATACTCTGGTTCTAACTCACCTCTTGGGGTCGCTCATGTTCGCTTCCTTCCTTTCCACCGAGTATCTATCTCTTCTGCTTCTTTCTTCTTCCTCTCTTCGTTGGTGAACGGAGAGGGCTCGCGCTCTGTGTTATGTACTCTGCACAGTGGGATGATCGGCCGATTCGCGACTACAAAATGCACGCTGCTGCTGCTGCTGCTGCTGCTGGCGAGACGCCGTGGTGGTGGCGATGGTGCACGCACACGCAACGTAGTCTGCAAGGAGTCTGAAGGCTCTGAAGTCCAGCGCTAGTCGTCGAGGCCCGAGAGGAGTCCCCCTACCCCCTCTACCCTGGATTCGTTCGCCGTCATTGTCGGTGGCGGCGGTGGTGGTGGCGGCGACGGCGGCGACCCTCCCCCCTCCCTCCTATGGTGCGTCGTTTGGGTGGATTCGCATGGAGAGCGATTTTTGGACGATTTCTGATGCATTACTTTGAGATTGAGTGAAGTTGAGGACGTAGCTTGAAGCTGATACCTCTTGGAAGAAAGAAAGATTGACTGAAGTATTGTAATTTCATTGATGTTGATTGTCGAATGATGGATGGGGGAGTTGAAGAAAGGGGGGGATCTTTTTTAGGGAAGTTTTTTGGTTTTGGACAAGAGGTAGATGCTTGAGCTTTTGGACAGAATTGTAGCGACGGATGTTTCATTTGCATGTCATTTTTTCGCCGGATTGATAAAAAGAAGTAGAGAAATGAAAATTCTGTGGGGTGTCTGAAAAGAAAGTTGCAATTTTCATAGAAAGCGACATTCCGAAGTGTTCATAATATTCTTTTTATCAACAACTTCTGCTACTTATATCAGCAATTGAAATGTTCGGCAAAATTTCTATATGATAAAGATCAACAATTAATGTGTTGGCAAACTTTTTGTGTAATAAAAAATTTAAATTGAAAAGTTTCATATTCATTAATGAAACAATAACAGCGAGTGTTCAATTTCCATGTCCAATGTCATTCTTTTGTGCAAATGAAAATTCTATGGGATATCTGAAAAAAGAGTTACAATTTTCATAAAATGCAAAATTTCGAATTGATCGTAATTATTTTTATCAACAATTTCGATTCATTATTACGATATTATATGAAAGTTAATTCTTTGTTTCTTATCGCAAAAATTCTTTGCTTTATTCCGAGCATGAATTGAACTATAGTGTGTGCAGGAAATCGTCAGGAAGCTTTGTGGACAAAAACAAACAAAAACATTATTCAATTTCATGTAATTTTTATATAAATGAATAAAAAATAAATGAATATTTTGTGAATCATCTAAGAAGATTTCACAAAAAATCCATTTTTTCCTTTTTTTATCTATAATTTTAGTTCATTTACAATAAAATTACACGAAAGTTCAATAAATTCTTTGTTTATTAAACTATAGAATATGTAAAGTCGTCATATGTAACAGAATATGTAGGTATATAGAAAATCAAAACTCTGATGGTGGTGACGAACGATGATTGCTCATAAATAATTTGCTACAGTATAATATTCTTATTTTTTAAATATAAGGTATTCGAACTTCAAGCGATTATTAAGTCATTTTAAATTAGAACTTTAGTAACAAACGGATTAGCTTATCACTGTATTAGAAAAATATTATAATATTTTTTTACAGCGACTGAGCGCAAAATTTAAAAATATTTTAATATTTTAAATAAAAAAGAAAACCTGTTTAAATATTTTTTATAATTGACTTTTACGATTAAAAAGTAATATTTATTCATTGTTTTATTTATAAGATTTAAGAATAAATTATTTATTATAATTATATATTTTTATTATTTTACTGAACGACCGTTTCGTCGCCGCGATTTTTTCACGCATGAAAAGGCGCCCAGAGTCCAATTCGACACTGCAACCATTCTTATTCTTTTTTATATGACTTCATTGTTTATATTTCTTTATCCTGATTCTGCATTTTTTGAATTAGAAGACGTAAACAGCACTTGGATGATGTACGATTTCAGACCTATTGTGATGCTTCATATTATTTTTTTTTCATTCATTCCGGACAACTTTTCAAAATTCATTTAATAATTTTATAAATTCTTTATACGCCTTATACCTAAAAATAACTCACTCCCCAATTTACAAAAGTAACGAATTCAACGTGGAAAATTAAAAATTGACCGACATTCCCTACTCTTATCAACCGAGATCATGCGAGAGCCAATAATTGTGCTTCGACTGCCTCGAGTAAGACCGATCATGAGGGCAAACGTAGGATAGGTGTTTTCCTGTAGTTCATCCGGACGCACACTCGTACACATCGCTCTTTCCTCTTTATTCTCCCTCAAAGCCAACCAAAAAAAGAAAGAAAGAAGAAAGCACCCTATATACGTCAAAAATCAGCAGTATACAAAAAATGCTACAGTAACAAGTGGATCCTCGTTGTTTATATCCGCTTAAAAATAGTGAGGTAAAGGAATCGCCTCCGGGGTGTAGGAGGAGCAGGAGAGCGTAAGATATCCCGAGTGTCGACGCTAAATGGTCTGAGGGACAGCAAAACGCAGCAATGGCCGGGATCAAAGGTTGCTATTTTTTTGAAAATTATATTGTTTGCTGTTTTTTTTTTGCTCGAGATTTTGAGAGTTGTAGGCGAGGTTTTTTTGGGGGGAAGATGCATTGGTGGGTTTATGGGTGAGCAGGATGATTCAGCCATAACCTCAAGGCATTGTTATGACATTGGGAGATTTCTTGTTTCTGGAGTGCTAGTTTTTGTGGATTCGGTGTGGCTGTGCGATTTGGTACTGTTTTGGTTTTCTTGATATACTTGGGATTAAACGTTTTTTTAAATTTATTTATTTGAGAGTGTAAAGGACTCGAAGCTCTTTTACAAAGTGGTAGAATCTTTGTTGTAGTGATGTACGCAGTTCAATCATACCATAGTAAACCTTGATTTAAGTTCTTTGTACCGTACAGTCAGTATTGCTTGCAAGAGTATTCTTTCAATTTAGATTTACATTGTTGTGCTTGTCTATATCAATCAAGTTTTGAGAGACTACGTGTCATTGACGAGTTAATCTACGTATAGTTAAATAGAACATATTCTGATTCTTTAAATTAGAATAAATCTAGATTTTGATTAATTTACTTATTATTTAAATATGTTATGTAAACTTATAAAATATATTCTATATTAAGAAATTCTAATAATTGGTTTTTGATTCTGTTACATGTTTGATGCTCTTGGCAACCTCGATACACAGCGTAAGAAAATTTTTAATAAATAATACAATTAACAGGTTCAGTGTTATGTAGTACCTCTATGTACCATAAATTGTTGCTAAGTTTTTTACATTTTGTATCATTGTAAAAGTAGGAATTGAATTATTCTTTATGATCTTGGAAAGAGTCGGAAACATTGAATTTTAATTAAATGTTTGAAATTTCTTATTGATTAGCTGCACTGAACCTGTTTAAACATCATTTTATTTTATTTTAATATAGTATAAATATTTAATGTAAACATTTCATGTTTTAGGCTTATGACTTTGGCTTTTGCTGGTTCGATTGGTATGACATTTGTTATACTTGGTTGTGCACTTCCAGCATACAAGTAATTCTAATTCAATATAAACATATTTGATTTAATTTTTTAGATGTAATTTTTAAACCATGTATTTATTTTAGAGTATGGTGGCCATTTTTTGTAGTTTTATTCTACATTTTATCACCGATTCCCACTCTGATAGCAAGACGTTACACAGAAGATTCAGGAACTTCGAGTAATCCTTACTTAGAATTAGCTATATTCCTTACGATGGGATGCGTCGTGTCATCATTTGCTCTCCCTATTGTACTGGCACGATCTCCAATAGATGATCCAGTTGTAAGTATAAGTTTTATTTTATTGTTATCATTAACATTTTAAAAATCTTGTTCATTTGTTGCTACTTCTTTATTTTTATATTCTTTTAAAATATGAATATATTTATTATCAATGTTCTAGATTCAATGGGGAGCATGTTATCTAACGTTAGCAGGCAACGTTGTAGTATACTTGACCATTATTGGATTCTTCTTAGCATTTGATCATGAAGATTCTGATTACAGCATGTGGTGACGTGTTTGAAGTTTGTACTTATTTGTTATGGTAAATTTTTATCAGTATATCAGGGAAGCCTACAGTAAAAACCACATTTATGTAGTTGAGGAATTTCGGAATTGTAACAAATCTACAATCATAATTTTAATTATTCTTGCATTTAGAAGACCTAATTGTAGGATGCTTTTCTTTCAATTTTAAAAATATTTATAAAAACTTAAATTATTTAATGAAAAACTGTAGGCTCTTCTAATGGGCTTACAAGTGCCATGGCTGTATGCAACTTATATATGTATATATATGACATGGCACAAAACCTTTTCTTGTTACAATATACATCACGAAGGTAATTTTGAATAAGTATTATTTTTGGGATGTAAGTGTATTCGTAAGTTTCGTTTCATACTACATCCATAAGAGACATACACCTGTAGCATTCAAATGAAATGGTATTCAGCTATTAATTTTTCCTATAGATTTTTATACCAGATTGGCGAAAAATGTATGTGTGAACTAACTGACTGATGGCTACGCTTTCTATTTTAAATGCATATGTAACTCACTGTACACTGCTAATAACATATAAAAGTTGAAATGACTCGACTGTAATACTCCAGTCTTTTTGTATTACAACAATTGAACGAATCATATAAATGCACGAATTTATATGAAATATTTGTATCATAATCGTATACAACACTGGCAGCTTTAACAATGTTTTTAATAACTGTAGTGTCAATATGTAAGTTTCTTAATGATATAAGAAAGTAAGTGATAATTCATTCTTAAGGACTGAAAATTAAACTCGAGCAGACCATTAATTGTCAATGATTCCATGTTTCGACTTTTTTAAAAATGAATTGCTGTGTTGATAAAATTTTTATGTATAATAAAGAATTTAAGTTAAAAATTTCGTATTGTATTATGATACATTATTATGATGTATTATTTATTTATATTACATTACATTATATCCCAACAAAGTTAAGTATATCGAATCTAGTGCTTTATTTATTACATCATATTAGAAAGGCATAAACAAGCTACATACAATAACCAGTGAAAAAATTAGGTAGTTCATTCCAGTTATTTTTACTTATAATTCACTAAATTCTTTAAGTTGATTCTTTAATCAAGTGAAGTATTTTTCAGAATTTTTCCAACTCGAAATTATTGAAAAAAAATCATTATTTATATATTTCGAGACGAGGAATTCAAATATGTAATAAAAGGAGATATGTTCTCATTTGAAAAAACGAAGTTAGACCTTAAAAGTATATCGGGCTCAAAATCTAATATCACCATTCGATTCCTGGGTGAAAATTCTAAAGGATATGTGCCACATTATTCTCTTTATAAATATTTTCCACGAGGTATTTCAGCGTAATATTCAGCGCGACATTCAAAGTAATTCATGCATTCTTGAAAATCACGCCAAGTCCCAATCGGGCATTTTTCGATTTTACTAATGTCGGATCGAGCGAATGTCGGGAAATGCTTCTACCTGTACGCGAGATAAGCAGGGTCACTGTACAGATGACCATCGAAATGCATTTTCCGTATATTATTTACGACGTGTATAATGCCAGAAACGCAAAGGAGCGCGCTCCGCCGGGGGAAAAGCGAGCGACGGCTCGTCGGCGTTTATGAGCACCGAGATGTACTCGGGTATAATACGGCGGTAGGCCTCGCTCGACACCGTCTTACGTTTATTTATGACGGGAAAGCTCCGCCCTCGGACTTGGGTCCGTTTCGGCCAACGGCGAGGCGGGCAAGATGCGTGCGGCCCAGGTACTGCACTCGGCTTCTCGATATACCTATAATAGGCTTAGGAATTGCGAGAACTTCGGCGCAGGCTTGGCACTCCGTGCGTATGCTCAGTGTAACAAATTTTGTAGCAATCCATTTTTCGTTATTTTTCTTCTCTTGTTTTGTTATAACGTATGTGTATTTTAATCACAGTTTTTCAATTTTATTTCACCCGTTCCATTAAGGTGATGTTAAACTCCCTGTTACGAGTAAATACCGGGAACTACTTTTCTCGCGCGTTCCATAGAGATATCTACTAAAAATTGAAAATTAAATGAAGAAAGTGGGTCCTCGTAATTATCGGTGATGGGTAGGTTTAGCATCAGCTCAATAAAAACAACTAATCTAGTACCCTAGTGGAAATGGCAACTGTGAAAAAATGTGAAAATACACATACTTTTGGAACATCTATTACAAAACAAATATGCACAGTTTTTTACAATTTTTTCATAGTTTTTCACAGTTTATCACACTTATAAAAAATTGTATTTTATCAAATAAAACTTACACAATTCTTCACATTTTTTCACATTTTTTTCGTTACATTCTTTTATATAAAGGAAATTACAACTGTGAGAAATGGTGATAAAATGTGAGAAACTGTGAAAGACTGAAAAACTATGAGAAAATGTGACAAAATTTATGAAATATTGTATATTTATTTTTTAAAACCTGTTCCAAATGTAAGCCCAATTTCACAGATTTTCACGAAATTCTCATGGTTCTATGCACTTTTTTACACTTTTGTCACAGATTATCACATTTTGAAATTTCGACTAGCGTTTATTATATACATAAAAAATACAGTATTCTTTTTTATCTTGTATTCATGTACAATTAAATGTTGTATTACGATTATTACAAATTTTAGCATTTTTGTATATCAATAAGCTCAGTTTTCGGGGTAGTAAACCGCACTTTTTTGTAATATACTACATCACTATTTACTTAAAGAGGTACACCACCTTTGAACCCAAAGTCAAAACTTATTTGAATGAGTCCATAAAAATTCTTCCTTTCAAGATCAATCATTATGAAATTTTTTTACTATAAATAGGTTATTTAATTTCAGTGTAAAAAAAATCAAAATTTTAGAATTCCGAGTGATCCCCTCAACCAAATTTTTCCAGGTTTGGGTATATTACTTTTCAATACATTAGTTATGGTATGAATACAGAAAATTAATTTTTACTACGTAGAAAATTTTTTACATATATATTATTGACTTTTTAATTAATAGGGAACTTAATTGCATGGGTCTTAACACTGTGACGTATGCTGAAAGTCACGTGTTGATTAATTCTCGCAGCTATCGATAACAGCGCGAGAAGTTTAATAGTATATTATGACACTGTTGTGGGAGATGGTTTTCTACCTTGCTCGAGGGTTTTCGCACGAGCGAAGCGAGTGAGAAAATCGAGCAAGGTAGAAAAACACCTCCCACAACAGTCTCATACGATATTTTATAGCACAACAACCTCAAAAACGACAATAAAGTTGGCATTTTGAGGTTAGTGTGCTATAAAATCATTCTTAATCATTTTTGAAGATGTTAAAAATAATGCAAGCGTTATAAAAATAATGCAAGCGTTATAAAAATAATGCTAGCGTTATAAAAATAATGCAAGCGTTATAAAAATAATGCAAGCGTTATAAAAATAATGCAAGCGTTATAAAAATAATGCAAGCGTTATAAAAATAATGCAAGTCTAGAATATTCAAAGGCTAACTAAAAACGTATTTAGAAGTAAGAATAACTTAGCGTATTAAAATGTGTGCACAATAGGGATAGTCTATAGTAGTAATGGTCACTCGAATAAAGCCTGCTACAGACAGCTGCTCGGGGAAAAACCCCTCCGATGAGTCAGAGGATTTGCGCAGCACCCTCTCAGGTCTACCTCGGCGAGGAGTATAGCCATCCCATCGCCGCTCTTCTCTGCCGGTCGCCGCAATAAATCGATGGACTCCGCACATGGGTCATACCTGGATCGGAGAAGGTCCGATGCCTGCGGAATACACGACGGATTACCTGGCAAGGCGTCTCGACATTCACCCACATTGCCAGGCGCTCATAACGTTTCTGTATCTTTTTTCGGGTCCACAAGAATTTTCAATTGAATTATAAACTTTTGACCATGTAAAATAAGAATGTCTAATTTTCCAAGCTCGCAGATTGTTAGTTCTTTTGTTATTAACATTTTTCCTGAAAAAAAATCATGTTTTTTGCTTATATCGTGAAAAATACGACTCGCGCGAAAGAATTATTTTAATAAACGATCATTGCTATTATATATTACGCATTAAATTATTATTCTTGCATTTTTTACGAAAAATGTATATTTTAGCCACAAATTGAAAATGTTGTTAAGAATTATGGTTTATTACAGATATCTTGAAAAATAACACTTTTGGAGACAATGTTCTGCCTTAAAATTGTTTAGCTTATTATTTTGCACATATTAACATTCTTGTTATTTTTACCAAAAATTGATATTTTTGACCAGATTAGACCAGAGATGAGTAGAGAGATGGGCAACGGAGGGGGTTTCGGCGCGACGCGACGCTCTTTAGACTAATTCATACGCCAAATAGAGGTCTCCGTATTTTTTTTACTTCCTCGCGATTTTTTAACGTTAATTTGTTCATTTCAGTCTCCTCATTAAGAATATCTCGGCGTTCAACTCGAAATTTTGGTCATTCACTTATTATTAACAATAATTAGTGTAAATTTTTGGTTATTTGGCAATATCTCGAAAAATACTGCACATAGAGCAACATTTATTTTCACAAATTTTTTCACTCTTATAAAGCGCACATATTTTCATACTTAAGCTTTTTTTATAAAACCAATATTTTCACCATAAATGATGAAACAAACTATTTCCCTGCGTATTTTATCGCTTACGGGCTTTGTGTATTAAATATTTATGTTTATTTTTCAGTTCTCCCGTGTTTTTTTATGCAATTTCATTCTCTTACAGTATTATTATACAAATATCCAATCGTTACGAAAATATCACCAGTAGATCTATTGTTATAAGCAATAAACAATTAAAATTATTGATTTTATTAAATATCTCGACAAATATTGCACATAGAAAAATATTTAATTTTAACAAAGGGTAAAAGCACACATATTTTCATTTTTATGCTTTTTTTGTAAAACCAATATTTTAACCATGAATGATGAAACAAACTATTTCCCTGCGTATTGTACCGCTTACAAGCTTTGTGTATTAAATATTTATGTTTATTAATCAGTTCCCCCGTGTTTTTTTTATGCAATTTAATTCTTTTCAGTATTATTATGCAAATATCAAAGCGTTACGAAAATATCACCGGTAGATTTATTGCTATTAGCAATAAACAATTAAAATTATTAACTTTATTAAAAAAACTGTCTTGGGAAGTTTATTATTTTAAAGTATATTATTGAATAAAATTGAATTTAAAATCATGCAAGTTCCCTATTATTTAATATTATTAATTGATTATACCATATATATGTAGTAAAAAATTTTCTTCGTAGTAAACATTCATTTTCTATATTCATACCATAACTACTAAACTTATTGAAAAGTAATATCCCCAAACCTGGAGAAATTTAGTCGACGGAATCGCTTGGAATACCATGGGCAGTGGATTAGGAGCCTAATAATGATGATGATTTTATATAACGTGCTGGATCAAGATTTTGAGTTCTTTATGCTGACATTAAAGGTATTATCAAGTATTTATAGTAAAACAGAAATTCAGAATGATTGCTTTTGAAAGGAATTTTCATTTGAATTTTTATGGTCTCAAACAAATAAGTTTTGTTTCTGGGTTCAAAGGTGGTGTGTCCCGTTCCTAAAGATTACAATGATAATTTTAATAAACTTTGGTAAAACGGAAGTGTTAATGTGTAATGTACAGACTCAAACACAAAATTTATACTCGACTTACAAGTGAATTGCTGAACTTCAGGATTCGGCGTTCATACATGAATTAAAATACTTTTTGTTCACTTCAATTCATTTATTTATTTGCGTAATTTTTACCTGATACAATTTTTAATGGACGAAATTTTTAAAATTATTTCTCTGTTTAAATTTAAGCGGATACACCACCTTGAACAAAGCTAAAGTATCTCTCGCAATTATATTTCTTTTAAATTGTTATTAATTTAATAACGCAATCAATACATTATTTATCAACAAAGTAGCGGTGCTACAGCCTGCGACTGTTTCTTTCTTTCTTTTTCAGCAGCGGGAATCTCTAAAACAATCTTACCCTATTCAAAATGCTATCTTTTTCTATAACGTTCAAACTGACGAAGTACATACAAATTTAAAAAATATCCATTTTTACCGAAATGGTCTGGTATATGAGCTGTCTATAGCAATTTTAGACAACAAATTTTACCATTCTACCATTTTAAAGAAAAAAATTATGTACTAAATAATATTTATTACTTTTGATATTTTTTACTCAAAGCGAGTAATACAGAAGTTGTTGCATTCGTAACAAAATCGGCACAGTTGTTAAAAGCAGTTTTTCGCTTGTAGGGTAGGGGAATCCAATTACTGTGCCCCACCCAATCACCGGACAGTACATTAATTTGTCGATTTTCTGAAAAACCACGTTAACTAAATTGAATCTTTATTATTAAATTTTAAGTTAATTTGACGAGTTGGTACAAAACAGTAATACTAAAATGGTTTAATTAAGTTATCGAAATTGTTCAATGAAATTGTTGGTCTCCGGAATAGCATGATTTACTAATTTTTCTAACGCAAAAAGTTAAGAAATGGCTACTTTTATGCTTTCAAAATAATATTTTCATTAGTTAAAGTTATAAAAGTTTATTGGTACTATTAATATTTGGTTTCTATTTTAAATTAAAAATAGAAATTCGAGAGAATCTGTAATTTTTGCGTATTTAAAGCAAATCCGGCGAACTAGTCTTTAATTTGCGCAGATTCCGGAATTGTCAGCCAACCATCGAAACAGGGAATCAGCAATTCAGGGGCCGTTTTCATATATTTAATATTTATTTGCGTGACGAATTGTTATTGATACCAAAAGTTTAAATAAAAAATGTATATTTTGCTGATATTTATATTTTACAAATATCCGCTAACTAGGGTACGGTATTGGGTATTGGGTTTAGCGTCCGGTAATTGGTCTTCTGACTTTTATCGTGTCCGGTAATTGGAGCAAATTTTTTTATTTATATTTATTTATTTTATCAGTACTTCATCTCAGAAAAATTGACAAATGTATATAAATATAGATTAAAATCGAGTTCCATTGGTCAGATTACAGAATTAATTGAAATAGACTTTTAAACTTTGAAACTGCGAGTTTGCCATTACGTATAAAAACTGTACAAAATGTGATGTAAAAAGTTAAAATTGGTTAATTATAATTTATTTGCAAGAAATCGTCAATAATAGGCATTTTTATATTTTTTCTATAGAGTTGAGATCTGTACGTCAATTAGTTTTTGAAAAGTCAATTTTTGGTTTATATTTCTTCATTTTACAAAATTCCAATTAGGATTAGCTTTGAGTCGTACAGAGATAGTAAAATGGATCTAACTAGTTGAAGACTTATATATTTTAACGTATATGATAAAGGAATTTTTTATTTATTGACAAATGACTCAAAAATAATGCTCCTAAAGATGGCGCTATTTTCGAACAACAAAATATAACTTTTGCATTTGTTTTCCTATCCAAATGAGACTTCGGTATTTCGAATTTCTTGGCATTATTCCGCGTAATTTAAGTTGGGGAAAATTAGAATCGCAGATACGTCTTTTGTTATTTTTTTAAAAAGCAACAGAATGTATTTCTGCAGTCGGATCTGTAGGCGAAAACATTGTAGAGAAATGTATAGAAAAGTTTGCAAGTTATACAAATTTTGTAGATAACCATGCAAAAATTCTGCAGGAAATCTTGCAAAAATGTCGGCATTTTTTTTTCATAAAGTGTGTGCACCAGTTTCATTGCAAGACATTCTTTATAATATAAATTAAATGCAGACCCAATGAAATTTTGAATACATTAAGTTGAATAGTATACGAGATTATGATTCGCATGATTATAAAGTTAAACAACCAAGAATTTAGAAACTACATGACAATGTTTAGGTCGCTACGCAGCAATTTTTGAAAAATTTGAGTATTAATAAAAGGGAAAACAATTAAAATAAACAAAAGTCTTTGAATACAATGAAATTTTCTTTGTTTTCTAAATTTTCATATACATAGTGATCTAGCCATTGTCATGTAGTTTCTAAACTGACCTAACCTTGTTTGATTTTCTGAACATGAAGTGCGGACAGATGATGAACGGACGGACATTTGAAAGGTAGATAATAATATAATAAATATTTAAAATATTCAATAAAATAATAAAATTAGAAACAGCTTTTTAAACTACGTAAAATTAAGAAAGTAAAACATTATTTTTACAATTCTATAAACAATTTAAAGCATACGACTAAAAATAAAAGTGTGGGGCTCTCATAGCAAATATTTTTAGCTATAAAAACTTGATTTTAAGATATGGCCCGATCATCAACAGACATTGTGAGTTAGTACAAGCGTAGTAGTCATATAATAATAAAAGTGTATACAAATCAAGTTGTAGAAACATTCCCTAATGTGTGAAAAAGTGTGTAGAATCATAAAATTTCGTGAAAAACTGTGAAATTGGGCTTACATCTGGAAAAGGATTTTAAAAATATTATAGAATATTTCATAAATTTCATAAATATTTCATAAATTTTGTCACAGTTTCTACATAGTTTTTCACAGTTTCTCACATTTTATCACAATTTCTCACAGCTGTGAAAAAATGTGAAAAATTGTGCAAGTTTTATTAGATAAAATACATGTTTTTTATAAGTGTGAGAAACTGTGAAAAATCTATGATAGAAGTGTGAAAAAGTGTGAAAAAATGTGCATATTTGTTTGTAACAGATGTTCCAAAAGTATGTGTATTTTCACACTTCTTCACACTTTTTTACAGTTGTCATATCCACTATGGTTTGTCAACGTTTCCATAACGTAAGTACATAAGGAATTCTACAAACATCTACGACGAAAAATAAATGATAAAGCATTTTTTGAATAAATAAATGAAGTAGAGAACAACAGTTTTAATTTAAGAATAGCATACGTTAAAGCCTAGCTAGCGGTCTGCGATTTATTCAAGATACAGCTAAAGATAAAGTTTTTATGCCTTTCTTGCTTTTTCTATTTTTCCGATTTTTCGTTTTATCTTAATGTTTGATCTCAGTTTTAGTGACATTATTGTGAAGTGGTGAATACAAAGAAGTTATATTTTTTCGAAATCAGTAACTTTAGTTGCAAAATAGAAAATGTAGTAAAAAATTAAATTTATTTAATTTAAGATACAGTTAAATTCGATTTTTCATTTTTATCCAATAAACTTTGTTTAAATGACCTTTTTATAAAAAGAGTTAAATACAAAAATGTTGTCTTTTTCGACATCTATTACTTCACTGTAGAAATTTATAAAAATTATTAAATTTACTCAAGATGCAGTTAAAATTCAATTTTTTATGCCTCTTTTGCGCTTTATTTTTGTTTTTGCTTCCTCCTAGAGGAAACATTGTAATAGCAAAAGAAAAGTTTGCTTAGAAACATGTTAAAAACATTTTATGAACCATTGTCAATGCATGATCCATTCCCACTATTGTTATTATCATTTATTGGTCTTGTTATATTTAAAAAAACCAGGGTAATATCCTTTCTCTAATAGATTATTTAAGAATTATTCACTTATTATATTGTATTTTAAAATATTAATATTAAAATCACCTATTATTAAGTGATTTTTACTATTTCGCTTTTGTTCTAAATATTTTTTAGATTCAGATTAAATTCTGTACAGGGCAGATCATGACTTCTATATATAGCTGATATTTAAAGCCTACTATTATTGTTTAAATTAATAATTGTATTAAGAATTTTTAATCTATCAATTTCCATTATCACAATGAAATGAATAACCTTTTTCCTTATATATACGACACCGTCTGACTTGTCTATATTTCTTTCATTATAATATATATATCATATCCTAGTAATGTATAATAAGCATAATGCTGAAGGTTCCAAGATTCAGCATAAACTATAACATAGGACTTGACTTTCAGACTCCTAATAAGAATTTGTAGTGGTTCAAAATTTGCATTTAAGCTTCTAATATTAACGCTTTCAGTAGGATGTAGATCCTGATAGGATACTTTCCGGGTTGTGGCGCCACCTGTGCCGCTAGATTTTGACTACTATCTTCTTCTGCTGTTGTTTCCTCATTAAAATACTCTATGTCGGTAAAGTAGGTTTCGCAGGATAATCAGTTGAGTCAATATATTTTTTTATATTATTTTTCAGAATTTCACATGAGTCCCTCTCTGATGCCATATGATTTATGTTGTATTTAGTCTTGTATTTATTATTACTAAAAACACAATTTAGGCATTTAATGATATTATTTTTACATTCAATAGGTAGGTGCTGTTCTGAGCAATTAAGACAAGCTGCTTCGTTTCTACACTTTCGTTCATTATGTCCAAGTCTGCCGCATTTATCACATGGTTTAATATTTATTAAATCGTATACTCTGCAATTTTGGTGACCTATAAAGATTTTATTGTTATTTTCTTTGATATACTTGTAGATTTCAGCTGGCGCCTCCATAAAGACAGTACCAACGAATATAGACTTGTATAGAAGAACGGTTCCAATGGAGCGCTGGGGGATCGAAAGTGTTAGTTCTGCGCTCTCCGCGACACATTTCTTATCCTTCTCTCTTTCTTGCACCTCCGATATTACGCGCCTCTTTTACTTTTCAAATCTTTTGAAGGTTGCGCGCATATTTCTTTCGTATTTGTTTAGCTGCATCAGTATGTTATAATTACCATAACGAATACATAATTAAATCATACATAATACATAAAATAATAACGAGTTCGCTCTTGGTGAATATTAGTTGATAAATAAAAATTAAATATTAATTTACTAAAAATTAAAATAATTCTTAAAATGAGTACAAATATTAAAAACAAACTATATATATATAAAATTTGCTATGAACATTGCACATTCTAATTAATAAATATATTTATTTTTCTATTTTTCCACACCACCCAAGAGGTAAATAGATATAGTCTTGATAATAGTACATTACCATACATATGGTTTAAGTGGCCCATTATTGCACGGCGTGAGGTTAGCGCCTTAGCGTAGCGAGTGCGATAAGCACGGTGCAATAATGGACTACTTAGTTACGGATAAGCGTAACTCAAGTGCGGATTTAACTTAGAAAGGAAGCAGATACACATGTATAATTGTAACCAATGTTTATTGATATATAATTGTCAAAAAAGTGGTCCTGTAGAGTCGAAAGAATCTTACAAAAGTTCACACAGTCTACGCCGTATTTTCGTGTTTTCTTTCTATTTTGTCCCTGATTTCAAGAGATCGGATGTCTCTAGTGACTTGAAAAAAATGGAGAATATTAAAACTCGTGTGAAATAATCCAAAAAAAATCGAGAATTCCCGAAAAAACTGAAAAAGTTACAATTTTTTTGTCTAGTTAATAGAAACGCTTTTTCATCGAAAAAAATCGCCTTTTTCCGTCTACGACTTCAATAACTCCGTTTCAATCGTTCTAATTTTGGATTCAGTCTTAAACTACGGATTTTACAAAGAACAATAATACCTGCAGAGTCAAAAAGAGAAATTTTTTAAGGACAATATTAGGGAAAAATAAAAAATGAACACGAAAATACGCCGCAGCTGATTCGACTGTGCCGCCATTTTGTAAGCTTCTGGACTCCATAGGACCATTTTTTTCATCATCTATATATCAATTGGTAAACAGTGGTGAAAATGATAGGCATAGTGCGTTTCTTACACATAAGAATTGTACACGTAATTATTGTGCAAATATATCTAGGGCTTCACGATACCAAGACAATACAAGATTTATCCAAAATATCGTCTTGGTATTGCAAAATATCGCAAATTAAAAGTCTTGTACGTTCTTGAAGTAATATATAATTGTCTTGTCTTGATATTGTCTTGGTCTTGATGAGAAAATATTGGTCTTGGCGTTAAAACTTAAACTCTATTGAAAAAATCTTTTTAAAAAGCAATATGTATGCATATATGGTTGCTTATTTCCTATCGGCATTATCAAGTTTTCATTTTAAGCAGTTAATTATGACTTTAATAAAATTTTATGATTGTGCGCATATTCTTAGTGATAAATAGATTGTGTGTACATTCGTGAAATTTAAAAATCTCATTTATTCATTAAATATAACGATAAACTACAATATCGATATTCGGCATCCCCTTAATAAACAATTAATTATATGTAGATAGAAGAAAATAAAACAATAATATACTACGATATTGATGTAAAAATGACTAATGAATTTTCTTAAATATATTTTTTACTAAACTTTAAAATAAAATCATTATATTTTATAATATTCGTATATCATAAATTTTACATATTCATTATATAGTTAACGACATAATATTGTAAAGTTTACGAATTATATGTAATTACCATTACTATATAGTTTTTCTAATGTATGTATTAATTAAAATAAAATTGTTTTTAATGCTAGAAAAAAAAATTAAAATGGCCAAGACCAAGAATCTTGCAAGATCTTGTTACAAAAGTATTGTCAAGACAATATTCTTGGTACCTGAGATATTGGTCTTGTCTTGAAATTGTTGGACGCAGTCTTGTCTTGGTATTGTCTCGAAATTCAAGACAAGACAAGACGATATCAAGACAAGTATCGAGGTCTTGGTGAAGCCCTAAATATATCTATATATAATTTGACCAATGCTAAATTGTGTACAATAATTACGTGTATAATTCTTAGGTGTAAGAAGCGCGCTATGCCAAATGATACATGTGTCCGTGCTGGAAATAATTTATGTGGATAAATGTGCGAAAACGTGACAAAATATGTACAAATGTGAGAAAATATGAGAAAATGTGCATAATTGTCTGATTTTGATTTTAATGTTATTTTAATAAAGAAAATATTTTTTTTAAATGCATATTTTTATTATTTATGTTTAAAACATGTTTTTAAAAAATTATTTTTTCAATTTTTGTATAAAAAATCTCTGTAACCTTACCTTAAGTCAATAAAGTTGGTCACAGTTAAGTCGGGAGTAAAGGTCTATATGCAACACGGGAATAAAGTCGAGTATTCCCTGAAGTGATTACTGCCCTCGACTTCCGCTGGCCGTGCCCATTTATCATTCTTGCCTAGAAAAACCCAATTCCCCCCCCCCTCCCCTCTAACTGCACAATGTACTATTATATTTTAATAGTTTAACTGCAATTTTCCAAAAAACTTGCCGTCTCCTTCCAATAAATATTCCAATAAATCTTACTAGAACCTTTCATGAAAGAATGCACTAAGCACTATTGGAGAGTTTCCGAGATTTATCATGGACGTTTCCTGGAAGGTTACTGGAAAGATTACGATGAGCATTTTTGACAAATTGATAAATTTTATATTTTACAAGTCTGCCCGAAATTTTTCAAAAGCTTCCCGTATTCTTCCAAGAAATATTCCATTATAAATCTTACCAGATCCTTTCGTGAAAGATTGGGGTAAGCAAAACCGGAGGGTTTCCAAAATATGATATGGATCACTTTCGGAAGGTTACCAGCACGATTACGCTGATCTTTTAGAAACCCTCTTGTATCTGTATGAAAGATTTTGGGAAGCTTTACGTTAATGTTTTTCAAGTAAAACATGGATTCTTGTATTTTATAGTTTATCAGTTTTTTTTAATCTTAATTACGAAAAAGTGTGACAAAAATGTATGAAAGTGTGATAAAAGTGTCACAAAGTGTTATAAATCATGTTCCAACTACAACAGAGACTCACGATTTTATCACACTTGTATCATACTTGTAGCACACATTATCATGGATTCATCACATTTCCCATTTCCAATAGAGTTGTAGTGGAAACGGCTACTAGGATAATCAGATTATATATAAGCTATTATAAAAATTGAAAACTTTTGTCTACAATATCTGAAAATTAAGCTTGCTTGTGATGTTTCAAAATGACCTCTATTAAAAATTACGGGAAACTTGTTAAGTTTTTCTGTATATATATATAATATTTATTCTCATTGATTTTATACTCACCTTTTGTAATTATCATAATGAATGTATACAATCTTTTTTTAATAATTTTGAGTTTAAAAACTTAACCGAAAATGCGATTTTGCCATCCTTCATACCATTAAACGAGATGTGAAAGTCCCTACCTTACCGACACCGCATTTATATTTTTTTCTGCAATAAATAAATATTTATAAAAGAATGCAATACTATGTCCTCCGTATTCATATTATGAATCTTCAATGAAATTTTCAAAAGCTTTCATTATTAAGTCTCGGAAAAAAATGCGTTTGAAAATTTAACTATAGCTAGTTGTATATTTACAAACACATTTTTCTTCGATAGTTAATAATGAAAGCTTTTGAAAATTTAACTTAAGGTGTCTGGTAAAAATATAGAGGACATAGTATGGCGTTTTTTAGAAATAATTTTATTGCAGAGAAAAAAAAATATAAATGTGATGTCGGTAAGGTAGCTAGTCGATTTAATTTGTTTACAATTTTTGTTATGCTTTAGACTGTTATTTTCAAAACTTTACTATCGCAAAGTATTTATTTTTTACTCACAAATACGCTCGATTTTGGTTTTTGAAAACCGATCAATTATCGTAATATTTACGTATACAAAAATCCCATTTATGTTCTCCGAGCAAGAATAGTGAAAAAAGAGTAAAATAGTCTTGAAATCTAGTATATTATGACACTGTTGTGGGAGATGGTTTTCTACCTTGCTCGAGGGTTTTCGCACGAACGAAGCGAGTGAGAAAATCGAGCAAGGTAGAAAAACACCTCCCACAACAGTCTCATATGATATTTTATAGCACAACAACCTCAAAATCGACAATAAAGTTGGCATTTTGAGGTTAGTGTGCTATAAAATATTTTTCGTTATAGTTTTCAGCTTGACGTACAATAAATAATTACTTAGTTCAATATTTACACAATGATTGTGATACATAATATTACATAATAAGATATTCATTTACTCAATAAAAAAAATTATTAATTTAAATTAAGAAATTACAAACTCAAAAATATTTAATTCAAACCGTAGCTATATAGGCAAAATAGTGAGCGCGGAGATCGAAAACGGGACATTTTTGCACTTAATTTCAAATAACTTTTTTTCTAATTTATCGATTTTCAAATACCAAACTCGAGTATATTTGTGAGTGAAAAACAAACACTTTTTCACTATCGAAATTTCGTAAATAACAGTATAGAGAGTGAAAAGAGACTTATAAACAAATTAAATTGATATTTGTGACTATAATTTTTAGCTCTCGGCGCTTAAACAATTGTCAAATCTAATCTTTATATAATAATTATAGACTAGTGTTATAAATTATTAGTTTTACTTTAAAATAAGACGTTAAAAGTTAAAAAATTTCGATTATAACCGTAGCCACCGGCAAAAAAGTGAACACAGAGAACGAAAACGGGACCTGTTGCACTAAATTTGCAATAACTTTTTGAAACCGGTTTGAAAAATTCAAAGTTCAGCATATTCGTTAGTGAAAAACAAACAACTGTGTAAAGAATAATTTTTTGATAGCTATCAAAGAACGCTAAATATAGCTATTTAAACAATTAAATTGTTTATGACAAATTATTGACCACTCTGGCAACAATGCACCATCAAAAATCGGATTTAGGAGGGCAAAATACACCTAAAAAGCTTTGGTGCATCTATCTACATCAAAGGGGCCACGGAAACCTAGCTGGCCCCTAGACTACTACCTCCGTGATCTAAACAACAATATATATATTCTCCAAAATATCATTGACCATCGATCGATCACACCGTCTCTCTCCCCGCGATTCTCCCTATACCCTCTCACCTCTATATACAAATCCAATTCCAAGGCAGACCCAAAATCGTCAATTACATTCAGTGTCTCTAAATCATCCCACCTATATAAGTACATACCTACACGCAACCGTCAATCTTCCCCCCAGTATCCATTCTCTCTCGCCTCTATAAAAATCCAGTAACTCTAATTCCAAACCTGATGCAATAATCATTCCCATCCCACGCAAAAGATGCCACCCAAAGCCTCATCATCCAACAACAACAACAACGTCAGCCCGCGCTCGACCAGCTTCCGTCTTTCGATTCACCGGGTGCTCAAGTAGCTCCACGCGGGGCTGCAACTCTCCCGCCGGGCGATGGACGACATGAATGCGTTCGCCGTCGACGTGTTCGAGCACATCGCCGGCGAATCCTCGAGACTGGCTCGCCACGGCAAGAGATCGACCATCACCTCCCGGGACATTAAGACAGCGGTGAGACTCGTGTTGCCCGGGCATTTAGCCACGCACACCGTCGCCGAGGGCTCGAAGTCATTGGAGAAGTATAACCTGCATCACGGGGACGCGGAGACGGGATGATGATGAAGGAGGAGGAGGAGGAGGAGAAGGAGGTAGGTTTGATTTGTTGGATGTTGTTTATGGTGGATGCGTGGGATTAAAGATCGGTAGTTCTCGATGTGCGGATAGACGAGGACGTGGTGGTAAAATTTTGTTCAATTCGATCAATGTGTCGCGAAGTATCTTGTGTGAAAGTAGTGTAATTAAGATACAAGACCACCTTTGTAGTATACGCTTGGAAAATTGGTTGAGAAGAGGGTTGAGGAAACATGGTACGATGATTTAAACGACGAGAGTTTAATTTTATTCGCGACTTTTTGTTTGTTGCAATGTATGTTATTATATACATTGTGTGTCGAAATTGTGAAATTATGATCAAGCCCCAATAAGCGTTGTTAAGCTTTTGTAGGTAAACAAATGTGTATTATATGCAGAAATCTTATAAATCAAAAAATGTGGAAATTTCAGACTGTGAAAAAGTGTGAAAAAGTGTGACAAATGTGTGAAAAAGTGTGTAAAAACATGTAATTTCGTAAAAAACTGTAAAATTAGGCTTACATTTGGAAAATGACTTTAAAAAATATTATAGAATATTTCATAAATTTTGTCACATATTCTACATAGTTTTTCAGTTTTTCACAGTTTCACACATTTTATCACAATTTCTGACAGTTGTAATTTCCTTTATATAAGAGAATGCAACGGAAAAAAATGTGAGAAATTGTAAAAAAATGTGAACAATTGTGAAAAACTATTAAAAACTGTGAAAAACTATGAAAAACTGTGAAAAACTATGAAAAACTGTGAAAAAAGGTGCATATTGGTTTGTAACAGATGTTCCAAAAGTATGTGCATTTTCACAGTTTTTCACACTTTCTCACATTTTGTTCACAGTTTTTCAGTTTTTCACATTTGTCATTTTCACTAGAGTAAAAGTCGAACTATGCACTGTAAATTATATTCGTAACTATCGAATCGCTGTGTTATGAATTGATTCAAGTTATTGCAAAAGAAGAAGATTAATGAATCTGAAATTTCGAAATTCATTTTTTTTAGATTTATCAGTATTTTTTCTTTAATTTGAGTTATTTCCTTTGGTTGTTGCGATTTGAATTATTCTGTAGATCATGTAATTCTTATCTTGTTATATAGGGCTTAACTGAGTCGGGAGAGTATAAGACATTTATATCTAAACAATCTTACGGTGCGGCCAAAAAAAGGGATGCACATGCACACACGCATATACACACGCGTACTCACGCACACATACACACCCACACGCACACACGCATACACACGCGCATGACCTCACGTACGCACGCATACACACACACACACACACACACACACTCAAACACCAGTTGGTATAATGTAATAAGACTGTGTGCAAAAACTTAATTGAAACCTAACGTATTTGTAATACTTATGAACTACTCAACCAAATTTGCTTTATAATATATTACCTTTTTTAACAAATTCATCAACAGCTTTTGTCTTATGTATAATATAATATACTACATCATATAATGACTGATACCTTTTTTAGAAAGCTGGGTGCCAAATCCGTTGGCAGCGTCTTTTACGTAGTATAAGCATAATAATTTTTGTTATAAACGTTTAGAATTAGTTATACAATGCTACAGGATGAAATTTAAATAAAATAGTAGAATCAAATTTGAAAACAAAATTGAAACTCCCCCTGGGGCCCTTGCTTGATACGGTACCCGTCGCTGAAGCTTTTAAGGTGCTCCTATAGTAAAATTTGACGAAAGACTCGATTTTTTAAATTTCATTTTCTGATACTTTGTACATTTTTAGAACAGAAAATGATTTTGTATAGCAAAATTGGCCATAGAAATAATTTTAAAGAACTTAATAGTTATTTATACGTATTTTTCTTCCAACCTTTATTGCACACAATCTAGCGTGTTCCTGCATTAACCGAATCCTATAACCTGTGTCGATCTCTACTCTTTACTATGCAAGCAAACTTCAGAAAACAAAAATTATTTAAAAGAATGTTGATTGATATTCTGCGATAGAAAAATTGTTTTAAAATCATCAGCAAATTATTTCTTATTTTAACAAAAGTGCGATTTTCTTCATTTATGGTTTTTCAATGTTCAGCAAGTCTTATGCGCATAGGATTACAATGAATCAATCTGAAGCTTTAAGGATATCTTATTCAACTTATTCGCATTACAACCATGAACTCCGATTTAAAAAAATGTATAATGTAAGTGTATTAGTTTATTCGATCTTATAACACGCAAGATCCTTATATACAGTCGAAAAAAAATGTTATACGGTATTATTTCTAAAATGATCTCACCATACACGCCAAATAGTTAATCTAAGAAAACAAAAATATACACAAATTTACAAATTTCGAAGTAACAGTTGATTAATTTTGATTTAAACTTGAAGTAATTTTGCAAATTTTTCACATATTTATAGCTTATATTGATTATTTTAATAAAATAAAAAAATGTACTATTCTTTAAAATTCTGTCATTTTGTAAAAAGTGTAATGTGATGTAAAAAAGTTTATTTACAACATTTTTCGCTTTTCTATGACTTTTTTACACTTTTTTAAATATTTTTTTATAAAGAATTACAATTAAATTACTGAGATATTGGACGAATTCGCCATATCTAGTGATGGGCAAATCCGCATACAAACAAAAGTACAATGATAAATACTCTAATAAAAAATTATATATATGCCAAGTTATTTGCTTTAAGTACTTCAACCAGTATACATTTGATTTTTTATTATACATTATAGAATAATATTATTATATAATTACTAAAAAATATATCTTATGAAATCAGAATCAAGCTACTAAAGTATTTAGACCTTCCTAAATACGTGGTATCATACGGATGATACACCATATTTAGGAGTGCTTAATACTATTTTACTACAGTTTTGTCTTATTTGTTCAGCTATCTAACAGCTCTAAGTGGGCAAAAAAGTCAAAAGCGGGTGCAAAAAGTCTATTGCGCCCGATTTTTTGCGGTTGGAAAACGATTATTTTATGTCCGCTTTATACGTTGGAAGAACGCGAAAATTGTGCGTGTGTGACAAAAAATGTTTTACAGTTCTAAAAAATTAGAATTTTTTTTACCTCAAAATAAGGATAATTACATTTTTTATTTAAAGAATATATATGTCTTTATTTTTACATATATTGATGGAATATCAAATTAACTCATTGATACTCAATTAAAAGTTGCGAGGATGTTTTTATTATGTGCTTCTATATGTATATTATTATGTTTTTATAATATTTTGTTTATATATAGGATAAGATGAGACATCTAAATGGGCCAGGTAAATTCTACGTAAGAGAATGTGATATCACAAATGAAGAGAACCCCTAGTGGAAATGAAAATTGTGCCAAAGTGTACCAAACTGTGCCCAATTGTGTCAAACTGTACCAAACTATGCCAAGTCATGCTAAACCAATGCCATTACGGACGTTTCGCACAGTTCGGCACAGTTTAGCATAGTTCGGTACACTTTGGCATAGTGTCGCACATTGTGGCACTTTGTGACATAGTCACAAATTTTGACAGAAAATACTTTATCTACCGTTTTTTAAGATTGGCATGGCTTAGCACGAATCTACACAGTCTGGCATAGATTAGCACAGTACGGTACATATTGGCATAGAGCGACATAGTTTTACACAGTTTGGTATGATTAGGCATAATAGAATTATTAAGAAAATATTTTTATATCGTAAGCAAATACAAAAATTTTGCAAATTCGCATGTGTAAATTTCATTAATTTAATTAATTAATGGATATTTCTGTGTGCATTAAATTGAATGTGTATGAGGGGGTTTAATAATTATTATCAAAAATTTGTTACTATCTCTTGGCAGTCTTGGCTGAGCTCTTTTACCAGAATATGAAATCTTAATTATTTTTCAAGATATTTGACGTTATATTTTTTTTATTAATTTGTATTGCCTATTTCTTGGGTATTACGCAGTAATTTTTTACGAATCGCCCATTTCTTTTGTTTTATGATGAAATGCAATATTTTTTTCTAGATTCATCGACTCGTTTTTATTTTATAATGATTTGTCATCAATGATAAAAAAACACCTTTCTAGGATATTAATAAGAAAGAAATAGAGCACTTTAAAGAAAATGTATTAGAATAAAGGAATTCATATTGGAACTTTTTCTTTTGAGGAAGCTAGAGTGCCAGTGAATTGGCAGCGGTTTTTTTTTAATTATTATGATATTCACAGAAAACTAAGAGATTTTATATACATACTAAAAAGTAATAAGAGGCAGAACAATTTAACAAAACACGCATAATTATTATTATTTCCAAGCCGTTGCATTAATTTAACAAGAGCAGCAGATTTGTGAGAATCCTGCAATATTAAATTTCATTTCAAATTTGCAAAAACTCTTGCAATCGTTACAAGCTACATTGCAGGCTTCACTCGGAGAATTAGCTATAAATACCGATCAATTGACACATCGTAAACAAACGTCGCCAATTGATTGATCATTGCATTGCTGTATAATAGCATTAGTCATGGTCCCGGTGTTTCTCAGGACTCGACGAACTTGACTTTTATATATATGTATCGTTGTGACACGGCAGTTTTCTGCCCGAGCGACATTCGGTAATATACATATAGGGTAGAAGAGAACGGGGTCAAACCGATCAGGTGGGTCAAACCGCGATTATATACTTAATTTTAAGAAAGATTAAGTTTATTGAACGATGAAAATATTTCTATATTCTTTAGAATGTATTTCTCACCTTAATGAATGATGAAAACCAAACATATAAAAGATTTCTATAACAATATTCACATCGATAGGTTTTATCTACTTTTCTTATAAGAAACATTTTGCATTAAGGAGGTTCAATAGTGAAGTCAAAATGATAAGATGTTTCTGAAAATTTAATATCATTCTACTATGAAGTTTACGATAGCATGTGAAGTTTGAAAGCATTAACCATTGCCGTTTTAAATATAATTGACTTCAAAGTTTGACTCTTATACACAGGCTATTATGAGAACAGCCTGTAAACTGACAATAAACTTAGAGTGCAATTGTTTAAAAATGATAAGAAAGAAATGAAAAACTATGAAAAATATTAGAAAAGTATTAAAGATCGTGCGCGAAATTTTAGAACGAATGAGAATACCGATTCCGAGTAAACTTTCAGAAAATATACCATAGTATATTTAGAACATAACCTGTTAATTATATTTAAATTTTTGTCTTCTTATCTCATTTTATCCATCTGTCATTATTAAAATAGGGTAAACCAGCCAGTGAATGACCGAATTGATGAAATCTGGATTTTAGAAGTTGACATTATAATATACATATTTATATGAACAAAATAACCATTAAAACTGCATTTGTTATTTATTTTTCTTTAAGTAATCGTAATAATAAATGCTTTTTGTTAACGTTATTGTTTTTAAATTAATTATAAAGTTTAAAATGCAAAAAAACCTAGTGCATGACCATAAACAAGCTAGCGAATGACCGGTTAAATAAGACACTAAAACCAAAGTCATGTATAAATTAAATGATTACAAATCATATTCGAGTAAAAGATAAACAATTTAGAAAATAGATACGACAAAAGATCCTCTAAATGATTAAAGTTTTTATTTTTTTTTGTTGTGGAGATCTCGCAACCTAATATAATTTGATCAGTTGGTCATTTACTGGCAAAACCATTTCGTTTCTCACCAAAGAATGACTGACAGAGTATTTACTTAAATGCCTATTTATAATTACATTTCTGTATTTAAAATTAATATTGTTTATTAATTATTCAATTTAATGTGTCATTATAATCTTTATTTTATTCTATTGTAGTGATTTTCTATCTTTCTAGAGTTAGATCAGTCGGTCATTTACTGGCAAGCAGTCTTATTTTCAACACCAATGAATGACCTACACAATATTGAAGAAAATTAATACGTATAATTGCTTATTATTTCTGATCAACGTATATTTGACTATACATAAAAATAATATATATTATTGTTGTAATACACAAATTTAAAACTGCCCTTTTAGTGCCTTCATCCTAAAAATTTGACGATTTTGTAATGAATGGGTGATAAGCTACATATCTGAATTATTTTAAGTACGAATAAAATGTTGTAATGCTCTCTAACTACTCTTAAACCAAAATATGGAGTAATAAAAGTATAAATAAACTATATATATAATAACTCAATAATTTTTAAGCGTATAATTTACATTTTTTTTGTCTAACGGTTATTCACTGGTATGCGGTCAATTACTGACTGGTTTACCCTACATGATGTTTTAAGCATTTTCATAAGTCAAATGACCGAAAACTAAATTGTTTGAAGAAAGTAGAAGACGATTTTTTAAATTCTGCCAATAGTTTCTTTTGTTGGCCAAATAAGGAAGTGACTCATTTTCAGAACTTTTTGTCAAAATACTATGCGCAAGTGATATTTTGAAAACTGGTCATTTTCGATTAAAAAAATCGTATTTTATCAATATCTCTGAAAATAATCGATATCTAGAGATAAAAATTGATATGGAACCGGTTAATATCATTCTACATAAGCCTTTAAAATTGTAGCTAGTAAGACTGAACAATAAAAAAGTTTGTCTTTTCACCATAGTCTTACCGTAAACGTAAAAAGAGCAAAAAGATGATAATATATTTTTATTTATAACAAGTTTTCCTTAAGCGATCGGCATGACCCCATTCTACCCTACCCACAGACTCTCGCTCAACACTAGAGACTATATAAATGTCCTGCGTCGAAGCCAAGTGTAGTGCAGTATCGAGGAGAGCATTCGAGTGTGAACTACTTATTATTCTCCCTTGTGTAGCGTGCGTATGAAAATTGAGTCGCAAATATAAATATTCGATTCGACAACGTTATATTCTGTAACAATTGACAAAAGTGAATAGATCTTGAGTAACAAAGTGAAAATCGTCATTTTCTTATTTAGTATATTGACATTGTTTGAGTATTTTGGAGTGCTACTTAAACAACAAGCAAAAATAGTTATTTATTTTCATCATAAATAACAATTATCACAAATTCCAAGGTTTCATAATTATACTTTTTTTGTTATTGTTAAAATATTTAAGTTTAATATCAATATGAACGTCTGGTGAAGAGCTACTTGCGCTGGTAACAAAATTTCGGTACAAGACAAATTTGATAATTTTTCGGATCAAAGCATATCTATAGAAGATGTAACTTCTGTATCTATCTTATGCTTCTCTGATGGGCTTGACAGCCGACCAATTGGCAGAAACTTGGATACGGTTTCCTATCACTCTCTGACGGAATACTAAATTAAACTCGCATCTTCTTTTTGTTAAAAATTTGAATTATGTCATAAACCTCTGATCAAAAACTTTTCGTGTTGGTTACACCCAACGAAATGTCGATACAAGGAAGATTCGATCATCATTATCAGTAAAATGTCATTGCCCGACAGGAAGATGGAGCGCTGGAACGGAACCGTCGCGGTGGTTACGGGTGCGTCGTCGGGAATCGGTCTGGCGACGGCGCAGGTGCTCGTCCAGATGGGCCTGATCGTCATCGGCTTAGCGCGCAGGAAGGCGCAGATGGAGGTGAGCGACCAGCCGCAGAACATTTATAAATATATTTATAATTTAAAATCATAAAAAGGTTAAGCATTGAAAATGCAGATTAGAGCTTGCAGTCATTTTTTATTATATAATAAATCATAATTATCACATCTTTATAAAAGATCCCTAAGTAAAAATAAAAAAGTTCAAATAAATAAGGTCATTATTATTTAAAAGATTTAAATTCAAGTTGGCCCCTTAAATATGTGCGTTTCAATAGAATTGAGAGGTGCCAACTAATTAAAAAACCGCTGCCAATTCATTGGCACCTAGCTTCCTCAAACTATAAATTAATTGTTCTAATATAGAATTTTGTATTCAAATAAATTAATTTTAAATTGCTAAATCTTTTTTTAATTAGAATTTCAAAAAATATGTTTTGGTTTATCATTGATTACAAATCCAACCTTGGAGCTAGCGGATCAGATTGATAAAAATTTGAACAAATTTTAATCAATCCGATCCGCTATCTTGAATCCGCCATTTCGAATTCTGCGAATCCGACCTCAGATTCGTAATCAGGGAACTCGAAAACCATTATACCATACCCTGCAAATATATTTATTTTCGAAGAAAAATGCGTACCTATAAGGGTTAAAATTCTTGTTATTTTCAATTTTTCGTAAAAATATAAAATTAAAGAAAAATGTATATAATCTTAAATAAATTGATAGATTTTTATTATTAATGGAGTACTAAATAATTTTAAAAATATTCTATAATTGTTGACAATTTTAGATTATATAAGAATAACCAACCCTTTCCATGCTGTTATTAACAATAACGAAATAAAACATTATTTATAAAATTAAAGTATTTTGCTAATAAAATTTATTTATATAAAACTGTATTTTAAGAAGTTTTTAAAATTTATGATATTATTTTTAATACGTAATAATACAATTAAGTAAACGTGATTATTATTATTTATAACTACATATAACAAAATGTTCTATGAATGTCATTACTATATAATATTTAATATCATTGCAAAGTTCACATAAAATAATGTTATAAAGAATAAGCCAATTTCTGAACAACAATGATCAAAATAATGATGCCAAAAAATATATAGAATTTACATAGGTTTTATTCTATGAAAAATGTGATTTTTTTCTCACAAAGAAAAAGTTTTAATTAAACGTCATTCTAATTAATGCTTTTTCTACTTGGGCTCTAACTCAGACGAAGAATAGCTTATCTCGCAGGTCCTAACCTGCGAGCGAGTTATAACTCACTGACGTAATATTGATACACTTGTTGACATTCTTTGTGTGGTAAACGTTTAATAGTTCTGCGAACTAACAATCTGGCAGGGCGCTTACCCGTAAATAATGCAAATGTTACTTTAATAATTATCAAGCTCTGACTTGAACAATAAATAAATTAAATTCAATAGAATTCTGTTTAGATACAATGATGAAAATATGCAGTACAATTCTATTTAATAATTTCAAGCTCTAAATTGAAAAATAAATTATTGATAAGATAATTAAAATACTTATCATGTGAACATTGTTATGTGAATAATTAGTTTGATCAAATTATTGTTTGAAAATAATCAATACAAATGCAAAGATTTAAAAGTCTTGAATTTATTTTGATTTCAGCTAGTGATAAGAGTAATATTTTTTTATTGTTGTCGAAAATCGATAATGCTATAAGTATTTATAATCGTAAAAAATGTATTCAAAAGTTATTTAATTAGCTTGCTACTATATTTTTGAAGTTATACATAATTGCAATAGACATATACATTCTTAAAGACTATATAAAAGTTATTCTATAATTTTATTGTAATATTTTTATACTTAAAATTACATGTCACAAGTTTATACGACAAATTAATAAATAATTAAATAATTTATTAATAATTGATCATATTTGCACAAGCTCTAACTTTAGCAAATTATAAGTTATCGTTCACACTGGAACATTATTTACTTTATACCACTCTAACATCAAAATCACAATCACTGATTTTTCGGCGTTCGTGGTATAAAATACGGTTCGAAACTAGTGCGTAAACAGTGCGAAAACACAAATTACTTGCAAATCAGTATAGCAATGAATGCATAATCCGGGCCTTGACTAGTTTCACTTTTTGCCACGAGAGGTCGTGTCAATTGTGTCAGATCCCAATTTTAAGAGAGAGACCATTGGCTATTAATAATTGGTGCATGCCCAATTATTAATAGCATTCGCATCTTCCGAGACTCTGGCGATCATCTCAAGTAGTTCGTAACTATAGCCACTTCTGTAAACTTGTGTGTCATCGGCATAGAGAGAGCGAGAGAGAGCGAGAGTGAAAGAGAGAGAGCGAGAGAGAAAGAGAGAGAGAGAGAGAGAGAGAGAGAGAGAGAAAGGGAGAGGGTGAGGGAGAGAGAGAGGAGGGATAGGGATAGAGAGAGAGACAGAGAGAAAGGGGAGAGGAAGAAGGAGAGACAGAGAGAGAGAGAGGGAGGAAGAGGAGAGGGAGGGATAAGAGAAGGAGAGAGAGACGGGAAGGGGGAGAGGGAGGGAGGGATAGTTAGAGAGACGATTTATTTTTTCATTTGGCAAAAATACATTACATAAATTGTTATTTTGTCTTTACATTAAAATCTTTGATCACTATCACAGGTCGTCAGTATATAAATATAAGAATAATTGTTGCACAATTTGTCATTATCTAATCTAATATATCACAGTATGTCTATATCACAGTGTCATAACAATTTCTGGAGGTTCACTCATTCTTGCATACACGTACATCCATCACGTCACAATTTAAAAACAATTACAATTAAGCAGATACGTACACTCATCACACACGCAGATAAATTCGATCATTCTTTATTAAAATATACTCTTTATATTTTATACATTACAACATATTTCATGACTGAGAATACAAAACACGTGAGAACCGATAAATTAAAAAATATTAGAAATATTAGAAATATAAATGAATGAATGAATGAATAAATAAGGACGGGAGATACCTCACACTGCAGGGGAGGGAGTTCCAGAATCGCTAGCTTTGGGCTCTAAAGGAGTAGAGACCCTTATCAGTCCGCGATCCCGGAACCGAGAGCTCTTTCACTCCTACTGGAAGTCCTAGCTGTGTTTTTACCAAAGAGAGCCGCAAGATACGGAGGTTGTCCCATATTTATTGCTTTATACAATAATAACCCCGCAAAGTACGCTCTTCTTGCCTTTACGGTAAGCCAGCCAAGATATTTACTGTGAGGAGTGATGTGCTCATCCCTTCTAACATCACATATGTATCTCACACTTGAATTTTGAAGTCGTTGCAGCTTCGTCTCGAGCTCATCAGACACATTAAGGTGAACCACAGAACAATAATCTAAATGTGGCACTACCAGCGCACATGCAAGCTGCTTTCTCAATGCCTAAGTTGTGCATGAACTAAAATATCGTAGGCTGTAAAGAGCACGATTTACCTTTTTTCCAACTGCATCAACCTGCAGTTTCCACATGAGTTTAGAGTCCATGACAACACCGAGGTTTGTGACCGAGTCAGAGAAAGGCACATGTACACCTTCCTGAAACTCAATGCCGGGCAAACCAAGATCCTGCAGCCGATTGATGTTGTGCTCGGAGCCAAAAATGATCGCTTTTGTTTTTCCGACATTGAGTCGCAGTCCGGATGCTTCGGCCCACTCCGACACTGACCGCGCAACAGCCGACATGCGTCTGATACCCACATGAAGATCTCACCATGTCACTTGAGTGTAGGTTTGCAAGTCGTCCGCGTATAGCAAGTGTTCAACATCACCACCAGTCAGTCCGTCTTGTAAGTCATTGATATAAAGATTGAACAGCAAGGGCCCCAGGACTGAACCTTGTGGCACACCCAGATTGGTGGTTAGCCAATCAGATTGCCCATTGTTGTCAGTTATGACTTTTTACCTGCGACCGAAAATGTACGATTTGATCCACCGAAGAACACTCCTGGAAAAAACCATGCGTATCAGCTTACGAAGTAATTTAGATGGTGATATAGTGTCAAACGCCTTACTAAAGTCGAACAGTAGCAGTATAGTCATTAGTTTCTTATTGTCATTAATCCCAGTTTGTATGTCCTCGGTTAGTTTTAGTAGAGTTGTCTGGGTGCGGTGATGCTGTCTGAAACCGGTTTGCAGAGGATCCAGGATCTTTTTGGATCTTATGAAATCGGTAATCTGGTTCTGTACTATTTTCTCCAGCACCTTGGAGAGAAAGCTCAATAGTGCTATTGGGCGAGAATCGGATAGAGTAGATGGCACTGAAACCTTTTTTAGAGGCACCAAGTGAGCCCCTCTCCAAGCCCCAGGGAAGACACCACCAGACAAAGAGGAGTTGAAGACCCTCGCTATATGATGACTTACATACGGGAGAGCCTTAGCTACAACGCTTTGGGAAATACCGTCCTCACCCCTAGCCTGCGACGAGAAATGAGCAACAGCCAGGACTACGTCCGTCACTGTAACGTCTTTGAAAACAAAGCCGTCGTCACTGGCCGAGTCCAAGATGCTACTCAAATCAACGTCACCTTCACTCTGGGAGACCGATACCCCCGCAAAGTGCGAGTTCAGCTCACCCGGCGAGGAGCCATGCAACCACCCTCCCCGTGCCCTCGGCAGGAGCCCCAAGCCCTTTAGTTCTTTCCAAATATCCTTCTTATTTTCTAGGGCTTCAAAAATCTTATTCTGCATGTAAGTCTCCCGCGCAATTTTCATGTTTAGCGCTGAGCAAATGCAAATGCCTCCCAGTCACATTTTACTCAGGTAAGATAGATCTTCCTGTTCTATTGTTTTAAAATCTCTGTAACTAAAAGTGTCGGTGATGGTGCTATTGTTTAATTTAAAATCTATTTCAACATCTAGAGTGTGTGATTGCTGGCAAAGGGCGTCGCTTGATTTCTGGCATTCAGCGCCACGTCGTTGTCATCTGTCATAATGACATCAATCCATGTGTGAGACCCCTCGAGGTGATGAGTCGCACCATGCTCTATTATTTTTAGATTTAAATCATCGGCTAATCGCCTAACGAATCTTGCATCAGCCGACGTCTTCAACAGGTTCGCATTCAGATCAACGATCAAGATTTTATGGCTATAGTCCTGCGTGTATGTTGCTAGCTTATCAATTAGGTCAGAATTTTGCAGGAATGGTACATGCGGTGGCCTATAAATTAGAGCAAGGAATACGGGGGGAAGGTCGCCCTGTTGCACACTACACACAATATATTCAGGAATGTTGGGTGTAACATCCTGGGTGGTACGTGAGCGGCTTAGTAAGGTAGCATTAAAACAATTGTGTACATACAGAACTAACCTACACCCAAATTTATTCCTATCTAATCTTCAAATTGAATAACCCTTGATCTGAATGCGAAAAATTCGTGGGAGACATCGCCATCCCGCATCTTGAACGGAAACGCCCCCCCCCCCCCCCCTATGCCAGACATATTTAAATTTGAGCCTCATCGCGAGGGCTTTAAGGCTTCTAAATTTATTAAATGTTTCCCTTGGTAGATGTTCATTTATAAAAATTTTACTATTTAATATTGCATCACTAGTCTCCTGGTCAAGTGCCGAGATGTCGACGTCTTTAGTGTAAAAACCTGTTTTAAACTTTTTTTGTCGCATGATTTTATCTCCTAACACACTGCTGGAGAGAGTAACAACCCACGGTGATCGTCTGCGCTCGCTAGTTACCTCAGCTTATGTCACCGAAAGCGACTCATCTGACCGCAGCAGGCGGGTATTTACTATATCTGTTTTCTGTATTGATGGGAGGACACGACGCAGTATAGCATGAACCACATCAACACACTTAGTGCTGTTACCGTCAAAAATATTCGATATTATTAAGTCATTATTGTAATTTGTATTATTATTAGTTTGTGTTGTCCTCTCACCTACCATATTAACCCGCGTGCTTCGTGCAGATGACGTCGACGCCGTATCTTGCAGTGTATCATTGCTTTCGTCATTCAAATTATTATCGATATTATATATATTATTATTATTTACATTATTACTAATTACACTATTTATCTTATCATTACTATTTCTGTTTCTAATAATTACTCAGGTAAGATAGATCTTCCTGTGCGGTGAAAAAGTTGTATTTTCCTTACTGGTAGGCAGGCCAATTTGCTAATTTTTAATTTTACTTAAAAATTCTTGATGTTTATGTTGAATAATTTTCAAAGTTTTCTCTATATTATTATTATTATTTATTGCAGTTTCATAATTGTTGTTGCTTGCAGTCTCGTGTACAATAATTTTTCCTATGCCCTTTAATATGTCGGAGTTGTCACTTTCAATTTTATTGATTTTTTCAATTATTATTTTAAGGTCATTATCGTATTTCTTTGTCTCACTATTATTTGTTTTGAATTTTTAAATCATTAATTTCATGACAAAGTGCTTGCTTTTTATTTAACAGCTCCTCCAGCTGGGAGTGTTGTTTTAACATCTTATCCTATATTTTCTGCATTTTGGACCCAATTGTCAGTGCTAGAGTATGTATCGCTGATAACGAATCTAGCTTTTTAACAATTGCATCCAATAGAGAGGGAGAGAGGGAGAGAGAGAGAGAGAGAGAGAGAGAGAGAGAGAGAGAGAGAGAGAGAGAGAGAGAGAGAGAGAGAGAATGAAAATGCGTACTCTATAGAAAACGATTACAAGCTTCATTTGTAATTATATTTATGCACATCGACCATGATACCAAGCACTGTTCACGCACTCTATCATTAATGCACTTCTATCTATGTCATCCTACTATCCATTCACTTCTAAGGTAAAAGTACCTATTATGGAACGGATTTCGGGGTGCATTTTATACTTCTGTAAAATTGGGATTGAATATGCGTATACCGGTTAAAACTGTTGATAGTACTCGAAGGGCAAGACTTTCCTTGAACAGATAATGCCTTTAAAATACAAATTATACGCTAATAATTAATTATATTAATAAAATACTGAAGTGATCCATTGTACGTATTATGAAGCAGTGCAATCGCACGATGTCCGGGTGTTTCATAATTTATGTCCCTATCGTGAAACGTAATAAGTATGTAAATATCACTTTAGTTGACTGATTTTACTTACAATTGCTATATCTGTCGTAAATAATGCGCCTAATATACACGAGGAATAACGTCAACATAAGATTGACATCCTTTTTTAAAAAGTTTTCAATAACAACAAAATCATTATATTTAGGGTTATGCCTCATAGAATCGACTTCGTAATCTATAAATTACAGGTTAGGCTGCTAAATTCAATAAACATGCTTATTTTACTTAGTTCTCATATGTGCGGGAGCTATATCATTAAAATGTAGTATTTATAGCTTCATAGTACAGAAAATAATATGCAAAGAGCTAAAATTATTATAAAAAGACCCTTGCAAAGGCGTTTCATAAATACGGACTTACACTAATTCACGCACCTATTATGAAACAGCTACATATTTAATAAAAGTCGCATCAATATTAAAACAGTTTGTAGATAATTCAAATCTACGGACCGAAAGCTACAATTTAAGCTATTGCACATGGTGTAAAGTCATTTATATTTATAAATACAGTTAAAAAACAAACTCGTATAAATCAGCTGCTTCGGCTCCCAACACCGCCGATCTGCACGGTTTCGGAGACACGCAAAATTGAATAATTTTTTATAATACCACTTATTTTGTAACAATACTCATGTTCGTGTATTTAGAGACGAAAATATTCATAATTACAAATAAAATTTTTATATTTGCTTATGCATGTTATAATTATTTCTTATTTTATCATTTTTGATACTGTTTCATAAAAAGGACACAGTTAAGAGGGTGTTTTATAATAGGTACTTTTACCTTATATCCACGCAGCTCTATACCCAACTTTTCCACTATCCATACATTCCTCTATCTACTCACTTCTTTTATCAATTTATCCCGTTATACATGAACCTATCTATTCATTTATAATAAATATTTATTGAAAAACACAACAAATTTTACGATTAATATAATACATCTACAGTTTTAAATGCAATTAATATAATAATAATGTTTATAAATGATTTTTGATACAAAATGGATAATAATAATATCTAATTCCTGCAATTTATATTAATATTGATATTGATATCGTTAATGATGGAAATTGTGGTGCGCATTGCGCGCCTGTGATTCCTAGTGATAAAAAATATCAGTTGAATGACTTTTTTTGTAAATACATCATTGAGTATGATATTTGAGTACAAGGAGCCGACATTTGAAGAATTTGTAGATTTTTTGTTTATACGCGCTAATAACGAAGCAATAATTATGGTGAGTATTTTTCATCACAATACATTGTTGTATTACTTTATATTTATGGTGTTTTTATCTAAACTCTAAATTTTCCACTTAAACTAATAGATGAAGAGTCCTTCATTTATGAATTTATTTATTTTTTTTAAATGGCATTTGGAACTCGAAAGTTCATCGCCTCATCTAGCAAGCCTTCCACGTTTCCCTACTTTGTGCCAACCCCATCCATTTCGTGCCGTCCCGCCCAATTTCAGTTATGTCTGCTTTTACGTTATCCTCCCATCTGCGTCTAGGTCTACCTAGAGGTCGCGTTGCTTTCGGTGTTCCTTTCATTATGCGCGCTGCCTTACGATCATCGCCCATTCTTGCCACGTGCCCTGCCCATCTTAGTCTCCGTGATTTTATTATTCTGTTAATATTTGGTGACGCGTGCAAATTATGTAGCTCGTCATTGTGCAGTTTCCTCCACTCCCCACTTTCCTCATCTTTCTTTGGCCCATATATTTTCCGCAGAACCTTATTTTCAAATACCCTAAAACGATTTTCTTCCGCTTTAATGAGCGCTCAGGTTTCGCACCCGTACAAGATTACCGGCATTATTATAGTCCTATATATCCTTATTTTTACATTTTTCGACAGTAGCTTTGACTTAAGTAATCTATTCACAGCGTAGAAGCAGGCATTACCCAAATGAAGTCTCTTATTAATCTCCCATATAAAAAGGTGAAGTTATCGCATCCTAGCATCGCGTTATCTTTCCATCGGGTTTCCTGTATTGCTACCAAATCTAAATTGTACCTCTTAGTTTCATTTATGATTTCCCAGAACGCGCCCGCTCTGTGTAGACTACGTACATTCCAGGTTCTCACCCTTAAGTTCTTTTTGGTTTTGGTTTGGTTTTGTTTTCTTTGAGCCATGATAGTAAGTTAAACCCGCACGTTTTGGATCCTGTTCCGATCGCAGGTGAGTCCATCCGTCTAGGGGTGATAACCCTCATACCTCCCTAGAACTAAGTATGAGAGCTTTCCGACTTTAACGAGAACATAGTCAACTCGTCGTCAGACACACTAGGGTTTCATTCTCATATCCTAACGCCCCCCTGCAAGGCAGCGCGCCTTCGCTGGCTTCGTTGCCGTGTAAGACCAGGTTGCGAATCATTCTACACATCCCCCCTCAGGGCAGTTATCATCGCTCCCGCATCCTCCACGACAGCAGGATTTTTGGCCCATTTTTTGTTTGAAATGTTTGGTAAAAGAGATAGATTACAGAGTAAGGTAGAAGAAGAAAGTAAGATAGGAGATTTTGTATAGTGTTTGTAGTTGTTGTGGTGCTTGCGTAGTGTTTCTAGATGAATGCGGGCTCATCACACCCACGCCTGGGCCTATCGGCTGTCCGCGACTGCTTATTCAGTTTATTCGCAGCTAACCTCTTTCTCAGGGTCGTTCCTCTATCCGCAACCTGAGGACGCGCTGTGTAGTGGTGATAGGCACCCACCCGTCCGCTCTGGACGACAACGCCCAGGACCCGCTTAGGGTAATGGCGTTGCAACAGCCTTCATTTATGAATAATAAATAAAAATAATAATTAATAATAATAATAATGAATAATAATAAATAATAATAATAATAATAATAATAATAATAATAATAATAATAATAATAATTAATAAATTTAATTATAATTTAATGAAGGGTTTGGTATTTAAAGATGAAACAGCAAAATAATAGCTATTTAATAACATAACCGTGTACAGTTTTGTATAGAAATTAAAACTTACCATTAAATGTTGGGGGAGTTTTAGTTTTATTAAAGTGTGTATTTCGCACTACTTTATGATTCAATATTTATTACGATGTTTTGTGCACGCATAGAATTTAATAAAATTTTTCTGAAATTGTGCTTAGTGTGTTTATATGATGAAAACAATTATTTTTGTCCTTTTTGTAAGGAAATATGTGTCTTTTAGTAATAACTTTAATTTTAACCATACTATTTTTATTATATATGCAAAGTAATCTCAATTTCAATTCAATATATTTAAATACTTTCTACAGTGCATGCAAATACTATGTAGTATTAAACATATAATATAGGATACAGGCATAAAACTGTTATCTACAGGATAGAATGAGAGATGTGAAAGGACCTGGTCAATTCTTCGCTAGACAATGTGATATCACAAATGAAGAGAGCGTCATTGAATCTTTTAACTGGATGAAGGATATGTTTGGAACCGTGAACATTCTCATAAATAATGCGGGCGGAGCAACATCAAGTAAAAAAATAGCAGGTTTGTATGGTGACAACCTGCAATTTAAATTAAAATATTTTAAGAGTTTTATTTGTGTTTTCATAATTGGTTATTTATCATTCTATTAACGCAATTTTTCTTTTGATGCCTAAGGTAGTTGACCCTGTTCTCGATAGCTTAGTAACAGACTCAACTTATTTCGCTATAAAAAATGCTTTAATTTTAAAAAAATTGAAATTTTTTGTTTTCAACTATTAATTAATATACTTATTTAGCAAATAACTCGAAAAAGACGAAATTTTAACGTAATGTTTACTTCTAAATTCAATAAACCAAAAAATAATCCGAGGGAGCAGTTGTCGATAACCATTTTACGAGTCGGAGCAATTCTCGATAGATGCAAAAGACCCAGTTCTCGATATACCAACAAGCCCATTATTCAGGTTAGGTTCTAGGTTATGTAAAAACTTGATTGAATAACATACACATTTTGATTATTATAATTACATAATTATTAATTAAAAGTAGTGCTTAAGTACTTTTAAGCATTGAAATAACATTTAAAGAAAAATTTATTTGTATTTTGTATATATTATCTGACTATCGACAACTGGGTACGTACGCATAATTAAGACGGAGTTGTCGATATATGAATTAAAATAGTTATAAGTAAATAAATCAAAATTTAACTTTTTGATTACGCTTATTTTGTTGAATTTAAAGCTAATCTTGGCTTTATAGTTTTTTAAAACGTTCTATTTATTACAAAAATGTCACTTTAAAGTTTACTGTTTGTTACGATTGTGATTAAGGAAACGTCGAGAAACTCATCAAATCTGAGAGTGCCAAGAAGTGTGAATTTCTATTTAACAAGTAGCGCTAACTGAGTTTTTATAATTCAAAATATTTATTCAGTGATATATTCTTAATATAGAAATAATTTTCTCGTACCGAAAAATTGCTCAAAATATATCTAAAATCGTATTACGAGGGTAGTTCAATAAGTCTTTAGAATAAAGTATAAAAACAATTTTTTTTGGGTAAATTTTTTTTTATTTTTCAACATAATCTCCTTGGAGCTCTATACACTTGGTCAATCGCTTTTTAAGTTTTTTTAATCCTTCAGAAAAGTGCGTTTTCGGAAGTTCCTCAAAATAAGCACTTACAGAGGCAATGACGTCTTCGTTGTCCGTAAATCTCTGTCCACCGAGCCATTTTTTCAAGTTTGGAAATAAGAAAAAGTCACTGGGGGCTAAATCTGGTGAATACGGTGGGTGTTCGACCAATTCGAATTTTAGTTCTTCAATTTTAGCCATTGAAACGAAGCATGTGTGAACTCGGGCGTTGTCGTGATGAAAGAGAATTTTTTTTCTCGCCAAATGTGGTCGTTTTTTTTTAATTTCTTCTTTCAGCTGCTCTAATAATGATGCATAATACTCACCAGTAATTGTTTTACCCTTTTCCAAGTAGTCAATAAGTATAATTCCACGTGCATCCCAAAAAACTGTAGCCATAACCTTACCAGCTGACTTTACGGTCTTTGCCTTCTTTGGAGCTGGTTCGCCTGTGGAAATCCACTGTTTGGATTGTTCCTTTGTCTCAGGAGTGTAGTGGTGTATCCATGTTTCATCCACAGTCACAAATCGACGAAAAAATTCCTCAGGATTCCGACTTATGCGCGCCAAAAGAGCCTCAGAGGCGACCACTCTATTGCGTTTATTCTCAGCTGAGAGCAAACGCGGCACCCATCTTGCCGATAGCTTTTTCATGCCTAATTTTTCATGTAGAATTGAAACAACTGCACCTATAGATATCCTTGTGGCCTCAGCTAACTCACGCACTTTTAATCTTCTATCCTTCAACACCATATCGTGGATTTTATTGATGATTTCGGGAGTAGTTGCTTCTACGGGCCTTCCTGAACGTGGTTCGTCACTTATTGATGTACGACCACGCTTAAATTCATTTACCCAGTTATAAACCGTTGCTAAGGCAGGGGCAGATGTGCCATGAACTGAGTCCAATTCATTTTTTATCTCATATGGAGTTAAACCCTTTAAATGAAAATGTTTAATTACCGCTCTGAACTCGTTTTTTTCCATTTTTCTTAACAAGCAATTTTTTTTTTCAATTGGTTATAAAAACACGTAAACTCAGAAGATGTGGACTGTGACTGCACCATATATCTAGTCGGGAGTGGTGCTGACTGAAAACAGATGATTTGGAGCGATTCGCGCGCCATCTGTTGGTCATTCTAAAGACTTATTGAACTACCCTCGTATTCCTTCGAGTTATCGACAACTGGGTACCTATCGAGAACAGGGTCCACTACCTTATTTGTAAAATTTTATTAATGAGAGAAAATTAATTCTAAAATTGTCATAAATTGTATGATTTTATTTATTATTTAGATACTTCGACAGCAGATCTTGAGTATGTTTTTAAACTTAACGTTATGGGTCTTCTGTACTGCACAAAACAAGCCATTAATATGATGAAAGAAAATCAGAAAGAAGCTCACATTGTAAATATTGGCAGGTAATAAAGTCTTCTCGTTCAGAAGAAAGTTTAAAACCGCAAAATTGTTATTATTTTTCATTCAATGATTTTAACATTTAAATACTCATTTTACTTTCTAAACATTTATATTTGCAAAATAATCAATTAAATAATAATTAAAATCGAATAAAAGATTCTTGTTTAAATGATTTTTTATTATATTATATAACAATTCTTTTACATATTTATATTATTAGTCACACTATGTGATCACATCTACCTACCATAATGATATAAATTTACTTCTTAAGGTCAATTTGTGCGACCTTATTTATTTAAGAATGAACACTTATTGAGTTAATTTCTCACTCAATCAGTATAGTATTAGGTAAAACTCCCTAGTATGGAACAGATTTTGGGGAGCATTTTATTCTTTTGTTAAATTGGGGATACATACGTATATAATATTGGAACTTTAATATAATCGTACACTCTACGCACAACTCTTCTGATCGAATGCGTTTAAAATATTTTTTAAATACTGCAACTTCTTTGATTTAAATGCACGTTTTCGTAGCTCATTGGAGGATTTCAACAAAGTTCAAATGTATTCGATCAGAAGATCGATTGAAGCACGATCAGAATTGTGCTCCGAGTGTTCGTTATGGGAGACCAGGGTGTATTCGAACAAAGTAAATATCTTATATTAGGAATGTCTAGTGGTAATTCTCCCATGTTCCATTCGATATTCAACCGGGTCTTTGCTTTTGAAGGTTCCAACAAACTATTGTGTGGATCACAATTCTTGTGTTAATAAATAGGCAAGTAAGAGTTTAAGTCTAATAAACACATACTATTTCAATAGCATATTTAATAGTTGTTTTAAGCCGCTAGTCGACTTGTTAAATTTGAACTAAACATTTATAACTATTGTTTAAAGTATTTTCTTACATTGGGGCGAAATCGAACACATAATTCGGGCCGATATCAAAACAACATAAAAAAGAAAATATAATGTTAAAATGATTTGGAAACTATTTTTCAAGCAGTGCAATGTGTCAAAGGTAAAAAGTTATCGTAAGCAGAGATATTGGCAGTAATTACAATAACGAGAGCATATCAATATATGTAAAAAGAACCGCTGCCACTCCATTGACACTTAGCTTCCTCAAACGGAATAAATTGTTCCAATATGAGTTTCTTTATTCTAATACATTTTTTTAAATTGCTCTATTTCTTTCTTATTAATATCTCAAAAATGGTGTTTTATTATCATTGATTATTGTTAAAAGATAAATTACAAAGAATTATAAGCTTATGATAAAAAATTACATTATTGATTTAAAAATATCGTAAATAGAAAAATCGCTATAAAACAAAAGTGAATTGAGGAATCGTTTTATTTTCTAATTTCGTATGTTTATAAAAAAACAGATAAAAACTCGTTTGTTTAATAAATAAATAATTATCTTTCAATTTAATTATGTAAATATATGGAATATTCTGCATAACTTTAAACTTTTAAGAAATTGCGACCAAATTAAAAAAAAATTTCATTTTCGGGCGACATCGAACGAAAATGTTGTTTGTATTAATGGTGAAAAAAATGTATATATTGAGGTAACAAAGGCTTAGAAAAAATATGATAAATATGAAAAATATGGCTTAGATTAATTATATTAACTATATTGAACTAAAAATACTTATTAAAGAAGCGATCGAATTTGCCCCGGTCTCCCCTATAACTATTCCTTATTTTATCATTTTTCATACCGTTTAATGTATAATAGGGACTACAGTTAAGAAGGTGTTTGACGATAGGGACTCTTACCTTAAGAGTCGCTCTACAGAACTTTTAACTTTTAAAAAACCACCTCTTAAAAGGACATAATTATTATGATCGATAATATCGCGCTCAATCTTAACTGTAATATTATAAAACAAATTAGGAATGTTTTCAATATATTTTTTATATTGACATCACAAATTCTTTATAATTTGCAACGTTACTTTTACGGTATAATAAAATTTATATAAGTCATAAGACTCTAAAATTTTATTACTGCTCAGTTTAGCGTCATGCAACATTCCATATAAGCTTGAATTGTTTTTTAATTTAGCAAATATATAGAACATAACCATTTTCTTAATATTAATTTAAATGCGTTATTAATAATGCACACTTTGTCTTTTATACACAGTTTTTTTGGAGATTCTAGAAAAAAACCTGAGGTATGGTATTAAACTAGTTGTCATATGTGTTTTTCCTGGAATCCAAATTACAGCCTTTTAAAGGTCTGTGGAAATCCTTATAAACTTTATAAATTTTATATTTTTACAAAGTCGGAAAAAAATGTAATTGATATAATTTTGATTTATACTATATTTTGTACTATAGTCATTTTGTCATCATTGTATATACAAATATTTATTTGTTCATTACAGTACTTTTGGTCTAGCAGTACCACCCGCCATGCTTGGAAACTTTAACGTTTACCCAGCGAGTAAATTTGCCGTCAGAGCTTTGTCGGAAACCTTGAGGAATGAGCTTCTGGATACGAAAATACGCGTGACGGTCAATAAGTTTTCAAGTTTCTAATTTATGTTAACAATTTTGGATATTACTTTTAACCATCAAAAGTCATTTTTGCAGAATTCTTTTATACTGAAATGCATTGAAAATCTTAATTTAAAAAGTGCGTAAAAGCATGAGAAATTTAAGAACTGTAAATTTAGGATATATTGTACACACATATTTTTGCACATTTTATCTTAGTTTTTAACAGTTGTTTTTACATTTTATTCCAGTTTCTCACAGTTGCAATTTTCTTTGTACAAGAGAATGCAACGAAAAAATGAGAAAAAATGAATTAAATTAGGACTCTATTGAAAAATTATGTTTTCTTGTATGCATCTACTTCATGACTCCCAAAATTAATGTCACTAAATACGATCTTTCTAAGTCTTTCTTATTTTACTCAGCAAATTTATTTTCGTAATTTCCATGTATGTAAGAATTAAAAAAGAAATGTTACCAAAGTTACAAGTACATAATGATAGAGTGGTCTAAAGTCGTAATAAATTATAATACATGTACCTATGATTTCTTAGAAGAGCTATTTACAGTTAAGATTTTTAATGTATAATATAATTTTTATGAATATTTACATTGGATTTCAACGTAACCAAAACATCTTTTTGTTATTTTTACCATCAAAAGACTTTTAAAGACTTTCGTAATTTAAATTTGGATTAATTTCAATGTACAATGTTGAAAAATGCAACGAAAGATATTTGATTTTCTTTAAAATGAAAGATTTTTCAGTACCCTTATATGGTACTCACAAGGAGAGTCCACGACCTTTGGAAATCTCGTACTACCTAGTTAGTTTTGTCGAATGAGCTTCTGTTGTCAAGATATAAGCCATTGTACCCCAAATGCGCATAATTTTAGTAAAAAATAGTACCTTTGCTTGTGACCATAACTCTTTAGCTCTTAGAGCTTTAAATTTAAGCTTTGTTTCATATAAAAATATTTATCTTATTCAAAGTTTTTAACCATTGAAGATGGTGATTGGAAATACATGAAAAATGAACGCAATATTCATGCATTTTCAATTCCATTATTTAAAAGTTAATAACTATGGATAAGATTAATATTTTTCAATGAAATAAAACATAAATTAAAGCTCTTTTCGTCTTTTATTAATTACTTTTGGGTTAGCATAAAAACTTTCAATTGTGTAGTAGATTATATCTTGAGATCAAAGGACCATTCAACAAAACTACGAGTACTAGGCTTCATTTTTCGGTACCAGAAAGCACCTCCCAAAGTATCATCTAAATCCGATTTCCAAAGGTCGTGGACTTTCCTTGTCAGTCTAAATTAAATCTTTAAAGTGCTGATATATATATTTAAGGTCTAAGTAACACATAACACTTCAAGAGTAAATAAAATTATTAAGATCAGTAAAAGAAAAATTTTAGTAGGGTCTGAGTACCTTCATAACCGCCGGATTACTAATTAACTTAATTCTATTTTAAAATTTAATAACTTAATTCTATTTTTTTCAAATATAGAACATCAGTCCAGGATTGACGAAAACCGAACTGTACCAAAGGAGCGTACACGAAATTCCAGCTTTCCAGTATTTACCGGCATTGGAAGCAACCGACATTGCTGATTCCATCGTCTACGTGCTTGGAACACCGTCTCAAGTCGAAATAAACGAGATTACAATACAAGCGAAGAAAGTGTAAAATGAAAACCGAAATGTTTTTTATTTGCGAAGATGACTCTTTAATTTATTATTATATAAGTATTGAGATAATTTAACTTATTTTTTAAAATTACTACGTACAATAAAAATATTTGTTATCGTCAGAACTTATTTGTTTTATTTAAACCTTAATAAGAGCAGTTACATTAACTAAGCTGTCAAATAAGCTGTGTCCATAAAAGCTGGCAGGAAATATATAATGAAATTTATTAAATTCATACAGAATAATGACAAAGCAAGGTTTTTCTCAAATACATTAAAAACATAGAGAACACAGTTCTAGTGGAGAAATATGTAAATGAATAAGTAATTTTGAGAATAATATAGTATATATATGTAGTATGTTTATTAATTATTAAATTATTTTTACATAAAGCAGACAAGCTTATACATTCTCTATTTCACATAGATTTAAAAAAAGACTATAATTTTTACGATATAAGTGGCCGATCACAAGTTTCTTAAGCTCAACGATGTATTGATTTTCGTGAAGTATTTGCTTCTACTTAAACAAGCTTCTTTACACGAACAATATAAATAGTCTATCAATTATACATCATCCTTATTTGTATTATCAGAAGATTTTGACAACAAAGAATTAAAGTATTATACATTCACACGTCAATAAGTCAATGAAACATATTAACTTTTTAGAATCTCAAATTTTGCACATCGAAAATGTCTATTACTGTACTTGATGAAGTGCGAGTGAGTTTATTTTTTAAGGTAAGTATTTTTATGCTTATAAGTAATTAATTGTGTAAATGATATTTGTGATAGTGTAAAACTGTGAAAATTCACAGTGTAATATTGTAATCTGTTTACAAATATTTAAATTTCTTTAAAATTACTTGTCTTTTTGATGAGTTTATTGAATTAACTTGTTCGATAAGGAAAAATTGGCGATATTTACAATAATTCATTGGCGAGATGTACACTCATTGACAAATTTTATTAGTTTTCTATTAAATGTATACAGTTTTCCACATTTAGCATTTGACAAATTCATTTTCGCCTACACCTTTCAACGTGACCAAGCAGTTTTGTTTGATTTAGTCGTTTCAACCATTCCACGGATATATCTGAACTATAGTCCAGTCGAATAGAACATTGGATTCACAAGGAGAGTACACTCTGTGGGAAACGATTTTTTATCAAACTTCAGGAGGAGGTTTCTGGTATCTAATAATGAAGCTTAGCAACCGTAATATTTTTCTATGGGCTCCTGTTCTCGAAATAAGAGGTATTTTGCTTCTAATATTCGTTATTTTAATGAAAAATGTACCTCTTCTTTTGACAATAATACTGCAAGGATTTATCTTAGAAAAATTGAACCGAAAGATAATTAAAGTAGGTGAAAAGAGCTACAATTTAAGCTTAGTTTAGGTATAAAAATATAATTCTGATCCTCAGTTATTAACATTTGCAGATGATGTTTAAAAATGTATGAATATTCAATGAAATTTAAATCATCCATTCGATGATTTTTCATGCATTTTTAATCGTTATTTTTAATTGTTAATAACTTTGTATCATAACAATTATTTAATACGAAACACGGCTTAAATTGTAGCACTTTTCACCTACATTAACTGTCTTTTCGGACAATTTTTCTAGCATAAATTCTTGCAGTGTTGTTGTCGAAAGAATAGGAACATTTTTCATTAAAATAACGCATATTTTAAATATTTTTAACATACCTCATATCTTGAGAACAAGGACCCATTGGAAAAGATTACGGGTATTAAGCTTCTTTTTTAGGTACCAGACACCACCTTCTGAAGTTTCATAAAAAATCGTTTCCCACAGGGTGTGCACTCTACTTCCGAGTCCAACGTTTTATTCGACTGGACTATAGTTCAGATATATCCGTGGAATGGTTGGAACGACCAAATAAAACAAAACTGCTTGGTCACGTTGATAGGTGTAGGCGGAAATGAATTTGTCAAATGCTAAATGTGGAAAACTGTATACATTTAATAGAAAACTAATAAAATTTGTCAATGAGTGTACATCTCGCCAATGAGTTATTGTAAATATCACCAATTTTTCTTTATTGAACAAGTGAATTCAATATACTCATCAAAAAGACAAACAATTTATGATAAATTTATGCAAAATATGTATCTGGACGTATATGTTTTAAACCACTCATTTGTATACTAGAGCCCGCAAAAAATCATCAAATGGTGAGAAAACCGGATTTTGACTTCTAAGCGGACTCGAATAATAGAATCAATAACAGTTAAAAATTCCAATTATAGGTATTCAAAATACTTACAAACTAAGATCTGAACAGTTAAAAGTGGTCAATTTGTCAATTAACAAAAAATAAAAATCCGTCAAACAGGCCCTTTTTTCAATTGTTTATTACTCGTTTAGATTAGAAGTTTAATATCTAAAAATTTTATTGTTAAAGCAGCGCTTACGTAGAACTTACTTTCAACAGAATTTTGGTAGTAAAAAGTGATCTGTACGGTCTCATTCTCTTCTTGAAAAGTTCTACTATCATGTACAACTCAAAACTGATTGATTTGTCGTTAGAAAATGTCGTTAGAAACAAATGCTATAACTTTTGCAGTTCAACTAGAATTCAATTCGAGTTTGGATATTTGAAAAGCTAGTATTAGAACAAGGACTCATTGAAAAATATTACGGGTATTAACCCTGGTAGAAAATTGAGCATATTAGATGGTCGGTTCACGATCTATTGGGCAGATCCGTTTCCTAATAGTTCGCCAGAAATAAACCAGCACCTGACCAGAAATTTATAGAAAATCTAAATAGCTTACATAACCCTAAAAAATTATTGAAAATGTAAATCCCATTATAGTACTTCTGCGTTAAAACAGCATGCAAATTTTTATTCGATTATTTATTTGATTTTTTTATGTCTTAATTAATTATAAAACTCTAACCTTAAAAAAACTTTTAATGAAATAAGTTTTTAGTTTTTATTTCGAATCTATCCCAAATATATCTTAGCATTCTATTAACAATAAGCTATTAAATCCATGACATAATAATCATTATTAACTTATAAAAATTCGTTAAACGTTATTTTTTATTTATTTATTCATTAACCATAAGTTGGTCAGGTTTCTGACGAGAAAACGTCGACAGGTAGCGGGGTTTCTGGCCAGACTTTTAAGCAGAAATTGGCCATTCCCTATAAAATAGAGTAAAATCTGGCGAACATATGGGGAACGTTTCTACCAGGGAAGCTTCATTTTTGGGTACCAGATACCACCTCCTGACTTTTGGTATAAAATCGTAGGACTATTCACTTTCCTCCCAAAATCCCCCTGAAAAAGCACCTGTAAAATAATTTAGTGCTTTAATTTTAGTATTACTCTGTAAAAATCGATTTGACTATGTTATGAAAAAGTAAATTGGCAAATGTATTTCTACACTTTAGACTTTCTACACTAATTAAGTTAGATAATCAAATTGAAATAAAATAAAATAAAATAAAATATTAAATTAATCACATAATGTGAAAATAGAAACCTTTTTATATTTTGAGTAACTATTTTATTGTTGCTTACATTTTATTAAATAATAAACTACATAGGTGTAGACATTGTTTACATGCAAGTATACCAAGTGATTTATTATAGTTAATTACATGTCTGATTTCCTCTTATAACTTTAGAAATCATAGTGCATTATTTTGCAATTGAGATATATTTCAAATTTAATAAAATTGCGACCAACAACAATCTTGGGGCAAATTAAAAGCATATTAGGGATATATCACTACACTATTAATGGCGACATTAAGTGACCCGAATGAGAAGAAAAGTTTATGCTTAAGCATTTTGGGTGATTCATTTAATATTTTATTTATGTTATTTCATTTTGATTTTTTAAGTTATAAAAGTGTAGCAATATATATTGACGTATTTATATTGTAATATAATTAATTTTTTATATTTAATATTTTGTATTGTAAAAAATTAAAGATTAAAAAGTGGAAGATTATTTACTGAAATGAAAATGAGAATATTACCAAGTATGTAAAATTTAAATTAAGTTAATATTGTAAAATAGCTGCGTTTTTAATTTCATAAAAAGCAGGTCACTGGCAATATAAGTAAATTTTTAATACATACGTCCTTTTTAATACGTACGTCCTTTTGATGCACCTTCAAGGTTAGCGGCTTAAATGAGTTTCAGCGCAGACACCCCTTACGAATATAACCTGCATGTGAACATGCATGTAAACATGCATGCAAACCTACATATTCACATGCGTATGAATCTATATACAAACTTATATATGATTATGCAGGTGAGACTGCATAGAGTTTTGTATGATGACATGAGCGACCCGAGTCTTCCATTGTTTGTTGACATGTTCATAGCGTTACGACATAACGACGTGAAAATATAATTTTTTACGAATTTTTCATTTCACTCCGTACTTTGTCGCCCGCCGAGGCGCGTCTAAAAATGTATGACATCAAAACTGACGTATAACAAAGAAAGGGAGTTAGCTCATAAAATATTTGTAGTCGCAAAAGATAGCTAATTTTAAGCTCATTCAAGTATATTTTATTCAAATTGATTTTATTAATTTTAACTTATAGAAAACCTGAAAAAAATAAAAGTCGAAAAATCGCTAGAAAAACAAAAAGTATTGACCAATCAAATAGTATATGTAACAGCCGCCTTCGTACTTCAAAAACAAAACAAAAATGAGCTCTAAAAAATTATTGTTGGTTGTACTGATTTCGAGTATAGAGGGACACACACATATGTGTACACACACACACACACACACACACACACATACACATAAATATTATTACTACTTCCGACGCATTGTATTATTTCTTCTAAAATTTCAAAAAACTCTTGAAATTATCGCAAGGTGAACTGCACGCTATGCTCAAAAGTACCCAAAAATATAAATTGGCATACAAACAAACATTGCGCATTGATTGATCATTATATTGCTGTATAATGGTATTAGTCATGGTCCCGGCGTTTCGCAGGACTCGACGAACTCGACTTTTATATACGCCTGTGTCGCCGTGACACGGCAGTTTTCTGCCCGAGCGAAATTCGGTAATATATACATATAACCACAGACGCTCGGCACTCGAGACTATATAAATGCCCTGTGTCGAAGCCAAATGTAATACAGTATCGAGAAGAGCATCCGAGTGCGAACTACTTGTACTAATTCCTTGTATATCGTGTATACGAAAATTGAGCCACAAATATAAATATTAGATTCGACAAAGTGATATCCAGTAACAATTGACAAAGGTGAATAGATCTATAGTAAACAAAGTGAAAATCCTTATTTTCTTATTTAGTATATTGCCATTATTTGTGTATTTTTGAGTGCTACTTAAACAACGAGCAAACGACTTTTTAATTTTTTTAAAAATAACTCTATTATCACAAAATTCAAGGTTTCATAATTCTACTGTTTTTTGTTGTTGTTAAAATATTTACGTTTAAAGGGGCGCACTAACTTTGAACACAAAAGCAAAACTTATTTGTATGAGTCCATAAAAATTCTTCCTTTCAATAGCAATCATTCTGATTTCTTCTTTACTATAAATACATAGTAATACCTTTAATTTCGTCGTAAGAAAACTCAAAATCTTGATCTAGCACGTCATATAAAATCACCATAGTTATTAAGCTCCTAATCCACTGTCCACGAGATTCCAAGTGATCCGGTCAACAAAATTTCTCCAGGTTTGGGGATATTACTTTTCAATGCATTAATTGTGTTATGAATACAGGGAATAAATTTTACTACGTATATATTTTTTTACATACATATATACGGTAAAATTAATGAATAATATTAAATAATTAATAAAAAGTCAATAATATGTATGTAAAAAATTTTCTACGTAGTAAAAATCAATTTCCTGTATTCATATCACGACTAATGTATTGAAAAGTAATATCCCCAAACCTGGAGAATTTTGTGCTGGATCAACATTTTGAGTTTCTTTTTTACGACGGAACTAAAAGTATTACCAAGTATTTATTGTAAAAAATATTTCAGAATGTTTGCTTTTGAAAGGAAGAATTTTTATGGACTCATACAAATAAGTTATGTTTTCGAGTTGGGTAACCAAATTTCGGTACTAGAAAAATTTGATAATTTTCGGTTCAAAGCATCGTTTTCATTTTTTCAATTATATCAATCATCATGAATTCACAGGTGTCATAGTTAAACTATCTGTCTCAGTTAACAAATTTGAATTTACGCCATAAACCTCTGATCAAAAACTTCTCGCGTCGATTGTACCCAACGAAATGTCTATACAAGGAAAATTTAATCATCATTATCAGTAAAATTGAATTCCCCCACAGGATAATGGAGCGCTGGAATGGAACCGTGGCGGTGGTGACGGGTGCGTCGTCGGGATTCGGTCTGGTGACGGCGCAGGTGCTCGTTCAGATGGGCCTGATCGTCATCGGTTTGGCGCGCAGGAAGGCGCAGATGGAGGTGAGTGATGGACACATACAATTGTCAAAATAATGTACAATAATTCAGATTGGTTAATTCGTCAAAGTCGTGGAAGGAGTCTGCAGAAATGCAAGATACTCTGCAGAATAGTCTCCAGAGCTTTTAGGTTTTTTGTCTGTATATTTGTCTGTTGTATTTTTGCAGACAAGTCTGCAGGCAATAACCTTGCAGATTGACATGTGGAAGAAGCTGTCTAAAAGTTTGCAGAATGTATTGCAGAAATTTCTGCAGACTTTTTTTTTCTATAACAGTAAGCAAGAAACTCTACTTGTATTATTATGCCTAATCAAAAATATTTATCATTGCCTTTTATTGATCGTTTTAACATTAAGAACGTTTAGGTAACAAAATACGACGCTGAAACAAAATGATATAAGGGAAATTATAGCAATTTGCATGGGTAGTATATATGAAGTTTTAAGAACCGTAACGGAATAAGTCAATTTTCAAAATTTAGTAAACGACATTTTTATTTTGAAACTATTTGTAAATAACTTATTCCTTTATATCAATAATGTTGAAATGTTTGCGATGGTTACAAAATATCTAAAATGGACTTATTTAGTTAAGGTTCTCAGCGCCCCATAAAACTAACTTTAAACGCGCTGTTCTGAAAACTTATTTTTATTTTATTTTTTATAACTATTTTTAAACCTTAATGTACAAAAGTATTTTGTATTACTAAAGTGTAATATAACTGTTACAAAACCGTGTTTACATACATATGAATAATAACAAAAATTATCATATTCATCTTATACTTTTGTAACTATTTTGCAACAAACTTACTTACATAAAAGAAAATAAATTAGTAGTCTAAATATCACGTGTAATTTAAAATAAGTAACAATTTATCAAACTAGTGTCACATCTTCTTTACACTCAAATAAAATCTTAACATTTATTTTTTGAATTTATTCGTACTTCTTAAATTTATGAGTTCTAACTTGAAAATATTTATGTGATAAAATCTGGTTAAATATATGAAACTGCGAAAAACTTGCTAAAAGGTGTGATAAAAGTGTTATACTCGTATCCCAACTATAGCGAAAATTCACAGTTTCATCACATTTTCATTATACTTTCATCATAGTTCTTATTTCCACTATAATATAGCGAAGAAATCAGATATTTTATTTATTAAGTGATGTAAGCATTTGATACTATATTGTTAGTTTACATGCCCTTTATTTGTACTAATATTTAAAAGCTATATAATAATAACATAATTTGAAACATAATGGCTCTTCCGTTAGCTCGAAATAATTTTCATCGTACCATTTATGTATATTACAATAGTTTGAATCAAATGTTGTTTACATTCGAGTCGGATGATTAGCCGCAGAAATATCCAAAGGTATTATACAAGAGTATTTAAAATATGGTAAGGGTATTTAATTTTTGGTTTGTTACCTGATTTAGGCAGCTTGCGCTTCCATAAATAACTAACATTGAAGTTTTATTGCATGTATATTGCTTTCCTTATATTATATTTGACTATTGTTTGAAAATGAACATGATATTTTGAAATGGTCAATTTCAAAAACATTTAACATGGCAAAACCCTTGTATTATTACTATAGAATTGAAAATCAGCAATAACGTGATTATGTTAATTTTTGATTTTGATAACAATTCGAGTGTTCCGCTACGCATTTTCCGTAAATAAAGCAACCTAAAGAGGAAATTTGATTCTGATGCGTATTGTATACACGACTAACGATATTTTTGTATATATTCATCAACAGGTAAAGTAGGTTTAACGCCGAAGTTTGACGCATTCCGTTAAAGTCGAGTTATAAATCCACCCGCTACTAACAACTACGAGAACCCTGTACTTTTTTATTTAATTTCATTTTTAAATAAACTTGAATAAAAAATTTTAAATAGAGACATATTTCTCGTAATTTAAAATTAAACGATAAAAGTGCTTCCCCGCGTATTTATTGCTACCTACAGGCAATACAAAATATGATTATTCGGAAGCAGATCTCGTAGTCCCTTGAATTTCGAATTATCGAAAGTCAAGTCCACGTATGTAGAATAATAACAAATAATATGTTTACTGTAGTACTTGATTTCTGAGAACAGTCAGTTCCATGACACAATACCTTACATTATTATTCGGTACATGTAAGCATGGACACAACATATTTTTTCTGGAAGAAATATAGGTGTCGTAAGCGTTATTTCTAATCTTAGGAAAACGAAAATATCAGTTGAATGACTTTTTTTGTAAAAGCATCATCGGGTATGATGGCATTTCAGTACAACAAGCTGACATTTGAAGAATTTGTAGATTTTTTTTGTTTATACGCGCTAATAAGTAAGCAATACTTATGATGAGTATTTTTCATCACAATACATTGCTGTCTCACTTTATATTTATGGTGCTTTTATCTAAACTCAAAAATTTTCACTTAAACTAATAGAAGAAGATTTCCCTCATTTACGAATAAAATAATAAAATCAGTTACCGAACCAATACATCGTATTTTTTAACAAGGGAACGATCATTCAAAAATTCTCGAGAATCAGTGATATATAGTTATATCTTGAATAATTTTAGTAAGTTTTATAAATTTTTAGTTATAAAATAATCCATTTGAAAGTTTAATATATATTTCAATATTTTTAATGTTTCAGTTTGGGTTTATATACTATATCAATATTAATTATTAAGTTGTAAAGTTTGGTATTGTAAGTTATCAAATTACTGAGTATTTCGTCACAGATTTGCATTATGAAGTATTTGACATTTAAAAAAAAGACAGCAAAAAGATAGCTTTTAAATAACGTAACTATATACAGTTTTGTATAGTAGTTAAAACTTACCACTAAATATTGGGGGAGTTTTAATTTTATAATAGTGTGTGTTCCTCACTACTTTATGATTCAATATTTACTAATTATGATGATCCGTGCGCATAGACTTTAATCAAATTTTTCTAAAATTATGCTTAGTGTCTCTTTATAATGAAAAAGTTATTTTTGTCGTTTTTATAAGGGAATATGTATCTTTTAGTAATAGCTTTAATTTTAACAATACTATTTTTATTATACATGCGGAGCAATATCGCAATATCACTTCAATTCAATATATTTAAATACTTTCTATAGTGCATGAAAATACTAGGGGAGGGTGGAGCACGACGCGCACGGCGTGTTTAATTAACCTCCATTATATTGTCAAAATTCTTATTTAAAAAATTTTGCTCATTGTGAAAAAGTAAAGAAAACATAAGTGTAACATATTATAAAATCGTATTGAAAATTTTATTAATGTCTTCGAAAAAATATGTATCATAAAGTTTATATAACCTACTTTAGGTTTGCACAGGATTTAATTTAATTTTTTTTTCTACTGAGACAATTAAAATTTAATAAAGGTAAAAGCTTAAAGTGGGGCATCTACTCTGAGAGTAGGATATTATGGGATCTACTTTGAGAGTAGGATATTATGGGATCTACTCTGAGAGTAGGATATTATGGGATCTACTCTGAGAGTAGTATATATGCTGTTCTGAAAGTAGTAAATTTACTATTAACATATTATATATGCTACTTTGATAGTAGTAAGTTTACTTACACTCTCAGAGTAGGTCCCATAATGTCCTACATTTAGTAGTATTTTTACAGGTCACCTTTTACAGTATTAATAAAATTTTCTTTTCAAAATTAGCTTTAACATCAATTAATAGACATCATCGTATTTGATAGTAATTTTCAAAGTATTCCGTATTTACAAAAATTTTCAGAATTTGCAATACATTTACAAATATTTAAATACTTTTGCAATTTTTACTTGGTTTTATTGACGTGATGGACACAAATACACACACACACACAAGTCCATACGGACATTTTCTAAAAATAGTGTATTTCGATTCCTTACGTCTCAAAACATGTTTCTAACATGATTTTAGAAAAACTTGCTTTTTACTATCGTAAGCTTGCTCTTTGAGGAAACCAAAAGAAAAAGTAATATTAGGTAATATAATGTGCTTAATCAAATACTAATCATTGTTATAACGCTTGTAAACCTGTAAAGAAGTGTTTTTATGAAACTTATACAAAATATTATCTATTTCTTGTGCCCTTTTTGCCTTATAATTGATAATAAAAATGATTGGCACGCCCATGCTAATTGTGCCCCATCCTGTGCGCGTTTTTCCCCACGGGTGGGGCACTAAAAAAATATGTAAATTGTTTTTACGCAGGACATATTTTATACAAAAAAAATTAATATAGCGGACTTTATTCTCCATTAAAATAAGACTATGTTAATATTTTTCGTTTTGCATATAAAGTGTAAAATAAATTATCTACGCGCCTTTGAATTTCCGGGTACCCTTAGTTCCCCACCCTACCCTATATAGGATAAAACATAGAATATAGGATACAGGCATAAAACTGCTGTCTTCTGCTGCATATTTATGCAAAAAATTATTGCAAAAAAATCGATTTTTCGGAATTATATACTTTATCTATAAGAATGTAATAATTAAATGTTATCTCATCATTCGTAATAATATTTGTCTTTAATTTATGATTGCGTATTCTACAAATATTGAAAAAGAACTAGGAATTCAAATAGCGTATTCGTTATCCATCTTTATAATACTTTTAATTTACAGGATAGAATGAAAGGTTTGAAAGGACCAGGTAAATTCTTCGCAAGAGAATGCGATATCACAAATGAAGAGAATGTCATGGAAGCTTTTAACTGGATGAAGGATAGGTTTGGAACGGTGAATGTTCTCATAAACAATGCGGGCACAGCAACATCAAGTAAAAAAATAGCAGGTTTGTATGGTGACAACTTGCAATTTAAAGTAAAATATTTTAAAAGTATTATTTGCATTTTCATAACTGATTAATTAAAATTCTATTGAACTAATTTCTCTTTTGCTGTCTATATTTGTAAAACTTCATTAATAAGAGAAAATTAATTTACAAATGGTATTAATGTTGTATGTATGATTTTATTTGTTATTTAGATACTGCGACCGCAGATCTTGAGTATGTTTTTAAACTTAACGTTATGGGTCTCTTGTACTGCACAAAACAAGCTACAAAGATGATGAAGGAAAATCAGAAAGAAGCTCACATTGTAAATATTGGCAGGTAATAAAGGCAAATTATTAAACTTTTTGTATGACAATTAAGGGTAAACAAGATGACCTAGATATAACTAAATTTGTCTTGTACTGGGCAAGATTCTCGTTCACAAGAAAGTTTAAAGCCGCAAAATTGTTGTTATTTTTATTCGATGATTTTAACATTTAAATACTCATTTTACTTATTTTCTGAACATTTATATTTACAATTAGATTTAGATTTTAAATGAACTATTTAAATGAGAAATTAATTCTGAGGTCAATTTGTGGGGCTTTATTTATCTAAGAATGAACACTTATTGACTACATTTCTCACTTAATCAGTATAGTACAAGGTAAAAGTCCCTTTTGTGGAACAGATTTTGGGGAGCATTTTATTCTTTTGTTAAATTAGGGGTAAATAAGCATATAATATTGGAACTTTAATATAACCGTATACTCGACGCACAATAATTATTCTGATCGAAAGCGTATACATTTTTTTGAAATACTGCAACTTCATTGAATTGAATGGAAAATAGTTCAAATGTATTCGATCAGAAGGATTGTGCGTCGAGTGTACGTTATCATTATTCCTTATTTTATCTCTTTTTTATACCGTTTTATAATAGGGACACGGATAAGGAGGTCTTTCACGATAGAGACTTTTACCTTAAGAGATGCTCTACAGAACTATTAACTTTTAGAAAGCCACCTCTTAACAGGATATAATTATGATCGATAATATTGCGCTCAATCTTAATTGAACTTTTATAAAAACAATTAGAAAAGTTTTCAATATATTTTTATACTGACATCATAATTTTTTATAATTTGCAATTTTAATTTTGCGTTATAATAAAATTTATGAAAGTTATAAGAGTTTACAATTTTATTACTGCTTAGTTTAGCGTCATGCAACATTCAACATAAGCTTGAACTGTTTTTCAATATATCAAATATATAGAATATAACCATTTTCTTAGCATTAATTTAAATGCGTTATTAATAACGCACACTTTGACTTTTATACACAGTTTTTTTGGAGATTCTAGAAAAAAACCTTTCTGTATAGTTGTATTAAACTAGTTGTCATATGTGTTTTATCTGGAATCCAAATTACAGCCTTTTAAAAGTTCTGTGGAAATCCTTATAAACTTTATAAATTTTATATTTTTACAAAGTTGGAAAAAAATGGAATTGAAATAATTTCGATTTTTACTATATTTTGTACTATAGTCATTTTGTCATTAATGTATATACAAATATTTATTTGTTCATTACAGTATTTTAGGTCTAGCAGTACCGCCCGCAATGCTGGGAAACTTTAACGTTTACCCAGCGAGTAAATTTGCCGTCAGAGCTTTGTCGGAAACCTTGAGGAATGAGCTTCTGGATACGAAAATACGTGTGACGGTAAATAAGTTTTCAAATTTCTAATTTATATTGACAATTTTAGATCTTACGTTTAACCACCAAAAGTCGTTTTTGCAGCATTTTTTTACACAGAAATGCATTGAAAATCTTAATTAGAAAGTGTGTAATAGCATGAGAAATTTATGAAATACTGTAAATTTAGGATATAGGGTATTTTGCACAATTTATCTCAGTTTCTGATAGTTTTTAACAGTTAATTGTTTTTACATTTTATCCCAGTTCGTAACAGTTATAATTTCCTTTGCACAAGAGAATGCAACGAAAAGGTGTAAGAAAATGAGAAAAACTGTGATAAAATGCGATAAAATGAGAAAAAATGAGAAAAAATGAGAAAAAATGAGAAAAAATGAGAAAAAATGAGAAAAAATGAGAAAAAATGAGAAAAAATGAGAAAAAATAAGAAAAAATGAGAAAAAATGAGATAAAATACACATTTTTCTGTAACGGATGTTCCAAATGTACATGAATTTTTACATTTTCTCACAATTTCTCATATAGTTATTATTTCCATAGGGCTATATTGAAAAATTATGTATTATTGTATGCAGCTACTGCATGACTCCCAAAATTAATGTGAACAAATTCGATTTTTATAAGCCTTTCTTGTATTACTCAGCAAATTTATTTTCGTAATTTCCAAGTGTGTAAGAATTAAAAAAGAAATGTTACCAAAGTTACAAGTACATAACGATAGAGTGGTCTAAAGTCGTAATAAATTACAATACATGTACCTATGATTATTTAGAAGAGCCATTTATAGTTAAGATTTTCAATGTATAATTTTAATATACTTTTTATGAATATTTACAATATATTTCAATGTAAACAAAATATCTTCTTGTTATTTATTATTTATCTCGTAGTTTTGTCCAATGGGTCTCTGTTGTCAAGATATAAGCCATTGTACCCCAAATGCGCATAATTTTAGTAAAAAATAGTACCTCTGCTTGTAACCATATCTCCACAAGTTTCTATGCAAGAAAACCTACCCAAAAAGAAATAAATAAATTGCGGAAAGAGCTTTAATTTAAGCTTTGTTTCATAGAAAAATATTCATTTGATCCAAAGTTTTTAACCATTGAAGATGGTGATTGAAAAGGCATGCAAAATAAACGCAATACATGCAATATTTTTCAATGAAACAAAACTTAAGGGTATAACTTGGTCGAGATTTGCGAAAATCGGTGAAAGTATAAAAATTGTTTAATTAATAATTTTCTGGTTTGTAATTATATAAAATTACAAAAAGACTTTTGTGATTTCTTTGACGGTATCTTCTTAAGGGATTAATGTATTAGACAAATACTTTTTTTCCCGATTGCTGTATATATAATTAATAAATTTGTAGTATGCTTTTTATTTACAACTAGTATGAGGAGAGAAATTAATTTTTTACTTAAATAAAGCAGTAAATATCATCGAAAAATCGACTTTTTCAGAAAAAATTATTAAAATATTTGCAGAAGACGTACTTTAGAGTGTAAAAGAAATTTGTACTACAATTTTTTTGATTTTTGTGTATAATTGTAAAAAAAAAATATTGCTGAAGTGAAAAATTAAATATGTCATCGCCAAACGTGCACCAAGGAAGACTAGTTTTTACCTATTTTTTATCAGTTTTCATCATATAAAATGAAATTAGATCATTATTTCGAAATTTAATAGTACATTTCGTCACGGGTGCGGAAGTAGATTATTTGCCTCATGTGCCGATTTTTGCTCGAACGAATCGAGAGTGAAAAATCACATGAGGTAAATAATTTACTTACGCGCTAATTTCGAACCGTATTTATTACCACGAAATTACCGAAAAATCACATCAAAGTTGTGATTTTGAGGTTAGAGTGGTATAAATATTTTATTAAATATGTAGGTGAAGTTTAGAACGTTCGGGGAACTATTTTCAATTTTTGCGTGAATCGTCTTATTAAGGTCTAAAACAAAGTATCCGACATGCCTAAATTAAGGCTGATACTTAATAAGGTTAAAAACAGCCTAAAAGTAACGAATGAGCAGCCTTAGAAACTACGTACAGAATTTTTTTCATCAATTTTTTTATGTGGAACCAAATTGAGACTCGAAAAGAGAATGAGAAAATGATTTTATTTTCTTATTTAAAAAGTCGGCGTTTTATTTCGGTAATTCTTTTACATTCAAGTAAATATTATTTTATTAAACATGTGTAAATTGTTTTGATCGATTTAAGCACGATGAAAACTTTGTATCTAAATAATAATAAATAAAAAACATTATTTTGAGGTTAGAATAACAGATTTATACGTATTAAATTAGTTAGTCGCGTTATATCTCGTTAATTCGTTGACCATTACAAAACGAATCAAATACTGCACTTATATTAACACTTTCCCACAAATTTATTATGAGGAAAAAATTTCGTTCATATATTCACAGTTCCCACGTATTAAATGCTAAAATCTATACATTCTAACCTCTGTTAGACTGTATTAAGCCAACTAATTTAATGTTCCCCGTGATTGTTTGCTTAGAAAAAAATCAAGAATATATTTAGATCTATAATGTAAAATATTGTATAAAAATGAGCGGGATATAACTTTGGCAATATTATTTTAAAATAGATGAGTCGAATGCATAATGTAGATTCAGTAATGTACTTCGTATTAGACCTACGAATATTTCAACGAAATTTTTTCCTCATAATAAATCTATGTGAAAGTGTTAATATAAGTGCAGTTTTGGATTCGTTTTGTAATGGTCAACGAATTAACGAGACATAACGCGACCAATTAATTTAGTACGTATAAATCTGTTATTCTAACCTCAAAATAATGTTTTTTATTTATTATTATTTAGATACAAAGTTTTCCTCATGCTTAAATCGATCAAAACAATTTATACATGTTTAATAAAATAATCTTTACTTGAATGTGGAAGAATTACCGAAATAAAACTACTTTTCATATAACATATAAAAGAAATGATATAAGAAATAAAATCGATTTTCTCATTCTCTTTACGAGTCTCAATTTGGTTTCTCATGAAGAAAATTGTGTATGTAGCTTTTAAGGCTGTTCATTCACTCCCACACAAACTAGCGACATAAAATGGCTAGATAGAGCTACAAAAATCATTTCTTACTTTTAGGCTGTTTTTAACCTTGTTAAGAATCCGCCCTATTTTAGGCATGTCGGATACTTTGTTTTAGACCTTAACAAAACGATTCACGCAAAAATTGAAAATAGTTCCACGAACGTTCCAAATTTCACCTACATTATTAAATTCTATTTTTACATATTACATAACACTGCAAAATTTGGCTGAAATATGAATTAAAGTACAAAAGTTAGATTCTCGACCAGTCTATATCCTTAAATTAAAGCTCTTTTCGTCTTTTATTAATTACTTTTTAGGTAGTTTTTCTAGCATAAAAACTTGCGAAGGTATAATAGCTTATATGTTGAGATCGAAGGCCTATTTGACAAAACTACGAGTACTCGGCTTCATTTTTCGGTGCCAGAAAACACCTCCCAAAGTATCAATGAAATTCGTTTTCCAAAGATTATGGAGTCTCCTAGTCAGTCTAATATAAATCTTTAAAGTGCTAATAAATATTTAAGGTCTAAGTAACATAACACTTCAAGAGTAAATAAAATTATTAAGATCAGTAAAGGGAACATTTAGTAAGGTTTGAGTACCTTCGTAACTGCCAGACTACTGATTTAATAACTTAATTGTACTTTTTTCAAATATAGAACATCAGTCCAGGATTGGCGAAAACTGAGCTGTACCAAAAGAGCGTGCACGAAATTCCAGCTTTGCAGTATGTACCGGCATTGGAGGCAATCGACATTGCCAATTCTATCGTCTACGTGCTAGGAACACCGCCTCACGTCGAAATAAACGAGATTACAATACAAGCGAAGAAAGTGTAAAATCAAAACCGAAATGTCTTTTATTTGCGAACATGACTGTTTAATTTAGTATTATATAAGTATTGAGATAATTCAACTTATTTTTAAAACTGCTACATACAATAAAAAAACTTTTTTATCGTCAGAACTCGTCTGTTTTATTTAAATCTTAATAAGGACAGTTACATTAACCCTTAGCTGCCACTCATCTGGCGCCAGCCGTAGCTGCCACACTGGGACGTTTTTGACCCCAGCCACATGTTCATCTATTTAGAGTAAACTAATTTGTTTTTTGTAATGAAAAAAATTATATTTGGTCTTATATTATAAAACAATAGTTAATTATATGTGGCTTGCAAAAAGTTTTCAATTTAATATGCTAAAAAAAATATAATTTGCAAAAAACTTGGAAAAATGACTTGTTCTACGATTGAGGCCTTGCCGCGAACGACCTCGGTGTGGCAGCTAAGGGTTAACTAAGTTGTCTAATAAGCTGTGTCTATAAAAACTGGCAGGAAATATAAAATGTAATTTATTAAATTCATACAGAACAATGACAAAGCAAGATTTTCCTCAAATATATTCAAAGCATTGAGAGGACAGTTCTAGTTAACCCCCTTGCGCAGAGAGCCGAGTATACTCGTCCAAACCGCACGTCATTTTTGTATACATTTTGTATCTCAAATTTAAATCTTTACTTTGTTGGGACATCTACAACCTCTCAAATTGAAGCTAGATAGTATAGCTATTATTTAGAAGATGTTACGAATTTGCAGAAAATATTGTTGCAGACTTACATTCGATCTAGTCCATATACACGAAAATAAACTTCTGCGCAGGAGGGTTAATTATTAAATTATTTTTACATAAAACAGACTTATACATTTTCTTTTTCACATTGCTCTAAAAATTACTATTATTTTTACGATATAAGTTGCCGATGACAAGTTTCTTAAGCTCAACGATATATTGATTTTCGTGAAGTATTTGCTTCTACTTAAACAAGTTTCTGTACACGAACAATATAAACAGTATATCACTTATACATCATACTTATTCATATTATCAGAATATTTTGACTACAAAGAAGTAAAGTATTATACATCTACACATCAATCAATCAATGAGATGTTGACATTAACTTTTTAGAATTTTGAACTTATTAAAAAAATACAGTGTGTAACCGGTGGGGGGGGGGGGGGGGGGGGGCGCAATTTCTCTAAAACATTTTGTTTCAATACAAAGTTTTATAACATTTTCATGTTAAAATTTACCCGTAAATCAGTAGTGTAGTTTTTAATCAAATCACTCAAAGTATTCGTACTTAATATAAAATAATGAATAGTATTTATATTGCGCTCAATTACACCCCCATAATCTCTTTCGAATTCTTCGTATATTTGTTTCGGTTCAATTATACCATTCTTGATTTTTCTCTGATGGGTCACAGCTTTTTAAAAAACAAATCCTATATTTTGAATTTTAAATTCCATGTATATCTGTCTGGTAGATTCATATATTACGCTTGGTAGATTTTTTAAAATCTTCATTATTTTTCCTAGCTGGAATCGTATATCTATATTCATAGATCTAACTATAAATAATGTCTCATCTAAGAGCTTGGTAGCAGTATCCTTTATCCATTCACTAAGATCTATGAAACTTGAGGAATGGCCGATTAATTTCAATACGGCATTTGCATTTGCTATACCGTTTTGCTGCTGAGATACAATTATGAAAATCGTAAATGCAATGGCATAGTGCGTTTCTTACACATAAGAATTATACACGTAATTATTGTGCACAATATAGCATTGGTCAAGTATATCTATATATAATTTGACCAATGCTAAATTGTGTAGAATAATTAAGTGTATAATTCTTATGTGTAAGAAACGCGCTATGCCAATGCAATCAAATTAAACTTAGTCATTTCGTCCAAGCGTTTATATAAATTCTGAAGTGTCGATGTATAATCGAAGAGTACTGTTGATATTTTCTGAAAGTAAGGAGAATGTATTCATAATTGTTGGCATATTTATGTGGCGTTGCATAATAAATGCTTAATTAAGTCCACTTTTCATGTTTTTGAGAAATTTTTTATGTTTACGTTTATACGCTAAACAAAAAGTCTATTGTTCAAATGTCGAGATATGAAAAAATATAGATTATGAAAAAATATTTAAATTGTATAAAAGATTAAAAAGTTTGTACATATCAAGTAATATTTTTTTCAATTAAAAATAATACATTTTGCAACATTATAATTGTTGATTAAATCTTTTTTATGTATATAAAAAATTCATACTACTTTTACAAATAATTTTTGTTGTAATTTCATAATTTTTATCGATTTTATGAACAATGAATTTATTCATTTATTATAAAAATATTATAAAAATGAAAGAAAAGGTATAAAACAAGAAAGAATCGATGAATTTTAAAAATTCTTATTTAATTAAAATCATTAAAAGATCAAAAGCTTGCATTGGCCAAAACTGACCGCCTAATATCCAAGACATTTCTTTTAAATATATAAATATCTCGAAAAATAAAAGTCCTCATGATCTGGATAAATAACTTACCCAAGAGATAATAAAAATATATCTTCTCGGTAATAGAAATATAAAATGGCTAAAATGTTTTACTAAATAAAGGGAATATAAATATTTTATAAGAACAAATCTGATCGGAAAAGATAGGTAATTTTATGATTTATCAAATACATTTAGACTATATTAATGGTAATATTTTTAACATACCAGAAAACTCTAAAAACTAAAACTCAAAGATTGAATAATCGCGGAAAAAAATTAATGAATCCGAAAATCTAGAAACATTATTTTTGTGCTTCCTAACTGCTTTAGCACAATGCTTTCTCAAAGAGATTTAATGCACAACCATTTATTGAATTTTTACATTGATGAAAGTGATTTTCGGAACAACCGCCAATGTTATAGAGAATGTTATGGATAATGCTACATTCTTAAGGCAAATAAAAATAGTATATTACACATATGGTACCCACTGCGTAAATCCGTCAGCATAAGTATTACATTTCCAATTGTAATGACAAAATGTTAATGAAAGATTAAACAATTTGTGACAATGCTACACGAATGTTGCATTCACGACATTTGGAAGCTCGTAAATCCGCTCAGCAATGAAAATTTTCTATATTTAGCATTATCGTAATTCTGCCGCAATATTGCGTTTCATAGAACCATCTGTATATATATTACATTTATAATCGCTAAACAATGTCAATGAAAGATTGAGCAATATTGTGACAATGATGCATGAATGTTGGATTCGCAACATTTGGAAGTTCATGTATCATAATGTTGCTGCAGAACTGCATATGTTGAATCCGTCTGCATAAATATTACATTTCTAATCGTTAATTGAAGTAAATTAAATGAAGTTTACAAATATGAACAAATTTTTGACATATTAAACATATAAAATAACAAAATTTTTTTTCTTCAAATTTTAACAAATTTTAAATATTTAAAATCGCAATTCTTTAACAAAAACAAACTTTATGGTCATTGCAAGGTACAAAAATCGCAAGGAAATTACGTCTATTTTACAAATTTATGCATCTTTTTGACGTATCTCACGCAAACGCATAAAACCATAACAAATTATTTTTTGCTTTTTAAACATTTTTTAAAATAAGCAGTAAGTTTCGACCATATAGCTCAAAAATCTAATCTATCATATGTTAGGTCATATATGATATACCTGCAAAATTTTAGCCCGAAATACGGTGGCCTTCAAAAGTAACGGTGACCACAAAATTTGACCACATATGTACACACATACACACTCTCACACGTGCACACACACACTCACATTCCCTTACACGCACACACACAAACACACGCACTCGCACACACGCACGCATACGCACACACACGCACGCACACGCACACACCTACACATACGTATACACATATACACACATATGTTTCTAAAATTTTTTTAAAATATTTTTTTCTATCACAAAGCTTTTTCTTTGGAAACAATAAGATTTCTAGGAAAACGCATTTAAATTTACGTGACTTATACAATTTATATGGAGTTCTTATCTAATAACATAAATAGTGTTTGTATACACATATATTTACCGTAATTGCACTTCAAATAATTCAGATATCTTTTATCCAGATTTTTAGTTTGTTTATTTGTGACTTTTTATCTAGTTATAGTTTTTCTAGATCGTTCGGTAATTTATTGAAAGTCGTTATTGCTTTTGTTTAACTATTTTTATTGCTAGCTTTTTTTGTTTCTGGAAATCATTAAGTTTTTTTTTCCTAGTGATACTGCTTGACTTAATAAATTGACTTTTTAGATTAGGGTAATGATATATTAGTGTTTCAATAGCAAATAGTTGTTCCAAATTCAGTGGATTATCACAGATGGTAAAATTATTTTTTCTAAAAATTTGGAGTATTCTTTTCTGCAGATTTTGCAATAAATCAAGGTTATTTTTATAAGCACCTCCCCAAGCACCTATTCCATAATTAATCAAACTATGAAAAAAAGCAAAGTATATCATTCTCATCATTTCAGTTGACATAACTTTGGCAATTTTATAGAATAGTATATATATTCTATAAAATTGCCAAAGTTATGTCAACTGAAATGATGATAATGATATACTTTGCTTTAGTATTTGGTTCTCTTTATGATGTATTGAATATGCTTATCACATTTTAAGTTATAATCAAATATGATTCCTAAGTACTTGCAACTTTCGACACAGTTTAATTTTTTATTTTTAATTTTTACAGACATTTGCGTTGGAACACTATCACAATAGTTACCAAAAGTTATACATACAGTCTTATCAACGTTTAACGATAATTTATTTACAGCTAACCAGTTATCGACTAGTAACAAATTATTGTTCCTAGGTTCCTGAACTTCCTCCCACGTATCACCAGTAGATATAATTGCAGTATCATCTACATAAGACAAAATTTCATCAGGATGGATTACCTTCAAGAGATCATTAATATATATAATAAAAAGTAGTGGACCTAAAATGGTACCTTGTGGTACACCCGTATATATTTTTAAATAATCACTCTCACTGTCATTTATTTTAATTTTTTGATACCTATTATTAAGATAATTTGAAAGTAAATCCAGAGCCTGCCCTCTAATTCCTATACAGTATAGTTTATCCAGTAATATTTTATGATCGACATTATCAAATGCTTTATCCAAGTCCAAAAAAGTTATTAGTGTTGGTTTACTGTGATCTAAATTGTTGTATAATATATTGGTAATGTAGGTTAAGGCATCTTTTGTACCTATATTTTTCATGAAACCAAATTGGATATCAGATATTATATTTTTTTTTTAACAAAGTCATATATCTATTATATAGTATTCTCTTGAAAATTTTAGCAACATTTGATATTAATGAAATCGACCTATATTTTGAAACATTAGATTTTTCCCCAGATTTGTATACAGGTACAATTTCCGCTTTTTTAATAGCATCCGGCCAAATAGCTTGCTCAATATATGAATTGGTTAAATGTGCTAGTGGTTCAGCAATATGGTTACAGATTATTTTCAATGTTTTGGCATTGATTTTATCAATACCTCCATTTTTTAATTTCAGCATATTTATAACATTTGTTACCTCATGAGAACACGTTCTAACTTTGAGGTCATATAATTATTATAACTTTTATTGACTTTTTAATACTACTGATATAAGATTATCATCGTTACGTCATTAAAAGTGAGGTGGTTTCTAATCGCAACGCGCAAGATAGGTCTTTTCTAATCGTAACGCGTAAGATAACACTTTTGTCTTAGGACCCATCGATATGGACTTTTAAGATCATATATAGGGTAGAACGGGATCATGCCGATCACTTAAGGAAAACTTGCTATAAATAGAAAAGTATTAACATTTTTCAGCTTTTTATCCGTTTAAGAATAAGTTAAAACCTTTATATTTTGAATTGAAATAGTTTTATAACTGACAGAAAAACATAAACCTCGTACTTATTTATCGAAATACAAAAAATCGTTTTTCTATCGGTAATTGTACAAGGCGGTTCATTTCTGATCAGTTAGACAAAACGTAAAATAAATTTAAATATGTCTAAATGAATATTTCTTATGCTCGCAATGTTAATTTTTTATTTTTAAGACACTATTGTGCACTAACAAAGTCAAAACAGAGCTTCTATAAACATTTCATTACCTCATGAAAATATACGGTAATCCTAGAGTCTTTTCGCGCTGCCCCCATTTAAATACACGCTGATCACAATGACCTCATTTCACTGTACGATTTTAAAATCAATTTAATGAATAATAAATATCACTAAGCAAATAAGACTAATTGAATTTCAAAGTTAGAATGACATATTTTTCTTGTCTGGAACTCAAATTCTCGAATAATTAAATGAAAATATTGTAAAAATTGTTTTAATGCAAATTTTTCATATAAGAAAAATAGCTAAAATCTATCGATGTGAATATCTTTATAGAAATCTTTCATATGTTTGGTTTTTAGCATTTATTAAGGTGAGAGATACATTTGAAATAATATAGAAATATTTTCACCTTTCTATAAACTTAATATTTCTTAAAATTATGTGGTCGGTTTGACCCACCTGATCGGTCTGATTCCGTTCTCCTTTAATCATATATGATCATATGTGATTATACATTAAATCTTCTTAATCCCGAAAAGTTTCTTAAAAGTTTCTTAAAACTGGTTAACATACTTGGATAAAATTTGACACACCAATTTATTTTCCCTAGGATAAATAGCCAATTTTTGTATTGTATACCTAGACATTGTAGCTTTATAGGAAGATAGGAGAAGGATGTTAAGAGAGAGGGGATGGTAAGGCAACGAATCAGTAAATATACACTGTTACATGGTGGATTACAAAAAGCATGGTGGATTACACCCCCACTATTCAAAGAAAGTGGCATAAATTCATATTGATCAATATTCACGGCCCAATAGAGAACGCGGACGATGACATAAGGAAATCCTTTTATACGATACTAGAACAAGTATTTGATGGGCTTTCAACATACCATGCAAAGGTACTGCTAGGAGACTTTAACGCGAAAATCGGAAAAGAGGAGGGTTATAGGTCGACCATAAGGAACGAAAGTTTGCACGACGTCAGTAACGACAATGGAATAAGATTAGTTAACTTTGCTGCATCTATACATATAATAGTTAAAAGTATTTACTTTATTCTTAAGGACCGGCACAAAGCAACCTGGATATCACCAGATAAGAAGACACTTAACCAAATTGACCACGTCTTAATTGATAAAGGACGCCATGCAAACATCCTTGATGTCAGAACTTATCGTAGAGCAGATTGCTAAACCGACCACTTTTTGATGGTAGCCAAAATCAGGGCTCATATCCTAGTTAACCAAAATGAGAATACAGCCTGCCTAACAACTGAGTTTAACTTATAAAGCCTACAAAATTACGACACCTCCTCCAGATACAGGGAAGACCTGAAAGACAGACTAGATAGTATAGAGAATATGGAAGATAGGGATAACATCGAGACAACCTGGAATAATATTAAAAATTGAATTAAACAAGCTGCTAAGATCGTATTAGGGAAGCGGAAAAAGCACAAACATAAACCGTGGTTTGACGAAGAATGCGAGGAATGGAAAGACAAAAGGCAGCAAGCGAGAGCGCTTAATCTTAATAACAGCACAGAATTAACGCTTAGGTAGTACCGCAGCATAAGAGAACAGGCCAAACAGGTTTTCCGAAAGAAAAAGATGGAATGGGAAAATAAGACAATTTCGGCTATTCGGGAAAACAAAAAGAAAAACAATACTCATGAAATATTCGCAGGGATTAATTTGATCAGGAAAGGAACACATAACAATTCTGACTTTCTAAGGGACGAACAGGGGAACCCAATAACCGATACAGCAGGGATACTAAGCAGGTGGGAAGCTACTTTGATGAGTTCCTAAATGTACACGAACAAGAATCCGTCTCGGACGTCTTCGAAATCGACACTGCTGAAACACACATCGAGCAACCCACTTTTAACGAAATATACGCGACAATCAAAAAGCTAAAAAATAACAGATCCCCGGGAGTAGCTCAATTACGAGCGGAACTATTTAAAGAGGGGAGAAGACGACTTATTGATGTAATTCACACTCTTATGCGTACAATATGGAAAAGGGAAATTATGCCTAGGGAATGGAGAGACTCAATCATAATCCCGATTCACAAGAAAGGGGATAATACAAATTGCAATAATTACAGGGGGATTTCTCAGATATGTACATATTATAAGATATTGTCCAACGTACTGCTAGCGAGACTAACTCCCCTCGCGGAAGAAATCCTTGGGGGTTATCAGTGTGGATTTCGCCGAAATAGGTCGACTAACGACCAGCTGTTCACAGTTAGGCAACTCTTAGAAAAGAAATGGGAATATAGCAAAACAGTACACCAACTATTTATTGATTTTAAAAATCATATTATTCGATATAAGGGCTAAAATGAACCACGTCTTAATACAACTAAGGATCCCAAAAAAAATAGTTAATTTAATAAAAATGTGCCTAGATAATAGCAGGGGCATAATTCTTGCAGGAAATAGCCTATGAGAACCATTCGAAATCCACAATGGATTAAAACAAGGGGATGGGCTATCAACACTTCTGTTTAACCTAGTACTAGAATACGTTGTCAGAGCCGTACAAGAAAGCGAGGAAGGAGTAATACTGAACGTTTTCTTAACGCAATTGCTAGCCTAGGCAAATTATATAGATATAATAGGGCAGAACAGGGAAACCGTAATAAAAAACGTTGAAATACTAATAAAAACGGCAAAAGAAGTAGGTTTAGAAATTGACGAAAAGAAAACGGAATACATGGTCACTATCAGAACGGCACCCAGGAATGAATATAGCGACCTGAAGGTGTTAGATAAAATCTTTAAAATAGTAGAAGAATTTAAATACCTCGGCACTATAATTGACACGAAAAATATTTTTTCAAAAGTTTCCTCTTCATGACATCAAAATTCATCAAACTTTTCGTTTTCGATAAAATCATCGTTATACAAAGGTGTCTCTTTGAGAGATCAAAATGAAATCGAATGTTTCCTTACAACTTGGATTTCAGTTTCTAGATCAATGTTAAAGACGAACTGATGAAATCGTGCATTGCTCATCGAATTGTCGAAATATTCGAACATTTCACATAAAAACAGAAAAAAAAACAAGCAACAGAAAATATAAAAAGTAGGCGATTGACGATAAGGCATTAAAAGGATTGATCCATAAAAGAAAGACTTGTACAGGAATTGCCTTCGCGACACATGTATCACAAGTCTGGGTACCACGGAATGAGATAAGACTCGAGTTGCGTGACGCCTTCTTAAAGAAAATACCTGTACGCTCATACTCCATGCCCGAGGGTAAGATAACGATTGAAGTAATAAGTACAGCCGTTTGGGATGGAACCTATATTCGACATTTCGATGTTTCAAGGACATGGTATGGTTTGTTATATTACACAATATGTGAAGAGCGTATTCTTATTTGTTGTAAATTTAATGCAGTTGATAACAAATTAATTAAGGTGGAGCTTTACCTTAGTTTTAGAAATCTACAAGTTTCTATTAATTTTTCTTATAACACCCCTTAAAAATTATGAATAAAAAGATGTTTTTAGAGCTAATCAGTAAACTTTCATAATATCTTAGGTGTCAACCAATTAATTGTAAGAATTGACAAATATTTATATTAGTTTTTAACATCAATCACTACATAAGTTTGCTTGAATACTAATTTTTTTACAATATTTCTTTTATAAGAATTAAACATTTTTTGAACTAAAAGAAAGCTCACAAATTTTCTAAAAATCCATGTTTTTGAGCATGTTTATGCTTCACGTAATCTTGAAAAGCATTTAAAATAATAGCAAATTTTTTATTTTAACACATTTATAAATAAAGCCTAAAAAATTAACATTATACAGCAAATTTTATTTGGTAAAGATTCAAAATTAAAAAGTTAAGTATGACGACTCATTGTTGTTTTATAACAATTTTTCGAATCTGTATTTTTAAATAAATTATATAGTCACAATTTATTCTTTATTGCCAAGTTTTCTAGAAAACTAAACAACTTTATAGATAGAATTTACTTTTATGATATATAAATACTTTTATGATATATAAATACTTTTATGATATATAAATACTTTTATGATATATAAATACTTTTATGATATATATTATACTTTTATGATATATAAATACTTTTATGATATATATTATACTTTTATGATATATAAATACTTTTATGATATATATTATACTTTTATGATATATAAGGTATTTATACTTTTATGATATATATTATACTTTTATGATATATAAGGTATTTACACTTTTATGATATATATTATACTTTTATGATATATAAGGTATTTACACTTTTATGATATATATTATACTTTTATGATATATAAATACTTTTATGATATATATTATACTTTTGTGATACATAAAATATAGGATACAAATTTAGTATTCAAAGACAAGGAACCACTTTAACAATTTTTTTCTTTGACGTAACTTTTACAGCTTTTTGAATAAGCAATCTGCTATAAGCAATCTTCTAGCAGCGGTTTTTTATGATAACTTTTAATAATTTATTTTTTGCTAAAACGGAGGTAGAGCTCTACCTTAAGGGGACGCCGGATATCTCTGTCCTTGTCTAATTGAGTTTTCATTCATAATTTTAAGAGAAATCATATTTTTCTTTAAATAATAGTTGTCCCCGCTTCGTTTTATAGTAATCTACATATATGTCCAAGCTGGATTCATATGATTGTTTTGTTTTCGAGAAAACTTTGACACACTAAAAGGGCCAACTACGTGGAGATTAACCTTTACATACTAAGTTTGTCAAAGTTTTCTCGAAAACAAAACAATCATATGAAACCAGCTTGGACATATAATTAGGTTACTGTAAAACAAATTGGGGACAGCTATTATTTTGTCATTAAACAATTAACTTTGTAAATAAATAACGAAATACGTGTGTAGGATAGTAGGAATCTACTGTCGGTATCCGACGTCTCCTTAATGTCGATTAGTGTTTATCAAATGTGCATAAAAATCAGATATAAATAGAACTAAATGTGATAAAAGAATACCAAATTATAAAATATAAGGAAATTTAATTTATTTTATGCTATTGCTATAGGTACGCAGTACTTAATTTTTGGACACATTATTACTTTTAATTTTTATTGCTATAGTCATAATTTTAATAGTTGTAGGTTTATGCACAGAACGATATTATTTACATGTACATTATTGTTAACACCTGTTATTGTCGATGGTTTATTAAAAATGCGATTTTTCCTTGTATTATAATTTATTTATTTTTCAAACATTTGCAAAGTACTGAACTCAAAATGTTTGTTCTAGTTATTTCGAACGATGATTTTTTTCTATATTGATAAAATCAGAACTAAATAGCACTGAATATGATGAAAGTATATCAATGTATTTAGTGTTATATAATTTGAATAAATTTTAATTTTTGTAAAAAGAAAGCTTTGTAATTATGACAATTTCGGAACTCGAGATTTTTCTGATTTTCGATCAGAATAAGTAGAATTTAAAAACATGTCTATGTCCCTAGTAGAAATCTTATCGTGGCGCCCACATTCGCTATAATGGCCTTTATAGGCGAACTAGATAGTACTAGACTGTACAAAACTCGATAAATCCACACAGATCTACATAGTTTTCTCAATAATAATATGTACGTATAAAATCTGTGAGGTTATATATTATTTATTGAACAGAACTTTTATAGTAAAAATTAATGTTAAAAAAAGTTTAACATGCAAGTTTTCAATTATGATAATCTAATAAGATCTATAGTTCTATTCATACGATTTACATATAAAAGTAGGGGAAGGTGGGGCACGATGGGTTTGGCGGGTGGATTTGGCATTCAAATGTTCACTAAATAAATGAATATTCTAACATGATAGTATGTTTTATATGTTGTAAATAGCTTTTACTTTTTCCCTCTGCAAATCCTAAATGAAAAAAATTAATACAAATCGTATGAGAATTATTAGAAATTGAGGACTTCAAAACGTTGTTTTTTCCATAATTCTAATCTATTTATCAAGAACAAATAAATCATATGAGCTTCGAAAGGGAATTACTTTTACAGTTTAAATCGTAAATTTTTAATAGTATTTTTGATCGATGATCTCCGATGCTTAGGAAAAAAGTAATATTACATATAAAAATACTCTAAAATGGGGCACGACTGGCACCACTAGCGGGGCACGATTGGCATACGTGAGTCGTCAATTTATTTGGTCAGCAGTATCAATGCTTTATAATTCAGATAATTCTTGACATCTTCCAATCCAGCTTCCTTAAGATTCTTATTATAAAAGTCCTTTAAACTGCATCAGTATAGGTATCGTTGTGAGTCTTCGTGATTCTGTCGCATCTATTGTTCTCTTTGCACACCAGATACTTATTCGCGGCCTTCTCCACCGAGGTCTTGGTCAGGTATGGATTGTTCAACACCAGGAAGCAGATCGTCTCCTTGGCGAGCTTGTCCACGACGCAATTGTAGAGTACCTACAAATATTTAGGTTTAATATTATTACTACTATTACAGTGGCCAGCCATTAATGGCTAGCAGTGATAAGGCTTAAAAGACCGCAGTTTCTATATCCGCTGTGGTCTTGTTAGCATAATATCCATAGCCACCATTCATGGTTGGGACTATGTAGTCCATAGCCTTGTTCACACAATCACGCCATTTCTCTCTATTCCTTGCCAGGTTAACTCAGCTTTCCTCATTGTGTCCTATTTCTCGCAAGTCGACCCTGACATTGTCTTCCCACCTTCGACTTGGCCTACCCGCAGGCCTTGTGCGTTCTGGTTTTCCTACTAGTACTCTAAATGCTGTCCTATCCTTTTCCATCCTCGCTACATGCCCGGCCCATCCCAGTCTTCAAGATTTTATAACTCTGGTAATATCCGCTTTTCCGTATAACTTGTTTATTTCCCTATTGTGCAAGCTGCTCCACTCTCCAGTTAACTCATCAATTTTGCCCCCAAATATACTTTTCATAATTTTGTTCTCAAATACTCTGAACCTATCCTCCTCCCGCTTAGTTAGTGCTCATGTCTCACATCCGTAGACTACTGGTATAATAATTTTCCTATATATCTCTAATTTTGTCTTCCGTGATAGTAGTCGCAATTTTAGTAATTTGCCCAACGAATAATGGCATGCATTTCCGGAATGCAGTCATTTCTTAATTTCTTTATGCATCTCATTTTTGGAGTCAATTATAGTGCCGAGGTATTTTAATTCCTCTACTATTTTAAAGGTTTTATCTAACACCTTTAGGTCGCTACACTCACTCACGGGTACCGTTCTGTCAGTGTTGATGTATTTCGTTTTCTATTCGTTAATTTCTAGACCTACTTCTTTTGTCGTTTTTATTAGCATGTGACGTTTTGAATATTATATAAAAAACGTCGCGGTTTCTTTTTCTCAAATTATGCCGAGCGGTTGCGTATCTGAGGTGAAAAAGTATAAATAACTTATACTTCTGCGTGGCTGAGACAAGAAAGGGGAGGGAGGAAAGGTGTAATCGTGCCTCGATCCGGAGATCTTTAATCGGTAATAATAAAAGAAGATTTACCTTGTGTTGTATGTGTTCGAAGAATGCGGCGCATTCCGGCACTATTCCTGTCGAGGTGGGAGTGTTCCGTTTTATACGGAACCAGGTAAAATAATTTTGTACTGTTGGTTTTCTTTGGTTTGATTCCAAAAAGTATTGGTCTTTATTTGCAGCTTTTCCTTACATCGTTCCACTGTATTTTTTTTATTTATACACGAATATTCCAATTGATTGAGCAATATTTTAAGTTCACAATTTATATTACGTTACAACGAAATGTTTGATTATTGGCACTCAACTCAACTTCACGGTATTTCAATTCTTTTTATAATGATCGGCTGCACTGTCCGAGTGCTGGAGGAATACTGACGAGAGAGAGAGAGAGTGTAAAAGCGACTACTTCGGTCGCAAAGATTGCGTGTGCTTTGATATCGGTAAGGTGCCCAGCTGCACGGGTGAGAACTACAAAAAAATTCTGCTGGGAGAAGAAATAATCCTTGGTTAAATAGTCCACGAAGTATCCAGACTTCGCGGACGTATCTACCTGCCGTAAATTTTTTCTACCGCCGTCTGGTCAGTGTAGGATTATCGCTAACGCATCGGCGCGTCGCTAATCCCCCAGACGCCTATCAGTCGGGAACTATTTGTTCTCGTATCTCTCGGCTCCGCATTAAAAGGTATATAGATAATTATTTTTCTATTACATAGCCAATGATTTATAGCTTTATGGCTCTGTTTACTATAAAAATATACCGACCAAAAGCGGAGAGATTTTTAATCAGGAAACGTCACATGTGCGTGAGATAATGGAGAAAAAAAAAATTTCCGAGAAATTAAAATGTTACAAGCATTTCAACATTTTTTATTATGGTATCCCTGTCCTATCCTACTATATCTATATCGTCTGCATAGGCTAGCAATTGCGTTAAGAAGCCGTTCAGTATTACTCCTTCTCCGCTTTCTTGTACGGCCCTGACAACGTATTCTACTACTAGGTTAAACAGAAGTTAGCGCATCCCCTTGTTTTACTTTATTGTGGATTTCGAATGGTTTTGATAGGCTATTTCCTGCGCGAATTGTGCCCCTGCTATCTAGGCACATATTTATTAAACTAACTATTTTTTTTGGGTTGTATTAAGACGTGGTTCATTTTAGCCCTTATAATCGAATCATATGATTTTTAGAATCAATAAATAGTTGGTGTACTGTTTTGCTATATTCCCATTTCTTTTGTAAGAGTTGCTTAACTGTGAAAATCTGGTCGTTAGTCCACCTATTTCGGCGAAATCCACATTGATAATCCCCAAGGATTTCTTCCGCGAGGGGAGTTAGTCTCGCTAGTAGTACATTGGACAATATCTTATAACATGTACATATCAGAGAAATCCCCCTGTATTTATTGCAATTTGTATTATCCCCTTTCTTGTGAATTGGGATTATGATTGAGTCTCTTCATTCCCTAGGCATAATCTCCCTTTTCCATATTGTACGTATAAGAGTATGGATTATATCAATAAGGGGTCTTCCCCCTTCTTTAAATAGTTACGCTCGTAATTGATCTACTCCCGGGGATCTGTTATTTTTTAGCTTTTTGATTGTCGCGTATATTTCTTTAAAAGTGGGTTGCTCGATGTGCATTTCAGCAGTGTGGATTTCGAAGACGTCCGAGACGGATTCTTGTTCGTGTACATTTAGGAGCTCATCAAAGTAGCTTCTCCACCTACTTAGTATCCCTGCTGAATCGGTTAATAGGTTCTTTTGTTTGTCCCTTAGAAAGTAAGAATTGTTCTGTGTTCCTTTCCTGATTAAATTAATCCCTGCGGATATTTCATGAATATTGTTTCTCTTTTTGTTTTCTCGAATAGCCGAAATCTTCTTATTTTCCCAATCCATCTTTTTCTTTCGGGAAACCCGTTTGGCCTGTTCTCTTATGCTGCGGTACTGCCTAAGCGTTAGTTTTGTGTTGTTATTAGATTAAGCGCTCTCGATTGAAGCTTTTTGTCTTTCCATTCCTCGCATTCTTCGTCAAACCACGGTTTATGTTTGTGCTTTTTCCGCTTCCCTAATACTATCTTAGCAGCTTGTTTAATTCAATTTTTAATATTGTTCCAGGTTGTCTCGATGTTATCCCTGTCTTCCTTAATCTCTATACTATCTAGTCTGTCTTTTAGTTCTTCCCTATATCTGGAGGTGGTGTCGTAATTTTGTAGGCTTTATAAGTTAAACTCAGTTGTTAAGCAGGCTGTATTCTCATTTTGGTTAACTAGGATACGAGCCCTGATTTTGGCTAGCACCAAAAAGTGGTCGGTGTCGCAATCTGCGCCACGATAAGTTCTGACATCAAGGATGTTTGCATGGCGTCCTTTTCAATTAAGACGTGGTCAATCTGGTTATGTCTTTTTATCTAGTGATATCCAGGTTGCTTCGTGTCGGTCCTTATGAATAAAGTAAGTACTTTTGACTATTAGATTTCTAGATGCAGTAAAGTTAACTAATCTTATTCCATTGTCGTTACTGACGTTGTGCAAACTTTCCTTTCGTATGGTCGGCCTATAACTCTCCTCTTTTCCGATTTTCGCGTTAAAGTCTTCTAGCAGTACCTTTGCATGGTACATGGAACAGCCTTATCATGGTAAAAACCAATACTAAAAATTGGAATAACCATAAATTCATATACTCGAAGTTTCTAAACCCATGACTGACACTTGTTCTATATTATCATTTATGCGCCCTTTGTTTACAAGTGACGCCAACTTCATTTTTAAAATTTCATTTTCAGTATTAAAAGCAATGGACGAATACGTGAAAACACTTTTAAGGGTGTAGTCTGGCGGTTTTGAACTTTTTACAAGGATATTTCAGAAATTTATTTTTACAAAAAAATAAAATCCAATCATTTGAAATTTTTTATATGTTATTATTGACATCTTTATCTTTACAAAAAAAATTTTTAAGTTCATTTTACAATATTTATGTAGTGCTTATTACTGCCAAAGTGGTCACCTAAAAAAAGACGTATGTGACTGGCCCAGGCGGTAGCGTCAGTCCAGATAATCTGAAACAAAAAATTCGAATGGATTATTGTTCTGTAAGCTTGTCGTTATCGCAGGTAGCAGATTTAGACATTTTTATTAAAAAAAAATGAAATGGCGTACTTGTGAGAAACAAAATTTAATAATCGCGTTTTTCTTTCGTCGAAATTTGGGGTAAAAAGTAGGAACTTTTACTGAAAATAAACAATTCTGCTACCTGCGAGAGTCATTGATGTGTAGAATAATATATCCAAATTTCAGTCCAATCGATTTGATAGATTTTTATTTGTACCGGTCCAATTAAAAAAATGTTGATTCGAGAAAAACGCATTTAAAGTTTTAGTATCTATGTCTGGTGCATAAAATAATCCTTCAATTTCTTCATAATCATCATTTTCAGCAACTTTTTCTGCTCTGTGGCTGATCCTGACCGCTTTAGAAGCCTCAGAAGTTGCTTTCTCTGCTATTTCTATCCCGTGAGCATTGTACAGTTCGGCGTAGGCAATGGCGCGCGGTCCGATTTCGACACCCATGACCTCCATAATTTTCAACACTGGCATAAATCCTTCATTGAAAATGCATGCAGTTATCCATGTCGCTATTGCCAATGTCTTTTGTCCCACAAAAATATACTTCAGAGTAAAATTCCATACACAGTGGTTGAAGCTTTCATTATTGTTTTGCGTATTTTTGCCAAAACACCTTTCAAAGAGATCATGGGATGATAATTCTTCATATATAGGCATTAAATTAGTCGCAATGTTTTCGTCAAAAGCAGGTGGGTGTACAAAAGTAGTGTCATTGTTTTCGAATTTGTGTTTTTGATAAGCCACCATGATCTGGACCCTCTGGACAGTAGGACTGCTGCCGATTTTGATCGGTCGATGTTAAATGATAAAATGTTGTCCAGCTTTCTTCATATCTTCACGAGAGTTTAGATTTCTTAAAATTGCCAATCCGTAGTATATACTAAGTTTTACCATCATATTATTAGTTAATGAAAGACTTTTTGCTTTTTCAGCTTTACTAGTTGACGAATCCCTTGCTGATCTACTGTTTTTTCGTCGAACTCGCTTTGACTCCTTCTGCCTCTTCTTCAGCTTTCTGTTTCTTTTCTGCTTCATTTTTTTCAGCATCTTTAAGTTGTATTCTAGCTTTCAACAACTGCGTAAGTGATTTTTTGGCTTCCTTCACGCGCCTAAACATTAGTTTTTTTTACGTGTAAAACACACTCTTTTTTTACAACCACAGGATTGCCGTTGTAAACATCAGCTTCCAATAAATTCTTTAATGTCTTAGATGCCATCTCCTATATATTTCTTATACTTTTCGCCAAACCACTTCACAGATCGCTGAAACATTTCGATCACACCAACCACTTCCATTTTTCACGAACTTTCTTCGTGATTTGCCGTACATTCTTTCACATGATCTTCTTACCACTCCAAATACTCGTTCATTTCTTCTTTGTCTACCCACTTTTCACATGCTTTACAAACTTGATTTTACTATAACATCTACGATTTTATTCGTAAACTTTCCAGTCAAAGAGCTGATGGCCACAAGCGATGTGAATCCACGCTTCGCCCAGGAACAATCGCCAGAAACTGTGATTTCATCTTCCGGATGACCGTTGGCCGCATTTTTTTATTTTTCTTCTTTCTGTGCTTTTTTGAACACAGTTTCAACTACGGCGTTTACAGCAATATATATTTGGTCAATTCTATAATAATAACCACTTTTACTAAAGCCGTAGCCTAAATCCATCAATGAGCAAAACACATTTATGCCAGGTAAACCGACGCCGAGTAGCCGCATAGCAAAAGTAAAGCATCTGTTTACTTAGTACGCATTTCTGATCATCGGACAAGAGTTAATTAAAAACTCTTGACACGATCACTTCACACACAGTTTGAATCCCAATGCTTGCACTGATTTTATCAAAAACTGGATATCACCATTACACAACTTGCACTTTATCGCGAATTGTAATGCTGTGAACACTAGAGTGAAATTTAGTAGTACATAAGTAGCAGTTTCACTCAAAGCCACATCGAAGTCATTTTGATTTTTTATTTTATCAGCAGAAGTGCCAACAAACTCAGTGTCTTTTTCAGCAGTATGCTGATTACCTCGAAATTTTCTCGGTACAGAAGCTTGCCCAGGACTTCTAGTTTTGCGCTTGGATCATTTTCGATCCATTTTCGCTCGATGTTTACGCACTGAGTTATAACCTTCTACTGCCGGTTTGTTCCAAAACGTGTAATACCTGTGCACCGAAGTATAATATATATACGTACAAGTATAAATTTAAGTATAGACAAACTATTCAGCTGCTATACGCAGGTACAAACATTATACAATAACAATAGAGGGGACCGACCGTTGCAACTGCCGCGCGGCTTAGAGCGCGCAACTATAAGACCCTCTCGAATATGTGCTATAACTTCCTTAATATTTCGGTCTGACATTTCTACAATATATTCTCCAAATATTGTACTTTCAAAATAAATTAAAAAAAATCGATATTTTGAACCTCAACCTCCAGACTACACCCTTAAAAGAATGGAATTTCGTGAAGTTTATCCAGAAAAAATTTAAGAAAACGTTATTAAAAATAATTTGTTTTATTATTTACTATAAAACAAAAAATGAATCGAAATATTCGCAGTTCTACATAGATAATTCTTTAAGGTTTTCATTATAAGTATCTGAATATGCTCGTTAGAATTGTAAAAATACATTTATCGTATTAAAAACTTTGTTTCTGAAGAAAAAAACATTTCTTTTTTTAAAAATTTGGTAAATATTAAGAAAAAAATTCCTGACATTTTTTTGTAAACGTCTTGCGTATGGAAAGATATATGAGATTATTAGAAAATCACTATTTAGCAAATTCAAAAAATCATAATATAATGAGCTAAATCTAGTGTTATACCAAATTTCATTAGGAAAACTTAATCAAATACGTCTTACTTAACTTCAAAATGTTCATGGCCTATTATTACATTTACTTGCAATAAATCTACTATATAATTATAGCTCATATGAGTCCAATTGATTAAAGCATGATAATTACATTGTTTAAAAGCATTTGGTAATAACAAATACTTGTTATGATATAATTATTATTATCTTTATACTAGAATACTTTATAGCACTGTGTGGTTCAAATCCGCACTTAAGTCACACCTATCCGTGACTTAAGTAGTTCATTATTGCACCGTCCTTATCGCCCTCGCTACGCTCGGGCGCTAACCTCACGGTGCAATACTGGACTGCTTAAGGCATGGCTAGGCGTGACAGCGGATTTAGGCAAGCAGTGCTATAAAATAGTATACGATACTCGTGTCAAAGTCGTCCTTCATAGCACGGCGTTTCTAAGTGAATAAAGTGGCCACAATTAAGTCGGGAATAAAGTTCTATCTGCAACACGGGAATAAAGTTGAGTATTCCATCGGGTGAAAGGGGGGCTCAGTTTACGTCCGGGCAATGTTTTAACTCGTGACGAATGCATGGCTTTCATTGTGTGTCATTTGTAGATAGCTTGCAGTGGGGCATATGTTTGCCCCAGGTGTAGGGTCATCACTCCTACAACCCCGCTCTCCAACGTACTTTTTTTTTCTTTTTTTTGGTTGTTGGATTGTTTAGGAACGTGAACGGTAATGGACAGCGAAGGGGCATACGGGAAAAGCGTATACCCCCTCCTCCCGATTTAGCGGCGCTTCCACCCATCTCGAAAAAAGGGGTAATGGACAGCGAAGGGGCATACGGGAAAAGCGTATACCCCCTCCTCCCGATTTAGCGGCGCTTCCACCCATCTCGAAAAAAGGTCAGTGACCACGAAGATGAATCGACATTTCCGGCTGGTGGGTAAGTAAGGTCCCATGATGTCGATGGCGATGGTACTCCAATGGCTGGTAGGATGATGTGGTCGCACAGACATCGGAGCGATGGGGCTGCTCTTGCTGCAAGCGCAAAGCCAGCACAGCTACACATAGCTCTTCACCTCCTCTGTCATCTTGGGCCACCAGTAGAACTGTTGGAGGGCCCTGAGGGTTTCGTCGGCACCTGGATGGCCAGCGTATATCGAGTCGTGATATTCGTATAATGCCCTCGGGTTGAGAGCTTGAGGAACGAGGATTTTCCAATCCGCTTCCTCGTGTTGACGGAGTCAGGGAAGGTCACTCTCCAACTTTGCCGTGACTTGAAGGTCTGATCTTCGAATGATGGCTGATCATGCGGTACCGGTGCCAGTCTCTCCGCAAGCTTGATGCGGTGCAGTGTTGATCGGTCTGCTGGGCCGCTCGAATTTCCTCTATCAAAGGTGTCGTGCGATCGATGGCGTTGATTGAGGGCGGAGCGTTGCTGTCCCCCATGGTGAAGTCGATGGGTCTTTGCCCTGCTGGAGGCTTCGGAGCTGTGAGAGTAGCAGGAGCGGCGTGAACTGCTCTCCTTCGAAATCGAGAATCGAGAGTTGGGGAATTTAGCGTCGTATCATTGATGATGCGGAGTCTGCACCGCCCAGGTCTAACCAGCACCGCCGCTTTCTCTTCGTCGGAGATGCGAGGAGGGTCTTCCTTTGTTGCGGTAGGCTGGTCTGCCTTGCCGCAATCCTTCGTACCGTGATCGCCAATGGAGCGCGCTCGAGGGGTATCCGGAGGAAGCTGGAGGCACTGATGCTCCCTTGGCGACTTGTGGCGGATCCTGAGAGTGATTATAATAAATTATAAAATCTGAGGTGAACAACAATAAACAGTGATTTAATGTGCATGAGAAAAATAATTGTGTAATTGAAGAGTGTAAAATTATGTGAGAATATGATAAAAGTACAAAATATGTGAGAAGTTTAACTGTTATCAATCATTTAATGCGTTTACTTAAAATATTGTTGACTCTGACATTTATATGAGGATTTACTCCAGTTTGATAAATTCTTGATGAATGCAGACTTTTTAATATCAATTCTGTAGGGTATTTATAAATCTAAGAAGTCCAAACGGACAAATAATTTCATGAACTCCAACCGACGCTTGAATTCGGGAAACGCGTTGAGTAATAGCGTTCGGAAAATTCGCTCGCCACCGGCCGAGATCGGCAGTCCTTAGGCTCCAGCAAGGCTGAGTCGATCGCGGCGTAAAGGGGAGTGACTCTGCTCGCCTGTCGACGTGCGCGCGTTTTGATTGGCGGTCACAGCGGGCGGCTAGACTTCGCGGTGTGAGGCTAATACAAGGGCCAGGACAGTCTAAGCGCGCTGAATTTCGGTAGAGACTGCGGTATAAAAGGGCGCTAGAGGCAGTCTGGAGACATTCTGGATCCGTCCGTGCGCGTGCACACCAACGCTGTAATGAACCATCCTCATTAAAAGAATCTTTCTACAATTGTTGTGCTCCTTATTCAACCGCCCTCCATCCTACAATTCAGATATATAATTAATAGAATGGATAATTTAAATTCTGTTATAAGTTTAAAATAATATATAAACATTGTATAATAGTGCACAATATAAATATTATTACCTTTTTTTAAAATGACAATTTGTTATGTTTATTTATGTAAGATCATATGTCAGATCCAACGAGCAAAATTTAACCCAGAACGGGCATAAGTTCTTACAAGTCAAATGCGTATTGCGAGATGAAGATGAGTATTGCAAATAAACGGGGGCGAAAAAGGTCTTTCCCCAATGGTGTACACTGCGTTGTTTGTCAAACATGTATTGATAACGTGTTTTTGCTTTCTCCAAAAGAAAGCTTTGTAATGGTAATTTTTTTGTGTATGCGTGTGAGCGAGTGTGCATGTGTGCGTGTGAGCGAGTGTGCATGTGTGCGTGTGTGTGTGTATCCGAAATAAAATCATTATATTCTAACACTGGTAACTGTTGATATGTTAATAATCTGTAAACAATCTACTATTATTATTTTTCATTTTTAGAAGTAATCTAGTTTGATTTTGGAACGGTAAAGTGTTATTTACCCACAAAGGACCCCAGTTGGGAATAGTATCTGTTGAGTGTAATAATAAATGCACGTTATAGTGCATATAATTCTTACAATATAGTTTTTCGAAACGAACTACAAATTTAATAATTAATACTCTTGCTTTTTCTAGGTGTAATTGAGTCTTCTAATAATATATTCATTGCTGCAATGAAAAGAGCCCAATGATTGTAATATTTTTTACGCAAAATTCCCCTTAAGCAAATTTAAGAATAGAAAATTAACCAACTTAACCATTCCGATGCCTTCCTTTAATCAATCGATTATTGAAATAATCGATTAAACAAAATTGATTAATCGATTTTTCCCCCGTAATCGATTAGTCGTTTAATCGATTTTCCGAATATTTATCGATTAATAGGGGTCCTTGTACAGCTCTAGATTTAACCTTACCTTGTCCCCATAGCGGTTTAATTAAGTCTATATTGATTTTTGTTTAATGGGATTAGAATTTATGACTATGGAATTTATCAGTTCTTGTTTAATACTTTCGTTCCCATTGTAGCTGTATGGTCCATTTGGCACTTCAGGATATTGCATTCACAAGGTTGAGGAAAGCTATATTCTAGTGTCCATGGAACATACTTGATTAAGAGGAGAAAATTGTTTTTAATGAATTCTTTTTACAAAGGACTTGTAGAAAAAATCCGATTTTCAAAAAATAATTCGAGATTGAAAGGGTTAAATTATACGGTATATACGTTTACATTTTTAAACCTTATTGTTTAGTGCTTTAAATTTTTAACCTTATAATATAAACTCTTATTCCTGCTAGACTTATATATATATATATATTACTTAATTTATGTACCTACCCCTCATCGACCAATTTTCGCACGTCTTCGGTCATTTTTCGTTTTTTATGCATTTTAATTCTTCTTTCTATCATCATCAAAGATATTTTTGGTTCTGTGATATATATCTAATATTCGATTTTCTCTGCTATTTTGTCGTGCGTGTGCAGTGAATTTCTTTCTGTACAACTTGTGCTACGATTTATTCGCGTCTTCAGCAAAGTATGCATTAGGTAATGACAATTTTCTGGGGCATCCGTGCTTCAATAGTTTATGAACGGTAGGGCTCATTCTTACCCATGGATACATATGATAATGACGGCAATATATTTTCCAACAGAAAATTTCCAGATCATTCAATTTTAAATTCTTTTTACATTTAAATGCTGCTATAATAGTTGCAATATTCGATACTATCTGGCAATCAATTTCTAATATTTGCGCAAACTTTTTCGATTGTTCAAAACATCTTCTAGCCAGATTACCAGTGTTAGTTGTTTCATGACCTTGCAGTACTTGGTCGACTCTTACTCCAAAGTTTTCGTAAATCTTGTTTTGAATTGAATGTTCTATCTCTCCAAATTGATCTGTAAAATTGAAACGTGCAGCTTTATCTCTTATGAAGCAATTAATAAATAAAAATTGTTTTAGTATCAACCCTTACACTGAATATTTTAAATTTTCGCTTGAATCTTTAAGGGGAATCTCATTATCGTCTAATAACATTAAATGTTCGGTAACTTTTTGTTATAGTTAAATAAAATCACAAAGAAATTTTGAGCAATTTTCATAAAGAGTTGTTCACAAGTTATTAAATAAAATGTATATTTTAGTTCGTTAAATATCTTCCAAAAATATTAATCAATTTTCTTTTAGAAAAATATAATTTCTTATAATTACAACATTTTTACGTGAAAAATACAATTTTTGTATTAATTATTTGAAGAAAAAATTATTTTTATTTTTAAATAAGAGAGAAAAAAATAAAAATATATTGTACAATTTCTTTAACTATATTGGATTTAAGGCAGTACAACATTTTTCAACATACCCTCGCCGAAAGTGACACATTTCCTCCCGGCTCCGAAACTGAAGAGTGTCATTATCGGCCCGGGTATGTTGAAAAATAGTATACGCACTACGGGAGGAAAAATGACTACCCCATAATACGTGTTTACCATCCTAGCTTTCTGCTCGGGTAACAATTTACACGTGCTGTGGACTAGCCAATACTTTTCCTCCCTAGATGCGTAATATACAATTATTTAATTTTATGTGATACCTAAGACAAAAGTACATGCGCAAAGAGTAGTTTATGTCTGAATCAATAAATAACGGTTTTTCTGAATTAACTTAGATTATAAAATTTTTGACACTTTGCACGATAAGTGCTACTTTTACGCACGCTTGCTCACGCAATGAAGTGTCAAAAAATAATGTTCGATACACGTGACAAAATGATTCTCACACGAGTGTGTTTGTCACCCACGCTTCGCTCGGGCGTGCCCCCGGACGATCGCACCTGCGGGGGTTTTCTTACGCGCCCACAGTATTCGTGTGTATGCCTGTGTGTGATTGTGCTATTGTGAGTATTGTAAAAGTGTATCCCAGATGGCGCTACCGCCTTCGCAAACCTGACCTACTTACAAGGGGAGACCGAGCTCTGCGGAACACGGATCCTGTCTAGATTTTTTGGGGGTGCTTCTACCATAAAAAAATGAGCTCTGTACAGTATTACAATCCCATGGGGCTTCTAAGCCAAGTTGTGGAATATTAAAGTTTAGCAAAATAAGCTATTTTTAATAATTTCACTATTTTAGCATTGAATTCTTGATACACCGTTTAAGAACTATTTATGTACCTTAAGTACATCAGGTATCATAAGAGAAGGATATATACGTATATTCTTGCTCATAATATTAATAATTTAAGATTTTTTAAATGTTTAACATCGTACAAAAAAATTCAATTTTAAAAAAATCATTAAAAATACTGTAATATTCGTATGTCATATAATTATTATGCTACAATTATCAACTACATCTTTCAACAAATAATATTTTGACTAAAGATAAACATTCAGATGACAAATAAACAGTTTTGTATTAGGGACTATAAAAATATCAAAGAAATATAAACATTATGCGAATAAAAGCTTGATACATATAACCGCCAATTGATCCTATGTCGCTTTTATTATTTCATATAACTCTCAGCACTTGCACCACTCTAACAATGGTTTTTCAAACTGTAAAGTTATTATTCAACAATAAACAAACACTAATATTTTATATTTTATATTAGTGTTTGTTTATTGTTGAATAATAACTTTACAGTTTGAAAAAGCATTGTTAGAGTAGTGCAAGTGCTGAGAGTTATATGAAATAATAAAAGCGACATAGGCGACTAATTTCAAGTACCAAAATTATCATCGATACAAGGCTTTCTCTTTGAAAAGCAAAACACTTTCATAGGCCATAAAATTTAATTTTGAATTTCTTAGATTTTTAAAATAATAAATTACTAACGTAGAAATATTCTACCTCTGCATATTATGTTTGTAAAAATTAACGAGCACTTAAGAAAACAATAAATTTTATTATGCGCTAATATCCTTGCAAATAACTATATAAATATCTACAAAAAAGAAATAATGCAATACAACACCAGGTACTACGCGTAAGTAAATATATTTTTTAAATTAATTTATCTTTAAAGAATGAATTTAGTGTAACGCATAGTAACTAAAAAAATTTGTATAATAGTAACAAAATATTAGTATTAAAATATAATAATAGGTTTATTGAATTGAAGAATCGATAGGTGTGTACGTATGTAATCATAGCTAATAATTCTTAGTAGTTAATGATATAAATTACGCTATAAGAATGTTGTTAACTACAATTTTCCTTCTGTCATTTTGCTTTCTCAAAGAGAATCTTTATTTATCTTATGGTCGTTAGCGCGTGGGTTATAGGGGTGGAGGGTCGAAGTGCGTGCACGTATAACGCTGAATTTAATTTAATTCATGAATTGTACTATACCTAATTCTTTTTATAAATAAATTAAATAAATAAAAAATATATTTTTAAACAACGCTTTTATTTGGAATACACTAAAAAGTATAAAATAATTAAGATATGTTCAAATCGTTATTTCTCCTTTCTGTTGAATTTAAAACCAAATATAAAAGTGTGGGTCCCTATCCCATGTGAGCAAAATTTCCATGTATAGAATCTATTTTGGTCAAAGAAGATAAATCAACACAAATAAGCATGTGCATGAAGCTATATCGAGCTCAAAGAAATTTTCGATTATGGTCACACGCTTTTATATTTAATTTTCAATCCAACAAAATTTTTTATTAATTTTATTATTTTTATTACTTTTTAGTATTAATACATTGAAATATGTATGATTAAGATATATAATAATGGAGAAGTAGACATAGTTGTAGACGCACGCGCAATCACAGACACGTACACACATATATTGAACATACATGCATGTGCGTGTGCACGTGCGTGTGTGTGAGTATGCGTGTATGCGTGTGCGTGTGCGTATGTGTATTTTAGATGGAATCCGAACCGTGAGAACCGTGGTTACGAGACTTAAACAATTTTTCTTGCGTAAAAAAGTCAGAGGTTCCGAGCCGGGATTCGAACCCAGGTCCTTCCATTCAAAAGCCCGAACACTTACTTACGCTTTTAATACAGATTGATTTGATAAAGTATAAAAATCTTAAAATATAAACCTGACATATTGGTGCGCGCGCACAAACACTAATTCACACACACACACACACACACACACACACACACACGCACACACGCACACACACACACACACACACACACACACACACACACACACACATACACACACACACACACACACACACACACACACACACACACACAACTTTCGCCCCTTGTTGCATAATGTACTATTTTCGACGGTTATTCGACTCCTTTTAACGTGTAATAAAAATTAAGCTAAGTAAGATTTTTTGTTCATGTTTTATATATATTTTTTCAGAGATCTAATCAATTTTATAAAAATATTAATAAAAATTTTTCGCAATGCCGGGGTTTTCCATCTGCGCCGATGCGCTGAATAAAGCCGCCGTGTAATTATAAGGTTTCATCCTTCACTCACTCAGAAGACGCCGCTTTACAGATCGAGGCGCACTACTGCGCTCGATACCGCCGACGTTAGAAGTTTAATAAATTCAATATGTACGCTTGACCGTAAAAATAACTTTGAATCGCGCGTTACTATGGCGGTGTTACTATGTCAACAACTTAAACTCGTCTTAAATGTACCTTAAGATGACTTTAAGACACCTTCAAGTTACTGCCTGATTTAACTCTGCACGATTCAAAGTTATTTTTACTTTATAAGTGTACATGTTGAATTTATTAGATTTATTTGCTTAAGATGGCTATCTGGTGATATTTCCATAGCTTTTGTTTACAATTAATTAAGCAGTTGATTTAACCGTGTACATAATTGTACATAAATCGTAGATTCAATTACCGTTTGGACATTTTTTATTTGGCGTAGAGGGGTACTGACGAAATATTTGGCCCCAATTGTTATAAATAATTAATTAAACATTTTCTACAATTACCTATACAATTTTTTGTTCCTTGTACATTATTTGTAGAGTACCTTTACACTTTGTAATTTTTAATTTGGTGAAGGGTAGGAGGGCTGGCGAAATATTTGGCCCCAATTGTTATAAACAATTAATTGAACAATGGGTTTGACCGTGTACATAATAGTACATAAATCGTAGATTCGATTACCGAATTGACATTTTTGATTTGGCGTAGGGGGGGGGGTATGCGAAATATTTGGCCCTGATTGTTATAAACAATTAATTAATCAATATGTATAACCTTGTACATAATTGTACATAAATCGTAGATTCGATTACCGTTATGACGTTTTAGATTTGGTGTAGGCGGGGGGGGGGAGGGGCGGCTGGCGAAATATTTCACCAGCCCCCACATTTTGTTTATTTATATCTTTGTTTACGGGTTTGTACAAAAATCAATTTTGCTTGTACATAATTGTACATAAAGTGTACATAATTCCCCTATGGTTTATTTTCAATTTTGTGATAGGGGGGGATGGGGCGGGGTAAATGGACATGATTTATCCGGCTCATGCTAGCTTTATCCAAGGACCACTGGGTAAAGCTGGATATTACAATCAAAGCTATATAAAATAATAATTAAATCATTATAGAAACTAAGGTGGTTACAGTTGCGCTCGGCTCGGGTTAAGGTTACAAGAGCCTGGCTTGCTCTTAATTGGATGTTTTAAGTTTCCACAAAGTCTAATTTTCAGCTGACACTATTAGAATGTAAGCTACATAAGAATACTAAAAATCATTGTATGGTATAAATTCATTTATCGAAAATACAAAAAATTTCTAGCAAATTATTGACTATCCTTACTGCTGTCTTATAAACTGCAAAGGCCGGAGTTATATAAATTTGATCTTGATAATCAAAACTTAATTTACAATAAGATTTATTGATTGTTACTAATTAATTAATTATAGTTACAGAAGAGAAATGAATTATAAAGAAATAGAGAAATTTAAATGACAATAGATGAATTCTGTTATAGCTGCGAGCCTTAGAAAACGGTTAGTTTCCAGTGGCAACGCGAGTAAAAATGATTCATATATAATTATATATAATTATATATAAATTTTGTCTCTATATAAATATATATATTTATATATAATAATATGTATAATTATATATGTCTACTCGAATAATAAATTAATTCAAAAATAACATAATAAATAATTGTTTCTATTTAAAATTATTGATGTTTTATACATCGCAATACAATAAATTATTCGAAAAAAAAGAAATTTGCTCTAAAGTGGATTTGAATAAAACCTCTAGGTGGCAAGCCATTACCTTAACCGCTAACCCAACAAGTCTAATGGTTTTAATAAGTGCAGTATCTAAAATACAGCATAAGTTGTACCGGCAATTATAGTTATATATACATGGACTTAGAAATTTTACATAGAGATCAGGTATCAAATGTATTAATTTATACAAACTTGCGTGCACTAGAATTTGTTAATTAACACGGTATACCAGAGCGCCGCGGAACATGACTGTCGCGCGAAAGCGAGTAGTCCAGTCAAATTAGACATGGCGAGCGGAATAATTCAAACGCTGCAAAAAGAAATTTAACGGCATACGAGGGTAGTTCAATAAGTCTTTAGAATGACCAACAGATGGCGCGCGAATCGCTCCAAATCATCTGTTTTCAGTCAGCACCACTCCCGACTAGATATATGGTGCAGTCACAGTCCACATCTTCTGAGTTTACGTGTTTTTATAACCAATTGAAAAAAAAAATTGCTTGTTAAGAAAAATGGAAAAAAACGAGTTCAGAGCGGTAATTAAACATTTTCATTTAAAGGGTTTAACTCCATATGAGATAAAAAATGAATTGGACTCAGTTCATGGCACATCTGCCCCTGCCTTAGCAACGGTTTATAACTGGGTAAATGAATTTAAGCGTGGTCGTACATCAATAAGTGACGAACCACGTTCAGGAAGGCCCGTAGAAGCAACTACTCCCGAAATCATCAATAAAATCCACGATATGGTGTTGAAGGATAGAAGATTAAAAGTGCGTGAGTTAGCTGAGGCCACAAGGATATCTATAGGTGCAGTTGTTTCAATTCTACATGAAAAATTAGGCATGAAAAAGCTATCGGCAAGATGGGTGCCGCGTTTGCTCTCAGCTGAGAATAAACGCAATAGAGTGGTCGCCTCTGAGGCTCTTTTGGCGCGCATAAGTCGGAATCCTGAGGAATTTTTTCGTCGATTTGTGACTGTGGATGAAACATGGATACACCACTACACTCCTGAGACAAAGGAACAATCCAAACAGTGGATTTCCACAGGCGAACCAGCTCCAAAGAAGGCAAAGACCGTAAAGTCAGCTGGTAAGGTTATGGCTACAGTTTTTTGGGATGCACGTGGAATTATACTTATTGACTACTTGGAAAAGGGTAAAACAATTACTGGTGAGTATTATGCATCATTATTAGAGCAGCTGAAAGAAGAAATTAAAAAAAAACGACCACATTTGGCGAGAAAAAAAATTCTCTTTCATCACGACAACGCCCGAGTTCACACATGCTTCGTTTCAATGGCTAAAATTGAAGAACTAAAATTCGAATTGGTCGAACACCCACCGTATTCACCAGATTTAGCCCCCAGTGACTTTTTCTTATTTCCAAACTTGAAAAAATGGCTCGGTGGACAGAGATTTACGGACAACGAAGACGTCATTGCCTCTGTAAGTGCTTATTTTGAGGAACTTCCGAAAACGCACTTTTCTGAAGGATTAAAAAAACTTAAAAAGCGATTGACCAAGTGTATAGAGCTCCAAGGAGATTATGTTGAAAAATAAAAAAAAAATTTACCCAAAAAAAATTGTTTTTATACTTTATTCTAAAGACTTATTGAACTACCCTCGTAGATTAGGTGATTTTCAGTGATATAAAAGTAATTCCCAACTTCAAATCCTTATGCTTTTTACAAAAGAAAATCGAAAAATTCACATATCAAGTTTTTGGCGTATATTTTGGAAGATACTTGTCGAAGAGAAAAAAGTTTTATATGGTTTTTATAGATATTGAGATTAGAGAAATGTTGCATTAAGATTAGATAATTACTTTTTGGGCAAATTGCAAAAAGAAGAATGCATAAAATCATCAATTTTTGTGATTTGAGTACATTTTTTGAAATTTATGTAAAAGCAACCAAACTTACCGAAAATGGGAGACTGTGTACTGTAAATAAGTATGCCAAATTTTAGTTTAAAATCTTTATTACACTTTTTAAAAAATCACTATTTTCGAAGAAAGGTGTCTCATTCATGTTCCAAATTATAGCGTTCTAATAATAGGACAGAAATGTCCAAGCGGATTTAGACTTTTAATAAGAGTTGTATTTTGATTTACATTTAATAAAATTACTTTTTTTAATTTTAAGATGCTTAAAAACTGGCTCAAAAATACCCTACGTTTTTTAAGTATATTTTCCTTACTTCAAGGTAGGACTCTGGTGTTTTTTCTCCAAAATATAAAAATTTTTTTTATTGAATTTTCTTAATCTCTGTAATTGTAAGAATAACTTGAAGCCTATCGGATGTCAAAACTTGATATTTTAACAAAGTTATACCCATGTAAGTAAAACAATTTGCATCAGATAACATGCAAAATTGAAACTTTAAACGTGTTTTTGTCGCAACTTATTTTCCTAATTTTAAAAAGTGGCTTGCGCAGGAGGTTTTCTTGAATCTTTTTTAAACTTTCAGAAAATACACCTTAGTATATGTAGAATATAAACTGTGAATTACATTTAAATTTTTTTCTTCTTATCTTATTTTATCCATCAGTTATTATTAAAAGAACTTGATTTTTAAGCAATTATATAAAAATTAGAAAAAATCCAGTTCAAAAAATTTAAGAAAATTTTCAACTACAATTAAAATAAAAGTTAATATTCTTGACTCTGTTAAACTCATGCTATTCCATATCAACGGTCTTAGTATTAGTCTTAGATGCGGAGGTGACCTTGGCGGCCACTGCTCGGGGACGTGCCTGTCGGGCACTCAGGCGTTGCCTATTGTGCCAATTTTGCTAGCCCATTATTCACGACCCAAAAAACCTAAAGCCTCCCATCAATTGTGTGTGTAACCTGACCGATAGACTCTAATTTTTGCGTCGGCTCCATAAAAGGTACATCCCACGCCCTTTGTCTCGTCCCTATGAAAGCGGGGCACCTACACATCAGGTGAAGGGTTGTTTCTTCTCTGTAGCCGCACCATCTACACTTATCTTCCTCTAGGATCCTAATCTTCTGGAGATGATGACCGACCTTCCAATGACTTATCAGCCAGACAATAGTGGACCTGAGCTTTCTTCTGCCCAGGTCTCCGCTCCATTCTATCCTGTTCGGAATTATGACCCTGTAAGGGTTTGAGAACAGGATCCTGTCTGTAATCCTCAGCTCAGTCGATGTCCAGCAGAGCTCCTGTAACAACTTCACTGTCCCTGAATTGGTTATAGTTTGGTGCTTCCTTTATTTAGCCTGCAGTAGGTCTTGCAAGCGTTTACCTTAATCACCGTGTTCAGTGGTGGAGTATCCAACAGGATCTCTAGTGCGACTGTGGATGTTGTCCGCATGCATCCTGTCATTCCTCCCAGCACTAACATTTGTACTCTATTGAGTGCCTTCTCATGTACCATGAGTTCCCCTCTTTAGCCCCAGACGATAGCTCCATGAGTCAGTCTCGGTCTGATGATAGACTCATAGAGTCATCTTACCTTCTCCGGTTCCAGTCCCCAGGTTTTGCCAAAAGCTCTTCTGTAGACCCAAAACGTTCTAATTATCTTCTCGCATTTTCCTTTAAAGTGTTTACCCCAATTAAGCATACTGTTGAGTGTGACCTCCAAGATCTTGGACTCTTTAACCAGGCTAAGGCGATCGCCCCCGAGGTGGAGTTCCTTGATCGGCTTAACCTTATAACTGGTGGTGCACAACATAACGCTGACCTTCTCGGGATTAACGCTAAGCTTTGCGGACTTGCACCAGGTCTCCACTATTCCCAGCGCGTGTCGCATAAGACCTGTTAGCATCTGCTCGTCGTCGCCTCTTACCATTATGACGATGTCATATGCGTACGTCTGAGCATAAAATCCTGCTTCGTTTAGCAGGCGTATCAGTTCATCGACCACCAGGTACCACATTGTGAAGGAAACTCCCCCTTGGTCACCTTACCTTTCCTTGTGTATGTTCCCCATTGAGCCTCTATCATCCTGCAGCTTAGCATGCGCCAAATCCATCTGTATAGGGTTTTCGGTACAGCATGCGCCCTCATGCCTTTTATTATCGCCTCTCTGGTCGTGTGGTTGAAAGCACCATCCACGTCTAGAAAGGTTACCATCACCATGCCTTCATTATTCATGCCTTTCTGTATAAAGCTTACTAACTCCACCAGGGTCATGTCCACCGGCTTGCCCGTCTCGTAGGCATGCTGCCTACTATGTAGAGGTACCTCTACCAGCGATGTTTCCTTGATGTATCTATCGATCAGTCTTTCCATCGTCTTTAGCGGAAACGATGTCAAGCTGATCGGTCTGTAGTTCTTCGTTTCTGAGTGTTGTGCCTTCCCTGTTTTTGGGAGGAACACAACTCTCGCCTGTCTCCAGCTACCGGGTACGTATCCCATAGCCAGGCATGCCCGAATTAGCTTTGCCATTGCGGGCGCGAGCACGTTGTGGTCCTTCTGTAGCCGCGCCGGAAAAACCCCATTCTGCCCCACTACCTTCTAGGGCTCGAACGTGTTTACTGCTCACTCTATTCTTCTTTTGTCCGTCATGTGTCTTGCCAGCTTCTAGTCCTCACTCCGCCCATGCGCCCGTACTCCGCCGAATAGTATCCGTCGCACGACCCTTTGGGTTCTGTAGAATCCTGCACAATCTGGCCGTGTCGGTCAGATTCCTCAGGTTCTCGCCGTGTCATCTCCATCCCTGCTCTCTGGCCAATTCGATCTCCTTCTTGTATTCCCTTTGTGCCGTTCTGAAATGCAGCATATCTTGCTCTCTTTTTGATCGTTTTGACGTATTGAAAAGTCGTCTTACCTTTCTGCGCTGCTTTTCTAAGTAGTGATTCCACCATGGGGTTCCTTTAGGTACCGCGCATTTCCTAAGCTTGCAGTTGTATTCAAACGAGCTAATGATTATTTCTCGTAGGATCTCGCAGCAGTGATCTATATCCTCCGCCGTCCTATATGTGGTGTGGAAGTTAACGATCTTAGCCTTGAGTTCCTTCCTATATCCAGCCCAGTTCCTTTTCCTCGGGTCACTTTTCAACCTATTCTCCGTCCCTGTCCCTCCGATCTGGAACACAATGTGATTGTGATCCGACATCGAGACTTCGTCTGGGACCTGCCAGCCTCTTATTTCCGTCCAAAGTGACCTCGATGCCAGGGCGATATCGATGACCTCCTTCCTTATCGAGTTCTGGAAGGTCGGCTTGCTTCCCTTATTTAATATATCCATATTTGTCGAGACTAGGTATTCAAGTAGCTTTTCTTCTCTGCCGTTGGTGTTTGAGCTGCCTCATATAACATAGTGTGCGTTTGCATCGCACCTCAGAATTAAACCTAGCCCCTCAGTGATTCCTCTTGAAATGTCAGAGGAGCTCCAGACACGACTACAATGTCTACAGAATTCATGTCTGAGATACATATGTGGTGTTAGGCGTGATGAGCATATCACCGCCTACAGGGAAAAACTGGACTGGTTAGATCTGAAGGTGAGGAGGGAGTATTTTATGGAGCTGCTGCTTTACAAAGCGGTTATCATGCGGCAGCCACCATATCTTACTACCCTCTTTGAAAAAAACCAGGCCAGGACTTCAAGTAGGGGTGGTACGAAAGAGCTCTCGGTTCCGGGGTCGCGCACCGATAAGGGCCTATTCTCATTTAGAGTTCAAGGTACGCACCTCTGGAATTCGCTCCCAAGGAGTGTGAGGTGCCTGCCATCTTTTTGTAAATTTAAAACGGCGTTTAGCAGGCACCTTAAACAATTACATGGTGACGGGAATACATAGAGGTGAACTTTTCGAGAATCGGTTTATACATTATTTTGTTCATCTCCGTGTATTCCCAATCTGACTCGGATATTTATTTGGGTTATTTATTTATTTAAATTATTTATTTATTTAATTTATTTATTTATTTAAATTTATTTATTTATTTATTTAATTTAATTATTTATCTAACTTATTTATTTATTTGACTTAGTTATTTATTAATTTATTTATTTATTAAATATGTTAAGTGTTATGTGTGAATGTATTTATTAGCGTGAATTGTAAAAGTGTCATATGAATGAGTGTGTTTTTAAATTTTTGACGTGATAGTTATACGTATAAATTTAGTAAAGCATGTGTATGTATTCTTTTTATTTTTATCGTAATATGTTATCTCTATTGTATTTATTTTATTCTATGTATTTTGACGAAGCGTGTTCTGTGATATCTGACTATGACTAGTTCATTATATTTAGATTTTATAAACTGACGAACTGTTACAGCGAATAATATTATTTAATACATAAGAAATGCAATAAGTGAACGTTAATGTAAGATAACAAATATATAATATTGACTGATATTTTAATTATTATAACTACATGTACATGCAATTGTAAGAATTTCGTCTTTTGATGAATAAACAGTATATCTATCTATCTATCTATCTAATAGGAGGACAAGCACTGAGTGATTATCACTCCCTACAAAGGTTTGTTTCCCTCCCCAGTCACCCTCTATGCTCCAATTTCTTATAGTCATTCCTAGTTTTTCACAGCACTTTAATAATTTTCTACCTTCCGCATTTACGATCTCGTCGCTCGAGTTTCTGGATCTTTCTCTTTCCCCTTCTTTATTTACTGCCAATTTCATATCCTTGCATTAAAGTCGCCTACCATTATAATCTGCTCTCCTTCTTTTATTAATTCTTCCGCTATGTTTTTAATTTCTTTTATCGCTGTATCTATATTTCCATTTATATATGCAATTATCACGCTTAAACACTCCTCTCTTCCTTTATTTTTATACCTTTTACAATTAACCCGCAACTCCACTCCTCTACATTATCTATTTTTATATTTTTCTTTATACCTACAATTATCTCCCTAGATTGATAGATTCTAGATAATTTTGTATTTCTTTTTCTCTCTCCGTGTAGTCGTCATCTATCCAGAGATTTATCCCTCTCCATCCTTTTTTCTTCCTCATGATTTCAATTTTATTTCCCATTGACTCTAATTTCACCACCAACCCCCCTCCTATTGCCCTTATTTTCTTAATGTATATTTCTATATCCAGCTTATTTTTTATTACCTTCTTTATCTCCTCCTTTATCTTCCCTCCTACTGTTCTTATCCCCCGCATAGGGCCTGCGGCGGCTCAGTCGGTAGAGTGTCGGATTCTCACGCCGGTGACCCGGGTTCGAATCCTAGTCTCTGCCGATTGATACAAGCACCACTGTAAAAATTACATGTGCTTTGTTTACAAACACACCGCAGACCCCCGTCGTCGATTAGCACCACATGGAAGCACAAACATGGCGACGTTAAAAAAAAAAAAAAAAAAAATATATACCCCGCATAAAGATGTTTCTCTTTCTGCTCTTCCGTTCTGCTATTTCCCATTCATATTCGTCCTCTCCTAATTTACCGGGCAATTTTTTCAAATATTCCCTCTATACCACTATCTCCCCACCCCCTTCTTCCTCCGCCTCGTTCTCGCCGTTCTCTCCCTCAAATGCGCAAATCCCTCGCTCTGCCTTTCCTGCGTTCGCTGTGCTCGTTTCCCTGTCGCTCATTCTCTCCCGCTCGCTATTTACATTGTTATTGTTCACCTCATTCATACCATCGCTCGATTCACTATAATCTAACCTATCTGCATACGCATTCCTCTCTTCTCTGTCCCTTTTTATGTTTTCCCACATTTCCCGCATGTTCCCTTCTAACTGACTAATTTTCTCCCTGTCTTTTTCCGTTTCTACGCTAAGATCTGCTATCTTTTTGTGAGTGCAACTTTTTCCAATCTACCCTTATCATATTGTTCTTTTAGGACCTCTACTTCTCTTTCCAGCTTCTTTTTCTCTATCCTAACATGTTCCAGCCTACTCTCTAAATCATTCATCCTTCCACTCCAACTCACTCCTTCTTCTCTCCCATATTGTCTCTACCCGTTAGCCGCGTTCTCTGCTTTATCGGCGAGTGATCCAGTTTTCTACATTTGCCAAACTGTACCTCGAACCCTGCAATCTTTCCTTTTTGCAGAAAATTTTTCATCCCGGCTGCCTCTTGTTTTCCCACCTTTCCCTCTGCGTCTTTTCTCTGTTTCTTCCTTTGTCATCGCTTTTTCTTCGTTCACCTCCCAGCCGCTGTCTCCCGCCACATCAGCCATGCTTCCCACTTACTGGACCAAACCTAGCTTTCTTCCCGATGTTTCTTTTCCTGTCTTCCTCGTGTTTCCCTCTTTCTTTTCCGGAGATAACACTTTCTCTGATGCTTTCCTATGCACTCTTTCCGTTCCATTCACATTTTCTTCTCAATTCTCTCTTTTGACTCACCCTTGCCTACTTTTCCAACGGACTGCTCACGCGCACGTGCTCACTCTCTTTATTCATACCAAGTTCTTGTAAATCTCCTATTATTTCTATTTTAGTGCCTTGCTCAATATTAGCAATATCACTATCCTTTTTTAATAATAATATGTCTTATTTAAATCGACCATCAGTGATTGCTGTTAAATGTTATATTTTTCATTAATATAATATAAATTATTCTTATAAATCTAAATAATATGCAAAAAGTATGCACATTATTACAAATAAAATACATGCTACCATATTTAGATTTATAAGACATAAATTTTATAAAATACATTTTTGGATTCATCTTCATTATTACTATTATAAATCTAAAAAATATGTAATAAGTATAACACATAAATAAAATACATGCAAATTAATTTAGATTTATATGAGTGAAATTTTTAAGTTTTTCATAACATAATATAACAAGATATATTGTTAATTTAAAATAAAAATTAAAGTAATGTAAATTCTTATTACATTCAAAAGAATTATTTTTTTTAATTATATTCATTAATATTAAATTTACATATATAGATTATTACATACGAATTAAAAAGAGATTTACAATATTACATTCAAATAAAAAACAAAATTAAAATAAATATATATGTTAAAAAATACAATACTTAAAAGTAAATATAAATAAATGTAAGTATGAGTTACATATATTTATTTATAAATGAATTAAATAAAACATAAATTTGAATGTATAAAAGCTTAAATAACAAAACAAAAGAACGCGCCAATCTATTTACCTCCCGGGTGGTTTGGAAAAATAGAAAACCTTCATAAAAACAAAAAATTTCATGATGCTTTGGGGGTTGGCGAGCGGAGCAAGCAGGGGGGTACCCCCCTAGTATATATATGACGTTCCACGTCAACCGAAACACCGCCCTGCCCAAAGTTCCTTTCAACCTAAAAATTTTTAAAAATATGAAAAATTTACAATTTTTGATGTACTTTCGATTAGCGCGTGGCTATTTTTAAAATTTCGTTTTCAGACGGAGCTGCACGTTCCCTAGTCTTAAAGAAATACTGCTTTACGCAATTATCAAGCTGTTAGAAATAACAGGAGTTCCGAAAAATTCCAAGCAATGACTATTTTTATGTATTTTGAGCTGCTGAATATGAATCCGACCCTCTTTTTTACCGATACTTCAAGCGTTCGTCCCTAACCTCAAAAAACACCCCAAAATTGCTGTTTCACACGGTTGAGAGGTAGGTCCTGTGATCTACGTGAGGAAAATTATTGACAGAGCGTATTTTTATATATTTTGAGCTGCTGAACACGAATCCGACCCTCTTTTTTACCGATACCTCAAGCGTTCGACCCTAACCTCAAAAAATACTCTAAGATTGCTGTTTCACGCGGTTGAGAGGTAGGTCTTGTGATCTACGGGAGGAAAATTATTAACAGAGAGTATTTTTATGAATTTTGAGCCGCTAAACATGAACACGAATCTAATTTTATTTGGTTTCTATTAGTTGAGGATATATAATTAAGGGATCCAAGCTCTTTTAAAACCAAAAAACAATAATATATTATTACCTTTAATTTATGCTTGCTAAAAACTTTTTTGGTCCTTCTCTACCATATCAGTTAAGCATATACTGATTCATGGATTTGTGCACTGACCGTAGGATTCCAAAGAAATAAATGGATTAAACGGACTGATTCCTTTTGGAAAATGATTTAAATACCTGCGAGACAAAAGTTCCAAACAATAACATTTTTTCACTATTCCCAAAAAGATTACTAAAAGACATCAAGATCACTAAAGAAAAGATTCTCAACTGCACCATTTATTACAAAAAATTCAGAAGGACACGCGTTTTTAGTTTCTTCCGACAAACAATTACTGTGTTTAGATACTTTAATGCACCAAATCCATTATCAATAATACAATATTAATAATTGTATTTTAAAAATGTTTAACAAAATAATACAAATATACAAAAAATGACAATAATTAAAAAATTATAAACTTAAAAAAAATTAAAAATTACAAAATAAAAAACGAAAGTAATGCGGGCTTCGCGAAAGTATCGGTAAAAAAAGAGGGTCGGATTCGTGTTCAGCAGCTCAAGATACATAATAATACTCTCTGTTAATAATTTTCCTCCCGTAGATCACAAGACCTACCTCTCAACCGCGTGAAACAGCAATTTTGGGGTCTTTTATGAGGTTAGGGACGAACGGTTGAGGTATCGCTAAAAAAGAGGGTCGAATTCGTGTTCAGCAGCTCAAGATACATAAAAATACTCTCTGTTAATAATTTTCCTCCCGTAGATCACAAGACCTACCTCTCAACCGCGTGAAACAGCTATTTTGGGGTCTTTTTTGAGGTTAGGGACGAACGGTTGAGGTATCGGTAAAAAAGAGGGTCGATTTCGTGTTCAGCAGCTCAAGATACATAAAAATACTCTCTGTTAATAATTTTCCTCCCGTAGATCACAAGACCTACCTCTCAACCGCGTGAAACAGCAGTTTTGGGGTCTTTTTTGAGGTTAGGAACGAACGGTTGAGGTATCGGTAAAATAGAGGGTCGAATTCGTGTTCAGCAGCGCAAAATTCATAAAAATACGTTGTCAATAATTTTCCTCACGTAGATCACAGGACCTACCTCTCAACAGCGTGAAACAGCAATTTTGGGGTGTTTTTTGAGGTTAGGGACGAACGCTTGAATATATATATATATATATATATATATATATATATATATATATATATAGAGAACAAAAAAAAGGAAATTTATTTCGGCAGAAATGTTCCCCTTAGTATGTAAAATTGCCAAAATGTGCATTTTAATAACTTTTTTAATAATATTTCATGTTATTTGATATTTTTTATATAAATATTGCACTTCAGCCATTTTACGATCTGTGGCAGTCACTCTTGTACTGAAAAAAGCTATCTTCATGATTTTTGGTGTAATGGTTCGAGTAATCAAACCCACTTTTTTCAGGATTCTAAGTTTTAAACTGAATGTAGTTAATTGAAAGGGGGATTAACAGGTTTTGGAACCTTTTTTTATGAAAAATTCAGGTAATTTTCTAAAAATTTCTATGTTGCTATTTTTCTAACAGATTTAATTTTGTTCAGTAAATGGAGGTTGAAATTTACTAAAAAATGACTACATGCTCATATTTAGCCTTGATTAACATTGAATTTAAGGGTTTCAAAAAATCTGAAAATTTCACATACTTTCTATATTCTAAGAGGAACATTTTTACCGAAGAAATAATAAGAAACTTTTCTGATCTTCATTTCTCAGAGAATCATGCATATACATATATAATCCGGATGTAACGTCTGGGAAAAGATGAAATAATACATACATACAAACACACATATATATATATATATATATATATATATATATATATATATATATATATATATATATATATATATATATTATAGTTACTTATATATATTTATGAAAAATCAAAACCAGATGTGACGAAAGAGAAAAGTTGAAAAAACAGTACATTTGTAACGAAATAGTAATTTTCGACACTGGTGGGTACGTTGGCTTTTTAGTGCATAGGACGTTTTTGGTCCAAGCAAAGCGAGGGAAAAAAATCACATGCGCAAAAAATCAACTTACTCGGCGGTTTTAGGCAAAAAACCAATCGACTATAAAATGGCCGCTTGGGAAGAAATGGGTTAATATCCCTTTAAAATGTGTCAATGTGTTGCAGAATATACGAAATAGACTTACTATATTAATATTCGAATTTTTTTATAAGGTTATGGAACCACAAATCAAAGTATAAAGTCCGCAATTCGGCCCTGAGGCTTCGTATCGTATTTATTACTCATATTTGCCATCGTGGCGCTGTCGCACCCCTTGACGATATTCAAGTACACATCCTCTTTGCCGATCATGAGCGAATACGATCGCAAACATACATACAGATAGTTCTCTAGCTGCGCTTCTTTCATTGATTTACCATAGCAACTAGCATGGCGACGATCTCAACAACTTTGGATAAAACTATTGATTTTGCTTTAGAGATAAAATATCTTTTTGTCAGTATTTCACAAATATGCAGTCGTCCACCCTTCATTAGAGAATAATAATACGATTTCCAAAGGAAAAATGTATTTCGATATTAGTTTTGGGCGTAAAGTTGTTTCGAAAATTAGGTAGGTAAAACAGGACGGATAGATCCCTTTAAGTAAATATCAATCAATGATGATCTTTATTAAACAAATAATAATTTATTATGCCTATTAAAAGAAAACATTAGGTACATATCCAGTACCATAATAATTACTAAATAATTGGATTAAGTGTACCGTCACGTGAGAGTAAAAATATTAAGTTCTGGTAAAACTAGGATATGATCAAGTATGAATATAGGAGTCGGATAAGGTCCTGATCAGGTGCCTAAATAGCACTCGATGTAATATGCAATGGCGGGCAGATCAGGGCCACGCCATGTTTTCACTTTATATTGGGAGTTTAAATTTAGCATGCGCCATCTGGTGCTGTATATTCCTATCGGACATTTTATAAATACATAGACAATTTATATATAGATATAGATATTAATAAACATGGCGGGTCGGGATATACATTTTCACTAGCGCCATCAGTCCCGCAGTGGTAGTTTTCTTTGCAATTCTTTATAATTCTGTATAGTTATATGTAGTTATATATAAAAGGGACTTAAAGAATTTTAGAAAAATTTTGCAGGTGGATACATACATCATTATATATAATTTTATATAATCATACATAGCTGTATATAATTATATATGAGAGGTTAGATATAACTATGTATGTATATACACTCTCAAGTTATCTTAATAACAGATATCAAGCAGTTAAAATAGATGGTCATGAAAGTGATAACTTATTAATAAATACGGTAGTTCCTCAAGGTACGATTTTAGAACCTCAGGTTTTTATACTGTATATTAATGATATCTTGAAGGAAATCTCCCTGGAATCGATAATATCATATGCAGATGACACTGCAATAATAGCCACTGGAAATAATTGGAATGAAGCGCAAGAAAATATGAATACGTTTTTACGAGTAAGATATAAGTGGTTAGCGGTAAATAAATTATCGTTAAGGTGATGCTAAATCCACTCTCCACCGACAATTACGAGGACTCACCATTTTCATTTCAATTTCAATTTTTAGTAAATATCTCTCTGAAATGTTGTTGTCCCAATCAAAAACAACTACTCTTCAGAGAGATATTTCGTCAAAATTGAAAATTAAACAAGAAAAGTGGTTCCCCGTTTTCGCTGGTAACAGAAGGGTTTAGCATCACCTTAAATGCTGATAAGACTGTATGCATGACGTATGGTAGCTATATCGATAGTGTACCTACACAAATAAATGTAAAGATACAGGATAGAAATATAAACAGAGTGGAAAACTACAAATATTTGGGTGTAGTTTTTGACTGCAATTTAAAGTGGGACAAACACATTCAATACATAATAAAGAAAACAAAATATCTAATATATATTTTTTATTTAATTGGTAAATCAATGTCTACAGAAACGCTTAGATTGATTTATTACGCATTCTTTCATAGTTTAATAAACTATGGCATCATAGCCTGGGGTGGAGCATATAAAAATGCTCGTGATTTAGTGCAAAATTTACAAAAAAAAATTCTAAAAATCATCAATAAAAATAACTTTGTCATACAAGACATTCCTTTTAACTTAGAACAATTGTTTACATTCGAAGCATTTAGATTTCACTACTATGACCTTAAAATGAAATACCTCACTTCGTCTAGTATTACGAGAAACAAAAACCTAAATATACCTGCAAATAAGAAAAGAATTAGTGATAAGAATTGTTATAATAAAGCAATTAGAAACAATATATTGAATATATTGAAACAAACCAAATTATAGTGGTTAAGAAACCTGATATAGTTTTTTAAGATGAAAATTTTTATATGTATATATGCTGTTAAAGGTAGATAATGAAATGTATGTAATTAGTTTTAGTTTATAGTATTTTAGTTTTAAGTTTTAGTATTAAGCTTTTTTTATCTAGTTATATCTAGTATACATAAAACATCAGCTCTTCAGTTGTGCTAGGTTTCGAACAAGAACAAAAATTGGAAAACTGCATTCGAAACCTTTTATAACTTTTAAAAATAAAAATTCTTAGTTATGCATTAAGCGAAAGGCCAAATTGTTATAATTTTCTTCAAATATAAATATATTATAATCCAGATATATAATTGACTATAATTACTTATCTTATATTCTATAGCAACTTTTATAGAAATTTGACTGCGCCAATGTAAAAATTAACATAAATTTTGATAAAAAGATTCTAATAGAGACAGTGAAGTAACAACTATATTCGTAGCATATTGTTGACTGATGTAACAAGTAGCTGTCCAAAATATCAGATGTGTGACTTCACTACAGTAGAAATGGCATTATAATGGCAGTTCTATAAAACATCATCCAAGATTGGCTCTCACACTGACTTTAGACTACTAACTGTAACGAACACAAAGATATTATTTCTCTTTAAATTGTGCTTTTTAATGATTACTGAAAGTTATACACAATAAAATTAATAATAAGATGATTATAAATCAAATCAAAGGTTATGTTCGTTTATTATAAAATTAACGTATAATAAGCTAATTCTTCAGTTTATTTGTCTACTAGAGAGAATCCTAACTTTAAACCACTTATAATTAGGAGTAACTGGTCATTTTTTTATGGAATATAACACGAGTATTTTTCCTATTTAAAATGTACACAATATGGTCACTTTGTGTACATGAAACATGTCAACATTTAAAATGCCCATTTTCTGACTTAGTGCCTATTTTAAATAGGATTTTTTCTACCAGGGTAGGAGTCGAAATGGAAAGTATTTTAGTTAAAGTCACTCAAAATATTGTATATTGTTTTACAATCACAAAAAAAATATACGTGCAAAAAATCAAATCTCTAGCACTATTAGTATTTGAAGGAGAGCAAAATCAAGAATTGGAAGACAGGCATCGTTCGCAAAATCTCTTATAACTCTTAAAAATAAATATTCTCACTAATATATTCAGATAAAAATACACTGAAATCCTGAAATATAATGGGCTACAGTTAGTTGTTCTTCAATAACAATTCTTATAATAAATTACACACGCCAAATATAAAATTGACATATGTCTTAATAGAAAAATACAAATATAAACAGTTAAGTCAAAACTGTCGAGATTACATATTTCTTGATCTTGATAATATAGTAAGATTTTTCACAAAATTTTAGATGTCTATCGTAACAATGCCACTCACACCAGTCTATAGTTACACAAAGATTTAACCTTAAAATTCTTTTTACTCAGGATATGTATAAAAATTTCAATGACCATAAAAATATTATTTTTAATTCACAGTAGATTATTTATGTCGAATGAGATTCTGCTGATCTACTTGATCATTAAATAATACATAATTAACTTCGTTTTATCAATTTTTGCTAACCAAATGCTATCAGTTTGCTTACGTTTCTACCATGGTTCTTAAAATTAATAAATGTTTCTTAAAATTAGCAAATTAATACATTTTTTGTATTAAAAAAATTATTTCCTAGTTTAAGAGCTTTTACGGTTTAGAAAGAATTTTCTTTAAATTTACACCATGGTAGAAATTGGTACAGTAAAATTGGTATAGAGGATCTAATAGTTACAATTGATATTAGCAATATAATTTGACGAACGCACAAATTCCCCTAGGCCTTGACTGGTCAATGTTAATAGAGACAGTTAAGTTAAATCTGACCTATCAGCATATTTTTAAATAATTTTTCAATATCTGGAAAACATTTCAATTGTCGAGATCTCTCTAGTACCAAGCATCAAATATAAACTTTTTTAAGCGAGAATGAAATTTTTATAAAAAGTACAAGACTTTCTGCGTATTATGCAATTAACTATGACCTATGAGTAGAATGTTATTCAAGTTATTATTTTACCTATATTTGTGAAGTCTTTAAACTAAGAATTTCTGACGTACATTTAATCTATTTTAAGAGTGATGCAATGTTTTTGCAATTTAAATAAATTTATTTTTTTCAATAATAATTTTAAATGTAAACAAATTACTTCAATTACTCGCTATTATTGTTATTTATAGTTTATTAATATAGGTTAATCTAACCTAAACATCGTATCCCAAGGATTTAAACAAAATTTTTTTTTCTAAATAACTTATTTTTTACACATATATTGTTTTACTTACTTCAATAATATAGTGCTTCAAAATTCTTAGTAATAATATTTTTCACTGAATGTTTTTCCCAGACTTATTACAGTCACAGCAGAAATACACATGTATTATACATGTATTCCATCTATAAACTACAATTACTAATTATCTATTAGTCTAGAATCAAAGCTTTGACGCTAACCTCAAAGCATTAAATGCAAGAAATCTTATTAATTGTCTATTAGTTTCCAATCGATGCTTTGAAACCAAAGCATTAGGCCTGTTACACGCAAAAAGGAACAGCGAATAGGAACAGATACAAGAAGGTAACATTGGTTAGTATATCTATATATGTGAGGAACAGCTACAAATACAAGGAACAGCACGCTGTTCCTCGTAGATGCAAGGAACAACACGCTGTTCCTCACATATATATATATATATATATATATATATATATATATATATATATATATATATATATATATATACTAATCAATGTTATCTTCTTGTATCTGTTCCTGTAACTGTCCCTTTTAGCTGTTTTTTTGCGTGTAACGGGCCTTACAGTAAGAAATTTTATTAATCAAGGAAACAAAATAGCTGCGTTGGACATCAAGGATTTTATCGTGGGTGTTTATCGGCAACTTCAGAGGCCTGAAGCGATTTTCGTGGCGAGCAGCTAACTTCACGCTATAAAAATTCTTTAATTTTTTCATTTTCTTACCAACTTTGAATGATCATATCTCGGTAACTGAAACCACTTTGAAAATTTTATAAATAAAGAAATTAAAGGTTTATAATTCTACTATTTTATAGTAAAACTTATTTCAACCTCTAATGATAAGAACCCGTCTGTAAACTAAAAAATCGCGGAAAAAAGTAGGTTTTTGTGAGTTTTTTAATGAAATAAAGTACTAAGTCGTGGTTAAAAAGATTTTATTTGCTTCAATATCATTGTTAAAGACAATGTTTTTACACACATAAATCATCTAAGTATATTAGACGTCCCTAAAAAATTAATTGAAAAAGTAGAGCGGAAAGGTATGAAAAATTTGAAAAAAAGTGAAAAAAGTGTTTTTTGGAAAGTGAAACGGGTTTTAAACATTTTGTTCGGGTTTCTTGGTTGCATTCATAGTTTTTGGGTAGAAACAATAGATTTTCGGGGCGGGAGCCGGTATTCAAGCAATTTGAGAAATAAGCGCCAGCCTAATATATACGAGTATATACAAGGTCAAAATCTATGTATAATCATATACAAACATCATTTTTCCCGGGTAAGGCCGCCCCTATCTTCATACCATTTATGTCAAGTTTATGAGAAAATCAGACATTGATGTATTTAAATGTTGATATTTATATATAAATTAGTTTCAATCATCTGTATTTTTAACCAATAATCTGTTGTTTCAGAAGTATTACACCATAGCAACGAACGGAAACTTTCTTTATCAGTTCATCATGTCTCGATTTATATCTTTTATGTTTGCTTTGCTGTTGATTTTTGGACACCAACAGATTTGCAAATCCGAAGATAACAAGTTCGATATTACTAAGTACACGGGTTACACAGATAATGCTATTAAATTTGGAATAGGAATATACACAGAGATAGAACAAAGCTACAATAAATTGCAATACAAGACAACAATAGACAGCAAAAGTGATAGTAAACTTGATCCAGGAATGGAGCAGTGCATAACTGACAAAATGAAACATGTTTCTAAGAAGTTAGATTTTCTCAAAGTAAATATGCAAAATATGAAGGAAGAAATAATCGATAAAATTGCAAATATAATACCTGAACAAGTGAGTCTAAGGGGAAATTTGTTTGAGATTTACCAGCATATTAATCAAATAGAAAATTTGTATGATATCTTTAGTTCATACATAAAAAAACCTAGACAAATTAGTAACAAGACTTTAAAACGTTTCGCAAAGGCTGTCACCTCTCATAAACTTACTGATTTACCAAATGTTTTAAAAATGATTCATTGGTTGTTGATTCAAACAGATGTAAATGTAGGTCATAGTGTTCTAACTATTTTATCCAGAAGTACACAGGTAAGAATATTCGCTTTTAAAACTTTTTTTATGACACTGTATAGAACTCTGAAATTACAATATTTTCTAATGATTCGTCTTTTGACGTTACTGTATTATGGTTATATTTTTTAAATGCACTATTTTTTATGTGAAAAGTGTAATATAAGATTATAAAAATTAATTTAATAACCGAATAATGAAAAAAATTCGAATAAAAGACTTTAATTCTCTATTGTTAACGACAAAAATTATTTGTGTAGGCACCTACGAAGATATGCCAAACAAAGCAATCTCATCAACAAATGCTTTATCATCTTTATAATGCGATCACTCTCGTTGATGTTAAAGGATATGTAATGATCCAGTTTGGGTATAATGTTCTTCAATTTATAGAAGGAGGTAAATTTGGGAATTAAATTTCTATTTTTAAACATTAGTATAATTATCTAATTTATGAAAGCTATCAATTATACTCATAAAATGTAATAATAATATATTATAGTATTATTCAGCTGTATAGGAAACTATATTTGTCGACTTGTGCCAATTTATTATTTTTTCATTTTCATTTTTATTAACCCCGTATTCACGTTTTCAATGAGTTACGTAATTGGTAAAGAGTAATTCTAAACTTATTTGTAGATAATGTTTTCGAAAAAATTATATAAGTCGATTTATACAATATTATGTAAAAACAATATAAGTAAATTTATATCATTTATTAAAATACAATTTTTTATTAAAGTTCTTACACATGAATAATTCAAGTGATATATTTTTACATGTTCTCCAAATGTTTATATTAGATTTATGTATTTTATAAAAAAGATTTCTGTTCGGAACGTAATTATACGGAGGATTTTGTTAAAATAATTGATACGCAATTTGTATTTAAAGTAGTTATTATTATATACATCGGTAGGGTTGTTACAACGCGCGTTGAAACTGCTGTTCTGTACAAGGACTAAAGCACATCTGACCTCTGCGTCATTCTTTTTTGAGCTAGAAATGAGCCGCTCTTCGCGCCGCCGAAAGTTGCCGCCGACGACCGCCGCAAACATATACATAAGAATCTCGAGAACATTATCGCATTTGAACTATATAGAACGTTTTACAGACCTTTTGCAAAGCAACTTATTATACAGTTATATTTTCTTATTACTAATGAATTCTATCCGTAACAGTAGATCAAAAGTTATTTCTATATCTGTATATAAGTAAACTCAACTATAAAATGATATGTTTGAGTAAGTTATATTATTATTGACTATATTTTCCGTTAGTTGTTTATATAGTAGTGCGTAGTTCTGGGTGAGGGTAAAATGACCTGAAAATCTACGTGCGTATTGAGTCAGAAAAATGCTAGCTGGCCCGATACACGCTAACAAATACAGGTGGCGCCGAATGCCCTTAGCTGGCTTGGCCTATCCCTCCTTGGCTTGAACAGCCCATGGGCTTGCAAAGAAGGTGGCTGTGAATCCCCATAGCACTATTGGAGGTGGCTGTGAATCCCCATAACTTACCTACTGTATTTTGGTCACAACGTAATTTAAAGTATTTGTTAGATATATAAAATGTAAGGAAATGGCGCCTTGTTTATGAATAAGTGCACATTTTTTACCTACCTAATGTATAAAATTACAATAAATTTATTTCAATTTTGAAAAATTTTCGAAGTTCAAAATTGCGTTTTTTTAACAATAGTAACTTTGAAGTAACTATAAGATTCAGCAGTCGAAAGGAAATTCCGTGGGTTTAACGGATATATGCATATTTTTCACATATCAAAAGTATAAAATGACAAAAATAGTTTTTGTTAAGTTTACAAATTTTAAAAATTAAAAATTGTAATTCTTTAACTAATACAAACTTTGATGTAATTGTGAAATAGGTCAATAGAAAGAAAATTACATGAACAATACGAATATATTATGAATCATATCACGTGCTAAAATTTTGCAGGCATATTACATATGTTTATACTTAGAACTGATTAGATTTTGGAGCTGACTGGATAGTACTAAACATATCTTTTTAGTAAAAATATTAATTTTTTATTGTTTTATTGTTTCTCTTTTAAGATTAATATTCTCTTGTTTGTATAAAATAATTTAATATTATTCTTCAAATAGAGACAAATATGTAAGATAATAAGGGGTGTCATATAAAATATATAAATATCATAACAAGCATATTCCAAAATTAAAAGCATGCATAAATATAGATACAAAATAAATTGGTATTGAAATATACAATTATTCACCAAAAAATGGTTGCCTCTTTCACCCACTGTGCTACACATACTCCACTCTTTCTTACATATATTACATATGACCCGCCTTTATCACTTTTGCACTTTAATCACTAATACAAAGAAAATGTATGTATTGAAAGAAGTTAAAATTAATGAAATATCTGTTTAAAGTAATGAAGTAGATAATATTTTTTACTTGAATAATGCGTATTTGGAATACAATGTCTTATATCTCGAGAACAAATTGTAGGTACTTCATTGGAAAATTCACCGAATTTTTAACCAATTGTTTAAGTTCTTTTTATCATCATCTAGAAGCTGTCATTCGGTTTCCCGTTGAGGCACATGATGGAACCAACGCTTACATTTTTTGTTTCGGTAACAAGAAATAAGTCTTGATATTTTTATAAGTAATCATCAAACGGCGCACTTAATATTTCCATAAGACTACGAAAAAAAGTACCATTTTTGAGAAATAGCTAAATTTGTGACTTAGAGAAATATCAACTGCTCCGTTTGATGTACTCTTATTAAAACAAAACAAAAAATTTAAGCCTTCGGTCAGTACTGTGCCTAATTATAAATCCGAATTACAGCTGTTTGAAAATGACAACCAATTAGTGCCAAAGTGAAAAGTTTTGTGGATTTGTCCATATATAGGCTTCATTTTTAGGTATAGGGAAACACCTTTTAAAGTTGATATTCTCTTTGGTAAACTCTCAATTTTCTAAAAATTGAAAGATTTGCAAAATTACTTATGTATAAGGGAGAAGCGGCTTAATTGGCGCATCGGCTACGATGGTGCAACCACTCGTTATCTATTATTCATTGTCTACAATATTTGTTTGGTTTTTACTATTGAAAGCTCTCTTATTCGTTTTAGTAGTGCTAAAATAGCAAGTATACAAAAAATTATTGATACCAAAAAATATTCACGAAAGTTATTGACAAAAACACAGAAAAGTACGTTTGAACGATCTTAGATATAAGAAAAGTATACAAAAGAAATATTAATAACTACTTTCTTATCAGTAAAATAATTAAAATAAATGCATTAAAAGATAATTTCTTTTATCTACTTTTAGACAATATAATTTGTGTTCACATTTTTTGACTTTATATTTAGTAATGAAGTAAAATTTAAAAAGAAGTCGTAAGCGGGTTCATTGGTGCACGAGTGATTTCGCTCTGAATTTTGAAAATTTTTGTATGAAACCATCCATAAAGGGAAAGAGATAGTTACTCTATTAAAATGTTTATTTGCTTTGGTGGCTGGCATGTAGGTACTCATGTAATGTTTTGAGGTTAGATTAACATAATATATGCTATTTTCTTTGCACATGAGTTATTTTGCTCATAAAGTATTTATAGAGTATAATGTATTTATAAACTATTGAATTTAATTTAAAACCATTTTTACTAAAAGTAATCGGTTTATATAAAGAAATATGATGCTATAATATGTTAATATTAATAATCTACGAATGTTATATACTCGTATATAAAAATTGTTTTAAATTTAAATAATTAACAATGAAGCTTAGGTGGGCCAATCTTGCCGCATCTCCCCTAATCCTTATAATAACTTCGACTTTTAAAGATAAATATGGCTGCTTAATATTTTTAATATATTGATCATGTAATATTTTTGTATTTTATAGATACTCTTTACGTATACACTAGAATATTTATAAATATAAAATTGATTAATCATAATTTGTAAATTACAATAATCGTAAATTTTTATTTATAGGTGACAGATTAAGTGAAATGCAAATAGCGGAGCAGCAATTTATCAACAGACTTACTAATACTTTAAAGGCTGTTACACAAGCAATGAGATCTGCATCTCGTGCTCTTTGGACATGTGATACGTCTCAGCATAAAGAAGGTTAGTTTGCAATTTTTATATTTTCTTAAAAAAAATTGTTATCTGATTTTATTACTTTTTTAGAAGTTACATATACAAAGTTAAATAACGTTTTTCAAAAATATGTTATAAATGAGGCTGATATGAATGAAGATGGAACGTGTACATTAACCTGTCCTGATTATAATCAAACAAAAGTATACGGATGTTATGATAAACAAATTTGTGATCAACAAAAAACTTGCAGTGGAAATCTTTGGGAGTGTGAAGACAACATTTCCTCTGCAATGTATGTTTGTCTTTCAGTAAGTTGGATTTGAACCTTGCTGCGAATCTACTATTTGCATACAATACTAATTAGATACTAGGCAATTAACATAAAATCTAATTAATTTAATTAAAATTAATTTTATTATGAACTAATTTCTTAATAATAGCTATAATATGTATATCACTTTTGTTAAACGATAAGAATTAGGATCTTAGCAATTGGGGAGTTTAGAGCCATAATAAGATAACTCCATTTTGGAAATTTTGCAAACTATCGTAAACATTTTAACATTAATCCCTTAATAAGAGAGTGATTCTAATCGCTAAAAGTACGACGCGAATTAATTTCTAATTTTCTATGATGTAGTGTCGTGCAGACTTAAGTAAAGGGGTCAGAAAGAAGGGTGATGGGAGACATGGAGAAGCATGAGAATAAAAATTATTGTTAAATTCACATGTGTTAAGTCTATATATGTTTCAATAAGAGAATGATTCTGATCACTAAAAGTAAGATGCGAAACGAAGTAAAGCGTTCCCAATTACAAATTAATCTTTGAAGAGAGAAAGAAAGAGAGAGAGAGAGAGAAAGACAGAGAGAGAGAGAGAGAGAGAGAGAGAGAGAGCCCGACACAGTGCTTAGGGGATAAATGAGAAGGTCGGGAAAGGGGCTTACGGGAGAATAAGAAGGAGATGGAGGAAGGGGTTTCGAAAATAGGAGAATTGTGGAAATCATGAATAGAGTATACTATCTTTAAAAACAATGATATAAGCACCACTGGGACACTTTTGGAATACTCGTTTAGAAAGACTTCAATTCTGAAATCTGATAGCAAAATTCAAAAAATATTTTAGTATTATCGTGTAGCCCGGGAGATTTGCTATCGATTGAAAACAAATATTAGTTTTAAAACCTTTTCTATGCTTATAAATAGTTGTTTAAATAAAAGAGTTCCTGGCTGCGGTAGTGGGACAAGATGTTTCGAGTTGACGCAGTGCTGGGACAAGCAATTAGTACCAATACTGGGCCAGTTATTAAGTAGCTTTATTCGTTACCATTTCGCAAACAAATAAATAAAAGCTTATTTTCTCAATTCATTGTTAATACTAATTGATTTACATGCTTTTGTAGTTCGATAAGAATCGGCAAATGAAAAATCACAAAAATTGACCCGTAACCCCACTTATTGAGGATATAGCATTACATCTTACCAAGTAATAGTTATAGATTTCCAAAATCCACTTTTTCTGAAATTCATTCGAGTTGACATTCATTACTCTCGGATCCTGCTCAGAACACGTTTTTATTAAAAGCATTGAATATAATTTCTGCCGTAGATTTGGAGTAATTCATGTTCATTTGAATAGTTGATACCCTAGACCATAGTAAAAAATTTTACTGTAATGATTTATGACTGTATTTTCTATGAAAATAGTCAATTTTCGTCCGTGTCCCACTATAGGTGCCGTTTATTTATTTGTTTTGTACTGGTGTTTTTACCTTATGGAGAAGGGTGTAATGATATGGATCGTGAGGTGTGTAAAAAGGAAGAATTATGTGATAACGCAGAAACATTTTTGTAAAGAACCTATTTTCGCTGATAGTTAATGCAATTGATGTCATAAATTGAATAATAATGAATATCTGAAATTTGGTAAAAAAATTTTACTTTTATGTTATATTGTCGTAAAAAATATTTGGAGTTTATAGCTTCAGAATTGTGGAAAATTAGAAAACCACTGTAATCTTATATCAAATTAGAACTATCTAATAACATTAAGAATCCTTTTCTTTACATTATAAAAAATGCTTATGAATTATCTTATGTACAAAATGGATATTATATTTACTTTCTGTAATTCATATTGACATTGATAATGTAAGAAATGCCAGCACTGACTTATATGGCCAGATATTGGTCGATTACTGGTAACCATGATACTATTTTATTATTACGGCCCAGTGTTGAACGTTTACTGATTTGATAATACCGGGCCAAGAGTAGACATTTGTACTGGTCCGATGACATTGCCGACATTCAGCGAGATTTAACCTCCGAACACCAACGTTTGCCCAGCGCTGGCGCGATGCACGTTTTGCCGTCGTTGTAAAAATAACAAAAGCAAGTCTGATATGTGTAAACTAACCCTATTTTTAGGAAATTTTTTTAGCAAAAACAGTAGATAAGCTAGGCGGGTTGGGGCCTGCGGCGGCTCAGTCGGTAGAGTGTCGGATTCCCACGCCGGTGACCCGGGTTCGAATCCTAGTCTCTGCCGATTGATACAAGCACCTCTGTAAAAATTACATGTGCTTTGTTTACAAACACACCGCAGACCCCCGTCGTCGATTAGCACTACATGGAAGCACAAACATGGCGACGTTAAAAAAAAAAAAAAAAAAAAAGCTAGGCGGGTTCGCAGGCACCTATATAGGTATACTTGGGTAGATCAGCAGCAGTATGAGAATTTCATAGCCACCTATATGGCTATATTTGCATAGACCAGCGTACCCCCTCTTCGGCTGCTGCAATACAAGCGCGTGACTTGTGCGCAGGCTACGACGCATATCGAAATCTTCGCGCTTGCCCCTTCCTCCAACCTCTCTCTCCTTCCAGCCAGCACGCTCCCATTGGCTCAGAGTAGCTCAGCCGGCCAGTATAAAGGCTGGCGCTATCGAGCAGGAGAACTAAAAATAACATGTAACTCTCACTCTCACTCTCTTCACCACTTTGCCTCCTTTCCTCTTTGACTTCCTTCTTTTCACCTCTAAATCTCATGTTCGTAGGAATGCAAAGATATAAATTGTGGGTTTTTTTGTTTTCCCTTGAAAAAGGGTTTTCTTTTTTCCCCACAAACCTAAATATAAACATCTTGATAAAATCAGTACCGCTAGGCTATATATTTGCTAGATTCGTGTAGTCATGCCCTGAAGGGTATTACACGCAAACTTCTCTGCTTAGAGTAAAATCACCTGTCTTCCTTCCAGGAGAGATAAGAGGTTCAAGTGGGCCCACCCTCTCCGACAAACGGCGAGGTGGGCTCAAGGGCACCTCTACATGGTCAAACTGGAAGAGTATCTCACAGGTGGGGGCGATGGAGGGGGCTCCCACCATCCCTTCTTTCTTTCTTAGGAGAACTAATTCAAATCTCAGCTCCGCAGCGTGGCCGATGTACAGCCAGGCCTTCGGTGGACGACCATAGGATGACGAGCGGTAGATGGTGAGCTAGTTAGTTATAAAATATTAAAACTTCTACAACAGCTGCTCTCACAGCGATATAACGTAGAAACATGGGAGTTCAATATTTTATCATTAACTTGCTTCGCTTGCTCCTTCTTTCAATCTCTCTCTCTCTCTCTCCCTTTCTCTATCTCTCTCTCCTTTCCTATACAGTGCGCTCCCATTGGCTCGGAGCAACTCTGCCGGTCAGCATAAAGGATTGCGCAAGCGAGCTGCACAGCTCACTTTTCAGCTCACATTGATTAGTTGAGAATAAGCAGCAAATGAGTTAGGTAAGCCGGAGACCGAACCACAAACCGCCGTTCTTACGGCGATAACGTAGAAACTTTTGCTTGATTCCCCGCACTTGCCTCGCAATGCGCTTTAAGACGAGATATAAGATTATACGAGCCTCGTTATTCCTCTGCTTAGCCGGTGCAACACACACATGAATTTTCGACTTGTGCGCAGGCTACACTTTTCATCTCCACTACACTACTGACTATGCGACGCTCTCGTTATGATGTACAATGAACCTCATTCTCTTTCTCATTTTTCTAACATCTCTCTCTCTCATGATATACATATATATATATATATATATATATATATATTTATCGTTTTCACGATACACTTTGTATACTAGACGCAGGAACAAAGTATAATATGAATTAACGTATGAAAGTTTCGTTTTTCTATCGTAATATATATATTTCTCTTTCATACCGCTTTCTATTATAATGACAAGCGCAATGGTAAAGTATAAAAAATGCGCGTAACAACTTGCTTGACATCATTTTGCAGTCGATCAATGATTGATCAACATTGATGAATGGGTAAACTGCTGCTGCGTGAGTACAGGATGCCTCAGTCATCGTTGCCTGGTCTTCCGTCTCCTCTAACTTGGCCAAGCTCTGCAAAATATTACAGGAGCTTGCTACAGTAAATCGAGGCGAAGGAAGAAATGAAGCTCTGGCTGGCTGCTGGAAAAGAGACGTGGTTGAAGCCCCGAACTGTTGCTTTTTATCCTATGCCAGTGTCACCTCATGTCAGAATACCATCACCACGACCTCTTTCACCTCGGCCTCCATCTCCTCGCGCTACCGGTCCAACGACTCTTACGCAATGCCCGCTTCCGCCACCAGCACATATTCCTCTTGCGAAAACGTCCGGGAATCGGCACCTTTCACCTTCACACTCGTGTGCTTGCATCGACGGTTTAACGATTCTTCTCACGGAGACACCCCGACTTAATCCAGTCAACGGGCGTATGAAGAAGTGGAAACGTCCGCTTCCTCCCGCAGCATGCATTCCTCTGGCGGAAACGTCTGGAAATCAGAAACGTGCACCTCCACGCTCGTCTGTTTTCGAAAACCTCGACTTATTTTTCCAGAGAAGGCGAGAGGAAGCGATACGCCAGCATGCTCGACAAGGACCTAGAGTCAGATATTATTCTACCTCTATAGTTCCTTCTCGACATTCTATCGCACGTCGAATGGAGGATCGTAAGCTATTTCGAAGATCTCATTTACATAGTCCATATCGAGGGGCTTGTTAGATAGACGAGGGACCGGCACAGCAAACGTTCGCGGATGTAAAATCTCGTCGACGTTCATTTTACCCACCAGCGAAAACCAGAGCTGGTAGGCTATGAAATAAGTTTACATAACAATGGGCCCTTTTCAGAGCCACAAAATTCATTGAACGTAAGAACAAATAATTTTGTTTTCCAACGACTCTGATATATCATTTTATACTCAAGCGTACTCACTTAAAACTCTGGAAATCACTTTTATCTTACAATATCAGTTTTTTCAAAATTCTATGTTTGGGTCTATACGTAACCAAATCTAACAGCTCATAAACTATAATACCTACAGTCCTAAAATTTATTGTGAAAGTTTCATTTATCTTAAGAAAGCAAAAAAAGTTGGTTGGTAAGCCTTCGACAGGCAATTTCTTTGACAATAACATATTACCATAGCTATAGTATATCAGGTTGTAGTATTCATTGTAATACTAGTTATAAATTGTCTAGTTACTCAAATATGTCATATTATACTTAAGCATACTCCCTTAAAACTCTGCAAATCACTTTTAGCTTATAATATGAGATCTTTCAAATTAAGGGTATTGATCGATTTGTACCTAAATCTCAGATTTTTCTTTAATCTGGCGAGGAAAGGTTTTGAGTGAAATATTATGCATAGCTATTGTATATCAGGTTGTGTGTGTGTGCGTGTGTGTGTGTGTGTGTATGTGTGTAGGTGTAGGTTTCTTTGACCGAGAGCACATTTGTTTCCACTGACAAATATATATGTCAGCTTGTAATGAATCTATTTTTTATTTTACTTAAATTTCTTATAAGAGAAATTTCAACTGTTTTTACACTCATAGTGAATACGTCGATTTTACCGACTGACAAGGGTAAAGTTATGGATATGAAATGATAAGTTTCATTTTAAATCTAAGAAAAACATAAAAAAATTTATAATTGTGAAGCTTGAATCCGCTTATTTATAATTTAACTGAAATATATTATCTCTACAACTATTCAAAGTTAGGTATAAGGAATATTACTACCCCTATACTTATGATTCACGTAACACGGACACCGTCCCTCCTTCTCCCTCCCCCACCCTATTTTATGATTCATCATAACTGGCCGTACAGTTTTAGATGGAGTCCGAACCATCAGAACCACGGTACTTTACTACTGGGATTCGAACCGAGGCCTTCTGTGCAGAAGGTTGAGACCTAATCCACTGAGCTACCGTAGTTCCTATAAGTTTCTCGTATTACTGACCTAATAAAGCACACACTAGTGTGTGCATTTTTTGCACGCAATCCACCGTTGAATCGCAATGGTCTCAATCGCGCGAAATTCTGGCTCCGGATCGCTGGCCATAGGTAGCTGGGGATCTTGTCCTTGGTACCTGGGTATCTGATCGCTTCTACCTGGGTATATTGTCGCTGGTACCTGGGTATCTGATCACTGCTACCTGGGTATCTTGTCGCTGGTATCTGATAGCGGGTATCTGGTCGTGTGTATTTGAGTATCTTGTAGTGGATATCTTGGTACCTGGTGGACTTGCCCCTGCTCTCGACTCGCATGCTTGTGATTTAACTTCAGGCCCCAGAGGCGAGAAATTTAAAGAATCAACAGAAGGAGCTACAATATAGCAGGAAGTTTGAATTTTTATATCAACTGCAGAGATGATTTTCTTCTAATGTGCTTTATGGCTAGTCGGGTGCGTCTAAATATGCAGGAATTCTATTCTTTTCTTCTTACAGTATGTATATTAGAACTTGAATCCAGAATACTTGGTAATTACACGAATAAGCAGCTTCGAGTGTTGGCGACGTCAAATGGATTGTAACTGAACAAAATGCTGATAATTATAAAAAATAAATGTATATATATATATGAATGAATGAGTGAGGGAAGGCCGGGTAGATCAATAAAGACACAATTTTTCGCGGGAAATAAGACAACTTGCCTCGGCGTAAAAACTCCCACGAGGCAGGGAGAAAAGCCGGGGAGAGCGAATGATTTATTTACTAAATAGGAAATTATACATACCAAAAGAGATTCTAAGATAGGAACAAAAGTGATAACGCAAATATCCTAACTACCAGTTACGCGTACCAGTTACGCGCGCTCGAGAGCTTTCTTACCTTAAAGGCTAGACGGTAGAAACATGGACAGCGCGACGTAATGTCCTGGCTGCACGTGTATGGGATGCACCTTCTTGGTCGCAGGGCGCCTCGACGTCTCGAGGGAACCGTACCTGGACCACGGGCAGACCCTTTGGCCCTGCCGCGTAGGTGATCGCCGTGTGGAAGTCGGCACGTCGAGGGGGCTCGCACGTGGCCGGACCTTCCCGATCCTCCGTCACACCGAACACACACACACACACACACACACACACACACACACGCGACGCAGACAATTTACGAAGGGAGAAGTCGACCGTCCTGATAAGGACGTCCGTGCCGAGCTTCTCGTACAATATTAAAATATCCAAAATCGGGTTTGATGCGCTGCCTTGAATCACGCCAGGAAAATCGACCGGTCTCTGCGGGAGAGAGAACGGAACTGACCCCCCACGTGCATAAGGCGCGCGAGAACCTCCGCTCTCGCGGCGCTCGCATCCACTTGGCCGATAAGCGGCAGTGCGCGCAACTACTCGGCCGATTGTAATACGCGGCGATTGGCGAGCTACGGCGCGCAATTCAAATCCCCCCCAAAGGCCTAAATAACCCGAACAGTAACGTAATATTGAATATCGTTAACGTAATCTAAGTACATCAGTATATGTAACTTGCTTTGCGTAATTCATTGAGGACGAAGTGAATCTCGTTGCTGTGTATCCCAAATGTATTGATAGCCATGATTACTCGGAGGCGATTGTCTAATATATTAGGATCATCCTAATTGTCAAATCCATAATTATGATCTCCTCTACTTATCCATTTCTCATATAAATCTTCCATATTTGATTGTCCATTAGAACCAAAATTCAATTGTAATTTTGGTGAACTAGTAGCAATCATATGATTACTATCACATTTGATGCAATAGATTCCTCTACACTACAATCAGTGGCTCGTGGAGAATAGCTAGTCAGAGATTCTTCGTACTCCTCACTAGCCAGATATTTTTCATCCTCCTCAGTAGTCATGTAGGAAGTCTTACAAGTGTTATTAAAATTGTAAACTTTAGCTTTTGAAGTCCCAGGAGTTATTATTGACTCGATTGACATAGAATCCAACATCATATGATTGGATCAATAATTCTGATCTTTACTCGAATTTTCAAATAGTTCATTCTTATTAGATTTTCTTTTACAACGAGAACCATATATTTCCTGTGATTTTGATGATGAAGCATTGATATAATTGTTGACATTTCTAGATAAAAGAGATTCATCTACACTACTGTCAGAGTCTTGTAGAGAAGCTTTAACTAGAGATTCCTCAAATTCCTCAGATCGATCGGGAAGATCAGACCCAGAATTTCAATTAGATTTCAGAATTTTAGCTTTTAAATTCTGAATGTTTATTCTCGTATTAGTTAATAGATTTTCTTGTGAACAGAATTGAGTGATAGTTCTTCCTTATTTTGATCCAGAAGCTTACATTTTTGTTTAAACGCTTCCATTAAAGTGAGGTTTTTGTTATAAACATGTTCTTGTTGTTGAAAATCGAACGCAGTATCTGATGATACAAACTCGAGCTCTTAACTGTTAACTTATATAGGTTCTGTAAATGAAGCATGATTATGTGGAGTGCAACTGATGAGTTCGATACCTTTTGTAACAGCACGACTCGAACACCGATGAGATTTAAAAAAACTTGCATTTCAAGTATACATTTTTAGGTCGAGATCTATCCATTCAAATGTTTCTTAAATTTGGCAAGCATTTTGTTGAATATACATTTATTTGTTGTGTCAAGGTTCTATGTATATATAGATCTAGAGGGTTAAAATCCCTTGCGGGAAGCCGTTTATACACAAGGACGACAATGACATATATATTGTATATTAGGATCTGTGGAAGGGGCTCGCCCTTTGACGAAGTTTAGCTAAGCGATCAACGCCCGGAAATTCTCGTAATGATTGGTTTAGGCGTGGTCATGTGATTTGCGCCCCCGTGACGGATCTCAATAGCTATGATATAATGAGTTGGTCAAGTGTTGACTCAGTGACATAAATTGCGACTCTGTGACTTAAAGGAGTCGAAAAGCGCTGACTCGTTGACATAAGTGTCGAAATCTGTCGAATGAGTGTCGAAATCTGTAGAATATGTGTCCAAATCTGTCGAAATGTTTCGAAGCGTGTCGAAGAGCAACGATTCTATGACATAAATATGACGGTCAAAATGTCGGTCAAGTGTCGGTCAAGTGTCGGTCAGATGTCGGTTAAGTGTCGGTCAAGTGTCGGTCAGATGTCGGTTAAGTGTCGGTCAAGTGCGGTCAAATGTCGGTCAAGTGTCGGTCAAATGTTGATCATGTGTCGGTCAAGTGTCGATCAAATGTCGGTCAAGTGTTGGTTAAGTGCGGTCAAGTGTCGGTCAAATGTCGATCAAGTGTCGGTCAAGTGTCGGTCAAGTGTCGATCAAATGTCGGTCAAATGTCGGTCAAATGTCGGTCAAGTGTAAGTCAAGTGCGGTCAAATGTCGATCTAGTGTCGGTCAAGTGTCGTTCAAATGTCGGTCAAATGTGACGCAAATCGCACCACTCTACCGCACATTTTGCGTTTCTATTCTATTTTAAAATGTATACCCAGCTTCTCGGAGCTCTTCTATGATAGAGTGGATCTCGTTGACATGTCTCGGATTTCCGGCTGATTGTTCAGCCAAGAGTAATTGGAGGGGATCTACGGGTTCATTTGGATCGTCCCAGTACACATAATCCATCCTTGTATCTCTTCTAGCAATTTTGTAACGTGGTAGTGATCCACCTTCTACTTCGGAGAATAGTGATGCAATAATATCAGTAATTTTCTTGCTGTTGTGAGTTCGCATGGATTCATCACTTCTATACTTTTTCTTGTGAGCATTCGTTATTTCGAGAATCTTGCGATAGTTCTGCAAATCGTTTTAACTCACAACACTTTGATCAGGATGTTTTGTAAAGAGCATCTCCAACAGTCCTAATGTTTTCGGATATCGCACATCATTCACTTTCACGTTATTATCTTCAAAGTATATAGATGAGTCACCAATCATAAAACTAGCACCTTCTATACGCACTCCATAAATTTTATCTAGATTCTCTGTTTGATTGAACAAAAGAATATGCTTATTAGTAGATAAATCATTATCTTCATCAGCTGTTTCGAACGAGGTATCGTGAACCACTGTACGCTGCTAAGTTTCATCGAGACTCCCATCAGACATATCACTCTTATTTGATGTTATACTTTTATCTGATTCGTCACTCTCATCAAGCTTGTCAATCTTTTGAAAGTCGTTTTAAGATAATATACGCTTATTTTTAATTTTTTTTTATTTCAGATAATTTTACGAACTTTCCAAGTGGATCGACAATTGGCTTAAACGTTTCTCCCAATGTCCTTTCAACACTAGCTTTGCCAAGCTTGAACTTATCGAATTTGCGTTTAAATGAATTTTGTGCTTCAACAAGTTGGCGAAGAATACCTTCCTGTTGGCGGTAGTATTCCATGTTGCTGATTGGCAGCTCATGGTAGAATAACGATAATGTCGAACTGCACGCGACATATCAAATTCTTCGTACCTAACGTCAGCGCTAAGCCAGCGCTCTCTGTTGGAGCTATCAAGTTCACTATTTTCCAGCTTCACTGCAACGCCCTCTATTGGTAATTTCAATTTCCTGCCCCTGGTTAACATTCCACGCATGCGCAGAAACAAATTTTTGTACTTAAGCAGAGCGCGCTCTGTCGGGGTTATAGTGTATATAAAGCATATTAAAAGAAAAATTATCTCTGCAGTTGATATAAAAATTCATACTTCCTGATATTTTGTAGCGCCTTCCATTGATTCTTTAACTTTCCCGCCAGTGGGTCCTGAAGTTAAATCACAATCATATTTACGCATGCGCAAAGACCAATTTTTCTACTTAACTGAGTGTGTCCTCTATCACTTGGTAGAAGGACACGCTCGTATGCACTTTTTCACTATAATCACTTTGGAGTCTCATGGAAAGGAGCGAGTCGAGAGCAGGGGCAAGAACACCAGGTACCAAGATATCCACTTCGAGATACCCAAATACACACGGCCAGATACCCGCAATCAGATACCAGCCACAATTTATCCAGGTAGCAGCGACCAGATACCCAGGTACCAGCGACAAGATTCCTAGCTACCTATGGCCAGCGATCCGGAGCCAAAATTTCGCGCGTTAGAAAAAAATTCACATATTAGTGTGTGCTTTATTAGGTCAGTAATACAAGAAACTTATAGGAACTACGGTAGCTCAGTGGATTAGGTCTCAACCTTCTGCACAGAAGGCCTCGGTTCGAATCCCAGTAGTAAAGTACCGTGGTTCTGATGGTTCGGACTCCATCTAAAACTGTACGGCCAGTTATGATGAATCATAAAATAGGGTGGGGGAGGGAGAAGGAGGGACGGTGTCCGTGTTACGTGAATCATAAGTATAGGGGTAGTAATATTCCTTATACCTAACTTTGAATAGTTGTAGAGATAATATATTTCAGTTAAATTATAAATAAGCGGATTCAAGCTTCACAATTATAATTTTTTTATGTTTTTCTTAGATTTAAAATGAAACTTATCATTTCATATCCATAACTTTACCCTTGTCAGTCGGTAAAATCGACGTATTCACTATGAGTGTAAAAACAGTTGAAATTTCTCTTATAAGAAATTTAAGTAAAATAAAAAATAGATTCATTACAAGCTGACATATATATTTGTCAGTGGAAACAAATGTGCTCTCGGTCAAAGAAATAAATGCGACTTAAAGCATTTATATTTTATTGCATTCTAAAATTTATTTTACAGGTTTCAATGAGTGCATAAAAAATTGAGTGACATAAACAATTAATAACAATTATTACAGTATACAACACAAACACATACACACACCTACACACACACACACACACACACACACACACAACCTGATATACAATAGCTATGCATAATATTTCACTCAAAACCTTTCCTCGCCAGATTAAAGAAAAATCTGAGATTTAGGTACAAATCGATCAATACCCTTAATTTGAAAGATCTCATATTATAAGCTAAAAGTGATTTTCAGAGTTTTAAGTGAGTATACTTATGTAGATTATGATATATTTGAGTAACATAGACAATTTATAACAATTATTACCATGAATAATGCAACGTGATATACTATAGCTATGGTAACATGTCATTGTCAAAGAAAGAGCCTGTCGAAGGCATACCAACCAACTTTTTTTGCTTTCTTAAGATAAATGAAACTTTCACAATAAATTTTAGGACTGCAGTTCTTATAGTTTATGAACTGTGAGATTTGGTTACGTATATATAGCAAAACAGAGAATTTTGAAAAAACTGATATTGTACGATAAAAGTGATTTCCAGAGTTTTAAGTGAGTACGCTTGAGTATAAAATGATATTTCAGAGTAAAACAGACAATTAATAACAAAATGTCTCGATATAGTTTTTGTGATAAATATAAAATTAGATCGCTCTTTTATCTACGTCGTTGAAAAAACATTATTATTTGATCTTACGTTAAATGAGTTTTGTGGCTCTGAAAAGGGCCCATTGTTTTGTAAATTTATTTCATAGCCTACCAGCTCTGCTTTTCGTTGGTGTGTAAAATGAACGTCGACGAGATTTTACATCCGTGAACGTTTGCTGTGCCGGTCCCTGGACTAGATAGTAAGATTACAAGCCCCTCGATATGGACTATGTAAGCGATATCTTCGAAATTGCTTATGATCCTCCATTCGACGTGCGATAGAATGTCGAGAAGGAACTATAGAGGCAGAATAATATCTGACTCTAGGCCCTTGTCGAACATACTGGCGTATCGCTTCTTCTCCCCTTCTCTGTAGAAATAAGTCGAGGTTTTCGAAAGCAGACGAGCGTGGAGGTGCACGTTTCTGATTTTCAGACGTTTCCGCCAGAGGAATGCGTGCTGGTGGAGGAAGCGGCAGTTTCCACTTCTTCATACGCCTGTTGAACGGATTAAGTCGGGGTGACTCCGTGAGAAGAGTCGTTGGATCGACGACGCAAGCAGACGAGCGTGGAAGTGAAAGGTGCCGATTCCCGGACGTTTTCGCAAGAGGAATACGTGTTGGTGACGGAAGCGGGCGTTGCGTAAGAGTCGTTGGACCGGTACCGCGAGGAGATGGAGGCAGAGGTCAAAGAGGTCATGGTGGTGGTGTTCTGACATGAGGTGACACTGACATAGGAAAAGAGCAACAGTTTCAACCACGTCTCTTTTTCAGCATCCAGCCAGAGCTTCATTTCTTCCTTCGCCTCGGTTTACTGTAGCAAGCTCCTCTAATATTTTGCAGAGCTTGGCCAAGTTAGAGGATTTTGACGTTATTCGTGATCTGTTTCACATGGTTTACGTAAAATTGGGTATAAGAATCGACACCTTCTTTATATCTCACCCAATCAACAGGGTTGGCACGCGAAGCACGCAGGGGACGGAGCCCCCTAGTGTTATAATAAAAATAGTATTTCTTTTTGTTAATTAAATTGTTTATTACAGTCCCGTATTTTTTAAACAAGTATTAGGGTATTAAAAAAATCTGAGATTATTACAGTGTTAACTTGCTTTAAAAAAATTTGTTTGTTGCTTTGAAATCTAGTGCGCAGAAGACTTAAGCAAATTAGAGCAATTTTATTAAAAAATAATGCATTATCTGTAGTAATCCTTAAAATATGCAGTAAATATACCTAAAAAAATTCTCAAAAAATTGTTTTTTGATTCCTAATATGTGTACAAAGTTTCGGAAAAAATGATTGAATATTAAAAAGTTTTAATTTTGCTATAACCCCACCTTAAGAGGACCTGACCACATTAGAATTTTAATTAAATTGGTAATATATTTTTAGGTGAGAATGAATTATTCATCATATATTACATTTCTCTTTCTGTAAATTTATATACCGTAGAGCGGGGTGACTTTAGGCTGGTGGGGCGACTTTGGGCCAAATGAAAAAATATGATTTTATATCCAGCACCGCAGAAAGTATAAATTTTGAAGCGATCAGAGGTAATTAGATTTGAAGGTTAGATTCTTTAGATACCAAGTGAAGCAAAGAGAAAAGTATTAAATACAACTAAAATTGATTTTTGGATTGTTGAAAGTAAATAAGAAATTTACCAAATTTTCCGCCACGAAAACTTTCTTCTGTTAGAGTGCAAAAAGTGCTGCTATTCCACCATTTTTAATTGTCGTATAAAAATTTTTGACGGATTAATTACTATCGGAGCATCTTGTTAAACATATAATGAGTTTGTATCTGCCGTGTAAGTGCTCCAAAATTAAAATTTAGCTATGAGATATATAGAAATAAAAAAGTGGCCGAAAGTCACCCCTCCAAGCGGGGTGACTTTGAATAGCCTATATTTCATACATTACTAAAAGGAACTCTTTTGAAATTTTATTCCTGAAGTGTGAATATATACTATAGCTCAAGACTAAACTTTTAGCACCAGTTTTAGAACTTCATTTTTGGCAGGAAGCAAACCTGAGTAGTGTAAAGTTTCAAAGTGGTCCAAAGTCACCCCGCTCTACGGTATATATTATTTTTTTTAAAAATTAAAAAAATGTGATTTCGGCAGATTATAACTTATGTCTGTGAATCTTTAATACAAATTCCTTGCCTCATGTCAGAATTACTTGTATTTTGAACATAATAACCGTTGCAAGAGTTCTATCCGATGTTTAGAACACTTAAAATATACATAAATAGAAAATGTAATACATGATGAATAATTCATTCGCACCTAAAAATAACCAATTTAATTAAAATTCTAAGATGGCCAGGTCCTCTTAAGGTGGTTATGCCTTGTTTATTAACTATTAGAAAAAAAAAATTGTATAAAAAAGATAGACTCATTAACATTTTTTCGAATTTTCATATTTAAACATCCTTTTACCCCCTTAAGATAGTTGGGTAATTTTTAATTGACCATTAGAAAAAAATGATGTAATAAGTTTGTAAAGATTCTGACGTCAAAAGTACTTGAATTAAATTATATAATTAGAATTTTTGCTTCCCTAAAGAAGGAGAGAGTCTTTGTGATAGTCAAAATAAATTATACTAAAAACATGTTACGAACGTGTTTTGAAATATAAGGAATCAAAATACACTATTTTTATAAAATGTCAGAATGGATGTGTGTGTATGTATGTGTGTGTGTATGTGCTTGCGTGCGTGCGTGCGTGCGTGCGTGCGTGTGTGTGTGTGTGCATGTGTGCATGTATGTACATATGTATGCATCCATATGTCGAGTAATCCACGGTAACATTTAATGCTTCAGGGCTCATTTTGTTAGTTTTTCTTTAAACGAAGGGGACACAATATTAATTTTTATAGTTTTTCGTTTTTTTTTGTTTTTTAGTGGTTATTTGATTTTTGGGTTTTAGTTTTTCGATTTTTTTGTACGTTATAAATAATATCATCGATCCAGTGAAAGTGCATTTAAAAGAGCATAAAGTTACGTATCTTTTACCACGTGAAATTTTGGAAAGGTGTTTCCTTTCTTTTGATATACACAGAAACGTCATTTTTTGTTTGAACGATGATTTCTCTAAAATATATACGGAAAATTTTTGAAAAAAATGACTTGATTAAGATGTTGGAGAGGTTTATTCTGTAAAATTTTTTAGTTAATTTATTTTTTTATAATTGATAAAGAAATTATTTTGTAATAAAAATCAATTTTCTATGGCAAACCATAACTTGAGTAAAACGGCATTAGTCCTGCTAGACATTACCAAAAAAAGGTAGCTTTCTACTATCTCTTGGCTAAGTTCTTTGTCCAGATCGTCAGGACTTTTATTTTTCAAGATATTTGAAGTTATATTTTTTTTATTGTTTGTTACACGGTAATTTTTTTATCAATGATCGCTTTTTTTTTCTTATTTTAATGAAGATTTAAAATTAAAATGAATTTTTAAGATTCATCAAATCATTTTTATTTTACAAAGTTTTTTCATTTGTTATAATATTTTTGTAATAAATGAATAAATTCATTGTTCATAAACTCTACTTGCTGTAAAAGTAGATTTATTATATTCATAAATAAAATATAATCAACAATTATAGTGTTGCAAAATTTATTATTGTCAATTGATAAACTTGTTCTGCAGAAACGGTTTTAACACAATTTAAATATTTTTTCATAATCTATGCTATAATTTTCATAAGTTTAAATTACAAAATTTAATTATATACATATATCTCAACATAATAAAAAGCAATAGACTTGTTATTCTTATTTTACACCACAGTTATATAGAAAAACGTATTGCATAATATTGGAAAAATTTATAAAATTGGAGAAAGCTAAGTGCCAATGCATTGGCAGCGGATTTTCTATTTCGTTAAACACTCTTCTTTAATATGTATTATTATTAAAATCATAGAATCTTTACAAACTTATTACATCATTTTTTTCTAATGGTCAATTAAAAATTACCCAACTATCTTAAGGGGGTAAAAGGATGTTTAAATATGAAAATTCGAAAAAATGTTAATGAGTCTATCTTTTTTTTAAATGCAACTTAAATGTTCAATTTTATGCTTAATTATATTATGTAAAAAACAAGAAAATTGACATGAAAGATAAAATGTATCCAACCTAACCCACTGCTACCCATTTTCTTCGTTGGTTACTCTCAAAATTGACACTATTACAGTTATCTTAGGATATCTTTAAAATTTTAAGTCTTGACATAAAAAATAAATTTTTACGATCGTTAAAAATGTATTCATGTCAGGGACCTAAAGAACCTAAATGTTTTTATGTTTAATCCAAGATAAATTCATTAAAAAGAGCATAACATTACCTATCACTTACAACCGTAAATTTTGTACAGGCGTTTTTTATTTTTATATTGATGATTTGTCAACTTCTTTGTTGTATTCTCAATATAATTAAAAGTAAAATTTAACTTTTAGGCTTTTCTTAGGAAAAATATAGACTTATTAACTATTTTTTGTAAATTTTCATATTTAGACATCCTTTTACCTCCTTACAGGATAACATTTTTTTAAAAGAAAATATTTCACTTAAATGTAATATAACCTTACTACGAAACTTCATTACTTTATTTTTTAGGACAAAAATAGTAATCGGAGATATGAATACGTAAAATATGGAAATAGTAAGCGGTACGGTCCAAAAGGAAAATGTACAAACCCTGGAATGAAAATATCTAACTGGAACCGTGGATTTTCGTCTTGCAGTTATTGCTTATGTACCTGTGATGATTTAGGATATACCAACTCAGATCGATATATTAATTTAAGATCAGTTGTTTCTGATATTTACAATAATTAGTGAGTTACTGTTTTTACGGTAACTCTGTAATGTAATAAATAAATGAAGTGACAAGGCGAGTGCACACCCTATAGGACCTGAATTCTGATCTGGGTTTATGGGAATTGAATTCTGCTGTTTTAAAGCAAAGACTATTTTTGAAGATCTGACATATTTTACTTTAAATCTGCATTATTTTAATAAAATTCAGCACCTTCGCTTTTTATGACAGCTTGAAAAATGATCTAAAAAAATATAAAAAAAAATTTAAATAATGAAACTAGATAAAAATACACGAAAATTCAATTTTCACATCTTTTTAATTCTGCAATTTTTCACGCATTTCTCGTCCCTATTTTCTATCGTTAATAACTTCAGTACATGTATGCATGTTTACAGACATTACATTTCTTAAATAACCCTTTATATTTACTACTACTTTGGTTTTTGTCATTTTACAATTGTCAAATCTTGCCGAGATATGATAAAGAGTGGAGGTACCGTTCTTCACAAAAACAACGCATATTCGGAGTAAAGTGTCTTTTATCTCAACAATAAGTGCCAATTAGATAATTTATAGAAGCTTTATTCCATTTTTGGGACAAAAAAGAAATCCTCAAAACCTGATCGAAATTCGTTTCGCGCAAAGTATGCACTCTTCTTGTGAGAATAATTTTTAAATATTTGTAATATAGTACTGAAAGTAATATTTTTAAAAATTAATTAATATAAAAGTTTTAAATGACATAATTTTATCTTTGCAGTGTTGTAACAGGGGTGCGTTTTAGAAAATCTAATCACATAGTTCATATTCAGATTCAAGAGGGACAGTTATTACCAGGTGGAAGAATTAATAGAAGAACAGTGCTTTGGAAGCCAATACAAGATTATAAAATAAATAAACCTATACCTAAAACTAAAGGAACAAAATGGGAGAAGATTCCTGTAGAAAATATAGATTATCACGTTCTTGAATGGAAAGTTAGAAGAAAGCGCGATATAAATGATAAATATATGTACAGAAAAGCAGCGATCAATTTAGATGATTTAGATTTTGCAGATCAACAAGAATTTAGCAATTACAGCAATTATGTTGTAGGTGGATTTAAGTTTTTAGTAAACGAAGTTCGTGATTCAGGATATCACTTAAATTTGGCAGTCTTTATGGTACCATTCAATTATCCCACTGGTAAAGTTTTGATAAGGGAAGTTCCAAGTCAATGGTATTCAGCATTTAGCAACCTTAGTGGTCGAGCACGTCTAGTCATTAAGTCTGATAAGTAAGAGTAAATTTAAAATAATAAAATAACCAATACAGCTATAATCAATATAAATGATGTTCTTGATATCTGTTTATTAGAACGGAGGTGAATCTTAAGAACCTTGGTATACCAACCGATTCTGGAGCAACAGCAGTTCCAACTTCTAAGACAAACCAATTTTTATATTTTACAACATCTGGTTTAAGTACAGATGCAGGTCAAAATACGATTCCGTATATAGATTTGAAGCCAGTTCAAACAAATCCACCATCTCCACTATCTGGTGCTGGCATATTCTATAAAAGTAGTCCAGACACAGCAGGCTTTTTATCATTAAAACTATTTACTTATGACTACTCGTCTCAAATGCAAAGCAAAGAAGACTAGGACAATATTTAAGATTGCATACAACATTTTTTATAAACACTTAAAATACATTACAAGTATTAAACCATTTTTCTAATTAAATTGACAGTATATTCTTCTGAACAGTGACGCGCGCTGTATACATCATACTACCGCCGAAAGCAAGTATATCCGTAACTGAAAAGAAAAAACATTTTATTTTGCGTTATTTGAATGCTTATTGATCTTACATTTACAATTACCATAAAAAGCGCATAGGAAGAACGCAAATTTGCTTAAGAAGTTCATAAATATTATGAATAAATTGGGTTCAAGTTTCTGAACACATTTTGATTAGATTATATCAACAAAAATCATTATATAACAAACACATACCGATTAATTTTGAAGTTTCTTTTGAATTTTGAATTTTCATTATAAAACGAAAAAAATTAAAATTGATTGGTGAAAAATGACCACGCCGTTCTCGTAATATAAGCAATAAAAAAATTCAAATAGCACAATTTCAATAACCTTACAATTTTACTGGGTTATTGAAATTGTAGTTTTTGAATTTTTGAGTTACGCAGTAGATGCATATTTTACCTGTGAATATAAAAAGTTTAGTTTTCAATATAATACAAACATATTATATATACAATGAAGAAGTAGCAAAATATATTACTATAGTTTTAAAAATGCACGATCTTTGTACTTTAATAATAAAAAAAATATCATATGCTAATTATTACCCTGAGCAAGAATATTGCGTAGCACAAGTTTGAAGATGAATTTGTACGCAAAACTTGAATGTACTGCAGATATTTTTATTATTTGTAACACAATATAATATAATATAAAAAGATAAGCTAAAATAATATTAAACTTTCCTTTGCAAATAGACATACGTTAAATGATCCCGATCACTTACATTCAAAAGAAAACAAACGATATAAGTACATGTACAATTATAAGTATTCAAAATATTAAAAATAGTTTTAAATTGACTGCCCATGAATCGTGACTTTGTCAATTAACTTAATCGTTAATTGCCATCAAGCGATTTTATATAGCTCCTGTTACTGTCCAGGTTGTTTTCTCTGGGTTTGCTAATTTTATAAGAAAATGTGGTTCGCGTGCAGACCCGAAAAGTGACTGACGCTCTCTACAAATGCCAATGAATCATAAAAATGCGTTTTTATGTGATCAACTTTATCCCTCCCATATGTCTATTCTCCCCAGTCTTAAAGCCTCGCCAAATAAGAGCGGCTGAGTCAAAGATCTGTAACCCTAATCCCACATGCATCGACTAGGCCGATGCAATGTGACTTTTGGGGTGCAAGTGAGGATTTTACCTACTTTTTATTCTCTACTCAAAATACTACGAGCGAATAATAGCGCCGAGTTAATTGAGCAGGAGAAGCTGGATAATTGACTTATTCCATCTCATCCTATTTGTCGTAATATGGCAGAGTGAGTAATCTCAGGCGAAAACTCCTAAAGCGCCCCCACGCTCGGACGCAATGTCGATTCGTGGACTTACTTTTTTCTACCTGTGCAGGAATGCACTTCCTCTTTCCCGAATAAGAGCGGGACGAGTCCGTACACCCTATAATTTGTAGAATTAATAGCGATGCACAATGACCCAACGATTAATGTAATAAGGTAAATGGTCATTCTCTTTTATCTTATAACCCGCGCTTTGGAAGCTATCCCATAACCTTGATAAGACGTTGCACCCTAACTCTAAAAAAATGTACATGTTATTTATGATCACGGGCTGTATATAATACAGTTTTAAGTTGGTTAAGTGAAATTTTCCTCGCTGTTTTTGCAAAACCTCATCGTATATTACGTAGGTGTCAAGTCCGACATCCTGTTGGACCCCAACGGTCCCTCGAAAACGTCGAAGAATTTCATTATATTTCCGTTTTCCGCATCGGATACGTTAAGCAATTTTACTAATACTTGATCGCCGTTATTAAACTTATAATGCATTTTCTGAGCGTTTCTTCTCATTTTTTAGTGCGCGGTGAGCGTGTTCGCGAGCCAGCGTTATGATACGATCGCGCGGAATGTCATCATCCACCCGCGGAATTTTCAGGTATCTTTCCTATACCCGAGTTGGTTTAAACCCAAAATGCACCCTAATTGGCGTATCGTTGGACGTGTCGTGAGGTATCTCATTTATGTTTTGTATCAATTTTACGTACCGGGCCCATCCACCATGTTTCTCTTTTGTAAAAGTTCGGAAAAACCGACTCAATTCTTGATGGACACGCTGGATCATGTTGCTCTGCGGGTGATGAATTGAGGAAAACACGGGGTGTATACCCTCACTTTGCAATGCCTCAGTCCATTTCCCGACGTTCATTCAGAAATTATTGACTCTGGTTTGTCATAAGTTGGCACAGTCATTAATTATTTTTCTGATTACGACAGCCGTAGTCGCCTTTTTAAGCGGATAGGAAACTACGTATCTGCTGAACGCGTCTGTATTGGTTAGTAAATATTTAATCCCCCCCCTCCAGTGAACGTGGGCAGAGGGCCATAAAAATCAATCGACAGAAGTTCATGTGGGTTATTCAGCATTATAGGTTGACTAATTTCGTCATATTTGAACGTTAAATACTTCGTTTTTTGGCACGTGTCACATTTTTACAAAATATTGGAAATTTTGTCCGAAAAAATGTTCCAAGGCCATCTTGTAGATTTTTCCGACTCCAACGTGATCATAAACTGTATGTATTTTGATCATAAAGCCCTAAAGAATCCCCTCAGGTAATATAATTCCAGGGCAATCTAACATATTTTTATATAACAGTCCCTCCCGTATACTATACTGTATTTTGACCTTTTCGTTATTTCATTTGATTCACTTCAGAATCTCGGATGTAAAACTGTCACTTTTTTGTGATTTTTCCAGGTTCTTACACATGCTTATAAGCTCGCGAGTTGGTTTTTGAGTCATAATCGCGGCAATAACGAACTCGGATTTATTTTCCGCGCGCGTCTGCGCGAACTCGTCCACCCGGCTTAAATAGTCCGCGACCACGTTCTTATTACCTCAAAGGTGTTCTGGACATAGATTAAAATCTTGGATAGCCAGATTCCACCTCTGTAGTTTCGCGTTACCGTATTCAGTGGACTCGTAATCAGTGCGGATGATTATCTTAGCCGCCCCCCTCAGGAACGTATCTAACCGCTGCTCAGGAACGTATCTAACCCATACTACTGCTAACATGTCTTTTTCAGTGGTAAAATACGAACATTCACTTCCCTTTAACGTTCTGCTAACAAAACATACTATTTCTTCCTCGTTTTCATCATTTAATTGGGAAAGGACGGCGGCACATGCGAAGTCACTTGAATCTGTGGTTAATATGTATGCCCGCTTCGGGTCTCCGAATTTTAGGATTATGTTTTCGTCGAACAAGTCCTTTATTTTGTCAAATGTCCTTTGCTGCTCCGCTGTCCAATGAAAACCTACCTCTATATTAAGTGACTCAAAAATAGACTTTGTTTGATCAGAGTACTTTTTCACGAATTTAGTGTAAAAATTAACAAACCCCAGAAAACTCTGTAACTCCCGCACGTTTCTCGGTCTTTTAAAGTTTTTTATCGTCTGGATTTTCTCAGGATCGGGTCTTATTCCTTGCGCGGATATAAAATGACCCACAAATTCTATTTCTTCACAGACAAATTGCGATTTCTTGAAATTTAATCTTAGATTATGTGCCAATAAGCGATCATATAAATTTCTCAAGTGAGTTAGGTGCTGGTCGAACCCTTTTAGTTTTATTATCATATCGTCCACGAATAACACTAAAAAATCATCAAAATCGCACGTCGCTTTGTCCAAACCTCTTATTAGAACCAAGCAACTAGTCTTAAGATGATGCTAAACCCCCTGTCACCGTTAAATACGGGGAACCACTTATTTCATTCAATTTTCAATTTTGAGAAAATATCTCTATGGTAAGTTGTTGTTTTTGATTAGGACAATAACGTTTCATAAAGACATTTGCAAAAAATTGAAAATTAAATGAGATAAGTGGTTCCTCGTATTTGTCGGTGACAGGTGGCTTTAGCATCACCTTAACACCGAACGAAACGACATTATACTCATAAACATAATTGGATATTTCGTACGAGTTTTCATAATTATTTTCGTAATCTACGTAATAATCATCGACATAATTTTCGAGGTATACACTCGTTGATTTACCTCCCGTCGCGCCCTTGATTATTCTACCGTTTATGGCAAGGTTGGTTAATTCTTAAAGCTCGTTCTATTCGCGTAATAGAATTATTCCGATATCGCTATCACTTCGCTACAAGTATCGAATAATGCTGATACTCTCAAATCCCCCATCGAGATTTTTACGGTTTGAATTACGCTTTGCCTATTCTTAGGCGAATGAGCGAATAGGCGTCCGACTCGCAAAGCGCAACTATACTCCGTTTCCCGCTGACGTGCTAGTTTTATCTGGCTCATTTGTTACATCAAGATCAAGGACATTTATTTCTGATTGATTCTTTTCCTGGTTTTTTCCCGTTTCGGTTTTTCGATTCCCGTTATTTTTATGAAACTCTCCCCTTTTGGCCCCAAACGCACTTGCCTTTTGGGATACATTTATGTTTTTAGTCTGCCACGGTTTTATATTCTGATTATTATCGACAGCATTTTGACGAAAACCAGGCACATCACTTGTTTGCTATCCCGTGTTTTGATGTCCCATATTTAAAATTTTACAAAGAAATTGAAAAATCATCATGAATTATATTGTATCCACATTTATGTATCGATTACTGGTTACTGAAAAATTGTTAAATTGTACAAAAAGAAATTGTACAAATCGAAAATCTTAAAAATATTTGTTGTGTTAATGCCGACACAAAGTATTAAAAAGTTGAATTCGATTTGTTAATAAGTGCTTCGAATTACAAATTACTTTAATGTTGTTTTACAGGTTAACAAAATTTATTCTCATAATAAGACGATAATCAGGTATGTAATTGCAATTGTAATAATAGTCCTTCAGTTATTATATTAAAATACATATTTTTTTGATTGATAAGCAAATAATATATATAGTACATTATGCAACAAGGAAATAGAGTCGACATTATTCCCCTGATGCATATAGCACTTTATTTCCGACTTAAGGGAGTACTATCGGTTTCGAATTGGTGTTCAGAATATCTGAAATTTAAAATACTAATATATTGTGACCTTGATCTTACTTATATAAATTTTTAGAAAGCTTCACCAACTCAGAAGAAAGATATTAAAAAAATTAAAATTTTATATGTACATTTTTAACACGTAGCCCTATGGAAACTCATGTTTCCAATAGTTGCAATCATAAAATTCATTAAAACTGCTGTTCTGAATTCGACGAAAGTTTGAGAAATAATATAAATATATACCTATAAAAGGGTAAAACCATAAATATAATGCAAAACTCCGAATGTTGATTCACCAATTTGGAGAGCTAATATAAGTAAACGAATAAAAATTTTCACGCTCACTCAGCCATTTACACAGACGATATGGCCTACCGCGAAAGTAAAAAATGACCAAACACGCATTTGACTTACCGAGTACCGATAGTACGTCCCTTAACTGTTGCCACTTTATTGACTTTTATTGAAAATTTATATTAATATTAATATGAATATTAAATTAAAAAAAGAGAGAAAGTAAGAATTTACTTTTCAACATATCTCAGCGTAAAGTTAGTACTTCTACCCTGCTGAGACGGGAAACAAGTGTTACATTAATTCTTTGCCCCCACTCTAGTCGCCCAGTGCTACGCGAATGTGCCCTCGCCGTCGGCTCGGGTACAAACAGCGCTTGGCACCGGGAACTAGAGTGAGGTTAGGGAGTAAATATGTAGCACTTTCTTCCTTCTTCGGTGGTGAACGAGTACGAACTTTACAGTTAGTATGTTAAAAAATCGTATATTGCACGCGTGAATAAAGTGAGCCAGTGATTGCCAGCGTGTGTAGCGCCCTCGCTACGCTTGGCCGCCTAACCACACGCAGGAATTTACTGGCTCACTTTATTCCCTAGGTGCATAATATATTATTATTCCCGTATTTGCGAGAATAAAATGCCATTTTAGACCCGCTTTTCAGGTCAACAAAGTAGCCGTTATAGTTAAGACGCGAATAAAAGGAATTAATTTAAAAATAATATTCTCAAAATGTACGAGGTAAATGGATGCATCATGACTTTAGAGAACGGGGTCTAAATTGTACAGGTATTAGATTATCTCTGCAAAGTTAACTTCAACTTCAACCTCGGATAAACAATTCCCAATTCCCCATCCACCTTGCATGCATAGATGCCGCTGCTAACTGCTTTAGCAAAATGCTTTCTCAAAGACACCCAGACGGAAATATTCTTGTATGAATAACTGTATATAACTAGTTATGAAAGAAAATAATAGATAGAAACTATTTAAAACTATTTATAATAGTTTATAATGGTCGGAATTGAGACTTTTATAATAGTTATTATGGAATATGAACTGCAATTATTAGTCGATAAAAATTTTTAACAGTTATAAATTTTTTTAATTTTTTCGATGCGTGAAGTATAGACAAAGAGAAAAAAAATTATAACTGTTGTTATCATTTTTTCAATACGTGGAATTTGGGCACATGAAAAATTTTATATATAGCTCAGAATTTGAAAGAAGATATTAAAATTATAAATAGTTATACGAAGTAAATTATAATTCAAAAGAGTTATAAATAGTTATAAATTTTTTTGCACGATGTAATATTTCCTTGTTTGCGGTGAAAAGGAAAAGTTAAAAAAAATGTATAACTGTTTATAATTATTTATAACAGTTTATAGATATTATGCATAGTCTCAATTCCGACCTTTATAAATTTTTATAAACAGTTATAAATACTTTCTATTTTTTATGTGCTAAAACGATTTCCGTCTGGGCAGGTTTTCGTTCATTGACAAGTTAAATAATTAAAATTACATAAATGTTTTCTTTACACCTACACACATACACTCACATATTTTTAAAAAGCTCGACGTACAAAAAAAATGTTGTCGGTTGTTACAAATTTTTAAAAATTAATACTTTTGCTAAAAATTGAGATTAATATTATCCATTCAGCTCCAAAATCTAATCAGTTCTAAGTTCAAATGTATATAATGTGCTTGCAAAATTTCAGCGCGTGATATGCTTCCCTTGAAGAGTTATGGTGGATACAAATTTTGGTTTCATACATACATGCATATAGACAGAAATTTTTTTAAAAACTATTGTAAACTTATTTTTATGCCTCAGGAACCTCAAAAACATCAAGATTCATAGAATCTCTGATAAAATTTTGTATCATCGTTACAAAGCTTTCTCTTTGAGAAAGCAAAAAGTGCCAATTCATGAACCAATTACAAAAAATTCGGTGTGTATTAACTGAGAGGAGGGAAGCTTTTTCAATCTCGGATGATGCTTTGAGCACTTATAATAGTCTTGTGCTCAATTATCATCCTCGCATAAAAACTCCACTTTCTCCCTTTCTATGCAATGTACTATTAGATTTCAAATCTTTATCAGACAATGAAAAAACTGAGCTTTGATTGGTAAAAATTACCGTGTAATACCAACAAATAATCAATCAAAATTTTGATAAAAAGTAATTAAAATGAAGACTTGTTATAGAACAAAAACAAATCGATGAATTTCTAGCGAGGGTGTAGAGTGCAGTACGAGTCGTAGTCGAGAGCACCGAAGACGCCCGAGACATAGACGAGTGCTGAAAATAAGTACCTCACCCGAGTCTGAAATAGCTTTTCTTCCCATGTTACACACCATCTTTTTTTTTAACAAACGCATGATTTGGCCTATTTACGAGGTTTATAACAATATCGATGTCTATCCTGAAACAGGTGAGAAACGTAAAAAGAGAATACCTCTTTTTAGTCCGGTTGCGGGGGGGGGGGGGTCTGAGTATAACATGTTAGGTCCCCTCCGTAACTTAGTGTATATTTATGTTTTTTGGTATAGAGAATCCGTATTTCGTGGTTACCAAGTCTAAAAATGACCAGATTTTTTGTTAAGAATGATTTTTGGTAAAAAAAATCCAATATTTTCACGTTTTTCTCTATTAAATATATATTTTATATAAATACACCATACTTTTATTTATATTTTCCGGTATGGAAAATCTGAATTTCGTGGTTACCAAGCCCAACAATGGCTGGATTTTAAGTTATTTACAATTTTTGTCAGAAATCACCATCTTTACGTTCTCTTTCTTGAATATGTATTTTAATCAATAAACCATAGTTTTATTTATATTTTTCGGTATAGAGACTCCGAATTTATTGGTTACCAAGCGTGAACCTGGTCAAATTTTAGGTTATATACGACTGTTGGTGAAAATTAATTATTTTTGGATTTAGTAACAAAGAAATTCGGGCTCTCCACATCAGATAATACAAATAAAAGTTTGTTTTATGTATATAAAATACATATTTAAGAGAATAAAACGTCAGAATAAAAAGCAATTTTGTAAACAAAAATCGAAAATAACCTAAATCTAAACATTTTGAAATTGATAACCAATAAATTCGGATCCTCTATACTGAAAAACAATATAAAGTATGGATTATTTATATAAAATTTATATTTAACAAAGAAAGTGTAAAACTAGCGATTTTTAACAAATAATCGTAAATATCCTAAAATCTGCCCATTTTTGGACTTGGTAACCAATAAATTCGGATTCTCCATACCGGAAAGTATAAATAAAAGTATGGTTTATATATATAAAATATATATTCAATAGAGAAATACGTAACAATGGTGTATTTTTTACCAAATATCGTTAATAACAAAAAATCTAACCATTTTGGCCTTGGTAACCAAAAAATTCGGATTCTGCATACCGAAAAACATATAGTATATTACGATACATGTGACCTAAGTGGCCCATAATGGCACGGCGCGTAGTTAGCGCCCGAGCGTAGCGAGGGCGATACCGTCGCGCCGTGCAATTATGGACACTTAGGTCACGAGTATCGTATACTATTTTGTAGCACGAGTGACATAAACCCGCCACCGACATCGGGGAGGGTGTATGGTGCGGGGGTGGGCCGGGCGGGGGAAGAGGGGGGGTTTCGGGGGGGCGAAGCCCCCCCGCATAAAAAAAAATAAAAATATAATCCAAAAAACATAAAAAATAAATTAAAGAAATTAGAAATCGTATAAACAAATTATTATTTAACCAAAATTCATTAGTTAATTAATAATCAATGTCAACTATTATACATTGTTTGAATAGAACCTTATATAAATAAGATATTTTGTTTTTTGAAAAGATAATAAATGTTTATTATTACCAGTTAATTAGAATATATTTATTTACCCTAATTGAAATTTTTTAAATTAAATTTTAATAAATTTCTAATATTAATCATGAAAAAAATTAGTACTGAATTTTAAATTGAATTTCAGATTGAATATTCAAAATACGCGCCAAATTGTCATATACAATCAGTTGAACTAACCTCTAAATTTGAAGCATTATTTTAAGGATTTATAATTATTCTCTGATTCTTGACATGCGTATTTACCAGCTTTACTACTTCTTTTTTCTATTATTATGAACGAAAACGTTTATTTTGAGTGTTTTTAGTTTTTATTATAGGATAGTAGGGATCTGTGGCCTATGTGAATTCATTATTACACTGTGTAATAAAGCGCCACTTAGGTCACGGATAAGCGTGACCTAAGTGCGGGTTTAGGTCACACAGTGCTATAAAATATACAACAAGTTACCGAGGGGACCTAAATTGTTATACTCCCCCCCCCCCCCCCACGAGCGTCTGGACTACTTTAGGTCAGAAATGAAAAACAGGTGAGTAATTAATCATTTCTCACCTCTTTTCAGGTGAGAAATATCCATTTCAGGGCCCAAACGTAGACAAGGTCCCTACGAGGTCGATGATAGTCTCAGGGCGACCGTAAAGTCGCCCCTAACTAAGAGCCTGAAGCCAACGAATCGCACATGCAGATTCGCGCGAGTCGAGAAATAAGCAGCGGAGGAACCACCGCCATGCTGTCAATCCAATAAATCATACACTATAAGTCACATCTTATACGCTCGCTATGTACATACTTCATGCTTCTTTAGCACATATTTTTTTTTCTTGTGAGCCTATTCCTATAGCTTATCCCTGTGCGTACTTGCGCGGTGGGACTATTGCTCATAAAAGAGTTCTTGGTTATTCTATTTCTCCTAATTTTCAAGATAAAAATTACTTAATTTTGCAGAGTTTAAATCAACCATTACGCAAATATCCCTAGAAAGTTTATGCTCGAATATTACGTTTTGCCTACAACATTTCTCCTTTATTTTGTGATAGCAATGATACTCAAACTTTTCTTAAACATACAAAAAACTAACGACTTGTATTGGTCGTCACGAACACAACAGTCTACAGCCATTTACGCAAAGACGAAATAATCTCAAATAATTATTTATGCAAAAAATTACCCGATTTTACATGGAGTTCATACCAATTTACCTGGACCTTAGGTAATTAGCAAACTACCAGCAAAATCAAAGCAACCATAATTGCATTAATGCTAATAATAATGCAACTTAAACTTTTCACTTACTTCAAAATGCGAAATTACTTTAGCTTGTAAAATCCTTTAAACATAATTAATCTCATAACTTTTAGTACAGCATTTATTTCTCAAATCATCTGCGTGTAACATAAAATTTACTATTTTGACATTGTTTTATCGCTTAATATGCTAACTTAAATTGTTAACTCTTTTCTAAAAGGTTTCTATAATCTATCAACATTTGTTACGGTATACAATCCCTGCTTAATTATTACGACAAATTTACAAATTTAATATTCCAAGAAGACGAAATAAAGCGTCCTAATACGCTCATGTTTCACTACTGCTTTTTAAGAACACGCGTGTTATTGTGCTGGTATGCTGTTAATCTTGCCATCTTGGTGATTGCGCTGCCGAAACAAGAATCATGCATTTGTCTCCATGCGAAATATGGTGCTCTTTCTTACGCTGCCAGTGTGTCGCCATCGAAGTTGCAATTGCAGCTTTGTCTGAGATAAATCCTCTCTACAACAAATGTTTACATTGAATAAAATTAAATTGAAAATTAACTCGATTCAACATAACAACATTAACCAATTTAAAACGTGCTGAAAAGTTACAGTCACATAATCTACAATAACATTTACTGACGTTCCAAAATTCATTATAAAAAAATATACTACAATACTGCATTATATTACACAGCGTATTTTGTAGCACTCCAAACCTTCCTTGCCATAAGAAAGTTAGACAGACCTATTTTAATTGCTTTTCAAGAAATTCCGATAGTTGGCTCGTAAAAATTCGACGCCGCACATTGACACCCGACACGCGGTTGCAGCGTCTTCGAGCGCATTCGGCCGCGTAGATGACCCCAGCCGCGATGCATTTCTTTCACGCGGTAACACAGTGCACTATTTTGACGTCACACGAATTTCCCCAAACTGCTCTTATTTTTAATCTTAAAGAAAATACGGCACAGTTTTCTATGCGTTAGCTAACAAATAATAATAATAACAATTAATATGGTGAGGTTTAATAAATGATTTTTGCAAACCAAACAGACAATTTTATTTGTCAGCGACGTTTCGGCAGCATGTCACTGCCCTCATCAGGCTATACATTTATTTAAATATTTCATATTATACCATTATTAAAAAGTATTGTAAAAAAAAAAATATTTTTATGTGATTTTATATGAAATTTGTTGTTAACATAAATACGTACAATATTTACATGGTACGAATGTTACATTTTTTAAGACCACTACATGTACAAGATATATACGTTACTCGCTATATGAACAATATAAAAAATATATATATATATATAATAATAAGTTAGTGATTTTGTACTATTTTCTTAATTGCACAGAAGTTGAGGTTAAGTTGCCATAAATACCTTTCATTTTCTTAATCGTCCTTATTTTAAAACTTATAATATTAAAACAATAAATAGCACATTGTAAATATAAATAAAAGAAGTCCATAGTTAAAAAATGTTATAAGTCATAAATAAGTAAAAAATGAAATATCACAGAAGATTTAATACTATCAGTGGGTACGACAAGACTTTTCTATCACAGACGGTTACCAGACGTTATTTTGAATATCTGAGCATGCTCTAAAGAGACTTTTGATGGAGTGATTTCAAAATATGTAAAACTGACTAGTTTGTAGACTAGATAAAAGAAAACAGCATTATCTAATATTGCACAATTAATCACAATTTAATTATTAAAAACTTAATTATTAATATAGTGAAGAATATGACAAAGGAGATATACGGCATCACTGTCTTTCATTCAGCAAAGTAGAATAACAGTACAAAAGTTAAAGCATAAATAATTTAAAACTTAATAGTACTAGTCATAATATTAGTAGTGGGAAAATGTAAGAAAAAACAACAGGATTTAGTTTTATTGCATTTTATTCAGTAAATAAAATAAATACTACAAATAGATAATTAAAAATTGATTAAAAACTAACAACTAATGATATAGCATACTATAGTAAGTCTTAACAAAACTTTGACATCAATCGATGCTCATCGAATCTATCGACTGAATTTTCTGTATTAACACTATTTAACGACTATAATTATGTATTCGTACAGCAATACTTACACCAATAATTATAGTCTAATGCTTGTTTTGCGTTGAACGGTGGGTTGTGTTGGTAATTTACGTTTTAGGGACTGGAAATTATTTTGAATAGAAGTACACAATATTTTTGATTGAGGAACAGAAATTAATGCTGTAAAAGGAACGTTGTTCATAGATTGAGTGGATGGTGGAGGAGGAAGTACTTGGGCAAGTTTCGATTGCGTCGGCGTATATGACGACGAACGCGTTGTCGAATAGTAGATGTTGATTTGGAAATTGACAGCCATTTTCGGGAGACTAGAGCAGAATTAAGCAAGGATTGAGTGTCTAGTTTGGAAAGAATGATTTAGGATAGTTCGACGGGTAGGTCTTTGATAAAGTCGATGCCTTGACGATGAACGCCGATGATAGACATTAGCTTCTTGAAAGCGTCCATCTTGATTGCTTTATGAGTGATTGTCTCTCTTCAAAAGCAAATTTCAAATTGATTTTCAGAGCCAATTCACAAGCTTATATACCTTAGTAAAAGGAGTGGGGATGATCGGTTCAATGCATCAGCCAATTACAAGCTTCCTTACAAATAGTCCACCAATCACATTTACCTACAAATGATTAATTCAAATGATCCAATGGTGCGTCATACTAACAATTACATTTGATCATCTATCTTCTAATGGAATAATTAAATTCTAACTGCTGAAGACATTTTACTGATTAATAAAATATCGAAATGAAAGATTTCAAAATCGTTAGTTTACATCTCTCGTTGTAAACACGTGATAGTCATAATAGTTATATAAATAATAGCAATAATCATAATATTACTACTGCAAACATGGAAGAATATGACAAAGGAGATATACAGCATCACTGTCTTTCATTCAGCAAAGTAGAATAATTTAAAACTTAATAGTACTTGTCATAATATTAGTAGTGGGATAATGTAAGAAAAAACAACAGGTTTTAGTTTTATTGCATTTTATTTAGTAAAAATGGGAACCTGTGAGTATAATATGATTATATTATAATAAATTTTAAACTGATCACGATACAATGAGGCTAATACTAATCGGAAATTAACGGATAACACCACTCTAGAGGCCGAAAAAAAGGCCAATTTATTCTGGGATTATGGGAAAAGGAATAGTATTCATATTTAGATGGTTCATTTAACACATTTTGATGTATGAAAAAAAAATTTTTTATTATGATTTTTGTACAAAATGGCGGCGCTACAGCAGATATGTGGAAAACGATTTTTTTGAAGGTGCTCCGCGGGCGCGTCAATTCCTCGAAAACCGTGAGAGCAGAATCAAAAAACCAAAAATTTTCTGAAGCTACATACTAATAGCTGTCGAAGTACGTAGGATTTTTTTTTAAACCAATTTTTGTAGAAACTGTGCACTTCTGAACAAAACGTATGAAATTATTAATAAAACAAATAATTTTCAAGATATCAAAAAACGGCTACGTACTTCGATGGAGAATATATCTGTGAAGCTACTGTAAAAATTTCAAGTCGATCCATGCAATTGTGTTGAAGCTATGAGTGCGCCCAGTTTGAAAAGGACTTCTCACGAGATTCGCTGTATAGCCGCCATTTTGTATTGAAATGTAAAAAAAATATATTTTTGTATCCAATTTATGTATAGTAAACCCAGAAAGAAGAAATTTGTTCCCTTCTTTCCTACTCTTGTAAAAAATTGTACAAATTAGGCATTTTTTCGGGCGGCTAGAGTGGTGTTACCCCTTAATGCTACTTGGCACAATTCAACCCTAGCTATAGATTATTTACAGTCCTGAGCAAGTCTGGATCAGAAGAATCAGTATAAGGAAAAAAGTGCGCGGCGCCTTCTAGTATTTATAAAAAAGAAGTGTTTTCGAGGGCAATGTCATTTGCAATATTTTACGTGCCTTCTGAGCTGGGCATGCGCGTCTAAAATCCAATTTACAAATGAACTTTGCACGTACTGATCTAAAACCATAGCACCAGCGCATAATTTATAATTTCGTAGTTTTTTCGCAAAATCGCAGTGCGAGAGCTGCAAAAGCTTTCCTGTTCCATTGTCACAGTTCAAACTTCCCGCGATTGCGCCGAAACTGACGTTGACCGAATTTACATGCACGTGACTTAAAGAGGGCAGCACCTCTAACGTTAGTCTTTCGCGCGCGTGAATGCGGGTTCGCGAAACACGTGGAGAGTCAACGTCAGTTTATCACCGGCTACGGGAGGAGAAGCTCTCTTGCGGATAGTTAGTATTTTTCTTAGTGTTCACACAAGACGCAGAATACACACTGCGCATTACACTAAAATATAAATCAGGTATAAAGCACAAGACGCAATTCAACGTATTGCGCAAACACAAACACAAACAACAATAACGTCTCCGGGCAACATATTTCGCCATTGTGGCAATATCATTTAACAAACGCCTTTGTGCAACAAATCGGTCATGACGGCATTATCGTTTAACTAACGCCCTCGAGCAACAAATCGGTCATTGCGCCATTATCGTATAAATAAAGCCCTCAGGCAAAAAATCATCATTCGGTCATTACGACCTCATCAATCAATTATATCATTTTTCTCAACACACATATAAATACACATAAAAACACATTAGTTTGATATAAACTATTATTCGGTAAATTTGAGTGCGTGAATGTGGGCATGGTAATTTTCGTAAGGAAGCTGACAGCAGCAAGAACCCCAGGTAGACCAAAACGAACGTAAGAGGACAATATTAAAATGGATCTACGAGAAATAGGACGCTATGAGGAGGATTGGATGCATCTCGCAAACAATAGAGAAAGATAGCGTGATTGTGTAAACAAGGCTATGGACTAACAACAAGTAGTTATAAGAGCTATGGTGATGATGGCAGCACGTCTACAGCCAACATAAAGACTATGTGATAGCTATTGCCCTGCAGACACCATTGCTGCTTACCATTACTACTTGGCCTTTATAATGATAATAATAATGATAATAATATAATAATAAAATCTGAAAATCTAAAACCCAAAAATCAAAAATCGTTAAGAAAACAAAAACCCATTTAAAAATCAAAAATATTATTTGTCAGCCCCCTTCGTACGTAAAAAAATATAAAAATGAGTCGTGTAACATTAAATTTAACCGTGGATTACTCGTGGTATAGAGGGATACATATACACACACGCTCGCACGCATACACGCACGCACACATACATGCGCTCGGCACGAACGGGCTGAAGCACGCCACGACGTTATCCGAAATACGAGAACGACTCGTTAGACGCTGGACTTACACGCTGGACGTAATTTTTTTTTTTTTTTTTTATTGATTTCACGGGCAAAAGCCCTTTACATGTGTTGAAAAAAAAGAAGGAAAAAGAAAAAGAAAATAGAAAAATATATAAAAGTACCAATATTAATGTAAAAATGACTGAAAAATCAGATAAAATATAATATACGGATGTTTAAAACGCTTTAGAGAGTGATCTAGTTGCCGTCTTGAAGGTAGATAACGTAAGTTTACAGATTATACTTTGCGGTAATACATTCCATTGTCTTCTCAACCTATTTATGGAACTATAAAAACCAAAATTAGACGTGGAAACATTTTCATGAAGACCGCGAAAGTGACGTAAAGAATAAGAGAGTTGCCTCTCAATGAATAAGTTACGCAAGTCTTCACAAGCAATGAAACCATGCACAATTTTGTATGTGAAAACACAATCTTGAAGATAGTGAATGGACTCCACTGTTTGAATATCACAATCCTCGGCAATAACACCATAGTCATGGCTAAAACGATGAATTGGCCTATCTAGCTTATACGCCAGATACCTTAGAAAAGAATGTTGAACTGATTCAAGCTTATCAATATAATATCTAATATAAGGACTCCATATCTGTGGGCAATACAGCAAATTAGAGAGGACTAGAGATTTATAAAGATGAATTATAGCCGAAGGATTGTGAAACTCAGTAGTGGCACGCTTAATAAACCCAAGCATTCTAAAGGACTTGGATGCAACATCTTCAATGTGTAGCGAAAAAGAGAGATTAGGCTCAAACGTGACTCCTAAGTCTTTAACGGCAAAAACTCTAGTGAGCTGAGAATCCAGAATGGAATAGTTGAAAATAAGAGGAGCTTTACTTCTCGTAAAAGACATAACACTACACTTGCTAACATTCAAAGGAAGCCCATTTTCATTTGCCCATTGAGATATTGCATCCAAATCCCCCTGTAGTGCTGAAGCATCGTATGAAGATTGAACATTCGCAAATATTTTTACATCATCCGCATACATCAAAATACGAGCAAAAGATATGCGCGAAACTAGATCGTTAATATAAATACAGAAGAGTAACGGTCCCAGGTGAGAACCCTGCGGAACCCCAGATGTGACTGTAACTGAGGACGACACTGCATTATTCCATCGGACCGCTTGTGTTCTGTCTGTAAGATACGAAGAGAGCAGAGCTAGCATGTTTCCACGTACTCCAAAGTTCCATAATTTGGATAGAAGACGCTTATGATCAACTCGATCAAACGCTTTTGACAAATCAGTAAATATCACATCAGATTGGGCAGATTTTTCAAACGATTCTGACAGGAAATCGTTGAAAAGCAAAAGATTGGTTAGAGTGGAACGCCCCTTAATAAAACCATGCTGCTGCTAAGCCAGCCTCGAGAAAAGTAAAGATGATAATTCATTTTCCAAATAAGCATTTAATATCTTAGGTAAACAACTTAAAATAGAAATAGGCCGATAATTGGTTACGTCATTTTGACTGTATGATAAATTCGTTTCCGTTCAGGAGGAAGTGGACGGCCGGTAGCTTAGCGTATTCTCTGCAATTCACCTGGTAAATCGACCAAATTAATAGTACATTATGTAACAAGGCAAAAAGTGGAAAATTTTTCCCGTGGGTGAGTTACTGTACAGTATCACCCGATGGAAAAACCGACTTTTTTCTCGAGTTACATATAGTACTTTATGCCCATCTCAACTGTGGCCACTTTGAGACTTGGAAAGCGCGACTAATGGACTGTTAAAAGACAATATTGTTAAAAGACAATCGATAATCAGGGTTATTGGTAGAGCATAAAGTGTAATTTTGGTCTCGCTTTTCAGGGAAAAAAGTGGCCATTTTCGTTCAGATGGGCATACAAATAATTATAGTTATATTGAAAAGATAATTCAAAATTAGCCGGTTTTACATAAGAATTTAAAGTACCTTAATAATATATACAAAGTATTCGCTACGTGCCCCACTAGTGCCCCACGTATTTTACCTATATTAAAATTATTATTTGGTGGCAAATCTCAGAACTATTTACTTGCTAAAATGTATTAGTTTAATAAGAGAATTAGAGAAACATATTTTTTTTACATCGCCAGACATTTAAGACGTTTGCAAAATGTTGTATAATATAAGATATTTACATTACAAGAAAAATAAAAAGCGTCTGAAATGATAGTAATTTATGAAAAGAAGAATATTATGTATAACTTTCCACATAACCCAGTGTATTTTACGCACGTAGCTAATAACATTATCTCTAAACGAAAAACTAATGCCAATTCATTGCCACTTACTAGGAGAGTGTCGAGGGTTTGGAAAACGATATTTGCTAAAACTTTGAGAGGATTATTCCTGACACCTAAAACTGAAGTGCACGTTTATTATTTTCCAATTGACCCTTATTCTCGAGATATCAACCAATTCATCTCAAATTAGCACTATTTTAGTAAAAAATGGTGCTTCTACTTCTGACCATAGCCCTTTAAGTTTTTATGCTTGAAAAAGTTACCCAAACGTAACTAAAAGTAGACACAAAGAGCTTTTATTTTATCTTTGTTTCGTACAAAAATATTAATCTGGGTCAAAATTATAAACTTTTAAAGATAGAATAACTACCTGGATTGGTGTAGCTTTGTAAAAATTTATGAGTAAGTTTTAGGTAAGAACGTATTAGTATACAAAATTTCAGATTTTTCTGAACACTAATCAGAAACCGATAATACTCCCTTAAGGAAATGTCTTTATTTGTCAATCACTTTTAATATTTCGGGGCTTATGTCCTTTCTTAAACATTTATTTACAAGCTGACCGTTTAAAAATTACAAAATAATTTAACTTTAAGACGCAACTTGTAAATAAATGTTTAAGGAAGAACATAATACCCGAAATATTAAACATGATTCACAAATAAAGAAAATTCTTTAATTTAAGTGACATTTATTAAATTGATAATATTTACGCATCTGACGTCACGATTTTGTTAAAATAATTTTTCACCATTTCGTTAAGCGCCCATCTTTAACATACTGTATTATTGATACTAGATAATATTTACAACCTTTTATATAATTTTTTTTCTGATGGTAAATAATAAGCGCTTCAACCTCCTTAAATAAGTGTTATTTGTTATTGTTCATTATTTATAACTAAAATACTATATTTTAGTAAATATATAGTATTCTAGTTTATAAAGCAATTTATAAATGTCTACAAAGCTACATTTTTAATAAATATACTATATTATTACTTATAAAAATGTTGTGAGTACACTTATTAATCATTTAGACCTGATAATTCAATAAAAATGATAATTTTTCATAGTTGTCGACACTGTTTGGTACCCCGTAAATCGTAACTTTTATATTTAGTTTTGGGATTCCGATCACACGTAGAGACTAAATAACTATATTTTGCTTTTTCCGGCGGCCTAAATGTTAAACATTGCTTAAAACGTGTTTATGAATATCAGAACAAAACAAAACACATTTATAAAAATTTTGTTTTAATTAATATTTTGAAAGAAACGGAAGAATGATTTTGTTCTGTTTCGCTTTTGAAAAACATAATGAAACGAAATGATAATTCTATGATTTGGTATAAAACGAAACTAAACGAAATTAGGACTTTCATTTGTTTTTAATAACCTTCATCAAAATCAATTTAATTTCGTTTGTATTACTGAAAAACTAAAACAAAAGCCTACGTAGTTACGTTTCGTGTTCAATAGCGATACGAAACTAAATTCGTTTTTCATTTAGTGTCGTTTCGCAACGGTCCTTGCGATAATAGGCTACTTTACCTTAGCATTTGACAAATTCGGATAGTTCAGTCGAATAGAACATTGGACTCATTTATCAAACTTCAGGAGGAGGTTTCTGGTATTTAATAATGAAGCGTAGCACACGTAATCTTTTCCAATTGGCCCCTGTTCTCGAAATAAGAAGTATTTTGCTTCTAATATTTGTTATTTTAATGGAAAAATGTATACTTTTCACTTTCCTCTCGAAATCCCCCTGAAAAAGGCACATATAAAATAATTCAGTGCTTTAATTTTAGCTTTACTCTGTAAAGATCGTTTTGACTATGTTATGAAAAAGTAAATCGGCAAATATATTTCTATACTTTTAATTACGTTAGATAATCAAATTGAAATAAAATAAAATATAATATAAAATTAATCAGATTATGCGTAGACATTGTTTACATGCAAGTATACCTAGTCATTTATTATAGTTAATTACCATGTCTGATTTCCTCTTATATCTTTAGAAATCATAGTGCATTATTTTTCAATATAGGTATATTTAAAATTTAATAAAATTGCGACCAACAACAATCTTGAGGCAAATTAAAATCATATTAGGATTAGATCGCTGCACTATTAAGAGAAGGCCGTATTTACTGTCCTTGTCTAATCATATTTTTGCTATTTATTCAAATAGTAGTTTGTTAATGGAAAAACTAAGAGTCGTTCCCAATTTTTCGTAAAATAAGGAATATTTTGAGACCTAAAAAAATATTTAACATTATTTCCTTTCCGAGAATACTTCTAAACGCGAAAATTCAGGTTAGGTTTTGCGTTTCGAACTATTCTCGGAAAATAAATAATGTTAGGTACTCTTTTAGGTCTTTGACGGGCCCTCCGCTTGCGGCTACTATATATATATATATATATATATATATATATATATATATATGGATATTAAAATCGCATTATCGACATTCAAATTTCATTCTTAGATGTACTTTTACATGTACCAAAAGTTCTGTAATCGAAAATACATTTTATGTCTGAAAAACGCATTTTAAAAAAACCTCGGCTGGACCAGACTTCTCCCTTAAAGATTATTTAACGAAAGTAAGAACGTTACCAAGTATATAAAATTTAAATTAAGCTTATATTATAAAATTGTTGCGTTTTTAATTTTATAAAAAACAGGTAGCTGATAATAAAAATAAATTTTTAATACATACGAAAGTGAGGTTAGCAATATTATTAACAATTCGTCGTTCATTCGCACCGCTCCGATCCACTAAGGTATTCGTTTCATCGTCCTTTTGACGCACATTCAAGGTTAGCGGCTTAGAGCACGGATACCCCTTTGGAGAATAATCTGCATGTGAACGTGCATGTGAACATGAATGTAAACAATTTTATATATGATTCTGCAGGTGAGACTGCATAGAGTTTTGTATGATGACATGAGCGACCCGAGTCTTCAATTGTTTGTTGACAGTTCATATCGTTACGTCATAACGACGTGAGTATGTATGCATATTTGCGTATCAACCAATCAAAAATTATATTTATCAGCCGCCTTCGTACCTCAAACACAAAAAAAGAGACCTAAAAAGTTCAAATTGGTTCTACTGATCCCGAGATATAAAGAGACACACACACACACACACACACATACATATACACACCACGCACGCACACACACACACGTACACACACACATACACGCACACACACACATATACACACACGTAGACACACACACAAACATATACACACACACATACACACACACGAATACACACGCACGCACGCACGCACGCACGCACGCACACACAAATATTATTATTATTTCCGATCCATTGCATTATTTCTTTTAAATTTTCAAAATATTCTTGAAATTATTGCAAGTCGAACTGCACGCTGTGATAAAAAATACACATAAATATAAATTTGCACACAAACAAACATTGCGCATTGATTGATCATTATATTGCTGTATAATGGTATTAATAGTCATCGTCCCGGCGATTCTCAGGACTCGACAAACTTGACTTTTATATACTACGTCGTGACACGGCAGTTTTCTGCCCGAGCGAAATTCGGTAATTCACATATAATTATATATTATATATAGACGTTCACATATACAGGCACTCGAGACTATATAAATGTTCTGTATCTAAGCCAAGTGCACAGTGTAGTATCGAGGACACAATCCGTGTGCGAACCTTACAGTACACCTAATTCCTTGCGTGCGTATCGCGAACGAAAATTGAGCCGCGAATATTAATATTTTATTCGACAAAGTGATATCCTGTAACAATTTATAAAGTTGAATAGAACTCTAGACACCAAAGTGAAAATCGTTATTTTCTTATTTAAAATATATTGATATTATTTGTGTACTTTTGAGTACCACTTGAACAATGAGAAAGCATCGTTTTTATTTTTTCAAATATAATTAAAATTATCATGAATTACATCAAGGTTTCATAATGATACTGTTTTTCTGTTGCTGAAAAGTTTACGTTTAATACCAACGAAAACGTCTGATAAAAAACCACTCGCGTCGGTATATAACAAAATTTCGGTACAAGAAAAATTTGATAATTTTCAGTTCAAAGCATCGTTTTTCATTTCAAATAAAACATTCATACCAATTCAAAGTTGTCATATATAATTAACCTATCTTCCTTTTAGAAAAAAAAATTAAATTTATGTCATAAATCTCTGATCAAAAATTTTTTGTGTCGGTTTTAATAACGAAATTTTTATACAAAAAAGTTCAATTATCTCACAGGAAAATGGAGCGTTGGAACGGAACGGTCGCGATGGTGACGGGAGCGTCGTCCGGATTCGGTTTGGTGACGGCGCAGGTGCTCGTCCAGATGGGTTTGATCGTCGTTGGTTTGGCGCGCAGAAAGGCGCATTTGGAGGTAAGTGTACGTATGTATACACTCGACGTGAAGATAATTTGATCGAACGCTTTTAAAATGCTCCAATGACATTGTCCGATTCACAGGAATTAACGAATAAGACGGCACGATTTCAAAATATTTGATCGTCAGAATATATCCATGTTGAGTGTACAATCGTCAAATGTATATCAATAATACAGATTGGTTAATGCGTTAAAGTCGTGAAAGGAATCTGCAGTAATTTCTGCAGGATTCTCGGCAAAATATTCTGTAGAGCTCTTGAAACTTGAAGGGTTTCGCCCGCAGATTTGTTTGTTGTATTTTTTGCAGACAAATCTAGTAGTGGCTAATATCTGGCAGACAAAAGTTGCAGAGTCTAAAATAGTGTGCAGAAAACTAGGTAGAGTGTATTGCGAAAAATTCTACAGATTTTTTTACATAAGGGTAAAATATAGTATAAAATATATACTTAGACATAAAACTGTTATCTATTTCTGCATTTTTTGACAAAAATGATTGTATAATAAATAAATGTAAATAATATTGTGTTTAATTTATGATTGCTTACTCTACAAATATTGAAAACGAACTTAGAATTCAAATAGCGTATTCGTTATATATCTTTATAACACTTTTGTTTTACAGGATAGAATGAAAGATATGAAAGGACCAGGTAAATTCTTTGCGAGAGAATGCGATATCACAAATGAAGAGAATGTCATTGAAGCTTTTAACTGGATGAAGGATAGGTTTGGAACCGTGAATATTCTCATAAACAATGCGGGCACAGCAACGTCAAGTAAAAAAATAGCAGGTTTGTATGATGACAACTTGCAATTTTAAGTAAAATATTTTAAAAGTACTATTTGTGTTTTCATAACTATTTAAAATTCTATTGAACTAATTTCTCTTTTGCTGTCTATATTTGTCAAAATTTCATTAATGAGTGAAGATTAATTTAAAAATGGTAAAAATGTAATATGTATGATTTTATTTGTTATTTAGATACTTCGACCGCAGATCTTGAGTACGTTTTTAAACTTAACGTTCTGGGTCTTCTGTACTGCACAAAACAAGCCATTATAATGATGAAGGAAAATCAGAAAGAAGCTCATATCGTGAATATAGGCAGGTATTAACCATTTTTTACATTACTTTAAATGTGTCACTTTTAAATAGAACTTTGAAAGTTCCTTATATACGTTATAAATTCTCTATTTTTACACAAGTAGGAAAAAAATTAATACCAATTCGATTTGTACAGTACTATAGTTACTTTGTAATCATTTATATACCAAAAAATTTTTTTGTTTATTACAGTATTGCAGGTCTAGCAGTACCACCTGCCATGCTGGGTAACTTTAACGTGTATCCAGCGAGTAAATTCGCTGTCAGAGCTTTGTCGGAAACATTGAGGAATGAGCTTCTGGATACGAAAATACGAGTGACGGTATTACCACGTTTAAAATTTCTAATATATATTCATAATTTTGGATATTACGTTTAATTATCAAGTTTTGCAGCATTATTTTTACATTGAAATACCTTAAAAATTTTAGTTTAAAAAGTGTGTATTAAAGCATGAGAAATTTGTGAAAACGGTAAATTTAGGATCATCTGGAATAGGATTTTTATAAATATTATAGGCATATTTTGCACATTTTATGTCTATTTCTCATAGATTTTGACAGTTGTTTTTACATTTTATCCCAACTCCTCACAGTTGTAATTTCCATTATACAAGAAAATGCATTGAATAAATGTGAGAAAATGAGAGAAACTGTGGAAAAATGAGAAAAATTATACACTTTTTTGGTAACGAATGTTCCAAATGTGTATGAATTTGTACATTTTTACACGATTTCTTGTAAATGTCATTTTCTCTAGGGCACTAAAAAAAATATGTATTTTTGTATGTAGCTACCGCAGGACTGCCGAAATTAATGTCAACAAATTCGACTTTTATATGTCTTTCTTATTTTACTCAAAAAATTATTGACGTAATTTCCAGGTGTGTTTAAGAATTAAAAAAAATCTTTACCAAAGTTACAAGTATGTTCACCCAACGGTAAACCATTTTCCGAATGTGCTGCTAAATAACAACTTTTTCATAGGCGTAAGAAACAAAATCGAATCTGACGTCATCTTTTTGTTGACTTTTTGGTGACTTTTTGGTGACTTGACATTTTTACGCCTATGAAAAAGTTGTTATTTAGGGTCATATTCAGAAAAATTGTTTTACCGTTGGGTGTACAACATTATGTTAGTGGTCTAGTCCTAATAAATTACAATAACTAAGGGGGTGCAAGTTATGTGGCCACCTTAAGGAACTTTCGATTCCCAATAGATATATATCGGGTTTTGGGGCTTCGAAAACTATTGAGACATATTATTTGAACCTTTAACTCTAATATCTGATCATTTTTTTGTAAAAAATGTTCTCTCTGAATTTTAATTAAAGAAGTTCTAAGTAGTTAAAAATTAGCCACTTTACCAACAGTGTTGATAAAGTTGCCTATCAGTTGTTATAGTATAGTCGTATAGTAAGTGCTTCAAAATGTCAAGCCTAACGTAGCAGTCTTCCTTCATGTATTATTTAACTAAATAGTACCGTTACGTACTCTTTGGTGTCGATATTTTGGGATTAGTAGGCCTGGTAATTTTTAAGCACCAAGCGCCGTTTTTATCGGCCTCGATTTCCTTTTGCCTTGCAACGCATTCGTATGGCCACTTTACTAACCGATAAACGTCAACGAAAGTTGCAATTTTCGCATCGAAATAAACTCCATGACAAATACCGACACATGCGTCTTAAAGTACGTAAAGAAAGCTACAATTTTATGTACCGTATGATTTTTCTTTCGCTCATATCACGCTGACAACAGTGCACTTGGTTTCTTTACAAGCATGCACTGTTCAGAAATGGGAGTTTTTACGCTTTTACGCGTAAACACGACACTATTTCATAATTAGAGGGCGCTAGCAGCGGAGTCACCGCAACCTCTCTATTGTCACAATACATGTCATATACTGTAGGAGTTACGGCGCGGCCACATTACCTGCACCCATCTTATATGATTTTTTATAAGAGCCATTTAAAGTTAAGATTTTTGTTATACAATTTTTATGCATATTTACAAATTTTAACGCGAAAATCGGAAAAGAGGAGGGTTATAGACCGACAATAGGAACAGAAAGTTTGCACGATGTCAGTAACGACAATGGAGTAAGTAGAAATCACTTACTTTCTCCATAAAAATTGACACAAAGCAACTTGGAATTGACCATCGAAAGACTTAAAGGTTTTCGTAATTTAAATTTGGATTCATTTCAATGTTCATTGTTGAAAATTGCAATAAAATAAATTTGATTTTCCAATAAGCCTACATTAAAACATTAAAGAGCTGATAAATGTTTAAGGCCTAAGTATCACGTAACACTTCAAGAGTAAATAAAATTATTAAGATCAATAAAGGAAAATTTTTAGTAAGGCCTAAGTACCGTCATAACCGTCATACTACTAATTAACTTAATTCTATTTTCTTTAAATATAGAACATCAGTCCAGGATCGGCGAAAACTGGAATGTACCAAAAGAGAGTAAACGAATTTCCAGCTTTCCAGTATTTACCGGCATTGGAAGCAGTCGACATTGCCGATTCCATCGTTTATGTGCTTGAAGCACCACCTCACGTTGAAATAAACGAGATTGCAATACAAGCGAAGAAATTATAATATCAAAACCGAAATGTCTTTTATGTGCGAAAATGACTTTAGTTTAGTATTATATAATATCAATATTAAACTACTACGTAGAATAAACAATCTTTTCTATCATCAGAACTCATTTGTTTTCTTTAAATCTTAATAGATGCAGTTCAATTTACTGTTATCAAATAATCTGTGTCTATAAATTTATTAAACTTATATTAAAAAACCGCTGATTTTTATGATCTTTCAAATGCATTTACACTGAAGTGATTATATTACAATATTTCTAACATACCGAACAAATTTACGTTATAGATTTCAGAATATTGTAAAATAGTTGAATCGTTATAAAACAAAGATGAGCCGACAAATCCAGTAATTTTTTTAGCTTCAAATTCTCAAGATATAAGCGATCAAAAAAAAATGCTGTCAATTCTGTGGTGAAAAATCAAAATAATAAGTCTGTACTTTTAATATGTCGATATACATATGGGTGATTGTCAAACAATGGTAATTTTAGTATCGCCAATACACTGAGTAGAAAGGTAATATTATTACGGTCTGGTAAACGTTTGCAGTTCTTAAAAGCGATGCAGCTGAACATCTTAAACACAAAACTAACACAACTATACTATATTTTTAACTCATAAGTGATATATATATATATATATAGCCTAAAAGTAATCATGAATTTATTAGACAATAACATTAGTATTGAATTATATCTATCCTATGAGAATTTTTTGGTAAACTTATCTGACTACAGGAGTGTTACGAATGTTGCCGCCAACTAAAAAGTTTCTCTAAAGAGTTTTAAAATCCCAGCTTAATTAAGGTTATCGCACAATTGTTGGTAGCCAAATAGTATACATTCATCCAAGTAGTGTCCTTTTTAACAGACAGTCTGAATGGGTAATTTATCATGAATTACTTCGAACAACAAATGAATACATGAAAGAAGTTACAGCAATTGATCCAAAGTGGCTCGTTGAATTTGCAACGGCATACTCTCATATTCTGATCCTTTTAATAAAATATATAAGAAAAAAACTACATAACTTACTAATTTATACAAAATAAACTTGTATTGATTTAATGTAGTTTACTCCCTCTTATCAGTTTTTCTAGCATTTTCTTCTTGTATTTAATATTTGTTTTCATTTTTGTATATTTCGCTCCTTTTAAATTAGAAAAATGGAGAAAGAAAGTGGACAAGTCAATAAAGTGGCCACAGGTAAGTAGTGAATAAAGTTCTATATGTAACACGGGAATAAAGTCGACTTTTCCCTCGGGTGATTACTGCCCTCGTTTCGCTGGGGCAGCAAACTCGCCCGCGGTAATACTGTTCGACTTTGACAAGAGTCCACTTTCAATCTGCGTTATTATGTGTTGCGTACATTATGTGTTGTTTCATCAATAATAATTTTTGCCTAGTGCATTTATTCGCTTATATATTCCTGCATTAGAAAAATACATACCCTGGTAGAAAATTGAGCATATTAGATGGTCGGTTCACGATCTATTGGGCAGATCCGTTTCCTAATAGTTCGCCAGAAATAAACCAGCATCTGACCAGAAATTTGTAGAAAATCTAAATAGCTTACATAACCCTAAAAAATTATTGAAAATGTAAATCCCATTATAGTACTTCTGCGTTAAAACAGCATGCAAATTTTTATTCGATTATTTATTTGATTTTTTTATGTCTTATTTAATTATAAAACTCTAACCTTAAAAAAACTTTTAATGAAATAAGTTTTTAGTTTTTATTTCGAATCTATCCCAAATATATCTTAGCATTCTATTAACAATAAGCTATTAATTCCATGACATAATAATCATTATTAACTTATAAAAATTCGTTAAACGTTATTTTTTATTTATTTATCCATTAACCATAAGTTGGTCAGGTTTCTGACGAGAAAACGTCGACAGGTAGCGGGGTTTCTGGCCAGACTTTTAAGCAGAAATTGGCCATTCCCTATAAAATAGAGTAAAATCTGGCGAACATATGGGGAACGTTTCTACCAGGGTACTTCTCCTGATACAGCTTATTAACTTGCACAAATATTATGAAGGCATGATAATTTTTTATTGCGTATGCTACAGTTTAAACGAAAAAACAAGTCAATTTTATGACCATTAATGAGATTTTGGTTTTACACTTTTTTCGCTGCCAGTATTAGTTCGATTATTTCCACGCGAAACGGTGCTCCAAGCGCATGGACGATAGAATCGGCAACGTCCGCTGCTTCTAATGCCGGTCTCTCCAGAAGTGCTTGATTTCCTTGTGCGCCCTGATTCAGCAGCTCAGTCTTCACCAATCCCGGACTGATGCTCTGAATCCAAAAAAAAATAATGAAGTTCACGCTCTTGTCCGAATAATTTCAAGTGCGTAGAGTCTGGCACTTATTAAGGGGGTATTATTAAGACTGGAAAAGAAATATAAATGTTTTATGGTGTTTTAAAAGGCGAAGGAGCAATTTTATCTTTTTATTAATATATATGGTAATTGATTTGAAACTTGAAACTTTTAGAAAATTTTCAGTACACCATTATCTTGAAAATGAGAATCAGAGTTACCAGAATTTGGAAAAATAAAAAATAACTGAATTTTGCAATAGTAACGTTATATAAAATTAATGCATATGCATTGCTTGCCACAGAATATTATCAAAACAGTCTCCGGTTGCAAATAACATCTGAATCTTTTGAAATTTGAACCAGACAATGCTTATATGAATTTGAAGATTACTGTCCGATGTTCAAATAAAAAACTTTCAAGACAATCCATTAAAAACTATACCTACAATCAAGTACCTCGTAAATGTTATCTTATGTTGATATTAAAAATTGCTTATGAACGGTTCCAATTGTTATGGACTAATAAAAAGAGATATATGAAGAAATAATTGATTTTCCAGTTTTAATAGTGTATTGACCCGTTAAGAAACAAGATAGTAGTTGTTAGGAAATGAGGGCGTAAAGTGAACTTTTTCGCCCGAGTTGCATAGAATATTGTGTACACCATGTGCGAAAATAGTACATTATGTATCAAGGGAACAATCTTCTTTATTCCCGTGCTGCATATAGAACTTCATTCCCAACTTATAAGGAGAGTGTCACACTTCCGGGTCGCAGATATGACAAAACTTTGGGAGGTGTTTTCTCGTACCTAAAAATTAAGCCTACCACCCGTTGTTTCGTCCCATAGGCCCGGGGGGACAAGATATGACCGTTTGTATTCAAAATACACATTATTCCAGTAGAAAATGGTACCTATATTTCGTATCATAACTCTGCAAGTTATTTTGCTAGAGAAATTATATAATAAAATAACAAAGTTGACTAAAGAGCTTTAATTTAAGCTTTGTTTCATATAATAATATTATTCTGTTGCAATGTTATGCACAATGAAAAATAATGACAAAAATGCATAGAAAACTACTGAATTTAAAGGGCTCAAAATCCTTAAACTTTCATGAATATTTCGTCATCATTATTGATTATTCTTTGGAACAGAATACTATTTGTATGTGAAACCAAGCTTAAATTAAAGCTCTTTTACTGCAGCTGCGGGAAAACATAAAGTGGCTATTACGGTTGAGTCAAGAATAAAGTTCTTTTTACACTAAAGAACTTTGGGGATCGTCTTCTGGTACCTAAAAATAAAGCCCCATGACTGTAGTTTATAACAGAAAAGAAAAGCATGTAATTTTTTGTAATACATTTTATTTTTATATTCGTATTAATATATGAATATAAAAACAAAATGTATTAATATACGAATATAAAAACAAAATGTATTAAAAAAAATTATACATCAGTTAATTGAATTTTCAAAGTTTGAGAATTCAATAGAAATTTGGCGATATAATTTGAACAATTCTTACCGTAACACGTATTTTAGTATTCAGAAGTTCATTTCTTAAAGTTTCCGATAAAGCTGTGACGGCAAATTTTGTCGCTGGATAAACGTTCAGTGTAGATGTTGGATGAATCACGTGTCCTAAAACACTGTTTAAATAAAGAAATTAGTTTGTGTATGTACAATGTTTGCATCTAAGACACGCACATAGATACATAACACACACACGCACAGACTTGCACAGAAATACACACAGGCGCATATGGGCGATAGTCAAGAAAACGGTAGTTTTTCACCTAATTTTTGGACCAAACTAAAAATCTCCTTTTTAGTGTTAATTTGGGGTTTAAGTTGTTATTTATGATAAAATGAGCCAAACTTTTCTTGGTAACAGCTACAGGTGACAAAAAAGTTTTTACATGTATTTTTTAAGGAAATTTTACCAGATCGGTAACGGTAATTACTTTTTTCTAGAAAAATACATGTAGTTTCATTTTAGTGTAACTAAAATATTTTTTCACATACTCTGCATACATACGTTATTACACCAGAATACCGCATAACATTTTTCTTCATCTGTAACTTACTATAAATAAATAAATAAATAAATAAATAAATAAATAAATAGATAAATAAATAGATAGATAGACAGACAGACAGACGGACGGACGCACGGACGGACGGACAGACAGACAGACAGACAGACAGACAGAGATTTCAATTGTTTATTTTATTAGATTACGATATTTAAATATGTACAGTATAAGAGTTCACGGTATTCAAGCACCAGACCTGATATGTGATTAAAGTATATGATCTGAGCTAGCATGACCGAGCATGTAATCTTGTGATATAAACAATTTTTTATTTTTATGTTTACTTATTTATCAAGAAATATAAATAAAATAAAATAGAGTTTAAAGAATGATTTTAAGGGAAATTATTCTGAGAATGGTGAACTTGTATTAATATAAATTTTAGCTCTATGCGCAGCTAATAATTAAATTAATATATTAAAACTAAAAATTTTATATTAGAATGATTAATACTGTTTAAGCAAGTACTCTAGTGGAAATGATTATGAGAAATTCTGAGGAACTATAAAATTATGTGACAAAATGTGAAAAAATATGAGAAACAGTGACAGATTATGAGAATCTATGACAAAAAGTGCAAATTATTGTAGCATAATGTTTACAATCCTATTTCTAATATAACTCCAAATACACAGTTTTTAACAAATTTCTCGTGCTTTTTCACGTTTAGAAATTTCAACTAGAGTAACGAACTCATTATCACATAAAAGATTAAAATATGTTTTCCTTCACTACCTGTTTACGTTTACGATGTGAGCTTCGTTCTGATTTTCCTTCATAAGCTTAATGGCTTGTTTGGTGCAATATAGAAGACCCATGACGTTAACTTTAAAAATATGCTCTATATCTGCAGTTGGGATATCTAAATAACAAATAGAAGCATTGATTTTTCTTTCGTGTTATGAAACCAATTAAACTCTAGATTCTATAGTCAACATTTTTCAAAATTTTATTATAGTTTTAGTTTACTACATATCATTCATAAATCTAACCTAAAATTTTCAAAGGACTAAGTATCTTAGGCTCAAAGTTATTATTGCTTCTGATTTGAAGAATTTCTTTTTTATTAAAAACAATATTTATATATTTAAATATGGAGCACCCAATTTTGATAATATGCGAATGGGTATGATCAAGTTTACTCATCTGTGTAGCATAAAAATATTAAAAATTGTACGAATTTATGTATTTCTCAAAGGTGAACAAAATTTAGATCTTTTCTGGATAGCAAAAAATTATAAGTTTACCTAATTTGTTTATAAAATAATTTTTTTCAGTACTCATATTTTTAAATATATATAATAATAATTAATTAAATCTATTATATTACGGTTATTTTTATTGAAAATTCGACCATCGACTAGCAATCTTACGCATCTAGTTAAAAAATATTTCTTCTCGTCCCCTACAATATATTTTTCTTTCATTTTTTTAAAAATTTAGAAAATTTCAGTAATAGATTCTTTGGTAAATAACAAGGGATGGCCAAATGTAAAAATACAGTTTGATCACCCACTACTCTACAACTTAAAATTAAGCGGCAAAAGGTCTCCGATCCAAGTAGCGAAGTTATCAGAAAATAAATATATTTTCGAAGCGAACTCTCGCTAGATCCCAAAGGAGGATGCCAACGACTTATAGTATTAACCCTAACCCCCTTAATCCTTTAAGGGGGGCCTGCGGCGGCTCAGTCGGTAGAGTGTCGGATTCCGACGCCGGTGACCCGGATTCGAATCCTAGTCTCTGCCGATTGATACAAGCACCTCTGTAAAAGTTACATGTGCTTTGATTACAAACACACCGCAGACCCCCGTCGTCGATTAGCACCACATGTCGATGAGCACAAACATGGCGACGTTAATTAAAAAAAAAAAATAATCCTTTAAGGTAGAACGTACAAAACCTATACTATTGTTTAGAGCTCATCGAAACATAAATTTAAAAAGAAAGTTAAGTATCTTACATTCAGAGTTGAGAAAAACGCGATCGAAAAAAAATATATATATATATATCGCGATCCTAAGTAGAAAAATCCAAGTTCGATTAGACACAATACATAGCAATAAATGTAGAATATGCCTAGATATTATTTTTTATAATTTTCCCTGTACTCGAGAAGTATTATTTTTTTAATCATATTTAAACGAGCTCTAATTATTGGTGCTGTTTTGACAGGTTCTATATGCCAAAGGGGCTGCCATGGGCATCCACCTATCACCTAAAAACAAAGTTAAGGTATGTATATCACTATTAACCTACATTTGAGCACCTAACTTGAACTGAACTACTAATTTTTTATTACAAACCTTCTATTTTTGTGTTACGTATCGCTGTGCCCGCATTGTTTACAAGAATGTTCAGAGATCCACAAGTATTTTTCACCCAGTTCAAAGATTCAATGACGTTTTCTTCCCTTGTGATGTCGCATTCTCTTGCGTGGAATTTACCTGGTCCCTTTACGTCTTTCATGTTATCCTGTACAAATACATAATTAAAATAATCTTAAAAATACACGATAATTTCGTATAAAATATTTTTACATTATCTTTGTATATATTAACGTTATATTTACGTTACTTTAAAATATTATTAAATTACTTTACTTTTTTTTCTTTGTACACTCACCGGAAGGTGATTCTTTTCCGAACGTGACGTGGTGGAAGTTAGTGTCAACTAGCACCAGTTCACCAAACAAAATTCACGTTTCGATGGGGGTATCCAGTCTTAACCATCTTAACTAAATTAATTCAAATTTCGGAAATAGTTAGCGAGGTTAGCTGTGTTGCGAGAACACCATAGATTAAGATAGGAAATCTCCATCGAAACATGAACTTAGCTTGGTGAACTGGCGCTAGGTGACACGAGCTTCCACCTTGTCACGTTCGGAAAATAATCACTTTCCGGTGGGTGTACACTCTGCTGCAACGGATTCTTTCACGATTGTTATAAATATTAACGCTATGAAGTTATTCGCGGGTGATTCATGATAGAATCCATTGCAGCAAGGTGTACGCATAAAAAATCTCATGTACAATAATATATAATTTGGGACTTGAAAAATAAAATATTTGGATGTAAGAAATACCCCTTTTAAAATGAAGTGGATTATTAATATTCTTTGAACCATCACGAGATACGTAATAGTATACAAGGTAATACACGTAGTAAATATTCCCCAATAGTTTGAAATTGAATCGTTAATAATTAGTTCCGTAAACCTGTGGTGAGTAAACATGGATTTTGAAACTTTAAATTTAGTAATTCAGTGAATTGCCAGCTAATTAAATAAGATAATAACATTACAACATTTTAAAACTCCCATGACGGTTCATTTTCAAGATTTAATCAAGTTTGAACCTTTCGACGAGTTGACAAATATTGAATGAAAAAGAAAAAGAGAACTAAAACGAAGATCTTATCGATCCACTCACCTCCATCTGAGCTTTTCTTCGCGCCAAACCGACGACGGTCAAGCCCCGTTGGACCAATGCTTTCGCGGTCGCCAAACCGATGCCTGATGACGCTCCCGTTACAATGGCTACTTTTCCATTCCAGCGCTCCATTTTTCTTTGGCTCGCTATGTAATATGCAATATTGTATGAATTCTACGTTGTAGGTATATACTTTAAATATTTAAAATCATGAGTTTGAGTCATTTATGCTTTTCATTTGCATAGGTTCAAATGGTAATTTAAAAATTCAAACCTGACTATCTCGACATTTCAAAAAAATAGTCTTAAGACTGGTTTGCCTTTTCAATTAACGATTTTTTGTATGAACATTTCGTTATAGATCGAAATGCAAAAATTAGTACAAAATTTTCTGAAAAATTTGTATCTAACAATTATTTTTTAAGACTTATTTTTTAATAATCGAAATTGTACTGTCTTAATAAAAAGTATATAATATTACGGTACCTTAAAGTATGTATAGTTGACAATTCTATTATTAAAAAAACTATTGGTATAAAGACAATGTTCAATTAACATTTGGGTGATTTTCACGGAACTGTTATATTTGATGTTAACAATAAAAGTAAAATGTTATTGATTTCAAAAAAATCAATATGTTAAGGGGGTCCTTACGTAAATTATAAAATCGACTTTCCCGCCTTGAATATTACTATCTGAGATGTGAATAATTGACTATAATTGAGATTTTCGAACGAAAAAGGACACATAGTGTGATTTCGCCGGATTGTACTATCCGACTAGTCGATTTTGAACATGGCTGATCAAAAGTAAATTGTTAAATTGATATATAAAAAGAATATTATTGCGCAACTTTTTGTATTAAAACTTTAATTTTGAGCAACGATTTTAAAATTGACTAATCGAACAATACTTATCAGGTGAAATCGTTCTATAACGCTCCCTTTTCCGTTCAGGAGTCTCAATTATAAGAATATTCCTATGTAGACAAAATTCAAATTCACCTTATTGAGTGGTAATGCACTTCTTTTGTATGAAGTTTGAAACGTCAAAATCATCGGCACCTTAAAAAGCTATTGGAATGAAATTTTATATTTGTTATGGTGCCATTAATTTTGATGTTTGAAAATTCATACACAAATTTATAACAGTTTTGTGAAAATTGATCATTTCAGTATATAATATATATTGTGTAAAATTAGCATTCAAAATTGATACTGAATCTTTGAAACTATAAAGAATTTGAATAAAAATAAAAAGATAATAAAGACTTTCGTTATATAGATTTATTTAGGTACCTTTGTTAATCGCTATCACTTTATTGAGTATTTATTTATATCGTGTCAGTGTTCTGATACTATAATAGTTTGCACTCGGATTCTCCCGAACACTACAGATAAATACTTAATTGTATACACCAGACGGAAACGAGCATTATATATACCTACCTCGAAAAACGCGAAATTAATACATGACTGTGTAGGTATAACGTATTATACACGGAGTTGGTCATTACGTCATTGAAACGATAACAGGAAATCCTGAGAAGCAAGATAACTTTCGTATCTGTGGTTTTCTAGAAAAAAACTTAAGCTCATTTTCGCGTTTCTGCGATGTTGAGGTTTAAATGTTTGTGCACATTTACTTCTAGATCAAATTATGAGATATAAGCCAGTAAAATTAAATTTTTTAAATAAAATAATAAATAAAATGCTTGTATAACTCATAGATCTTGAATTCCGTGAGGTGACTCGACCACCAGCAAATTTCAAAAATAATAATTCTTGATTTAGTTAAGCAATATTTATATGTATTGTAATATATATTTATTTATATATTTTTTCGAATTTTAAAAAAGTCGTAAAGAATTTTAAAAAACAAACATACAAGTATTAAAAATGTTCAGAAAATTGGTTATTTTTTAATTAGTAGCAATTAATCTGGAATTGAGAGTTTAAATTTAGCATGCGTCCACTGGTGCTGTATACTTCCATCGACCATTTTCAGTATATATACTGTATACAGTGTACTATGTTAAATGAACAAACTTGGTGGATGGGAGTATACATTTTTACAGCGCCACCACTCCCCCGATGGCAGTTTTCTTTGACAATAAGACTATAAAAGGAACATGACGGTGATTAGAACTATTTTTTCAAACAAGCAGTGATATTTGCTTGGGGTATTGATATTGTACGAGATCGAAAGTCACACAAAACTATAATAATTTAAAAGATGTTTTCTTATTAAACTTTTTTAAATCAAATTTCACATTATAATATGATAAAAACTCTTTCTTATCCTACTATTTCATTTTCTGACAAGCGTCTTTAAAAATGGTTTACTTTATAAACGGAAAAACACCTTTCTATGTGAGGACACCTTTTCATGTGGAATTTGTATCTAGTTTTCAGGGGCACATTTTTATGTTGAGCTTTTGGTCACTATTTTAGAATAAATATAGGTTTTCGAGGTCGTTGATTGCAATTTTGAGGTCAGAATCAAAAAATTCAAAATGACAAATTTAATGTGGCAAATATTAAGTACGAAAACTTATTATATTGACTGAATTACCTACAAATAAGTACATTATTTGAAAAATAATTAACGAGCTGAAAAAGATAATCGTCTTATATTTCGGTGAATGGTAGCCATATTGGATTTGCCATTTTTAATTTTTTAATTCGGATGTTGATATCGAAATTAGCAACTTCAAGAACTTACATTTATTATTTTTGTAATCCGTGCACGATTTTCGCGGTTTTTTGGACCTAAAAAGCGAGCCTAAAGTGCTTGTTTTCTGACCAGCGGACAAAATGTAGCTTTTTTTATCGCTGTTGATTTATTTACTTATTTCTACTCTTCGAGACATTTCCGCAAAAAGCTATGCATGTATCACAAAAAATATGGTGTGTACCAAAGGCTAGTGGTCTAAAAAAGCCCACTTTACACCACAGGTACACAATATACTATTATAGCAATTAAATAAAGTAAATACGATAAGATTTTGTACTAATCAGTCGCAATATTGGATCCACCATTTTGTTTTTGTCTACTTATTCTAGGCCAAATCAAGTAAAAATTACAGGTTTTCGTATAAAGTAATCACCATATTGGATCCGCCATTTTGAGTTATAAAAACTCTGAGACAAGAAGTTTGGTTTTACCACATAACTTTGTTTATTGATAATTATAAAATTAATAATTGTTTGTAATATTCGTCTTGGATTATATACCTTAGGTACTTTCGAATATAAAAAACTTTATTGCACCAGAATCGATGTCAGAATTGATCAGCAATGACGAAAAAAAAACAGATTGAATAGTATGCATCCCACCGACATTTTTTCGGATTGCGCCTGTAACGTCAATGTATTATAATATGATGCTATTAAAAATTTACTGCAATGAAGGTGGATGCAGGTAATGTGACCATACGGGTAATGTGGACACCTACACGAGATCTCGCTGTATGCGATATTCTGGGGCGCCGTAACTCTTACAGTGTATCGTATGTATTAGGACAATAGATGTTGAGAGGCGCGGTGACCCAGCTGCTAACGCCCTCTAATTATAAGATAGTGTCATGTTTACGCGTGAAAGCATCAAAACTCTGAGTTCTTAGCAGTGCATGCATGTAAAGAAACCACCTTTGACAGCGTGATATGACTTAAAGAAAAATCTTACGGTACATAAAATTGTAGCTTTTCGTACTACTTTAAGATGAATGTTCCAGTTTTTGCCAAAGAGTTTATTTTCAATTCGAAAATTGCAATTTTCGTTGACGTTTATCGGTTGGTAAAGTGGCCATACGAATGCATTGCTAGGGAAAAGGCAATCGATGTCGTTAAATACGGCGGTTGCTACTTAAAAAGTTCTAGGCCTAAAATCCCAAAATATCGACATCAAAGCGTACGACACGGCACTATGTAGTTAAATAACACATAAATGAAGCCTAGCTAGACTTGACTTTCTGAAGCACTTACTATACGACTTTACCATAAGAACTGATAGATGGCCACCTTACCAGCACTGTTGGTAAAGTGGCCAATTTTTAGCTGTTTTGAACTTCTTTAATTAAAATTCAGAGAGTATATGTCTTTGCAAAAAAGAACTCACGAGTTAAAGGTTAAAATAACATGTCTCAATAGTTTCCAAAGCCCCAAAGCTCGATATATATTTACTGGGAATCGAAAGTTCCTTGAGGTGGCCACATTGCCAGCAACCCCCTTAGTTCAAGACATGTAGTATAGAATAGGCAATCATTTGATTAAAGAAGTTTTATACATTTTTCTATATGGTCATCTATGTTCTCATATATAATCTTATATGGCCATAGAGAGACAACATTCATATATGGTTATATATGGCTATATATGGTCGTATATGACCATATGTACCCATGTATTTTTCCCATATATGGCCATGTAACTATATATGTCTATATTGATGATTATAAAAAAATGGAGCTTTTGGTGTCTTGCTTTTAGCTATGCCTTTCAATGTACTTTAGAACATTGGCAGAGCTAAAAATAATTTCGAGCATATAATGCATCATGTAAAAGATGTGTATTTAGTTTGGAAAGTCTAAATATTCGGTTAAACTGAATAAATCCTGTTTAAATAGTCGGTTTGTCATTTTCGTGGCATGTCTAATTCAAGCATTTGTTAACGTTAATAGCATATTTAGACTTTCAAAACAAAAGGAATATATTCTTTTTCATCAATATTTCAGTAATGTCACTGTCAAAATCTGGCTACATGTTATATATGTAAGTAAAAATGCCAAATCTGTAATACAAATGTCACGAAAGTGACACTGTCCAGCTGGACAGTACCTTCCTAGATAAGCATCATATCAATATTACTACGGAAGAAGTTTCCATTATGTTGCGTTGTTTTTACAAACAATTGGAAATATTTTAAGGTTATATTTAAGTGAAATATGCCATTAATATTACCAATTATTTCTAAAAATGACAGATCAGGACGAAATGTCCTCCCGCAGTAAAATTTTTTATTTGTCAACAGTGATTTATATATATATATATATATATATATATATATATATATATATATATATATATATATATATGTTTTTTATAATAATATATATATATATATATATATATATATATATATATGTTTTTTATAATAATATTTGTTTATTTCTTAAACGGGTGCTGTTACGGATAGAATCCATTAGTAATAAGAAAATGTAACTGTGTAATAAGTTCCTACCCTAGTGTGAGAAATCTATTAAATCCTATTCACCAATACAAAAATTACATATACATCCTATTCACAAATAGGATCTTTTCCTATTTAGAAAAAGGAATTAATAGAATTTAATAGATTTCTCACACTAGGGTATGCGAAAGGTCTCTACTCTAAGATTTTCTGTATAGTTCAAACGCAATGACATCCTCGAGTTTCTTATGTATGTTTTCGGTGGTCGTCGGTGGCGACTTTCGGCGGCGACTTTCGGCGACGCGAATAGCGGCTCGTTCTAGGTCGAAAAAGAATGACGCAGACATCAGATGCACTCTGGCTTTTATACAGATCGGTAGTTACAAAGCGCGTTATACTATTAAGGCGAATATTGTATTTAATAAATAACAGACTTTATCATAAATAGTGTATAAATTATTGTAACAAAATCCTTAGTTTATTCTCGTCCCGAACAGGTGCCATTTCGTTTTTGATTGTTGTTGAATGTTGCATCGGTCTCTATGAGACACTAATTCTTTATGTCATAGGTATGTTTAAATAATTTTTTGTTACTACTGTTCGTATCTGTGTTGTATTATTTAATATTTTGTTTTCATGTAATAATTGTTTATATAGCCTTTGAAGAGGGGAGTACAAAAAGACTCCCGAAACGTCAGCATTTTGACTGAAAATTAATAAAGGATAGATCGTGGAAATCTATATCTCTTCATTTATTGCATACATCTACGAATGATAGAGTCAATTCCATATAGTAAAATAAAAACGTGTTTTTAGCTCCGACACTCCCTTAAATGACGGTTTAACAGTGAATGAAATAATAGTATATTATGCACCTAGGGAATAAAGTGAGCTAGCAAATGCCTGCGTGTGGTTCGGCGCCCGAGCGGAGCGAGTTCATTACGCTGGCAATCGCTGGCTCACTTTATTCACGCGGGCAATATACAATTTTTTAACATATCTATTAAAAAGTTCGTACTCGTTCACCGCCGAAAAGGGAAAATAGTGCTACATATTATCTCCCTAACCTCACTCTAGTCCCCGCCGCGCCACGCGCTGTTTGTGCCCGAGCCGAAGGCGAGTTCTTCAATCACTAATAAAAAGTAAATATATGTATCGGAAGGAATTCAAAATAATGAAATAAAAATACAGCTTGATGTAACGAGCAAGAAAACCGTACCTCAATCTTCCCGAGAAAATGTTTGGATCAGCAATGAGTAGCAGTTTGGAGTAAATATGTGGCCTTGGAGAGGGGAGCCTTGGCCTTGGGGAGGCCTACGGTAAGCTGGCGAGAAACCGGGAGAGCTCTTCCTCTTTCGCTCGAGGTCCGCCGAGGGACAAACACCGTCAACACGACGCCCTGGACTCTGCAATCGCAGACGACGCCCGCCGCCTTGATCTACAGACGTTATACGCACTGCGAATTTTGCCACAGTTTTTCGTATGGGTTATTTCCCATAACGGAGGGCGGGACAGTCCACGACATCATCGATTAGAAGTACGAGGTCTGTCCCAAAAGTATCCGACCTACCTCGATTTCTCGGCGCTTGATTTATTCTTCGTCATCCGGGGGGTGGCATCCTTCAAAGTAGTCCCCATTTGATTGAACAAGACGCTCATATCGATGTTTCCACTTATTAAAGCACTCTTGAAAGTCAAACTTCGGAATCGCCTTTAGTGCATTCGTCGCATTAGTTTCAACAGTCTGTTTATTGTCGAATCGATGTCCTTTAAGCGGCATTTTCAATCGAGGAAACAGCCAAAAGTCGCAGGGAGCTATATCAGGACTGTATGGAGGCTGGCGAAGTTGCGCAACACTGTGTTTCAATAAATACTGCTGCACAAGGTTTGATGCGTGCGCTGGAGCATTGTCGTGATGAAGAAGCCAGTCACCGGTTTCCCAAAGTTGCGGTCGTTTTCTCCTGATTGCCTTACGTAATCTTTTCAAAACTTCAACGTAGTACTCTTTATTGATTGTCTGGCCTGTAGGGGCATATTCGTGGTGCGCAACGCCCTCATAATCGAAAAAAACAATCAACATTGACTTGATGTTGCTTCGACATTGACGAGCTTTTTTCGGCCGAGGCTCAGATGGAAGCTTCCACTGCAAAGATAGTTGTTTTGTTTCAGGATCATAACCATAAACCCATGACTCATCACCAGTTCAACATTTCAATAGTTTCCGCACAACTTTTACCGAGATTAAAGCAAAATTTTATGCAAATTCGCTGTTCGGTTCGTTCTGCCATTTTTAGCAATGAGCAAATTGCGACGAACGCAAAAAGTCGTTGTAAACAAATACACGCTGCGCGGGAACTAAGGCGTTTCATCGGTATCTCAGGCTACTGACGAGACGGTTAGGAGTTGCTGGTGACCTTCGTACCCTCCAGAGGTCGCCTGAGTCTCTCCGCGCGAAGATATGAACGTAGGTCGGATACTTTTGGGACAGACCTCGTATATCAGTGACGTTGTTCGGTCGAGTTAGTATTATTTCCGCATAAATTTTTATACCGCTCTCGTGCGCGCATTATTCTTTAAAAAAAAAATCTCATTACGAGATTTTAACCGTGAGGCAATTTTTATAATATTAACATTTTGATACATTTCACGGCTTTGCATACGTTAGATAGGGTAATACGGCTGTAAGAGTGAAGGAAAGATCGATACGAATAGAATATATAAATTGTTATGGGTTAAACAACGCGATCGTGACCTTCACGATCGGCGCTCTTCTATAAACGCCAAATTTACAAAAAAAAACGTTCTGATTTAATTTATTTTGTGTCCGAACAAATGCATATTGCGATTATTTTACGTTTTCACATTTAATGTTTAATATATTACGTCCATGCATGATTCATATAATTCTAATGTTTACCCAGGGACGAGTCTCATTTTGTTATGATTGACGAATATATATATAAATATATAACATTTTACATTGATTATCATTCTGGGAGTTATGCAGGTACTTTTGTACTAAAAAAGGCATATCCATGAATTTTTTGGTGTTGAGCCGAATGATAGAACCCATTATTAATGGTGCTAAATAGGTATTTTAATCATATTTTAGCATAATTTAACTGTTATTTTCATTTTTCGCTAGAATCATAGCTCGACTGTCGTTCTGAGACTTGTACAGGTACCTTTGTACTAAAAAAAGGCATCTCCATGAATTTTTTTGTAGTCGGCCGAGTGATCGAATTCTCTTTTTTTCAACTTTTGAGTTTTGAAATGGACTAAATCCATGTAATGCAGGGTCATATAACCTTTATAAAATTTTTTTGAACAATTCAGAAAATTTGCATACAAAACTACAGATTCAATTTTTGAGTAAAATGCACTTCTATTAAGCTAAAAATCATTCAAAACAGCTTCAAAATGCAAAAAATGCTAAAATTACTGTCTTTGACCCGCTGTAACTCGGACATGCTTGATCAAAAAAATCTGATAAAGTTAACAGACACTAATAAGAACCATATATATATGCTAAAATTGGTTAGAGAAAAGAAAATTTTTGTTGTCTTTGATTTTACAAAGAATCGCCCAGTAGGCTGTACAGCTGCGAGAGATAGATAGATAGATATATATATATATATATATATATATAGAGAGAGAGAGAGAGAGAGAGAGAGAGAGAGAGAGAGAGAGATATTCTTTTTATTTATCACTTATGACAAAAATTTACAGCTGTTTGTACATTTGGTTAAAATTTGTTATCACATTATCAGTCATTACAGTTAAAAAAGTTTGGTTCGCTATCACAGGTCGTCAATTATTGTCTAACATACCATAATGTAGTCAACTTAATAATATACAAATAAATAAATAACAGTAATATATACATATACAAATTTATATTGCACATATCATTTTGCTTGTTTAGTCTTTCAAAACCATTCTCTTTAATCACCTAAAAATTCATGTTTTTTAAAATAACATTTATACTAAACTTATTCAATCAAAATGTTACTTCTCATTTATTTTATAAAATATACTTTAAATATCATTTGCTTTCAAATAATTTTAATATCTAAAATATGTTCGCTACATACAAATAACTTACAGCAACTTATACAGTAACTTACACTGAGAGGTGTGATAAAGTAAAACTTACTATTCTCGCTCTGCAAGTAAGTCTATAGTTATTATAACTACTTTTATTGTTTCTTTTATTAAAATACTTTTATTGTTTCTTTTATTAAAATATAGTTCGTGCTACAAAGTTAAAATAGTCAGGAGATCTACTATCAAATGTGAGGTTAGAATCTTAAATTTCATGAACCAGATTAAGAACGTAATCAATAAATGCCTCGATAAATGTAGCACCTTCAATGTATTTTGTAAAAAAGATAAACAATTAGAAAAATTAATACCATCATAAAAATATTTTTACCTGATGAGTTCAACTGACTTTTTAAATAAAAATTTTTTTCTCGTATTTTTGGTCGAAAAATATGATAAGGGTGTCAGTCACCACACCCTGCATTATTGCGGTGTTCTTCAATATTCTTATTTCAAAAGTTATAAAATCATATAGTAACTATATGAAACAGTAGTTTTCTAATGTATATTATTTTCTTGTCAAGTTACGATATGATTTTATAACTTTTTAAATGAGAATAGCATGGGGTACAGGAATCGATGGACGGAACAGTAATTAACTTTCGTACTCTCTGTAACGTTAATAAATATCTCAGAAATATATGAACAGTTATACCTCTCCAACGAATTCATCTAGAATAAGATAACCTACCTTTCTCTGAATTTTCAAGCAGATTAGTCAAAGCTTACTCGTTATCGTGATGGAACCATATATATCGAATTTCTGAAACTAGAGTATTTCAATTTGAAATAAACCTTAAACGTATTTCTAAAGTAGAAAACTATTTTTTTATTGAAGCTTGTTGATTTTATCACTGGATGAATTTTTAACATTAGTTTTAAATTCAATTATCGATCTCTCCGCCTCAATGTCAATAGGGCAAAGAAATTAAAATAAAAAGCTCATCTGTAGCATGCTGATTTTATCAGTGCGTGAATTTTTAACATTAGTTAAAAAAAATATTTTATATCATCAAATAACAAAAAAATATGAGCTCCGATTCGTAAAAACTTACCGAATAATGCCTAAGAAATTGACAATAAAAAATTAACAAAAAATATAACTTTAAATATCTTGAAATTCATATTCTCGTCAAAACGCTCAGCCAAGACTGCCAAAAGCTACTGGAGAGCTACCTTTTCCATCTTAATTTATTTATAAAGATTTTTCATTATATATTTTCAAAACATCGTCGTTTAAAAAAATGATGTTTTCGTTTATGACAAAAGAAAGAAAATAGCTTATCAAAAATTTTTTGTCGGGAAAATTCTAAGGTATTAAAGAAAACGAAAAAATACAATTCAAAAATCGAGAGAGTGATGAAAAATAAAAACGCATCGACAAATAAAATAATTATTTTTTAGTCCCATTCTTTAAAAAAGTAAACAAAAAAATGAACCCTGAAACATTAAATTTAAACGTGGATTACTTGAGATATAGGCATATATGGCCACACACACACACACACACACACACACACACACACACACACACACACACACGCACACACACGCACACGCACGTACACACACACACACACACACGCACGCACGCACGCACGCACGCACGCGCACACACATTTTGACCTCGGATTCTGAGAGAGCGGTAAATTTTATATTCGGATATAGTTTGACCCACGGTTCCCAGTGACCTGTAGAGATCATATAAAGGCTGAGAATATTCTTTAGAACTACTGAACCTAGTAGCTTGTCATGGTTTGCGAATATCGAGGTAATGACCTATACACAAGTTATTGGGCACGTATGGAGGGTTTCCAAATATATACACAGCAAAGCAGGCACAAAATGTACATACCTCATATATCGTTGTGTATAAGGTTTTTAAGTTATGGGGTACTTAGATTTATTCTTTTTCTGCCTGCGTATAAAAGTACAAGGTTATAAGGTATTTAAATTTAACTCTTCTGTCTTTGTAACGATTTTAAGATTATTTTTTGTTGTTTATTTATACATATAAGGGTTTTAATGTAATGTAAATACTTTAATTTTTTCGCTATGTATTCTCTAATGTCCTCTCATGTCCTCTTAAGCTAAAAAATTTTGTTCTATGGTACATTCCTCTTTTTGTCATCTTTTTGTCCTCGCTTGTCTTCCGTGTTTTATTCACGAGAGAACTTAAGTTCGTAGCCCCCTGGAAAGGAATCTACGCTCTCAATAACAAAAATTCATGAATGTCGTATTTGTTTACTGTAGTAGTATCAACAGTTCCCTTACCTGTGGGCCATCGAATACTCCTTCACTGATCTTAGCACGACACGTTGTAGCGACGTTGCTGCAACATTGTTCTGGCAACCAAGCAACGTTGTGTGTAAACGTTGTGGCAACGTATTAGCAACGTTGCAGAAACGTGGAATGTCCGCTTTGGTTGTAAAAAATACATCGTAGAAACGGTGTGGTAACGTGCCTACGAAGTTATACAACGTTGCTAGACCGTTACTTTTGAAACGTGTTTAGAACTTGCCAAAGTGTCACTCTTCCACGTTGCAAACATGTCGCTAGAATGTTGTCACAAAAACTTGCAATATTTATTGGTAAATATTTATAATAATAGAAATAGCTACAGCAGATTGGCGAGATACATAATTAGCTTCCGAATAAGAGATAAACGTCCGTTAAATAACATTGCTTGCTATTTCTATAATATTTAAACAAAAAGTTTAGCTAAAATACAAAAGTGAAAAGTGCGTTTTTGAAATTACTCAGTATTACACCAATAAAATTTTTGGGACCAGGTGATAAAACATACATACATTATGTTAAAATACTATTATTCAACGATGAAATAGACTTTAAGAGCCAAAAACTGAAACGTTAACGTTAAATAAACATTTATAATTAAATTTATAAAAAGTCTTTAAATAAAAATAGTTTACCAAAAGTGTTTCAATTTAGTTACTACTTTTTAAATTCATTATTGGTAATTTCTTTATTTATTTATTAATAATAATTAACCAATAAAATTAAGAAATAGTTTGTTACGGAAAAATTAAATTATTTTGATATAGTATGTTGCTTACTTCCAATGAGAAAATCTTACGCAAGAGGGGGGGCGGGCGGGGTCATAAAAATCTTACGGTTCCTTAGGTGGGGGTAGCGGGAGTCAAAAGTACGGAAAATAGTCCTTACGTAATTTGTACACGGCCCCTTGTATATTCTGTATCATTCAGCGGACTTGCGGCGCTCTGTGTCGCCATCTTAATATATGACTGTTACATAATATTAATATAATATAGGAGATAGATATTGTATACTACATTACATAAATCTATTGTTTTTAAATAATTATTATTTATAAATTTAGCAATATTTATAAGATAGAATATTTCATATTTTTATTAGCTATTTTAATAGTTTGGACTTAGCAGGTTTAAAAAAAACGTTCTGGACTTGGCTGAATTTTGATTTGCACCATAAAGAACCCCGCAACATGCCTCATGGAAATTGAATATCGCTTAATTTCTTTGAAACTCTGGGAAAAGTTAGTTCTCGTGATGTTGATCAAAGGTCTCTATAGGTCCAAAGTCTCAAAATGTCCATACTGTCCATATCAATGTCCATACTGTACAAATGTCCATACCACACAACACAGCACAGTACAGCACAACAATAGCACGGGATTGTGCTTGTGCAGACTTTCATAAAACGAGCTCTTATCTCCCAAGTATGTTTTGAAAAGATTTAATTCTTTGTAATGCATTTCTCTACCTAATCGTCTTTCTTACCGTAAATCAAACACCCGCAAAGTTTGTCTGTTAGTTATAATGATATATATTGTACTACAACTATATATAGACTATAGTGTATAAATCAGATAAAATTTGGATGCAATGGTGCTTCTTCCATCCGCACACACACACACACACACACACATATATATATATATATATATATATATATATATATATATATATATATATATATATATATATATATATATATATATATATATATATATATATAAATTAATATGTAAGGCTAAAGTCAAATATTGAAAGTCGCTCTGTTAGATTTTAACATAGCGAATACAGCTCCGCTTATCATATAATAGCAGGGCGAGTATAGTACGTCCAACAATACTTTCTTCGTGAATATACCTCCGATTCTACGCCAATAGCAAGCTGTGAAATAAGTCTAACAATACTTTAGGCCACCATGTTAATGTTAAAACCGCCATGGTTCTTTGATAAATGGATTAGTCCTATTGAAAATGCTTACGTATATCATGTAAGTAAATAATGTACGTAAATGATTTACATAAATGATTACGTGCAAAATTAGGAACTTATTTACGCAAATCATTTGCATAAAAGATTTGCGTACATGATTAACGTAAATTTAATTAATAATATTTATAACTTCCATTAATTTAAATATTATATTTGAATACTTACTTGTAAAGAAGAAGCTTCTTTACATATTTATTTGACTTTATAAATTACTTAATTAATTATTATTAATTCATAAATCGAAATTGATTTGCACATTTTTACAATAATAATACAATATTTTTTAAGGTATTAAATAAAATATATAGTATTTATTATGACTAAAATTACAATAGCTTGGGCTTGTAAACGTATTGCTTGCCATGATGAACAATTGTCGCAAATATACCAGCCACCATTGTTGCCTATAAGAGAATGTAAAGTAGAATTTCTGTAATATATGTTGAAGGCATGATCATATGAGTAACCAACATTGCTGATGCCAACAAAAGAATTAATAGGAACGTAGCATATCGCCAATTTCTTTCAGACTCTAGTGGACATAAAACCGTTAAGCAGTCACCATCTTGAACCATATATCGTCCCAAAAGTAGATATATAGAATCCTAAAATTAATTTTTGATATTCAATCGTTTGAAAGTATTTAAAATATTATTTAATTATTAATATTCTTGTTTACCCGTCGAAAATTATCAGCGAAATTATTTTTATAATATCTTGTTAAAATATTATCATTATTTCTCATAACTCCTATTTTGATTCGTTAACCTGTTCTAGTAAAATCTGTTTTCAATGCACTAGTTCCAGAGTATTAGTACTTACTATATCCGCATTATTAGTCCAAACCTTTCAAAAATAAATATATTTATGTATACATACTTATATTTTTATATATATATATATATATATATATATATATATATATATATATATATATATATATATATATATATATATATACATATATAAATATAAGTATGTATACAGTACTGCGATATACTGTATATACGCACACACATATTTGATTCATAGAAGCATTAAATATGTTTTATAACGTTGTTTGACAAATTTTTGTATACTATTATAAATCTTCCTCTATAAGAATGTAAAATACAAACCATAAAGTGGTAAATAAGAACCCCAACATCTTATAAAAATTTTCTTTTTATTCTTCACAAGTGTATACATATAAAGTTCATAAGATATTATTTATAGCACATATTTTCACACACAATTCTGCAGAAAGTCCAATTTATTATATTCAAATCATATTTAAAAAAAGAACTCGCACCATCTAGTATATAAACACTCAAGTTGTCGAATCAATAACAGTCGAATTAATATTTAATTATAGATGAACACTCACGTTGTGATTAACGATAAAATTAATATACTTAATTATAGGTGAACACTCAAGTTACGAGTTACTCACATAAATGAGCAAATAAATCATGGGTAACCACTTAATTAAGTGTTTTGTTAAGTGTTATTTTAAGTATTTCTTATGGTAGATTTTTCCATTGAATCACATCCAATACATCTTATATCCAATGCATATATATATATATATATATCCATATATATATAATAGCGAATGTATTAAATTGAAAATACGAATAGAAATCTAATATGAAATAAGATAGTTAAGAATCAATCTGTCACAGAAACAGAATATATTAATTAATACACGAAGAAATAACAAGAAACTTTGGAGTATGTTCACGCTCGGACCAACGGATCTAGAGTAACTCTGTCGCTGCCCTCAATGGTGCTCCGTTAAAGTGATGCTGCGTAGGCGAACACAGAGAGGAAAGCCGATGACAGGACTGCCCCTTTCATCCTTCTCTCGGATTTGTTATCAGTATGCCTATGCTGCGTGAAGTAGTTGGTGAGTAGAGAGGCGGAGTGAGTAGTAGGTGAGTATGTCATACGTCTGTATACTATCATTAGCTGTTCGGCAATGCATTGTTTCTGATAATTAGGGTATTCTCCCGAAGGTTATTTATACATTTGAAAAATCGCGCCTATTTACTAGTCTTTCGCGTCCTTCTTGCGAAGCCATTTATCATTTTTTAACACACCCAGCCATAAAGTACGTACTTTATCCCCGCCGAGCCGGGAATAAAGCGCTACATTAAATCCCTACCCCCACTCTAGTCCCCGCCGCCACGCGCTGTTTGTGCCCGAGCCGAAGGCGACTAGAGTGAGGTTAGGGAGTTAATATGTAGCACTATTTTCCCTTTTCGGCGGTGAACGAGTACGAACTTTCTGGTAGATATTTTAAAAAATTGTATATTGCACGCGTGAATAAAGTGAGCCAGCGATTGCCAGCGTGTATGACGCCCTCGCTCCGCTCGGGCGTCGAACCACGCGCCGGCATTTACTGGCTCACTTTATTCCCTAGATGCATAATATACTATATGACGCTAGTTGTGATGATATAAATTACGATTTGTAACATACGAAATAATCGAGATAAGTGATAGATTGAGAAGCGTAATCGATTCTCAAGACGGTTTCAGCATGCTTTTACGACAATTAATTCCAGCCTGGATGAAGCGTAATTTTTCGACTATTATTCTTCATTCCTACAAATCTGAATCTAGCGGTCTGAAAAAATTCATAGTGGTATATTTTTGCTCGAAAAATACGTGTAATTTTTTCTAAACGTCATACCTATATTTACAACGTTTACGTTGAAAAAAGTATTTTTTTAGCTTTTTTAGTTTTCATTTGTCATCTTCTTCAAATTAAATATTAACATATTTTCAACCCAATAATTTTTTAGGGTGCCGTTGGTTTTGAAGTCTGAAACTTCATATATAGGTATATTACTATTCAATGAAGGGCAGGCGAGTTTGGGTGTTGTCTAAATCTAAGTATTTTTTTAATTATAAATAATTATTTCAATTCTTAATTGACTTTCGGACACCCCTAAAGAAGTCTTTCTAAAAATTTTAAGATAATTCTACTCACTTTGATCTATGGAAAAAACTTCCTTATATATCTTATGCAATTTCGGAAACTTATTGTCGGAATGCAATCCGGAATAGCACTTACCAATCGTTTCCAAATCATCTCGATTATAAAAATGAATAACGATATTAAATGTCCTATCAAGAGTATGTAAATTAAGTTTGATGCTAAAACGTCTTCTTCGCTCGATCTGTAAAAATCCATTTGGTTCTGTTGAACGTTTCCATGAAATAATCCAGTGTTAAAGATGTCAAGAGCGTCTGTCCAGAACTGTTTATTCCCCACCTGTTGGGTCTGACTCATCCTGATTGCACTACTCAACCAGAATTTAGGGATACCAGATTCAAAAATACTTGTTATTATTCTGCCAAATTTCTCAGTGTACGGTGAATACCTTGAAAACACGAATACAGCCCAACCGGGATATATCGGCTCCTTAACGACACTTAAAATCCATCCCTTTCCTGGCTTCGAATGAATATGAGCGAATATATCCCCGAGAAATTTGTAATAATGACACATATTGACAGTACCATATTTGATCATCATTGGTGCGCATGATGTCGTATTTGTTACAGTTAAAGAATTAGCATATTGTTGAAATGCAGCATTTTGTAACAACATATATTTTGTTCCAGCTTCTGAAGTCCAATTATGGCCTGATTCAAATAAGTCTTTCATAGTTTCAAAGTTATAAAACTTCTTCTGATTTAAATTTATGTTAACCAAGTGCTCTAAAATTTGCGACGTAAACGTACAAGATATGAATAATAGACACACGAACATTATTTGTTCTTTTACCTTTCGTGGTTCAGAAATTGCTGCGAGTCCAACCAAAATCATGATCATATTGTACGGCGACAAAAATTTGCTTTCTGATCGAAGTAGATACATGGAAGCTATGACAATGCTAACGATTCCAATTATGACGATAATTGTTGTTAATAAATTCCATGGAATTATTGACTCATAGTAGCCGTATTGCTTTACTAAAAGATAAAAATTTCTATATTCTTCGATAAAATAAAATGCTGTTACCCCCTCTACCTTTGTAAGTGCTGCGACGGAAGATATGCTGAATTCGATTTTATCTCTCTGTAATGCATTTAACTGTTCCAACCAAGTATTTTTCGTTAAAGATTGTCTTCCGTACATACTGATGTTGACAGTAAAATTTAAAGTGGCAGATATGGCCTCGAAGAGCCAGAACTCTACACCATAGAGAGAATCCCACAGTTTACCACCAGAATAACTATGCTTTACCGATGTAAAAAATGGTAGATCATATAGAGCTACACTCATAATATATCCATGTAAATTTTTTAACTTGTCGTTGAAGATTTTGACACTAGAGGATAGATGTTCTATTTCGTAAGAATTGTTGTAAGGATTATATTGATGAACAAGAACAGATTGATTTCCAATATCAATTGAAACATTTAACATATTTTTACATATTTCCTGGTAGATTACTTCTATTACAGTGACGTACAAATATTTATCTAGACACAATTTCCTGAGGGTGACTTCGATATTGAATTCCGTGCTACTGTTTACATAAAAAATGAGAATTCGGGCTTTTGAACCTGTTGTATAAAATGTACTTACTAAATAGAAATAATTATTCAAATCGCTTATAGCTCTCGTGATATTACACCCATCAACGAACATTACAATCAATGCTGAACGATCCAAATTCAACATTAGCATATATCTCATGTATGGAGTTATTAAATCATTTGCTGAATAACGTATTCGTTGAGGACACAATGCTACATAAGTTTGAAATTCATTCATAATTTTTTGCATTATTAATGCAGATACAGGTAAAGTCGTCTTCGGTGGTGATATAATTAAATGAACATGTTGTATTTTCGTATCTTCGGTTATTTTCTTGATTACATCGTCGATCCAGTTATTTTGATTTGAACTATTTACTTCAGAAAAATAACAAATAATAAAAATAATAAACAATAATAAAATAATGTTTTCCATAATTACTTATTCAAAATGTATTTCTTTATTTGTGTAATAATATTAATATCTTTCAGTTTTGAATTCTATTCCCATCCGGTTTAAATATCAACTGTATACCAGAAAGATCAGAAGGAAACTGAAGTTCAAACAAAATATGGAATCTGAACTTATGTATTTCTAATGCATTTACTTGTCATTAAAAAAGCCATGAATACATAAATATGCATAGTACTGTAGTGAAGTGACAAGTCAATTTTCATTTTTTATGATAATTGCGGCGGTAAAATGGTAGAATATGAATAATCGCATTTCGAAAAAAAATTGGAAGAATGTAGTAAATGTAGTTAAAATATTCGTACAGATACAACTCAATAGTGGATGATACATGCAAAGGTAAAAATGAATCATTTACCATATAAGGTAAGTGTACCAAATATGACCCACCTAAGCTTTGAGATTTTACTAAAGTTGATGTATAGCATTAATTCTATTTGGGCTGGTTGGATATAAATAAAATATAACAAAAACTAACGTAAGAATTTTTTTTATTTGATTATATGCATATAGGGCAAATCCATAATTTTGAAAATAATCAGCTAGTGGGACAGATGGGGTTTTACCTGTACCCAATACGACCCGTCATTATTTTTCACTCTTCAATCACTAAAAAAGAGCAAATATATGTATCAGAAGGAATTAATTATAATGAATTGATATACATAAATCTTAAAAGTAATATTTACATTTCTTAAATTAAATAATGTTTAGGTATTCTGGATGGATACGCAAATCTTTGTTGGTTGTAGTAAAATCTAAGCGTATCGTTTAGAACATAAATAACGTATAAAACGCAAAAATTACTTAAACACATATATTTATATCTTAACTTACAAAAGTTATAAATTAAGGTAAAATTGATGTGAATAACAATTAACATTTATTGACAAATTTATTTTCACAATAATAGTCTGATTAAGATACAGTCAGACCTCGCGCACTGTTAGAAATCGGGACTGACGTACCTGTGCACTATTACTGCCGCGTCAGCCAATCAGATAGAAATGCCAGGGCCGTACATGTAACAAAATTACAAAAAAGTAAAGTGCTCTAAGTTTCTTAGGAAATTAGATTTAAAATATTAATAAAAATAATAAATAACAATGATATTGTGACGAAGTTTGAATAATTTAATAAAAATACATTATATTTTAAGGTTAGGAATTTCAAATAAATTAGAAACTCTATCCCTGCTAGAAAATTAACGAGTCCGGCGGGTCTGTTGGCTAATTATTATCCAGTATCAAATCTCTAATATTTAAAGCAGAAATCCGGGAAGGACTAGGTAATAACTTGCTTACACTTTTGAGGTTATAAACAGCGAAAGCGAAGGAGAAAGATCTACAAATCAAGATTCCAAATATTAGCTTGGGTGTGCCAACTAACTTGTACTCTACGTTTTCGAAGGAGGCCACACCGGATTTTATATACCCACATAGCATGAAAGATTCCCAGCGATAGATTCAAGAAAGATTCCCAGCGAAAAATTCAAGAAAGATTCCAGTAAAAGCTTTCCTTAAGCTTTACGTAACTAATATAAAAGTTTCAGTAATATTATAAAAAATAAAATAAAAATATTCCACGAAAGCTTCCTGCAATATTTACGTAATATAACGCGCAATATTCAAAATATCGATTGTGAAATATTACGTGTAATCTTCCAAAAAGTTTCCGGAATCCTTCCAATAAATAATCCTTCTAACCTTACTAGAATCTTTCACGAAATACTTAGGTAAGGTATAATGAAACGATTCCGAAATCTAACATGAATTTTTCCTGGAAGATTAATGGAAAGATTACGGTAAGCTTTTTTGAGATATTAGAAAGTTATATGTTTGACAATCTTTCAAAAAGCTACCCGTATCCTTCCAAAAAATATTCCCTTTAAACCTTACTATAATCTTTCATGGAAGATTTAGGTAAGGTGTAATGAAAGGATCCAGAAATCTAACATGAATTTCTCCTGGAAGCTTAAGGTAAGATTACGGTAAACTTTCTTGAGATATTAAAAAGTTTTATTTTTGACAATCTTCCAAAAAGCTTTCCGTATCCTTCCAATAAATATTCCATTTAAACCTTACTATAATCTTTCATGAAAGATTTAGGTAAGGTATAATGAAAGCATTCTGAAATCTAACATGGATTTATCCTGGAAAGTTGATGGAAAGATTATAGTGAGCTTTCTTAACAGATTGAAACTTGTATGAGTTGACAGCTTAAGGGGTTATATCCCCCAAATTTTTTTGTTTTTTTCCATTTTTTTTTATTGGCTTAAATCTTGCCAAAACAATCCTAGAATCAAAATCTACAACGCCCAAGTACCGATTTAAACTCAAAATTTTTTTAAATCAATTTTTTCCAAACAGCTTTGATGCTCCAAAATCACAATTTTTGCTTATTTTAGCGATGCTCGCTTTTTTGAATTTCGCGGCTTTGGAAATTAGTAGAAGTTACCTACGATCGATATCGTGTTTTAAATTTGAATTATAGAGGTCGCTACATGACATTACGACGGTTACAGCGTCTTTACAGCACGTGTTTCTCACACTTGCCCTGTGTTTAGTCGATCAGCCGTTCTCGTTGTTTACATTGTTATTTTGAGTTTTGCTTTACTTTTTAACTGTGAATTATATTTACAAGTACTTAATTATGAGTGAAAAGGTGTTCAGTGGCCGCAAAGGTAGTAAAACAAGAAGTACAAGTACAAAACGGAGTAAAATTAGTAATCGACGCCCGCCTAACCGCCATTTGTTCGAAGGCGATTCGGAGCACGTTAGTACCTCGGCTAAGAAATTGAAAACTACTGATTTAGACCGTGACCGCGATGTTGATAATAATTTCGGCTACTGTTTCATCAATTTTTTCGCTGTATTTACTGCTCTTTCTGAATTAGTAGTATGCAAAAAATGTAATGGTGCTGTAGTGTGGTCAATTGCTCCAAAGACGGTGTAACCGGTAAGACTATAGTTGACATTGCGACTGTCGTAGCCGTTATTATCTTCAATGACGGCTTCTCGGGTCTGTTTGCCGTTTACGATGCTCTTGGGTTGACTGTTGGACCAAATATGTACGAGTTTTGCGTGGAAACCGACGCCAATCGCGTCAAAACCGCTGAGCATCGTATGTCCGATATCGCGAAAGAGGCCAGGCGCAGCATTACATCATGCCAAAAAAAAGAAGAAGAGGAAATGAAGGCCCAGGAAGGACAATTATATGGTGCAGGGATAGCAGACTGAAGGTAAAAAAATTATTATGGACTATATTTTTGCGATTCTTAAGATTTATAGCATTTTGAAAGTTCAAACGCGTTTTTCTCGAAACCATGTTTTATAAATCGGCAAGCAGTAGAACTCAAAAAGTTTACATCCGATTGACTTAAAATTTTAACAGTAGCTTCATTGTTTGATTATCTAGTGAAGTACACACGATTTTAGAGATTAATTAACAAGAAAAAAAGTTATAAACAATTTAAGTCGATTTTTTTCTCCGAAAACACGATTTTTTGTTAAAACAATCGCCATTTCACGAAAAAAAAATTCTAAATATATAATCATGTGTACTTCACTAGAAAAACTCATGTAGATAATAGAATTTTTTTTTGTTATAGGTGGAGTTGGACGAGACTTGTACTGCTCGCCGCGGAACACTTTTTTGAAAAAGCGGTTCACGGTAATCGCTGCACAGCCGCCATTTTGTAAAAAAAATATCAATAAAATTTTTTTTTCTCTTCTTCAAGAGTTGCTTAATCTAATGTTATATTATTTGTATACTTTTAATCTCAAATGTCCTTTAAATAAAAATTAACAAAGCCTTGTTTTTTAGAGCATAAGGGGGATATAACCCCTTAATTGGCAAGAAATATTGCATTAAGGTTACTAGGCAATGGTTAATGCCGAAATCCGCGCTCTCGTTTTTCTTTATTTAAACATAGAAAGGAAGCAGATACACATGTATAATTGTAACCAATGTTTGTTGATATATAATTGTCGAAAAAATGGTCCTCTGAGTCGAAAGAATCTTACAAAGGTTGACACAGTCTGCGCCGTATTTTCGTGTTTCCTCTGTATTTTTCCCTGATTCCAAGAGAACGGATGTCTCTGGTGACTTGAAGAAAATAGAGGATATTGAAACTCGTGTGAAATAATCCATAAAAATTCAAGCTTTCCCGAAAAAAAATGATAAAGTTACAATTTTTTGTCTAGTTAAAAAAAACGCTTTATCATCGAAAAAATCGCCCTTTTTCGTCTACGAGTTCAATAACTCTGTTTCAATCGTTCCGATTTTAGATTCAACCTTAGACTACGTATCATGCAAAGAAAAATAATACCAAGAGTCAAAAAAAAATTTTTTTTAAGGACGATATTAGGGAAAAATGACTAAAGCTCACGAAAATTCGCCGCAGCTGATTTGACTGTGCCGCCATTTTGTAAGCTTCTATGGACTCCATAGGATCATTTTTTCATCATTTATATATCAATTCGTTGACATTGGTGAAAATTATACATGTGTCCCTGCTGGAAATAATTTATGTGGACAAATGTGCGAAAGCGTGACAAAATATGTGAAAAAATATGACAAATGTGAGAAAATATGAGAAAATGTGAAGAAATATGAGAAAATGTGTATAAGTATCTGATATCGAACAGTAGCGGTACGTTTTGTCGCATATTTTCACATTTTTGCACGTTTATGTATATTTTCTCATGTTTTGGCATATCTTTTCACGTTTTATCACGTTTTCTCATAGAGATAGAAAAAAAATTGTACATAATAGGTTCAGTGTGCATATTTATTCACGCTTTCTTACATTTATTCACATATTTTCATATTTATTCACATTTGCTCACATTTTCTTACATTTATTCACATTTTCTCTCATTTTCTCACATTTATTCATATTTTCTAACATTTATTCACATTTATTCACCTTTTTTCACATTTATTCATATTTTTGCACAAAATCTATTTGTGTGAAGGGTATATTTTCATATATTTTCTCCTTTAACATTTATATGAACTGTTTTGGAACTTAAAATATTGCTTATTCTCGAACAAAGCGTCCGACAACTCATAGTTTTTTATGAAACTGGTATGTGGGATAGTAGGAATCGCTGTCGGTAATAAACGCCCTCTTAATTGTACTATTATATGATTTCTGCATTACTTAATTTAAATTAATTGACATGTACATAGTTAATTAAACTTTTGCACATAAAAGAGAAGTTATGTCTATGCTTTATATACAAAAAACAATATTTTATTGATATTAGAATTTTACGTAACATATAAGGACGATTCGAATTGTCTTTCTTAACTAGCCGCGATGGCGTAATCGGTAGGATGGCAGCTTCCGGAGTACAGCGTCCCGGGTTCAAATCCCGTCCAAGTACAAAATTTCTTCATGTATTAATAAATGCGTTATTGTTGTATAATTATATAAGCGTGTATAATGTAAGCGAAAATAATAATATAAAAATGTGTAAAATAAAAAAACAGTTACAACAACAGCTTTACAATAATCTGTTTCTGAACCTTTCGAAAAAGCTTTCCAAATAATTCTCTGAACGGTTGCGATAATCTGAAATGAAAGCTTCCTGAAAGCATCCGTAGCAGTCCTTGGAAAGCTTTCTGGAAACTAACAGCAACGTATTCTGAAATCTTAAAAGGACATTTAAAATATCCTGGAAGCTTACCATAACCTTTCCGAAAACTTACAACTATCTTTTTGGAATCTTTAAAAAAATCTTCCTAAACGATTCCCTAAAAGATCACAGTCATCTTTGTTAGAATATTTCTGACATGAATTTGTCGCGGACATTTTCAGCTTCCGGGAAGCATCCATGAAAGCTTCCTGAAAGATTCCATAATAGTCTTTGGAAAGCTTTCTAGAAGCTAACGGCAACCTTTTCAGAAATCTTAGATGTACTTTTAAAATATCCTGGAAGCTTACTATAACCTTTCCTGAAGCTTACAACTAATCTTTTAGGAATCTTTAAACAATCGTCCTAAAAGATTCCCTTAAAGGTTACAGTAACCTTTCCTGTAATATATCTGACATGAATTTGACGCGGACATTTTGTGCTTCTAGGAAGTTTTTATGAAAGCTTCCCGAAAGAATCCAAAATTCTTGGAAGCTTCCACAAAGCTTCCAGAAACCTTCCATGCTATGTGGGTAAAGAGTAAGTTGCACAGAATACTATTGTGCTTATTAAGTATATATTATATATATATATATATATATATATATATATATTATGCTTACCATAACCTTTATATATATATATATATATATATATATATATATATATATATATATATATATATATATATATATATATATATATATATATATATATATATATATATATATATATATATATATATATATATATATATATATATATATATATATATATATATATATATATATATATGTGTGTATATATAATTTTTGGTGTTTCTATAGTTATGAGACGCACTGTATATATATATATATATATATATATATAAAGGTTATGGTAAGCATAATATATATATATATATATATATATATATATATATATATATATATATATATATATATATATATATATATATATATATATATATATATATATAATATATATACTTAATAAGCACAATAGTATTCTGTGCAACTTCCCGAAAGAATCCAAAACTTTCTTGGAAGCTTCCGCAAAGCTTCCAGAAACCTTCCATGCTATGTGGGTAAAGAGTAAGTTGCACAGAATACTATTGTGCTTATTAAGTATATATATTATATATACATATATATGTGTGTGTATATATAATTTTTGGTGTTTCTATAGTTATGAGACGCACTGTATATATATAAAGGTTATGGTAAGCATAATATATATATATATTATCCTCGGATTTTTGCTTCCAAAGTTACAGGTTCTTTAAAAAAAGGTATAATATACACATTTAAACGTGAAAATTTGTGGTGTTTCTATAGTTATGAGACGCACTGTATATATACTTAATATTTGGGAGCAAGCTAAATTTGGGATCTAGCGTTGTGTGCGTTTGTCGAGCATCGAGCTGCATGTCTTCCTTAGCATTCGTATATCACCGCTATATATTCCATAGAATACGTATTCCTGAGTATTAACTCCCCTATCGAACATACCGTTTCACACCGTACCGCCGTGCTCACCGTATTTAGTTCTAGTTTCTATAAATAATTTTGTGTGTCGATTGAACACTTGCAACATCGTGCTGCGAGTTCGCGAGCTGGCGCTCAATACCTTTGTAATTTAATTTGAATAAACCTCAAGTGTTCATGTTTTTATCCTTATTTCATGTGTCATACTTTATTTAAAGCCTCGAATAAATATAATGTTAAAGCCTACATGTGCGGCGCAATAATCTTGGTTTTAATAGCCAAAATTATTGTCATAAAATTGACGCAGCATCGTGGGGCCGACAAAAATTTCGGTGAAATTTGGATTGAAATAAAATTTAATTAAACGCAATTCGTGATTAAAAATTCGTAGAATACGACAGTGCATGTAAACTTAAACATAAAGTGACACCTGTAAGACATATTCGGTATTTTCGCGAGTAATATACACGCGGCCGGGGGACAGGCTCGAGAACGTTGCGACGGCTTGTAGCTGGTCATTTTAGGCCAAGCAACAGAGCATTTTAGCTTGACAAAATTAATAGCAGGATCGGACCAAAGTCATTATGTCTGGAAATAGTTGCTGATAGTGGGTGCATAGTTTGATACTCCAATTTTCAATTCGTTTTTTTGTAATTAGCGATTATTTATGAAAAAAAGCCATTTTTCGCGTTTTTTGCATATAACTTCGAAACTATTTATCCGATAGTAATACTCAGCAGATTTGTAGAGAATAAAAAGACGAATAAAATGCGACCTCGAACGTCCCGATCGGATAAATAGATTCCGAGATAATCCAAAAAAACTATAAAAAATGACGATTTTTCAAAAATCCATAACTTTGTTAATTTTTAATATGTAGCGCTGTTCTTCTGGATTTAAGTGGGTATTAATATGTTCTTTGATAGTGAAAACCTGGACTATGTCCGACGAATACTTTCGGAGTTATAGCGATTTGAAATTTTTAATATCTTGTTAAGATATTATCATTATTTCTCATAGCTCCTATTCTGATTCGTTAACCTGTTCTAGTAAAATCTGTTTTCAATTCAATAGTTCCAGAGTATTAGTACTTACTATATCAGCATTATTAGTCCAAACCTTTCAAAAATAAATATATTTATGTATACATTTTTTTTTTTTTTAATGGCATTTCGAACTCGAAAGTTCATCGCCTCATCTACGCAAGCCTTCCACGTTTCCCTATTTTGTGCCAACCCCATCCATTTCGCGCCTTCCCGCCCAATTTCAGTTACGTCTGATTTTACGTTATCCTCCCATCTGCGTCTAGGTCTACCAAGAGGTCGCGTTGCTTTCGGTTTTCCTTTCATTATGCGCGCTGCTGTATGATCATCGCCCATTCTTGCCACGTGCCCTGCCCATCTTAGTCTCCGTGATTTTATTATTCTGTTAATATTTGGTGACGCGTACAAATTATGTAGCTCGTCATTGTGCAGTTTCCTCCACTCCCCAGTTTCCTCATCTTTCTTTGGCCCGTATATTTTCCGCAGAACCTTATTTTCAAATACCCTAAAACGATTTTCTTCCGCTTTAGTGAGCGCCCAGGTTTCGCACCCATACAAGATTACCGGCATTATTATAGTCCTATATATCCTTATTTTGACATTTTTCGACAGTAGCTTTGACTTAAGTAATCTGTTCACAGCGTAGAAGCAGGCATTACCCGAATGAAGTCTCTTATTAATCTCGGCTTTAATTTCGTTTCGATCATTTATAGTTGTACCTAAATATCTGAATTCGCTAACCTTTTCAAAAGTGAAATTTCCGACTCTGAGATCCCTCTCTGCTTCGCGAATGCCCAGTTTCTCCATGATCATATATTTCGTTTTCGATTCGCTCACTTCTAACCCCGTGTTTTTAGCCGCATTTATAAGGATTTCCGCATTTCTCGCCACCGTTTCACCATTATCTCCCACTATATCCAAGTCATCCGCATAGCCTAAAATTTGCGTTGTTCCGTTGAGTGTTGCGCCTAGCTCGCTAGCCTGCATTTTTCTAACAACATGCTCTAGCGTCAGGTTAAAGAGTACCATTGAAAGCCCGTCACCTTGCTTCAAACCGTCGCGTATCATGAACGATTCGGATACATTACCGCCTACTCGGACCTTTCCAGTGCTTCCGTTGAGACATATTTGAATTAATTTTACGAGTTTTTTTGGTACGCCAAGGAGCACTAGGATTTCATACATTTTGCTTCGTTTGACAGAGTCGTACGCTTTCTTAAAGTCCACAAATAGCTGGTGTATAGTTTCGCAATATTCCCACTTTTTCTCTAATAATTGTCTTATGGTAAACATTTGATCGCTCGTTGACCTGTTGCGCCGGAATCCACACTGATAATCTCCTATTATATCTTCCGCGAATGGTGTGAGTCTGGCCTGTATTACGTTTGACAGAACTTTGTAGCAGGTAGCTAAAAGTGAGATTCCCCGGTAGTTATTGCAGTCTGTTTTATCTCCCGTTTTAAAGATCGGTATGATGATGGATTCTTTCCAATTTTCTGGTATTGTTTCATTTCTCCAAATAGCACATACTAGATAAAAAATTTTAGATGTAAGCGCGGTGCCTCCATATTTAAGTAGTTCAGCTGGTATAGAATCGTTTCCTGCGGCCTTATTGTTTTTTAGCTTTTTGATCGCGGCCTCTACTTCTTTGTAGGTCGTTTCGTCCATATGGAGTTCAGCAGTGTGGATTTCGTCTCCCATTTCCTCGGAGTTTTCATGCACGTTTAATAACTTATCGAAATAATCTTTCCATAATTTCAATAGTTCATTTTCGCTTATCACGAGGTTCCCGTCCTTATCTTTCATTAACTGCGATCTACTCTGAAAACCCTTCCTAATAGCGTTTATTCCTTTGTACATCTCGCGCGGGTTATTTTCCCTACTATTAGTTTCTATTTTTCTAATTTCATTTTTCTGATACTCGCGCTTCTTGTTTCTGTAAATCACACGTACTTGCTTTCTTATTTCATGGTATTCTTCTACGGCCCTACCGCTTTCATTGTGTACACTATCTAATTTAGCCTTCTTGCGCCTTTCAAACCAGAGTTCGCACTCTTCGTCAAACCATGGTTTGCTCTTCGGCCTTTTTTTCTTACCCAGTACTTTGTTCGCGGCCCCTTTTATAGTTTTTTCGATAGCCCCCCACAACCTGTTCGGATCGTCATCTACTCCCGTCTGTTCATCCGTTTCCTCGAGCGCCTGAAATCGGTTGCTAACTTCTACTTGGTACTTGATTCGCTCTATCCCGCTTCGTAGTTTTCCAATATCAAAGGTTTCTACTTTGTTCGCTCGCTTACTATTTTGACCGGCTACTAATCTGGCTCTTAATTTGGCCACTACTAGATAATGATCTGAGTCGCAATCCGCCCCCCTATAGGTCCTTACGTCGAGTACATTCGTGTGGCGCCTCTTATCAATAAGAAAATGATCGATTTGATTGTGCGTGGCCCCATCCGGCGATGTCCACGTTGCCTTGTGTATATCCTTGTGCTTGAAGCACGTGGTCTTGACTATAAGATCTTTTGCGGCTGCGAAATTTATGACCATAATACCGTTATCATTGCTGGTTTCGTGCAGACTTTCTTTGCCTATGGTGGGCCTAAACATTTCCTCTCTCCCTATTTTAGCATTGAAATCCCCCACTACTATTTTGGTGTCGTAAGACGCGAATTGGTCGATTAATTGCTCTAAAGTTTCATAATAAAGATTTTTTACTTCTTCCTCTTTGTCCTCCGTGGGACAGTGGACGTTAATAACCACGTAATTATACCACGCTCCTTCGATGATGATATACGAGAGTCGGTCATTCACGAAATTGCAAGTTTTAACGGAATGTATGATGCTTTTGTTAACAAGAAATCCGGTGCCTAGAGAATGCCCGCTCGCGCCCCCATATAAAAAGGTGAAGTTACCGGATCCTAGCATCGCGTTATCTTTCCATCGGGTTTCTTGTATTGCTACCAAATCTAAATTGTACCTCTCAGTTTCATTTATGATTTCCCGGAACGCGCCTGCTCTGTGTAGACTGCGTACATTCCAGGTTCCCACCCTTACGTTTCTTTTCGTTTTGGTTTGGTTTTGTTTTCTTTGAGCCATGATAGTAAGTTAAACCCGCGCGTTTTGGATCCTGTTCCGATTGCAGGTGAGTCCATCCGTCTAGGGGTGATAACCCTCATACCTCCCTAGAACTAAGTATGAGAGCTTTCCGACTTTGGCGAGGACATAGTCAACTCGTCGTCAGACACACTCGGTTTCATTCTCATATCCTAACGCCCCCCTGCAAGGCAGCGCGCCTTCGCTGGCTTCGTTGCCATGTAAGACCAGGTGGCGAATCATTCTACACATCCCCTCTCAGGGCAGTTGTCATCGCTCCCGCATCTTCCATGACAGCAGGATTTTTGGCCCATTTTTTGTTTGAAATGTGTGGTAAAAGAGATAGATTACAGAGTAAGGTAGAAGAAGAAAGTAAGATAGGAGATTTTGTATAGTGTTTGTAGTTGTTGCGGTGCTTGCGTAGTGTTTCTAGATGAATGCGTTCGCCAGTGCGGGCTCATCACACCCACGCCTGGGCCTATCGGCTGTCCGCGACTGCTTATTCGCTTTATTCGCAGCTAACCTCTTTCTCAGGGGTCGTTCCTCTATCCGCAACCTGAGGACGCGCTGTGTAGTGGTGATAGGCACCCACCCGTCCGCTCTGGACGACTACGCCCAGGACCCGCTTAGGGTAACGGCATTGCAACAGTATTTATGTATACATACTTATATAAAATAGTGTTATAATTAATATGATTCATTATGCAAAAAATGTTTAAAATATCTGTTTACAACGTTTGTTCTATTTAAACAATCAATGGAATTTATTCTGAAGCCATCTGTTCTTGATCGAGACGAGCCATAAGAATATCTAATTTGTAATAACACTGCATTTTGCAACATAAAGCATGAAAGACAAAAGCTTCATATCTTATATTCTAGTTCTTTAACTCTTGCATTATGTCCTTATATGCATTTTCTAAAGTTATTCTACTTCCTTCTGGTCAATCTATTAAGTACAAAATGATTAATTTTTATTGTAAACAAAGAATATTTTATTTTTCATACTAATATATACATTTTATTTTAAAATCAGTTTAATTCAAAATCTTTTTTGACTCAATTGTTATTTCATTTGTTTAACGATTTTGAATAATAGTATAATAAATATAATTTTGTTTTTGAATTCAAAATATTTACAGAAGTTAATAAATTTTATTAGCAATGGTACATACTGGAGTAATTATAATCAGATTTAAATCCTTTTTTTTTAACACATGCAGCGGAAATTATTTTTAATTAAATAGACGTTGAATAGATACTTTCTTTTACTTTTCGTTTAAATTAGAATATTCTCAACATAAAATTTAGTAAATTAACATTAATCATTTCTGAGTAGTATATTCGTAAATAATCACGAGATTACGAAAAATTTTTCTGGACCTTGAATACAAGGGTAAAATCTAGAAACTACACTCACTCGAAAATAAAAGGTAACATTTTGATTACTATTATATGATCATAATTTAATATTTTACCTACATTTTCCCTATATTTTATGTATGTTATGCACAATTTCGTAATATATATTGTTTATTTTCTCCGCCTATCGCTAGTATAAATTCCCACCTTCCGATCAATACCATTTTACACCTATCCCCCATGAATGCTATGATCACTATAGTGATTTAATCGTTGCAAAGTGGATTTATCAAAAATAAGTGAATAGTATTTTCTTCGAACTAGTGAATAGTTTTTTCTCTTTCATAAATTTTGTTTGCTTTTTACGAATAGATAATACCTAATCTACTTTCGTACACTTTGTATAAAATTTCACATAAAACATTGTTTTAAATATTGAGTTAAAAAATCTTGGATATTGTAATCTGCATAGTACATTATTTGTGTTAAATACTTGTATTAAAATTCGGAATAATATTTAGTACAAATATTTTCTATTTACCTTGTATTGTCGAATAAATATTTTGTGCAAAAGTTTAATGGACTTGGTTAAAGGAATTGTAAAATTATCTGCCTTCATAGTAATTAATTTTTACTTTAAATTAAAATTTTGATCATTTTGAAAGTTGTTCGTTATTGTACATTGTAATTTAACACACAAATCCCTCTTTCCCCACAACAATGTAATTATTATACACCACAATACAACACAATACCCGAAATCTCAATATACAGTATCGCATCGAATAGCTACCGCACCACTGTACCATTCCCTAATCTCCACCCATACAAGTATTATTCCTCCATATTGCAAATTACCTGACAACAGAACCCTATCGAATTGCAAAAACGTCTCGAATCGTATTCTGCACAAGGGCCATTGACGTCGGTAGTCATCGAACTACCTCCGCCGGATCTAACGATATCTCCTAACACAGTTGATAAGACGGAGAATGAAAATTTGTCGGTATCTCGCGCGACTTTCGCAATTGATTCTTCTGTGAAATTAGCAACAACAATTTTATCGGCATTTATTCCCGATAATTCGAATTCACTAGGAAAAAGTGAAGAGAAATCGTCGGTTTTCACCTAAGAGGAATTTACAGTAGAGCATTGTTCATCGGCTGTGAACAACTTCGAAGCTCAAAATACAACTGCGTTAAACGAATCTCAGTCGAATGACGTTTCTTACCTCTCAGGTCAGAGAATCGCAGACGGAGTTAAGGAAAATTTTCCAATCGTAGCTACCGCGAGTAAATCTGTAACAACCGTTCGAAAGAATCTGTAAAGAGTGATCGAACTCGAATCGAACTAAACTTGCGAAAAATTTATCGAAAACTTTGAATAGTGACGGCATGTCGGATTATTTATCGCCAGAACAATCATATCGGTTTTCGAATAATAAGAATTCGAACATAGTAGAATCGAAATTAGCAGAAAGATCCGGAAATCGAAATCGCAACACACCCAATTGTTCACTTTCCGAACAGCGGGTTCGTAGTCTGAAAAATCATCGTATTGTTGATTCATTGACAAATAAATTACTTAATACCCGCAATCGTAAAACGTTGAACGGAACTCATAAAATCCCGAATGAATCGCGAATGTTAGATCGATTGACATGGAGTGAATCGCATGGAACTTTGAAAACTCGGGAAGTCAAATCTTTTTCCTGGAACTTTCCAGTAGACGAATTAACTTCGTACCAAAATCGTAAGAATAATTCGAATTCGTCGAACTCATCGTATATCGGCAAACCAGCGTATAGCAAATTTTTAAATGCTTGCTGGGCTTGTCACCTTACCGGACACCAGGCAAAGTTCTGCCCTAATAAATCTGGGGTTTTATGCTACAAATATGGCCATCTAGGAGTTATAATTCCCAACTGTCCTAATTGCGAGGTGTGGACCTGAGTGGGTGTCGGTTCAACGTTTACCGCCTCCGAAGCCTAAAAACAACAGCGCTAAAGCTTTTATCACTGGATGAATTTTTAACATTAGTTTTTAATTCAATAATCGATCTCTCCGCATCAATGTCAATAGAGCAAAGAATTTAAACAAAATCTGATAGAAAACTATTTTTTACTGAAGCTTGTTGATTTTATCACTGGATGAATTTTTAACGTTAGTTTTTAATTCAATTATCGATCTCTCCGCATCAATGTCAATAGGGCAAAGAAATTAAAATAAAAAGCTGATCTGCATCAGAATGCATGCTGTTTTTATCAGTACGTGAATTTTTAACATTAGTTTAAAAAAAAATATTTGATTTCATCAAAAAACAAAATAAATTATCTCCGATTCGTAAAAAATTTCCGTGTAGGGGAGAACGGGGTAATGCCAGTCACTGGCTAATTTCGATCACCCTTATTTTCAATAATCTAAACATTTTTAGGTAATAATTCGAATAGTATATTAAACGCAACATAAAATGCAATTAATCTAATGTCCAAACAACCTTCTATTCAGTTTTATTAAGGAATTATACACAATCAAAGTGTAGGCCTACATTTCTTATAAGAAATCTGGTCTATAAAATAAGCTTTTATGCATATTATTTGTTGCTTTATGCAGTTATTTTTTGCATCTTTATTAATTTGAACAATTTAAGAATACGAAGTAGTGAAGAAAAAAGAGTATAAACCTATTACTTTTTTGTCATTTCAATTTAAATTACTAAGCAGAAGGGGATAATCCCGGTCTCAATGTTATTTATATGACGCTCCCGAAAGTGAGGCTAAGGAAACGTTTGGCTGCGCTTTCAGGTAGGGTGATTTTGCTTAAGTGTTTTTGATTGAACCGTGGTTATGTTATTATATGTTTCACTATGTAAGTGCGAATAATAATGCGACGGATCATATGAAAGTTCATATAATTGATTTAAAGAAATCTTTCACCTATAAAAGTAACTTTCTAATAGTGATCGAAATTGTACCAAGGCTGACCGGTATTACCCTTTGATGTGGAGTAAATTCGGTCAAAATGCTTTTTTTGTGGAAATAACAAGCACGTTTGCTTAGGTGATCGGCAATACCCCATCCTCCCCTAACACCTAAGAAATAGGCAATAACAAATTAATAAAAAAACATAAATTCAAATATCTTGAAAAATAAAAGACGTTATATTCTGATCACAGCGCTCAGCCAAGACTACCAAGAGATACTGGAAAGCTACCTTTTCCATCCTAATTTATTTATAGGACCGTGTGCCCTAAATCCGCACTTAAGTCACGCCTAGCCGGGATAGCGGATTTAGGCAAGCAGTGCTATAGAATAGTATAAATAATTTACCTCATTGATTTCAGAATAACGTAAAATAGAGAAATCCTTGTAAAACAAAAACAAGTAGATGAATCTTAAAATTTCTTTTTAATTCCGAATTCGTATTAAGAAATAAGAAGAATGAGCTTCAGTTGAAAAAAAATTGCCACGCCGTTCTCGAGATATAAGCGATCAAAAAAGAGTTTGGAAAAAAACATAACCTCAAATATCTTGAAAAATAAATGTCCTCGTGATCTGGGCAAATATCTGAGCCAAGATATAGTTAAAAACCACCTTTTGTAAATTTTCGAAAAGAATAATGCCATATTACTTAAGTTATCGTACGGCATAGAAAATCGATTTTTTTTCGACAAGAGAAAAATAAAGTGGTTTAACAATTTTACTGATTATTGTACTCTATGTTACTGATCATCTCAATTTTTTGTCAATATATTTCCATGATATATTTCCCAGATATAACAATTTAAAAGAAACATGACGTTTCCGTGTATTAGATAAAAAGGGAAATAGCTTATAAAAAATTTCGGGTCGTAAAAGATATGTAATTGTAAGCTCTTTCAAATGCATTATCACTAAATGAATGATATTAGTTCTAAGGTATTAAAAAAAAAACGAAAAAATAAAATTAAAAAATCCAAAAACCGATAAAAAATACAACAAATCACAAAATTAAAGAATTATTTTTGAGCCCCCTTCATTAAAAAAAATGAACTTTGAAACATTAAATTTAAAGGTCGATTACTCTAGATATAGGGCTACACACATACGCACAAACAGGCACACACAAGTTAACTAAAGAGGACTTTCAAAGCATATTTTCGAACAAACTGCCGAGTGAGTGTGAAGACAGATCAATTGTGTACGTTTTGTGATAATAGGTGCTACTTTTCATCAAACATTGACGTAATTCTGAGTGAAAGAAAGTGCTTATGAGAAGTTAACATAGAACACATGCAACGGCCCGAATTTCTCGAAACCAGCAGGAAACGGCCAAAGGGACTGTTCTCCCCAACGGAGGGAGTAAGTGCCCTGCTAAAAATATGCGATTAAAGTCAATTAAAAAAATTCAAATTTTATTGAATTAAATTTATTTTAATTGATTGAATTGACTACCAGAAAACAAGTCAATTGAAAATGAATTGTGATTAATAAACTTTAATTGCAATTTACTTCAATCCCTATATTTAGTATTGATTTCTATATATTTAAATCGACTTCTATAACAGAATAGTTCATTTTTTTTGGTATTGTATTTAATTACAATTTAGATAATACAGTTCAATGAATTTTAATATATTCCAATACTATTTGAATTTATCTCATTCAATGTATAAATTGACTATAAAACTTCTATCCACATTAATTCATTATTATGAATTCCAAACGTGAATAGATTTTAATACAGCTTATTCGTATAAGCCCTGAATTAACTTTAATCACGTTTAATAAATGAAAATTTTATTGAATTTTGTAGGTTGTGAAAACTTTATTTATGAATTGACTTGAATCAATTCCTATGAGATTGGGAAATCAATAGATTTAAATACAGTTTATTCGTATAAGCCGCGAATCAACTTCAATAAACTTTAATAACCACACATTCTATTGAATTCTGTAGGTTGTAAATACCTTTCTCATTAATTGATTTTAATCAATTCCTATAAGTATAGGAAATCAATACAATTTAATGCAGTTTATTCATATTAGGCGGGAATCAACTTAAATTAACTTTGATAAACATACTTATTATTGAATTGTGTAGTTTGCGAATATCTTTTTTATTAATTGACATTAGTCAATTTCTATGAGTATAAAAAATTAATAGATTTAAATGCACTTTATCCGTACAAGCCGTAAATGAACTTGATAAACAAACTTTTTATTCAATTCTGTACATGTGCGAATTATCATGGAACAATTTATGAAATTGTAGGAAACTACATGCTAATCAATTGTCAGTGGTTTTTTTACAAATAATTCAAATGTTAATTTATTAGAACAATAAATTAATTTTAAATTTAAAATTCAAGATGGCCCCAATTTGGTATTTAAACTGTGAAAGTTTTCATGAATTAGAATAATTAACATTAATAAAAAATGGTACACTTTGAACTTTTTGCACTTATCGTCAATAATTTTTATTTCATACAAAAAATAATCTTTATTGTTCAAATTTTTTACATATTAAAATACACATTTTGAAGATATAAAATTTTTTTTTTTACGGATTTTTCTTGACAAAATGGCCGCCTCAAAATTATTTTTTATTTGACTGTCGACACGATATCTCACCAACGGATCATCTGAAATCAAAAACTAAAAAGATTCTTAAAACTTATAGTTTTGGCTACTGAGCCGGGGACAAACTCGACATATGTAGGAAATCTACTATGTTTCTATGAAAATTTACTATATATTTACTATATAATTAAAATTTACTATATAATTAGTTAAATGTCTATTAAACTTAATTGACATGCATCAATTGTCATGTATTATATTATAATGCTAAATCTTAATTCTATTTTGTTATATTAAATTCGATTAATACTATAAAATGATAAAAATCGATTGATACCAATTACATTGAATTGACTAAATACCTATTCAAATCAATAGACAATCAAAGAAAATGTATTCCTTTCAATATATTTTTATAAACATAAATCTAATAGATTTGAATTGAATTCTAAAGATTGTATATATTTCTATTGCACTTTCCAGAATTAAGATTTAGCATCAAATGCAATAGATTTTTTTCTATTGACTTTAATCTAATTTTTTTAACAGGGTGTTGCATTATGTTTTTCCACTATTTTGTTGTGTAGTTCTTGCAGCAATTCTTCTCTGATTTCTTCAGATTTTTTTAGTTTTATTAGTGCAATAATTTTTTTTGACATATCACTTAGCATATGTTCATCAGATTTATAGGTTATGTCTCTTAGAATATGGTCTGGGCAATAAATCAAATGTTCACCTACGTATTTGGGATGTTTTGTCGGAGGTTCTTTCGCGTTCGACGCCATGATGGCGGAATGAGATCCAATTAATATAATGTTCGATAATATCCGATCAAATCCTATTTGAGAAGATTAAAATCGAATACTTTTTTAGTTTATGATTATGTGAACGTTAAACCTTGTTACAATTGCGGAAGGTTTGGACATAATGGGAAAAAATGTAATAATAATTCTATGTGTTTGAAGTGTGCAGGGGGGCATCAAACACAGGATTGCCATAAAACAAACAAAAGGTGTACAACTTTTGTATACAGCAATGTAAAATACAAAACAAAATATAGAATTAAGGGGACGCCGGATATCTCCGTCCTTATCTAATTGAGTTTTCATTCATAATTTTAAGAGAAATCATTTTTCTGAAAATGTAATAGTTGTCCCCGCTTTGTTTTATAGTAATCTAAATATATGTCCAAGCTGGTTTCATATGATTGTTTTGCTTTCGAGATAACTGTGACAAACTTAGTATGTAAAGGTTAATCTCGACATATAGTTGGCCCTCATAGTGTGTCAAAGGTTTCTCGAAAGTAAATCAATCATATGAACCCAGCTTGGACATATATTTAGATTACTATAAAACGAAGCGCGGACAACTATTATTTTTTCAGAAAAATGATTTCTCTTAAAATTATGAATGAAAACGGAAATTAGACAAGGACAGAAATATCCGGCGTCCCCTTAAACACCTGGCTACAGATAGCCACGAATTAAACCTACTATACCGAGACACATCGGTAAGGTAGATAACTATGACAACCAGCTGGTGACACCGCGGATATCTAAAATATCAACGGAAGCACTACACGAAATCAAATCCAACATCGTATCAAAAATAGGACAAGAAAAAGGCCCCAACCCATACAAACCAGATCCAGAAAAGTATCCGAACAAGAAACTTCAGCTTAATTATGGATCAAGATTAAAATTTTGAAGACATTAATACTAGTGAATGTGAAGTGGAGAATATAGAAACGCTCAATAAAAGTCTTAAAAATAAAAAGAATTTGATTTTATATGTAAATATAAGAAATCTTAATGCAAACTTCTAAAAATTGAAAGCTTGTATTGAGTGCCTATTAAGAAAACCTTGAGTCATAATATGTACGGAAACTTGGAACTTACAATATCCACAATACTACCGTTTAAATGGATACAAAGGTTACTAGAATGAAAGTACACCGAGAGAAAGAAATCTTTGCGGCAAAGCATATTTCTTAACAGTTGAGTTTTCAGTGACTTGAATGTTGTATTAGACGTTAAACGCGTTACTTCTTAACAGTTAAGAATTCAATCACTAACATTTAAGGTATCAATGACTAATATTTAATTTTGATTGTAATGAGGAATTGATGTTTTTATTCCTTATTAATAGAACTATAAATAAATACAAATAAATTTTGAGATATACTTTCTGTATTTATTGTGTACATATAAAGATTTTAATTGATGGTATAAACTTGCCAATAATTATTTTTACTTTCATAATATAAAATGTAAAGTGTAGTAAAAATTTACAAAAATTAATTATTAATTAAAAGAGAGGTAACGTTGATTTTTTTAAAGATGATGGCTACATGATAAGATAAAAAATAAAATGACGTAAATATATATTTGAAAACATCGTTTATAGTATTAGTATTATTATTATTATTATTTATCATTTACTTTCGATTTACCGAGACGCGAAGCAGATTAATAATACACACCAAATCCTTTTGGTTTCTTCCACTAAAACGATGCTCCAGTCCATGTACTCTACCAAAACAATTTTTTTGAGATCCAAGCTTTGGATCAGGGAAAATCACACCCTAGCCGCAAGATGCCGGAGTCAAGAGAGTTTATGCCTTATAGTCATAGTAACGGTTGGTTGTATCGAACCTCCCAAAAATGAACCGGCTCGTGAATGAGTAACTTTCTTGACAAAATGCGATCAATATTCACAGAGTTATATTTCATTCAAGTTATAATATATTTGTTACACAATTACTTTTTTACTTGATTTTCATTTAGCGTCACATTCTCTAACTGTTGAGAAATGTGTACTTCTATGGAAGTAATTTTAATGCTTTTTCTAAACAAGTTCTTAATAGTTAAGAATTATTACTTTTTAGTTAAGAAATTGTCATTTGCCGCAAGTACTATTACCTCGCGCTGCGAAAAATGAATGATTCATTTGCCACAAGGAATTCTTTCTCTCAGTGTAGAGTAAATAAAGCAGATGGAGTAATAATGTACATTAAAGACAACATACTTGAAACTGCTAAAATTGAAGTTTATGATAGGTTGAGTATTGTAAGTACTGGTGTTAAATTGATGGGCGGAGAATCATTCTGAATTTCGACAATTTATAGATGCCATGATGTGCCAAAAACAGAATTCATGCTTAGTATGAAAACATTTTTGAAAGATCAGGCTAATGCGAAAACCATTGTATGATTGGAGACTTTAACAATGATATTTTAAAAAAAAATTTCAGTAGAGAAGAATTAAGTGATAATATTATTAGTCAAGAATTTATAAATAACTTTTTGGAGTAATAATATACTCCCTGTTTTATAGGCATAACAAGGCGCTCATTAGACAACAAAGGGGCACCTGCATCGATAACTTTTTTGATAAAAATAATAATACAAAAGTAGATTCTTATAAGTCAAATAATCCTTTTAACGACCGTGGTCCTTTGATTTTAAACGTGGATCACGTCAAATTAAAACAAATAAATAACAATTTAACTAAATATATCAATTATACTAAACTAAAGAATATTGCCAGAAACGTTGACTAGAATTTGATTTAGACTACGCAGGAGCCAAATCGTTCAGTAGTAATACAGATAATAAATGAATTTGTTGAAAAGGCCACTACATATAAACAACGAACAGGAAAAAATAAAAACTTAATACCGAGAAAAAATTGGATTACATGCGTGATAATAGTATCATATAGAACAAAAGAGAATTTATATAGATTATGGAGAAAAAGAAAAACAATTTGCCAACTACTAAAAAATTAATATAATAATTATAATAAAATATTGAGTAACGTTATAATAGATGCAAAATACAAATATGGAACTAAAGAAGTAAAATTGAATAATTAACACTAGATTAAATAATTAACACTAGATTAAAATGCTATCCATTTTAACCGTATTATTATTATTAGAAAATTCTAGATTGAGTCTTATGCCAGACTCATGTCGCTTAGGTAATCCCTTTACGACCCTACTGATCCTCTAGGCTTCGGGTATCGATTTCGTATAAAATCTCGCCCAACGCCTTAACCATATTTAAACGGATTTGATTTTTGATGTATATATGTGTAATTGAAAACGATTCAATTGCATCACAATATTATTACTCAAAAAAGATTAATTTGCCTAATTCGTCGAATACCGATTATAGTGGATTTAGAATAAATTCAACTTTATCGTATTAAAAAAATTTTGACGAAGTTAAACATTGAATTGTTATTTAAAAGAATTGACATTAATGCGGATTTATTTTATTAAAACAGATTCAATTTTTTATGTAATATAATAATTCTATCGGATTTGATCGGGTTAAAATGCTATAACAAACTTTCATATTGAAAGTGATAAAATTAAAAGTAGTATTCATATGGATTCAATCCAATTGAACTCAATACAGGAAAATGATATTTCATAAGATAAACATTCAATTTTGATTAAAAACTATTAAAACGCATAAAGCTTTTTCGGATTGAAATTTGGTTTCGGATTCAACAGATTAAAATGCATTAAATTCGATTGAATTTTAATTCGTTTTAATCATTTTTAATCGTGTGTTTTGAGCAGGGATGTTGATTTCTGGTTTTCCTCCAGTTAACTCCTGGTTGACTTAAGTTTCACTACCGGTCAACGTCGAGTTTACTTTCGGTTTATTTTTAGATTCTCACATACGCACAAGACAAATACACGAATGAATAAATATGAATGCAATCACTTCAAAAGCTTACTCGAAAACCCAAGTCTGAAAAAACTAATTATTCGAGCTTTGACCCCCTGTATCTTGGAAACTGTACACTTTCGCACTTTGGACCTCTACAGACTTTCGATCAGTACCACGAAAACAAACTATTCCCAGAATTTCAGAAAAATTGAGCGAAATTTAATTTCCATAAGGCGTGTGTGGGCTCCTTTTTCGTTTACTTGACTATTTGATAATTGATTTTCCTAATTTCTTTAGCATAATATTATGTCACTTATTGACCACTCCAAAGCATATAAATAGTAACTAAAACCTATAGTAATTAATAATGTTTGGTCAAAATTAAAATAATAAATCACATATATTTTTATAACTATATTTAATATATTACACAGATCTACTATAATTACTAAATTCTTTTAGAATATTTTTTAGATGTGTTCTATGAACTAATAATAAGGCGTATGTATATACATTTGATTCTTAGAAGCATCAAATATGTTTTTATAACGTTGTTTGACAAATTCATTTATAATATTATAAATTTTCCTCTATGAGAATGTAAAATACAAACCATAAAGTTGTAAGTAAAAACACCTACGACTTATCAATATTTTCTCTTTATTCTTCACAGGGTTATACATATAGAGTTCATAAAATATTATTTATAATACATATTTTCACACACACTTCTACAGAAAAATCCAATTTATTATATTCAAAGCATATTTAAAAAGGAGCTCGCGCCATCTTGTAAATAAACACTCAAGTTGTGAATAACAGTCAAATTAATACTCAGTTATAAGTTAACATTTAGGTTGCGGATAACAGTCGATTGAATACTCAAATATAGATGAACACTCACGTTGTGATTAACGATCAAATTAATACTTATAGTTATAGGTAAACACACAAGTTAAGAGTTACTCACATAAATTAGCAAATAAATCCTGGGTAACCAGTTAAGTAAGTGTTTTGTTGAGTATTATTTTAAATATTTCATATGATAGATTTCTCCATTGAATCACATCCAAAAGTTGCATCTTTATTAAATGTTGTAATGTTGTAATCCAGTATAAATACTGGGGATGGAATAAATAATCCAGTATATATACTGGGGTTGGAATTTATAGTCATGAGAGGATCTTGAGTCCGACTTAAGATCCAACTTCATACATAGGGATTTTACTATTCAATAAAGGGCAAGCCAGTTTGGGTTTTGTCTAAATCTTTTTTTAATTATACATAATTATTTCAATTGTTAATTTACTTTCGGACATCCTTAATAGAAGTCTTTCTACAAATTTTAAGATAATTCTACTAATTTTGATCTACGGAACAAACTTCCTTACGTATCTTATGCAATTTCAGCAACTTATTGTCTGTATCCAATTTCGAATAGCATTTACCAATCATTTTCAAATAATCTCGATTATAAAAATGAATAACGATATTAAATATCCTACCAAGAGTATGTAAAGTAGGTTTGTTTTAAAATCGTTTCCTTCGCTCAATTCTAGAAAATACGTTTGTCTATGCTGAATGTTTCCATGAAATAATCCTGTGTCAAAGATGCCAAGAGAGTCATTCCAAGTCACTCGTGCCAGTCTGCTTTTAGTCATCCTGATTGCCGACCTCAACCAGAATTCTGGGATACCAGATTCATGAATACTTCTTATTATTCCGCCAAATTTCTCTGTATAAGGTGAATAGCTCGAAAACATAAATGCAGCCCAAACGGTATTTATTGGCTCATGGACGACGCTTATAATCCATCCATTTTCTGGATCCGAGTGCATATTAGCGTATGCATCCCCGAGAAATTTCGTATCACTACACATATTGACAGTTTTATATTCAATCATCAATGACGCGCATGCTTCAGTATTTGATATGGTATTTGATACAGTTATAGAACTAGCATATTCTGCAAACTCTTCTGTCTGCGACAAGCTATATATCGTTTCAGGTGTTGAAGTCCAATTATTGCCTGATTCAAATACATCTTGGATAGTTTCAAACTTGTAATACTTTTTCTGATTTAAATTTAGGTTAAACAAGTGCTCTAAAAGTTGCGACGTAAACATACAAGATACGATCAATAGACACAAATAAATTATTTTTTCTATTACCTTTTGTGGTTCAGAAATTGCTGAGAGTCCAGACAAAGTCATGACAATATTGTACATCGACAGAAATTCCCTTTTTGATCGTAGTAGATACATGAAAGCTATGACAATGCTAATGATAACAATTATGACGAGAATAGTTGTTAATAAATCCCATGGAATTATTTTCTCATAGTAGCCGTATTGCTTTAATATAAGATGACTCCTTTTATATGGTTCGATGAAATAAAATGCGTTTACATCAGTTACATTTCCATTCACTATCACGGAAGACATGCAGAAATCGATTATATTATTACGTAATTCTATTTGCCATTCATACCAACTATCTCCGGATATAGATGGTACGCCCATCTTAATGAATTTGATATTAAAATTCAAAGTATTAGATATGGCCTTGAAGAGCCAGTACTCTACACCATAGAGAGCATCCCAATTTCCACCGACACCAATAGAAGAATTATCCTTCCTCTCTACATAAAAAGTTGTACTATGTACAACTGCGCTGAAATGATATCCATGTAAATTTTTTAACTTGTCTTTGAAGATTTTGATGCCTGAGGACAGATGTTCTGTTTCGTAAGAATTGTTGAAAGGATTATATTGATGAACAAGAACAGGTTGATTTCCAATATCAATTGAAGCATTTAATCGATTTTTACATATTTCCTGGAAGATTACTTCTATTACAGTGATGTACAAATATTTTTCTCGCCACAAATTCCTGAGAGCGAGTTGAATATTATATTTCGTGTTACTATTTATATAAAAAATGAGAATGCGGGCTCTTGTACCTGCAGTCGTGAATTTATTTACAAAACCGAAATAACTGTTCAAATCTCTTTTAGCGCTCGTGATATCACACCCATCTATGAACATTACATTCAATGCTGAACGTTCCAAAATCATCATCAGCATATGGTCCATGTATGGAATTTTTTCACCATGTGCTAAAGAATATCTTGATTTAGGATACGATGACACATATGTTTGAAATTCATTCATAATTTTTTGTATTATTAATGCAGATACAGGTATAGTCGTCATTGGTGGTGCTATAAAGAAATTAACACGTCGTATTTTCGTATCTTTGGTTATTATCTTGATTACATCGTCGATCCAGTTACTTTGATTTGAACTATGTACTTCAGAAAAATTACAAATAATAAAAATAATAAATAATGATAAAATTATTTTGTCCATAATTACTTATTCGAAGTGTAATTCTTTATTTATGTAATAATATTTATAGTTTTCAGATTTAAGTTCTATTTTCATCCGGTTTAAATATCAACTATATATCAGAAAGATCAGAAGAAAACTGAAGTTCAAGCAAAATATGGAATCTGAACTGATGTATTATTGATGCTTTTACTTGTCATTAAAAAAGCCATGAATACATAAATATGCATAGCACTGTAGTGAAGCGACAAGTCAATTTTCATTCTTTATGCTAATGGCGGCAGTAAAATGGTGGAGTATTAAAAATCGCATTTCGAAAAAAATGGGAAAAATGTAGTTAAAAGATCCGTACAGGTACAACTCAATAACGGCTGATACATGCAAAGGTAAAAATAAATTATTCATCATATAAGGTAAGTGTATGGCCCACCTAAGCTTTGAGCATTTACCAAGTTGATGAATAGAAATAATTTTATTTGGGCCGGTTGGATATCAAAATATAGCGTAAAGACTGAAATTAAAATTCTTTTATTTGAAATATCCATATTAAGCAAGTATATAGAGTTTTAAAAATAAACAGCTAGTGTGACATACCTAATACGGTCAGTCATTATTTTGTATTCTTCAATCGCTAATAAGAAGCAAATATTATATGTATCGGAAGGGGTTAAAAATAATGAAATTATGTAGATGAATGTTAAAATGATATTTTTCAAAAACAATAAGAATTATACAAATATTTAATATACTAGAAACATACATTAATGTCCTGATAAAATATAACGTTTCTCGAACGTTTGTAAAATGCTACAATTAAACCCTTCAAACGTTAAAAAGAAAAATTATAAATACGTCTGGAAACGTTGGTAAAACGTCTTAATGTCCGGAGATTCGTTTCACATACGACGTTGTAAAACTGTTTTTAAAACGTTTGAAAAACTCTAAAGTTTGTTGAATAGTACAAATTGAGACGGTTTAAAAACGTTTAAAAAGGTTTGAAAATGGTTTGAGAATGGTTTGAAAATTGTTTGAAAATGGTTTGAAAATGGTTTAAATATGGTTTGAAAATGGTTTAAATATGGTTTGAAAATGGTTTGAAAATGGTTTAAAAATGGTTTGAAAATGGTTTGAAAAAAACTAGCATAAAATATATCGAAAGAAACTGTTTAAATACAATTTGATGCTACAGATATTACCAAATTTGGAAGTATCATCCAGATCGTACTTCCAAAATTGGTGATATATGTAGCATCAAATTCTATTTAAACGATTTTTTTTCAATATATTCTATGCTAGTATTTTTTCATAACATTTTAAGGTTCATTTTATTTTAAAAAAGGTTTTACAACGTCTTATGTGGAACGAATTTGCGGACATTGAGACGTTTTACTAACGTTTTTCAGATGTATTTAAAACTTTGCTTTTCAACGTTTGAAGATTTGAACTCTAACGTTTTTAAAACGTTCGAAAAACGTTATATGTTATCAGAATGTTGACGTGTATTAATTTCATATAACTTCAAATTCTAACAAGATATACTTTTCTAAGTCCCCTGGTAGTAATCTAAGCTGGTTTCTTGTCATATGTTAACTAGATTTTAAATATGCTTTAATGCTTTAATTCTGGTTAAGGAAGTAGCTAGAAATCGCGTTAAAAACAACATGCTATTTAGCTATATAGCATTTATAGCTGGAATCTGCTTAATTTTCTATAGTAGTTAATATGAAATTGATACAATATGTAATATATGCATTATGTATTAATTAATAATGGAAAAAATAATAGTTTAATAAAATTCGAAATATAATAAGCACTTCTAATGATACTACATCACGTATTTTACTAAATTGAAGTTTCAAATGTTCATTAAATTTATACTAGTATTAGATGTTAGGTTATTTGTCTACACAATGCCGCGTGCATCTGAAGGGTATTATTTACGTAAAAGTACCAAACCTCAAGTGTCTTTATTAACAAAATATATGTTATAAATAATTTTCGGAAGAGAAACGTTGTAGAAACGGTGTGGTAACGTGCCTACGAAGTTCTACCACGTTGCTAGACCGTTACTTTTGAAACGTGTTTAGAACTTGCCAAAGTGTCACTATTCCACGTTGCAAATACGTCGCTAGAACGTTGCCTCAAAAACTTGCAATATTTATAGGTAAATATTTATAATAATAGAAATAGCTACAGCATAATGACCTACTTGGTTGCACCATCCAGATGGTTCTTCGCAATTTGCGCTTTCCATATATCTTACCTTCGAGGAGAAAATTAATTATTTTCAATTTTAATTTTTTAAATTTTGTTAGTTGTGTAGCAACGTTCTGACAACGTCCCTAAAACGTGTCGTGGTATCTGGGATTGGATTTCATTGGAATAAATGAAATTCGACCAGATATTTTTCACGTCAAGTATACAATATGTTCTAAATTTTTTATAATTTTTTTAACTTCTCCATAATTTTAAAGGATGTTACGAATGTTGTCGCAAATTTATAGACCCATACAGCACATCTCATATAGAAAATGTTTGCCTGTGTGTCAAAGTCACGTTGTAGAAACGTTGTAGCAACGTGTCTACGACGGTGTACCAGGTGTCTAGATGTTCCTTAAATTCATCCCTGGAACGTTTCTGAAATGTCTTAGACACGTATCTAGAACGTCTCCAAAGGAAACTGGAATATTCTGTTGAAAATTAAAAATTAACAATTATAATTTGGCAAGCAGGCTGGTGAGACATCCAAATTGTGAAGTACCACTAGGATGATATAACCGAAATGGTAAATTTTATATCTATATGGGTATATAGATACCTCTACTCCCCCATTTGTTATAATTTTTATTTAATTTCTATACGTCACTGTGGCAACGTTCTGGCAACGTTCTTTTGCAACGTAAAAAGAGAACTCAGGTAAATTCATGATTTATCAAAGACGTTTCAGCCACGTTTGAGGAACGTTCCAGGCACGTATCTAGAGTATCATTCCAGAAACGTGGCAAAACGATATAGACACGATGCCTCAACGTTTCTACAACGTATCTTGGACACAAAGACGGACACTTTCTACATTGGCGTAACGTTGCTGCAACGTTTCCGGCACCCTATTTGGTTACGTGCCCGTGCAGTCAAAACCTCGTTACCGCAACGATATGTGTTAACTGGGGTTGTATCTCATTTTTATCTCATTTTATCACAAATAAAAATTTTAAACCAAAATTCTCGTCAAAAGAAGATTTTTAGGTTGTTCCAAAATTAAGAAAGAAACTACGGGGTTCATGACAATTACCCATATATAGTTTCTATAAAGTAAATGATACAAAGTGCTTAAGACTAAGTATAGTGTCTTCTCCTCTTTAATAAATTTTAGATATATCTAATCACTTTCCGTGCATATCGAGAATTCATAAGCTCAAGAAACAAACAAACAATAAACTTAACTCTATTTAAAAAGCACCGAATCTGATCACCTGACGTTTTACCTCATTATGTCACTTGGCTTTGTACCTGATTAAGTTACCTGAATATATACGCTAATTAATCAACTGATTTTATCAACTGATTAAATTACCTGATATAATCACTGGATTTATCAGGTGATATAGCTGTTAAAAATACTGTTGCAAATTTTTTTTTCAAAATACGTTAAATATAAAAATCTATAGATCTTACAGGCCCATATGTAAGTAGAATCATTTGGATGATTATCCAATTTGGAGCTTTAGATATACACGTAAAAAAAAATAAAGCTGAATGAGTACTGTGAGGACCGCGCTATTTCAGCGCTCACCATCGAGCTAAATCAGTCCCATCGCAGCGCTGAACGCCGATCGCAAGAGCGCACCTTCTCCCGGCTACTTACCTATAGTGATAGTGACTTACACTCTACAGCGCAGCGATGGAGCATAGTTGGTCCCATTCGATCGCTCGGTTAACTCAATGCGAGCGCTCAACTAGCACACCCGTGTATGGATTGCTTTAGACCTAAGGGGCAGAGCTACCGCAGCGCTAAATTTATTTCCGTGTATATAACTTGACGTTTTTAACATTTCTTGAACATTTTTTTTCATAACGAAGCTTTTAGGTAATAGATTAGCTGATAAGCAGTTGATCATATTGGATGGTTTTATCATATGATATATCATATCAGAATATTAGGTGATTTGTCACCTTAATATTTATCATCATATTTTTTTCCTAGCGAAACAATTTTTTTGCGATATTCCGAAAATTTGAAAAACTTGATATAGGTATGACAGCAATATGTATGGTTACTCAAGCAATACCGGTATAGTTATCATATAAATATAAAAGTAGTGATGTGACACCTAATCCTTTTTGTCAGTGTACCTTTATACATAAGTTATAATATAGTATCTATTCCTTAGCAGGATAGTAAGTACTACAAGCATGTCTAGTACTGAGTCTCGTACAATCAAAATAAGATACAATTGCCACTCAAAACAAAAAGTCTAGAATTCAGTCCTAAAGTTCAAAGTAATGAATAAACTTTCCTACATCGTATTGGATTTACAAGACAGTCCAGTAATAGTTACTAATTTTTGCTGCCAGTGCATTTTAAAAAATTGACTTGACCTTGAAATGACCTTCAAGATCAAGGTCAAGGTCAAAACGAAAGTCATCATCGGATAACCAGGGAAAAATCCGAAATCCTCTATGTCAAACATTTTTCCTAAAGCTCGAATTTTCTAAGTTAACCAGCCGTTCCGGGACTTTTGGGACATCCTGTATATAATTATTAGGATGGTCAAAAAACATTTCTTTCAAGTCTTATCTTTTCAAAAGTCGATAAATAATGTAAAAAAAATCGTCAAAAATTTTCAAAAATACAAAGCCGCTGCCAATTTAATCGCATTTAGCTTCCTCAAACTAAATTAATTGTTCCAATATGAATGTCTTTATTCTAATACATTATTTTAAATTGCTATATTTCTTTCTTATTAATAGCTCAAAAAGGTGGATTTTTATAAGCATGTGATCATAGATTGCATTATCGATTACAAAATATTAAAAAAGAATAATCGTTATAAAACAAAAATGAATCGAGGAATCTTTCATTTCTTTTCTGATTTCGTATGTTTATCAACATAACAATTAAAAATTGGTTTGTTTAATAGAAGATGAGCGCGACATCTTCGAGATATAAACAATAAAATTAACAAAAAATAACCTCAAATATCTTGAAAGATAAGAGCCCAGCCAAGAGATACTGGAAAGCTACCTTTTTCAGCTCAATTTATTTTAAACATTTTCCATCATATGTTTCCGAGATATCGGTATTTAAACAAACAATTATGTTTTCCTGTATAACAAAAGAAGAAAGATAGCTTATAGAAAATTTTGCGTCGGGAAAGATAGATAATTTTGTTCTCTTTCAAATGCATTTACACTGAAGCAATCATATTATAAAAACGAGTTAATGAATTTTCAAATTTCTTTTTAACTCCGAATCCTCATTAAAAAATAAAAAAAATAAGCCATAGTTGGCAAAAAATGATCGCGCTGTTCTCGTGATATAAGTGATCAAACAAAACTTTGAAAAAAATGTAACCTCTAATATCTTGAAAAGTAAAAGTCCTCATGATCTGGGAAAAAAACTTACCTGAAAGATATTTAAAAGCTTTCCGCAAATTTTACATTTCTGCAAATTTTTATAAAGAATAATTCCGTGTTGCTCAAGTTATCGTTCGACATAGAAAATCGATTTTTTTTACAAAATGATTTTTATCTCGGCCAATGAAAAATAACATGGCTTAAAAAATTTACTAAACACTCTTCTCCATATTCCTAACCATCTAAAAAATTTTCAAAAACATTTCTTCATATGTTTCCGAGATATTACCGTTTAAACAACAAATGACGTTTTCGTGTATAACAAAAGAAGTGAATTATGACCTTATTCAAACTTTCAGGTCGGAAAAGATAGGCAATTTTATGCTCTTTCATTTGCATGCACGCACACATACGCACGAACGTAGGCACACATACACACACACGCACACACGCATCCATACGGACATTTTCTAAAAATAGTGTAATTTGATTTTTTATATCTCAAAACATGTTTCTAACATGTTTCTAACACGTTTTTAATAAAACTTTTTTTAGTATCACAAAGCTTCCTCTTAGAGGAAGCAAAAAATATTTTTTAACTTATCTTATAATATGTTATATTCCAGACTAAAATACCTTATATCTTAAAAATATGAGCCTTTGGAATCGAAATAAGGGTGCTAGGATTTATTTGGTAGGTACTACAATATGGCTTCAAAACCCTTTTCCAAAGGTATGGCACTCTCACATCAGATTTCTCTAATTTTAATGATCGCTCCAATATTTTGATCGTAATTATAAATACTGATGTGTATATATATATACAATATGTAATTTTTAAATTAAATTAAATAAATGTTGCGGCGGTGGTGATAACGCCACGTGCTTAATAGAGAGTCTAATAAATTCGAGATCCTACTGCCCAGTGAAAGATTTGTCATTCTTCGAGAAAATCATTATGTGCAAAAGTTTCAAGTTAATGGTAAGCACTTAGTTATACGTATATTACCGCCGACACCTCAAAATTTTAATCTGATTGTTTGGTTAGAGTTAGTTATACGTGACATACATGCATATTTAATCTCAATAGAAACCGAAGACAATTTAATAGGTATTAGTATTAATAGCGTAACTTTCGTGCATGGTCCGGCGGGAATGTCATTAAGACCTATTGAAAATTTTATTTACGATGACTTATGGGAGCTTATAAGCAATTTAACTCAGAGTAACGAAAATTTCGAAATAGATGATAGTTTCATCTTAGAAGCAAAGTATGTAAATGTACCGATCGGTAGAGGCCGCGGTAGAAAACTCTTGACTGTAGACGGAGTTGGACAAAGATCTATAATTTCAATACAAAGCAGATATAACTTGTGCTTGCCGCGCGCTCTAGTCACGAATCTAATGATTAACTAGTGAATAATATTTTATTACTCATAATATTTTGTATGAATTTTTATTTTTAGTCAAATATACTTTCAATATTTAACTAGTGCGCCTCACGTACTTAACAATCATACTCTGTTCTAAAATTTGATGTATTTAGTAAACAAAAATTCTATCGTGCTTAAGTGGTCGTACTTTGGATACAAAACTTTCATTGAAAAGGGGACATCTTTCAAAAATTTTAAAATCGATTGGGCGTGCTGCACCGTAATTGTTGCTCTTGTGTAAAAGCATTTTAAAAAAATATTTGCTACCATAAAAAGTTGTGTTTTTTTGAGATCTACAACTTTTTCATTAAATTTCTTTACGTAAAATGCATACCTGCAAAGTTTTATAGTATAAACTGCATTTTTCGATGAATGAAATCGTTCTTAGACTATTAACTTGATTTAAAAGCATTTTTGAGTTTTGGTGTCAAGAGAAAAAGTTGTATTTTTCAAAGATCTACAACTTTTCCATTTAACTTTTTCATGTAACATGCATAGCTGTAAAGTTATATGGTAAATAGCTGTTTTTTCGATGTTAAAAATTCGTTTTTGGCCTGTTAACTCGAGTTAAAAGTATTTTCATAAATCGATATCAATGGGAAAAAGTGGTATTTTTCAAATATCTACAACTTTTCTAATTAACTTTTTTTCGTAGAATGCTTAGTTTTCAAGTTATAGCCCAAAAACTGTTTTTAGTGATTTTTTATAGTCACCGCATTCAGCGTATATTTGCAGGATAATTCTCAAAATAGGTCCATCAGATTGTTATACTTAGGAGAGTTCCCAAAAAAAATTTGAGCCTGATCCACTAAAATTTCGTGGAGATAATCGTGTAACATGAATTAAAAAAACACGTAAATACACGTAAAAATAAGCAAAAAGTGCTCGCAATTTAAAAACTACGTACAGGATCGGGATTAAAAAATAATAGTATTTCATATTGTGCTGGAGGAGATCTGTCCTAAAATTTCAGCCCGATTGGTAAAATATTGCGTGAGATATCCTATTTCACACATTTTTCGTTAACGAAAATGTAAGGCACTTCCGTGTCTCGGTCATGCCTAAAAATAGTTTAAATGAGATTTTTGAATTAAATATAATTGTTAAGAATCTAAAGATCAACTAGTGAATAATATTTTATTAATCATAATATTTCGTATGAATTTTTAGGCAAGACCGCGACACGGAAGTGCCTTATATTTTCGTTAGCGAAAAATGTGTGCTATAGGATATCTCACGCAATTTTTGACCAATCGGGCTGAAATTTTAGGAGCGTTTTCCTTCAGCACAATATGAAATTCTATTTTTTTTATCCCGATTCTGTACGTATTTTTTAAATTGCGAGCACTTTTTGCTTATTTTTACATGTTTTTACGTGTTTATTTTTAAGTGAGTATTTCAATTTCAAATATATCTTAAACGTATTTCTAATGTAGAAAACTATTTTTTACTGAAGTGTTCATTTTATCACTGGATGAATTTTTAACATTAGTTTTAAATTCGATTGTCGATCTCTCCGCGTCAATGTCAATAAGGCATAGAAAATAAAAATAAACATCCCATCTGAAGCATGTTGATTTTATCAACGCGTGAATTTTTAACATTAGTCTAAAATTCAATAATCGATCTCTACGAGTCAATGCCAACGGGGCAAAGAAAATAAAAAATATATACCTTATCAACGTTAAAATTTTGATAAACAACATGACTCAAAATTTTACTATACATTCTTCTCTGTATTATTAAAGGAAAGAAGGTTATCCATAACTTCGGGTCGAAAAAGATATGTAACTTTATACTCATTCAAGTGCATTTATACTGAAACAATGATATTATGTTTAACGTACCAATAAACCCGAAAAATTAAAACCCCAACAATCAAAAAACCACTAAAAAATAAAAACGAATCCAACAATCAATAAAATATTTTTCTTTTCCCCACATCGCAAAAAATATGGAAAATTACAGTGCATAACCTGAGAATCTGGCGTACACTCACACATTCATAAATACACACACACACACATGCACACGCGTATGCACACGCACACACGCGCACATATCCATACGGTCATTTTGTTAAAATGGTGTATTTTGATTACAAATGTCCCAAAACATGTTTCTAACATGTTCATTTGAAAACTTTTTTGTTACTATTACAAAGGTTCCACTTTGAGGAAGCAATAATTAAATAATCATTTAGATGATCAAATGATTTTTGAATCATCACACGATGCAGCATCTAAAAATATCATTATGAAAAAAACGTCCAGATATACCAGATCTATAATACATCATATTAAAAGTATTATTTGGATGATATTACCCATATGGGACCTTAAGTTAGGACTGTGGTATTTCCTGGCGAAAATAGCAAAAGACTTTTTATTGATTTTTCTTAATCTTTGTCAGTGTAAAAATGTTTTGAAAACTATCAGATGTGAAAACTCGATGTTTTAAGAAAGTTATATGCATTTAAGTAAAACAATTTATATTAGATAACATATAACATTGAAACTTTAAACATGTTTTTCTCGAAACTTATTTTTCTATCTTTAAAAAGTGGCTTTGAAATTTTCAGAAAATGTTCTGTAGTATATACTAGTGCATCTCAGGCACGCTACGCGCGCCATAATTCAGTGCTCAACCATATCAATATGAATTACGAGAAATAGGTATGAAATATATTAATATTCTTTTTGTTTATAGAATCATTTATACCATAGAAATGCTAATTTGATTCGCTGCTCGTTCTTGCTTGTGAGTGGTTGGCTCAACTGCCGTTCGTACGAAGTCCGGGACTCTTTTGTAATTCTGACATTTAATTCGTGATCAGCGACCCTGAAAACCTTTGTCTACCAAGTTTAATTGTTTAAGATCATTAATACATTGATTTATTACATAGTGCCGGGGGTGGTGGGGGAGATAGTACATTTTTTATTTCGTAAGTTCTTTCACAAAAATATGTAGATAGGGTTTTTTAGCTGCAAAAGGTGGATAAAGTTACTTCATACTCTCCAATACCAACGATAAAAGTGGGTATCTACAGGTATTTTTTTTATCTGTTTCCTTTACTAGTGCAGAACCCACTTTCCCAAATAATAAAGCATATCTACAGCAGATACGTCTTTAGGTTAGTATTCCTAGGTGAAGTCGAGGAGAAATATAGAAAATCGTGCAATTAACTTTATGAGTCCGCAGGTACCCATGTTTTTCGTTTGTAATTCTATAAAATATCTGTAGATAGGATAGACGTGTTGCGACTCATGTACATAAGAATCATCCACATTTTAATTGTCCACAATTTAGCGTTAGTCAATATATCTATATATAATTTGACCAATGCTGAATTATGGACAACTAAAATGTGGACGATTCTTGTGTGCATGAACCGAAACACGTCATAGGATAACTAGGACCTAATTAGCTCAATAAAATAATTAAAATAGGTAATTACTATTAACATACATGAATGTGACTTTTCCTGACGTATCGAACAATATGAAAAACTATCTTTTCATAAAAAACTAAGATACTCACTTTTTTCCATTTGCACGGAAAGATTAAAATTTCCATAATCCCATAAAAATTATAGACTCATAAAATTAATGAACATTATATGCACCATAAAAAGTATAAAATATATAAATCCCAATAAACGCATAAAATCCGTTAACCTCATTAAATGTATAAAAATATGAAAGCGCATTAAACCCATAAAAATCGTAATTCCCATGAAACTGATAGATATCATGAACCCCATAAAACCCAAAAAAACCGTAGCAATAACAAAGGCTATTAAAACTCAACAAATAATAAACTCCATAAAATTCTCAAAAAACATAAATCCCATAAAACACATACAATTCATAAAGCCCATTAAACCCATAAAAAAACTAAACGTCATAAAAACCATATCAGTGTAAATGCTATAAAAATAAAAATAAACTACATAAAAACCCATAAGGATCATAAACTCCATAAAATCTAGAAAAATGGAAATCCCAATAAAACCCATAAAACCCGTAAAAATCATAAACCCCATTAAGTCTAAAAAAATACAAAGCCCATTAATCCCATAAAAATCGGCAACGCCATTAAGTTGATAGAAATCATAAACCCAATAAAATTCATAAAAATCATAAACCCCATAGAAACTATATCAGTATAAAAGCTATAAAAGTCAAAAGAATAATAATCTCAATAAAATGTATAAACCTCATTAAACCCATAAAACAAATAAAATTAATAAACCTCATTAAACCCATAAATAACCATAAACTCCATAAAATCTAGAACAATTGAAATCCCCATAAATCCCATAAAATCATAAACCTCATAACAACCATATCAGTATAAAGGCTATACAACTTAGAAGTATAATAAATTCCATAAAATTCATAAAAATCATTAATCCCATAAGACAAATAAAATTCATAAACCTCATTCAACCTATAAATCACCATAAACTCCATAAGAAACCAATAAGAATCGTAATCCTCATGAGACCGATAGAAATCGTAGCAATAACAAAGGCTATCAAAACTCAACAAATATCAAACTTCATAAAATTCATAAAAAATATAAATCCCATAAAACACATAAAATTTATGCACCTCATTAAGCCCATAAAAAAACATAAACTTCATAAAAACCTATAAAAATCGTAATCTCCTAAAGTTTGAGGAAGCTAAATGCCAATGAATTGGCAGTGGTTTTTTATAAATCAGCCGAAACAAAATTTTAAAATAATTTTTGGATGCTAAAGTTCCGAATTTATAGTCGTATCGCAGATATTGAGATACAGCTGTCTTTGTCTCGCTCATAAAAAGACGCAAGGAGTGGAACAAAGATAGATGCATCTTAAGTCCTGAGACGCGACTATAAATTCGGACCTATAAGAAATGGCTAATTGTTTAATTAGATTACGTAAGTTCATATAAGTTTAGTTTATACTATAAGCTGTTTCTTAGCATCCAAATATTATTTTAAAATTTTGTTTCAGTTGATTTATAGAAAAACATTTAAGAAACTAAATAAGATGCCAAACATTAAAATTGAATGAAAATCGAAAAATTTCTTGCATTTTTAGTAATTTCTAATTTAATTTAGAAATAATTATGTTTGCAACATTATATTGTAATTAATATATAATATATAATTGTAATTATAAATAAAATCGTAATTATAAATAAAATTGTAATTATAAATAAAATAGTAATTATAAATAAAATTGTAATTATAAATAAAATTGTAATTATACATAAAATTGTAATTATAAATATAATTGTAATTATAAATAAAATTGTAATTATACATAAAATTGTAATTATAAATATAATTGTTAATAAAACACCCCAAGGTCAAGCGAGGATGGAGACGCTGGCCACAGCGACGCCAGCGACATAGAAGACCTCGACCTTATGATCATAGAGGCGAAGCATTCTGTCGATATAGTACCGCAAGGAGGTGCCACCACGTCGACTTCACCGCCGGCCGCGACAGGCCAACAACAGGCTCTAGGCGAGGATCCGCCGGCCGCAACAGGCCAACAGCAGTTCCCGAACCAGGTTCCACCGGCACCAGTTACTCACGTGGCCAACAACCCCAACGCACCTCCAAACATGGTGAATGAGGATCAAGTGGTTGGAGACGAGACCAATGATGCCACTGTAGCCGCTGTTGCCATATACAAGCTACCCGCTTTCTGACACATACAACCAGAACTCTGGTTCTACCAGATAGAATCCGTGATGAAGGTAAATATCGTGCGCTCCGATGAAACCAAATATCAGGTCTGAGATATAGTCAGAAACCTCCTCGAGCGGGGCAAATGCGACATTCTCAATGCGAGCATCCTCAAACGCCTCATGGACTCAGCTGATCGGCAGCTACAGAGGATGCTGAACGAGTTGGAGCTGGGCGACCGCAAATCCTTGCAGCTCTTCCGGCATATGCGCTCGTGCAGACGTTCTCAAAGTTCTTAAAGCCGTAACTCTTGACAATCTTACAGCAGTAGCGGACTAGCTGATGGAGACTCCTATTACCCCAGGCACTTTTTCTGTACGCCCCAGAGCATCTCCAACCCCTCCGTTAAAGAGGTCAACGCCGTTCAACGCAGCTCGGACTCGACCGAGATCAAGATGCTTCTTACGCAGCTGATAGGGATCTCGAGATAGATATATCATGTCCAAGGTTTCCAGCGACAGAGGCCGCAGCGGAATGGTGCCTCATGCCATGCAGCTTTGAAAGCCGCTCATCAACCAACCAGCAGGGAAATGTCTAGGGCTGCGCACAGTAAAGGCGGCAAGCGACAGTCCATGTCCCGAGAGCCTGCCGACCCGTCGTGAGGTCCGCCTTCACGTTTTTGACCGCAGGACTGTCGTAAAGTTCCTCGTTGACTTGGGCTCCTCGATCTCGCTGTTGCCACACACACCATCGAAGGTCAGCAAAATCCATTGAGCACCACATCGTCACCACTGGACCGCAATTCTACGAGCGGGCGCGGCGACCGCCAAGGAAGTCTTCGACGTACTTCTCTTCCATGGCGCCATCCGCCCATCCAACAGCCAATGGGCTAGTCCTCTACACATAGTGGCAAAACCTGGTGGCGACTGGCTCACTACGGGAGACTATATCTAGCTCAACTCGTTCACAGTCCCGGATCGATATCCAATCCCACGGATTGAAGATCTGCTATTGTGCAGTCATGCTTGTACGATCTTTACGACCCTGAACTTAAATCATGCATACTTTCAGATACCAGTCGCTCCAGAGGATATCCCAAAAACGACTGTCATCATACCTTGTGAGCTCTTCGAATTCCTGGGCCAACTGGGATCCAACAACTGGGACTAAGGAATGCGATCCAGACATTCCAGGGATTCCTGGACACCGCCTTTAGAGGCATGTCATTCGTCAAGCTCTACATTGACAACTTAGTCATCGCCTCCCGCAACCATGAGGAGCATATTCGACACGTACAGGCCGTCCTCGTGATCCTGGCGAAGGTCAGGCTGACACTCAATCTAGAAAAATACAACGTCGGCTGCTCATAGCTAGCCTTCCTGGGCTACCACCTCGACGCCAACGGGTTCAAGCCGCCAGCGGATAAAGTCACCGCCATAGCAGAGTACACGAGGCGACCCCCCATCATGGACCTTCGGCGCTTCCTAGGCACGATGGACTATTATCGTGCACTCATCCCGAAGGCAGCAGTCATGCAAGCGCCTCCCATCGACCTTCTTCGCGGCGCGAAGAAGAAGGATCGTCGGAAGTCGACTGGACGCCAGAATGCTCAGATACATTCAACCGATGCAAGGAAAGCTTGACTTTGGTGACCCAATCAAGCTTCCTGGAATCGAGCGCCCCACTCGTCCTCACGACCGACGCATCATCGATGGCCCTCGGAGCGTCTCTCGAGCAATTCGACAAGCAATTCGGGTTTCTTCTCTCGGAAGTTCACTCTGGCAGAGAGTAAGTACAGTCCCTATGACCACGAGCTCCTCGGAGTATACGCAGCTCTCAGACACTTCGAGTACCTCCTCGAAGGACTACAGTTCGTCATCCACACGGACCATCTTCTACTCACGAAGGCACTGGACCAGCGTTCCGAGAAGGCATCCCCTCGACAGCTCAGGTAGCTGGCCTATCTTGGCCATTTCTGCCTCACTTTCGAGTACATCAAAGGTGTCGACAACGTTGTGGTACTCTCTCGGGTGGAATCAATCGACATGCCATCGATATTGAGCCCTTCAGCCATCTACGAAGCCCAGCAGCGAGAGGACATCGATGCCGACCAAGAGCTCGCCACCTCCTCGCTGAATCTTCAGCCTTTGGTGATAGACGGCCATCGACTTCTGTGTGAGATGTCCACAGGGGTTGTCCTGCCCTTATCCCACAGAAGCTGCGGAGAGTAGTTTTCTACGTCATCCACTCGTCTGCGCACCTCAGCGTGCGCACCACCTCCCGGTTTCTGAAGGAGAAGTTCGTCTGGCCAGGCATCAAGAAGAATACACTCAGCAGGCACGCCCGGGTACCGCCAACGAACATCGACGTTCCAGACCAGCGCTTTAACTATGTACATCTGGACATCATAGTCGTGCCTGTGATGGACGGCTACCGTTACTGCATGCCTATGATAGACCGCTTCTCCAGATGGCCACAAGCGATCCCATTCGAGGATATCCAGGCCGAGACTATAGCCTCCACCTTCTACAGGGGTTGGATCGCCACCTTCGGAATACCTCACACCACCACCACGGACCGGGGAACCCAATTCGAGTCAGCGCTATTCACTGTACTTCTGGGCGATCGGAGCAGGGAAGATCAGCTGCAGTCCAATGGAATGCTGGAGAGGTGGCATAGGACGCTGAAAACTGCTCTCATAATTTCTAGACTTAACATACGAACTATTTTCTTTTGCAAATAAATTTTATGTACTTTAGTATTTAATATAACGAAAAACATTTTTTACTTGTAGTAAATCATCTAATAAATAGTATGCAGATAGTAATTCAGTAATGTTACAGAACTGACTCTTACTGCTATTTACTGAAATCAAAAGTGAGAAAAGTATTTATACTCGTGAAATTTTTAATTCTCAAATCTTTTTCTGGATCCATTTGATAAGTGATAACATACAGTTTGCGAATCCACCGTCAGAATAGTCTATTATAGCAATCTACTGCGCTTTTTGGTGTAGACACTGTTGTCATCAATATTTTATCGCAAACTACTGGACAAGAAGTATGCACCTTACATTAATGAGAATTTTTTTTACCTATTTTATTTCTGCGTAGAGTGTCGTTTTATATCGAAATTGGATACGCAATTCCGACAATTCTGCCGCAAAGAGGAGACAATTGACTTTACACTATAGGAGGCTGAGTGCAGACGAGCGGTGAAACGAGGTAATCGAGTCGCGGTGATTAATTGAAAACAGTCGGCTTAGTCTCTTTACATTCGGCGGGTGACTTGTTGTATGATGTACTGTGTGTGTTGGGGAGATGTGGCATGATTGGCGCACCTAAGCTTTATTGTTTATTATTGAATGAAAAGAAAGTCTTAACTTAAAAAAAACTTTATGAAGTGCTAGATAAACATGTTTTCTTTGAACATAAACAATTTTTATTTATATAACATTCGTAAATTACTGATATTAACGGTTAATAACAAAATTTACGCCATTCAACCTGACTGTTGCGACCGAATCGCTTCTATTTAACGCGAGAGCGAGCCCGAATTATTATTAATTATGGTTGTAGCGATATTCGATTCGCTGCGCACTTAGACATTGCGATATTTAAGCGCGGCCACGTGGGGAGGGTAACTGAGAATAGGAGACTGAATAATTTATTGTAGACTCGGTTAACTATAACAATTTGAGCTTTTATTGCTCCGTCTCTTCTTACATTAACATCTTTCTTCCACTTTCGCTGTAACTTCGTGAGGATGTGTGTGTGTGTGTGTGTGTGTGTGTGTGTGTGTGTGTGTGTGTGTGTGTGTGTGTGTGTGTGTGTGTGTGTGTGTGTGTGTGTGTGTGTGTGTGTGTGTGTGTGTGTGTGTGTGTGTGTGTGTGTGTGTGTGTAACTGGTCGGCTTGTAACACGCGGTCGCGTAGTGTTGTAAAGTCGCGAGTAGCGTGCTGGTGTAATCGACTGGGAGTCAAGGCCGGAACAGAGTCCGAGTAGCCCGCGACAATCGCTTTTGTTCTGAGCGGTCCTCGCGGGTCAAAAGGTGGGAGAAAGCATACGCACCCGCGCCCCCGCACGCTCTCCTTAAGGCGATAGCTTGCATGGGGAGGCGGGGAGCAATGCTTTCTCTGTATAGAGGGTGAGGGGAATGCAGGGGCTTACCGCGTCCCGAACACTGACGAAGACGGGATGGTTGGCGCACGCATACTATAGCATGATATCTTTATATAAACCGATTTCTTCTAGTAAAAATGGTTTTAAATCAAATTTAATAGTTAACAAATACTTTGTTCAATAGATTATAAATATTATATACGTAACACAACTCATGTGCAAAGAAAATAGCATACGTTATGTTAATGTAACCTCAAAATTTATATGAGTACCTACATACTAGCTACCAAAGGAAATAAATATTTTATTTACATAGTCTTTAAAGCATAAATAACACGCTTTAATAGAGTAAGTATCTCCTTTCCCTTATGGAAAATTTCATACAAAAATTTTGAAGATTAAGACCGTAATCGCTTGTGCGCCTACAAACCCGCTTAGGACGTTTTTTTATTAATTTTATTTAATTACTAAATATAAAGCAAAGAAATGTAAAAACAAATTATACTGCCGAAAAGTGTATAACATAAACTATCTTTCAGAAATTTAGAAATTTATTAACCTGCAGAAGATTTACATACAAAATGACAAAATAATGTAAATCCCTATAGAGGTAAACTAGTTACCTGTGCGCAGGTCCGGCACATAAAACTAAAATAACATAAAATACTTAAAACTTAATTTACTTACTTCAAACTAACTTAAAAACTAAACCAGTATAGTATAAACTGTAAACTAAACTAGTATCGTTGTAACATATTGTAACAAATAGCTTGCTTAATACATGAATTGATTAAATGGGCTAGTGGTTCAGCAATATGGTTACAGATTATTTTGCTTTCAATGTTTTGGTATTAATTTTGTGAATACCCCTATTTTTTAATTTCAGCATATTTATTACATTTGTTACCTCATGAGAACTCGTTGGATTTATGAAAATGGAATTTTCGTTCATATTTGGCATTGTTAACTTAGATTCAGTCGTTTTAATGATCTTTTTACTTAGTTTCTGACCAATTTCGCAAAAGTAGTTATTCAAAATTTTAGCCATTTCAATTTTATCCGTAATCTTATCATTATCTAATTATAAATAATTTATGGTATCGCTCGCTTTGGCTTTTTTCCCTACTTTTGTGTTTATAATTTCCCATAACTTTTCCGGATTATTTAGGTTAATATATATGAAAAGACTATCGATCTTCCCGAGGCAGATTTAAAGAAAAAAATTAAAACGAAACTAAAATTTATTAAAATATAAATAAAACAACTGTACATATTTGTACAAGCCAAGAAGAAAATTATATTTTTCTTCTCATCATTATTTAGGTTAACTTGGACTAGATTTTTATCGTACTTCATTTTTGCGTCTGGTATGACCTTGTCTAGAATTTTGGCATAATTTTTGTACTGAGTTTTTAAGTGGTCATTAGCATGATCCATTTTTCATAGATTATATAATAAATCCTTGGTTTCACAAGATTTTATAATAGCATCTGTGATCCAATTATTCCTATGCGTCTTTTTGTCTTTCTTCTTTTTTGTTTATACTGGCTCTACACATAGCTTTATTTCATTTATTAATTGGTCTGCGGCCATGTTAAGATGGCCGGTATTGACATAGTTGCACTCCAATTTCTTGTTTGTAGTGTATGTATAAGACATATACCAGGGAAAGGACGCTTTCCTTTTAGTAACCACCTTCAACAATCTCAACATTCGCCGAACCAGTATAAATCCAGAAAGAAGAAACAAGCAGACGTATAGTAAGAAGAGGAGAATACGACGATTAGAAGAAAAACGCGACGACAGAATGTATATATGAATGTGCGCTGGATTTGTATTGTGCGTGTATGTGTTATCTAGAGTGATGACGACCCACGAACCAGCAACTCATAATGAACAGGCGTTCTAAATGAATAAAATCAGTTACCTATAATCCTAAACATTTTTGATTATTTTGCATTATCTCAGCCTTTGATGGGTCAACGAGGCAGATGTAACTCTATACTGAACGTTTGGGGAGTTCCACCAGAGCACGGCATCGATTTCGAGGCAGACCGGCTTAATTACATAATCGAGTCCTTGGAGCTTGAGGTCAGGACTTTAACCCGGAAACTTATTGATGTTCTTCGAACGATGCAGCGAAATCAGGATGGTGAGTGTTTGAGAATCTTATCACGCGAAATTTCCCTTCTAACTTTTGCGGATGAGATTGTTGATAACTGGACAGAGTTCCTACGCGAGATTGAGCAATAATTAACGATTAAGAAAATACCGGAGTGTTACCAAACTAAAATTATAGCGAACGCGTTGAAGAGACGAGCGCGGGTATGGTATGACGCGATACGTCATCATTTAAATAATTTTCAAAACTTTTGTATACAATTTCGTAATGAGTTTATAATAGAGGAAATGCAAGAGAGAGCCGAGATCATTGGAAAGCGAATCGATATTAACTGGTAATTTATTAAAATATTTGTATGCGCGTGTGGGAAATTATTAAACAATTCCCTAATGACATTCGTATCGCGATGACTTCCACAAATGTGATGCAAACCGAGCAGGTAGTTCGCACATTAGTTATAATTGACAAAACGTAAGAGAAAAGAATTTATCCGAAAGAAAACAAAAGATTAGACACGTGGCGCGATAGGCGAAATACTTACCAGGTGCGTGATGAGAATACTTCACGCGACTATAGCAACTGGCAGCGATTTTGGAAAGTCACGAATGATTCGCAACGCGTAAATACATCACGCGAATATAATTCGCGAAGGTCGAATCAAAATAGAGACAAAGTGAGCTATATACAGAATCGTGATAATTATAGCAGATCAAATTTTGAGAGAAATTATAATCAGTATCGGGGTGGATATAATAATCGAAATTTTCATAATAAAAATAATACTAATAATGTAGCAAATATTAATGTTAATTCTAGTAGACAACATAAAAATAATGTAACAGTCGAGCCAGAGGCTTATGAACAAAGGAACGAAAATAAAATAATGGTAGCAGATTCGGAAAACTAGACGGCGACTCGAATTTATCAGGTCCGGTCTCGAGTTGTAACATTGGCATGCAGAACCTCGCTTTTGACATAATGGAGAATAATAATCATACGCAATCTAGTCAGGCAAAACAACCGCCTAGTCCAAGAATATGGGCAGAGATTTTTTATATGAAATGTGAATGTTTGCTGGACAGTGGTATCAGTGTAATAATTATTATCAATATTAATGTATCTATAGACTATTTTTATTATGTTATTCACTGAAAATGATATATAATAGTGTTGTTATGAGGTAATACAAAATTCGCAAAATAATAATTTTTAGTCTTTAAAAATTGATAAAAATAATCAAAATTGATAAAGTAATTTTTTCAAATGTTATTAACAATTTTCGATTTTGACGAATTTTGTGGTTTTTTTCAATTTGCAAGTAAACTAATAGACTTAGAGGGGTGCTCTCCGTAACTTTTATGTAGATAATTGAATAATGAACAACTTTTACTTGAAACTTTTCCCACTAAAATCAATACTTTTCAAACCGCAGAGGGAAATGTGAAAAAAGTGCCGAAATCGAACTTTAATTGTTTATAAAAAAGTTAGCGTACAAAATTGGTGGCTTTGTTGCAAATATTATTGTTCTACATACTGTTCCTGACCATTTCCAACAATAAAATTGCTATCAGGAATTTTTGCAGCTAAAAGGCCTAATTTGACTGGCCTATGTAGCAACCTTGATACTCGAAGTAGTCGCAGAAACAAATGGATCCGTATTACGGGTAGCTACAAATATTTTTCTATAAGCTAAGCATTCGCGCTTCAAAATATCCACATCTATTTTACAGTATTGTACTATCTCTTGAAAATCAAAAATATAATCCTTAGAATGCTCGTTGTACCAAGTAAAGAAAAGTTCTCTTTCGTTCGTGGACATTGGTATCAGGACCGTAATATCGCGCGTCGGGTAAGGGGCTAATGTATTCTTGATTTTCAAGAGTACAAATGTGGAAAGTATCCTTTTGTATTGTTAGACGGTAAATCGAAAGTGATTGGCAATGCCCTCAATTTCTTGTGAAAGTAATTCAAGCTGTCTATAAATTTTGTAACGAAATACTATTTTTACCATTGAGTATCCCACTAGGCAAAACTTGGGTAGAAGTACGCTCGGACAATTCTTTCCATATGAATTGAGCATCAAAGCCACCCGTATTGTGCTCTATGCAAATGATTTCGTCAAAGTTTGTTCTCTCATGCACGCAAAGCTATATCAATTGTCTTACCGGCTCCTCTCGAAAAATGTACTCACGCACCCCGCAAACGTTACACCACTATGTGATATCATCCGAGTTAGCGCAGATCGTGCAAACTTGCTGCGCCACACAGAGATTCGGGACATGAATTTTCGCAGTTTGATGACCACGGTAAGCGATATCTTGTCTCGTCTCGAAATCGTAAAATATAAATAGATATTTTGCAGGAGCGCGCGGTGCGTTGTTTTCTTTTCTTTGCCCTCGCTGCCACCGTAGTTCCTGCGATGCCCTGTCGCGTATAGGCTGCATGTAGCATACATTATTGACAACGTGTCTTTTTTTACAAAATTTACACCATTGTGTTCCACATTCGTGTTTCCCACGATTACGATTCACGACTTTGCAACAGATTTCGCAAACTCTTACAACTTCGCATAATTTTTTTTCTTTCTTGTAAGACCCGACTCTTTTATGATTATCGAAGCTAGGTGGACCGACAAATTTTCTGTTGTACTCGATGCACTTTACAAACTCGACATTTTCGATTTTACACGGCGACGATGTAAAATAGCTTGTTTATTGCAACATGAACACAAAACTTAATCTTGGCGACACTGGTTAAATTTAATATAGTATCAAAATACGCGTTGCCGGATCGTAACAAAGATTAATAACACAATTAAGTGTATTAGCACATGGTTAAAAAAATATGAATTAAAAAAAACGTTAAGATCCGACCAATAGGAGCCGAGATAATTTTATTCGTCTGATTGTCGATTATAAACCACCTAATGAATATTTTTACTTGAAACTTGGTGTGGTAACACAATGATATTTTACACTATAAAAGTGTAAACCTCAAGTCCTAAACCAACTACCCCAAGCTATATATTTTGACATAACCAAAATATAAACTATAAACCCTAAGCCCTAAACCCTAAATCCAAATATCTCAAGCTGAGCGAATTGTTATCAAAAGTTTAAACCACAAACATATATACCCTAAGCCCTTAACCCTATATCCAATTACCCCAAGCTGACTTTATTGCGACAAAGAAAATTGAAACTTTAAAACTGTAAACCATATGTTATAAATCCTAAACCCAAGGACCCCAAGATGAGTATTTTCCCACAATGATATTTTAAACTATAAAAGTGTAATCCTTAAGCCCTAAACCAACTACCCCAAGCTATGTATTTTGACATAACAAAAATATACACTATAAACCGATAAACCCCAAACTATAAATCAAACCCTAAATCCAACTACCCTAAGCTAAGCATTTTGCAACAATGCAATTTTAAACTTTAAAAGTGTAAACCCTTAGCCCTAAATCCAACCACCCGAAACTGAGTTTATTTCCACAATGAAAATTGAAACATTAAAACTGTAAACCCCAAACACTAAGCCATAAATCCAACTACCCTAAGGTGAGTTTATTACCATAATGAAAATTGAAACTTTAAAACTGTAAATCCTAAGCAGTAAACCCTAAACTTAACTACCCCAAGCTAAGTATTTTACCACAATGAACATTTAAACTATAGAAGTGTAAAGATTAAGTACTATACCCTGAATCCAACTCCTTTGGATAGCTGCCTCAAGCTGAGCGTTTTGTCATAACAAAAATTAAAACTATGAAACTGTAAACGCGCAGACCTAAACCCTAAGTTGAGTATATTAAGATATCAAAAATTGGAAGTATACTAACGTACACCAGATGCATTTAACCCTAGCTGAGTATTTGCCACAATTAAATTTTAAACTGTGAAAGTGTAAACTCTAAGCTCTTAACCTTAATCCCAACTATCACAAACTGTGAATCTTTCCATAACGAAAATATAAACTATAAACCTATAAAGTCCAAGCCCAATATCATAAATCCAACTACCCTAAGCGAAGTATTTTGCCACAATGTAGTTTTAAACGTTAAAAGTGTAAACCCTAAATGTAAGTGTAAGCCCTAAACCCTAAACTCAAATTTCTCAAGCTGAGCGTATTATTTTCAAAAATTTAAACTACAAACATGTATGCCCTAAGCCCTAAACCCTATATTCAAGTGCCCCAGGCTGAGTTTATTACGACAATGAAAATTGAAACTTTAAAACTGTAAACCATAAGCTATAAATCCTAAACCTAAATACCCCAAGCTGAGTATTCTCCCACAATGATATTTTAAACTATAAAAGTGTAAACCCTAAGCCCTAAATCCAACTACTTTAAGCTGAGCGTTTTGACATAGCACAAATTTAAACTGTAAACATGTAAACCCTAAGCCGCAATCCCTAAATCCAACTACCTTTATCTTACTTTATTGCCATAATGAAAATGTTAACTATAAAAGTATATATAAGGTATATATATATATATCTTACGCCCTACATAGAAAAAGCACAAGCTAAGCATTTTGCCGTGATGAATATTTAAACAACAAAATCGTAATCTCTAAACCGGACATTCTAGATCCAAATAGTATATGGCATAATGGTATTTACACTATAAATCTGGAAACCCTAAACCCAACTACACTAAGCTGAGTATTTTGTCATGAAACAAATTTAAACAATAAATGTGTAATCACTAAGCCCTAAAGTATAAATCCTACTGCTCCAAGCTGAATATTTTGCCACAATAAAACTTTAAACCATACATATTTAAACCGTAAGTCTTGTACCATAAACTCAACTACCCCAAGCTATGTATTTTGCCATAATAAGAATTTAAATGATAGAACCGTAATCTCTAAGCCCTAAGTTCTAAATCCAACTACCCTCAGATAACAAGAAGAGTGCACGACTTCCGAGAAACGAAATTCGGTCAGACTTTGGGAGGTGATTTCTGGTACCTAAAAATGAAGTCCATTACCCGAGTATACCTTAATGGGCTATTCTATACGAGGTATGAGCCATTGTACCCCAAATATCAGTGATTTTTTCTAAAAATGGTACCTCTTCTTCATAGCATAACTCTACAAGCTTTAATGCTAGAAAAATGGTACAACAGGTGATAGAACTAGAAGATGAAAAGAGCTTTATTTTGTGCTTTATATCGTATACAAATATTGATCTGATCCAAAATTATTAATGATTGAAGTTGCGTACTGAAAAAACACAAAAAATCCACGAATTCAAAAGAGTTAAATTTCTTCGAATCTTCAAGCATTTTCAGTAACCATTTTTAATTGTTAATAACTTTGGATCAGATCAATATTTCTATACGATACAAAGCACAAAATAAAGCTCTTTTCGTCTAGTTCTGTCATCTTTTGTACCATTTTTCTAGCATTAAAACTTGTAGAGTTATGATATCAAAAAGAGGTACCATTTTTCAATAAAATACAGATATTTGGGGCACAATGGCTAATATCTTGTATAGAAAAGCATATTCAGGTAAACTACGGGTAGTGGGCTTCATTTTTACGTACCAGAAATCACCTCCCAAAGTTTGACCGAATTTCGTTTCCCGGAGGTCGTGCACTCTCCTTGCAAGTATAACTAAACTTAATTTTTTGAAATTCTAGTCATGTAAATCAAGGAAATGTATATAGAAAATATCTGCTCATAGTTTCCGTCCGTTTATTAAAAATTAGCTTAGTAAGTACTGGATAAGTGAGCGTCAATATCAAAGCCTTGGTTTTAATCACTCAAAAAATTGTGAGTTTATTAAATGAGAAAATTTATATTTAACAATATTTTTAGATATATTACAAAAAAATGTAGTGTCTGGCTTGAAAAGAAAAATTTATGTGATACCTTAAATAATTATTTTCATTTTCAAGATTGAACTTTGCCTCGTCTCCTTAATGGTTTATTTAAGTACATATAAGTTTATTATTTAAGTATATTGGCATTTGTTTAAGGGGAGGTCGGAGCTTACATGCAGTTATGTAGTTACCGACCGTTTCGTATTTTTCAGTATTCTCATTCAATTTTTAATTTTTTTCAATTATCTCAGTTGCCCGGTGTTCCTTAATAGATTGAGAACAACGGACAATTACAATTTTTAACTTTTATGAACAATTAAATTAGAATAATATAAAATTCAATGCAGAAATCTGTAATCGGCTCCGACCTCCCCTTAAGGAGACGTCGGATACCGACAGTAGTTTCCTACTATCCCACACATGTATTTTGTTATTTATTTACAAAGTAAATTGTTTAATGAGAAAATAATAGCTGCCCCCAATTTGTTTTACAGTAACCTAATTATATGTCCAAGCTGGTTTCATACGATTGTTTTGTTTTCGAGAAAACTTTGACAAACTTAGTATGTAAAGGTTAATCTCCACGTAGTTGGCCCTCATAGTGTGTCAAAGTTTTCTCGAAAATAAAACAATCATATGAACCCAGGCTGGACATATATTTAGATTACTATAAAACGAAGCGGGGACAACTATTATTATTTCAAAAAAATGATTTCTCTTAAAATTATGAATGAAAACGCAATTAGACAAGGACAGAGATATCCGGCGTCCCCTTAAGGCGGCTCTCTTGCGACTCCCGAGTCAATTGATTGTGTACGAAACTAAGTAACGAAAATCTTTTTCAGTCTATGTAAACGATATTTATAATGTTTAATTGTAATAATGTATAATTAATGTTATATTATATTTATAAATGATTTTTTATTTTATTCGATAAAAGGGGTGAAACTGCAGCAATGGCTCTGAATCGTTTTAGTAGTGTACATTATTACTATCTCTAGGTCCCTTTCTTAGCCCAGATCATTTGGGCTTTTATTATCATCGATTTGTTTTTGTTTTACAATATATATATATATATATATATATATATATATATATATATATATATATATATATATATATATATATATATATATATATATATATATATATATATATATATATATATATATATATATATATATATATATATATATATATATATATATATATATATATATATATATATATATATATATATATATATATATATATATATATATATATATATATATATATATATATATATATATATATATATATATATATATATATATATATATATATATATATATATATATATATATATATATATATATAGGGTGGTTCCTAAGCGTGGTATCGAAAAAAATTTGAGACAAAAGTTGACAAGGGCAAAGGGGGTCAAACATTGGTGACCCTGAACTTAACCTTGAACTTGATCTTCAATTATTACGGCTTTCTGGTCGAAGAAAATAACCTCTCTACCTCAAACATTAATCACAACAACCTTACTTTGTTTCGTGACCTCCAGAAGGTCATTTCAAGGTCAGAATGGTAGAGAGATTATTTGCTTCGACCAGAAAGCCGTACTAATTCAGAGAAAAAGCATATTATCGTTTTTCAGTCGTTTGACCTTGATTTTTGACTCTCTCAGGTCACAAAACAAAATTTTCTCAAAGACATTTTCGATGTAAAATTTTCCACTCTTTTCAATTCCGGGATAAAAATTAGGGGTTTCCATTTAAAAAATCAAGTTGACCTTGAAATAACCTTGAAGATCAAGTTCAAGGTTAAGTTCAAGGTCACCAATGTTTGACCCCCTTTGCCCTTGTCAACTTTTGTCTCAACTTTTCTTCGATAACACGCTTAGGAACGGAGAAATTTAGGTGCGGAGCTTAAAATGGCCCACCCTGTGTATATATGTATATATATATATATATATATATATATATATATATATATATATATATATATATATATATATATATGCTTAGTAATACCATAGCAATTAATATTTCAAATAAATAAACAACTTTCCAACTTCATTTAGTAAATGCAATTACTATTATCAAGAACTAATGTAGATATTTTAAGTGTTTGTAGTAGAACGGAATTGGATACAACTGAAAGTTTTATTAAATTTTGGCAGTAAATTTATGTCATTAAGTTGATTTATGAATTAGTTTTGACAAATAGTTTATAGTTATTAATAATAAGTTTAGAATACGAAGTCCAGTTGTATTCATATTCATTTAATTTCAGATTAAGTTAGGTAAGTGATGTTTTATTATATTATATTTTATAAATATTTAAAATAATAACGTTGTTATAACGTTATTATAATATATAATACATATATATATATATATATATATATATATATATATATATATATATATAACATAAATTCGGAAGGTCCAGGCGTCCATGTTGTTTTTCATCATCATGTGACCTCATACAGCATTTAAATTCTTAATTAGCAAACACAATTTTCAAAAGATAACTACTGAGCTAACTATTAAAAGATAACCACTGATAACTAATGAGCGTAGAAAATGTATTTTTTTTCATTTTTGTATATAATGTAACCTCAATTTCATTAAAGAAATTTAAAAAAATAATGTACGTTCCCTATTATTATTATTATTATTATTATTATGAATTTTTAGAAGACAAATTGATTTTAATATTTTCATAACAATATAATAATCTTTTTCTTTTAGTTTTAAAAAATATTAAACAAACAAAGACATATCAACTGGATTAGTAAGTAAATTGAATAATTTTAGTCATAAAAAAGTAAAGAGTGTTATTTATTTCTTAATCTTATTTTTAGTGTTACAAGATCACATTATTAGTCAACAATGTGTAAGTGAAAGTAAACTAACAGAATCAACAACAGTAGATCTGACGACCACCGACATGATGAAATTACTAAAGAAGCTACCAGTTGATGAAGATATCCCTGGTAGAAACGTTCCCCATATGTTCGCCAGATTTTACTCTATTTTATAGGGAATGGCCAATTTCTGCTTAAAAGTCTGGCCAGAAACCCCGCTACCTGTCGACGTTTTCTCGTCAGAAACCTGACCAACTTATGGTTAATGAATAAATAAATAAAAAATAACGTTTAACGAATTTTTATAATTTAATAATGATTATTATGTCATGGATTTAATAGCTTATTGTTAATAGAATGGTAAGATATATTTGGGATAGATTCGAAATAAAAACTAAAAACTTATTTCATTAAAAGTTTTTTTAAGGTTAGAGTTTTATAATTAAATAAAACATAAAAAAATCAAATAAATAATCGAATAAAAATTTGCATGCTGTTTTAACGCAGAAGTACTATAATGGAACCAGTTTATGATCAGCTAAGACTAATTCCTGATCAGCTCTTGTTTGTATAATAGTTAGTTTTACTTAAACTTTTAAGACTTTAAATACACGTTTTTAGAAAACTAATAATTATTTCTTGTGTTTTAAAATAATATTTGTAACAATAAGTTTAAGGTAACAATTTATCTGAAAAAATTATCAGGAATTAGGTCCTGATCAGGAACTGGTTCCGTTACGGTATAATTATATTTAAAATTATAAATAAAAGTCAGATAAACCATGCATATAGTAATCTGAATAAAGAAATTACGAAACATATACTTTTAAAAACTTTTTATTTAAATAAATATAATTATTATAACAAATTATATAACCTAGGGCCATTTTTTTACATTGCTTATCACATCACTTAAAGCCGTAACAAGCTCTTCAGGCTCAGTTGTAAGTGATTTTTCACCTCTCATCTTTGTTATTGTACCTGTAAATGAAATACATATTTTAATATTTCATGAGGACCATACAAACAACAAGTTAAATATTGATGCCACAAACTTACCATCGATTAGTTTGCAGAGTTCTGTAGGTTTAAATTTAGCTTTAGTTTTCTCTGTAGAGTTCCTCACAGCGGTGAAGTTTAGTGCTAAATCTTTTGCTAAAAACTTCTTCATCATTTTCACAATTGATTTGGTTACAACAAAATCTTTATCTACAGCGCTTCGTAGTTCTAGATACTAAAATATAAATTAATGTATAAGATTATTTATAATATTCATCAGAATTTATACACAAAATGTTAACTTACAACATCATTTTTTAGGAATTTATCTGTTCGTAACCTTTCTTCAAATTGCAGAAAATCATCCATCGTAGCAATAGGTATCATCATTTGATACTTGGTTTCAAAATTTGTAGAAGATATACGTACTAACTTCTTATCCAACATAAAGTTAGACATGTTGTTTTGCTTTTCGATTAATTGATCAATCATATTGTCCATTTTGATAAGATGCAGAACAACAGCTAATTCGAACTCTATAATTAGTATACAAATATGACAATAATGTGCAGTCTTAAGGTTATAAATAAAAGCATATTAAAAATATCATTTTACACACCAGACTTGCACTGTACATTTTCCAACTTGAAGATTGGTACATCTGCTATACCTTCAGGTACTAGACAGCTAGCATTTTTCAAAGTGTGATCTGTAATAAATTGATAATATTAATATTAGCTGGAAAAAAACACAAGCTCCAAAAAGCCAGCTTACAAACCTGTCGACTGTTGAAAGATTTCATGTAAATCATTTGATTCAGATGGTACTCGATGAACTGATTCTTCCTTCTGGATAGCAGGTTCGACATACACATTTTCTTCATGAAAATCTTTTGATGTAGACGGTGCAGCATCTTTTGATTTTTCCTTCTGGATATCAGTATCGACAGATCCATTTGGATTTTCTTTGTATGCTGGGTTAACACGAGTAGCAAAAGTTTTTTTCATTGATGTTGCATCTACAAAGATATGTAAAGTTACGATACATGACACAGAAAATTATTGATATATCCCTCGTAGAAAATTATTCAGATTTATGAGAGCCCAAATTATTTTCCATGATAAATAATCTAGACTTTGATTAATCTACATAATTTTCTACCAGGGTTTATGCAAATATATTTTTGAATGTAAAAATAATAAAAATTAGTTTATTTACCTTTCTTAGACTTTGATTGACTGCTAGTTTCCTGAGATCCAGTCAATGACGATAAAAACTTAGAATTTAAATTCTTGGCTTCATCCAGAAACCTTTGTCGCTTTATAGCAGCTGTAATTTCTTGTTGTACTTCTGAAGCACTGTCCTCTGAGCCAAGCGTCAAGACATTGTCTTCGTCCTTTAGTCTTTCAATCTTCTTTAAGGCTTCTTTATAGGTTCCTACAAAAATAATTGATTAAATAATAATGTGCAAATGAAAGTGAATTCATACAAGCTTTATTATTCACTAATACTTGGAAATTTGAAAATTAAATTAGCCTGATACTATATTAGAAAACATTATTAGATTGTATTGTAAATATTATTATTATGTAAATAAAATTGTATTGTAAATAGTTATTGTATTAGAAAACATGAAAAATAAAAATCTGTCATAGCAAAAGACTGGAATAAATTACATCAAAATTTTTCTTATATACTCACGAGCTTGTCCTTTAATCTCAACAGAAAACACAGGCCAGTCTTCTGGCGCAGCAACATTGTTTTCAACTAATGAATGTAACATCTGTAGATCTTCTTTCGAGTACGGAGATTCCAAAAACTTTGTTACACACTTTTTTCCATTGACTGTCATCCATTTGCTAGGCACAATATCTACCTTTTCTACTTTACGCTTTGGTCCTTTGTGTAAAAATCTAATTAAAATGAAGTCAAGCAGGTACCGAGAAGATTCTTGTTTTCTTTCTTCGACACACATCTCACTATCAGTCATTCTGGAAACCAGATAATTACATTAAAGAGAGGTAAAAAATTTAAATTAAGAGGTTATGTGAACTAATTATTGTTACTTTTTAATAATATATTTTATAAAATATATTTTTATTATTATTTTGAAAAAAAGTGAAATAATTATTACATTGAAAAAGAAAGTTTTGTCAAATAATCAACTGTAGAATGCCAAATTCAGTTGCTAGTCACAACTAATCAAGTAAACAATCTTTTCTTTTACAATAATAAAAACAATTGCTACCGCGATATGGCGCGAATTAAATTCAAATTAAGTAAGGTTAGGTTAGACAAAAACAAATAATATAGAGTTAAGTTTGAAAAATTATAATGAAAAACATTGAGAGGATTTATAAAAACAAATAGATTTCAATATTACATACCTTATTTGATACTTTTGTAGATTTATAGATTAAAATAATAATTTTAATGTAATAAGGGGAGAACAAATATTCTTTTTTTTTTTCTTCTGTTGAAAAATTTATTTGTAGCTTAACAAGTTTTTGTTTAACGTGCTCCACAGACATTATCATGGCTTTGTTAGATATCCGGTACTTCCCAAATATTCAGAACATCAGATTTACATGGCTGCTTAAAAAGTGATTTTTTTTTTGAATATTTTTTAGCTTCTATAGAAATTATTTTATTATCTGTGCTATGAAATTTGCAGATTTCAGCGACAATTCCACCTTTCAGCAAGACTGTATTGTTTGGATGTTCTACAGCTAAAATCATGCCCTTGTATTTTATTCTCGAAATCTGATTTTTTTTTCTGACAAGGATCTCTAATTGACATGGAACATCTATTAAATTTCTTAAAAACTTCTCTTTTTCTTGAAGACGTTTACAATACTGGGCCAGTAGATGCTTTGGTGAGCGTAGAACTGAACTAATACTTCCTAAATAAGACTCAAATGGAAATGCACTCAATTCAGTCAAAGAACAACCCGTAGTTTCAACATCATCACATATATGAATTAAGTTATGCACATTTAGCGACAAAAATGTTGTTCCATAGTGTTTAGAAGCTTCTGCCACAAAATCTTTCATGTATTTTCTTGCTTCTATAATTTGAAAATTTCTGTCTTTATCAGACAATAATCTACATGCTACAGTAAATTTCATAAAATGATCATAAATGTCATCTGAAACAAGTTTTTTCAAAAGAACAGGAGCAGCATATAGTGCAAAAAATTTATATTCCACTGCTTTATATTTTGTGTAATGTTCAGTAGATCTCATCTTCCTAGGAAATTCTGCAGGAATGTCTTGATTAATTAATTTTGTTCGACGAATCAATTCAGATTTCAATGATGCACCCAATCTAACTTTATGTGTCGATGTAGCTAACAGATATTCAAGAAGTCTTTTTGTGCAGCCAAGAAATAACAGGTGCATTGGGTCCAGCACAAACTGTGAAACTAAATTGATGTGTGGTTCAATTAAACTTAGTGGCGATACACCTGTATGGCAATCAGGATAAGTAAACTTTCTAAAGTCTCCGTCTGTAATTTTGTCTGCATCAGTTTCTTCAAACACTGTTACCCCATCCACTTTCTTGCCAAGAACATTGCACCGCTCGCATGCGTGGAATCCCACATGACTCACAATACATTTTAAAAATGCTCTAGCTGGACAATCGCATACAAAAAATTTAATCTTCACTTTGAATAGCTTATTTTGTATCTCTATTCCATCTTGTAATAGCTGATTGATTTCTTGAATAAATTTTGCTAAGTATTCACAGCCACACTTAGGTTTGCCGTTCCCAGAGAAAACAGCTACCGTAAATGGTTTATAAAGATCAAGCTTCGTATATACTTTACAAAGTATGGGCCATAGAGTAACAGGGCTCGATTTGAAAGGAGACATACCATCAATGTTTATTATTAATTCTAAAACTTCACAATCATGTAATCTCATATCAATTTGGTTCACTAATTGATCTTTTATACCAAAATATATAAATTCACCTTCTGAATTATCACTGACTTTCATTCTTTCAATAGGTTTTAAATTATCTTCACATTTTAATAAAGTTTTTGTACATTTTGGTAAAGATGGTAAAACCCTGCGTTTCAAGATTTTTAACAAGTCATCCACATGCTTATGCGGCACATTATTAGCTACTATCCATTCTTGTAATTCACTTATTTCTCTATCGTCTCTTGACAAACACATAAAATCTTTTTCACTGATTTCATTATCGCAAGCTGAACTTTCACTTTCACTATCATTATAAATACTTATACACTTGTAATCTTTGATATTATCACAGCATGCATTCGAATCAGAAACATCCAACTCATTCAAATTACGCTCACTCAAATAACTTTTTTCTGATGACTCTGTTAAATTTTCTTGCACTTTACTTAAATCACTACACTCCTGAACAGATCTATCCAATTTTCGCTGCTTTCTTCTTTTTGAATATTGTTTTCTTCGATTGTGCTCCATTTTCACGGTCAAGAAAGGCTCCAAAAGCTAATATAACGGTCTGCTTGATGACACAGCTGTTTGCACTCATAGACAGTTATGCATGTGGGTATAATACCTACTGGCCCACCATACGCAGTGCGTACGCAGCTCGCTCATGTATACGCGTAATTCCCCAGAGCTGGGAGTAAAATACCTATGCCTTTTATATCTATATCCTGATTTCCGATGGATATATCGTCAAACCGCATTTTTAACTTTTTTAAAAAGTTTATATAAATTGTATAAATACACTTATTATTAAAATCCGATTAAAAGATTAAAAAGATATGGGATTTACATTTTCAATAATTTTTTAGGGTTATGTAAGCTATTTAGATTTTCTATAAATTTCTGGTCAGATGCTGGTTTATTTCTGGCGAACTATTAGGAAACGGATCTGCCCAATAGATCGTGAACCGACCATCTAATATGCTCAATTTTCTACCAGGGATGTTTAAAGTCTTGAACGAACTGCTCTCACATAGACGTACATTTCCAGTCAAATTTGTAAGTATGTCTTATAAGGTTCATAGTGCAAAAGTATAACTCTTTTATTTCAATATTGTGTAAGATTCTCCATTCTCCAGTTAACTCATCAATTTTGCGTCCAAATATCCTTCTCATAACTTTGTTCTCAAATACTCTGAACCTATCCTCCTCCCGCTTAGTTAGTGCCCATGTCTCACATCCGTATAGGACTACTGGCATAATAATTTTCCAATATATCTCTAATTTTGTCTTCCGTGATAGTAGTCGCAATTTTAATAATTTGTCCACCGAATAAAGGCATTCATTTCCGGAATGCAGTCTTTTCTTAATTTCTTTATGCGTCTCATTTTTGGAGTCAATTATAGTGCCGAGGTATTTAAATTCTTCTACTATATTAAAGGTTTTATCTAACACCTTCAGTTCACTATACTCATTCACGGGTGCCGTTCTGCCAGTCACCATGTATTCCATTATGTATTCCGTTTTCTTTTCGTTAATTTCCACACCTACTTTTTTTGCCGTTCTTATTAGTATTGCAACGTTGTTTATTATGGTTTCCCTGTTGTGTCCTATTATATCTGTATCGTCTGCATAGGTTAGCAATTGCGTTAAGAAACCGTTCAGTATTATTCCTTCCCCGCTTTATTGTACGGTCCTGACAACGTATTCTAGTACTAGGTTAAACAGAAGTGATGATAGTCAATCCCCTTGCATTAATCCATTGTGGATTTCAAATGGTTCTGGTAGGCTATTTCTTGCGCGAATTATGCCCCTGCTATTATCTAGACAAATTTTTATTAAATTAACTAGTTTTTTTGAGATCCCTAGTAGAATTAAAACGTGGTACATTTTAGCCTTTATAATCGAGTCGCATGCTTTTTTAAAATTAATAAATAGTTGGTGTACTGTTTTGCTATATTCCCATATATTTTCTAAGAGTTGCCTAACTGTGAACATCTGGTCGTTAGTCGACCTATTTCGGCGACATCCACACTGATAGGATTTCTACCGTGAGGGGAGTGAATCTCGCTAGTAGTACGGTGGACAATATCTTATAACATGTACATATCAGAGAAATCCCCCTGTAATTATTGCAATTTGTTTTATCCCCTTTCTTGTGAATCGAGCTTATGATTGAGTCTCTCCATTCCCTAGGCATAATTTCCCTTTACCATATGGTACGTATAAGAGTGTGAATTACATCAATAAATGGTCTTCCCCCCTCTTTAAATAGTTTCGCTCATAATTGATCTACTCCCGGGGATCTGTTTTTATCGGTTATTAGGTTTCCTTGTTCGTCCCTTAGAAAGTCAGAATTGTTTTGTGTTCCTTTCCTGATAAAATTAATCACTACGAACATTTCACGAATATTGTTTTTGTTATTGTTATTCTGAATAGCCGAAATTTTCTTATTTTCCCATTCCATCTTCTACTTTCGGAAAATCCGTTTGGCGTGTTCTCTTATGCTATGGTACTGCCTAAGCGTTAGTTCTGTGTTATTATTAAAATTAAACGCTCTCGCTTGCTGCCTTTTGTCTTTTCATTCCTCATATTCTTCGTAAAACCACGGTTTATGTCTGTGCCTTTTCCGCTTTCCTAATATTATCTTAGCAGCTTGTTTAATTGAATTTTTAATATTGTTCCAGGTTGTCTCGATGTTATCCCTATCCCCTACAATACTCAGAAGGAGAAAGGTCCACTTACACAGGAAAAAGTGAATGATCTCATACGCGATTTGGGCCTACCAAAGGATGGGGCGGAGTACTTGGCTTCATGGCTAAAAGAAAATACTAATGAAGCTGGAAAAATTAAAGTTTCTTACTACCGAGACAGAGATAAGAAATATCGTGATTATTTCGCTAAAGATGAAGAATTTTCCTTAGTTTACTGCAAAGATATAGTTGGGTTGATGAATTGCTTTAAACATGGATGTTACAACCCTAACGAGTGGAGATTGTTCATCGATTCGTCAACGAGAAGTTTAAAAGCCGTTCTGTTACACAATACAAATGTTTATGCAGCCATTCCCATAGGATATTCGGTAATACTGAATGAAGAGTACTGTAACATGAAAGTAATATTAGACCGAATAAAATACAATGATCATAAATGGCAAATATGTGGGGATCTTAAAATCATAACAATACTTCTGGGGCAACAATCGGGATTCACAAAATATCCTTGCTATTTATGAGAATGGGATAGTAGGGATAGAAAGAATCATTACATAAAGAGTGTCTGGCCCCTTAGACAAAAGTTCGAACCGGGTTCTAAGAATATAAAAGATAAGCCACTTGTTGATCCATCAAAAATTCTTATACCACCTCTGCACATTAAATTGGGACTTATGAAACAATGGGTAAAATCTTTAGACAAAGATGGTAGCTGCTTTAAGTATCTGCGAAATCAGTTTCCCAAATTAAGTGATGCTAAAGTAAATGAAGGAATTTTCGATGGCCCTCAGATTCGTAAGATGATAAATGATGAAATTTTTGTTACGAAAATGAATCATACAGAGAGAGAAGCATGGTTATGTTTCAAGGAGGTAATTAAAAACTTTCTTGGAAATCATAAGAGCCCAAATTACCAACAAATAGTTTTAAATTTAGTAAATAGTTACAAAAATCAAGGCTGCCTAATGAATCTAAAATTACACTTTTTATATTCGCATGTTGATGAATTTCCAGAAAACCTAGGTGATTAGAGCGAAGAGCAGGGAGAGAGATTTCACCAAGATATCAAGGAAATGGAGCGCAGGTACCATGGAAGATGGGACGTAAATATGGTAGCAGATTACTGTTGGTCGTTAAAAAGAGATCTACCATCAACTTTGGAGAAGCGGAAGCGTAATCCACTTCGTAGATCATTTGACAATAAAATAGTTCGTTACCATAAAAAAGAGTAATGGGCTTAATATTTTTACGGGTATTTTATTGAATTGCATATACTTCTAACAAATTTAAAGTAAATGAAGGAGCAGCAAACTATGATATAGTTTTAAAAGATACGATTGTACTTGCATATACATTGTTCTTTGCTTTATGGTTTACATTACCTTTTGCATTGTTTCAGTTTATAACTAATTTTTTCACTCTCTTTACGTCCATGACCTTGAACTAACCTTGAACTGACCATAAATATAACCTTATGGGACTATACTGACCCTGGATTCGGATTCAGCGACCCCAAAAACCCCTAAATGTCATGGTTTGACTCTACTTTTTATGAATCTTTATGATTTGACCTTCAACTGACCTTGACCATGACCTGATAGGGTTGTAATAAGCCCGAATTCAGATACAGCGCCCCAAAAAAACCCAAGATACCATGGTTTTAGTGTATTTTTCATGTATTTCGATAATTTGACCTTCAACTGACCTTGAGAAAGATCTGATTGTTTAATCTGACCCCGGATTCGGATTCAGCGACCCCAAAAACCCCAAGATACCATGGTTTTAGTGTATTTTTCATGTATTTCGATAATTTGACCTTCAACTGACCTTGAGAAAGTTCTGATGGGATTAAACTAACCCTGGATTCGGATTCAACGACCCCAAAAACCCCAAGATACCATGGTTTTAGTGTATTTTTCATGTATTTCGATAATTTGACCTTCAACTGACCTTGAGGAAGATCTGATGGGGTTAAACTAACCCTGGATTCGGATTCAGCGATCCCAAAAACATATAAGTACCGTGGTCAAGTTTTTGGGACATACAATTTTTTTTTTGTGGGGCTGTGTTATTTAAACAATGTTCCACAGCCAGAAACCGCGCTCAAACTATCGTCCCAATATTCTGACATCCTTCCGAACAACTTCCAATAATCTTTTACCTTCTTTTATTTAGTTCCTGGAAAAAGTCTAATCTGACTGGACTAATATAACGAGTATCCTACCTTGTCTACCTCATACTCCACGATGACACACTCATCCACCCCAATATTTGCCGAATTCCCTTCCGCGTAATCAATTCCTAGTTTAGGCTAAGCATGTGAGCCCCGCGTGGTTATAAAAGGCTTAGCTCCCCATGGCTCCTAGCCATTTGCCCTCACACTTTTGCCTACAGCATAAAGCCTTCTGCATTCGAACTTTGAGCCGTAAGCACGTACGCACCAGTTTGTTATTTGTCTTCTCACTTGTAAAAAGGACACGCCCTTATACTTAACTTTGTACTTCTTATATAATAAATTTGCTCTTAAACTTATTTGCTCGCGCTTATTTATTCGCTGTACCTGCGCTCCTATTCATATCTCCCGCCGCCATCTCGAGCACGACACCGCTCGCAGCGCATGCGCAGCTCAGCCGACCCGACTACGAGGAACCAAGGCCTACACACACACACACAACGTAAGCCCCAAAGTACTTCGCTAGGCTTTGTGATCATATCGTAAACTCGCACTTCCTATTTTCACAACTATCATATTAAATGTCATCTTCGCTATCCTGCTTTTGCTAATGCCCAGGTAAATTACGCAAGTATTGACCAAAACTAGAGACGAACGCGATTTAATTTCAAATTAACTTCGCGCCATTTATTGCTTACGCACGACGTAACAAGAACAGGTTTAGTGACGTCAAGTTATGGTAAGATTATGTTAGGTACAAATGTTTAAAAGGCAGTTTTAAATAACCGATGTCTGTTGATACCAGTATGAACATAAATATCTAATTTACGCTTAGGATATTATTTAATTTCTTTTAATCAATAATGTCAGCCATTTCTGAACTGATAGAGCAATTGGAACGAGAAGATGAAATTCGACAAATAGAGGATGAAAAGCATTTCGAAGAACAGGATACAAAATATGAGGAATTGCGAAAGAGAATAGATTTTTATAAAGGTTCATGAATGTTCATATAATTTAAGTATCTGTAGTACATTTATTTTACATGTAAGTATACATATTATATTTTTATGTTTTTATTATAGATGAAATGCAGAAAAACATGGATAACATAGTAAAAGGTTTGGACAAATTGGTGGCTAACAAACATACTATTATAAATGCTCTTGAACAAACAGAAAATCTTACTGGTTTACCGGTACCTCAAGAACAGCATAGGTGTGAGATAACTTATATTAATTACACAGAATTTCATGTGCTTTATGGATACATTTGTTATTATAAACTTTTTAGCGATGTCGTGGATCTCTTTGCTAAAATGACTGGATTTTTAAACACCGTGAACAATGGTACAAGCATCTCAAATGTCATTTATCCTGATGAAATTCATCAAGATGTAGTGAGTATAATGTAGAATCACTAGATGATCTTGATATACGGTTTATCATTTATACTAAAAATTATTTTGAACTTTGTAGGTCAATGCCATGGAAAGAGTGGAAATTGATTTGAAAGATTGTCATACAGAAGCTGCCGAAGCTCAAGCTTTACTATTCAATACAAAATCATTAGAAAATTTAATAACTGAATCTAACGGTAATTCTTAATGTGAATGTATAGCTTGTCATATGACCAAATGAAACTTATTATAAATAAGTTTTTTTTTAATCTTAGATGATGCAGAAACTCAGAGATTGGATGACTCGCTAACTATGGAGACAATTATTATTGGGGTTAAAAATAATAGTGATCATAAATAATATGTTTATATTTAACAGATTATTGTTAAAGAACTAATTTTATTTTTTATACAAATTAAGTTAATCTAATTAAATAAGTAAATATGTTTTTGTTAGTTCACTATCAACCGAGTGGAATTTCTTGTACTGTGAAAAATGAACACTGAAGAAATGTTGATTGTACATAAAAGTGTATATAAAATTAGTTGTTAAAAATGTTGTACTTTATAAATCTTATTCAATAAAAAATAACTATATAATTAAAAGTATTCAATTGAATGCATTATTGTACTTTAATTAATCCTAACAAAATGATAATTAATGAAATTTTTAAGATCTTTATAAAATTAATTTTATTTAGTTACATTAGTAAAGGTAGCAACAGTTTTTACAAAAATTTAGTGGATTGATTAAAAACATAGTTTTTTAATTTGAAAATGAAAATTAAATCATCGATGTTTGTCAGTAAAGTTGGGGTATGTTTGGGTTCGCTATTATCAGGTTAGGTTAAATCACAAACAGGTATTTTATTTGAAATCTATAGTTGTAACGTTTTTCAAGCAGTTAAGTTCAACTTTCGGAGATATTTTACTGAATAATTGAAAAAATGTCGAACATGGATAATTTGTTAGCTGAAATGGACAGAGATGAGGAGGTTCGACAAATAGAAGACCAGAAGTATTTTGCAGAACAAGATAAAAAATTTAAAGATCTGCAAACCAAATTGCATCTCTTAAAAGGTTAGTTTAGCCTCTCATTATTTGCAAAGCCTGTTACTTTGACTTTCTTTTATACGTTGATTTATTATTTATAATAGATGAAAATAAGAAACAGATGGACATTATTATAAGCAGTTTAGATCAATTGATATTGAGCAAAAATATTGTCGAACAGACTCTTGATCATGTGGATGAATTTGATGATTCGTCATCAATACCTGATCTAAACGAGTTGTATGTATAAAAATTAATTTATTACAAGAGCAGACATTTTCTTGTTACATATAAAAATTAAACAATCTTCTTGAAAATACATAGAACTGTCGTGGATCTTCTTTCTAAAGTGACGGGATATATAGACGATATTGAAGACTCAAATACAACAAATATAGCTACTTCATCTGATGAATCTCATGAGAATGTAAGTACACAATTTGTAGTATTTAATTTTAATAAATGGACTGTAGAATAGAAACATTGTATTTTTCACAGGTACCATCTGAAAATGCAGCACAGGATTCTAAAGAGTGTAATACAGAAAAAGAAGATGTTAAGATTGAACCGGTAAAGGAGAAAAAAGATAGTGTTAAAACTATAGTTGCACAAGAAGAAAAAGAAAGTATCAAGGCTAAAGTTTTACAAGAGAAAAAGGATGTTAAAGTTAAACCTACAAAAGAAAAGAAAGATAAAGTTAAAGTTGTAAAAGATTCCATGGGTAATTTTTTCAATTTTGATTATATGCATTTATAATGTTAAGCAGTATCAATGTTTACGTTAAATATTTATTTTTTTTTCAGATGTTCAGATGATCAATGATGCAATTTAAATAACTAAACTGGATTGGTGATAGTTATATAGATCTATATAAAACTTCTTTTTAAGCTAAGATAAGAAAATTAATTTATTTTTTTACATTCTGTATTAAGTAATACTAATTAAAATTAAATTTTTACATATTAATGGCCAGTGGTAAAAGGAGATTCTTTCGACATTTGTAGCTTATTATCCAAGTCCCATTTTAGCAAAACTAGATGCGGATCTACAATATCCTGAAAAACAATTTATTTTTCTAAATTGAAATCAACTTTCTTTTTAATTTGTGAAATTACCTTGAAGTATGTTGTACATTGCATAATAGATGGCACTTCGGAAAAGTTGGATTGGTCTTCGTCATAAATAGTTCTACTGTCCATTTTATTAACAATATCTTTTTCTGGTTTCTCTACTTCGTTCACACGAAACGACAATCTTTGTCTACATCAATATTTTTAAGTTAATTTATATTTGTATACATATTCATTTATATATGGAATGAATCGTGCTGAAATGAATTCATTTATATATGGGCATATTTATTTTAATCTTACCTTGCTAACTCAAGTTTCTCAGTTGCAAGTTTGCTTTCCCTCTGTGTCAGTATTTCTTGTTGAATTTGCAATTGGCTAAACTTTTCTTTATATCGTTCTTCAAGATAATGAGCTTCTTTCAATGCTCTCAGTCCTTCCTCTCTTTTGGCCATTGCTGACTAATTGTTTCATTAAAAATAAATTTGTGAAATAGACCAGATAAATTTCACGAAATACATCATTGTACATACCTGCGTAAAATCTTGCAGTTCTTTAGCTTTTTTAACTAGATGATTTTCTTTGTCTTGAAGAGCATTCTTTTGTATTTCCAGCTCATTGATCTTCTCCTGCCATTTTAGTCTTTCTTGATTGGCACTTGATGCAGCATCTTGCGCAGCTTTTATAGTAGATTCTAACTGCAGAAAGATGAATAAAATATTCAATTATTAAGGACAATAAGTATATTTTCAATTATCATTAAATACTTACTTCTATTTTTGAAGATTCGTCGACTCCAATTTTCAGTCTATTAAAAATTTGCAGCTTTCCTCTCTCAGTTGCTAGAGCTTGTCTTTCTTGAGCAAGCCACTCCAACTGTCTGTCTTCCTCTTTTGCCCATGTTTCTCTCATAGCCTGCAATATTTTCAATAACAATAATTTAAAATTTAACATTAACAAAGATTTTTTTTTAACAGTCCTTTTCATTTTTACTTGTAATCGTTCCCGTTCCCAATTAGTTTGCTCAATAAAGATTTCTCTGTCCCTAAGCAGAGCCTGTTCTCTTGATTTGAGAATTTCTTCGCTTTCTTTAAAGCTGTCATTTTGTTTTCGAAATTCCCTTGTTAATTCAGATGTTTCCGATTCAAGTTTTTGAACTGTTATCATTAACTTGTGCTTTTCTTCATCAAATGCATCTTTTTGTTTTTCAAGTGATTTCTTCAAATCTATGAAATAAACATTTGGTTTAAATATTATGATAAAACAAACAGGTGTATTTTACCAGTTATACAACTAACATTCTATATTTTGTTCTTGAAATAGTAAATGATTGTCTTGGGACTCGATGAAACTGCTATCTCTTCTCTCAAACTTTTTCTGCAAATTTTCAAGACCTTCAATGATGACTTGAGATTTATTCAAAACATTTTCAACGTTTGTACCATCAATCTTCATTATTTCAATTGCTTGACGCTCAGTCTCTTTGGATTTGGTTATTCTCTGAATAGTTTCAATATGCTCTTTTTGCAGTATTTCTAAGCTTCTATGATGACTTTCTCGAATTTCCTGAATGAGATTCAAATTTTCTTCCTAAAATTTGAAAAATTTAATAGACTATTTAGCTATTCCTGTAGATTTGAAGTTACTTTATAATTTTTCTATACATCAAAATAAAATTTGAGTGTTACCTTTAACGTTTCTTTCTCAGTCTTATGCAATCTTTCAGTATCCACTATTTCTTCTCTGAGTTTTTGAATTTTCAATTTATAATCTGCTTCAACACATTCTAGATCGTCTTGCATTCTCTTTTCCATCTGCACCATTGCTTCTTCCAAAAATTGAACTTGTTTTCTATTTAAAAAATATTTTAATTACGTATTTCATTATTCATATTTTATGTATCTTAAAAATATTAAAATAAGGAACATCATCATACTTATAAGAATCTTCAAGTATAGATATTTCTTTATCGTGCTTTTCTCTCAAACTCTCTATAGTATTTTCTAAGTAAAGCTTTTCCAGCTCAAGTTTTTGCAGATGACTCTCAGACTCTACTTTTTCATCTGTGGGTTCTTTAAAATCCAACTTAACTTCCTTATTCATAGTCAGATGCATTGGCGGTATAGTAGTCGGCTGAGCTGTAAGAGTCTTAATTAATTTCAAACATTATTTATCGTAATGTAAATGCAATGTCAAAATGTCTGAAGATTTCTTTCTCTTTAGCTCACTTGTATGTAACTGTCTATTCGATTTTGCTGCGCCTTCATCTGTGCTTCAAGGAGAGCTTGCCTCTCCAGTTGTCTGGCTATCAGCATGTTGAACTGCGTCTCTTGCTCGGTCAGCTTGATTTTCTGTGTTTCCAACAGGTAATTCAATTTTTCGCTCTGCTGAGAGAGAGCAGCTGCTGTTCTGAGTTCGTGCTCCTGCTGCTGCATGTTTATTATTGCTGCTTGCTGATCGAACTCTATGCCTAACAGCTTGGATGTTAAACCTTGTTGTTCTATATTTGCAGATCCTGTTTCGAAAAATTAATCCATAGCAAAATAATTAATTTTGAATCTAATAAGATATACACAATTTTTTAAATTTTAGATATAAACATTTATTTTTTAATTTTTAATAACATTTTTAAACACCTGTTGTGTACACTGGAGCATCTGTTGAACCTGAGGTTTTGCCTATAGTTTCCATGGATTTTGCACTCAATGTGACTTCACTTCTTGTTGTTTTTTCAGTTTCCTGTTTTTGTTCCTTAGAGACTTTTGGACCTCCAAGCCATTCTGGTAGATCTTCAATGGCTGCAGATTTTGATGTGACTTCAGTAGTTGGTGGCTGAAGCTGCTTTTCATCAGGTTTTGGAGTATCGTCGATCTAGAAACAAAAAATTTATGCTTACCTGACTGCAAAGAAATCAGTAATGAAATCAAAATTTCTGAAAAACTACCTGCAAGCTAGATGCTGAAAAAAGTCCCAGGGGGTCATTTTGTACTGTTGAAGATCTTCTGCCTCTTCGAGGTTCTTTTGGTGCGCTCAATGAAAAACCAGAATTATTTACAGTCCGGCTTGAACTTTCATTTAACAATCCTAGTTAGAACATTTAAGTTTTTTAATTAGATTTATTAGTTTTTAAATTATTTGAAATAAAATTGTCTAACCACTGAGGGGCTCTCCAGGATTTGAACGAGTTGCAGGAACATCAAAGTTAAAAGCATTTTTTTTTCTGCCTGTATCAGCCGATGGGCTCGATCTTGGTCTGCTACCAAACAGATCTTCCATTAATGATGATTTTTTTGCCTGCGTATTGACGGGTGCTTTAGCCTTATCTACTAAATTAGAGACAATGTCATCATCATCATCAAAGATTGACTTCATTTTTGAAAGGTTTCTTTGTGTTGGATTCTCTGGTTTTGAAACAGATATATTTTCGTTTATAGGCACTAAAGAATCAGATTCCTTTATGATTGATTCTTGTGGTTGCAGTTGTTCCAATGAACTTTTGATAGGAAGTAATGGTGATTTATTTATGATTGTATCATCAGCCTAGAATAGATATTTTTGAAAAGAAACTTTTCAAACTTTAAAATATGTCCCTTTAGAATGAAACATTTACCACAGAAGCTTTTGCTGGAGAATCTTTTATCTCTGTTTCGTCGTCAGATTTTAATCCAAATAAATCTACTAGTTTATTATTCTTCACAACTGTTGTAGGATTATCATTTAAAGATTCCTGAAAATCTTCATCATCAGAGAAATTCAAATCTCTAAGAGGATCATTTTCTTCAAAATCTGAAATTTTCATTGTGCAAAAAATAAAAAGATTATAATCAAACAGTGTCAAAATTCAATAAACAAAGGATAATAACCTTTAAACATAACCCTTTTTTTCGTTTCGCCAACTGCTGAAGTCTTAGCATCATTCACTTTAAAGCCTTTACCAAATAAATTATTGTCTAAGTCATCCAAGTCATCCATTGCATTTGTTTATCTTATAAAGAAAAAATATGTATTGAACATCACGTGAATAATCATAAACAGTTGAAAAATGACTTCAATTTTGACAAATTTTATCAAACTTTTACAATAAGCTTATCTCAAAAAATAATTTTTTTTATAAAATCCTAATAAATAATACATACTGGGCTTAAAAAAATATATTAAACTCAAGTTTATTATAAATATACTATAAAGATACATTTTTTAGTACATAATTGCAATTTAATGCAGGTTTTCACAAAATGTAATTTTACATGATAATTATAGTGAGAAAGATTAGAGTACCGTTACTTTCTATTTGTAGGAAAATCTTACAACTTTTATACATCCTCCTTCACATTTTTTACCATAAATTTAATATAAAATCTCTTTATTTTTTTAGAATCCTATTTATTGTCTTTAAAATTGTATACATATCTTATTAGAGTTCAAATCCATCTAGTTAAGGTAAATCGTTTACTATATCAAAATGCATTGATTTGTGAAATGCATTGACTGTTAAATTGACTATACTTAAAAGAACATTATTTAGTTATCAAGTAGTATAATTTATAACCTTATTTAAAGTACAACTTGCAAAAAAACACTTTGTGAATATCCAAGCATATTTTCATAATGATCATTATACTTGGTAATTCATAAATTCAATGTGGGTGATATAAATGATGATGTACGATGAACTATTTTTTACTAGCTCTCTTATCCCTTAATACTACACTTACGTTTATTAATGCTGCTAAATTTTATTGTAAATCCGTCCGTATTTAGGCTGTAAGGCCTGTATTAAAATTCAAAATAGATATAAATAAATATAATAAATAGATTTAAATTGTAACTAAACTATTTTGTCAATAGTTTACAGTATAATATATTTGTTTTGAATAGAAGTCCTTACAAATTAAATAATCAGGATTAGATAGTAAATAGTTTAACAATTACTAACTTACAACTCAACTTAAGTTAAATTTAGGACTAACTTTTAACTCAACTTAAGTTAAATTTAGTACTAATCTTTAGCTCAACTTAAATTAAATTTAGTACTAACCTTTAACTCAACTTAAGTTAAATTTAGTACTATCCTTTAACTCAACTTAAGTTAAACTTAGGACTAACTTTTAACTCAACTTAAGTTAAATTACGACTAACTTTTAACTTTCTAACTACTAAAAAAGAACAATATAGATACCTAAATACATAAACATTCCATATAATAAAAGCAATTTAAAAAAACTTATCTGACACAAGCACAACTATTACATAACAAATTACGAAAACTCATTAAACCAGCATCGAGCCAAAGCAAATTCTTACAAGCATCCTGAGAAAAGAGTCTCGGCTACCCATCCAACTCGCTCTCATAATCGAGCAAGCACCGTGCGGCAACAAACCACCTCTTCCTCTTTCTCATTTTCGACGTTATCCACACATCAAAGCGAACTTCTCATCCACAAAACCCTCCAGCTCCTTTCAGTTAAAAGCACCCCATCATCATCCACGCGTCGAGCGCGCTTTGTTTTGAAATAATCGCGAGGCCGCTCAGCTGACTGTCGCCATGGCAACCATCCACCCAGAACTACCCCCACTCCCGACCACGTGACTCGCGGGACAACACCGCAGCTCCAAAAGCGATGACGTGGCAGAAGTAGTAAATAAATTAACCTCAAAAACAGGAGAGGAGAAACAGGGCGTCGTCGTCTCTCTTCGGGGGTTCGAGGGTACAAATAATTTTTACATGTGAATCGAAAGATTCGCGAAGAATTAAAATACTTATACATAAAGACACCCGAGAAGGAGGTTAATAGACCATGGCGGACAGCATCTCGTTCTCGGGACGGGCCTACGCCAAGGTAATCCTGCACGCGGCCAAGTATCCGCACTGCGCGATAAATGGCCTGCTGCTGGGCAAGCTGGGCCGCGGCGGCGACGACCTGCAGATCGTCGACGCGATGCCGCTGTTCCACGTCTGTCTGCACGTCTCGCCCATGTCCGAGGTCGCGCTCACCATGGTGAGTGGATGACGGGGGGCTTTCTTGTCTTTGGGTTCGATGATTGGTGAAAGGGGCTTTCAAGGTGTGGATGTGGTTGCATTGGTCGATTGCTGCAAAATCTTGGCTTGGGTGTATACTCGAGGGATAGGGTTTACCTGAGCGTTCTGTGTTTATTTGTTTTTTTTTACTTTTTTAGCGATGGCTGCTGTAGAATGTGGAGCGTTGGATTTGTGAAATCGAGTGTTTGTTTGTTTATTTTTATGGCTATTTAATGAGTGACTGCGTTCGTTGGCAAACAATTTGATGCAACTTTGGAAATGAAAAATCAACTTTTATGAATAGTAGTTTGAAACCTTTAAGAATGTATTATATATGGTTAGAATATGATCAAAATTGGTTAAGTAGTTTTCAAGATTAGCTGGAATAGGTAGACAGATGTCGTGCTTAGTAGATATGCCGTGTCTGCTACAGATACAGATTTATACATAGAATTAATTAACAAACATATTCATTTGTATTTGTATAAAAAGAATAATAAATCTAATAATAGTTTGATAATAATTAAATAAGTGTTTAATAGAATGTAAATTAGAAATATACAGTTCTAACAAATTAGAATTAGAAATATATAATAAACATACTCTGTTAATGGAACAATCTAGATTTTAATCACTCTTAAAGATTATTATTATTATTATTATTACAGTGACCAGCCGTTAATGGTTAACAAATTATTATTTTTTTAAATTTTATTGGGAATAATAGAGTTGAATAAAAATGAAAGTTTATTACAATCAATGACATTCTTTAAAATTTGAAATCTAATAATATTCCTAAGTCCAGAAGATTCAATACACAGTATTTTTAAAAGTCTATATATCAATAATCATGTTGAATTAAAATTGATAAGCTTGTCAATCTTAAATGCAACACACTTAAAAAATCTATGATTTAACTTTTCTAACACATCAGTTTGATATTTCAAATGTCTCCAAATTACAGAACCAAAAGTTTGATGTAGATAAATATAAGTATAATACATCATTCTAATAGTATCATAATTTCAAAAAGTTTGTAAATCTTTTTAAAAAATGAATTCTTCTTAATGTTATAGTTTTAAGATATTTATTTGATATCAAAAGACAACTTTTCATTAATGACAATACCTAAAATTTTAATATGATTTATATACGCAATTCAAAATTATTTATTGGTGGTACGCTATCATTTAATTACATGTTACTGAGCACAAGAGAACAGCAAAAATATTGTAATAATAATTGAACTCTTGAAAAAATGAAAAAGAAACTATAATTTATATGCCAATGCCCAGGTTAAAGGACTTGAATATTAATAAAGTAAATTTAGTTTACATTAAAAAAAAATTTTGATTTAAAACGAAATTAGAATTTGTAGATTTAACTGTATATTGTTCTACAGGTAGAACAGCTGGCCTTGAGTCAAGGTCTGGTAATTGCAGGATATTATTTAGCTAATGAAAACATCAATGACATCAGGTAAGGTTTATTTATTGATATTTCTTATTTTTTATGTTTTATATCATAATATAAACATGCCTACTTTTTGTTTGTAGTACCGAAAAACCTGCACATAGAGGTATATCAGAGAAAATTGCTGAGAACTTCAGTCATGCGCTTATAGCTGTTGTCGATAATAAGGAAATGACCATTGGCATGAATACAAATCCATTGAGGATTTCACAGTATTCAGATGGTAAATGGAAATTTAGAGATAAATCAAGGTCAGTTTTTATTGTTAATTTTAATTTAAAGCAATAGTCAGTAAATAATTCTCACAGAATGTGTAAATTTTTAGTGATTTTTGTAAATATTCTCATATTAAACATATAGTAACAGGTTGAGCTCGGCTAATGTGTAAGCCAATTTTTTTCAATGATCTACAAAATTAGTTAAAATTTCAAACGTTCGATAAAAACTTGATGCTTCTACCTCTTTCTAAAATCTTAAAGAGTACAATAACCACTTGCATAAATAGTGTCATTAATTTTACACATCGCGGGGATACTACTACTACGTAATATCGACGCTCCCTACGAAAAGTAACGCCTACATTTATTTTTGCGGCGAAGACTAACAAGTGGAATGATTTTGTGGCGAAAAGTAACATTTTCTATACTTTTGCGTCGAAGACTAATGTTTTCAAAATTTTAGCGACAAAAACTTAATCATGGATTAATTTTGCGAGAAAAAGTAACATTTTCTTCGTTTTATAATAAGAGATAAAATTTATTACCATTTTTGCAATTTTACAACTTTGCAATATTATAAAAAGTGCTGGTTTTCACCACAAATACATTCGACGCTTTTCGTTGAATAAAGCTGAGTGATGTTATTCTTCGTTGAAAAATTGTAGTTGGTGTTATTCTTCGTTGAAAAATTGTAGTTGGTGTTATTTTTCGTTGGAAAAATCCAAGTTGTGCTACTTTTCGTCGGAAAATTCTATCGTGTTAGTCTTCGCTGCAAATCGGACAGGCGTTACTTTTCGTAGGGAGCGTCGATATATCAAACAAAAAAATTAAAGAATGTTTTACATAAAAATTTGTTTTATCAAAGTAAAATAAAGTTAGTTTGCATTTACTTTTGCATTTTTTTTTAAATTCATCAATTTTATTTAATATAAAATAAAGTTACTTTTCTATATTATTATGCAAATAATTAAAGTTGATACTTTTATAAAGCAATTTCTTAAAACAAAAGCATTCTTTTGTTATAAATCTTATTGCAATATTTACATTGGCTCAATATTATTTCAGAATTTGGTGATTAATTTCCAAAACGAAAACATTTTGAATGCACTTTATAAAACACAAATTAAAGAATACTACCACATAGAGTAAAAATTAAAAATGTTTTTTTTGTTAAAATTACAATTTGACATGAGAATTACTCAAATCCTATTTTTAAATACTACTTATTTCTCTTACATGTAAAATAAAAACAAATTTCTTTATTTTCAAAACAGCGTAAATTACGAAGGTGGAGCAGGTCTCTTGGAAGCCATGTATTACCTAATGAGAGGCGATGAGTACAGAAATCTAGTCGACTTTGATAATCATCTTGATAACATTTCGCTGGACTGGCGGAATTTGAAATTGAACGAGGCGATAGACGACGCTCTGAAGAATCATCGATAGATTTAATTTGTAAAAATAGTACAAAATTCACGATACCTATTCTTTTCTTTTATACTTATAAGAATTACTTTCAAGGTTTTATGTATAATATTAATTCACGAATTACACGAATATATACGAAACTAAAGTTTTCACGAAATCAACATCTTATCGATTTTATTTATTTATTCATTTGTAATATCGTTATAGAGTTTAAATGTTTTTCTGTTATGTAATATAAGTGTGGACCAAAAAAAAACTATATAATAAATAAGTTAATATTATAAATCGATAGTTCTGTTTTTTTTTTAATTTAATTTTGCTTTTAATGGAAAAAACAAACATGGATATAAAATTTCATAAATAAATAGGGTAATTGATGGATTATTGAATAAGGAACAAAAGAATTACAACATCAGGAGGAACGAATGTTTATTTATTCTTTCAATATCTTTTTCATTTGGTGCATAAATGTACGTCAGACGAACGCTCTCAAAGAATAAACCGCTATATTAGTTTTTTTTTACATAATGCGAAACTAAAGAACGAGACTCGAGCGAAATAGATGTCTATTATATCATAAAATCATTTCTCTTTTTTTCTGTTGTCGTGGTGGTCTTCGTCGATAACGCCAGCGTTTCTCTTCTTTTCTAATTTCAGGTACGGAAACTGCGCATTTATTATATTATGTATTTATGTGTTAACTCGCCGTAGCGAGGATTCGTCGAAAGGCCCACGAATTGACGGACTATACATACGCACACTCCCTTGTAATGCTATTATTATGCAATCGCTCGGTCAACGAAAGCTCGCCGCGCACTTTACAACGGGGGTAGGGTACACGTATGTCACTGAAAATGTTTCTTCGATAAATTTTTTTTTCAATCTAATCATGAACATTGTAACTTTTAATACAAATCACATGATTAGCCATGTGATAAATTATATAATTAATCATGTGATGAATTATGACTAATCACATGACAAATTATATGATTAGCCATGTGTCAAAATTATCTGATTAATAACGTGACATATTGTCTGATCAATCACGTGACAAATTATCTGGCTAATAATGTAACACAATCTGATTAATCGTGTGACAAATTATCTTATTAATCATGTCACGATAAACCTGAATAATCATGCGGCAAATTATCTGATTAATCATGTGACACATAGTCTGATTAATCGTGTGACAAATTACCTTATTTATCATGCAATGAATAATCTGAATAGTCAATTAACATACCGTTACGTTACTACTCGTATATATGTCGAGCAATTTTATCAAGCTTATTATGTTTTCAAAACGAAAATATAATAGTATTCGCCATAATCTCCAAGTAAATAGTTTCTTTTATATATTACAACAAGAATTTAATAATTGTAAAAAACGTTCAGGCTATTAAAGCTCAAAAACTTTTAAACATTATCTACCCTCAAAGGTCTCAATAATGTGATTCGTCATATGATTAATAACATTATTAATCACTGGTGAATAGTCAAGTGATTAATTTAATGAATTGTCAGATTTCTTCAAGAAATTTTAAATTGAAAATGTCACAAATAGTCGCATTTTTTCGGTAGAATTCACACAATTTTAAATAATAATTGTTCAACAATCAATATCATACTTTTCGAGTGAACACGTGTACCCAACTCAGGTCATTGAACATTTAAAAGTGTGTATGTCGACACTATCCGAGGTGTCTCCCGTTGCGAGAGCTTCCCTTGTGAAAAAATACTTCGGATTCCTAGGACCTACGTTTTAGCTAGAAAATATCCTTCGATTCGAAATGTGTACTCCAAACGATGCACCTCTCTTTAATACTGCTTCATGCCGTGATCCAACTCGCCGGATGACTTATAACATTTGGTTCGATATTATACGCTGCAAGAATATTGCTAGGACTTGTTATTTTCAACAGCTCAAAATGCAAGTTAAACGCGTTTTTATAAACACATCTAATAACAGTATATTCTTTAATCGAAAATTACAAAAATTACTTAAATCAGAAGATTATTCAATATAAAAGAAAAATGTAAAAGTTCATCTAGTGTACAAAGAATATTTAAGTTTGTGAGTGTTTTACTTATATTTTTAGCTGTCTAATTATTGCTTGTTTACAAATGCAAGGAACTTTTCTCGCAGTTACTAATCGGTCCGTCGATTCTTTATCCATCTCAACAATGTCTCTTTTCGAACGTCGGTTCCATCTTTTTTGTTCAAACTTTCTTCTATGTTTATAGTAAGCGACGTGTAGATTTTGTTACATATAAAAGTCAAGATATGCTGCCTAAGGCGATTGAAGCCGCATTGAAGATTTTGCGCTTTTTTCCCTTTATTAATATGTAATATGTGTTCATTGACTCGATATTTATAATTGGATATTTCACAACCTCTTCTCTGAAAATTCCAATTCACGCGATTTAATTCTAATTATGCAAATTTATCCGTTCATCGTTAGCGAACGAATTTTATACTTTATTATATTGTAATAATCATTTCTTAAAAAATTTTTTCAACATTTTCAAATGAATAACAAATTTAGCTTAAAAAATTACTCAGCTAATAACAATTATGAGGTATAGAAGCACTTTGCTAACGAGTGGGTTTCAAATTTCACGTTATTGCTTCTTTATCACGAATGTTTACATTTTAAAGCTTGATCGTTCGTACCTACTTTCATTTAAACAATTACTTTTTTGATCCTGCTATAAAGAATCACATGAAATCTCACGTCATGTGTGGCATACGATTATGAAACTAAAAATAATAAGTGAATATTTACGTCAAAATCTATTTGAAAGTTTATGAAGCATTTTTGAGTATTTATGTAAAATGTCATTTAAGATTTCATGTGACAATTTGGCACGTGATATCATGTAACTTTTCACATAAAATTTCAGAAAGTTTCTAATGGATTTTCTTGAAAATTTTCACACTTGATTTTTTGCTTTATAATCGCGAATTGTCACGTGAGATCTCACGTGCTTTCTTGGAAGGAAAATTTTAAAGTACCAATCAATTTCATGCTGTATAAGAGAAAATCACATATCCATTTTGGAAAAATAATAACAAATTTGCCATCACTAGTTTGAGTAACGAAAAAATCAGATTTCGCGAAATATCCAATTCCACTCACAACCCATTCACTAGTTAACATATAATCGCGCGCTTTAATATCGACGAGTTGAATTTGTTTATTATTAATAATTGTTTTTTTTTTATCTTTTCAATATTCGTCATTTACAATGAAGAAGATTCAAGCGGAAGCGACGACGTGTTCGCATCACAGATCAATTCAGACGTATCAAAAATACTCGCGCGCGCGTGTAAACTTATTGGATAAAATATCTCGCGTACAATGTTTGTTTATGGGTGTGTTTATGTGTGTATTCGTGTGTGTGTGTGTGTGTGTGTGTATGTATGCACGTGTCCATGTGATGAGCGGATAAACGCAGCTAAAAGTGTTGCTTCATATAATGTGTGTTCTCGCTCGTCCAATTTTTTTACAAACTCCCGTAAACTCGTCGTGTCGTTTTTTCTTTCTCGCTCTTCTCTTTTTCTAATCTTCGCGATCTTCTTATGTAGGGAAAAAATAAATTTGACGGTCTGTTTGAGTGTACTATGAGCTTAAATAGTGTTCGAAAACATGAGTTTGAGTATATTTTACGCTGATTTGGTCCAAAGCTTTTTTTCACCATGATTCGTCGGTTAAACCATTGTCGAAGGCGGAAAATTCCTCAAACCGAAAATACTTCAAACTATTTTTTTAAAATGAAATGAAGGTAAATGCGTATATTAGGCTTTAATTAGAATGTTCAAACACTGCCGAAGTAAAGTTCACAATTACTCTGTAAAAAAAAAATCACGTAACAGAATCACGTGATAAATTTAGGTAACAAAAACATGTAACAGAATCGAGTGATAAATTTAGGTAACAAAATTACGTAACAGATTCTTGTGATAAATTTAGGTGATAAATCACGTAACAGAATCACGTAATAAAAACAAGTAACAAAATCACATTATGAAAGTACGCGAAACATTCCGTAACAAAATTACATAACAAAATGTAACAATTAGCCATGTAACAAAATCACATACCAAAAATCCGAATGTTAAGAAACTAAGCAACAAAATTACATAATAAAATTACCTGATAAAATTATGCAAGAAAATCACACAATATAGTTATGATATAAAATTTCTCAGGAAACCGTAAAACATACTCGTATAAAAATTGTGTGATGCAGTCACGTAAGAAATTACGTAACAAAATCAGGTGTTAAATTTATGTAAGAAAGTCACAACAAAATCATATTATGAAATGGTGTAATAAAATACGTGCTTTGTCATGTACCAATAATAATAATCTTAAACTTATGTAAGCTAATAGCGCTATTTTAAAATATGACGTGATTTTTTCAAGTAATTTTGTTACGTAAATTTTTCATATGTCTGAAATGTATGCATTACTTTACGTTTTTATTAAGTTCTTAATGATTATTCTTACACGATATCAAATTATGTTAAAAAATCATGTAATTTTGTAAATGTCTAAAAGTGGTATGTGATCCTTCATGTTATTTCGTCAGGTGATTTTTTCAATATGGAATGAACCTAATGATCCTTTAAAACTATCATTAAATATAGTAATTACAGAACGAATGTACAGATTGCAGGAAGTTATAAGGTTTCGAAGAATTTTCCGCATGGCAATATACATAAATTATACACTAAAACTCATTGTACGAATTGATTGAAGTTAAATTCTTCTCCCAAATGACTCATTAAAACTCCTACAAAAAAAAATAATATAATGTAGCGACGCTTTTTCGCTCTGCGATCAACTAGCACCGACATATTATATGGACTTTCTAAGAAAGAATCCTTTGATTGTTCGTCTCTCAAACTACATGACGACGCGCGAGCTGCTTCATATTTTTATATACTTTTTATTTTTACTTAAATAGCTGCTTTTCGTAAAAAAGTCACGCGGCTTAAAATTCATATTGGTGTGTGTTCATATATATCAAGCTACATCAAATTTTTTTCGATAAAAAAACATCGACTTGTTCTACATCGCTTTTATATTAATGTACATACGAAAAAACGCTTCGAACGAAACTTTATACATACAACAAAACGTTCAAAATGCGACATTTTTTTCATTTCCTTCCTTCTTTTTCGATAAACGAAGTTCTTGAATAATTTTCATGCAAACAATCGACGTAGCTTCGGATAAAATATGTGTAGTAACGCATTTCCTTCGCATATCATATCGTTCCATTTCTATGACACATCGCGTAGATGCAGCAGAGCTATAGAGAAGTTGAAGACTCTTATACTTATTTAATTAACGTATGTATTTTTTTACTTTTGTCTGCCTAGAAGTCTAAAAGTGATATTTTTTCTTATATACTTTTTTATGTTTTCTTCATTTTTCCATTGCGTGTGTTTTCGCGTGCGCACGATTCGAGGCATATTATTATTATTTTTGTTTATGATACCGTAAATATATGTGTAATAATTATAGCGTACTTGCATACTTTCGCGCTCTCCTTTTTTTGTTAATTGAATTTTTCACGTTTTCTCTCTCATTTACGGTATTTGTTATATAGTTTTGTGCAGTAGTGCTTTTTCTTAACACCGCCTCGCAATCGACGCAGTATTAATTATAGGAATCTGTAGTTTATGCGGGGAATATTGGTAGATATTGTTCTTCGAAGATAAAGCACTAAATAATATATATTTAAGAAATATTGAATTCGATTTTGCTTATGATTGTTAGCCATTACAAGCCTTTGTTTGAAAGCTATTATAAAAATAAATAAAAGTTATCGTGAAATTCCTCGATCGCAGAATATAATCTGTTTTCTTTTTTACAAATTGTACGAAGAAAAAATTACAGAGATTTTCGAATAGTACATATTGTATTTACACATATTATTCAGTTTGTGTTGAACATTTTTTGTCTCTTTCTGGTAACGATACTTTGTACTGATGGTTAAAATAATGCAGCAATATATTTTGTAACTCTGTTTCATCGAATTTTGAATGCCTACATTTTGTAACAGAAAATAAATTCTGTTGTCATTTTACTAATCGTAACTAATGCAAAAGTTCATGATTACAATGTTTGACTCTTACGAAACAAAATTGTCCTCAATTGTTTAATCAATGAACAGAAATCATATTTTTTACAAGTAAAGATCACTACACGCAATTAGAGAACTATTATAGTTGTATTGTCCATTGTCAATAATGTAACAAAGTGACTCTTCTTGTTTTTATATCCCTACTGAAAGACATAACGTAATTAACCATGCGATTCAAGTAATCATATGATGTTGGCGTATGATCAATCAAATTACATTATCGAGATGATTATTTATGTGATAAATCATGATAATTTCCATGACCACTTGAATCATGTGACGACTAATCATCATCACATGATTAATCACGTGATTTTTGTTCAGAATGGGATATCTAAAAAAAGTATTCACCAAATTTTCACGGAATCCTTTGTAACTTGCTATAATATCCACAATCAAAAAGACAAAGAGATAACGTAAAAATGCGTATTTCTTCAGTTCGAAAAATACGGCTCAATTAACAATGATTATATTTTATTTAATGAAATATAGGTATCGAAAAGTGAAACTATTTTTCCTCGGCTACCTGATTGTTTGTAAAAGCATCAACTGCAGACGTCCTTTAAAACGTTATACATTCTCTAAAATATATATATATGAATCTCGACAGGGTTTAGCTCTTTTGTATCGATCAACAATTACATTTTTCACTTCGTCCTAATATTAAAAAATACAAGATCTATTACACAAGTCGTACGTCGTATTTTTCATATCGCAAATCAATTTCTCTTTATACATGTACAAATTAATATTGTCGCGATTGCGAGATCGTGATTTCGAGGTGATTATTTTCGCCTCTGGCTTAGTTTTACATATCAATTTTTATTTATTTATCTATTCAACAACAATGATATTCTGCCACCAGGCTCTCGATTCCACAAAGATACACCGTAAATATCATCATTATATGATATGTATGCATAATTTACATATACGGAATATCCTTGTGTAACGAGTTTCCCCGCTACATTTCATATGATGTATACATACGTGTGCATAATTTTTACACGCGCATCGATACATAATATTTACAAAAATCTTTCGTCTCTTTGCTAACAGTGATAAAGTTCTCTGAAATCCTCGGGAACAACGCGGATATTTATTACCATCCTTCTTCTATAATATCTTTGTTTTATCTTTTACTTTTTTAAAACTTTTTTTAATCGATTAACAACTGCCTCGATTTGCGAAACCGAGTCAACAATCTTTTGGACGGTTGTGCAAAACCATTTAAGGAATCTCCGAATTTTAGCCCTCGAACGTATTTCTGAAAAATGCGATTAAATCTTTTTTGTGCGTTAACATCATCGATGACGAACTTTTTTTAATTCAGAATCTTTCCCTGCTGACAAAGTTAGCTGATAAATTACCTGATGATTTGACATAATCTATCACTTGATGATATCACTGATGAAATCATTGATGAAATCATTGATGAAATCACGCGATGAAATCACCCGACGATATCGCCCGACAAAATCACCCGACGAAATCACCCCACGAATTTACCTGACGAAATCACCCGATGGAATCACCCGATAAAATCACCTGATCTACTTGATTATCAGCTTGATACTCCCATTTGGACTGTGAGATCTATAGATTTTGATATTTAACGTATTTTGAAAACATTTTTTACTACGATATTTTCAGGCGATAAATTAGGTAATTGCATTAGGTGATTGAATCAGTTGATTAAAATCCGGTAATTTAATCAGATGAAACATTAGGTGATAATGTGGCTGATATAAGGAGCTGTTGAATCTGATTCTACAATCAGGTGATAAATGTGGTAATTATATTAGGTGATATATTATGTCAAAACATCCGGTGATTTATTAGGTAATTTATCATCTGCTTTTTAGTAGGGTTTCCTCTACTTGAAATAATATTTGACTGATTTAACTGAAAGTATAGTAAAAGAATTCAAGATTTTTGCAGCATTCTTCAAAAATTAGTCCGCGGCAAAAGGTTTCTGCTTCATTTTTATTATCCGTTAATCTACGGAGATTCCAATAACTAACATTCAGCAGTCGCGATTTTAAATAACGTCGACCACTTGTACCAATTCGCCATTCCGATGCGAAAACGCAGTCAATTGAAAAAATTGTTCTATTATTATATATCGTGTGATTATTTTGTTTATATAATCGAGATCTGCAAAGCGGTTACACCATAAAGTTGCATATTTTTTTACTTTCATTTATCGGCGGCGATATACTATGACGATAAAATCTTGTCAGATCCCTTGTAATGTGCGAGAAGTTTCACTTAAAACTGCAAGTAACGATATCAATGATTAGTACAACTCGACCAAAGCAAATTATATTATTAGTACAACTCGATCAAGTGAAAAATCGCATGACAACTCATATAGAATTATTACTTTTAAAACTTTACTATTATTTGGATATTATGGTGCATATGATATGTTACAGCAATGCTTCATAGTATACAATAGATATAAAAGATAATTTTTGCTAGGTATGTTTCAAAAGTATTTCTGAGACATAGGTGGGATTAGATCAAAAACATTACAGAAACGTATCAAACAGAAGAATTTCAAGCTTAGGAAAACAGTTTTAACTTATGAAAGATTGCTTATTAAAAATCCAGAATTAAGTCGTCATAGTTCTGTTTTGGAGATGCGATTTCGTTTATTTTTAAACTTGATTAACGTTATTGTTATGACAATTAATAGTAGGAGGGTATATATATATATATATATATATATATATATATATATATATATATATATATATATATATATATATCGCTTACCCAAGAGTATACGACGCATCGCAAGCTGCACTGCACTATATTCATTTCCTCAGTATCGGCTACCATTGTAACTGCCAAAGCTGCCGCTGTAGCAGAAGCATCCGTTGTCCCGGCAGATATGCTGATAAGATCTGGATCGTCCATATCCATATCCATAGCCATGCCCATACATCTGTTGGACCAACATGAGAAAAGGTTCATGTGTAAATACCAACACCAAAGAAAGAATAAACAATTAAATTTTCATCTATATTTGACTGATCTAACGTAATTACGATCATCATTTATGGATTCGATAATTATGAGATTTAGAAAACAATCTCAAAAAAGAAATGGTTACGTTTTTCTAAAGAAAACGAATCTAATATATATTATAGTTCAAAATATGAGAACTTAAATATAAAAAAAATGAGTAGAAAAGTTCACCGCATTCTGTTGGTCACGTTGGAAAGATTAAAGAAATCGACTGTATTATAAACGGCTATTTATTTCCACGTACGTTTTGAAATGTGAAAAATCATTTTTAATTTTTGGAATTTTTTGTTCTTAACATCGTTATGCAGTATTGCTCTACTTGTCAAATACTACAAGTACTTTTTAGTAAGTACCAGTAGTTCTTTTTTCAAGTACTTCAATCCTGAGAAAAGCACTGGGAATACTTTTTAAAAATGCTGCAGTACTTGAGAAAAGATGCTACTATTGTACTTGTCAAAGCTACTTAAAATGCCTTTAACTAACAAGGAGAGTGTCCCACCTATGGAAAACGATTTTCGATGAGGTTTTGGGGGGTTTTTACTAGCATCAAAACTTACATAAAAAATAGCTCGTATCCCGAGAACTAGGGCCCATTGGAACAAACAACGGCTGCAGAGCTTCATTTTTGGGTACTGCAAAGCACTTCTCAAAGCCTCATCGAAAATCGTTTCCCACAGGCGGGACACTCTCCTTGTAAGTATTTGAGGAACTACGTCACCACGCGCGACGTCATTCACATTGGAGTATATCTATAATCTATATATCTTTTATAATTTTGATTTTTATGGAAAAAGAAATAATAATACGAGTCTATTATTTTTTTGTCCTCTCCCTGTCGGACTTAATAGCTTTGTTCATGCAAAGACCCAATTGTGAAAAGCACTGGCTATACTTGATAGTAGAGAAAATATACTTGAGATCTTGTTAAAATATTTCTATTTGTACTTTTAATTTAAAAATAGTATTTAAAGTACTTTTTACAAGTACTACAGTACTTGAAGTGCTTTTGGTATAATTACTGCAGTACTTGAAAAACCTTTTCTTCGTATACTACTCTACTTGGATATCGTTTTTATGAGACTGCTAGTTTTTACATGTACTGCTGCTTTTTACATGCTTAAAGTACTTCTTGAAAGTGCCGCCGTGCTTAAAGTACTTCTTGGAAGTACCACAACGCCTAAAGTACTTCTTGGAAATACCACAACGCTTAAAGCACTTCTTGAAAGTACCCCATTGCTTAAAGTACTTCTCGAAAGTACTGTGATTAGTAAAGAACAGCAGTACACAAAGTACTTCTTCTTACAAGTACTGTGTTGCTCGAAGAACGTCTTACACGTTCTGCAGTGTTTAAAGTACTTCTTACAAATACCGCTGTACTTCCGGCAAACTACCCCAGCCCTTGCTAAAGTACTTCTACATTTTCATCTACACCTTCGATCAAAAAATTCCAATTTCTCCCGTCGCCGATGCAGTCCAGCATCAGCCCAACATCGTATAATACCGTCGACCTACCTGGGTACCGAGGAATCCGAGCCTGTGCTACGTCAGGGGGGTCGACGCCTCGCTCTTGACCGTGGCCAGCTGGCTGGGCGGCAGCTGGGGAAGCTGGGGCGTGCCCGGCCTGCCCAGGCCCATCGACGACAGCCTCCTGGGCCAGTGCTGGGGCGAGACGGGCGGCGTCGCCCTCGGCGTCGCCGGGGCCGAGACGCCGCCGCCGCCGCCGGTGGCGCCACCACCCAGGACGTAGCGCCTGGGCGACGTCGCCTGACTGTTGACCGGGGCTGAGCGACCGATGGCCGAGAGACTGGACGTACTGCCGCCGCCGGTGCTGCTGCTGCAGGCCACGGCCGCCGACAGGTCCACCCGCGATATCGCTCTGTTGGTAGAGTGAGAAGATGGAAGGGGTGGAAGTGTTAGTTGCTGGTTGTTAGTGTGTGGAAACGGTGGCGTCTGTGCGTTTTGACGCGACGGATGCAAATGGAATGAGACTGGGTGCATGTGTCACTAGACTGAAGCGACGACATATTGCGATCTGAGGACCGAATTTAATCTTGTGATATTGACTAATGGGATTCTAATTTGGCTTGAGTTCGTGGTATTTAGTAATGTGTATTGTTACCTGTACTTTTTCATCTAACAAAATAAATGCAATATCTAGCTATCTATGTAAGTAGATGATGCAACCAAGATAGGACTCCAATTTTCAATTGATCGGAACGTTGTCATACTAAATAGGATAACTTGATAATCATATGATATAAAGAAATAAAAAATCATGCGCTAAAATGTGAGAGAATTAATTTCTAAATACATGTGAGATTATATAAAATATTACATAAATGTCACGTAATAAATTACGTCGCATTTACTTGAAATTCTTATATAATTTCTACATAACAATTGGCATTCATGTGACATTTCATATAACATTTCAAATGGATTCAAAAATTATTTTTTTCCATTTCAATACGTAATTTTTTGTTTTATTATATTACGTGATGATTATCACGTGATACTCTTCAGTATATGGTGGACTCGATGCTTATGACTGGCACAAGTTTGCTTGGTCACCATCATCATGGGGAACCATATGGAATCTCACATGGTGTGAGTTCAGAACGGTGCATTGAAAGATCCTCGAGAGAACACTGTGATTCTAAATGCAGAATCCTACAAAAAATTCCAAGAGAAAATCATTGAAGTTCCCTTGTGGAGTCCTGCATATTCCATATACGGTTATTACGTAAGATTTTTTCAGTAGGGTATTATATGCGAAAATATTGTGCGACACATTTATTAAGGTTTAAAATTAAGTTTGTGGGTGGTGGTTTTTGATACACGATTTTGTACTGAACATAATCTACTGAGAAGTTGTTTGATTTGTGTTCCTGAGTGCGTATGTGTGTGTATGTGTCTGTGTATGTGTGTCACTTTTTGAAAAATTTGCTACATGCACAGTAAAAAATTGACGTTCTACCTAATAAAATTTTCAATTTTTTTGGAAATTATAAATTCCTGTTAGAAATCAATATATCACTACCGTTACGCGTGCTGCAAATGAAACCATGATATTAATCTTAAAAAGAATTTGATATATTCGATTCTCGAATGCATCATATTCGTAATAGACTTCTTTCAAATGAATTATTAGTAGATTTTATTAGAAAATCGAGTACGTCCCGGATCCAGAAAGAGGAAGTCATTTTTGTTAGAAGCATAATTTAACTCGTATTTAGAAGGTGTAGTATGTAATGTATGTAGCTAAAATTTCGATATATTAATAATAATAGTCTTATTATTATGAAATTTTCCATATAAATATGATTAATTTAAAAAATATTATAAATTAAATTAAATTTTTTTTTAACTTTATGCTATTTAGTGCAATGAATAGTATTTAGTGACTCTATGGCTACAACTATTAATATGCTTTTAGATAATGCTTTTTTACCATGGTGAAGATATATCATACTGTATGTCACGGAGGGGGCATTTTGTATTTAATCAAGTTTGAACTAATCTTACTTGTCAAAGTGCGTTTAATTGAACTTTTGCTTGAAAATACAGTTGATAGTACTATGTTATACATAAAAAGCATTTTTCATACGATTAACTGACGTGATTGATTAAGTAACGGTTTCCACGGAGGGGACAAATAATTAGCTACAATATTATCTATTTTTGTATTTTCCCTCTGTTTATAAATACTTAAAACAGTAAACCAGCAAATGTGGCGTCGGTAAAAAAAGTATATATAGGTAAACAGAGCCGTCAGACTCGGTTGTAAAAAATTAATAAACACTAGTTTCGCCAAACAAAAAAAGATTAATCAAATAATGAAAAGTTTATAAGGGTGAACTAACGATTTTTTTATAATTACTTTATTAATTAAAATTCTTCAAATCAGTTAAATATTTTGGTCACGGGGGAGACATTTTCACTGCCTTTTGTAACTTTACATAAGCTCATGAATACGCATATTTTTATTGTTGAAAAGTTAAAAACAACTGTATTTATACAATCAAACCGGTATAAAAGTATACTATATTGATTGTCGATCTGCAAAATAGACAGGGCAGAAAAATCGTAATATTTTGCAATTCAGCCATATTTATGATAAAAGTTATTTACCAGGAAAATAGTGATTTTAACAATGTGGACCTCGCTAATTCGATTATTAAGGAAAATAACAATTTTTTTAAATTATAGATGTTAATCAGAAGAATTTCGAATTATGTATAAATTTAATGTATGCTTCGTTTACTATCCAATTCTTTTTACAGTATTATTTTGCTTATTAATAGTTTGCATTATTTTAACTATATCAAAAACCTATTAAACATTTATTGCGTTCCATGTTTACAACGATCCATGCGAAATATAAATTCGTACTAATCAAAATAAACAAGTTACACGATGTGTATTATTATTTCTATGGCTTAAATATTTGTATTGAATCCGGAAATTTTTAAACTTTAAAAATTGAGCTTTAATAATTTTTAATTGTTGAGGCTAAAATGTTAACTTTGAATTATTCACTGATGAAAAAATCTAATTATGTAACTTGATATGTTTCAAATATAGTTTTTCTCTAGATGAACAGATTAGAATTCAACTTTTAATAGTGGTTTTCAAAATAGGGAGGTTCGAATTATCAAGACTACCTAGACATTATATGAAAGTGAAAAATTCAGGGTGTAATTGTGAATAAATACTATTTTTTGCTGTATAATTTATATTGTTTGTTAATAGATTGTATATGAAATATAAACCCATTAAGGCCTTTCTCAACTTTTCCTTAGAAAAATCACTGCAAACTATTCTATATTACATTTCTACGTATCTTTATTATTTCTAACATTAATAAAGTGTTGAATATTATACAAGTGCTCAAATCACTTACTAAAAAACAGCTTTATCGAATAACTACATAATACGCTAAAGGTAGCTTTGTAATACGTCGATCGCCCGCGCGCGTGAATAAACTTTGTGCCAAAAGTACTACCACTCGGTGAAAGCATTATTACATTGCGTGTCGTCGTAGTCGGCGGTGCACTGCACATATTGACAACTTGATAAGTATACGCTCGTTAAACTTGCCTTACGTCTGTCTTTTTCTGACTTTCCGCGTCCTCTACATTTCCTTCATGCGGAGTTCGCGAATATCTATATTGTGATTTCAGGTAGGAAAGTCAAACATTACAATAGTCTTAAGTGTAATAAAAATTAAAACAAAACATTATGCTTATGCTAAACAATGAATGTCCTAGCAATTGTAACTGTTGAAAACCGTAATAGAATTAGTTGACAAAATTACGTGTAATTTTGTTACTTTATTTTCTTTTATATCCAAAAATCATCAAAATCTTTATGAAAAGTTGACATAATAAAATAAATCACATGATGTTACGAGATTTCGTCACGTGATTTTATTAAGTAAGGTTATTATTTTATTTTGTTTAATATAATAATACGAGTATGTAATTAGGAAAATTACTCTAATGGAAATTATAAGAATAATATTTTAGATAAGAAAAACTAGTCATTTTTTATTAGTAACTACAAGTTCGTTCAAGTTTGCTCGCAGCGGCCTTCTAAAGAAGTTATAAGCGATATCAGTTTCACGTGACGTTTAACATGAGGCAAAAAATCACGTATGATAACTTTACGGTAAAATTGATTTGATGGATCATAAAACATTTTTGAGAATTCACATAAAATGTCGCACAAGATCTCAAAAAAGAATTCGACGCGAAATATAAGAAATAGAAGATTCTAAGTATGATACTGTGAAATGGATTTTGTCGTAAAGTTCTTCATGTGTTTTTCGTTTCATAAATAGCACGTGAACTTTTAGTAAAAACGAAGTAAAAACGTTTTCTGTAAAAAAGTGTAAATTTTCGTAAAACTATAATTATCTACAAATTTCAATATTTTTTTGTAAAACTCTATAGTTTCCTGCAATGTTGTAATTAACGGTATATCTGTAATTTTCTGTAACTTTGTAAGTGTATGCAACTTTGCAATTTTCTGTACCTTTTAAATTATCTGTAACTTTTCAACTTTCTGAAACTATGTAATTATCAGTAACTGTAATATTCTGTAACTTGGTCATTTCTTGCAACTTTCTTATTTTCTTGTAATTTTCTGTAACTTAGTTGTTTATCTGTATCTTTGTAATTTCTTTTAACTTTGTAATTGTTTGTAATTTTGCAATTGTCTCTAACTTTATAATTTGCCTCGTGATTTCCTGCAACTTTATAGATTTTTGCAACTTTGCAGATTTCTGTACCTTTCGATTTGTCTGTCACTTTACAGTTCTCTGTTACTAAACACAGAAAACCAAAGTAAACCACACTTCTCCGCAGAAAATGATTTTACCAGCTTAGCAACACCCTTCTATCCTTGTACTCTCTCTAGAAATAACGCTCCGCTATCGCCAATAACCAAAAAAAAGAAGAAAAAAAATCACAGATCTATTAGCAAGAATATTGCGAACCTCGAGGGTGGCGCCGAGCCCGTGTAATAGTGCAAGCCCGCGGGTCCGCTCCTTGGCCTGCACGAGGCCGAGACAACGCTGGCCGACCTGGGCAAGGCCGGCGACGGTGGCGCCGACGGCAGTAGCCTCGGCGTCGCCGGTGGCGTTCGACCTGTACCGCCGCCCCCGCCGCCGCTGCTGCTGCTTCTCTCCATGCTGCCCTGACTACTCGTGGACGATTTCCTGCGCAGATTCCTGCAAGTGAGCCGATTAGCGAGTATGAACTTGGAGCTCGTTGGTGACATAAACAGCTGGTGGTCGGTTGATAAGAAACACGTGAATTAATTGTCGGATGATTGGTAAATTTGATGTACAAGCTGTTGCGTGATTGATCATTTTGGTATAGTTGTAATTTTTTTAATTATGGGAGTTTCGTTTTTTTGTCATGTGATTTGTCATGTGATTAATCACGTGAGGTACTTGTGAAGATTGTCAGGCGATTGAAAGTGTGAAACTTTTGATATCAATCGGCGTCTATGATAAGTGGTGCTCTACTAGAGAAAATCACATGATTTATTATGTGATTAATCATTTGATTTAATCCATGATATGATTTATCATTTTAATTTTCTAATTTTTTAAATCGCCAGGAATTAACTTCTTTAGTCGTATGACTTAAGTATTGGTTTGATTAATTACGGTTATATAGAAAATTGTCTGGTGATAAATAACATGATGAATCATATGATGAATTAATGGCATAAGTAATATCGTGATTTTTTCAGTGGGGTAGAGAAGCCTTAAAAATTGCATTTGATTTGCACTGTTAAAAATATGTGAGTAAGGCTGTATTGAAAAATTTCGAAAGTATTTGTTAATTCATCAGTCAGTTCTATTAACCGGAAAGAATAGAAAAAAAAGAAGAAATGGTTTTCTGATCAGAAATGGATTCTGAATTTAATATGCTTATAAAAAAAAAAATATATATATATATATATATATATATATATATATATATATATATATATATATATATATATATATATATATATATATATATATATATATATATATATATATATATATGCTTATAAAATATATATATATATATATATATATATATATATATATATATATATATATATATATGCTTATAAAAAAAAAAATATATATATATATATATATATATATATGCTTATAAAAAAAATATATATATATATATATATATATATATATATATATTAGAGCACTAACAGGGCTTATTTACATGATGAAAAAGTGAAAAGTTCAATGAAAAAGCATGATAACGCTAAATATAATTATAAGCAGCGTGTTATGTCACAAATACAAAACAAATCATGTCTCTTAAAAAATTATATACAATTGTGCAGACTCCAATTGCATGGTAAAATCAATAATTCAATTTGTTTGTTACCAACTAGTTGCTTAGATATACATATAGGTGTTAAACGTAATCCATATATTTTTTTAAGCACCGTAGTACATAAATGGTGGCATACGTATCTCTGTTATATTTTTTTCCATGTCTTTGTAAGCTAAATAATATGAATTTTTGCCGCAAAAAGAAATCGTGTTACACGCCGAAACCAGACGGTGTAGGTACGCTTTTGAAAGACCCATATTTACATGTTTTTTTTTAAATAGCAAGCGACATTTATTTTCCAATATTTCTTCGTCTGTATTTTGCATTTAGAAAAAACCGTATATGTAGCATCATACATATTTACAGTACGAAGGAGGTGCTTTATTTTAATTCTTTTTTGACATTTAGAAGTTCTTAAAAAAGCAATAACGAGTGCGAAATTTACTTATTTACAAAAGAAATTTGTGTCCTGGAATAAGATACTGCAGATTAGTTCTTTCTCGAAAAATGTTGTACAATATATACAAAAACACTTTTCAAATTATACGTAATAAAAAAAAATAAATTTACTCACGACAAATAAGAAATTTTTCGGATGCTTCTTATGGCCGGCAAAAAATGTCTCAAATCAGTTGCATCTAACTTAAAACAAAAATATTCTCATAAATATAAAATTTCGTTTTCGAAAAATGTAACTTTTTCGCGAAACATCACGAAAATTTCTTTTTTTTTCTACTACAAAGAAAATTGGATCAAAATTAGATGATTTATCATTTGAGGTTTTAACATGATATATCACCTGATTTAAATTATCATTTGATTTGTTACCTATTATATCGCTTAAAAATATCGTTATTGAAACATTTAAAAAAAATACTAATTATCTTATGTGAACTGAAGGTCAATATTCAAAATATCAACTGCATGATTTATCACATGATAAATTTTTTGACGATTTTCTTAATAATGTCATATAATTTTTTTATGTAACGGCTCGATTAGATGAACGTGAAGAAGTTATTTTAATCTTTATTTTCTTAAAAACTAATGTGTAGAATGAGAAATAATTCATAACTGAAACTTTTAGACATCCTATCATATACTTCCGGTTACTTTTGATTCACATTATGTAATTAGTCATCATGGTTTAAAAACACGTGAGTAATGATTGATGATATACGTTGAATCACTTCCGTCACACTTCGGATCACTTCCTGAATAATTTGAATCACTTCCGGCATACTTTAGATCACTTCCGGCATACTTTAGATCACTTCCGGCATACCTTCGGTATATATTTCGGATCGCTTCACATGAAATCTACGTTATACGTTATTTCTAATAGAAATTTTCTATGCGATAAAGAAAGTAATGAGGTGATTCTACCTAAATCAAGTGATACATATATACGATCACGTCAAAACATCATGCAATAAATCATCTAATTTATCATCTGATTAACCTGATACTTTCATCTCACGAGATCCAACATAAGATCTGTATTTTTATTCAGAAGACACTTATGTATCAGTGCGTCAACCTACCTTTTGGAGGACTGCCGGCAGAGTCCGGTGGGACAGGTCCGGCCCATGGCGCACTTGCCCTCGCAGACCTCGCGCGCTAGGGCCAGGCCCTCGTAGCTGATCAGGGTCAGACGGCAGGCCTCGGTGTCCTGGGCCAACAGCGCCAGACTGGGAAAACGCTCGCGCAGACGACGCCTCTCCTGTAGGCACACAAATCAACAATAATGAAGATTAGTGTGTGAGCCACGGAGTGTTTTATGCAATTAAGGAATCAAGTCGATTGATGTAAGGTTGTTGTACTAGTATACATGACCAGCGGCCTATAGTAGTCGGCCATTTTTGCTTCTAGTGTTTCATGAAAAATGGATTAATATGGTTCAGTCAACCTAAGTTACTCTGATTAGTGTCAAGTTTCGATTGAAATGAAGCAACATTTAGATCTTAAAATGTAACAAAGAAATGACTATTATTGACTTTAGCTATTAGTCGACTACTGGAGAACCTACTTCACTTTTATGATGATTTCGCGCGTGTCATAATATTTAATTGTCTAGAAAAGGTATAAGCTACGGTTATAGTAGAAACTTTGATGTATGTTCAGCTAGATCGTAATTTATCTAGATGATACTAGATAGTTATATGGAAACCCCGATAAATTTAAGTCTTTTTTACAGACCCTCTTATAGAAATAATGCAGAGATTTCAGCAAGATTTTGAGCAGAATTTTAAGAACTTGTTAGTCTTTCTGCAGGAATTTTTAATCAAAAAGAACGTGCTCGAGGACAAATTCGGATAACCAGTTTTTTTACGAGTAACTTGATTTTAACCTAACTATTTGGAAAAACTCCAATGCATTTTTTGAGTTACCCGCTTATTTTTCGGTATTACATGAAATAGTCATGCATATGATTCGCACTTGGTTTGACCCGTAATTATCAGTTATCCGCACACCTATAATTTATATATGTATCCTATATATATGTATATTCTTGGCGAATTCTTATTCAGAATTCATATACAAATTTCTATATACTTCTTAGCTAATGGATCTAACTGAAGTCTTTTGCATTGGTGAATTGAGAATGTTAATTTTCCACCTATATAATTTAAATTATATAGAATATCCTAATTGGTCTCTAATGGGACATAAAGAATGAGTTGACTATTATGATACAAAGGTATATCAGAAAGAGATTAAATTGTATCATTCTTTCGCATCATATAAAGCTGTCGAGTTGATCAACCACGTGTTGCTCTGCTATATCCAAAAAGCTGTACCCTAACTCTGACCTGCACAAGGCAGTATAAGTTTCAGTTCTCCCCTCACATTTCCACCCCTGTAGATATAGATTTGACGCCGTAAATATAGGCTACCCAATCTTTATTGACTACATCACCTTTTCTGCTCGTGACAAAACTGCACTGTATATCATATTTATATATATTTCTGGCATTGTGCGTTAAAACTTCATTTATGCCCATCTGAACGAAATGGCCACTTTTATCTCTAAAAAGCGAGACCAAAATTACACTTTCTGCCCGCAAAAATGATTACCGGGAAAAAAGTGACTTCACTAGAAAATAGTCAAAATTCCTTTATTTCATCTAGTTTCACCAATAACCCTGATTTTTTATTGTCTTTAAATACTCCATTACTTCCGCTTTCCAAGTCAAAAAGTGATCACAGTTGAGATGGGCATAAAGTACTAAAATATTCGACTTTTTGCCCTTGTTACATAATGTACTATTAAGCTAACCTAATTTTTTTACTTCCATCTATCCGTATGTGTATATATGTTTTATGTACGCGCTGGAAAGTAAAATAAAAATAAAAAATAAATCTCTCTGCAGAGGATATCTAACAAATAGATCTTTTCCTCGTTTACGATCGCTCTTTTACGACCGCGAGTTACATTGCAATACAGGGAACAGCTAAAATCGATCTCCCCGGGGTACGCGCAGCTAAGATTTATATCTTATTCAGAGCTTTCATTTTATGCTATGCATGCGTTAAAGCAAAATAATTTTATTAAAGTTACATGTGTGACGTTGGGTGCAACAACAACTTAATTCGACTTGACGGTAGTTATCCACCATAAAGTTTTATCGTGGATAGTCAGAAGTCTAATTTAATTAATTTAACCTTTTTAATCAGAAGTCTAGAGAATCTTTCGAAATTATGAGCAAAATATATTTTTATGTTAAAGAATATCTGTGCAAAATTTTGGATCGCTATACCACGTAGATTTCATTTCAGTCATATATGATATTCATTTCAGTATTTATTATACTATAGTAAATGAGTGAGTCTCGTGTAATGTCTGAAAGCCTGGGAAAAATTAGATGATACTCTTGATAAAGCATATATTTTCATTTTTAGAAGTTGGTCTGTGCAGTAATGAAAGTGAAATATTAGTAAAATGTTGATTATCATTTTACATTACATTTCTTTTATTGTCTTGTACTAAAATTATACGAATATGAATCTTTTTTACTATTCACATTTTACGTATACATACGTATTAATGTAAATTGTGATTTTTATTTTGCAGTTTTTTTACTCACATATTTGAAAGATAATAATTACCGTAAGTTTGGAGAAAATGAAACATTCAATATTTTTCTTTTATCTATAATGAGTATCTACATTATAATGTAAATAATAATATTATAATCTAAATTTATAATCCCTCATATGATGTTTACACGAATAATAGAAAATTTTTGCTGCAGTTGGCAAATGATTCTGTTGTATTAACCCATTTATGACCATGCATACAATCTGTAAGGTGAAATTAAATATTGGAAATAGGACATTGCATTACGGGGAGATCGGAGTCCTATACCTTATACTCAGTTACCAATATTATCGATTTTTCGTTTCACGCAGTCAATTTTAACTTTAATAAAATTTGGTGAATCAACGCACATTCCTAGTCATAAATAGCCTATGCGTACGTTTGCGAAATTTGAAAATCTCATGTATTCATTGAATAAAACGAAAAACTACAATGTCAGTATCCTGCATCCCCTAAAGTAATTTGACACAAATGTGCTTTTTTGGAATTTATTTAAACAATCTTTGTTAAAATTTAAACAAATCATTCAAAATTAATTAATTGAATAAACTAAAATCGGTAATTGATTCTACGGGAAAACGTACTAAAGAAACAATAATTATGATATCAAATTTTAATTTATCGTTAAAGTTTCATAATATCAATTATTAAACAAGAATCCAAATAATTATTGCCTCAGGCTTTTTTGTACAACAACTTGAAAAATAATTTTAAAAATTCACACCTGCTTCTTTAACAATTTTTCCTGCATACAATCCAGTGCCGTCATTAAAATAAAATCAATCTTCAACAATAGATACTTTGCTTAACCCTTGAAGGGGGAACTCCACTGATTTATTACCAAAAAATTGAAATTTCTTTTATTACATATTTTTTATGTTTAAAGTTTTATGAACATTTTGAGGCCTTCTGGATATCAAAACTCTTTGTTATACCAAAGTTATAGCCAGTTAAGTGAAACAAGTAACATTCGATAGCATAGCATATTAAAACTTTAAACGCGCCTTTCGCAAAACTTACTTTTCTACCTTCAAAAAGTTCTTTGCGCAACTCATGACCATGGATATTTTTGAAACTTTCAGAAAATATCGGTTAAAGTATTGTGAAAAGAAGTTAATATTTTGTTTTTAGGTATTTTTATGGTAAATGTTTTACATCCATTGTAAGTGTTGTGACATGCAATTTTTTATGTTTTTTTAAGTTCAAAAAACGTTTCATTTATTTTAGACCATTAATTGAATTTAAACAATTTCAAAAAAAATTAACTTTTGTTTATTTTAAGTTGAAAAATATCCTAGAATTTTTTAAAATAGAATTTGTCAAATTCGTATGCGCAAAGAATTATTCTAAAAACCCTTGTTTTTATTACAAAAATATGTATTTTCTCCAATAACTAGTAAAAACATTTTAGTGAAACATTCTCTAAAATTGTTTACAACCTTCTTCAATCATGACAAAAAAAGTTACCGAGTTTTTAATATTATTGGACGCAAGGGAGAGATTTTTTAAAAATCAGTGGATTTGCACCTTAAAATGAATCGTGCATTAGTAGTAGTAACGTGTCAAAATCTATTTTGTTCGATTAGCCATTTGATCATACGTTACCGAGTATACCTGAAAAGTAAAATTATCAATATTTCAAGTCAGCTTATACGAAAATGAAGTAGAAACCATGATTTACCAACACCAACGCGGGTAGCACAACTATACGATTTCAGGCGTTGTTCACGCTCTACGCTTAAACAACCATTCCTCGCGTCCTATATACTTCCGACCAGTCAACTCCACCCTATAAATCGCGCGATTCGAGCATGCTGCAGGCAAAAATTTGCCAACCGCGCTCCGGTTATACAATCATTTGCCGCGTGGGCACATTACATTATTAATGTATTACGCGTCACCTCTTGGAGCCGCGTCGACTCGAAGTCCTCGAGCTGCTGCTGGAAGCCGACGTTCGGATTGGCGACGGCTCGGCCCACTCGCACCACCTTCAGCGCGTCCTTCCACGAGAGATTCGTCGTGCTCATTATGTAGGCCACCGCCACAGTCACGCTCCGCGACATCCCTGCCAAACTGTGCATAATAATAACGGGTGTGCAGGATTCGATGTTAATTCGGATGCTTTTTAAGTAACGGCGAAGTGGATGGGGTGCAAATGAAGTGCAGGACTTGCGGGTGCAGAGAAAGGTATTCATTCTTAGATAATACGGTGGGGTTGGTGAGAATATAGTAGAAAATTTTATTCATGATATTTACTTTTTAAATTTTGTATTCTTTATTATTTGGCTTTTATGTTAATTCGTTAAAGATCATTCCAGTTATTGTGTGAAAGTTCGTTGTCGCGAAGTTAATTAGTTAAAAAGTTATAAATAATTGAAGCTCGAAAAGATAGAACAAATAAATATGAAATATATTAAAAAATTAATTTTTTTTCGCTTAGAATTGTTTTCAATCATTTGCATGTTTAATGAAAATTAAAAAAGCTTGCAATAATCCAATAAAATCATTAAACTGCACGTTTTCGATTATATACATTTGAGTATATTTAAAATAAATTGAAAATAAATTAAAAATAAATTGAAAATAAATTAATGATAAATTGATAATAAATTAAAAATAAATTAAAAATAAATTAATGATAAATTAAAAATAAATTGAAAATATATTAACGTAAATTTTAAAATGGTCGTTTTTAGTATTAGGATCGCATTATACTATAGTTTAAATGCTTTTAAAAATTTAAACCTGCATAATCTTAAAACTAGTAATATTATCTTTCATATACACAACCTTTTTTTAACCTAACCTTCTTACCCTGGTTATAGTAAATTATCTAGTTTTTTCTACATTCATCACTTATAATCAGGCTCCCAGTTTACTAAGCCGGGAACCTCGATAAAACTGTATACATTTCTACCAGGGTACGTAGAAAATTCTTAAACAATTTAAAATTATAAAAAATTACTTTTTATACTATAAAAGCGTCGAAAGTTCCAGATAGTATGACTTTATTTAAAGTTATTATTTTTAAATCTTGTAAAATTGTATGAAGGCTTATGTAAGAAGTTATCAAATCATTTTCAATAGAGCAAATAATTTTGGGGATGAAAAATTCGGGTACCCGACTCAACCCATTTTTCGGATATCCGCACATACCGGAAAAAATAATTAAATATAATTACATAAAAGAAACAATTTTACATACCAATGTATCAAAACGTTACCACCGCGAAGACGAGCCGAGTGTATGAAGTCGTTGCAGATCGAAAAGTACTGGGAAAGATTCTGATCGGGCGTATCGGCGGCCATGATGCAGAGGTAGTGTTTGTCCTGTATTATAGATTTTGCAATAAAACATGTTTTACAATAACAAATGTATAAAAAGAATTTTAATATAAAGAAAAATAGGAAAATTATTAAGTACAACAAATTGAACGTACTTGGTACCAAATATTCAATTTACCAATATACGTACGTGTTTTCGTGTTTGTAAGGACGAAAGGATACGATAAAAATTATTTACTACTGGTCATTGCCAAAATGGATATCTTTGAAGAAGTTATTAGCGTATCTAAGATACGAAATATATATAAGATTTATTTTCATAAAAATTTCTGTAACGTTCAAAAAACATTATCTAATAACTTTATTTGTCTATAAACACCTATCGCTGTAGAAGATTCATTTTATCGAAAGATACTATCTGAAGTTTTTTAAATATCAATCGCGCTCTACAGGCGAATGAAAAAAAGCTTGAATATGTTTGGCCCTCATAAATAGATGTTAGTATCCAATAGTGGTGTGTAATTAACTTTGTAAATAAATGATGCAAATAGTACTCTTTTGTTTATCTGTAACTAGATACTAGAAAATGTCATCTAGATATTCCAATTTCAGATACAGTATCTTTTATTTAATCTAAATACTGTATATATCGCAGTAAGATGGCGTTTTGTATTCTGTCTAGGAATTTCAGAGATTTTGTCTGTTGAAAATGATTAGTCTATAGAAGTGTAATTTCTGACTTTTCTTCCCATTTCGCAACTAATTTTGACGAATTACGGCCAATTACAATAAAATGTTTACGGATAAAGTATGCTTTGTAAGGCAAAATGTACCAGAATTTGTCAGAATTAATACTACTAACAAATGTTTGCAGAATCCTGTCCTATCATTTTCATCGGGCTTCGTAAAAAGTATCTAATTGTATCTTCCATCCCTGGTGGAAAATGAATCTAGAACTATGTAGATCTATCTAGTTTGCCATGGGAATATTCGAGGGCCTCTTTTCTACCAGGGCTATTACAAATTTTTATTTATTAAACTTTTGTTAAAGGTTGCCACAACTTTGCTAATTTTTGTCAAACACTGCCAAGTGAATTGGGATGGGACTAACTGGGACTAATTGCAAAGTTAGGCAAAGCTTTGACAATCTTTGGCAAAATCAATAAAAGTTTTAGCAGCCTGTGGTAAATTCCGACAAACTTTGTAAGCAAAGTTTTCTATATACGGAAAAATAGGTTCTTGTGATTTTGGCAAAGATACCCAAAAAAGGTCAAACTTTAGAAAATGAAGCAAAGTTAGGAAAAGTTTCACAAAGTTAAGAAAAATTTGACACAGTTACTCGAAGTACGAAAAACATTGTCAAAACCAACTGCATGAGCACATTTTGAGTAAAAACCTTTTTTTCCAGACTTTGTCTGACGTTGTTAAATAGTACCTTCGGCATTGCTTATCAAAGTTAGGCAAAGCTTGGCAAAATTTCCATCTTCACCACGTTATTTCAAAGATATCCACTTCGGCCAATGGTCCCTCACACCAATCACGAGCAACGCTTATCACGCACACTACGCAGAAACCGACAATATACTCACGGAGTGCAGTCTGCGAGCGGCATCGTGAATGGCGAGTATGTGAGTGATCTCGAAGCGCTCGAGCTGCGCCGCGTCCTTGCTGTCCCGGTAGTTGCCCACGTACAGGCCTGGCAGAACCTGCAACAAACACCGTCACACCAACATCATCACACGATACACACATCAACCATGTTCGCGCAGCATTCATTCGCTCGGCGTACATACGCATACGTATACGTATGTACACCCAACGCACATTAATTCATTTGAGGTTATTTGAATTTTCATGGAGTTCATTGGCTGAAACACAAATGTAAGTATTCGTATTGTGCGTGAAACGAATTAATGTGCGTTGGGTGTACATAGTTATACGCCGATATATATCAAAAGTCGATTTATCGCACATCAGTTTTTGGCTATTTATCAATGTTTTAAATATAACTTATAGAGGTGGCCCTGAAAAACAATGTTAAGAGCTCTGCTGTTAATTCAATTTTAATAATTATATAATTTGTTAGTTTTAGTGTTCTTGTACAAGTGTCCATCAATAGATTTAGAGAAAGAATTTTCTTTTACATTTTCTAGGGTATAATTTAAAGCCGCATGCATTGCTTTATTGTTATGTCAGCGGCATTTTTCGTTTTACGGCAAGCAGTTCAATTACTTTTTTATTATTTTAATGTTACCAGTGGATTACTTTCCATCCAAATGAACGACAGGCATATTTTAGAAATTTTTTCTTACAGTTTATCAAATTTTAGTGAAACTCAAACGTAGGTGGCTACATATGGCTATTTGGTCGTTAAAGGGTTAATTTTGAAAAGACTCGAAAGCGTCTAATTTTTTTAACTAAGAAAAAACGATTTATTTCACAAACTTCAAACATTTTAAAACTGTTGATTGCCAAATATTTTTAATACAAAATAATCCACGACATATGAGCCAATGAAAATCCGTCTTCCGCTATTGAACCACTAACGATCGATCAAGAGTCTGCCGAAGCTTCCGCAGTTACCGACACCGCGATGCATATCGTTTGGGAACGGGACCATGACAGAGAAGGACGAGAACAGGATAGTCGAATGCTCGAAGAATCTGCCGGACCAGAGGAAATTGCGGAGAAGGACGACGCCGCGATGCCCGAGACAAGGAATCTCCTGCCGCCGCCTCCGCTGGTAAATTAGGGGTAGATGTATATTAGGTGGTTGTATCGGCAGTCGATCATCTTGCATTGGTACATTTTAAGGTTATAAACGTTGGTATTTAACAATTAAAATTTGAGAGTTTTAAAGTAAATTAGAATTACTTAGCATCTCCATACGTATTTAGGTATATTAAGTTATTCCATTTTTCATTAAATATTATAACAAAATATGGTCGATTACTGGTGCAACTGAGTTACTCTCTTAAGTTTTTAGAGTGAAAAGTCACTTTTGGCTACTGGTAATTAATTACTCTTATTGAATCAAAATTCATTCCAGTTTACTGAGTAATCGTTTACTCTAGACATTTCATCTTGAAGTAAAAATGGTCGCTTGATATTCGTCACTTACGGGCGTGTGTACCAAATGCATACCAAAATTAGTACAAATGTCTTACCTGGGGAGGGGGATTAATATTCTCAAAAAAATCTTATATAATTTATGGATAACCCCTTAGATGTACTATCCGGACACGCTAATAAGTACACTCGGGCCTACGGTGGCTCAGTCGGTATATTGTCGGATTTTCACGCCGGTGACCCGGGTTCGATTCCCAGTCTCTACCGATTGATACAAGCACCTATGTAGAAATTGTATGTGCTGTATTTACAAACACACCGCAGACCCCAGTCGTCGATTAGCACCGTATGGGAGCACAAATATGGTGACGTAAAATTAAAAAGAAAAAAAAGAACACATACTTGCACATAAGCGCGGATAATAAATCAGGACTGGAATACGTCAGCCCGGACCTGGTGATCAGATTTACAACGTAACACAGCGTTATTTTACTCGTTACTCTATGTCACAATTACCTTCACTTATGATACTGTTCTCAAACCATATTTATTCTCATTATTTCTTAATTACTGCATTGAAATGCTTGCAAGGGATAGCTTTCAAGGTATCATCCGGGTGGTACTTACTAATTTTACAGGTTTATTCTAAAAAACAAGACAAATTATCACGAACAATTAACAGGACAAATTATCTCAAGCCTTGGTATAGGAATTTTTAGGGTCTTCTATTCTAAGTGACAGATCCAATAATATGGCAGACCAAAAATGTTCATGTACTAGGTTTGAATGGAATTTGTTACTTTTATTGACATTTTGGACACGTTATTTTTATTTTTGAAAATCTGACTCTCGTGAGTGCTCTGACTACAAGCTGTGAAAAATTTTACATCGACTGCTAAGTTAGATTGTGAATTTAAATATAACTAAGTGGCGATTATGAATATAGGCCTAATAGTGCTTCTCCAAAGTATAAGGCACCAATTCAGGGTCTCAGATACATCTATCAGTCTTCAGGTATGTTTGACGATCCAGATTCGCACCCTATTAAGTGCCTTACAATGAGCCTGATCAGGATTCCGAACCATGGTTTAAGACTAATTCTTAGGCATCCGATCTACGCCTGATTTCTGCCATAAATCTACTTCTACTCTTACTATCCCAGTATGTTATGTCATGGGTAATTGAAACGACGACGCTGAGGATCGAAGAGCCCATCTTCCCCTACAGCGCCCCCTACAACGACAACACCGACCACTACGTTGAATGCGACGACCACGACGGGGAAGAACGAGGAACCACCACAGAGGTCGTACCGGTGAGGACGATGGTGCCGAAACCTATTCCGAAGGCAATGGAGATCAGTACGACGACGAGGACGACAGTGGTGCCATCGCCACCGAAGAAGAACAAGTCCAAGTGCAGGAGGAAAAAGAAGGGTGGTAAGAGGAACAGGAAGGAGGTGGATTAAATGTAGGTAATTCTTTGTTGAAAAGAAAATTATTGTTAAATTGTTGTCTCGCTCGTTGATTGATGGATTGATTGATTGATTGGAATTATACGTTGGTTTTTGAATAAAGAGGAAAATTATGTGATTAAAATTCAGTTTTCGGTTATTTATTTTTTTGGGGCGTGTGTGTAGCCAACAATTATAATTATTATAATATAATTAATTATTATCCGAATAGTACCCTTAATGCTTAGGAGGACTATAAATACATTTAACCCTAGATTGTCACACCTTATATTCCAAAAATTAATGTCACATATGGGTCGATAGTCTACAATTTAAAGTCTATTAACTTTATCTCAAAATGACTCGAATGAAGTTGGATACCCACTCACTCCTATATATTTTCATTGATTTCGAGTAAGTGATGGTGTCTCTGCGCTTTGTTATATTTTGGAATTTGCTACAATCAGCATTAAATAAGTAATAACTAATTTCTGTGCCTCTTTTTATTTACCTTTCACTACAAGAAACCAGGTGATTAAAACATTTTCTATAAATTCAGTTAGTTGATTATACTTAACCATTTAAAAAAATCAACTCGCGTTTTAATTACCAGTAGCACATAAATAAAAAAAAAGGCAAAAAATTATTTTTTCCTCAATTACTCGCGACTTGTACATACATTACACACCATACAATTTTCTTTCAAAACAATCAACTTTCAAATCGATGCCACGAGAGTTCGGCACACTTGGAAAAACACACCTCCTCGCTCGCGCAATTACACTTTTATAAACAAATTAGCGTCGGGTGTAGGCCCTACATTCGCCACTCAAGAATCCACGATAAGCTAACGACCCCTGCGCCGCGAGCGCAATTAGCGTTTAAAAAAAAGCGTATGTCCGACCTATATCTTATACGCGTCGAAAGAAGGAAAAAAGCGCCACGGGCACAAGGCATTGTTACGACAACAATAATCCAGGGGGAAAATCGATTTCGCGCGTCGCGATGGCGCTCCAGTTTTGTTCGTCGATATGTGCACGTGTTACAATACTTTTATAGAGTACATATAGGTAGACGCGGGAGAATTCGCTGTCCGCGTAATTTTTGCGCGTGTTTTGTTATTGAATTTCACGCGCGCGCGCACGGCTGAATAATTGCATTGAACGTTTAGCTGGAATATGTGGAGTGAAATAAAAAGAATGGCAGAATGGTGGTTTTTCGGAGTGCTAAAATAGCGGATTGAAAAAAGGTTAAAAGAAGATAGTTAAAAAGGGAGAATTATCTGTTTTTCGGGAGCATGGATATGTTATTTTAGATTACATGAAAAAATGCTGGTGCAAATATGGCTTGTGCCTAATAATTTGTATCAATACAGATATACCTAATCTAATACTTTATATTAGAGTTATAACTGCGAAGTAAAAAGAACTTAGCTCGCACATTTGAAGTAAATGTGTTTCAAAATTGGAGTAAATTTTACTATTTTAAAACAAAAATCATAAAATAAAGTGAACTTTAGCATACATTATAATTTTCATACCTATCCGATAGAGAAATATATATTTTTTGGACGAAAACATTAAACAGTATTTTGTATGTATCCAATTTAACTCTTTAGCCAAGTAGTAATAGCTATATACATTATAACGTTTATTTGTAACGATTTTCAATTATTTGCAATAATATTTTAACTACTCAATTTACTCTAGACTTTTTGTGTGTTGATATGTTATAAGGATAAAGTAACACAAACAAATTGAACAAATTAATTGTAAAGGCATCCTAAATAAACTAAACTTGAAAAATGACCTCTATGGAACAATGTAATTGCTCGAAAATTGCTCGAAAATTATATGAGAATAATTTAGTTCGCGGGCCGAACAATGACCGCTGTCGAGAATTATTCAGCATTACGAGTATATCTATATATGTATATTTCCCTGTGCCCGCAGATTTTGTAAAATCCCATTTTAGATTTGTAATCAGTGACCCCAAAAGCTTCTACGTACAATATTTGAAAAGATTTGACTAAAAAAATGGTGACATAATTAAGGTTTAGCAGAAGCGTTTTAGGTGTTTTAGGTAATTTTAGCTCTTGCTTCTTTTGTAAATAAAACAAAAAAATACAAGTTGTATACCTAGGACCTCGTGAAACAAAAAAGTGGAAAAAGCTTCGTAGTGACGCAAAATTTTTCAAAGCGCGCGTGCTCGTGTCAGTCACATACAAACACTTCAATAATATAACACAGTTACTAAAAAAAACACCTTTTCTACTCCACACATATATGCAACCTCAAAATACATAAAATTGGCTATAGCCCGATTAAGCTGGCCATAAATTTTCTACATGAGCAATATCAATCGCGTCAAGGGGGGGGGGGGGGGGAGGGTACGATACACGAGACTTGAATTAGTGTCAGCGCGCAGGCTCGAGTCGGTCTTATGCGAATTGAAGCACGTCATATTAAGTCGCGACATAATGAAGTGAAATCGTTCATTTATATTTTCCATATATATCTAAATCCATGTTCGAATAATCTCTATTTGCTTCTGTTCGTACGATCGCTGTGTTTCTTGCCTGAGAGAAGTGAAATGAATTTTCCTGCGGGCTGTTTCTGAGCATTCTTGCTTAAAGTGTTATTTTTATTCGCGAATGTATTGTTAATTTATAAAGAATGCTGATATTCTGAGTGTTCTGTATCGATTAAGGGAATAAATGCATTTTTGAAATTTAATAAATGCTCATCAAAATATAGAGGTTTACTTATAAATTACATCATTATCTTGGTCAAAATAAATTTGTCAAAAATTTAAAAAAATATAATGTATGTAAATAAATTAATCAACAATTTAATACAAACAAAAACAAAAGTTTTGTAATGAGAGGTTATCATATTTCTTTTATTTCAATCAAGGCTTTGAAACATAAAACAATACGAACTTTTTTATTTCATATTTAATCGATAGATAGTTAACTAAAATCAATATTTATTTTACATTTTTTATTTATTTTTTTTTATTTCAAACTCATATAAAGTCAAAAGTCAAGCTAAAGCAATTGCAATTCTTAGGTTAGCTGAAAAGCATGAATTATTTTTTATTTTGCAAGTAAGTGGGTTAAAACAAAACTTTTTGATAAGTATTATTATCTTTTCATAACTATATACCGGTTACTTAATTAAAAAATTCACACTACAAAAACAGCACTCTTAACAAAACTGATTAGAATCTGTTAAAGAAAACCGTTTCGTCTTCTACCAAGATTTTATTATTATACCTCCACAAATCAACTAGAAGCGAGAATTCTAAAATCAGCAAAAATCATTATTTATACCCTATTTTTCACACGAGTAAATCAATCACATGCACGCGCACATAACACTTTGTGCCAGCAAAGTTTTCGAAGCAACTGCAACGCAGCAAGTAGTCAAGAAATACGTATATTACGTCGAATTCGTATGCAGAATATCAGAATCAAAGCTATTTTAATAATAGCAAATCAGGGCTCGAGATCTGCAATGTCAAGCGCAGTCGCGGATGTAAATAGTCTGATTTTTCGAAGAATTTCGAACTACCGTGGAACGAGAACGGTACTTCAGTCTTACCAAACTCGCCCTCTTACTACTTAGGTATGCATGCCTCATCGCACCGCGAAATTCGTACCGTATCGGTATTGCAATATCGGCATTGTACAAAATTTCTAATAATTTCTTTTTAAATAATAAAATAAAAGCAAAGCAATTTTCTTTATGTTAATAGTATATAATGTAATTTTTCAGGGTCTTGTACGTTGTACTATGTAAAAATGTGTAATGGAACATATTGGATTAGAAAAGCAGATAACCATACTTCATTTATGATTTTTAGTTATAGAAAAAATTTAGAAAATACAGGCATGTTTCGTACCCTAACTAATAAGGAAACACACTTATGCTTCAATTTATTTTGCATCTAACAAGAGTTCAAAACAGATAATTTAGTTAGCCGATCATATTACGTATCAAATGAAATGATATAAAATTCAAATGAAAATGTTTGAATTGATGTTCTTAGTGTTTTATATATAAATTAATTTACATTGTTTTATACAAATGCGACTAAATACAGCTTATACCAGTCTATTTTTTAATGTATCTAGTAATTGAGTATAACAGGTAGTACCATGAACTGAAACTCTAATTAACTAAGTCGCTATCTTATAAACAGCGGACATCTTAACAGTGGAACCTTAAAGGACACGTGTATAATCTCTCTTTAAAATAAAAATTAAATTTCGGACTTCAAATTTGCATATAATTCATGAGACTCTATATATTCTTATTGGTGGAAATTGTGATATAGACATAAAGATATATCTTTAAACAATAAATATACAAGAGAAGAGCAGTTTTTTAACCAAGGACATGCCAAGAAGGTGACTGTCCACTTTACACTCTATAACTTTTATATATGCTTATTAGTCAACATGGCCACTCCACATAATAATTCTCTATTTTAATTTGGCAAACTACGCAAAGACGTACTTAATTTCTATCTCCCGTGTATATAAAGAAAGACACAAGATTTAACAGCATCCCGAAAATCACTCTGCACATACTCTCAAACACGTCCTAGCTTCTATCAAACAAACTGTTTACGTCTTTAGATTTCCACAACAATCCATTCCAAAAATCACACGCTCTGTCGATCAAGCACTTCCCCATACATCCGTCTCCACAAAGGACCAACCAACTCCCCTCGCACAAAACTACCTATCTCAACTTTTCAAACCGCATGTCTCGGCAAAAGCTCGCGAGCAAGCCCCTCGCGCGACTCGCGTTAAACCCTTCTCGATCGACACGCATGCCAAAGATATCTCGCGAACATCCCGATATCCCGTCGGTGGGAAAGGGCGCGACTCTCGCAAAGCGTAAATCACCGGCCCTTGCGCGCGCGTTTGCGTGTATGAGCAGTTGGACGGACGCCAGGTCGCGCGCACACACGCACACACGTGCACACACGAGGGCCACTTTGTTTGTAAATTAAGCCGCGTCGCGAGATGGCTGCTGTAGACGCAAGTTCTCTTTCCCTAATGCGCCTCTGCCGGTCCTTATTAAGCGAGGGTATAGGTATATGTGGGTTTGCGCGTGATGCCTTTGATGTCCCTCGGTGTTCTCGAGCCGTGAAATAATTTGCTTGAGGTACGAGGGGGTCTCCTTTTGTAATTATAGAGTGGATTTGGTTTTCGTTGATGCGAGGTGTTTTTGATGATATGGTTTGTTGGCTTGTATGGAAAGTTTTATAAGGAGAAAATTTACGAAATAGAGTTTTGCGGGAGATTTTGATGAATTTTGATGTTCTCGAGGTTGCCGAATCAGAATATATAGATTTCTTTTTAAATTACAGTCCGCTGTGTGATTGTGTGTGTGCATGCGTGTGTGTACAATTGTGTGTGTGTGTCTCACTACAAGTGGTGACTAAATTAGGTGGTCCATACATTTTAAACACATTAGCATTTTACGTAGAAATTTTGAAGAAATATGGGATATGACGCAACATGGAACTAATTAAAAACTGACTATTAATAGTAAATTTAATTCTTTTTGTAATCTACACCATTACTTATATACTCAAAAAGTATGCAAATGTTCTTAAATTAATTATACATGTATTCATTTCGATCCATATATTAACAATTATTTTAAATATTATATACATTTTGAATGTCGTATACACATTTTTCAATAATCGGCTACTTAAAGAAATTGAAATAAAATTTTTGGCTTTTTCTACTGTAAGTATACGATATATATACATATGTTAAAGTAAAAGTACTCCATCTGACATGTGTATTGAACAATAATTTTAGTGTAATTTTTAAAGCGCTATGAGAAAATAATTTGACAATGCACAAATTAGAGGTTTATTGTGGGTAGTTTGTGTCACTTGATATTCACGACTGTTCTAGCGATATAAAAGATTTGAAGTTTTATCATGAATATTACGCTATGAGCTGATTAATCCATCGATCAAGAAAGTTTGGCCATTAATAAAAAATATTTAAAGTCATATCGACGAGTAACTTAAATTCAGTAATTATTGATCTTAAGTAGTGCTCTTAATCTTAACCCTTTAGAGCACAGAGTGTCGTATATATTTCCATTCTCTGTAAATTTCTGAAACATGTGCCTCTATTTCTTCAATCGAAAGTAAACCATTGGTACCCTTAAGGTTCACCTATAAAAATCAAAACTATAGCTAATTATTTCTTTAATAAATAATTCGGTGTTACTTTTAAACCATATTTGAATTAACAAATTGCAAAAACTAATTTTTTTTGGAGGAATGAGTTTTAAAGGGTCAAGTTGTACAAAAATTGTTGCCTTTTTAACCGCTGAAGAAGAAAAAATAGCATTGCGAAGATGCCACGGAGCTGATTATTATTCATTATTTCAGTATTCTGAAACTCATGCATTTACTTCATTTGATAATTCAAATTTTAGAAAATTTTGTGTCTGTAAATATACGTGTAGAATTAAGCAATAATTTGTATACTGCCAATACTGATAGAGTATAAGAAAAGTGAAATTAATCAGATTATACGAATGAAATTATGTCAATTATCTACAGTTTCGCTTCCTTTAATACTCTTAATGTACTTTTAATAATTACGAAGGTAATATTAAGCACACCCATACAGTTGGAGACTGTACATAAAGGATAATAAATTAACTTTTAATAAACGTATCCTCAATACAAAAATGAATAATTTATTCACTTATTATTAATTATTCTGTGTTATATAAGCTTGAAAAGTATATCAACAAATACTCTAATTTAATGATTTTAAATTTTCGGGAATCTCAGATTACTGGAAAGGCTTTAAGAATTCTATCGCCAAATATACGACTATGATCGAAATTTAGTGTTCTCTGAAAAGAACAACTCGAAAAAGGACACTACAGCTTCGGGCTACATTTTAAACGATCGCGTAATAACTTTATTTTCAAAAACTAAAAAGATATATATTTGATGTTCTTAACGATCGCGTGCTTTCCCTCCATAACTAAGAGTATTCTACACCGACTTTGACAGCAATTAAGCGAAATAACTGAAGAATCGCAGTGCAGTTGTCGAGGGTATAAAAACGGTCGATTACATGAATGACGAAGGCTATAGGAAAATTAAAAAGAATATCGTATTTAATGGAAGTCCTCATACCTTCGGGCTGAAAGATATATATGTATATAAATAAGAGGAGTTGTTATACAAATAGCTCGTCATCTTCGTTCATTGCTATTTTTGTCAGCCACGCTGCTACTATGTACTACGCTTTATTGAATAAACTTTATATCACATATCACAACATATTATCAAAATAAAACTGCAATTTAACTATAGTTATGGATATGTAACGAAGAAAAATAAAAATTACACATCGAATATTGTCTTTCTCAATATCCACAGAATTCACATCCTATTATCATTTTGTATTAACAAATTTTAAATTAAAAAATTTTGTACTAACTCTACACAGATCGCATATGGATTATACATGAGGCTCACGCGTAAGATCCTGGAAGGTTCATAAGTGGAACCTCACGTGGAATTTCATATTGTTAGTGTACGTAATTTTTATAGTAGAATATAGCACGAGCTCCAAACCTTTTTGTATGCATCAGTTCCAAGTTTTTTTTTTGATATTCGTTTCTACCACTGGTATACAGTAAACTCTGAATAGCTCATCATACCCTTCATAACGAGATCAATGCGCTATTAAATATAGAGTAATTTTTTAAAACACTTTTTTATTTGATTAAGAATCTACAATCTCAAAATATTATATTCTCACTTGAAATATTTCATGGCTATAAAAGTCTTGCAAAATGTCTGTCTCAAAAAGACTTGCAAAAGTCTGGCTGTGGAGACGATCTCAGACTATATTCCAGACTTTTGTTGAATTATGTCTCCAAAACTTATTTTTAAATACAAGTAATTAGGTACACTACTACCCTTACTGTTATATCGATCGAAATCGTAAAAAAATCCAAACTTTCTGAGGTACATTTTTGCCAGACTTATCCCAGAATTATTTTTTCACACGGGAGTCAAGTGTGCTTTATTTAAACATCAAGTAACCAAATACCTAGCCAACCCAAAATAGATAAAAGACAAAGATTCTCTCTCCTCCAACCCTTACAATACGTAAATCACTACTATTCACACACACATAGACACACGTACAACACAATAATCTCCACCCACCTTATTCATGCCATTGCCCATATTGTCCCACGTGTGTCCTGCGCCTCAGCTCATCCGCAGCTCGTGTCACCTCCACAGCTTATCCCCAACTCCAGCTCCAGCAGCCACCTCCGTCAGCCTCTAATCTCTCTTGCACCCCTGCGATCTGCACCTCTCGACGACGCCTCTCTTCAACCCAGTCATTACTCACCCTCCCACATCCACACACCCACACACCCACTTGTAACAAGGCAGACAGATATATATATATCCAGGCGAGTGATACGCTGCACGTTCTAAAAAGAGTTAAGCGCGTGTCCTATCGTCCGCGGCGCTCGCCTCGTTGAAGAGCAACGCCCAAGAGGAAGAGCGAGCGAAGAGCGTCGGAGAGGAGGGCGGGCGGACGCCGCGAAGATCATCGCGATGTCCCCGCAGCGCTGCAGCAGGCACTCCGCTGGTGACGATGGCCCAACTCGAGCGCCATTTGTCAGCTGGGTGTGCACTCGTCGATCGGTCGTGGACGAGTGCCCGATCGTCATTACCCCCCTCCCCTCCCCTCCACTCCCCGGATCTTCTCCGTTATATACTATCCGACTTCGAGGTGTATACTGTAACGTGCTCTTACAGCTGGGCGGTGGTACGTTGATGGTGCGGCTGGTGCGCGAGTGCCTAATACTAGTGCTCGAGGGGGACGATGATGACGGAGTTGCGGGGCTGGAGTTGGAGTTCGCGTCGGCGACGACGACGGCGACGAGGACGACGCCTTTTGCCGCGCTTGAGGCTGCAGGGGCAGCTGCGGCTGGCGCCCGCGAATTTCGAGTCAGTTGGAGTCGAGCGCTGCATCCATCTGTAAAGTGAAGGGGAAGAATATATAGGAATATATAGGGTTATCGAATGATTGTGAAGAGAGTTTGTTTGGGAGTGAGATGGGATTTATTGTGTAGGTGTACGCTGAATGAGAGAAGGGTGGGTAATCGGTTGGAGTAGGGTGACAAATGCGATATTAATTGAAATAGACCCTGCTCGTGTAAACCGTTATTATTCTTGTTTCTCTCCGTTTAGGTAAAATCAATGCGATTTACGGAAAAGAGGCCTAAGTATATATGGGTATACGTGTAGACTAATCGAGAAGAAAGAGTGAGAGAGATTGGGGGAATATTTAAATATAAATGTTGTACTGTACCATGTGGGAATGGGTACTGGTGACCTTGAACCTAACGTAGGGGCGTTTAGGGATTATCTCAAGGTCAACTAGACGTTTTCAAAACGGAATTCTTGTTTTTTACTCCAGTGATAGGTAGCGGGAAAATGTTACATCGGTGTGTATGATTATTTTATAGTATACAGCATTGAAAGAACATTTAAGTTTAGTGCCAAGTTAAAATGAAAATTTAAAGTTCACAACATAAGAACCTCCCGACAATCTTCCAGCGTACTTTCTAAGTAAGTTTATTAAAAGTTTCTGTAAAAGTTCGAAATATAGTTTCTGGCTTTCTGCAATGTGGGCCAACATATTTTTGAAATGTTTCGGTAAATCTTTCAATCTTTCTGAACAACATGATCGAGAATCATTGTCGAAACATTTCAATAATATTTCGTGAAATATTTTAGAAAATATCGTTATAACAATTCATGTAACATTTGCAAAAATGTTGTGTAAAAGTTATAAAAATATTTTCTTAAAATATTCTTTAAAAAAATTTTAATGCACAAAACTAACCTGCAACAAAACGTTTCTAAAATATTTCTAAATAATTTTCTGAAATGTTTTTTGTTATAATTTTATAAACATTTCATGAAATATTTCTGAAAGGTTTTGTTAATATTTTATAATAGTATTTCAGAAAGGCTTTGACAAACTTTTTATACTGTTTACATAAATTTATAGTAAGCTTTCTTTGAAATATTTCCTGAAACATTCACTGAAACATTGTTTGCTGTGTGCTGTACTTGCACGCACATGCACACTCACAAACACACAAACACATACACACATACATGCACACACACACATATATACCTATCTATAATTATTATCTTAAAATCGTAAGGCGATAACTACATTGCCTTTTTGAAAATATGCATGTATGCATCAAAAAGTATTATCGCAAAACACATATATCAGCAATGGCAGTCCCCCGGAAACATTCTTTAGATTCTTCAACTCTTGCCAGATAAAAACAATAGTTTTCAGCGCGGTAGCATATTCCACCTATATTCGTCAAAAATATGAATATCATCGCATCTCGAATTCCCAGCACAAAAGGGCAAATCCATTTGTACAAACACGATTCCACGTGAATGCAAATAAACCATATATGTCGCGAAACACAATACATACTTCCCCGGCGACGAAAATCAGGACGCGCGCCTAGACTCGATCGCGTCTCCGCCAGGCTACTGTGCACATATCGAAACCAAAAAATACAATCCGCACACGACGCGATATAGCAGCAGAAGCGACAGCTGCATGCAATGAAGCCTCGTTTGTCCGAAGCCGGAAGGAGATACACAGAAATATTAAATTTGCGTTCGAACCCGATGCGAGGCTAGTATTCATTCAGGTAAAGAAGAGGAAGAAGAAGCACTTACGTTAGAGAGCGAGAGCGAGAGCGTGAAATCACAGAGGCGAAGGAAAAATATGTTTTGACCGAGTTTTTACTGTATGTGCCAGGTGTACATACTCGGCGACGTTCGTTCGATCGAAGCGCGCGACTACTGCAGAACTATGTGCACTGTATTACTCGATAAACAGAATGCGCGACTTTTCTGTATTTGATTGCTCGCGAGTGCGAGTGCGCTTTTTTTTCTGTACTTTACTTTCATGCTGTTTTATGATAAATGCAGGACGGTCGTAAATGACTTATGGGTTGGAGGTATGTGTAAGTTTTGCATGAGGGGGGAGAAGGCAATTTGCAGTGGGCAGTAGGTTTGCATAGTGAAAATTTTACGAACTCATCGTTGTTGGTGTCAATGTGCAATGTATGTCGTGTCTAGTAAAAATAAAAGGGGGTCTCAGGAGTCACTCAAAAATTGATATTTCTCGCCTTAAATTTTACAGACCAAGCAATGATAAATAATTGAGGGGGTGTTAAAGCCAATTTTTACCGATTTAATCAATCAATCGTACAATCGAATTGATTAGTCCTAACCAAATACATAAAACAAATATGTCAAAATCATTGCCCTTCCTTTTATAATGTATCAATGTACAAAGTTGCAAGTGAAAATATCAACGCGTCAAAGGCAATGTTTCCTGTAATTATAGTTAATTATTTATAGTTCGATCACTAACATTTAAGGTGAAGAATTTGAATTTCTTTAATCGACTTATTAACACACTCTTAATTACATATAGCGTGAACTGAATTATGCGAAACTTGGACAATAGTGCTGTTTCTTATATATTTACTCTATCATTATACAAAGTTTCAACTAAAAATTTCAGTATTTTGATTGAATGGCATTCTGACAAAGTCTCGAGAGTCTCCGACCTAGAGATTTATAATCAAATATTTAAACGTAACCAACTATTTATCCTTCGTAAGATTTGTGACGGGAAATTAAAATTGAATTACCTTTGAGACCCTCAGAAGCGATTTTCCTATTGACCGTCTATGAATATTTTTGTTTAAAATGTTATTTTTTTCAAACAGGCAAATAATAATCTTTTGCAAATAAAAGACACTCTTCATATCTTTTAGATATGGGTATTAGTACCAAAAGGTATAAGTTAGAAAAAAAAAGAGTCTAAAGACGATACTTTTGTATAAAGATATTATTACTGTATCTACGTACTTAAACGAATAAGGATAATAGTATAATTCGTGTATATAATTATGAAAAAAGTATTTACGTAACGCAACAATTAAAATAACTTTGAATATGGCATTTTGTGTTAACAAGGATTTTGAAAGGTTATATATTATAAGGTATATAAATTTTTCATAATCCATATTCAAAGTTATTTTAACCGCTGGGTGTACATTCAACGTTTAAAACTTCTGGTTAAATCTTAAATGATTTTGAATATTTTTTAAATCCTCCATTGAGGAAAGAAAAATCGTGCGTTCAATTCAATGAAATTGATCAACATATATCTTGTATCTTTTAAACGTAAATAGTTGTGAAAGTATTCTCTTCGCTATAAAGATATTTTTAAACTTGAACTGTTTAATTTCAGAGAAGATGCGTTCTGCATCTATATAAAAACGTATATAGATACAACGTATGTATTTTGTATTGTACATAGTCCATAACGGATTCTAATATTTATCGCCCCTGTATATAATTTATTGTACCTACTAATTATTATACTTTTCTACTAGGATGCACATGCGAAATAACATGCCAAACTGTACAGCTAATTCGCATATCATAAACTACTGCGTTAAAAAAACGCATACACATTCATTGAAATCCCCGAATAACTATGAAATAACGAGAGCTAATTCGCGTGGACGTCGTTGACCGCATTGCGTCCTACACTCGAGGCTGGATTACCACTATATACGCAGACGGGGACGAGGACGAGATTGTCTCAATTAAAACGTCTCCTCGCTCTCTTTCTTTCCCTCTCTCTCTCTCTCTCTCTCTCTCTCTCTCTCTCTCTCTCTCTCTCTCTCTCTTTCTCTCGTGTACGTGCAGTGTTTATTCTAGTGTACGTAAGATATTATCCGCGCGAGGTTTCGCTTTTAGCGAGGATTTACACATTTTTGTTTCTCTTCTTTTCGGGAGTGGATGCTGCGATGCTTGAGATTAAACGAAGATAGGAAATTACGAACTTATATAGGTATATGAAAATCAGATCATGATATCAGCGAATTTTGCGTTTAATTCGAAACGCATCAGAAAACAAATTATTAGATACTTTTTATAGATTTTTTCACGAGCTTTGCAATGGAAATAACAAATAAATATTTTATGTAATTTTCAAAATTAATTCAAAAGTGTTTCTGTTATTCAATATTTTTATACAACAGATAAACATGTTCTTACTCAAAAATTGTTTCGGAAAAACCGACTTTATTCTCTTTTTATGAAAGTAAGTGCAGATGTGATTTTGAAATTTCAAGATTTAATTTAAAAAATCGCAACATATAACAATCGTAAAACTTGCGAAAACATGTATAGAAATCAGTACTAGTGAATTTTTGTATATCCTTTGAGGTATTTAAATTAAACTAGAGCCTCATTTATAAATTGTTGTGTTTACGCCAAGGTTCAAACTTGTCCTTTAAAAACCAATAGACAATAAGGAATGTAGTTTCGAAAGTTATGATATGACTGCAGCTTATGATATTATAATGATATTACAATATCATGATTTGATTATAGGGCTTAGAACACATGACGTGAAATGCCTGATATGCACAGTGAAACTTGATCCAATAAGTTTTGTGATGAATATAATGCGAATATGAGTATTAGTTACGATCGTTGAGGATTAGTCATATTTTATTCATAAACAGTTAAATATTTTGTTGAATATATTCAGATACAGTCGACGAATGAAATTTCAATTTTGTAAAAAATTCCATTTTATCAAAATTGTAACTGCAAATTTCAATCACACCGTACAGCAAAAGTTTTATTACTCATTTACACACGTAACTGAAAATTCAAGTAAAAATGTACTTGAACTGATTTTTCGAGACACAAAAATGTATGAAAATTCATGAAAATGTACCTCAATTTTCAGTAATTAATTGAAATTTTATGGTTACTATCTGCTTGAACTATCGATTATAGTGTAAATGAATATTCAGTGACGCGCTTGGGAAAAATCTTCAGTTACGTAAGTGAAAATGAAATAAGGAATTGTCGATAATAATATAATTAAAAATATAAAGAAAATATATAGATACAAAAATATTTCGGTGAAATAAAAAAAATAGATAAAATGAAAGATCGATACAATAGTACAGTGAGGATACAGCGAGTCATTAAGTAGTACAAGTAGTATAAGACGAGTATGGTAGGCCGCGGTAATTTATTTCTTTAAACTTCACCGTAAGAATGTGAATCCAATTATATATTTCTTAATGTAATCATTCTTTATGTCTATACATTACTATTTACAATATTTTAAGATTGAAATGATCACAAATTGACAAAGCTAATTATCACGTTTGTTGATCGCTGACTTGCACGCGCCATGTTCTAGTAAAAATATGGATTCTTTTTAATGTAAACTCCACGACAACTAATTTGTATCGATCGCTTTTGAAACAAGTAAAAACTTGCTGGTTAAAATCTGTCTTCTATCTAATATATCATTGGACGATTTCAAAATATTCTACCCGAATGAATTTCTGTCGAGTTAAAAATGCAATTTTAAATAGTTATTTGAATTTCAGATTACATGTTTTCCATCCCTTTGTAAAATACTTGCGATCTTAATGACCTTGGAAAATTCTGAATTTCATGATAAATATATAGTATCTACCAACACTAAGATAATTCATAAATAAATTCAGAATTATCATTACAAAGAATTCTCATAATAGGTGTTCAAGATGAAATAAAATAACTAGACAGCTTCCTGTTTAAGGTCAAAATAAATTTTGCGAAAATTCCGCCTGTTTACTGTAACAAACTCAAATTATTTTTAAGAATTATAAGAATATTCAACTTTTATATGATGATGCTTAAAATTTCTTTGGAGCTTCTACAATAAATCAAACAAGAATGAAATAAGTTAAGTAAACCCTTTTTCCATTGAATAAAAAATAACATTTTTTTCACAAAATTCATCTTATAAAAAGTGTTGAAAATAATGTTTGTTATGCAACACACATATTACAATTAAACGGTTACTGAATAGTTGCAAGGAATATACAGTTTAAAGAGAATACAAACCATCAAATAAATTAAAAATCTGCTTAAATAAACGTGATAAAATTAAATAAATTCTTTCAGTTGACACACAGGACTAAAAACCATTATAACACAATGATATTACAAACTATACAGATTAATTATCAATATACGTACGTCCTCCGATATCGCGATAATATAATAAGTTACATTATTGTATACTTTACATATTTATCACGTGTAAAATCCCTGCATTTTTCTTCCTTTCTTTATGAATTCGCGTAATAAAATAAATAAATAAATAAATGAAAAAAAATGTTTTTGAGTTACTTTGATGCAAAAGTATTTCTTTGATTTGTACATGTTTTTGTGAAGTTATTGCAATTTATAGATATGGATGCACGGAAAGAAAAACTATTGGCAATACTTGCTAAACGCTTCAGTAATATGCAATGTATTTGGGGTTATCCAGGTTCTTCAATAAAATTAGTATTATCGTTAATTTTTAATTATTAATTTTATATGTATAGTTAAGAAAATGAACTTTTTTAGTATAACAGTAACTGAAAAAATTTAGTTGTACTGATTATTCGAACTAAAAAATCTACTATTTTTTTAGTAACGTAGTTTGTATTTCTCTCACTATTATTGTATGTACCTACACCGACGGTAAAAGAAACGTTGAATATGTGTTTGAAACTTTCTCCGACGTCTTACTACATATTACTTGGGATCGCATCAGGTTAGGTTATTATTATGTATTATTATGCGCTTACGCATAAACAACGATTTTACATCCTATAATTATCGGCTTTTTATTCGACTAACATAGGTAATCTGGTGCAATCTTAATATTAACAAGTAGCGTAAAATTTCGGAAAAGTTCCGAACGCATTTTTAAAGTTATTTTTACCATTGGGTATATTAAACATTTAGAGCGTGATTTTGACAATCAAACTTTTGTAGTTTAATTTTTAGTGCATAGTCTGGATGCCATGTATTGTATGCAACACTAGGCAATATCTAAGATACATATATCTAGATACATTTCTAGACATAAAAGGTACACTCATAAAAGAATTTTCAGAAAAACCTGCAGGATTTAAAAATTCTGCAGGAAATCTTGCAAAAAATCTTTCTCAAACATTTTTACAATTTTTTTCCATAACTGTAACATCTCCGAATAGGAGCAATATAAAGCTTAAAATTATCCTTGAAACGAGGAAATATACATTAGTACCATTTACATCAATGGACATAAAAGTATATAAGATTTCTTTCTTTCTATCTATGCCTTCTAATAAAGAAGATCCATTTTGCTCATAACTGCATTGACGAATCACGCATAGCATAGAAATAAAAAAGTAGCGCCAGACCACGTCGATCGCTCTCGAAGTTTCGAGTCACCGAGGCTGTCGATTTCAAGGACGGTCGCGACTTCGCGGCGCCTGGCACTCAACCGCGGCCGCGATCGAAGTTCATCGTATTATACACAGTCTCGTGTGCTGCGCTACAGGGGAAGAAAAGGAAGTAAATGCACGACTTCCACGCTGCTTTCGCTCTGTGCAGGCGTGGGCGTACGGCATATATATGTATATCGTACATACATCGCGCGTGTGTGTGTGTGTATGAAGGTAAATGCCCGCGCGCCGAACTGATGAATTGATGAATAAGGCTCGGGACGTAATCGTAAGTTGAAAGGGATCTGATGAAACGATCTGTTGTTGCTTGTGCGATATCTTGGTGTATAAGGGAATTTAGCTGTTTGGAGATTGAATTAATTTTGTTTGATCGATCGACAAGCTGAACGATATTGTACGCGGAATCCGGATTGAATGTATATAGGGAATAGGTGAATTGTTTGAAGTTTTTTGAAGCTATAGGCGGTAATGAACGATCGCTTATGCAGTTCTTACTCTATTACTTTATTTTCTTGGTGAATCCTTTATTAGTATATAAAACTTGCATCATATCACAGGTATAATATATATTTAACAAGTTATCTTTCAACATCTTCAATACACAGTTATCTTCGCCAACGTCAAATAAATGGATCCTGCAATTTTTGCTGAAGGCATCAAAATATAAAGATAACTTCCTCCTTCCCCAGAACTTCTAGGATGGCAATGATGCAATACCAAGGTCTATCTTTATCAAAAAAACCTGTAGAAAATTCTATAAGAATATCTACATGGCTTCCTGCACGGCTTTTGCCTGTAGATTTGCATGTAGAAATATATATTTTGAAGGAATTTTTATCTACAAGAAACAGTTAAAACTCCTACTTGCATCAGTGAATATGTCCTATTTGGATGTTACTATCTGGCTAATAACTCTCAAATGAGGCATGTCATCGATGCAAGTAACAAAAACTGCAAAAAAACGTGAAAAAAACCTGCAGATAAATGTATAGAAAAACCTGCAGAAAAACAGATTGAAAAACCTACAGAAAAATAATAAAAAACCTGCAGAATATCATATAGAAAAACCTGCAGAAAAAAAATTTACAAATTCTAAAAGCTCTGTAAAAATTGTGCAATTTTCTATAAGGATATAAGGAGAATCTGAGACCTATCCTCAAATGAATCCAAGTTGTAGAGTAAGAAAAGAAAATTAATAGTCGTTGGCGATCAGTCAGTTCCTAGCTATAGCCAATAATTATAATCAATCATGGGTTTTTACAAAGATACCAAGTATGAATGTCAAGAATATATTCTATTTATGCAGATAGATCTGCAGGCAAAATATTTTATATTTTCGGAATAAATACATTTGGAGTAAATTTTCGATGAAAAAAATGTATTAAAACCGCTAGTTGCATCGGTGACATGTCCCATTTCTGCAGATTTTCTCCATACAAGGATCATTTCTTGTAATTTTTTTCTATTTAGATGCACTCAACTTTATTTACCACTAAAGTAGATTTCCGTTTTAACAACAACTAATCCGCTTTTTTTTGCTTCAGTTCGAAAGCTAATAATTCCGTCTCACAAAACTATGTGTATAAACTTCTTATTGACTAAATCAACAAAACCTACAATCGTACTTATCTACTTGAATACAATCGTACTTGAAATGTAGGTTTCACCTATACTAATGAATTTTAAACGAAGCCTTTCACACTTTCAAACTCCACCCCACCCAATCCATCAAAGCACCAATTAATTCACAAAAACAGAATAATTCATCAATCGTCACTATTACTATACAGTATACACACATAACACTGGGCGGTATAACATAGCCGCACTAACATTCTCACTCCATACACACAAACTAAAGCTCAACAATACACCAGAGAATGAGAAAGTATAGAGAGAAAAGTGGCCCATTGATTTTCGATTGTGGGGGAGGGAGGTGTATATAGGCGGAGGCGATGCGCGGAGAGCGAGAAAGAAAGCGATTGTTGACACGTGGAATTTAGCCGCAGTCCCAAATTGCTTTCTTTATCGGGGTGGAAAGTCCTTCTCGCGCCTCTTTCTTTCTCTCTCTCTCTTCTACGCGTCCTATTTCTCCTTGCTTATTATGAATCAAGCTCTCGCCAAAGTTTTTTACGGCCACTCGCGATTTACTTTAAGCGAGCTTTCTGGTTCGTAAAGGGGAGGAAGGGGTGTGTATAATATACCCCCGCACTCGAGAGTCGAGTCGGTCTTTCGTAATTGTCAGAGGGCTGGATGATGCGGATTTATATTAGAGTGGAAGCGGAGAAAGTTTTTTTGCTCGCACGCTTTGTTTGGTAAAAGCTTTGTGGATGTTGCGGTATTTGTGAAGGTGGAGGTGCTTTGGAATGAATAATAAATTTGGAGTTATGCTTTGTTAATTTGAATGGAAGTGGTTTGATGGGCTTTGATTGGGGGCTTTGTGAGTCGGAAAATATATTCTAGGAAGCTTGATTGCATTCTTTTTGAATTGACGATGAAAAGAATAATTGCTGTCTAAATTTTATTTATTTTTACATAATATAATTAAGAATAAAATTGAACATTTAACCTGTTTTTAGAAAAAAAATTGACTCTTTAACATTTTTTCAAATTTTCATATTTAGCCACCTTTTTTACTCCCGCAACTGAAAAAGGTGTTAAATGATTTAAACATCCATGCTATTGAACTTATGTATTATGTATTATAAGGAACTTACGTATACTTTGCGTAAACTTAATGTAAAACTAAAACTTATACGAACTTTCTTTATAACATAATAATAAATGTACACTGAAAGTTTGAATGTGTTATGTACAGAATTAGAATATCCGGAACATTTTTAAGTTTTAAAGAAAACTTTATTCTCCTTAGTGTTAAATTGGTTTTTCTGACAAAAGATCCATAAAAGTAAGTATAGACATAATTTTATTATGTTTTAATATATAGACTCTAGAGTTCTACAACAAAAAATTTGTAAGGACATTTTTTTTCTCGTAAAAACGAAGTTCGAACTCCACTTTAATTTAAACAACAATGAATAATTTAAAACAAATAATCACAATTTTTTATAATATTAAGAAAAATTGTTTTACTAGAAATGGAAAGTTGTTGAGAGTACTATCAATAATTGTTTTTAAATATTCTCAACTTATTCTCAAATACTTTCCCATTTCTTTGCATTGTCCAACAGAAGTTGATAATTTTCGAAAAATTTATTTCCGCCTGTGTTCCACACGAATAAGTTACCAAGCTCTCTCATTACGTGTACACACAATAAATAAATCTCCCTGCAGCACTACACACCCGCGTCAAACGTATAATACCGAGAGAAGCCAGCAGCAGCAGCGGAGCGCGACTCCTCGACATATTTTTTATAACTCGTGTTCGCCCTCGCATTATAAGTCGTCGATGAAGAAAAAAAATCGAAGCTATAGGTATAGCTATACACGGCGAGGGGGGGAGGGGGGGAGGCGAGAAAGCCTAAACGGTTTGCGTTTTATATGTACAAGCGCGGGGTTTGTAAGTCTGCTCTCGCTGGCTCTCTCAAAGTCCCTGACAATGCCGCTGGTATTATATCTTCGTGACCGATAAGCACTTGTCGCGTGATATAATTTTGTAAAAATACAATTTTTTATTATGCAAGGTTTATATATATGTTTATAAATGTAGCAGGTCTAATAGACGAAATGGTTTGGTTAAGCGTGATAATTATACGAATAAATAAATATAAATGTAAATAATATGTAAGGAACTTCAATGTGTGTTAAATTATCAACTGCAACCTAACTGCAGAAATTATATGAGTAATCGTAAGATTTTCGATATGACATTATCGAGAAAATTGTCAGGTGATTAATCATTTTAATAAATTATGTAATTAATCCTAACATTTATCATGAGATTTCAAAATGAATTTCAAACAAAATTCTTAATTAGGAAAAATTGTGACTTAGTTACATACACGTGAAAACCCACATTTTTTTCAATTAAAAATTTTTCTAATAAATCTCCTATCAGAAATCGAATATGATTAATTACACTTTATTACCATAATTATTCAACTGGAAATATACTCGATTATGTTATATAATTAATTAATTATATGATACATCATAATTGTGATGACCTGAATCATATGATTAAGTGTGACAAATCATGAAATTAATCATGATTATTTAATATGTTTGGTTGAAAACCGATAATGTAAACATTTTGAGGTATAGATGAAGCCATTAATTTATTGGCTATTAGTTAGCCATTTATAGTCGAAAATGTCAGTAGTTCTCGATCGAGTGTTTCAGAAATGATCTGAATTAAATTCTCTTATAATTATATTTATAATTATATTTTATATTATATTTTTATTTTATATATTTATAATACCTTGAATACCAAAGAAATTTTTTAAAAAATCACGTGAGATGGAAACTCCATTCAACAATTTATAGATCCGTTTTAAAGCTTCACAAGAATACTTTATAAACTGTCAAATAGAATTTTTTCCGTAAATTTTATAATTAGTATTATAATAATAAAAGTTTATAAGGGCAACAATGATTATACATACCATTAAGAAAAACAACAAACAAAAAAGTTCATAAAAATCGTATCAATAATTTTGATAACTCAATTATTATCGAACGACCATATAAATTTTTCCTCTCGACACCAGGAAATACGATTCGCGCGATGTACGACGTGCGACGTGCGTGTGCGCGCGCGCGCGTGTAAACAAAAAACATATAGAGAGCTTTAATAGAATCGGATGCGCGAGAGTGGATTTATGTCGCCGGCGGAGATTAGATCTGCGATCGGGGAAGTCCACGCGCGCGGTTATGAATAAATTTATTAGGTCGAAGGGCGGAATTTGTTGCGGTGTACGTATGAGCTTGCGGGCGTTTTTTCCAGGAATTTGCGTGGAGACACGTGTTTTATGATATTATATTTTATATTTATATAATTATAATTTACAGTGCAGAGGCTTAGATTATACATTGTCGTTGCTATATTTTTGTAAGAAAAATAAATTTTATGTTGAAACAAATGTAATTCATCGTTGTTTGTTGTTTTTGAACTAGAAATTTTATATTTAAAACAAGGAGTTGCGAATAAATTTTTGTTATTTATGACATCTCTTGAACAGCAAATGTATATTATGTCGAGTGAGAGTATATATAATAAATTCGAAAAGATAATAGATGAATCTTTCAAGAGGGCATTATTTTATGTTTTATTATTATTATATTTTATTTATATAAATTAATTTACAAATTATTATAAAAATTAATTTATGATAAGATTACACGTTAGTTACAGGTATAAGTAAAATAATATAATGGTCGGATTTTAAAACTAAAATCATCAAAATCAGTGATAATTACTATATGTTATGAAAGTAACGATTTATACATGTTTGCACATGATCTTCAACCCTATTCTATTCATTACATCTTTAAATAACGAAAAAATAATCTGTTTCCACGTAAAGGAGCAGCATATTAACATTAATTTTTAATGAGCGCACCGAATATTTATTCTAACAGCGTGAGAAAAAGTAATAATAAAATAATAAAAATCTTATCGACTGCCACAATTATTCATAAAAATAGCCTTTCTATCAGACTCTTCATATTATACAAATACATAATGCCTAAAAATAAGTTTGTTTTCTTACACTTAATGAGTAAAAGAAATTGTAAAAATAATTTACATTTTATTGATAATCATCTTATTTACAAAAAAGCTGAAAAAATTCTTAGAACACTGCTAATTAATTATTATAAACAATTAAAAAAAAAGTCATTACCCATTTAACCCCACTTTACTCTATAGTCCACAAAAATGATTAATATTAATAATAATAAGAAGAAAAATACCATCAAAGTGGATTAACATGCTTTCGCCTCGTACGCATGCATATATATGCGGAAAAGTGCTGCAACGAGGCGACATCAATCAAACTGATGCGATATAGCAGAGTCGTCGCTGTAAATATATATATGTATATGAAGCGGCGAATGCAGTTTCTCGCAAAAGTGGCCATTTCGATGCGCGCTTATGTATATCGTTCACTTTTTGACAAGTTTGAATTTATTGTTCATTGGTGTATACAATACAATTGCGATATTTTTCTTGGAAATGTTATAAATTATTATTAGATTTGTTATAATTGAATATTATTATTTAATATACGATATTTTTTATTTATGAATCACGTATTTTAGAATTGTATGCTATATAAATTATTAAAATAGAAAATAATTTTTGGTTGATTACCGATTATAACATAATAGTATTTCTGTATTTATAAAGGTTCTGTATTTAATATGTTACACTTTTTCTGTAATTGTAATATTTTAACATTGTATATATTATTCATACTTTTCAGCAATGAGCGATTGCTCGGCTTATCGCATCATCGCAATTTACAATTTCACTTTAACGTTAATCACGACAATCTCTACTCTTAAAATAATGAAGTGTTTCATTCTTTCTGAGAAAAGAATAATGAAACCAACCTTTTGTTCAGTGAATTTTCAAAGAGTTCATTTTTCACTTAAAATAAAGAGGAAATCCGATACTTCATTTTATGTGAAAAATTCACTGAATACTTAGCGTCTATTCACTAATTGAGAAAAGAGTATATATACAAATATAATTGGTTACTCCTAGTATCAAACTAAAAATCAAATCTATTGTTTTCTCAGCACTGATTATATTGAAAATTCACTCAAAAAGGTTCAGTTCAATTTTCTCTTCCGAAAAAGAGATTGAAAATCTCGCGATCCATCAATTCAAGCGTGTCATCGCGTACGAAATTCCGCCAAATGCACAGCAGTCATTGAAATAAGCGTCAATGCAAAAAAGGCGAGATAAGAGGCGCGTCGTTCTGCTCTATTTTCCCAGTGCACTTCTGGCAGCTGCACTTCTTCCACTTCCATTCTTGGGCGAGCATCCGAACGAAAAAGTGTTGTACATTTTTTCTAAAAATCTGCTTTTACAATTAAAAAAGGAATTGTTTATTATATGAAACCAGGTTTATAATGCACTTAAAACATAAATGTGGTATAATTACTATGATGTATATTTCTTTATTTTGAAAAAAAATGCACGTACTTTTTCGATCAAATACATTATATTATTATCTCACATCTGCTTTTGCTAATATTCCGGATGCACCACCTCGAAAAGTCACCGATTCGCAATTCAACTCACTAGATTTCTCACACCCTACACAAGTAGCATAACCCACTAAAACTATATATACCCAGCACCCTCCTTTCCTACTCTTACACTTCACACGTACAGTATATCGCACTCTTAGAACAAAACTATGACAACTAAGAATTGTTTTTACTTTACTTTAGTACAGAACATCTTACAAGAAAATATAAATTAAACTTATAATTATGAAACTCAGAAACAATAGGTTAAAGACCTATTAGTTTAATAATAAAATTTAAGCTGAAACATTTTGGCTTATGAACAGAATTTTGATCTATCATATACACGGAAAACGATCCTTTTGTCTCTCTCAAAATAGATTCTCAGAGTAATTCAATTTGTGGAGAACAGCATCTAATTGTGCAAGAACGAATAGTCCTGAAGCAAAATTAATTTCTCTTTCATACTAAAAGAATTCTTATGACACAAGTAGATTATATCCTTCGCAAATACAAATCCATTACAGGTATCAATTTTGAAAGGACATCCTCTTGAGACCAAATGATCATTTTCTGAGTATATTCTTGTTTTGGTGCTACGACATACACAGCACTCTCGCTTACCTACCCTCATACACTACACCTCACTGTGACACTACACGAAAAAAACACACTGGGAGACTTCCCATTCCCATTTCAAAGGAAAAACAAACAATCACTCGCGACGTTTTATTCAACCCAGCAGCTCAATTAAGCATACAAATAAGGAAGTATAAGGCAGAAGAAGAAATAAACAAACTTGCCAGTCAGTCGGTATCCACGGGAGAGCTTCGCTTCCTCCCCCTTCTTCCTTTCGGCTCGACTCTACACACGAGACACACACCAGCGAGAAAAACGAGTAGATAGAGCCGCCCTCCTTCGATTACACATATATAATACCACCACCACCACCAGCACCGAAGTTACTCCCTTCCCGTGATCTCCAAACTCCAGCTGTTCATTGTTCCTCTGCTCCAGCAGCCGTGTACACCAGTTCCGCTACTACTGCTGCTCATCTGTATACCTGCCACCTGCACCAGGTTATTGCGGTTGAATCTCACCTGCTGGCGTGCACTGACGGTGACGCCGCCGCACCGATCTCGACTGTTACCACTGATTCAGTATATCCTAATCCCAGTAGTAACCCCCGGCTGCGGTCAGCCCGTGCGAATTACCAGTAAACACGGCTTTTAAAATCGTACGCCAGGTTGTCCAGGCACGCAGGGAGATAGAGAGAGAGAAAGACAGAGAGAGAGAGAGAGAGAGAGAGAGAGAGAGAGAAAGTGCGTAGAATAAAAAAAGAAGGGTATAAGCGTGCGGTCGCGCTCGCGCCCTGGCGAAAACTGCCGACGACGCTACCGACGCCGACGCCGCTGAGACAGAATCGCTCCGGGGGTGTGTTCGCTAGCGTCCGCCGTTACACGTGTGTATATATATATATATATATATATATGTATGTATCCGCGTGCACATGCACATGCACATGCACGCGAGGGGGTAAGCGCTGGAGAGTCAGAGTAGTCCCGCAGAATGTATACGTGTGTACTTTCCGCGGAGAGAGGGATGCGAGAGCGCAAGCGCCGCTCGATAAAAGCCCCCGATACCGCGCTGCTCCCTTCTCTCTGTGCTGATTCTCTCTCCCTCTCTCTCTCTCTCTCTCTCTCTGCTTCTCTGTGTGTATGTGTGAGTGTAAGCTAGGCTAGAAAGTAGGAGAAAGGGAGAGCCGGTCGAGTCAACTCGGAATTCGCGCGGAGCGGAGAGTGAGGTGGCCTATTGGCCCCTTAAACTTGACTCTCGGCAGATTTGGGTATTACGATTGTTCTGCTTTTTATTTTGGATTGGAGAATTTGGTGAGATTGAGGAGGGAAGGTTGAGAATGCTGAGGTTAGAGGGATTGGTGTCGGTAATTTTCTTGTAGAGTATATATATATATATGTGTATAGTGCACAGATATACACATAGATGCAGGCTATTATAGAGGCTCTTATCGTTGTAGATAAGAATTTTTCTTTTATGTGTAGGGGCGGTCCGGACTCTGCGATGAGGGCTTTTCGTTTTGGAGAGGTTTGAGAGAAAACCAATTGACGATGATTACCTGTTAAATTACTCGAGTAGAGCACCAATTAATTTGAGAATGTTAAGTATTTTATAAATAAATTTTTTCATTTTATTGTAATGTTTGAATAAGGGCAATCATTACAAACGACTATATTATACTTCCCGACAAATTTTCTTAGTAAATATTATTGAGAAAATTTAGTTACATATATATATATATATGTGTGTGTACATGTATATGTGTGTATTCATATATATTTTTTGATAAATAGTGAACCTAACTTTTGTAGAGGAAAGTGGGACAATTCGGATCTTTTATCATCAATTAGGAATTTTTTTTTTTTAAATACTAGACTTTTAATAATCTGTTATTAGATAATAAACAAATAATGAAGCGAATAAATCTAAAATAAATATCCACAATTTACCGCGCCAATATTTTTAAAAGAGAAATTAAAATATGTTAAAATCATGTTATATTTTTTTAAAAAAGATGTATTTTTGTGAGTTCTAAAACTTTTGTTTAAGGTATTTTTTACCGACAATCTAATTCTTTGGAGTTACCCGTGTCATTCACGACCGTCCAGTTTAACGTCCCATCAAAAATCTATAACCGACAAAGATAGCGACTGTACCAGTTTAGTATCATAGTTTGTGATATAATTAAGCTATTAACACCCATAATCGAGAACAATTTTTTTATCCTCGAAAACGGCAGTATAAAATTAAAGTCTTTAAAATGGCACAAAATGCCATGGTTCGGGAAAAAAACATTTCTTTATACTTAAAAATACATCAAATATACCGAATTTATTTGTGAAAATAAAACAACGATAGACAACGGTGGTAGAGATCGTACCTGCAACTTACTACCTGTTTAAGGGCAACCTGTTTTAATACCCTTATATATAAAAAGAATAACTATTACTAGTTAAATCAATACATTTTAAAATGAAATGTACAACGATATATTTCTTATAAGATGACTGTACCTAATATGAACGACTATGGCTATCCTAACTATTAAGTACCTAGTGAATTATGTATGTATGACGTTAGTAGAAGCTTTTTGATCAGCCACTGTCATCGTTAAAGAAAGAGTGGACGAATATTATATTGTTAATGTTGGTCTCCTCCTACTTTCACAAGGTAATTGGCTGATTAAATAGATAAGATCTAAATATATCCTTACTAATATATAAATGTAAAAATTTATTTGTTTATTGTTTGTTTGCATTACCCAATCACTCTCTTTGTTTTGATCTTCAGAAACATATAGGTTACATCGGAATTAGGATAACGCTGCTGTTTACCAGATCGATTCTATTTTTACAAAATGATTTTTTTCTCAAGTATAAAAAAATGAAATGAGTCCAAAATTTTACAGAATAATCTTCTCTATTGCCCTACTCAGCTAAATTTTTTTCAAAAATTTTCATCATATATTTCAGAGAAATCTCTGTACAAACAAAATATGACGTTTCCGTGTATAATAAAAGAAACGAAACACCTTATCCAAAAATTTTGGTAGGAACAGATAGGAAATTTTATTCTCTTTCAAATGCGTTTTTAACTGGGTCGATGATAATATTTCTAACGTACGAGAAAACCCGAAAAACTAATACAAACAAAACGAAAAATTGCTAAACATAGAACACTAATTCGAAAAACTAAAAAAATTAATATTATGCCCTCTTCGTGTAAAAATAACAAACAAAATGAGCCCTGGAATATTAAATTTTACCGTGGATTACTCAAGATATCGATGCAGACACACGCACATATACACACACACACACACTCACGCACTCACGCACGCATGCACGCACGCACGCATGCACACACGCACGCTCACGCACACACACATCCATACGGACATTTTCTAAAAATAGTGTATTTTGATTCCTTATGTCTCAAAACATGTTTCTAAAATGTTTTTAGAAAACTTTTTTTTTAACTATGACAAAGCTTCCTGTTTGAGGAAGCAAAATTTGTTATTTTAATCTTTCTGGAAAACTAAAGGATTATGCGTAATTTCTATGTAGTCTACGCGTTTCTGAAGATCAAGGCGCAGAGAATCGTTCAAATGTTATTCAGATCGGTGCAGTAGTTCGGGGGTGATTCTGTAACAAACAAATAAACAAACAAGTAAATTTTCACATTTATATATTAATAAGGACTAGTCAGGATACGGATATGCGTATACTTATAAGTAACTATAGTCAGTTAGTATGTCTGAATATGCAAAAAACTAATATGTAAACAATGTAATTTCTATAATATTTATACATATCTAGTTTACTTTTCATTTGAATATTATAAATACTAAAGTCAACTTTTCGAAAAACATTAAAACTTTGCATTGAGCGTATGAAATAAAAACTGAATTTGTGTCATGACATATCATACTCAGTCTTTAAAAATCATGACATATATTGAAGACATTACCCTACATACAGATCGTTCAAAACTAAAGTGAAATAAGTCCATTTTAAAAAATTATGTTAGTAAATCATTAGTAACAATCAGAGTTCTAACAATAATAACACTAATCAAATTATTTTGAAATATATATGATAAAATTCTAAAAGGTCATTTGTTCCGCTATGTACTTATTCTACTATGAATCTTAACGGCCCGTATCTAAAACGTGTAACGATGGCATACATATAGTTTATATGATAAATTATAAGATGTTTGTCTACTTATCCAAATGGTTACATTATTGTATAAATAAGTGCATTGATAGTTAGTTCCGTAATATGAATCAGATGGGAATATATATTCTGTTATATTGAAAACTTATACAAGATTTTTGCATAATCATGATCTATTTTATGCTCTGTACGCATATTTTCATATAAAAAAATAATTTGGTCGTGTTGGTTGAGCAGAAAATAATGAAGTTTCGTTATACAGATTTCGCATTTTCCCTTGTAGAAAATAACTCTTTATAATCAATACATCACGTAAATCTCTATTTGAAAGGAGAAGAAAGTTGTTTTTGTAAGGGTTGATACTTCCGCAACTGAAGGGGGACAGACACAAGACGTAAATTATCGTACGTAAATATGCGCGCACATGTCTGACCAAGAATTATATATGACTACTTAGTGACTTGGAAAAAAATTGAATATATATTCTGTGGTAGAAAAAGTAGCTTTTTTTAATCAGCTTTTACTTTCCTCATTTTTGCAGATAGCATCTCGCAAATGCTACAAAGCCTTACATGAAATAAGAGAAATATGCTAAAAGTTCATTACTTCTATTTTCTATAAAATACTTGGCAATTTTGTAATAGTTACAGTGCTGCAACATGTTTCGATAATTTTTAAATAACTATAATAACTGATTATTTCTAATGAATACGTTTCGACAATGTATATTAGTAAAATTCTAATTAACAATACATGATTTATTAGCAAAATACTGTAATTTTCTCAACGGTGAATATTCATACAATTTTCAATACGTATTTTACAAAAAAAAATTTTTAGTTATATCACAACTATTATACAAAGAGAAATGTATGTAACTGCAAATATTTCTGAAGCTTTTATAAAACTTTATAAATTTTTTGTACCATAAAAAGCTCGTTAAAAACAGGCCACTTTTCCCGCTGCAGCAAAAGTACGCAAAACAAAAGTGTTCAGGAACTAACCAGCTAAAGCGTTTTATTTCTGCCAGGGTTGTGTTTCTCAAAATATAATCCACATAATCATAACAGAAAGGATCACTTATCATACTTCTTAAAATTGCTTTAGACTTAAACTAAGATGCAAAAACTCAATTTATATTACACAGAGAGAATTTTCTGTTAAAATTACCGTAAAAATTATTGTAAATGTGGGATTTTCTGACTTCAGGGAAACAATTACCCTGATGAATGGTTAAAATTGGCCAGATTCTCGGTAAATTTTACCGAAATGAATGATAAAAATTGCAATGAATAATGCTAATTTTTACCGTTCATCCAGATAATTTTTCCCCTGAAGTCAGGATGTCCCACATTCACATTGATTTTTACAGTAATTTTTATCAGAAAATTCTCTCTGTGTAATTGTCAGAAATCTGGCCGAAAACTAAGAACGGATTCACAAAAACGCATAAAAAGTGAGTGATTCCTGCACAAATTATTACGTACTTTGAGATGAGCTTATGAAGTCACATTTTGGCCTAAAAGGAAGAAAGAATTACTTAAAATAAGAAAAGTAGTTGAGCATTCAAAAAAAGAAACTTTTCTGCAGTTCTCAATATAAGAACACAAGCGTTCATTAAATTCATTGCATCGCAAATTCAAGAAAACTTTGTTCTCAAAACCCTAAAAGCAACGAAACTCAGTCCTAAGCCCTTTAAAACTCATACAAGCCGAACAAAACAAAATTAAAATTCCCACTGCGCAAAAAACCTCTCGCAAAAGCTCTCGCTCTCCACGCCTACGCGACCTTACGCAATTCGCGCAGTTCCCTTTTTCGAAGGACCCCCATTCTCCTTCCTCCTTAATACTCCTGCCTTTCTATGTCGTCCACCCGCTTTATACCTATATGTACATCTCCTTCGCCCATTGTCTCTCATGTCTCTCGCTCTCTTATTCTTTCTCTCTTACTTACTGTCCCCTTTTTTTTTCACTCGGGCTCGCGTTCCATTCAAACTTCTCGCGCGCAATTCTTCCCTTTCCCTCTGTTTTCGGTACTGGTGTGTGTGTATGTGTGTGTGTGTGTGTGCGCGCGCGCGCGTGTGTGTGTGCGGATACAATGCACCTTCTCTCTCTCTCTCTCTCTCTCTCGCTTTTTCTTCTTCGTCTTCTTTCATGCTGCGGGGCATGCACGGAGGCTCGACGAGCTCTCCGCTCTTTCTCGATGTAGGTCTCGAACTAAAATTATAAATATAACGCGACGCGGGTTGTGCACGCCGTGACACGATTTAACGTCGTGTATTAAGGGCAGTTGTGTTGTGTGTGAGGAAGAGAGAGAGAGAGAGTCTGAAGGGAGTTAAAGGAATCGAATGTTTTGGAGGAATTGTTGAATCGTTTGTGGGTAGGACGTTGTTGTCTGTTTCTTTTCAACGAATTCATGAATTTTTGCTTTCTCATTATAGAAGAAGCTTTGTGATGGTAAAAAAACTTATGCTGGAAACTTATATAAACATGTTTTGAGAAATTAGTAATCAAAATACACTATTATTAGAAAATGTTTGTATGAAAGTGTGTGTGTGTGTGTATGTGTAGAGGGTCTTCCCTTGTGTGTGTGTGTGTGTGTGTATGTTTGGAGGATCTTCCCTTGTGTGTGTGTATGTGTGTGTGCGTGTGTGTATGTGTGTGTGCGTGTGTGTATGTGTGCGTGTGTGTATATTAGGTGTTGATCACTGTATGTTGATAAATATACGATCAGTTTTAATTTTTCTGTAGGGGAACAAACACAATTCTTTTGTTATTTTAGAGATTTTTTGAATTTTGGAAATTAGTCGTTCGAATTTTTGTCGAATGATATTTTGTTGTCGCTCGCTCTCCTCCCTCGCTCGTCTCTTCCTTCTTTTCTCTTATCTTCGTTTTGTTACGTGCGGAGTCGCGGTGGAAAATCGAAGGGGGCAATTTGCATTCTTGTCTCTCTGTTTTAGGACGGTGTGTGTGGTTGTTACGAGGGTGAGTGGGGTAGATGGTTTAGAGTGTCGTCCGGTTTGTTGATAATTGTGTGGGTTGGAGGATATGACTAGATTCTTTAGAGCAATGTAATTACTATTTTCTTTATTAGGAATTGTTGGGCGATTGGATTTAGTATGTTATAGATGGGTATTTGCACTTGACCGGTAAATATGTACTTTTTGAACTTTGAACTCGTCTGTATTAACTCTTATACAGTTTATACGATACCAATAAACATTAGGTACAAATGAAACATCTCGATTTGACTCCAGCTATATACAATCGCGCCGTAAACAAAATTTCTTCTATATTAACAACTGCCTAGTCCGTTAAAGAAAGTAGAGGAATTCTCTTCGAATGCAAAAAGTCTACGCAATTTATCATAATTACAATTCACGCAACTCTGCAGCTCAATCTTACGTCTCATAACAAAAAAAATACACATTCCACGCATTATAACCATCGGCCTTAAGTAAATTCACCCTCCGCTGCTCCGACATACACGTATTCCTCCCCACGGACTCGTACACACTGCAGCTTCCATCTATCCCGCAAAAATAATGCGACGCGGCGCTTCCACCAAAGCCGAAGGAAAAGACGGCCCCTAATAAGGGAAAATCGACGCGCGCACCTCCGCGTACTTGACCATCGTTAAAGAAGACTCCCCTGCGGCTACCCTTTTTCTCTCTCGCGAGCCAACTCGCGTCTTTTCTTCCTTTATTTTTAGCCCTCGCGCGCAAAACTTTCCCTCGGCTCTTGCAGTCGAATTTTGCGATCTGCTGGTGTACTGTTTCAGGGGTTAGAAGACTGTAAGATATTTTTCTCTTTTTTTTTTCTTTTTCGTTTGAAGTTTATGGAGGTGGGGGAGGGGGGGGGGGTAGATTGTATAGGTACGAGTGACTTGGATTTACTGCGCGAGGAAAAAAGTAAAATGCTGGAATCGCAGTTTCGGACGTAATGAAATTGCATTTCGAAGAGAAAAGTTAAAACTACCTTAAAAAGAAGGGGGAATCTTTTAAAACGCGTACCATGAAGAGAGACTTGAAAAGAGAAGTTTTAGCTTTATTCTGAGAACTGTTATAACCTGTAGTAGATCGACATGTAAAAAGCTAAAACATTATTTTATTTTAGGTAGAATCAACCTATGTATCAGTAGATTCTACTTACTGTTTATTTCCCGCGTGTGGGTGAGGTCTGACTGATTTAGAGGTGTGAATGTTTGTGAAAGTAAGATGTTTGAAATGTGCTGTGTGCCATGAGACTTAAAGTTTGATTAGAAACTGGAAGTATATTTTTAAATGATAATGGATACTTGTTTTACATTTTTTATGCTGTGGTGAGTAATAAATGTTTTATTTCTCATCGAAATGAGTATGTTTCTTTTTACATGAATACTTGTGATTTACTACTCATTTAATTTTTTTAGGAATTCGATGTGAGCAATTCTTTAAAAAGCGTGAAGTTTACGTAAAATTAGTGGCAATTTTTAAATTTTGAGTATATAATTGTTTTGAAAAGATTCTTTTTTAAAAGAACAATAGAAAGTACTGTAGGATACAATAGACTTTTAAAATTTATCACTAAAAATATTGAGTGATAAATAAGAGACAATTACCTTCTTAAATATCGCTAACTTTATGCTTGTCAATCTGACACATAGGATTGTTTTTATTAATTTTCTGGCTTAAGAAAGGTAAAACCGCTGCCAATTCATTGGTACTTAGCTTCCTCAAACATATTTAATCATTCCCATATGGTTTTAACATGCATGTGATATTTTCCCCATCACCTTTTTTTCTTTTCTTTTTGTTTATTTTAAAGTCAATGTATTTCGACGATGCAGTGTAGAGAGTGTAGGGAAGCTTGGACAGGAGAAAGCAATTTTGTGAGCGCACGCTTCGTGACAAAGACTTACTACAAAAAGTCCTGACAGAACTCCTTATAATTTACCCAAGAGATACAAAAATGCTACCTCTTTGAAATATTTCAGACCGATTGCTGCAGTTTTACTACTTTTATCGTACGACATAGAAATTTGATTTTTTTTTACATAATGATTTTTATCTTGAAAGAAGAAAAGTATTAAGACTTAAAAATTTTACAGAATGTTCCTCTCGGTATTATTAATAACAAAAAACTTTTTCAAATACTTTCCGTCATATGTCTTTGAGATATAACTGTTTGAAAAAATATGACGCTTTCTTGTACAACGAGAGAAAGGAATAAGGTTATCCATAATTTCAAATTCATTTACATACTCTGAAATAATGATAATATTTATATCGTACCGAAAAACCCGAAAAACTAAATCCCAAAAATCAAAAAACCATTAAAAATCCAAAACGAATCTCACAATCAATAAAAAATTACTTTTTTCTACATCGTAAAAAGGAAACAAAGAAAATGGGTCATGAAAAATTAATTTTGACCGTGCATATCCTGAGAAACAGTCGAATACATACACACACCCAAACCCACACACATACACAAACACATACACATACAAACACACACACATACACACACTCATATACACACTTACACACACACTCTCACACATACACACACGCGCGCGCGCACGCACGCGACGACACCTTCATACGAACATTTTTTAAAAATAATGTATTTTGATTACAAATGTCTCAAAACAAGTTTTTTTACAAACTTTTTTTTCCTATTACAAAGCTTCCTCTTTGAAGAAGCAAAATTCTCAGAAGACCTTTCATAAGCTGAAAAATTGTTTGGGCCCAGTCATGGATTTTATATTTGAGACTAAATTTGGATTGGGTCACTCTAAGTATACGCTATTTTGAGACTTTTACTATTGCGTAATAGAAAAAAAAATTTATTTACAATTAAATAAACCAAGTCGGGCCATTGAAGTCTATAGATTATAAAAAGTTATTGAGCAAACCAAAAATTTGCATTTTTTTAAAGAATTACCTATACAAATTCTGGATAAGTCATAATGAATAGAAACTTGGAATAGCTTATTTAATTATTTAATAATAATAAATGAAAATCTGTTGATAATTGGACAATAATGGAAACCCCTGCTTGTGATAAAGTATCTGTATCACTATAGTCATTCTATAATGATTTTTGCTTTTCGAGTAAAATATAAAATCTATAAATAATATAATACTTAAAATTTCATTTATTTTCATGTTTCATTATAAATATTACGCGGCATTAGAATGATCTATGATTCTGTAATTTATTTATATATATGTACATAGATTCTTGTTTACTTTATAATGAACAAGAATATATTAACTTCACTAATGTACACTACTGCTGTAATACTCAAACCATGTGAATTTGTCTCGCACAAATGTACGTACTCACTTCAACATTCGACGACTCCATCTGACCGACGTGCATATGCATCAGCGCGAGTAGCTAAAACAGAAAGAGCATAACCCGATGAATGAAAGTGGAACGAGCGACTTAGGGCGGTTACAAAGGGAATCGCGCGGAGATTTTTGGCCCTGCAATTAGCCGCGCGCTTTGATGTGTCTCTCTGTCTTCGTGCACATTTTCCACGTCGAATTGTCTTTTTCTTTGTCGTTCCTTTTTTCTACATCACTGGTTGATTCACTTACACACGTATATATGCGCGAATGAAAGTGTGAATATCGAATATGAAGTATTTTACATTTGGGCAGTGAATACCAGACAGAGTGGATTCAGCGATGTTTCATTTATTTTTCAAATTGAGTTCAGGTATTTAATTCAGAGCTTATAAAAATACACACTGGCACGTTTATGATTATTTTTAAGGAACGCGCAAGTAGGTCGTAGAGAAAAATTTCTTTGGCGGAAAATCGATGTATTTTTAATTTAATGTTAAGATGACATTGTGATTTTATTATATAAAAATATTTCTTGTATGTGTAATTATGTGAACGATGCGATGGTCAACAAAGTAAAATAATCGATTGTTTAAAAAAGAAGTTGATTATTCTGGATATTTACAAAAGGTATAGTCGCAGCTTCTACGGCTTATTTACAAATAGGATTGCATCGTCACATTTTGTGTATTATCCATACTTCCGCAGTATTTGGCAACATGAAGAATCGCAGGATCGTTTTTTGCTTCCACATGCATCATTCTCACTGGAATAAACAGAAATTTTTCGCATATTAATCTTTTATATCCTTATTTAAATTAATAATGGTTATAATCACTTAATACTACGGAATATACGGTTGATGATAGACAAGTATATTTAAAAACGTGATAGGATGCGAAAAGCATCTTTACTTAATAAATAGCTATTACTGATATTTAATGCACAGCAATAATATTTTTGTAAGTTAAATGAACCTCTGAATGATTTAAAAGAACAAATGAAAAATACAAAATAGATGCAGATACTGAAATATAGCTTAAGAAAAAGAATCTAGGATAAAAGATTCTGTATCTAATCTCGAAGTATTTACATACTATCTATTTTGGAATTTCCAAAAAAGTTAGAATTTTATAAACCTACAGCTGAATCACGATAATTTCAGGGCCCAGACCTTCTCATATTGTATCTTGATTAATGCAAAATCATATCGATAATTAGCGATATCGAAAATTCGAAATTTTTTGTCTACTCAAACTTATAGTATCGTATAGATCAATATTTTTCAGTACTTCGATAATTTAAATTAACTGTAATAAATCCCTTTTGGATGACTGTATTAAAAAATTGTAATGATAATAGCTCTTTTAATTTATTGGATATATTCTCTTTATACTAGAATAGCGTAAATCAGTTTGTATAATATACCCATAGTTCATTAATTCAGTTATTAACTGGTCGATTTCCAAGGCTTTATTATCATTTTATCTATTAATAGCAATGAATACTAGTACACTAAGAACAACGCTGCCAACTATTTTGGCACTGTACTTTCTCGAAGTGATATTAATTATTATTCATGCTTATTTGCTCACTTTTCTATTGTAATAATGACTTTGCTGACCCCGCTATCAACTTAATTTAGTTTTTTTGTTAATTTTCACAAATTTAATTGAACATCCTAAATTTTACAGATATAGTTATTCGGTATATTATTTTGACTTTGGTTATTAACATTTTGCTCTACTTTTACTCATGATTTTCCAACCAAATATAGAATCTATAATTTTATTATGCTAAATAACACTCTATTCAATCCGGAATAATTATACTATTATAAGTAAGTATTATATCGTACCCTCCAAAACGATACTCTTGTAGAAAAAAATAGGTTATGCGAATTACTCTGATTTAGTTGGGTATATTTCGTTAAAGCAATTAAATATTTGTCTGTGCCAACAAAACTTTTTAATTACCGTAATTTTAAATAAAGTTAAAGGAAATAAAATATTTAGTTAAGGGGCAGGCCCGAGTAGAATTTCAGCCTATTAATAGATAAATGATCGAGGGTCGGATAAAATTGTTTCTAATATAGTTTTTCAAGACAAGCAAGATGGCGTATTTAAAAAAAAGTAAAAAAAGATTCTTTCCTCCATTTTGAAAATTCTTTTTTACATATTGAATTTTAATTTCCGATATAAAAAACAACGAGACAAATCCGCACGATTCATTGTTCAGAATGATGGCAGGAACATGCAAACAAAGTTTCGAGCCCAAAGTATTCGAATCTGGTCAAATGGTTTGAGTTTTAGTGCACGGCAGTCAGCCGCTAATATAATGCGCCGGCCGGGCTCGTTCAATTTTTCAATTATTTCTTTATTCTGACAATCAGTTCACATTTATCGTATAAAACGATATTTGAGTTTTTTCAATGAAAGTTGCACTATAGATTATACTGCAAATATAGAAAAAATTGTAAAAAAAAATAATAAAAAATAAAATAAACAAATAATAAAGAAAATAAATGAATAGATTAAAAATAGACTAGATTGTGAGTGGATGGGTGGGTATCTGTACATTAGAGTATGAGTAGGTGTGTACGTGCTAAACTTTAATATATCTTTAAAACAAGAATGTACTTTTAACAGTAGAATTTAATTCTACTCGGAAAAATGCACGAAAAGTTTTACTATTTTCCTGTCCTGTAGTGTATGTATGTGTGTATATGTACGTGTGTGTGCGTATATATGTATGTGTGTGTGCGTATATATATGAGTGGGTGCGTGCGTTCGTGCGTGCGTGCATACGTGCGTGTGTGCGTGTGCGTGTGTGCAGTGTTAGCTTAAGGGACACATACGACCATGATGGGCCAAAGGGAAAGGGGGCTCACCGAAGCTTCCAGTGTCTGGTCGGTTCCTCTTCGTGGGTAGTCGAGAGAAACAAGGTGCAACCTGCCAACTTCACGCCTAAATACGCATTTATACATAATAACATGGAAGATATAGAAGCTCCCAGGCTCCAGTTCCAAAAGTGTATCTGTAGGCTAACTCCGGACGGTGACCAGACTTGATTCGGTGGCCAAAAGCTGCGGAAAGCTACGCAAGTCTCTGGTCGACACAAATATGGACATTCTAAGCAAGAGCAACACACCGATGTTTGAGAATTAGATCAGAAAAGAGGTCGTAAGCACCATACTTACGTTGAGGTAAGTATCGACGTCGATAAATGATTGGATAGGAGTCTCGAAAGAAATCTTATTGTAAGACCACAACCACATCGTGTTCGAGATTTGGGCCAAAGGCACAGAAAACATACCATGGAGATATCCCAGAAAAATGAACTAAGCTGAATATAAAGAGGAACTCAAAGCTAAAATCAGATACTATTCAACCGCTTATAGGTCGGCGAAGAACGTAGATCACTGCAGTGAGGTCCTCAGAAACGTTATCGCCAGCTTATCCAAAAACAAATGCTTGGAAACGCTATACGAAAAAAGGTATAAGAAGGTATTGTAATATATCAAAAAACATGAGTAGTGGGCCTGATTATGAAGGTCTTTAGGGCGACCAAAAAGAATATAAAAGAGAACTCGAGCTCTAAACAGTAGACGTGGAGGGAAAACTGTGGTATCCTGAGTAGAACGTCGGACTCAGACGAGTTCTACCGCTTGCAAAGGGCACGCGACGGACTCGACCAGACTGGAAGCAAGCGGACGGACGGGAAACAGTTAGGAAGTCCTGAAGGTACTTTTAAAGTTCCATTCCCCAATTTCATCACTTTCCAAGGGAGACCTATCTCATACTTACCCATATGAAAAAACCGCTGCAATTCATTGGCGCTTAGCTTCCTAAAACTAAATTAATTGTTATAATATAAAATTTTTTGTTGAAATAAAATAATTTTAAATTGCTATATCTCTTTCTAATCTGTTGCAACGCCGTTACCCTAAGCGGGTCCTGGGCGTAGTCGTCCAGAGCGGACGGGTGGGTGCCTATCACCACTACACAGCGCGTCCTCAGGTTGCGGATAGAGGAACGACCCCTGAGAAAGAGGTTAGCTGCGAATAAAGCGAATAAGCAGTCGCGGACAGCCGATAGGCCCAGGCGTGGGTGTGATGAGCCCGCACTGGCGAACGCATTCATCTAGAAACACTACGCAAGCACCGCAACAACTACAAACACTATACAAAATCTCCTATCTTACTTTCTTCTTCTACCTTACTCTGTAATCTATCTCTTTTACCACACATTTCAAACAAAAAATGGGCCAAAAATCCTGCTGTCGTGGAGGATGCGGGAGCGATGACAACTGCCCTGAGAAGGGATGTGTAGAATGATTCGCCACCTGGTCTTACATGGCAACGAAGCCAGCGAAGGCGCGCTGCCTTGCAGGGGGGCGTTAGGATATGAGAATGAAACCGAGTGTGTCTGACGACGAGTTGACTATGTCCTCGCCAAAGTCAGAAAGCTCTCATACTTAGTTCTAGGGTGGTATGAGGGTTAGCACCCCTAGACGGATGGACTCACCTGCGATCGGAACAGGATCCAAAACGCGCGGGTTCAACTTACTATCATGGCTCAAAGAAAACAAAACCAAACCAAAACGAAATGAAACTTAAGGGTGGGAACCTGGAATGTACGCAGTCTACACAGAGCAGGCGCGTTCCGGGAAATCATAAATGAAACTGAGAGGTACAATTTAGATTTGGTAGCAATACAAGAAACCCGATGGAAAGATAACGCGATGCTAGGATCCGGTAACTTCACCTTTTTATATGGGGGCGCGAGCGGGCATTCTCTAGGCACCGGATTTCTTGTTAACAAAAGCATCATACATTCCGTTAAAAGTTGCAATTTCGTGAATGACCGACTCTCGTATATCATCATCGAAGGAGCGTGGTATAATTACGTGGTTATTAACGTCCACTGTCCCACGCAGGACAAAGAGGAAGAAGTCAGAAATCTTTATTATGAAACTTTAGAGCAATTAATCGACCAATTCGCGTCTTACGACACCAAAATAGTAGTAGAGGATTTCAATGCTAAAATAGGGAGAGAGGAAATGTTTAGACCCACCATAGGCAAAGAAAGTCTGCACGAAACCAGCAATGATAACGGTATTATGGTCATAAATTTCGCAGCCGCAAAAGATCCTATAGTCAAGACCACGTGCTTCAAGCACAAGGATATACACAAGGCAACGTGGACATCGCCGGATGGGGCCACGCACAATCAAATCGATCATTTTCTTATTGATAAGAGGCGCCACACAAATGTACTCGACGTAAGGACCTATAGGGGGGCGGATTGCGACTCAGATCATTATCTAGTAGTGGCCAAATTAAGAGCCAGATTAGTAGCCGGTCAAAATAGTAAGCGAGAAAGTAGAAACCTTTGATATTGGAAAACTACGAAGCGGGATAGAGCGAATCAAGTACCAAGTAGAAGTTAGCAACCGTTTTCAGGCGCTCGAGGAAACGGATGAACAGACGGGAGTAGATGACGATCCGAACAGGTTGTGGGGGGCTATCGAAAAAACTATAAAAGGGGCCGCGAACAAAGTACTGGGTAAGAAAAAAAGGCCGAAGAGCAAACCATGGTTTGACGAAGAGTGCGAACTCTGGTTTGAAAGGCGCAAGAAGGCTAAATTAGATAGTGTACACAATGAAAGCGGTAGGGCCGTAGAAGAATACCATGAAATAAGAAAGCAAGTACGTGTGATTTACAGAAACAAGAAGCGCGAGTATCAGAAAAATAAAATTAGAAAAATAGAAACTAATAGTAGGGAAAATAACCCGCACGAGATGTACAAAGGAATAAACGCTATTAGGAAGGGTTTTCAGAGTAGATCGCAGTTAATGAAAGATAAGGACGAGAAAGCGTGACAAGCGAAAATGAACTATTGAAATTATGGAAAGATTATTTCGATAAGTTATTAAACGTGCATGAAAACTCCGAGGAAATGGGAGACGAAATCCACACTGCTGAACTCCATATGAACAAAGAAGTAGAGGCCGCGATCAAAAAGCTAAAAAACAATAAGGCCGCAGGAAACGATTCTATACCAGCTGAACTACTTAAATATGGAGGCACCGCGCTTACATCTAAAATTTTTTATCTAGTATGTGCTATTTGGAGAAATGAAACAATACCAGAAAATTGGAAAGAATCCATCATCATACCGATCTTTAAAACGGGAGATAAAACAGACTGCAATAACTACCGGGGAATCTCACTTTTAGCTACCTGCTACAAAGTTCTGTCAAACGTAATACAGGCCAGACTCACACCATTCGCGGAAGATATAATACGAGATTATCAGTGTGGATTCCGGCGCAACAGGTCAACGAGCGATCAAATGTTTACCATAAGACAATTATTAGAGAAAAAGTGGGAATATTGCGAAACTATACACCAGCTATTTGTGGACTTTAAGAAAGCGTACGACTCTGTCAAACGAAGCAAAATGTATTAAATCCTAGTGCTCCATGGCGTACTAAAAAAACTCGTAAAATTAATTCAAATATGTCTCAACGGAAGCACTGGAAAGGTCCGAGTAGGCGGTAATGTATCCGAATCGTTCATGATACGCGACGGTTTGAAGCAAGGTGACGGGCTTTCAACGGTACTCTTTAACCTGACGCTAGAGCATGTTGTTAGAAAAATGCAGGCTAGCGAGCTAGGCACAACACTCAACGGAACAACGCAAATTTTAGGCTATGCGGATGACTTGGATATAGTGGGAGATAATGGTGAAACGGTGGCGAGAAATGCGGAAATCCTTATAAATGCGGCTAAAAACACGGGGTTAGAAGTGAGCGAATCGAAAACGAAATATATGATCATGGAGAAACTGGGCATTCGCGAAGCAGAGGGGGATCTAAGAGTCGGAAATTTCACTTTTGAAAAGGTTAGCGAATTCAGATATTTAGGTACAACTATAAATGATCGAAACGAAATTAAAGCCGAGATTAATAAGAGACTTCATTCGGGAAATGCCTGCTTCTACGCTGTGAACAGATTACTTAAGTCAAAGCTACTGTCGAAAAATGTCAAAATAAGGATATATAGGACTATAATAATGCGGGTAATCTTGTATGGGTGCGAAACCTGGGCGCTCACTAAAGCGGAAGAAAATCGTTTTAGGGTATTTGAAAATAAGGTTCTGCGTAAAATATACGGGCCAAAGAAAGATGAGGAAACTGAGGAGTGGAGGAAACTGCACAATGACGAGCTACATAATTTGTACGCGTCACCAAATATTAACAGAATAATAAAATCACAGAGACTAAGATGGGCAGGGCACCTGGCAAGAATGGGCGATGATCGTACAGCAGCGCGCATAATGAAAGGAAAACCGAAAGCAACGCGACCTCTTGGTAGACCTAGACGCAGATGGGAGGATAACGTAAAATCAGACGTAACTGAAACAAAATAGGGAAACGTGGAAGGCTTGCGTAGATTAGGCGATAAACTTTCGAGTTCGAAATGCCATTTAAAAAAAAAAAATATCTCTTTCTAATTAATAGCTCAAAAAGGTGTGCTTTTTTATCATTGATAGTTTGACAAAAGATAATTTTTTAATAAAATTACAGATCGATAGGTTTTATTAACCCGTGTAAAAAAAAAGTCTGGGAAAAGTCTGGAAAAAATCTAGCTACGAAAGTCTTGTAAAAGTCTGGCTAGTCGGACGATGCTAGACTTTACCTTATTCCAGACATTTGTTGAATTATGTCACGAAAAATTATTTTTACTTGTAATTACTTAGAATAGTATTTTTATTATTATTATCGACTAGATTCGTATAAATAATACTTTTCGATTCAACAGCAGAAAAGGTTTTTTTAATATTGCAATCTTTTGTAACAATTTAATATTTGCGAAAAAAGAGATATAAATTTAGGTTACTGCAGACTTGACAGAGCGCAATGCTTTTGTTTCGCAAATTTTGTCTAAAAGTCTGGCATCGTCCGACTAGGGAGACTTTTGCAAGACTTTCGGAGCTAGACTTTTGCCAGACTTGTCCCAGACTATTTTTTTTACACAGGAAAACATGCATTTTCCTATATTTTTATTGTCAGTAGCCCTTCTTCACGCTATTCATGAATTAGCCTCTTCGTCAAGCGTTACGTGCAATAGCCTCCTCTTCCGATTAACCATCGATATGTAAAAATTACATTATTAAAAGTGCTGTAGCTGTTTAAATTAACACATTGGAACAAATCATTTCATGTAATTAAAACAATTAACTAAGCTTGAGGCAGCTAAATACCAATGTAGTAGAGGGTTTCATTGTAAATACTATTGACTGCGTTTAAGAATTACCAACGATAAACTTTTGTAAATTAATTTTATAAATTAATACACTGAAAAACTCATATTTAGTGATGAGCGCCAAGAATGGTGATGATTTGCGAGCACGCGTGATGGAGCCAAAATCACACCACGGAAGAAATTAGCTACAGTTTTCACTGTAGTACGCTACCTGTTAAAGTCGTTGGGAGGTGGGGGAGAGGGGGTGAGAGGGGGGGGGAGAGGAGATATGAACGTGGGGAGAAATTACTACCGTATCGTGGTGCTCGGCAACGATGAGTTTTTCAGCGTATACGGATAAATAAAATAATTTAAGGTCTAATTTAATTTTGTATTAATTTTATTATTCACATCATAATTAATACAATATTTTTCGGTAATATTTTTCTCATAAACAATTCAGTTGAATAATTTGCAATTAATTCACAACTCCTGATCAAGACTATGATAACTAAAAAATTTTAAACTAGATTATTATATAAAAAATGCCTTAAACGGAAATAAAATCCTTTTATACACTTCCAAAATTGCTTAAAAAAGGTTAAGAAACTATAATAAAATAATAAATGTTGAATAAATAAAATTTGTTTTAAAAATTTACGTTACGTGTATGCGTTTACAGAAGCATATACTTTTGAGTTGTCATAGCCTTGTTCTGCAGGTGCAAATTGTAACACGTGTAAAAGCGTTGAATAGAAAATCGATGCAAGACCTTAAAATACAAAATCGATTTTTTCACTCTCGTGGACACTGAAAAAATAATTTACTAATACCATGAATTCATGGTTTAGCCTAGTACAAAGCGTCAATTTCTACTTAAGGGGAGCACTATGTAAAAATCGTTTTCTCTTTTCTTTCACAGAAATTAATAATTTTTTATGTGAAGAATATATTCTTAAAGTTATAGATTATAGATTAAAATTCGATTTATAAATGTGTTTACAGTCAAGTTAAGAGGGATAGCCTGAGGTAAACTCGAAAAATTAATTTCTTTCTTCATGAGCCGATACAAATTTTTCTTCAAAAGCAACCATTCTGAAAATTTTTTCACTATAAATAATTGATTATATCTATAATTTTACCGTTGTCAATATTATATTTATTGCGAAAACTTTGCACCGTATACGTTTCAAGGTGACACGATCAATAAAAAAACCGAACGTAATTTAAATCCTTTTAGCATATACTAAAACTTTTAGGGTTTACTTTTACGTTGAAAAGTTTTTATCTTTATTTTTCGAAGTACAAACCAATTTTTTAAAAATTTCTTTTAGTGATTTTTAAAATATTTGTTTGTTTTTTGAAAAATAACGTTAAACAAAATTTTTAATCAAAAAGTAAACCATAAAAGTTTTAGTACATTTTTTGTACGGAAGAAAATTTTTTGTTGATCGTGTCACCTAGAACCGTGCACGCCGCAAAGTATTTGAGATGTGTTAGGTCGATTTTGATATATGCACAATTTGGTAACATTAGTACCAACTTAGCGGTTTTTAAAAAGAAGCACCTAAAATGAAAGGACTGTAACTCCAGTTTTAATTAACGAATTTGAATGCACCAAATAGGGGAAGCGGGGTAATGCTGGTCATCGGTCAATTACGGTCATCTATATTATAAAGAATACATGAATTTTTATGAATTCTTTCCTATTGGATATTAAAGTGTTTATAATATGCAATTATTGTTGAGCATACAAACGATTTCATTAATATTAATTAAATAATTACACGCAATACACGTTTTCCTATACTTTTCTTATAAGAAATCCCGACTATAAAATAAGATAATTTTTATATTTTTTACTCTTCCAGCATTGTACTAAATCTTTTATATTGCGTCAGAAAAATTGGGGGAATGCCGATCACCTTTATTCATCCTTATTATAAATAATATAAAGGTATTCTCGATAATACTCGCGAACACGATATCCAATTATGCGTAAAAACTAATGTACATAGTCATTTTTAAGTACAAAAATATGTTATTACAATTTTTTTTATAATCGTTAGTCCAAAAGAGAGGTTGCAACGTTACATTTGCTGGCTTCATTCATTTGGCATTTTGCTGCTATATTTTAAAGTGTAAAAGTAAGATTATAACTACGTATTTCATTGAAAAATAATAAATAATAATGCTGTAAACTCTTTTCACGCTTGTTTAACCCTTAGCGGCCACACGGGGTAACTAGTTACCCCAGGCTCAGAAAAAGTGAAATTGGAGGTCCAAAACATTTGAAATTGGTACAAGTAACGACATCTGCCGGTAGTAAATTGACCGATAAAAATCATTAGAAATATTGAAGAACACTTCAACAAACATGAAACAATCGGTTACAAGTGTTAAAACACCCATATGTCTTGTACAACTAGGTTTTTCAGCGTGGGGTAATGAGTTACCCCATGTGGCCGCTATGTGGCCTGGCTGAGGTGTGGCCGCTAAGGGTTAAGTAATTTTAATGGAATATTTACCTATAAAAAGTAAATACTTCTAGTGACCGGCATCGTAAGTGTACTGACCGAAATTACCCGGAGTCTTAGACTAATCCCAGTTTCATTTTCATTTTTTATTTCATATTATAACTTAATAAATTCTTATATTGAGATAAAACTATTTGTAAATATTGATAAGCAGTGATCTAAACTAACAAAATAACGATGCAAAATTAATTAACAGTTTTATGAATAGAAAATATAAGCGTCTTCGCTAAGTTATTTATTTGGTAATTTATGCCTTTAAAAAGATAACACGTATGTATTTTTTGACATCCACGGAATTAACAATTTGAGTCTGAAACTGGATCGGATTACTGTCGGTAAAAGAATTTGCAGACATATGCTGTTAAAAAATATGCCCAAAGTTAAAAAAAGTATTTACGTTCGAAAAAACATACTCTAATTATGTACTTGAAATTATAAAAGAAATTATAGCATAAAGACACAAATTTACGTTCTCGTGGACAATCACCAACATAAGTGGCGTCTCATACATAGTTAGAAAAGTAATTCGCTAATACCATAAATTTATGACGTATAAAGTTTTCTTTACATGTAAGCGAAAATTTACTAATGGTTAACCTTTTCAGGAACAAGTGATCAACTTGCTTATAGCTACTTTTTTCGAGTGTAACAGTCTCGTGTATGGAACGATATAGCGCTCCGGATACTATTTCCCAATATCGGCAATACCCTACTACAAAGCGTCAATTTCTAATTAGTAAAAAAAATCCGATAAAAATTGTATTTTTACTCCTATTATGGCAATTCTGGCAAAGTTAGCCTCACGTAGCTTATAATCTACATGCGACAGATGATTTTCGTTCGTTACTTAAATTTTGCGAATGGTTAGCGTGTCGCCCCATAACGCTTGCTTCTCTAGTGTCTACACCAATATGCTCATTAACGAATTATTCTTCCTAAAGCATTTGCAATTTTATTTCTTAGAATAATCATATTTCCATTCCACGTCGTCAGTCGTCGCCGTTTGTCGTCGATGCTCATCGTCGCGAGCACCTCGCCTAGAGCCTATACGTAGCCGCAACAGCCAGAATAGCGATGAGCTGTTTCGCAAATAAATTATCCACCTTTCTCTCGTTGTTCCCACCAACGACGATCGTCTTGTTCAAATCCAGTTTGTCCTTGATCTTGCGCAAGATGCCAGCCTCGTGCATCCTTTCTCTATATTTTGGCGAACCTCTCGGCGTAGGGCGAGGCCGGCTCAGGCTGGATAACCAAGTTGTCGCAGACAAGCGCCGGCTTGTCGATCTTCACGACGGGCTAGGTGTAGCGGAATCTGGCGACGTTCAACTGTACCCTCCAGGGGCCCTATCAAGGTTGACACGATTATCCCGCCGGTAAAAAGAAACCCTGCGGTAAGCGCCATTTTCCTATGGTTTTTCATTTGTTATAAACTAAAAATAGTAGAAAAGAAATGAAAAAACATGTGAAAACGTTGTTTACCACTGAGATTTCTTTTACCGGCGGGATAATTGTCTCAACTTCGAGAGTCGCTCGCAATGCAGCCGACATTCGCGTGATCAGACATGGTACTTTTTACGATTGGCTCCAAGTCGTCGAAGAAGATCCGACGACAGTCGAAATTGGACAGGTATGATAGGGGAAAGGGAGTATTAGCCAGGTCCTCGTAGCTGTCGAATAGCAGCTCGCCTTGCTGCACATCAGATGTCCAGGATGCTGTTCATGGACGCAAGAATGATGCTCAGGTAGATGAGTATATTCGCAGAGCTACCTGAGCGTATGTCGATGAACACCCCCATGAGAATCCTGATGATGTCGAAGGCTCGCCATCGATCCTGGATCAGACCCAGCAAATGCAACACGTAGGTTGTAGAGCGAAGACGAGCGCGGGAATGACGATGATGGCGTAGGTCATCAGACACAGAGGAACGTTCAGCGTGACGATGTGCAAGATCGGTAGCAAGACGACCAATTGCTCGCAATATTGCTGCTGCAGCTCGACCATATTTTTGTTGGAGTACACCACAGGCAACATCGGCCATAGGTTTATCTCACCGGTTCACAATAGGTAGCTAGTGATTTTCATAGTGTCGGATAACATGTCTTTCGTCATTCTTATGGGAAACGTTTGGGTGAAGTTCATGCTCGTGAGTATGAGTTTGATGAATGGATAGTTAGACCAGTGAGCTTGACGGTTCCATCTGGCTGAGTCTTCAGTATCATGTACGACTCGTTGCGAAATACGGGTAATCGAATGGAATAACAATTCACGTCTTGCAATCTGGGCTGAAAGATTTGAACATTTGAGTCGAAGGAATCGCAACTAACGAGGTCGTAGAATGGATTGTAGCTGATGATAATGGGAAATGCGTCGTTGGAAATGTCATCACTTGAATTTACCAGAAGTATGGAAAAGTCTAAGAATTTTTTTGAACAGGTATATCTGAGCATTGTTTCTATGCTATTTGTCGAGCTAGAGTCATCGTGAAATGAAATAATTAAGCACTGTGGGTGCATGTATCTTGTTGATAGTTGATTATTATGTATAGACTCTTACGTCTAGGATTGGAAAATATGGGCCCTTCAGCAAAAGTATTTTTTCATGTCGATGGTTACCGTTGGAGTTTCTTAGTTCATTCTTTGGAATAAAATGTTGACGAAATTTCATTCCAATAATTTTTTAGGGTGCCGTTGTTTTTGACGTCTGAAACTTCGTAGAAAGGTATATTATTGTACTATTCTAAGAAGGGCCAACGAGTTTGGGTTTTAGCTAAATATACGTAATTTAGTTTATAAAGTGAATAATGTTTGGCTCGATCGGTAATTCAGGGAATTAACTTTCGGACCCCTTAAATCTTCATTGATTTGGTCGATAAACAATCATACCAAGTAGATTTTAAGATATTAAATGAAGGTGTGCTTTACGTGATTATTACTAAAATAAGTATCGTTATATTTATGTATATATAAAAAATTTTATGGAAACTATTTTCTTAACAATTCAAATGATATTCTTATTTTTCATATATTTATATTGATTTTTCGATTATTTACTTAGCGTCTAAAGGTTTATTAAAATTCATAGTAAATACTTGAGGGTGTAAAGTTCCAAATAACAAACTAAAAAACTTAGTCACAAGGCCATTTATGCTATTTCGAAAAATAGATCATGCATGGACTAAAATATAAGAAGTTATGTTAGTAACGATTTATGTTATGTTTTTTGAGATGAAAAGATTTTTTTATCAAAACTACTGGTAACGTATTTATACTACATAATACAGTATTTTATCATTATATTAACCATCACTTTATGGAGTCTCATTTTGTAACGTAGATTACAAAGTGGATAATCAGGAATCCCACATATAATAGCTTATAAGTTTGAATAGTTTTTATGCATTTTAAGTAAAAAATTGTATACAAAGGATTTGGAATTGTCTTATCCCTCTCACGCAATCAAGCATACAACAAATTCATCTGTGCACCAATCCAACAAAAATCGCTTATAACCTTCTCCCTAAAATCATCCTCCCTACATCGCGATACACCCACTTTATACACTTCCCGCCCAAAGTATCTAAAAATGGGCCATAAAATCACCTCTCTAAACGCACTCCAAACTCCATTCCATTCCATCCACCCTCTGCAATCCGTGTACATTCTCTAATAATCCTCTCATCCCCCTATATATACCCACTCACGCTCCCGCCCTCTCATAAAACATGCATCATTTCCTCCACTCTCAGCCAATTCGCGAGTGCATATAGCATATAGCTGTACAGAGCCTCTCCCTCTGCACGATATACGTACCTATGTATATATATGTGCACAGCGGAACCGCACGCACGCAGCTTGCTGAGCTGGTATATATATATACACACCGCGTGCGCGGCTGCGGCGATTTACTGCCGCTTGCGCTCCTCCTCCTCCTCCTTCTTCTTCTCCTTGGGCGCGGAGGAAGAGTCTGCAGGACTAGCCGGCGGCGAGTAGCAGATGAGAAGCAGACCGAGCAGGACGAGCGAGGTGCCGCACCACCAGCGCAGTGACGTCGCCTCGCCGAAGATCAGCATGCCCACCAGCGCCTGTTGACACGTGAATAGAGCCGGTTTTTGGAACGTTAGAATTAATTGAAATTTTGGATTGTGCCGTGATTCTTTGGATACTTTGGGAGTGATTGGTTGCTTATAGATGGCGTCTGAGATTGCGACAAAAATTACGAGTGCTCAGTTTTGTTTCAACTGTTGGCGGACACTCACGTAGGAGAAGTCACGTGAGATGTCACGTGAGATGTCACGAGATACGTTAATTGAAATTACAGAAAGTGTTTCTACGGACTGTTAAATGAAATTTCCAGAGAATCGGTACGAGTAATATTTTGTTCTGAAATATCACATGAGATGTCACGTGAAAGCTCGTGTGAGATTGTGAACTGAAAAGACACGTGTGCAAAATATGCAAGTAAATATTTAACAACTGACAGTTTATATAAAAACAAGTTTTGAAGTTTTTTAGTGCTTAGTTTCTTGGAGATATAAGTTACGGTGTGTACAAAGTATCGCGTGAGATGTCACATGAAATTACGAAACAAAAAAATAAAGTGTCCAAAATGTGCGGAAAATTATTTAGTTTAGACAATTCAGAGAAGTAATCTTGGAATTTTATAAGAAAATTTACGCGAGATATCCCGTGAAATTTTAACATTAGTTATCACGAAACACTTTACGGGAAATTTCAGAAAATATTTACATGAACTTGATAACTGAAGTTTCCCGCAAATTTGTACATACGTATACAGAGTTTTTGGATTTTTGGAATTTTTTTTAGATTTTATGTAAAAAGTGACGTCAGATTTCACGTGACATTTTACGTGATTTTTAACGTGAAAGTTGAGAAGGTTTCTATAAATTATGTAATGGATTTTCGTTTGTGATTTTCTATTTCATACTCCTACGTGAAATCTTACGTGATTTTTCTCAGTGGGATTGTGTCGTTATCTTGTTTGGCGAGTGATGCTGGAGATTTTCTGTGCAGTTTATTTAAGGTCGAAACATACTTAAGTTGTAAATTGCATTCTTGTTTACTGCTATTTTTTAGATAATCCCGTTGCTTCTACTTTAGTTACAAGTTATTATCAGTTGTAATGATTAAGAATAATAAATAATAAATCATAATTAAAAAAATTAAGTAAAAGTAGATTTTTATAATAACATTTTTTATCTTTTTTTAATAATAAAAGTGCACTAGTTCCTAAATAGCAATATAGAATCTACAATCTTAAATTATTATAGTCTTGTTCTGAAGGTGACAAAGTCCAGTATTTAAATCAAGCCAGACAATTTGTGATATTAAACATAATATTTAATTTATGACGAAGTAAAAACATTTTTAGTGTTAGTTTTGCAATTTTTTATAGTGAATTTTATAAATGGAAATTTTAAATATACTATTCATTTATACAAGCCTCTAGTAAACTATTTATTGTATAAGCAATATTAGGAGAAAAATTCTTATTTCTATCCGTTAATGTGGCAATTGTCAAGATAGTGCAAGTGCCGTGACAACAAATCATCGACAACGTTTTATCGTCATGTGAAGAAAAAATCAATTTCAATTCTCTACCAAATAACTACATATTACATCTACATCTTCATTATCGCACAAATTAAAAATCGATAATCACACACATCGATAAATCAACAAGTTCTGCACTCCGTCGCCTCTATTACCAGAGATGTGCTCGATTATCAACCGCCTCGAAATTAGCCCCTGTAAGTAAGAAACTTTGGCACAGACACAATCGTATACGATATAGACGCGGCTATACAGAAAAAAAATGATACTGCACAGTTCAAGCTCTGCTGCTGCAGACACGTTATCTTCTATTATACGATCATCCTATGTATACGTATACTTATACGGTTATTACTATACTTCGGTATTACACAATGCGCACTCTATGCACACAGCTTACGATTCTCGCGGGAAATTAATTTATGTCTGAAGCGAGCGCCAGACGTTGAATTGTTTATTGAGGGTGGGACTCCTGTGATTTTCGAAAAGTGGTTCGGTTATACTCTTGGATATTGATAAAGTTGAATGGCTCTTAAGGGATCAGATGGTTATATATAAATTTGAAGCCCTTACCATATTTTATATAAAAATGTACATAAACTCTATTATTTATTTAGAAATAAGGATTATTCAAGAAGTAGCTGGCGAATCCTTGTAGAACATATTACCCCAAACAATTCTGATACTAGTTTGAATCTGTGATGAGCGAAACTTGTTATTTTGACCACTAATTACTTTTTCTTTTTGAACTGCTAATAATAAACTACAAGATAAACTCACTTTTGCTTGAGAATAGACACGATGAATATTTATAGTTATCGCCTTAGGTCATCTTTGAAGTGGTCTTAGCGGAGGTTTTATCCTGTTTAGCAGATTATTTTATAAAAGTTCAAAATGGAATTTAAAAAAATATTTATATAGCTGTAGACATTTAAGTTAATGTACATTAGAATAAATAATTATATATTGGAACGATTATTAAATAAGTGCCAAGAAATTGGCAGCGGTTATTATAATTTATACGTGTTTTTAATAATTTATTGTATACATAGATTGGCGATAAGAATGGTCAAAATATCCAATACAGTTAATTCATTAAATGAAGCTCTCAGTTTTCTGGTTAAATATAGCGTTTCATCAGATTTGCCGCATCAATTCATTTCAGTTGATAAAGCAAAAGGTTTCCATCTGTTAATCTGATAATTGTAACACCAGCAAATCGTCATTCCATCAAAATTTTTCGTTATTTCAGCCACACAAAATTCTTATACCGGGATAGCAGAGTAAACAAAGATTTCTAACAAAAATAGACAATTTGGTCACGCACACATATATTAAACAATAAGAGGAAGCGTAAGAAGCTGTTCAAATAATGAAAAAAGTAAACCTCTACAACGTTTGGGCTATTATTAGCTTCGCGTATAATATCACCTGAGCACACTTTCAGCAAACTTATAAGTCGTGAGCGTATTTACGGGCGTCTGTATTTACGGCATCACCGTTAATAAAGTCATCAGCTGTATGTATCATTCAAATTTCATGCGTAATGATATTTCAATATAAAAATGAATTCGTTATAAAGAAGTCTCTTTTCAAGAGACAAGTGCGATAATTGTATTGCCAGAAAGCAAAGTGGAAGGAAAAAAGTTTTTTCTAAGGGGAACATCGGATAAAAAGTAAGACTCGGCATAAAATTGGCTGATCCAGTTTCTCTTTTTTTCTTCTAGAAAAAACTATGAAATTGAGCTTACATTTGAAACAGGATTTTAAAAAATATTATAGAATATTTCATACATTTTGGCACAGTTTCTCATACTTTTTCATACTTTTTCACAGTTTCTCACATTTTATCACAATTTCTCACAGTTGTAATTTCCTTTAGATAAGAGTATGCAACGAAAAAAAAGTAATAAAATGTGACAAACTGTGAAAAACTGTAAATAAATGTGAAAAATTGTGCAAATTTTATTAGATAAAATATGTGTTTTTTATAAGCGTGAGAAACTGTGAAAAATTATGAAGAAACTGTGAAAAAGGATGGAAATATGAGAATATTTGTTTGTAACAGATGTTCCAAAAATATGTGTATTTGCACATTTTTTCACACTTTCTCACAGTTTTTTCATAGTTTTTCACAGTTCTCATTTCCACTATCAATAAATCAGGTTTAATTAATTCTAAAATTACATCTTTTTAACGAATTTTTAATGAAACCATATTTATGTTATTTATACACGTGAAACATGTTAACCATATAATCTTATACTGTAAAATAATTATTGCAATAGTCAACTGAATTATTCTAATAACACTAAATTATTAAAATAACATTAATAGATTATAATATAAGATATATTATAAAATAACTATCATTTAATATTAGGCAAATAAATTATTCGTATTCTATAATAAAGGATAGGTAAACAATATTTATATCTTATAACAAATATTATCTAATTGCTAAATGTGAAAAAATATTTTATTTACAAAGAACAAGATAATAAAAAATGAATTTTCCAAAGTCTTGAACATAACTTTATTATGTTTTGCACGAATTTTTGATCATCAAGGACGAACACACAAATGTATACCATATGGTAGGGGAGAACAGGGTTATGCCGGTCACTGGCTAATTACGGTCACCCTTATTTTCAATAATCTAAACATTTTTGGGTAATAATTCGAATAGTATATTAAATGCAACATAAAATGCAATTAATCTAATGTCCAAACAACCGTCTATACAGTTATATTAAGGAATTATACACAATCAAAGTTTAGACCTACATTTCTTATAAGAAATCCGGTCTATAAAATAAGTTTTTATGCATATTATTTGTCACTTTATGCAGTTATTTTTTGCAACTTTATTAATTTGAACAATCTAAGAATATGAAGTAGTGAAGAAAAAAGAGTATAAACCTATTTCTTTTTTGTCATTTCAATTTAAATTACTAAGCAGAATTGGGGTAATACCGGTCACAATGTTATCTATATGACGCTCCCGAAAGTGAGGCTAACAAAACGTTGCGCTGCGCTCTCTGGTAGGACAACTTTGCTCAAGTGTTTTTGATTGAACAGTGGTTATGTTATTACATATTTCACTGTGTAAGTGCGAATAATAAAGCGACGAATCATATGAAAGTTCATATAATTGATTTAAAGCAATTTTTCTCCTACAAAAGTAATATTTTAATAGTGATTGGAATTGTACCAAGGCTGACCGGTATTACCCTTTGATGTGGGGTAAATCCGGTCAAAATGCTTTTTTTATTTCAACTTATAGCTTCGATATCTTAAATTCTTATATTAAACCAATAAGAAATATTTAAAGTCAATGGTTTGAACTAACATAATAATTATTTATAGTTGAAAAAAAACAATTTTAAAGTGGAAATAACAAGCACGATTGCTTACGTGACGGCAATACCCCGTCCTCCCCTACATTATCACGAATTTTTCTTCCGTTCACTCCAAGGATTCCGATTTGACAGTTTCATAAATTGAAATTTGTTCGTCGAGCATATCGTACGACTCCTGCAATTCCTCATCAACCTCCGCAACACCCCGAACCGCACCAATCAAATCCCTCGACAACGAATCAACCTTTTGCTCACACTCGACGTTCGTCCTCTCACTGCCACAAACCAACGCTCGCGTGAACTCCGAAACTCCATCTGGAACGTCATCGCATTCTTCCTCGATCGAAGCAGTTGTCCCTTGATTATTCGCCGACAGAATGTGCTTCCTCAAGACAAAAGCAGCATGCTGCAACAAACCCAACTCCTCCAATTTCACAATTGTTTCCTCATCCACAGTGCGACCCTCGATCGGAGCAATGATCTTCTTATGCATCGTCACAATCCTAATCTCACTCCTAAACCGTTTCTTCAGCTTATCCAACAGATTCTGATTAGTGATCACAGCGTCGTAGTCATCGAACCTGTCGCTATACAACTCCTCCAGTGCATTCCTATAATACTCGGTCAGAGTCTTCAGCAAGTAACACCTCTTCTCGTTCACAATCCTCTGCCCGATGAAATCGCACACGTCCGCGTAAGCCGATTCGTGGCAATCGCTCTTCGTGTGCCAGTCCGTGTGCTTCGGCTCCGCTGCCAGCAGGTGTTTGCCAAAGTAGCTCGACTTGCAGGTGCTGTGATAATGAATCGTGTCGTTCGCTACGAGTGAGCCAACTTTTTGCAGTATGGCTTCGTCGTTGAGACCGAGCGCGTTTGCCACAACCTTTTGTTTGAGAATCTGCTCGGTGGTGCTGTGCATCGGTTGGATGATGTACTTGCGGACCTTGCGGCGACGCTCGCAGAAGAAGAAGACGGGATCGACGATGGGTTCGGATTTGATTGACCCTAGCTCGATTCGGGATGCATCCGTTGGGGCGTTGAAAAAAAAAATTATTGTGCTGCCTTCTTATAAGAAAAACAAAGAAAAATGAGCCCTGAAACATTATTCTGCATTACCTTGAATATGCAGAATAATGCTGATACACTTCCATACACACGCAAGCACGCACGTACGCATACACGCAAGCACGCACGCACACACATTTTCTAAAAATAATGTATTTTGTTTTGTTAAATCTCAAAACATGTTTCTAACATGTTTTTAGCAAAAGTTTCTTTTTAATATCACAAAGCTTCTATGAGAAATTTCTCATATTGTACTACGTAAACAAATTATTGCATAGACTTTTGTATTTTAGGTTGATTCTCATGAAAAAACAACCTCAAATAATTTAATTTTTCATAATAAAAATAATTCGTATTTGATTAATTTTTAATTTTTGTATTTAATGCTTAGCCCCTTGAATGCTGAAAAAAGATGTTAAAATCATTTTGTGTTTAATCGTGATTACATATATTGAAATCGGTAGAAGTAGGTATTTTTACCGAAAATCTAATTTATTCAAGTTACCTGCGTGAAGTAAAGTACTACAAAATCACCCATGGCAAAGATTCATTTCCATTAATTTGACAAAATTTGATGAGAGAACAGTGAAAAAACAGTTAAAAGGCCTGCTGTGTGATACAGGTTTCATATAATGTATTTGTACCATAACCAGTACCCCCATTTGTATTCGTAATCTACTTCTTAGAATAAATAGGAACAACATTTTCTGAATGATAATTCAGAAAGTCAGAATATCCACATGTTTCGTATAAAATAAATCCTAATGCTTGATGCGAAATAATCATATAATTTATAAATTGAAAGCGTAAAAGAAGTCATACTCTGATTTTGAAGAAACAAAAATTACTTTATTTAAGAAATAAAATTTAATTGAATTCAGGAAAAATCTTGTTTTTAGAAACTTTTACCGTTTCTTACGTTCAGACTCAAATGTTTCTCAAATTTGTTGCATCGCTTTCTAATAATAGATTTTCTCAAAATAGTAAGTCAAGTTTTTTGTAGTGGACCTGTTAGAAAAATAACAATTTTACAAAACAAAAATGACAACAGAAAAAAAGTTTTAAATCATTTTTGAAAAAGTATATGCTTTTGATTATTGTTTATTGGCGAAGAAAGAACGTAAAGATCGGTTTTAATAGCTAACCTAACTGATCCACCAACAGACCTAACCTAACTACACCGACCGATCACAAACAAAAATCGCATCTTATTTACAACAATGCTCATATCTCAGTCTGTCAATATTTTCCATTGTAAATAAACATTGCATGAACATTCATCATTCAAATAATTAAATTATTAAGTGAAAAGTCATAATTACCAGCAGAGCCTGTAGACGTTTGCGAGGCTACTGATTGTTCGTACTTTAGAATGTATTTGCTTTGAACAGCTGTGAAGCATGCGTAACACTTCGAGTGGTATCCGAGAGTGGCAACATCAGGCGGCAAAGTAACGCCGCTGTACTTGAAATCGTACGCAGTGCGAATTTTTCAGATTTTACGACATTTCCGCAGCTTTTCCTCGTCGAATAAGATAACGTTGCCGGATTTATTGTCGCACAAAAAAACACAAATGGGTGTGTTAGCCATCGCTTTTTCTTACTATTCACGAGAAAATTCTAAGCAACGCTAGAGAAAAGCATACTTCAATGCTAGCATGGCAAATAATCAGCTGTGATTACGAGATTCCGACGCTACTCGTGGCTCAAACAATGCACTATAAATATCTCCGCGCAGCTGTTCCCCCCCCCCCCCACTTCTCTCTCTCTCTCTCTCTCTCTCTCTCGCTCTCTCGCTCTCTCGCTCTCTTCTACTGATTCCAAATCGTTCTGCTTGAGATTAAGGGGACGCGGGTTATCTCTGTCCTTGTCTAATTGAGTTTTCATTCATAATTTTAAGAGAAATCATTTTTTTGAAAAAATATGAGTTGTCTCCGCTTCGTTTTATAGTAATCTAAATACATGTCCAAGCTGGGTTCATATGATTGGTTTGTTTTCGGGAAAACTTTGACACACTATAAGGGCCAACTACATGGAGAATAACCTTTACATACTAAGTTTGTCAAAGTTTTCCCGAAAACAAAACAATCATATGAACCCAGCTTGGACGTATATTTAGATTACTATAAAACAAAGCGGGGACAACTATTATTTTTTCAAAGAAATGATTTCTCTTAAAATTATGAATGAAAATTCAATTAGACAAGGACAGAGGTATCCGGCGTCCCTTCATGGGTGTGTTTAGATGTAACATTATATGTGGCCTCCCAAACAGAGCGGGAGATTTGAATGTAATTTACATGAAAACATAATATCTGTGATGTTTTTATATAAACGTAATAGCATCGTCACAATTATTTTAGAGGTTTTTAAGGTGTTTCTGACTTTTCTGAGTTGTTTAATTTACCATTATAAATTAATATTAGATTATGAAATCCGATTAAATTCGATAAAATATTTACCGAAAAAGAAAATGTATAATATATGATGAATAATTCATTCTCACCTAAAAATACGTAACCCATTTAATTACAATTTTAAGGTGGTTAAGTCCCCTTAAGAATGATCTCCAAGAAAGATTTTTACAATTTTTTTTATAGTTAACGTTATAGTAAACTTTTCGTTCTATAGATTTAAAAGGGCTAAATTATATGACTGACTATGATTTTAACAAAAAGATACAAGCTTAAAAATTTCACTAAATATTCTTCTCGATGTTACTAATTACCTCATTTTTCTTCAAACCGCATCTAATGCGGTGCAAGTTCGGGCCTGGAAATAATTTCGAAATCCGACAGAAACACAAGTCCACTTTCGGTCCCGAGCCGGCACACCGGACTTTGAAAATATACTTTTTTCAAGATTCTTTATACCAAGTCTTTTTTTTATAAATGTGCATTATATAACTTTTATTCTAAAAACTCACCACATATTGAATATTTAACGCCATAACGCAAAAATTCTTACAATTTTTATTTATGCTATAGTCCTTTTCAGATTGAAAATGGTGGAAACTCGTGTGTGCATACTCTAACAGATTGATACAATATAGTGACCTTTTTTATATGGGATTTATCAATCAAATTTGACGACTACTTTTAGGTACTCTTATATTGAAAATCTTATTTCAAACAACAGATAGATATTGCTTATATAGTAATATGAATTTGAAAATAATAACTCGGTGATATATTTTTTTACAACGATTAGAAATACAAATATTTTATTAGTATCGCATATATATTGGCGTTATTTTAAAAACCACCATTTTTAACGAATGCATAATTATAGCTACTTATTTAATCTTGGACGTTAGGACATAGAGATATACTTGTAATCATCGTATCAAAGCCTTATCATTCTTCTTGAATTACATCGAAAAACTATCTTCTTATCAAATGCCTATTGTTTATTATATAGACTTACGCAGATTCTTAATTACCATAATAATTTAATCTGACGTTGTAACTTCGAATCAAACTTCAATCGTGGTTATAGCAAGACTCTATAAAGTACCGACTAGAAGATATCGTCAATTTTCTGCTAGGATTGTTTCAAAACAATGAAGTAATTGGTAATAAATTAACTGTTCTCTGGAATATTAATTTTGAAGTATTTTATCAATATATGTTATTTACGTTACTAGTAAAATCATGCGCACTATGCACGCTTTATTTTCTCATTCACTTTCGATGGCGCTATTTCTCTAGTGCGTCATCGAAGCCGCGTACATCATGCATTTCTGTGGACATTACAATTATTTATTGCCTTCTCAAGTAGAAAGCTTTGTGACGATGGTAATTAGTCATTTAGAGTATTAAAAAATATCTTTATGTGGGTAGTGTGCAGTGTGAGTAGTTACTTTGCTGGGTAAAATGGATATTTTGGATTTAAAAATATTTAAATCGCATTTCAAGCAAAATCAATAACTCTGAAGTATCTTTTAATAGTTCAATTATAATAATCAATATATAATAACTGTCACTATAAATGAATATATAAAAAATTCTTAATATGAATTTTATTATCTGAATCGTTGCTAGTGATTATTTTGCCCCTGCAGGGGAAAATTTGGATATTGATGAAAAAACAAGTAATACAAATAAATTGGAACAAATTTCTCACTTTTCGGGATGCAATATTATCACTCTACAGATTAAAATGATGCACTGCGTAGTATTATTTGGTTATGGTAATTTCATTTCAGTTTTAACTTATAAGGGGAGACCATGGGGACCCGGTCTTAGATTTTGATGAAACTTTGGGGATCGATTTTTAGAACCTAAAAATGAAGCACAGTAACAGTAGTTTTATCCAATGGATCATCAAATCTGAGATGGAGTTAAAAAACATTAGCATTGCTCATATGGGCAATGTTAAAAATCAGATATATATATATATACTATCAACGTTAATGAAATACGCCGTATGTACCGTACAAAGTCCCATTGGATAAAACCACGAGTATTGAGATTCATTTTTAGGTATCAGAAAACAATCCCTAAAGTTTCATTAAAATCCATGACCCAAACTCTGTGCTCTTCTTTTGCTAGTATAAAACAAATATAAAGGTAAATAAGGTGGGTAAAATGGGCGCTCGTTTGGTGGAAAATTTTTCTTTTTTATTTTTCATTCTATTCCGGTTCATCTTAATCTTATTTTTACTTTAGCAATATATACTTTATACATTTGTTTATTATTAAAAGAAATTGGACTTTCAACGAAGCATACTTTTTTATATAATTAAAATATCAGTTTTGCCCTCTCTCCCCTATATATAAAGATGCATGTAGGCATGGTTGGGGAACTTTTTAAGTTTCCAAGAAGTTAAAGTTACAAGTTTAGCCAATTGAAAAGTAATTAGTTAAGTTAAGAGTTGTTAACTGAGAGAAATCATTAAATTAAAAGTTAAATTAAATGAAGTAAGAACAAAAGTTAAAAAATTAACCTCTAAATAATATACGTTCAAAATAGGAAGCTAGGACAAAATAATATACGCTCTTTTTCTCATTGTTCATATTAATTATTTTTAATAAAATAAATTATAACAATTTCTTTTACTTATTGTATATAAGAAAATAAAGCTTATTTAAAGGTACTAACAAGGAGAACATTAACCCTGCAAAACTTGGATTTTCATGAGGTTTTTGAAAGTGTTTTCTAACACTTGAAGGTGAAGCCTGACATCCGTAGCTCATTCTAATGGGCTTTTGTATTCAAGGTACGAAGTATTTTACCTCGACTAGCCGTTATTTTAATTAAGAAAGGTATCTACGTTTCTGATCATACTTCAGCCAATTTTTGTGCTGGAAAACGTCCCAAAGATTATAAAAGTAGGTGGATAGAGCAAAATACGCGTTATTTCAGTAAAAAATGGTACATACACTTCGTAACATAACTCTACAAGTTATTTTGCTAGAGAAATGATGTAATAACATAAAAAAGTTGACTAAAAGAGATTTAATTTAAAATTTGTTTTTTATAAAAATATTAATCTGTTCCAAAGTTATTAACAATTGAATATTGGGACAGAAAATGCATTAATATTACAGAAAATTTAATAGTACCGTAGAGCGGGGTGACTTTGGGCCAAATGAAAAAAATATAAGTTATATCCAGCACCGCAAAAAGTATGCATTTTGAATCAATTTAAGGTATTTAGATTTGAAGGTCAGATCCTTTAGATACGAAATGAACCAAAAAGAAAATTATTAAATACATCTAAAAGTGATTTTTGGATTTTTGAAAGTAAATAAAAATTTTACTAAATTTTCAACCTTGAATACTTTTATCTGTTAGAGTGCGATAAGGGCTACCTAAAATTCTGCCATTTTTGGTTTTCGTATATAAATTTTTGACTGATTATTTATTATCAGGGCGTCTTGTTAAACATAAAATAAGTTTGTAACTGACTTGTAAGTGCTCAAAAATGAAAATTTAGCTACGAGATATATAGAAATAAAAAAAGTGGCTCAAAGTCGCCCCTCTAAGTGGGGTGACTTTGACCACCCTATTTTTCATACATTACTAAAAGGTACGCTTTTGAAATTTTATTCCTAGGGTGTGAATATATACTATAGCTCAAGACCTGAATAGTGTAAAGTTTCAAAATGGTCCAAAGTCACCCCGCTCTACGTTATTAAATTCGTTGATTTATTTCTATGCATTTTTAGACCCCATCTTCAATTGTTAATAACTTTGGAACAGATAAGTATTTTTATACGTTATGAAGCTTAAATTAAAGATCTTTTTGCTTATGTTTATTATGTTTTAATATGGTACTTTTAATATGTTTAGGGTCATTTTTCTAGTGTAAGTATATTCACGGTTATGTTCACTTTTTAAAGTCCTATTAGTCTGGATTTTCACTATTTCTTATGTAAATCATGCAAAAGTCTACAGCATTAAATTTAGAATTATACGAACTGCCTCGTCAAACTTCTGCTGAGAAGTATTAATAAAATACTCCTTGTTAATTCTGATAATGGCAGTATCTAAAGAAAGTTAAATTCAAGATAGTTATCTCCTAAAATAATCATGTATGATCATTATGTATTAACATATATGTATGCTAATTATATTTTAACATATAAATATAATAATAATATATATTAATATATAAGTATCATAATTATGTATTGACATATAAGTATGATAATTATGTATTAACATATACGTATGGTAATATGTATTAACATATAAATATGATAATTATGTATTAACATATAAATATGATAATTATGTATTAACATGTTATGAGTTTACTTTTAGCCGGAGAAAACTGAAAATATCTTAAGGGATCGAAATCTTTGCCTCAAGACCTTTTTAATTTCAAGAATCTGTTACAAAAGTTGATTTAAACATAGAAGCTTTCACCTAGTTTGATTGATTTTATAAAATGGATTCTATACGTATATAAGAATAAATAATAGTTTGATATACTGTATACATGAAACCGTGGGATGTAAAAAGTATAACCCGTAGCATTTTTATTGTAACGACGTCGCTTATCTCGTATGTAATTATTTAGTCCGTTTTGTCCTTCTACACTAAGAAAAAATCTTGCAACTACCACAATGTATATTATAGAATTTACGATATATACAGTAAAATTAAAAATTAGTAAAAAAGTTATATTTCAATATGTAATAAAATTTACATGAAGTTGAAAATAAGTTATTAAGAACATTTTACGACATTGATATCGTAATACTTTAAGATATGGTTTCCACAGTGTAAATGTAATAAAATAACTTACTTTTACAGAACTCAATAGATCTAGAAACTTGAAATTTGGGTGGTATATATAATTACCTTTTTGTCACGCACGTACGATTTACGCGATTTTCTTACCTATAAAACGGGCCTAAGTGACCGTTTTCCGACCAGCAGAAAAAGCGCTTTGCGTCTTTTGTGCGGACGCAAAACACTTTTTGCGCCTGCTCAAAGCGGTTTATCTCAAAACAAGACAAAACTTTAGCCAAAAGATGTTTAGGCCCCCCTAAATATGGGATGCTATCCGGATGATACTACGTGTTTAAGGTGCTTAAGCAGATTAGTAGTCTAATTTGTAAAAATTGGCGTTAAAAGTGTGTAGACCCCTAAATATGAGGTACCATCCGGATGATACCACGTGTTTAGGGGCCTAAACTTTAATTTGAGTAAAATAGCTCATACATATGTTTCTAATTATCTAATGTAACAGACCCACCTTTGCGCCGTGTCGAGAAACGGCACACTTTAGTACCACTCTATAAGTATAAGAAAAACGTGTGATCCAGACATGTGTTACAAAAAATATGGTGTCTACCACGGGCGAGTGAGCCTTTATGAACTCGTGTGTTTGCATTACCCGTCTCCGGCTCGTACTGCAAACTCCACACTCGGTCGAAAATGACCCACTTTTCGCCCTTGGTACACAATATACTATTTACGATGTAGGGGCGAAATAAGAAGCGATTTTACCCCAATCATCCCTCAAGGGTGGGGGGGGGTTAAAAGGGGATAAAAGTGACTTTACGTATTTGCCGGTATCTTTGAAGTATTAGGAGATATAGAGTTGCTCTTTATTCACAAAGGTTGCCTACGTAAATACATGAAAATCAATTTCTAGATTTTACCCTAATCATCCCCTACGGGGGTGAAAAAGGGTAAATTGCATTTTCATAAATTTTCTTATATAATAATCTATATATTATATATAAGAAGATGTCGGATATACTCACTCACTCACTCACTCACTCACTCACTCACTCCTCAACACCCATACCAAACAGTTGGACCTAGAAACTTGAAATTTGGGTGATATTTACCTTTTATGGTGTAGGGACGAAATAAGAAGCGATTTTAACCTAATCAACCCCTTAAGGGGGTGAAAAGGGTGTAAACGTGCTTTTATGTATTTGCTGATATCTTTGAAGTTTTATAAGATATATTACAATATTTCATTTATTTAACAGTAATAAGAAGCTTAAAGACTCATTGTTATGCCTTGACCAGATTCTGCCTAGAATTTTATATAAAATGCATGCAAACTTTATGGATAAAACGGATTCGAGCCAAGTTGATAATAGATTCATTGTATGCGAAGAATAATTATCTTAAACAATGAAAGTTGGCACATAAGAGTATATTCATCTTAAGCAATGAAATCATTTGAATCCAAATTTGTATCTCTTTCAATTCGTTAGTCGATAACTGCATTTATGCCGTTTCACTGGCAGTTATAAAAACTGAAAATGAACATAGGATTGTTTCTCAGTAGTGAAAAAAACATTAACTTAACAGGAATCGAAGTCAATCATTGATCAAAATGTCCGAGTTGGACGAAATCTACAATAGAATGAATGGAGAATATGAGGTTTATGAGAGTGTTGAAGATGAAAAAAAGATGAATAAGATGAAGTGCAAACATTTTACGTGAATAAAGCGCTTCTCATTACCGGTGCAACGGGATTTTTGGGAAAATGTTTGGTAGAAAAATTATTGAGAAGCTGTCCAGACCTAAAGCACATTTACTTATTGATAAGGCCAAAAAGAAGCAAGTCAATTGACGAGCGGTTAAGCAAATTGTTTAAAAATGAGGTATGTACGTTATACTTTTAAAGACATTAGGTTTGTGCAATAGCTCGAAAGCTCCAAGTGGGCTCCAGACAGCTCGCAAAAATTGATTCGAAATTAAAGGTTAATATCATTCACTAACATATTGTCCATTAAATTTACTGACAAACCGCATGTTAACCAGTATTAATAGATAAATACTGTTAAAAGTATTTATCATGCACATACATACATACACACACAAACGCACGCACGCACGCACGCACGCACGCACCCACACACGCACGCACACACGCACGCACGCATGCACACACACACACACACACATACATACATACAAGACTACAAAATTAAACTCAAATAAAATATATTCGGTACTGAGATAAGAAAATTTTCAATATTGTACTATAAGTGTAATAGAAAAGCTTTAATGTAGACTTCAAGTTGTTTGATGAAATCAAATGCAGAAAGGTGAGAACAGTATCTACGTCTTCGAGTTCAAGTATCATAATTGCATATTTTCAATAATATGTATACGCGTGCTAGTTTTACTGATATATTATTTCAAAACTAAACAGTTGTAAAAATAAACTTTGAATAATAACAGTTTACACGGTTGTTCTTTACCGTGCATGTATGCCTGTATGTATATGTGTATGTCTGTATGTGTGTATGAACGTGAGTATGTATGTATGTATGTATGTATGTATGTATGTGTGTGTGTATGTATGTATGCATATGTGTATGTGTGCATGTGTGTGTCTTTATGTATGTGCGTATGTTCCCATGTATGTGTATGTCTGTATGTATGTATGTTTGTATGCATGTAAATATGTCTGAAGTGCGTATGTAGGTATGTGTGGATATCTGAATCTATGTGTGTATGCCTGTACCTATGTATGTACGTATAAGGGGAAGTGGTGCAAAACGGAATGCGGGGGAAAACGGTGCAGTTCGTAATATAAACAGTCGTTATTATAAATTTCGACTTACTTATTTACAGACTAACTACAACCGATATTACTCTAGTAAAAAGCTAAGTACATTACGTTGTAGTTTACTTAAGAGCTTTAAAAGTCGATCTCAGAACTAATAATTGATAAACAATAAGCTATGTATATGAGCAAATCCTCAAATCGTGATAACTGCGATTCGAACACTTATATTGCTTGGAAACCTTGTCCATGACGTTTAAAAATTTTGAAAGAATTCAGTTACATAGGGTAAACCAGCCAGTGAATGACCGAATTGTTAAAATCTGGATTTTAGAAGTTGATATTATAATATACATATTTATATGAACAAAATAACCATTAAAACTGCACTTGTTATTTACTTTTCTTTAAGTAATCGTAATAATAAATGCTTTTTGTTAACATTATTATTTTTAAATTAATTATAAAGTTTAAAATGCAAGAAAACATAGTAAATGACCGCATACACCCATTTAATGACCATAAACAAGCTAGTGAATGACCGGTTAAATAAGACACTAAAACCAAAGACATGTATAAATAAATGATTACAAATCATATTCAAGTTGAAGATAAACAATTTAGAAAATAGATACGATAAAAGATCTTCTAATTGATTAAAGTTTTTATTTTTATTTGTTGTGGAGTTTTCATAACCTAACATAATTTGATCAGTGGGTCATTTAGTGGCAAAACGCTTTCATTTCTCACCAAAGAATAACCGACAGAGTATTTACTTAAATGCCTACTTATAATTACTTTTGTGTATTTAAAATTAATTTTATTTATTAGTTATTCAATTTAATATGTCATTATAATCTTTATTTTATTTTATTGTAGTGATTTTCTGTCTTTCTGGAGTTAGATCAGTCGGTCATTTACTGGCAAGCAGTCTTATTTTCAACACCAATGAATGATATACACAATATTGAAGAAAATTAATACGTAAAGTTATTTTTACTGTATATAAAATACATTTTAATAGTTGATTATTATGTCCGATCAACGTATATTTGGCTATACATAAAAGTAACATATTATTGTTATAATACACAAATTTTAAATCTGCCTTTTTAGTGTCTTCTTCCTAAAAATTTGACGATCGTAATGAATGGGTGACAAGCTACACATCAAGATTATTTTAGGTACGAATAAAATGTTTTAATGCTCTCTAACTACTCTTAAACCAAAATATGGAATAATAAAAGTATAAATAAACTTTATGTATAATAATTCAATAATTCTTAAGCGTATAATTTATATTCTATTGTCTAACTGTCATTCACTGGTATGCGGCCAATTACTAGCTGGTTTACCCTGCTTTAAATTGTACTTTATTAAAATAAATTTGTTAGGAGAGGTTTCTTCAAAGTAATTATATTTACAGCTTATAATATAGTGAAAAACCGAGTAAAATTATCATTCCCCGAATAATAAAACTAAATGGCCACGACCGCCCTTTGAAATTATAACCTGTGCCCGCAACCAGATTAGCTCTAATTTTTTATCACTATCCTGTGAACTTGGTATTGTATAGAACTCCTCCAAAGAACAAACGTGTGCCATTTAATATTGTTTGATCTTATCATATTCGATTACTTGTCAAGGCACACTTGTCCTTTACAGGAGGACTATTCTATACCAGTACCTAGCAGTCTCCACAAAAAATATGAACCAAACTGGATGAGCGCACTGTTTACAGATGTAAAGTAACGTTCCTGACATTATTATTAAAAAATCATTGTATTTTTGATTTCTTATTAATATTCAAATCTATCGTACTCAATAGGTTCAAACATTATTCAAATTTTGTATGTTTGAGGAACGCCGATTCTGAGGATTTTCTAATATATATATATATATATATATATATATATATATATATATATATATATATATATATATATATATATATATATATATATATATATATATATATATTAGAAAATCCTCAGAATCGGCGTTCCTCAAACATATATATATATATATATATATATATATATATATATATATATATATATATATATATATATATATATATATATATATATATCAATTGTTAAAACAACTGCTAGGAGCAAGACGGAATGAGCAAAATGGGGTGGGACAAAACGGATTACCAAAATCAAAATCAAAGAAATTTAAGTTAAAATGCCGGGTTTAATATTGGATTACTGATAACGAATTTCATGTTAGATTTTAATTTATGATTGAGTTGTACTAGTATTTGCTTCTTTTAAAATAGTGGATCCAACATGACGACCCAATAACTTTCAAAATAACAAATACTTCTGTTATTTTTCAATATTTTTATTATTATGCCGTTTTTTGTCATTAAAACTTTGCTAATTATACATCTGAGATTATATTAACATATATTATGCATATGAACTCACATATAATTATTTAAATTGTCTACAAGTTAAATTGAAATAGTTCGACAACTCGAGCCGGTCCCTGCACAAGCCTAAAAATACTTTTACATTTGCTTCTGTAGAAAGAAAGTCAATATATTACTATTATTCATTTTGTACGATAATAGATTTTTAACAAACTGAGAGAAATTAATCCCAGATTTGAGAAAAAAGTGACGGCTATAGAGGGCGAACTTTCTTCAAAAAACTTAGAATTATCAGACGAAGATCGAGATATCATAAAGAGAGAAACAAACATAATATTCCATAACGCTGCTAATATCCAATTGTACGAGAGAGTGCACGTAATGGTGAGGGACAATTTTCTAGGAACTAAATACATGCTCGATTTGGCCGAGGAATGTGACAATCTGGAAACGTTTATATACATGTCAACTGCCTATTCGCACACTAATAATAATCACATAGAAGAGGAATTTAATGAACCTCCTGGAGATTTGAAGATGGTTTACGACATGATAGATGCTGATATGAAAACTGAAAACGGTTTGAGTAAAGATGCTGTGAAAATGTTGATAGGATATCATCCGGTTATTTATACATTTGCAAAAGCAATGGCAGAGGAATTAGTGAAGCAACGTGGGGAAAAAGTAAATTTTACTTGTGGTATCTATAGACCTACCGTAGGTATGTAAATCTCTAATTATTTCTACATTCTTTTTGTCATTTTATACATTAGATGAGTCAAAAATAATAAAATATACACGTACTCATAAAGTAGGTGCAATTTCCTTTCAATTCTGGTTTAACAATTACTTTAAAGTGACTTTTGTAGAAGAAATAAGATATTTAATTTTTAATAAGCATTTTTCATAAAGTGGTTATTTTAACAACAAGAACGAACATATATAATCTTATAATACACATGATTTTAATGAGATTTATTTGTTATACTTTCCTGAAGTATATTTTGCGTATTTTAACATACACTAGGTCTACACTAGGTTTCCATATACCTAGTTTAAAATACAATAGGTTTTATTGAAAAAATTCAAGTTTTGAAAAATCAAATTGGCTATCTAAAATGACATATCGAATGCTAAAATACTTAAGCAATTGTTTTTCTTTCAACGACTAACATAATTTTTCAAATTCCTTTTTTTACAAATATATTGAATGAAATTTTGTCAGACTGTACAAAACCATCTATTATCAATGGGTTAAGGAGGTAAAAGTCCTATGATATAAATAGTATAATCAAAAATTTTCCAACAAAATCGTGATGGTATCGGATGAAAATCATAAAGTAATTCATCTGTGAGAAGAGAAATATAGTTATTTATACGTAAACACGTGAAATTTTATAAATTAGTTTATTATTTTTCCGATAACTTTATAGATAAATGTTTAAGGAAAAGAATAAGCCCCAAACATCAAAATTAATTAAGAAATTTTTTTGGGATTTTACTACTTTTTTTTTTTTTTGATTGACAATATTTACACTTGTGACATCACGTTTTTATTGGAATTCTTTCCCACTTATATATGGACTCCTTTTAAGTACATTACACTATTTATATCATAGGACAGTTATAAACTCTCATATTATATCTTTTGTTTTATATCTTATATATAGCGAAGGGCCTTCCTTATACGACACCCATTCTCTTTCTCAGATTTTTATACTTTTAATTTTTTGGATCCCAATCGATTAAATCAAGTTTTATTTAATTTCTAAAATGTGTAAGTCTACCTATATATAATTAGAGAATTGGTAGTTGAATAATCATCCAAAAGAATCCAATAATGAATATATTCCAATTTCTAAACACAATTGCTAATAAATATATAAATTACGATGAATCTATAGAATCCCGATACAATATTGATTCTAATTTTCCTTTTCATACTTCATTTTAGTAATATCAACGCTGAGAGAGCTTGTAGCTGGCTGGAGCGATAACACGAATGGACCAATGCTAATTATCTTAGCCGCAGGCTTAGGGATAGGCCATACCTTCTATTACGACGAGAAAAGACCGATAGATTTTATACCGTGCGATATGTGCGTCAACGCCTTGCTCGCAGTGACGTGGGATCATTCTAATCGCTGGTAAATGCATATTCTTCAAGTAAGTGCGGAGGCTAACAACCACAACGCGGCAAACGCTGCTGTGGCCTCGCTGCGTGCATGATGCAGACACAGTGAGCCTGTGCATTGAGTAAAAAATACTGCTTTTTGTAAATACCGTTAAATTAATTAAAAAATTGGACGCTTAGGTTTTTGAGGTTAAGTGTAGGGGAGACTGGGATATAACGGGCCACTAAAATTCAATGACACATATAAATCATAAAAAGCATAATTGAAAAAAAAATTATAATAGCATTTAATTACTATCCAATTGAAGCGTGTTATCCTACTTGAGATCAGTGTTTAATGTTTCTTTCCAATGGAAGAATGCACTTATAAATTACATCCAAGATAGCTATTTAAGAAATAGTTAGGGTATAACGGGCCACCCCCATTGGGGTATAACGGGCCAGCGTAACTTTACGTTCCTGTTGTTAAATTATGGGTACCAAACTACCGTAAGGGGGAAGTACAATGTTTGTTCATGCTTAATCAATCGCGATATTGCTCTAAAACGACTTAAAATTCCTGTTTTATATCTGCTACCATTTCAATTCTTCAAATTTTTTTATTTTATAAATAAACATGTCAACCTCCTTCTTTTCGAGCTCTCAACGATATGTCTACTCTTCTATTCTGTCTACAATCAAATAAGACGTTTTTACGTACTAATAATGGGGGTCCATTATACCCCAACAAAATTGGCCCGTTATGCCCCGTTTGCAATAATTAACGTTTCGTATCATAACTTTTATAATTTAATGAAATAGAAATTTCAAAAAGCAAAATGAAGCTTGAAACATATCCTAAAAAAGGAACACTGTCTGATTTTTTAAATCAATCAAAAAAATTCACGGATGGCGATTTGAAAAGTTATCGTCGTTTTTCATATAACCTGATTTTTCAATTTAAAATTTCACTGTGCTGTAAAAATTTGTTTGCTTAGAGAATAATATCCATGCAAAAAAAATGAACTCACAGTATGACCACAAGTAGATTAAGACGCGGAACAAAAAATTTCGTCCCTCTTCTACAGCAAATATGGCTAGTCGCCCATTATACCCCAGTCTTCCCTATATGTATTAGTCGGAGAAGGTGCAGGTCTTGATATGGGCAACTTTCATAATACTGTCATTTCTTTAGCTAGATTTTGGCCAGAGATAATAATGAAGGCATTTTGATTTTTTGAACGTTTCTCTACTGACAAGGAGAACACCAAACATGCGGAACTCGGATTTTGATGAGACTTTGGTAGGTGCTTTCCGGTACCTAAAAATGAAGTTTAGCACTCTTAGTTCGTTCTAATGGGCCCTTGTATTTGAGATATAAGCTATTTTACTCTGAATATACATTATTTTAGTGAAAAAAGATACCTCTTCCAGTAATTATAAATATGCAAGTATTAACACTAGAATAAATGGAAGACCTGTAACGTTAAAAAATATTAATTGGAGGTTTCAAATTAAAGGTCCTTTGTCTACTTTTATGATCATTGAAGCCATTTCTAGTGTCAATACATACATATTTATAATCAACAGAAGAGGTACCTTTTTTCACTAAACCATATTTAAATTAAACGTATATTTGGAAGCTATTTTTAAAATAGCTTATATCTCGAATACAACGGCCCATTAGAAAAAAATAAGGGTGCCAGGTTTCATTTTTAGGTACTAGAAAGCACTTCCTAAAGCCTGATCAAAATCCAAGTTCCGCAGGGTTGGTGTTCTCCTTGTTAGTAATACTATACTAAGAATACGCACACAATGTTATTCTATTACAAGTGCATCATAAAAAAAGTTATCGTACAATTTTTTAAAAATGGTGTGTCACGATACTTTATATATTGGGATTTTAAATTTGCAATGCAACGCTGGCGGATTCTGGATGAACTAATAAACATGGCCGCTGAGGGGGCAGCTTCTCTATAAGATTTGCACGGGAAAAATTTGTGGTAATTGAAATACAAGTTTAATATGTGACAAAATACTAGTTGCTACCATATGTTATACAATACCTTCATATAGTATATACAACAACGTTAATAGGTTTTTTACTCACGTATAAAAGTTGTAAATCAATTTATAAATATGCTCTCCATGTAAATCTTATGAGAAACTGACCCCTCGGCGGCATGTTTTTCGCTGTTTTCTGATGGGGACAGCTGCGCTCTCTAAGCGGGGTTGTAGTTTTCTTTGCCAATACTATATGCATAAGACAATAAGAAATTCAGAACACAGACTTCAGACCGAGCAGACATTTTTCTTACTTAACTAATGCAATGCCACGGTACTGACATCATATTTCTTATCGTGTAATATCCAAGAAAGAAACATGTTGTAAACATCCGACTTCGATGCTCTGCCTAAAATAATCCTTGTTCATTTCTTCTTAATATTTATACTCCATGATAAAATAGGTAGGGGCGGTAAAAAGCAGATTTGAATATTATAAACATATTATACTTATAATTTTTATGAAAACTAACAACCACTAGTCACAAAAACTATGAAGCGCACTACCCAGGCCTCGTCATCGGCCCCAATATCTAGACTCTAGACATATTCTCCGACCAACACATACACTTACCTTCAAAAACCTAAATGTACCATCGCGGACTCATTTCCTGATCATCCCTTATACAATTAAACATTTTAAACTTTGAACACGCATTTCTAAATAGCAAATAATTATATCTGCAATCTTCAAAAAGTGTTTTGCAGTAACAAGTTTAAGCTAATATTTTATGTAAAAAAATTATCAGGAATTGGATCCTGATCAGGAACTGGATCTGTTACGTTACTAATTATTAATTAAATCAATGTTTTCCTTACAAAATGCAGTACTTTTTACAAGCAGAGTGTACAACAAGGCCGCAACAGTGTGTGCAAAGCCGCTACAAGCTTCCGTAAGTGAGACAATATACCGTACAATGAAAGAAAAAGAACTAACTTACATCAATGGTTAAAGGACTACCGAGCAGAAAGCCGTGGCGTACAATTACGGCAGCACTACTGTAAATCCGATTTGTATCATGGAAATCTACAATCATTTGAAAAGGGAAAAGACAAGCTATTGGTCCTCTTACTCCGTATGGTACAATTTCGTTCTCGATACGCACCTCGTTTAGCTGTTTTTGATTTTGCACCTGCTTTTTCATTTCATACCAGCGCTTTTCTTGGACGTATTTCTTCTACTGACCTTCCGAAAACCGAGGTAACGACAGCTTTGCAATTTATCTAAATGAACCAGCTGACTTATTTAAGAATAATTATGGACTATCCCTACGCTGATTGATACAAGTATTATAGAGATAACTTATGTTTATTGATTATTATAATTATTGTAAGTCTATCTTTGGTTGCAGAGCTGTATCGATCGTATGGAAAGTAATACAACACTTTGATTTGATGGATTATTTCGGCAATGGCAATTGGAAAATCCAGATACCCGACACATCGAGAATCATAGATCGTCTGAACGCCGTCGACAAGGAATTGTTTTTCTGCGACCTGCGACTATTCGATTGGGAAGAGTTTTGTACTATTATCTGGAGAGGTACTGCGGTGTACCTACTGAAGGAATCGATAGACTGCGCTGCGAGTAGACGTAGAACCTCTGTTCTGTGGTACTTGCACTACGGACTGATCACTGTGTTAGTCATGGCGTTTTCCTATTTCGTCATGAAATTGGTTATGTAGGTTATTTAAGGAGATACTAAACCCATCCGTCAGCGAACATTAAAAGGACCCACACTTTTTTCATTTAATTTTTCATTTTTAATCAATATTTCTATGAAATGTTGTTGTCCCAATCAAAAACAACAGCTTTCTAGAGATATTTTGTTAAATTTAAAATTAAACGAAAAAAGTGATTTCCCGTTTTTGTCGGTAACAGGAAGGTTTAGGATCACCTTAAAACTATGTAACACTATTAATTTCCCCAGTATTTAATATGTATATATTTCGGATAAAAAACTATTTTGTACCTTCTGAATTAACACTAGGAATTATGTATTATAACTGCAGATTCAATATTCATGATTGCCCTGATATAAAATCAACTTGTTCCGCTGGTTAGCTTGTTAGTTTTCAAGTAAATTCATTAGCTAAAAAGATTAACTAAAAATTACCTATGACATGGCTAATTTCTCGTTAAGATTTCATTTGTTATAACTCAGTCTATAAAACATAGAAAAAATATTGATTTATTATTGGTCGATAACTGTTGACCAATAAAGAAGTAAATAAAAAAAACAATAAATGTTATTGGTATTATAATCTTAAAAAGCTATATTATTTGATTGATTTACATACAAATCTATACTAATTCTATAGTAATCTTATTACTACCAGTGCTACATACCGATTTATGCATAAATATTCTTGATGTAATCCCAATTTATCCCATGTAATAATTTATCATTTTAACTTCTTAAATGGATTTAAATTTTTAAACCATTTTATCGCTTGAAACGTTAAATAGAAATGAGCTGAATTGCGAAAAAAGCTCATTTTTGCTGAAAATCGCTAAGTTTCTATCAGGTTACAAATAATAAATAAAATGAAAAGTAAATACTGCTATTAGTAATAGTTTTGATATGCTGTACCAAATAGAAATACCTCTGAGATAATTATAATACACTATAATTATAAAATTTCGTATACAGGTTGGTACATGCTTCAAAAACACCCATATAAATTTTCAGAATGCTAGGGTACCTAGAAGTTGAGAAATAAATGTTTTTATTTTTTGCTGTTTAACATGGGCTCTTATGGAAAATTGCAAATTCATCGTACTTATGTACATATTACAAGTCTATAAAACTGGAAGTAAACTCCAACAAGGTTAACGTCATGCTGTGTACAACCAGGTACAAGGTGAAGCCAGCTCGTGGACTTTACCTAGGGGGAGTTCCCCTAAGTCTGATCAAAGAAGCTAAATACCTGGGAGTCATGATTGACTCCAAACTGAATTGGGGTGGTCATATAAGGACAAAATGCGAGAAGGCTATTATTAGCACGTTTTGGACATGCAGGAGGGCTTTCGGCACCACCTGGGCCTGGAACCGGATGAAGTAAGGTGACTCTATGACTCCATCATCAATCCTAGTCCAACAAATGGAGCGCCAATGCGAATAAAAGATACATGTAAAGGCACTAGATAAAGTACAAAGGCTGGTGATGGGAGGGATCACAGGATCCATGCGGACGACACCTACGGCTGCACTGGAGATCCTAGTATTAGACCTCCCACCACTAAATAAGGTAATTAGAGTCATCCCATTTAAGACCTACTGCAGGCTCAATGAAGAGGGAAGCTGCAAGTACTTTAAGGATAAGGAGTTAATGGCAGAGACCCTGCCAATCATCAAGAAGGTGGACTGCGACAGAATGACGGAGAAGCTCCTGTTCTCGAAACCATTCCAAGTCGACATCCCGGATAATATGGACTGGGCGGAAGGAGACGGAACTGAGCAAAAAGTTGAGGAGTATATCAGGACTGAGACAAGCGTCCCCAGATAACCCACCAGAGGGATGAATCAGGGCCATACAGAACTTGAAGAAAGCCAAGCTCAGGTTGACTGTGGACTGTGGACTGACAGGACATTGGAAAGTAGGGTATCACCTTTGGAAGATGGGAATACAAAAATAAGGTAAGTACATATGGTGTGACTCAAGAGAGAAGAAGACCTCACGTTTAATGTGTAAGTACCCTGTTTCCGTGGGCACAAGGTGCAGAGTGTGGGGTGTACCTTTCATAGAGTCAACGGAGCTGAGGTCGCTCGCAGCCTAGAATCCATCTGCCAAGCAGCTCAAACGATGAATAGAAGGCTATAATAGGTAAAAAAAAATATTCATTGAAAACAAAAAACGTATATTTACCTCAAAAAAAGAGTCAAATCAGCACCTTACTGGAACATTTGATTGATAATTAGGTTGAAAGGAATTGTTAAATTTAAATGTATAATTGTTATTTGGTATAAGTTTATCTATGCGACCTTTGTAATCAAGTATACCTAGTAAATAAACAAGAAATAAAAAGTGCAATCGTTTTGAGTAGCGTAGTTAATATAAAACTTCCTTAAGAATGATAATCGCCACATACATTAAATTATACTTGCATACCATTCAAATTTGGAATATTATTAAAAGCTTTAGCGAACACCGCTACACTGTCAGACAATCATGACTTTGAAGTTTGAATGGCTCGTAATGAGCGCTATTGAAAAAAAAAATTCTTCTATTACCCATTTAATTTTAACATAGCTACGCTTATTATACTACAAAATGGGTACCAAAATAGTTTAAACTATTACTTACGGAGATTACTGGAACACCTAAACTATCAAAGAAACAAATTGGGTGCGATCAAAACGGGCCGTGTTCCATTTCCTTTTGTATTTCCTTCCCTGTTTCAACCTCTGTTTCTAAGGTAGCGGACCGAGATGGGGGCTACTAATTTTTTGTTAAACTTATTGGATGACAAGTAACCTATCTGTAAAGAAATATACTGTGTGCGATCAAACAGGGCCGTGTTATAGCATTACGATTGTGCAAAGTAGGTGAGTCCCGTACAAGCGAAGTTTGTCACCCGAGCGAAGCAAAGGCGACAAAAGAGCGAGTGCGGGTACACCTACCCAGCGCACGAGTATCGTATACTATTTTTCCTATTGAGTTGCGCCAAGTTCGACACCTTCAATTAGTATAAAAGGTTGCAGAGCGGCGGGATAAGGGTGAAGGGAAGAGGGGTTTGGAGGTGAGGGGGGGGGGGGAAAGCCCCCGCCCCAAAAGAATGTAAATTAAAAAACTATTATAAATTTTTTAAGTTGAAAAAGAACAAATATTTTACATTCATTTGTTGATATTATTTATATTAATTGTAACTTGACAATTGAGAAATTGAAATGGGATATTTTTTAATGACTCAAGTTGATTTGTAGCTATAGATATATTTTTATTTTTTATTTGTTCCTGGTTTCTTTGAATTTCTTCGACGTTCAGTCTGTTACTGTTATTTTCAAAAGACATTTCAGGAGTCTCAGGAATCACTGTTACTGTAGGGAGTGCATGTGCGAGTGCATAAGGAATTATTTTCTGACGGGTTTGGATACATCGTAGTATTAAAACTTTGTGTTGCTTCATTTTCTGTTACAGACTCATCTATTTTGTTTTCATTGAGTTTCAAACGGTTCGAACTCTTTGATGTTGAAAGTATTGCACCTTCAATGCGATAACCAATTGCTTTATTGTTCGTAATAGAATCTTGAATGTACCCTTCGGCAACTATATTCGATTTCCACCCATCGTGTCTTTTCAAAGCAGTATCACTTTGTATCGTATTCATTTTTATCGCCCCTTACTTTACACTGTTGTACTGAAGAGCGTATGCGACGCGACTGAAAACTTTCACGTTTTTTGCCCGTTAAAAAATCCAGAACACAGAACGTACGTTTTGACAGGTCTACGAAAGAAGACAAAGACAGTGAGATGTAAACAAACCGGCGCTCGAGCGAGCGGCCGGTCGGCTCGCACGTGCGAATGTATGTATAGTAAAATAGATAGCGCACGCGTATACGCCTCGGTATACGTGCGCACACTCTAATATACATTCCCGCACGCTCATCGCAACGTTTGGAAAAGTGGCACTTTGCAAACGCAAATGCGTGCGCAAAATCAAACTTTGTGCACGATAGTAGGAAAATTTTTTTTTCTATTTCATACCCCATTTTAACCCCGGTTTCTAGGGTTGCGGATCGAGATAGGTGGTCAAATTTGTTTGTCCAACGTGGATGACAAATAACCTATCTGTGAAGAAAAAAATTGGGTGCGATCAAACAGGGCCGTGCTAAATTTTCTTTTATGTTTCCTACCCTACTTCAACCCCTATTTCTGGGGTAGCCGACCGAGACAAGAACTCAAAGTTTTTTTTTATATTGATTAGGTGACAAGTAATACAACTGTGAAGAAAAAAATTGGGTGAGGTTTAACGCGGCTAAGTTTTACATTATTGTTTATTACCAACCCCATTGTAACCCTTGTTTTGAGGGTGTTCCAGGCGTAAGTAATAGTTTAATCTACTTTGGTATCCATTTTGCAGTATAATAAGCGTAACTATGTATAAATTAAAGGGGTAATAGAAAAAAAAATTTCAGATAAAATTTCAAAAGTCATAGATAATCGCGTGTTCAACTACGTTTCCGTACATAGTTTATAATATTTATCAAATGTTTAAATGCAATAAAATTACAAATTAATGACGCACTATAAGTGGGATCACCGTCAGACAGAGGAGCCATTCACCACTACCAATGGAGATAACTGCAAGAATCTTCTTACTGCGCACAAGGAAGAATGGGCAAAGCCTTCTTTTATTTGCCACCCCTTCTATACCGTATACCCTTATACGATCCTATACACGCACAGCGCATTTATATAGTCCTTTGCGTTCGGCGCCAGCTGCGGGCACCGAGCGCGTCGTAAAAGGCGCGCTAAAACTAGGACGCACGCTTTCTGCAGAGCCTGATCGTCCTTATATACACCCCGTCCTTTTTCTTTTCTTTTGCTCTCTTATATTACATCCACGCCAGCTCATTTGTTCGGCTGCTCGCTCGTCTGGCGTACTTATACACACTCTGCGTAAGTAATGGTATGAGTATAATAAGAAGGAGATAGATAAAGAGCAGGATCTATTGAAATGCACGTTGATTCTAGTATGTAAGATAGAAGGGCTTGGATCCTTTATATTGATGGGTTATATGATTTACTGGTAGAAAATTAACCGATCAATCTGTTCAGCTTATTATTTTTTAGGTAAATTCGTTAGCTAAAAATTAACTAGAAATAAGCTGAGATTTTACTAATAAGATGTAGGTAAGATAGGGTTATTGTCAGTTGGTAACTGTTGGTCAGTGAAGTTATTTTTAATTTTATAATCCCAAAAATCTACATTATTTGATTGATTTACATTTACATTCTAAACTAATAAATCTAATCTCTGCCAGTACTACGGGCAGATTTTAGGTTATGCCGGATAGTAGAGCTCTGCCATATGGTGCCATATCGAGGGAGCTACGATCATCCCTAAAACTTCTTTAAAAATGTTTTAACTTTATGAAAGTAGTAGTTTAAACTTTTTTAAAAGTATAGTTTTAACTTATTTGGAGGGCGTACTGTAATACGAAGCCAAATTCAGGGTTCCGAACTTATTCTTTGATACGATACAGAATTGGGAAAAACTTTTAGATATTTGAAAAATAAAAATTCAACGAATAAATTTTGGAATTGCGAATTTCTTAAAGTATAGTTTACATTTTCTCAAAACGCTATTTTAGCGTGCCTGAAACGATTCTTACATTATGTATAATTAAGTGAACAAACATCCCCAGTGGATATGAACAATGTATATGAGTGTCTATAAATATATAAAAGTGTATATTTCTGTTATAATTAAAACAGTTTTTACCACAGATATATACACTTTTGTACACTTTTATACATTTATGTACATTTTCGAAAAGAAATACAGCAAGACTTTTCCACCGATAAGTGGCGAGGCACATGTAAATCAATTCACATGTAAATATTTTAAACTTTTAGTTACTTAAGAAACAGTGGCACTTGGAAAAAAATATTTTGAATTATTTGACATTATTGAAGTAACGTTAAGCAAGTAATGCTTCTTAGTGAGCGGAATTTTTCGTATAAAAATGTACATGAACGTACAGAAATGTAATAAAATGTACAAATATGTACATAAGTGTAGCACAGTAGGCCGATGTGATCCCATTTTCTTATTCCATTTATAACAGAAATATACACTTTTGTACATTTTCGTACATTTTTATATATTTATACACATTTATGTACATTTGTATACATTTATACACATTTATGTACATTTTTATACACTTTCTTTCTTCCATAGGGGATCGTAGATAAAAACTACTTTTTACATTTAAACAGCCTAACCAAAGTATTTATGTTAATTCATTATAAATGTTCTGCTTTAAACCATTACATCTATTAAAAATTAACAATTTGCAATGGCATATTTGACGCGTTCTCGTCGCGTTGCTCTCGTACACTCGAGTACATATACTTAGATATATAACTAAAGAATCTGGCGCAGTTCGCGAAATATTCAGAAAAAGTAAACTGCCCTGCAACGCGACTAGAGCGAAGAAGTTTCCAGTGACTCACTTGCGCTCTCTTTATCTCTTTTCTTCTCTATATATTGTACATCTTGAGAGACTGCGAGGGGCAAAGGATTTAACGTCTCCTCGAGAAACTAATCAACTTTATGGATGATTGGCCAGCAGCCGTAAGCTTCGAGTTTAACGCTGCCGATGTATACTATCTATATAACGCAAAAACTTGTGCCTGGTGTTTGTGCTGAGAATCGTGATTTTCTGGCGGCAGTCGCGTCGGTGACGTATAATACGGCGAAACAATACGATGTTTGTATCCGTGATTCCCCGGAATAACGAATTAAGTTTGTTTAAGTATCTAGACCTATTTTATAAAAAAAAGAGGAGTTATTGAAACATAAAACTAATGCTAAGGGTGAAAGCCATACAGTATATAGATAAAGTTGAGTGCATTTGATCAACGTCTGCGCCGGGGAAATGACTTGAGTCGGTTTAAAAATGGCTCGTAAAGGTACCTTCTTTATTTTGTTAATTATTTCGTAATATCCCTTGGTAGAAAGTTAGCTAGAATGTCTAGTTAGCTTATTAATTATTAACCAGATTAATAAGCTATCAATAAGTCAAATTATAGCTAATATCTGGCTAGAATCTGCTTAAGAGTACGCTTTAAGAAAGTACGTAGGGGAGAGTGGGACATGTGTGGCACCCTAACTTTAATATAAGATTATATCGAAAATTGAGATATTTAAACAATTTAAAGAAATGGAATATTTAGATAAACCTCTGCAGAAATATAATCAATATGCTTAAAAATATTATCTTGTAATACAATTTTCGGTATAAGTCAGAAAGTAAAACCATCGAAAATTTTATTACGAAGTAACCCACAGCTACCTCTTGTTTTGCTTTGTATGTTAGGAAAAATCAGTTGATGCTGTTAGCGAGCGCCTCAGCAAGCGCGCTACTGCCTCATCCCCCCCCCCCCCCCCCCCCGAGTGCCACACGAGCCCCATTTAGGGGAGAACGGGGTAATGCAATTAATCTAATGCCCAAACAACCTTCTATGCGGTTTTATTAAGGAATTATACACAATTAAAGTTTAGGCCTACATTTCTTATAAGAAATCTAGTCTATAAAATAAGCTTTTATGCATATTATTTGTTACTTTATACAGTTATTTTTTGCAACTTTATTAATTTGAACAATCTAAGAATACGAAGTAGTGAAGAAAAAAGAGTATAAACCTATTGCTTTTTCGTCATTTCAATTTAAATTACTAAGCAGAATTGGGGTAATCCCGGTCACAATGTTATTTATATGACGCTCCCGAAAGTAAGGCTAAGAATCCGTTGCGCTGCGCTCTCAGGTAGCGCAGCTTTGCTTAAGTGTTTTTGATTCAACAGTGGTTATGTTATTACATATTTCACTGTATAAGTGCGAATAATAATGCGACGGATCATATGAAGGTTCATATAATTGATTTAAAGAAATTTTTCACCTATAAAAATAACTTTTCAATACTGACCGGAATTGTACCAAGGCTGACTTATAGCTTCGATATCTTAAATTTTTATATTAAACCAATAAAAAATATTTAAAGTCTATGGCTTGAACTAACATAATAATTATTTATAGTTAAAAAAAAATAATTTGAAAGTGGAAATAACAAGCACGATTGTATTGACCGGCAATACCCCGTTCTCCCCTACAATGCTTTTTTATACGTCAATTACGTTATTTATAAATATTTCTAGGTAAATGAAAAATGAAGCCAACCTTATTTTTCTGCTCCAAATTTCAACCTTATTTATTTAATTAAAAACACCTTCTTTTAATGTCGTGCTTTCATAAAGATTTGCTTTAAAATATTCTCTCCCCTACTCTCCCCCATTTTATCTGCAAATCTAACCTATTTATATTTTGTTTCTACAATTTATTAGTTTTTACAAATATACATTGTTATACTTTATTGAATGTTGAATATAGTATGACGCCAATATAAATATTTTTATCAATAAATAACACCTTAAGACCACATAGACATATATAGTTATATATGCAATAGTAAAAGCATTTGATAACTATAATTATTTTCCTTTCAAACATTAGTGAATCATAACTTAGACAACAATAATTTTGTGATTTTTGACAAAAATAAAATTTTGTAAAGAAAGTTTATTGTATAACTAAGAATATTTGTTTACCTATTATAGTTTTTCAAAAATTCTTCAAAACTTACATTATTCTGTTTCTACTATTGTTTTTAAAGTAATAATTATTATATGACTACATGCTTTACATTATTAATAACATAAATTTCTTCAATAAACACACTTCAATTTTACTCGAGACTTTGATACTTTTTGTGTAAATAATACTTTTTACAGACACGCGTAATTGTGTAAACAAATAATTTAACTTTCAATACTACTAGACATTGAAGGTACATTTTAAACTTTAATTTAGTAAAATACTCAATGTACATGATTAGAAGTGCATATGACCTCGATTTTTATAAAACTGTTATTATTTCCATTATTAATTAATATATAAATATAAATTACTTATTTTATCAACTTTATTTACAAATTAGCTAAAAAGCATGTCGTTTTTAACTGATTTCTAGCTAATTCCTTAACCAGAAATAAAGCAGATTTAGAAAATCTAGCTAATATCTGGCTAGAAACCAGCTTAGATTTCTGCCAGGGTTCGTTTACGAATAATCCAATGTTACTTAAATATTCATTTATTAGGAAATAATATATCATTCGTATAAAAACAATATTGTAGTTTTAAGTTCACCGGATAATTTATAATTTCTTTAAAATTTCTTGAAACTTTCATCATATGTTAATTTAGGTGTGTTTTATACGTAGTTGAAATTCCCTCTTGCGGTATGAAAATCGAGAAATTTAGCTTCAAAGTTTCAGTTTTTAATATGGGAGCTCTATCTTGGGCTCGCACAAAACGGACAATTTTATTTATTGTAAACCAGGTTTTCTTTACATCGTTTTGAAAAACTAGTATGTAATGTAAAATAAGCATAGCAAGCGCTAGTCTTTTTAAAGATATAGTTATATAAAGTTGTGCTCCAATGTTATTAATATATATCTATATCGGGGTACAGCATATGTAAAAGTTAATGCCGTACTTCAGTTTTTGGTGCTATTTCATAAATTTTATATTTTTTACTAATATACTAATACTTTATATTATAAACTGAAGAGTTTTCATTATAAATATTGCCATTTAATAATGATTCTTTCGAAAATTAACTCTCTGTTCGTATTCATCCTACAACGGGCAAAAGTTAGTGACAATTTCAGAGCGTGTATAAATTTTTTTCTTTTACAAAAAGTGTTATGGCAGACTGCTTTTGTGCTGAATTAGGATTCACATCGACCCGCGCGCGCGCGCGCTAAACCGTAAAAATATGCAATAAAGATCATCCGGCGCAATGGATCCGCGCGTATTATACCTATATCGCAATTCACGTAACCGGACATCGTAAAATGCTCTCTCTCTCTCTCTCTCTCACTCACTCTCTTTCTCTCTCGGTTAATAACAGTCTGTTTGCCGTAGCGCTGCAGATCAGGCGCGTCCTTGTTTTACGCCATTATATAGCTCGAAGATTAACATAATATTTTAAACGACGTTATATACAGGGTAAGAGCGCATGTTTAGTGTTCCGCTGAGATGATACTTTTACGCTGATGAATTTACTAAAAGTATTCTTATTTATTTGCAACTGATCATTTTATAATCAAGAATTACTTTTTATGCATGTTTTATGCTAAGGCATTTTTATACGGTGGAAGTGTCGGTATTTCATGGAGTTTCAATCTAAATAAAAAAGTAATATTGTCATTAGTATACCCAATGATTATTTTAACTTTGTATATCATATTTAATCATTCTAAAAATGCAATATTTACTGTTCTAACTTACATTTAGTCTATACATACTTGGTAAAACTATATAACGAAAACTCATATTTACTTATAAATGATTAAAATATACTTATTGTCAATATCGGTCGGAATCGTGAAAAATCACACTTTACGATAGAATGGGTAAAGTATGATTTTCTTAGTATATAGTATATAGTAAATAGTAAAAAGTACTTAGACAACTTCTTTTTTTATATTACAATTGTGTTTAAGGTGATGTTAATTTATCCCCTGTTACCAGCAAACAAGGGAAACGACTTTTTTATTTAATTCTCAATTTTGAGATAATATGTCTTTGAAACGCTATTCTTTTTTATTATAGGGCAACGACGTTCCAGAGAGATATTTACACAAAATTCAAAATTAAATAAAAAAGTGGGTTCTCGTAATGGTCGGTGACGGGTGGGTATAGCATCACCTTTTAATTTAAATATTTATACAAAAAGAGACCAAAATTTAAGTTACTACAGACTTGTGGTATCAGATTATTTCGAAACTAACGCCAGACTAATTTTTTTACACGGGTCTCTATTATTTTCTTACATATAAAGCACGTTAAAAGACTAGTACACTAATATGAACCACTATATTACGCCTTTCATGAATTTACAATACTTTTTGAAATGAAGTACAAATGAGACTGATTTGAAAAAGTAATCTTATATTGATCATTTACAGGTTACCTGGTGCTTCTATTGTATGCCTATTAAATTGATGTGAAATTATTCATTGATTCAACGATTTTTTTTTCGGTTATTCGACTCCCTTTGACATGTACTAAAACTTAAGTAAAAGGAACAATTTTCGTTAAAATTTTTGTTTATAATTCTTTTTTTACAAAACAAATTAATTTATGAAAATTATTAATAAGAAGTGCTCCACTTATGTTTTAGTGCATGCATATCAAAGAGAATCGAATAACCGTCGAAAAAAGATTCGTTCATCATGTCACCTAGGACCATGTAAGTACGCCGTAAAGTTCTTTTAATAAATTTCGTGTTGACACCCAGGGTAAAACGTTTATTGTAAAGCATATGGTACAAATATTAAACCTATAAGCATGTTTCTCACTTATTATAAAGAATCTTACTACTACAAAAAGCAGCTACTCACATTATGACACACAAGAAAATGATTTTCCAAAGATTTCCTGAAAGTTTCTATTTCAATATCTCCAAATATCACGTATACCAATGTAAAACAATAAACGACCCCTACACCTCTTAAAATATCCCAAAACAATCTTACATACCACGCGAGAGAGAAAGCCCCAACTGCGTACATGCTCAAAACTGTCGAATCAGTCGCGACTACACCCACTTCACCAGCGTCATCCCCCCAATTATCACCCTCTATCGCACGCAAGGCAAAATCACTCAAATTTTTAAACTCGTCTCCACCGGAGTTGCGAACACTTAAACTTGCGCGCGACAGGAACACACAAATTATACCTTATACGATGCGGGCGCTCGGCTCGCGTCAAGGAAATTATATGTATACATGCATGCATAAGTTTCGCGTGCCGCCCGTATAAGTAGTACATATACAACAACACTGTACACTCGAGAAGTTGAGAACTAAGTACAAGCGAGCGTCTTTGTGATACACGCGCGCGCGAGGGCATGAATTCTCGCAGCGATGAGCTAAGTAAAGAGCAGGTTAAGTGCAATGCATCAGCGAAGTCGCCGGTGTGATGTCTGTGTAATATAGGTATGGTAACTCAATTTCGGCAAGAAGATGCTGCGGCCTTTTAGGGGTGGATGGGGTAAGTGACATCATGCTATTGGCTGAGAAAACGTGTATGGCAATTTGTTATAGGATATATGGATATTGTGATTTTATGTAGTAAAAACTTTATTGATGTAAGTTTAACTTAAAGGGAGAGACTATATAAGAAGGAGAACGAACTTTTTATTTAATTAATCATGATAAATGGGTTCTTTTATTCTTACAAAATTACTTTTAACTTTACACATTTAATATAAACTTCACTTTTCTATGTATTTTTAAGATCGTAAAGAACAACAAAATCGGTCATAGAAATAGTTTTATTAATTTTTACTTTTACAGTAATTCAAAATGTAAAAAGATTTGAGGCATTTCATGGTACATATTTGAACCACGTAGCACTGAACCTGTTAATTGATACTTTAAAGTTTATTTATAATAGAGTTTTTAATAAAATAACGGTATTTATATAGCATTTTTGAAACAAAATAACATATATGTTTTTCAGAGCTATATATAATAAATAAATAAGTCAAATCAAAAGCGAATATTAGTTATTTTTAACTTAAAAACATGATAGAATTTTCTGAGAAGTGTATGGCAATGTGGTGTGCGCGAGGGTTATTTTGAATATAGCCCATTGTCACTCAAAAATAACACATTATGCTGAATAACTTTGAATATATAGGCTAAACAAAATCTGAAAATATAATTATTTCATGAAAGCCCCATATTTCACCAGGGAGCCACCTTAAGACCCGGACGCCCTATGTAGGGCACGCATGGTTGGGATCTCATAGAAAAATGGATAGTCAATACAAAATGTTTCTAAAACATTTGAATACTTTGTTTCTCTGAGCTATATATAATAAACATATTTTTTGGCAATTCCTTTGATAGATACTTGCATAAGAGCAATCAAATCAAACTAACTATCTACCATGTTAGATATTCAAATTTAAGTAATTTAAGACCAGAAGGAATTGTAGTCATTTTTGGAACTATTGGAATCTAAGTTTGAGACCATTCTAAGCATATCTAATCGCTAAAAGATTTCGTTTTAGCTTTTAAGACACTCTGGGACTTAGGAGGTTAAAATAACATATAAATTGAATAGGGACCTAATAAATACCATTAATTTTTGATTTATCAAATGTGGCATATGGTTACAATAGAGATAAAAGAGTTCAAAATATCAAGCGAACAAATCTGTTTTGTTACCTTTGAACGCCTTTAGAGCCGAAGGCAGCCCATATGAACCCTCCTCCTTTATACTAGATATGCATATTGAATTATGACTTATTAAGAATTTTTCATTTTACAATGTGTATCATAACAGTAACGATATATTTTGCAGAAGTTACAATATAATATTGTTTTCTCGGTATACTACCTTTAATGGCTGTGGGACATAATACATATTCCACTAATCTCAATCTTTTAATATGAAAGTTTGCTTATTCTATTCAGGGAGGTCTCATTCATACTACTCAGAAAAGAAGTTTTGGAACATCTGAACCTTTTTATTTTTTTGAAGAGATATCATTCTTTTTTAATAAAGACAATGTTGAGGGTACAAAATGTAAGTATGACAAAATTTTGAGATGGGTCGAATTCAGATAAACTGGTGCCTACGGTTTTGGGGTCACTAATTACGAAGCCGGGGCTAGATTTATAAAATTCCTGATGGCGGATCCAAAATGGCGGATTAAAATGCCTAAAAAAAGTTACGTTTATTCTATATACGATTATAATTTAAAATAAAACTTGTCTGACTGCCTAATTGATTCATCGCCGCCTAGCATATACACCTTGATCTAGGAATCTGAAATATTACCCATGAATAAGTTTAGAACCCAATTTCACGATGTTTCACGATACAGCAATTTTGTATTGAGCTCCTAAGTGAGGCACTATATCACTTATTGTTAGCCATCTACGTAATAAAAATCATCTTGATTAATCCGAGGATTAATTAAGTTGAAGATATAATTAAATATCCGTAAATGTGATTCGAAATTTTAATAATTTTTAAGGTGTAATTAAAAAGAAAAGAACTTTCGACATAATAGAAAAAAAAACAATTTTATTTTAATTTATCAATCGCACAGCTAATACGTATTATACGGCCTAGCTATCTCGTAAATATTACAGAAGGAGAAGCAGAGCAGAGAGAAGTTTCTTTAATAAACCAAAAAGCCCTGCCTCGTAATCCCGTCTTAATCAAATTAAGGCCAAACAAACGAACGCTCCCGTATACACATACATCCGTTCTATACACTTGGCACGCAGTAATACAAAAAAGGTGTATCTCTGTAGACGGAACGTTTTCAGAATATTATGAATAATAATACTTAAAAAACTGTTTACCCTTATAAATCGATATTTTTGTCCTAAATTGATGAATTAATCAATCAAAACAATGTTTGATACATATAGTGATTTATCTTAATAGTTTTTATGTTTTTAATAGAGCCTCCACAATACGATACAAAATAATATTTTACTAAATTAGTTTAGTTTTTGAAAATTATTGACCGTCAATGTTGTCTAGTTTATCCTCAATTGTCGCAATAAAAAGTAATGTCAATTCGGTTTTAATATGATTCATTTTATATCATATTTTGACAGATTATAGCATACTTTCCCTGTGAACTTTTTAAATCTTTTCGAAATATCCAAAATTAAAGAAGATATAGCGCTTCGAAATTTCTCATGACGTCAGACCGTAGACGCGACACCTTTGAAGTAACTGCGGTCTGACGTCATTCAAAGGAATGTAAATAAGCTATAACGTTTTTGTATTAATTTTTTTTTTAAATTCAAACAGAATTGCAAATTGTCTTCGGTTTTCTAATCGTATGGTAGACACCGTCGAAGAAAAAAATGTGTGTTACATCCCAATTATATTGGCATTTTAATGGTCTTGCGACAAATTGGTTTACTTCGAATTCTTAAATATAAAACTAAAAGAAAAGTAAGGGAGAAAAAAGTAATAAGAGGTTGAATTTTTTATCGGAATTGCAAAAACCACATATAGGTACATCAGCTATGTTTCTTTACTTTCTCAAATTCTACGATAAATTTTTAAAATATTATTTTTTTTGGAGAAAGAAAATAAAAAATCTTCAAAAGTCTTAAATATGTTTTAGAAATGATATAAACATTTATACATATAAATTATTGACAAAATAGGCTTTTTTAAATGTTATACGTTACAGCATGTGTAACTTTTCTAATCATTTTCTAATCTCTAAAGCAATCCCACGCCACAAATCTCTTCATTACATGCATGATAAATGAAATATCCAATGGAAAGTGTCATCGAATTCTTCATCGCTGGACTATTTTGAATATCGTTATTGTTTTAAGCAATATTAATAAATTATGTGAAATATCTCAGCTTCCAAAGGGACTCTTGTCATCTTCCTGGGCTCCTTTTCTTAATTTTTGTATATAATATACGGTGTGAAATTTCTACGAGGTTCAGTGTTGAACGACAAAAAATAAAATCTCGAGTGGGGCGCATCCTAAAGGTATAGGACTCTGGCGTGTTTCGACCAAGAAATATTTATAATTTTAAGAATGTTTTAAAACCTGTTAGACGTCACAACTCGATTTTTTACCAAAGTTATATATATACTTGTTGGAGTAAAACAATTTACATTATATAACATACAAAATTGAATCTTACAACGTGTTTGTCTCGAAACTAATTATTTTAATTTTAAAAAGTGGTTTGCGCATAAGATTTTATCAATCCTTTTGAAACTTTTAAGAAATATTGGTTGCTATGTTATGAACAAAAGTTATCACTTTTGAAGTAACTATATCACCGTAATTTACAGTATATACACAAGTTATTATAAATAAATGTCTTTTTTATTGTTTTTTTTCGTTCTTAATGGCTGCAGTTGGTTGCGTATCAAACTAGATTTTTTAAGGGGAATGAAAAATCAATAAATTTTATAAAGTGATAAATTTGATAATTACTACGTACAGCAAGTAATAATAACTTTGGTTGACGCTTACAACTATTTAAAATAAACACTAATGTTAGTAAAAATGAGTACAAATTGTGCTATAAAATCAAATGGACATAATGGGATAAATGGCTTGAAAATTCATACAACCTCCATTGTTGCAACAACTCTGATAGAAAAAAGAAAGAAAAACGTCAATCTCACATGTCAACAATCGCAAATTCATCCATTATAAGACAGCATTCCATGACAAGCCATCACAATCCTCTTTCCCATCCTCCCCCCTACAAATCACCGAAACCCCCCTAACCACCACCACCACCCCCCTCAACCTCCATCACACCCAAAGCCAAGCCAAGCAAACCGCCAAACAAACAAAAGCCAAAAACACCAATCAGGTGAGAGACACTCCACTCTCCCACCACACACACACCCATATAAGAGTCCCGCGCTCGCGTATAAAGATAAGCCACCTCTAGATACACCTCTCGCGATAAGAAGCAGCCGCAGTCACAGCACACGGTACACAAACACCCATACACCTATATATCTATCTCTCTCTCTCGCAGAGGAATAAAAGAGCCGAGGCGAGGAAGCGCAGAGCCGCAGTCGTTCGCTTGATCGGCAGCCACTCACCGAACAGCAGTAGTTGACGCTCGAGCTGGCGACGGTGGCCGGGAGCGAGGAGCCCGAGCCCGCGAGCGCCCTGACGAAGAGCGCGCAGCCGAGGGTGTTGCTCGTCACCATAGCCAGCAGCAGGCCGACCTTCGCGGCGAGACTCCACTGTGGAACAGAACAGAGAGATTCTTTGAGAAAGAGAAAGAAATTGAAGAGAGAGAGAGAGAAAGTGGGGTGTAGTTGGGTTGTGAAGTGGGGGTTTGCGATTTGGGGGTGGGTACAGAGGTGCGATATGTAGGTGTAGGTGTGGCTTTCTTGGCGAGGGTGGAATGTGGTGCTTGTATAGTGGAAGTTTGGGAGAGATTTGGTACGGATAGATCATATGGTCATTTTGCGAAGTGATTGGAGAATTGTGTGGTGGATTTGTATGTTTGACTCATTACTTTCGAACCGAGACCGAAATCTATCCAATTTTATACTTGCTGTTTTATCAAATTAATTTTTTAATTGGTACTTCTTATTAATGAAACGTAGATATTATTAGCTGGCCGTGTAAGAATAAAAATGATCTCTAAACAATTTTTAAAAGACTGGGTCTCATATCGTTCTTTTTTTTAAACCTAGTTAAGAAGTTCTGATAGTAAGGGATCTATTTAAGGTATATTTAAGATATTTCATAAATATTTTGAAAATAACTTGTATAAATTTAAAATATTATTAACATTTTCTTTTCGAATTCAAGAAAGCTTATGTTTTAATGCAGATATTAAAGATGTAAAGAAGATCTTAAAAAAATCTCAACAGCCCAAATAATCAGAACGTCTTAACTGTAGGTCTCAAAAAGGTATGTCTTGAACTCTTTAGGTCCTCTGGAATCCATACATTTTATTCGTCTTTTTTAAATTATTATGTGATAAACTTGATAGTAGACAAAATAAATATGTCCATCCAGTCGAAGTAGACCGTTTCAAATCTTGTAACAGCTGGGGACTAAGACGTTTTTTTATCACAAATGAGTGGTGAAGCTAAAACGTAAAAAAATTTGTTCGCACATATCCAAATCTTACAGCCCAAAAATCATCCCTAAATTTTTTCAGACTTCTTGGCAACGATTTTTTATGCTTGGGTCTTAGGGGGTTAAAAATTATTTACAAATCTTTTAAATTCTTACGCGGAAAAAAAATTTTCCTTTTTACGATTCGAAAGTCAATCATTTTCAATTTTCAATCAATGTTAATCCTTGATGTCCTCAATTTTACTGAGCAGCTGGAAGGAGTTAAGGTCTTTTTATAGGCATTTGGGGTCGATAATTTTATTTCTGAAGTCAGATTGTTGATATTCAAAATGGCAGATCCAATATGGCGGATTCAATATGGCTGACGCAAATCTCAAAACTGGACTTACCATTTCAAATTATGAAAAATATTCAAAGATTTTTCAAATGTCTTAAACATAGTCAAAGTACCAACTTAAGTTAGTGAAAAATAAATATAATGTAAATCAGTATGAATTTTATAGCAAAAACAGCTGTTTTTTGAGAACTTGCAGTGGTTTCAGGGTAGCTTTCTTTAAGCTTTTGTTTATTAAAACTTTAATCTTTTGTGATTACTGTTAACACAAGAAGGCAATTGTCATGCAAACAAAAGTTGTAAACTAATGTGTACTCTTATTATTTTGAAAAAATGTTCAAAGTATTTACAAACTATTTTGTACACATCATGTATTTATATTGAAGACGTAAAGGAACAAACGTGTCCGCCTAAAGTTATCGAAGAAATTTGCTTAGAAAAAGAGCAAGTCTTTTTCTTTCAAAAACCATATTTTTAATTGTGATTTTGACTCATTTTGCACGTTTTCGAGGCGAGAAAGTAATCAACATTCATATGGTCACATAGGAATTAATGGGTTTAAACTATTATTCAAATTTTATATTAAATTAAATGTTTTCTCTTACTTCTTAGACAATTAGCTCTATGAAAAAGAACGTTTTAACAATATTTTTTGCTAAGAACTTTTTATCGGTTATACCAATCACATCCTGTGCAACATTTCCAATTTGACTTAATCCTCCTGTTTAAAATATACACAATTGTTGTATACGCTTTGCATTAGAAATATAAAACTCTACATGTTACATAAACATTTAACGTCTCTTAAATTAAATCTGAAAGTACAGCTTTAATTTCGGAGATTATGCAAGTGAATAGAACATATGGTTGCAGACTTAAACCAATCAAATCCAAATGCGCAAAAATAATCGAGTACGCAGAATAGTTAAATTTATAAAAAGATAAAATTATTCAAAACGATTGTAATCTGAAGTCTTTCTATTAATTGATGCTAAAAGCCATACGTACACCTACATTACACCAATTTTCAGACTAATTTGTTAACTTAATTTTTTGCTTACGTGTTTGTCATTTACCATTCAGTTTTGAGGTCAAAGTTTCGTTAATTTGTCGTGCCACGCGTGAGTGAAAAACCGAAGGAACAATGAAATCCCGACGAGATGCCAACGACACAGGTGGTACGTTCATGAATTTTAATACATTGCTATTTGCTATTTTTGACACACTTAATCTCGATTATTCATTATTGATTACTTCATTTATTAACAATTAAAAATAAATATACTATGATAATGCAGCAAAGTTGAAATAAAGTGCGGTATTCTTTCCACAATACTAATATACTCATGTTCTGTAATTAGAATTTTCAAATACGTATTTATTATTTATGAAAGACAACGAAGCATACTGTTAGCTCCATTAAAATTATAATTTGAATCCGCATACGAAGATTTGCCAAATAGTAGACAAGAGGCTTTATTACTGCGGCGGAATTTGGAGCCGTGCGAAATTTGACATAATCTATTATTTCTTTTTTAAACATTGCAATGTTATTATCTTGCTACTGTATGAAATTCGTTCTACTGAAATATTATTCATCTTCAAAGACGAATTTCGTAATCGTTCTCTTCGCTCAGAAAGACTAAATTACTATCTTGATCATTTTTAGATGAGTTTATTACTATTTTCACATTCGCCTTTATTTCATCGAAGAAGTTATATTCTTATGTATAGTACTTTTATTTTACAAGTATTATATTTTATTATACAAGTTACTAATAACTTAACTTAAGTTAGTAATACTATGTATTACACGATTGTTCGATAAATTTAAATATATTTTATTTAAATACGAAAAATAAAATACTTTATTAAAAGTTTAATGTGGTTAGATTCCCTGAGATAGCTTTATTAAAAATCTCTTCTTTTCTTGATGCAATACAAGGTTTTACAGGACCCAATGATCGAATTGGAATTTATGAGGCCATTTTTATTTAAAATATATATAGTTAAGTCATGAATCAATGTGAAATTTGAAAAAGAAATTAATCTAAAAAAGTTGCAGTCTCTCGAAATTGCACAAAATTAAATTGCACTGTATAGAACATCAAGTCTATCTAAAGGAGGATGTTACAAAACTGCTTTATTTTGCATACAAATTGAAAGTATAAATGTATCGTAATTTTACACTAAATTTAATGAATAGCTTTTCTAACCATTTTTTCGGTACGAAAGTTTGCATTACGTTGCGATTTAAGCAGTAAAAAATGTGAACATTGTAAAAACTTCCGCTACATAATTTAAATTTTTTATAATTACTTTCCCCGGACGTCCAGAAGGAAAACTGTAAAATTCAATTTCACGGCGTTAAAATTACAAATAAATCATAAAGATTCTCCGTTCGTAGCGTTCAAAAATTCACTATTATTTGTTAGCATTCACCTGTTACCTTGTACATACTATACTCGAATCGATCTTTTCTACGAGAGCACATTTATAAGGAATAATTAAATCATTTTGCGAAACCCAATAAAGAAGCCACTCGTGAACAAACTCGATGGCAAACAGAAGACTCGGCGGAGGCGCGTGTAAGGATATTATATTGTAAGATCGCGTGCTCGTCGTCATGGACCTCGTGATGCCGTCTTATCAGCGCGCGAGGAGAGCAAGAGAGCACATAAAAGAGAATTATGCTACGTTGCCTATACCGACGCCCGCTTCTGCGCCTTGTGTGATCGGCTCTTTCTTCTTTCCTATACGAAGTTTCTATGTAGCTATTTTTTTTTGTATTTGAAGGAAATATTCTCTTACAGAAGTGTAAGAAAAAATTGTATTTTTTAAGATTTTTTTTATTAGAGATTCGTAACATATAGAGTAAGAATCTTTTTGGAATTATTTGTACGCATTTGAAGAGGTTAAGAAGATTTTTTTTATTGCTTGTTTGTTTACACGTAACCTTGAACGAGTTTTACTATGTATATGTGACGATGACGAAATGAGTTATGTTCAGGATTTAGAAGAGTGAATTAAACTGATTTAAGAAATTCTATATATGCGTTCTTGATTTTCTTATAAAAATAAATAAATAAGTTTTTCGGTGAAATTTTTTAAAAATTGCATTAAATTTTAAACGTTTTTATTTAATTTTAAGGTACAAGAAACAGTGGTCGAACAAATGCTATAATGATAGGATACTTGGAGAAACATAGAGAAATTTTGACAACATTCTCTGTAATATTAAATGGTAAATAATAATTAATTTGTGCCAAATTAAGGTGTGCAATTACAATAACTATTCCTGTTTAGTTTAAAATTCATTATAAAATAAGAATTCATATCTAAATGAAAATCACATCCCATGGGATCATGTATGAATGATATATGAGACGACTTGTTTGAAATGTAGGATTAAGAGTTCACGGACCTTTGATATATATCAAAATTTTAATTCATATATTGATATTGATTTTCTATTTCTACGAACTAAATACACATAATATTTTATGTGCGGTGACATTTCTGAAAATTGAAAAAATTCAGCATTCATTGTTCTAAAGCAATTTTCTTATCCAAAATAAATTGATTTAATAGCACTATTCAAGTATTTATCGTGTCCTCTATAACTAGTGCACAATTAACTATTGATCAGTGGGTCATTTTGTATCTGTGTCCAAAATTCGGTACATTTGCATAGAAACATATTTTTATTAATTATAGAATCTATATTAAACAACTAATAATGCTTTTTTAAAATTGACATTGATATTAAATTCAATTTTCTTATACTATTAATGATTTTTTGCCAAATGTACTATAAATTATCCGAGCATTGGCTCTTTTACCTAATATCAGAGGCATAAATATATTTTTAAGAAAACTTGTATTTTTTTATCTCATATGAGCATATCTCCAGAATTTGTAAACACTGTCTAGACCTCTGATGCTTCTTTTTCGATGCATAAATAGCAACTTATTCAAGGTTAAATTTGTTAAATTTCGTATCTTCGTTTATCTACATATCAGATAGAAATTATATAGGTAAGTCTTTTTATGGGATCCCAAATAAAAATACAAAAGATTCAACTTTTTCTATCACCAATGACAATTTATTGTACAAGTTTTTAGACCGTAAAATGGTCATTGGTCAAAATGTCACCTCCGTGGCATGTCCTTAGTTGAAACATACTTCTATTGCATACTTATCATTTAAAGATACATCTTTATCACAATTATTATCTATAAAAATATATAGAATCTGACAAATTATCTGCAAATCTGAAGTCCAATTAACTTTTTATTTTAAGAAGCGATTTTAAATGTATCCTTTAATTTTGCACTGTTCAGAAACGATAAATGTCCACTGTTTTAAAGGGAACGACTTAGTAAATTATAGTTTCAGCTCATGATGCTATATCAGTTACACTCAATTATGAGATGCATTTAATAATAGAATGGGCTATCAATGTGCTATTTTCGACATTTTTAATAGATTATTTATGAAAAATAGGAATGGACACTTAACTCGGTCACCTCCGTGGCATTGAAATCTCGTCTATGGTATTAGCTAAATGTAGTCGCATTTTTTTTGTATTTAAAGAAGAGAAGCATACAAAAGTTCATTTTCCTGTTGTACGAGTCCAAAAAATCGAATTTGTAAAGAATAAAGTAATCAAACCGATGAAATGTCACCTCCGTGGCAAAAATCAATTTCCGCATGTTAAATCCCATAAGGATGTAATTTAAACTATAATTTTAACTATAATTTTCCCTATCATAATTACATGCTTTGGGGTTTTTTTCGCAATGTAATACAAGAATACACTCTTTTAAGGTGATTTCATACGACTTCCGAGTCAATTAAGTGTGTACAAAATAAAGTTACGAAAATCATATTTAATGTATGTAAATAATCTTTATTTAATTTATTTATGAATTTTAAGACAATTTAAGATTGCTATAATACAAAACAATATGTTTTTTTTGTCACAAAAATGATATTTTAACGCTCGCATGACTTACATTTTCACGCTTTGAGAGAAGAATTTCAGTGTTTTCGTACTTTTTAAGTAAATATCTTTTTAATAAGTTCAACTAGTCATATTTTTCATTGAGCCATTAGAAAGTACGGCTTTCGTATTTTTATACGTTGGTATTTTAGTTTGATCAGAAGCATTTGTGAAGAAATATCTTAATATTACTGCTCAGAGTCGCATCGACTCCCATAAGACGTGTGTAAAATAGACGATTTTCAAGTAATTTTTTCTCTAAAAGTTATTCGGCAACCTGAATTAAAACTTTTCAAGGGGATACATCTTATGTCCATAAATAACCTGTATAAGTTTCATTTGATTTTAAAGTACTTTTATTCGCGTTCGAATCACCTTAAGTGAATCTTAAATTTTCTGAAAATTACCCAAGTAAATTCTCAATAAACTCGTCTTTTACGCATAAGAATATAATCTCAACGCGAACTAATTAGTTTTTCGGTATAAACAATGTTTACAATATTGTAAAGGAATACGCGATCAAGGCTACACTGGGTTATTTTCTTATCCCATTTTTCTCTGGGTGCGCCGATTAGTTATAGCGCACTATATTTTTACTCGATCGTAGATAAGCGTAACTCTAATGAAAGTTAGATTTATTTCCCTATTACGTTATTATAATATTCTCGTATTTTACGTTCTAATATAAAGTTGAAACTTTCATATTTCTAACACTGCTGTATATATAAAATAAATATAAAATTTTTGTACACGTGGTGAATAAACGACACAAAACGCTGTATGAAAAATAAGAGTAATGCGTGTATACTCACGATGTTTGCCGTCTCGTAAAATCCAACCAATTTTCCCAAAACTCCGCCGCCCGTCGCAAAGAAACCGGACAGCACTGCCAAGTGCATCTTGGATTTATCCTCCATGTTTTTCTCGTCTTTCAATTTTTCTGAAAATATACAGACGGACGTGGCCTTGTTATACATTTTTTAGCCATTATTTATTGATTCGAAGTATTTTTTTAAACTTTAGTTTTGTATTTTATTTTAGTTTTATCGCCTCTGAAGGTTCAATAGTGAAAAAAATATTATAGTGGTCTTTAGACTTATGAGGAATGTCTTAAAATCTGTCTGTATCCTGGTTATCGAATAAATTTCAAAGAAAAAGTTATTTGAAAAAAGTTAATATGAAAGATCGAATCTCGTACTTTCTAATGACATAAAGAAGAAAATTAAAGTATGAAAAGCTGAACTTATTTAAAAAATATTTATTGTAATAAGTGAAAAAATACCGTAATTTCTGAAGAGAAAAAGTAATTTTGCCACAGCAATCTTGAATTAATTTAAAAATTCATAAATATGTTTTAATAATCGTGATTCACACATTGAACAATATTTTCGTAATATTTTTGTATACGCATTCATTTGACTTCGAAGTACCAATAGAACCTCCTTAAATTATTTTAATAATAATTGTCGATTCGATAACTATTTGACTTATAAAAAGCATTTGGTAACAAAAATTTAGTAATTACTAAATACTTGTTTAAGAATAAACTAAGAAAGTAATTACCTTAGTAATTATTAAAGTAATGCCTTATGTCAAAATAATATCGTGTTATTTCTTAAGTAATTACTTCAGTAATTAGTAAAGCATTAACTTGATAATTTATTAGGGAGCCACCGCCCTGTCCACGAGGAGAACTCCGAGAGACCGGTATACGTGAATACGCTAAGTAGAAAAGGTCGGGACGGGTAAGGCGAATATATACACATAACCTTAAACCATAATAAGTCTAGTAATATCTTGCGAAGTCCTATTTATTTCAGTAACGAAAAGGTTGATAACGATTATCTATCATAAACCAGGCTGTAGAAAATATTAATTACTCCCTAGGTATAGTGTCTCTTATTCGAATTAAAAATACTCATAATTACCGAACTTATACGTTAATTAATAAGAAAATTAATCCTTATCGCATCAGAAACTACATTTACTAATAAAACAAACAGAATGATCCCACTACTGGAAGTATTACGAGGTTAAAAATATCTTTGCATGGTGAAGAAAAGCATTTACACAACTGTTTATTAAGAAAGATACTAATGAATCTAGATATTTTTGAAATTTTCTAGAAAACTTTTTAAAACATACTTTCAATTTTTACTTTTCTCAGATACACCACCTAGATACTCTTTATCTGATTTTGAAACTCTGTGGAATATCATACCTTTCGGCAACAATAACATTTTCATCCCAAAAGTATTCGTCGATTAAACCATTCATTAAAAAAGGTACTTTTATCTACTATCTGAGATACTTCAGCACGTTACACCTAAATCCTTTTATAAAACAAATTGTAATTTCGCTCACGCAAACATTACGTTCATTCGATAACAGCGCGATATACTCTCATTACGCACACATACCCAAGATCAAAATTAAAAGCTACGTACACGCACAGACGATGAATCGAGCAATATCGAGCGAGAACAGTAATATAGTGGGGGGGTAGACATTTATTCAAATGCCTCGCGCACTGCTTCTCCGCAATTGCGGGAAAACGCGCCCGTCTGCCATGCACATATCATACGCATAAGAGCATTCCGAACGTGGTATTATAATATGTACCCTGATTAATTGAAGAAAACGCATGCGGCCAATTCAGCTCCGTGCTTTTGCGCGATATGTTAATTAGACGCTGACGTGCGCGTGGTTATGATCTTGTGGCCAGTGACGAAAGAAATGTGTGCGATTATTTTCAGTCGTTGCTCTGCTGCTTGATTGCGGTGATAAAATTTGAAGGAATTGCTCGAGCGAATGGAATCGGATCGAGAATCCGATGGATTCAGGGTGCTTGTTTGTTTGTTTCTAGTTTGGAGTGGTACGGTGGTATTAGTGAGGAGTTTTTTTTTCGAACCTGGGTACTTTGTGAAATCTATCGGTCTTAATAAAGGTGACGCCTTGGTTCTAAAAAGGTTCTCAATTTATCGTGCACAGGTATAATTCCTAGATAACATACAATTTCAGAAGCCTGTCATTGGTAATATTAAGAAAAAAAATGTTTTTTGAAACATTTTCTAAATAATTGTAAATTTGATGTAATATAGATAATATATTTGTTAAGTATTTCATAAACTTTTTCAACCCTTTAAGTCCCGGTGGGTCCTCCAGGACATATATATTTTTTTCGTTTTTCCTAAATTTCCATGTGATAAACTTGAAATTATGCAAAATAAATATGTCCATCAGGTGGAAATAGGACCTTTTCTGATCTCGTCGGGAGAGCTTAAGCCATCTTTTTACCGCATAGAAACCGAAAAAATTTAAAATAAAAAATGTTTTATGCTCATATCCAAATCTCAAGGTCCAATAATTATTCCTGATTTTTTTACAATTTTTTTACAACGATTTCTATGCCTGGGACTTAAAGGGTTAACCCGCCAGTAGACGCATTTTTCTCTCATTATTTTACAACTTTAAAAAATTGTTTTCAGTAGTTATTAATAACGGTAAAATAATGTTTTCAGAATTTTCTACTTTGCTTTTTTGAAGTTGAAACGCATTTATGAAGAATACATAAACCTTTACTCACGTAAAAGCTGTTTGAAAAAAGGGTGGTGTCTCAAAGACGTAACGTGCGTTACTCGCGGGTTAACGCATTAATAATGTTTTTTTGCAACTATATTTTTAACTGATAAATAACCTGATTACATCACGTAATTTAATCATCCGACAAAATGAAGTGATAAGTGATACATATCATGACAAAACATCTGCAGGTGAGTTATCACCTGATTGTTGCTTCTTCATTTTGACTTCAGCTGGCTGCCATAAATTGACGTCAATACTTGCTGCGAAATTGCAGTTAATGAGGAAACAGATTTGAGTACGCCAAATTTACGGAAATGGATGGCAAAACATGTGTAACAAACTGCTAACAATTTTCTATACAATTGGTTAATGGGATACCGCATAACACCTGATAAAACTGGATTCAGCTCGGTATTCAGATTGACTTTTTGATCTTATCCTCTTTTGTCTGAACGTATCTGCAAATCAACGATTTCGTATTGATCCGGATACAACCATATGTAACACAAGATTCAAAATCCGGATACAATCGGATAAGATTATATAGGTTTATTTTACAATCCGGTTTCGTAAGTTGCTTTTTTAAACGGGGTAATTTAAAAAACATTAGTGTTGAAATATTTTTTTAAAATATCTCGAACATATTTAATAATTCTTAAAAACTATCATTTTTTTCTAATTTTAAAGTATATTTCCTCCATAACATTATATGGATTATATTATTTACAAAACATTTGACTAGCAACATTTCATAGACATACCAATCAATTGTAAAATAAGTACGCAAATATATCATTGCAATTTTGAAAAATAACGTAATAGAAATACATATAGACATGACGTAACAATACTATTTTTAGATAAAAAAGAAAACTACTATACCGGTTCCTTATCAGTCACACCGTATCAAAAAATCAACAAACAACAATCGTCATCAATAAAAACAGAAAATATAGCTACAAGCAAACAAAACAATCACCTTCCTAACCTCTCTCTCTATATATATCTTGAGAAAAATTCGCTCTCGAGCCGCTGAAAATACACATAAACAACCTCTTCGAATTCTCCCTCTCTCTCTCTATCTGAAACACGCGCGCGCAAAGCCCGTGCAAGGCAAAACCGGACACTCCAGGTGCAGCAGCAGCAGCAGTTATAAAATTCACAAATACAATAATAAAAAAGGCCAAAGTGAAGGGGGTTGGGTTGCCGTTGCCTCTTTCGCGGCCCGGCGCGCGCAAGGCAAAAGGAAATATATATAAGTATAAAATATAAAACACCGCAGTACCTAGCGCTCCACTGCACTCACTGCAGAAAGCCAGAAACTTATCATACGTACACACACGCGCGCACATACGAAAGTATATAATACACACATATATTATATTGTCGAGTATGTACATACTCGAGGAATTGAGAGGAATAATAATAATAAAAGGAAAAAGAGATGCAGTCACACGCGAAACGCCACCAAGCGAGGCACTCCAGAAACACAGAAAACACGCATCATATACCTATATGTACAGACACATACAGAGAAAAACCGTTCGACGAGAGCTATATGTAATATGCAGCTGCAGCGTATGTGTATATATATACACATACCTGCGCGCCTCTCATATCAAATCCGCAGTGCACTGCTGCTGCTGCTGCACGGGGGGACGGACTAACAGGTAGTTTAAGAATGGCGGCGGGCACGCACGTCGCGCACAGGTAGCTGCTGGCTGACTGTGACTGCTCCCTTCTATACATACTTGTGTGTGTGTGCTGTGCGTGAATATGTGCGGTAACTAAACTCCTTTCGCTCCCTCTTCCTTGCTCTGTTTAATTCGCGGTGAAATAAGACACACGGTTCGCCCGCGGTTCGATCTCGAGGATTCTAATGCACATAGGCACACATGCACGCACACGTTGACAGACGGCAGGAGCGCGAGCGAGAGAGAAAGAGCCGTTGACCCGGAAGAGCCTACGTAACCTCAAAAACTTCAAACACAAGGAACAAGGATCGTAATAGAGAGAATAGGGAAGACAGCTGCGCGGGCGGCGGTGGCGGCGGCACGACTGCAGTTGTGCGTTGATCCGTGCTCGAACGGCGCGTGGGCGTGCAGTGTACAGTGTGCAATAGAGGCGAGAGCGGAGAAGATTGACGGACTGCTCGCGCGATGTTGCAGCGGGGGCAGAGAGGAGGAGCAGCAGCAGCAGCCGGTGGCGGCCGCCGCGAGGAGCGACGACGAGCCGAGAACGTCGTCACCAGGTGAAGTTTCTTCGACAGAGAGGGAGGGAGAGGGTCAAAGGGCTCCTGCTCCTTGTGTGTGAATTGCGGATCTTGTTCTTGCTTTTTATTATTTTTGCCCTGGTGCAAAGTGTGTAATGATACAATGGCAAGGAGCGTTGCGAGCAACTTACCGTATAGAATGGAAAAGAGTGGAAAATGTATTATAATGATAATGAGGTAAATACATTTCAAAGAGGAAAGATTCTACTATGTAATGAGTATAGTATAGATTAAGATAATTCATTGTTTATGATATAGATTGGCGTAATTTACTGTACCAATACAAATGTTTTGTTTTATAGACAGGAGTGCATCCGTTGATGGAATTAAAGAGGAAAATCTTAGAAATTAGATGTTTGTCGATGTAAGATTGAGATATATTGGAAATAGTCTATGATATTTGTTTTAGGGAAATAATTTTAGATTAGGTGAGCGAGCGTTGAAGGTAACGTTGAGGTACGATAAAGTGAAAGGAGATGATGTATGTAACTAAATGAAAGATGAATGGCACCTCTTAGTAAATACCATGAGTTTCTGGTACTGAATAATTGTTTGATTTCAATTAGCGCATTGTAAGCAATGCATTATAGCAACCGTGAATATTTTTTTTTTCAAGAGTCGCACCCTGTATACACTATGAAGAATTCAAAGTTTTTGTAACTTTGTTTTTGTATACAAAATGGCTTGTACAGAAGTGAAAGCACTTGATGTATTTTGAAAATTGGTTAAGAAAAGGTGGAGGAACTGTAGTATGATAATAAAAGTCACGTTAGTAAATTTCAATTTGATTGGTTTTATGAAGATGTATAGAATTTTTAGTTATCGTAGACTTGTTCTGAAAGTTTGACATCAAATTGTTGTGCTTTTGAGAATTTATTTTTAAAAGCATTCAAAAATAACTGCAAGGCACTTTGCATTAAGATTTTTTATTGAAATAAATGGGAGTTGCTATTTTTTGTCATAATTACTGTGCATACATCTGTGTTTGTTGATATGTTAAAGATATTAAAGATAAACTAAATCGATTTTATGTATTCAACCTGCACAAGGTATTAGTGACTATGTAAATTCTTTGAGATCTTATAAAATGTTAAAAAAGGAATATGCACGTATAACTTCTTTAGGTAGCAAATAACAAGATTTATGTAATCTATATTTGTTATCTCAACATCCTTGTGTTTCTCAGATAATATTGTGGGTTTTTAAAATTAAATAGAATTATTTGTTTATTAAGAAATAGTACAGGTCTCTTGGTCTGACACCCATTGAGGAAGTGTAGTAAATTACAGGAAGTAAAGAAAAGTATAAAATTATTGTTTAATACAGACATAAGATAACATGGAGATATCTGATACAAAACCTTGAGGCAACTATTTGATTGCATCAATAGAAATTACATTATTGTTAATTAAGTTTATAGCACACTAATCTCAAAATGCCAACTTTATTGTTGATTTTGAGGTTGTTGTGCTATAAAATATCGTATGAGACTGTTGTGGGAGGTGTTTTTCTACCTTGCTCGATTTTCTCACTCGCTTCGCTCGTGCGAAAACCCTCGAGCAAGGTAGAAAACCATCTCCCACAACAGTGTCATAATATACTATTAGAGTAAGATTATTGTTAATAGTATACCATATATTTTTTCACTTTTTTTAAATTTTTGCCTAATTGCCTAATTACTTAATTTTTATAATTATCAAGAAGATTAACAATATTATAGTCTGAACTGGTATAATAATATAAACTTAAAATATAGGATATATGAAGCTCTTCAAGCTAAGAAGAAAATATGTACAAATACCACTTAGATTTAAGAAAATTATAAATGATGTACACTGTAATATTTTAAGTTTAAATTAAAGGTTTACCTTGAGCATATAAGGTATGAAACTTCTTGTAATACTTTGATATATGCAGTTGACTGGTTCTTCTTTTAAACGTTGGAAATAATATTATAAAATTTAATGAATTATTTAAGTCATGATTCCTGCTACTCGTTATATATTCAGAACAATGGTGTATCAAGGCTTTGCTCTATTAGGATAAACTTCATAAATTAGCTTGATTCTAATGTGTAGAATTGTTATTTCTATTTATTCTTTTAGTACTTTTAATGCTTTTAAAGTTCTTATGTATGTAATTCATATTGATATATTTAATATGGCTAACGTTTGAACAATCAATATTTTCTTAAACAAATAAAGTATAGAAACATTTTTATCAGTTTTTCAAAATTTTCGAATTGTAAATAAACAAAAGCAAGGGAACTTTAAAAATAATTTTATAAAATTGTTATTAAATGTAAAAGAACTTGCAAAAATTCATGGGGACTATGCATGCTATATTTGTATTCAGATTTTTTTCTACAATTATAAACAATGCAATATTTTTATATTATATTCCCTTCCATAAAAAGCAACACTTGTCATGAAACAAAATATGCATTGCTTGGTGATACGTTAGTAATACAGGAATGCATTCATTAATGATTTATTGTTTTGATAAGCAATAAAGGTTACCAAAATGTTTTTTATTACTTGATCTGATAAAGAGACTTGGCACATTATTTTTATATATACAGATCTAATAATTACATAATTATAGGGTTTATTTAAAGGGTATTTCTATTATTACAAATATTCTGTTAAATGAATGAAATAGACTTTTATCACAAAAAAATATTCTAAAAATATTCTTTTTCTTTTTCTGATATTTCTTCTTATATGTGACCAAGTTAATGTCATATTTAAGCAGACGTCAGTATATTTCATTGAACATCATCAAAGCTCAAATATTTGCTTTGAAGCTAGCATATTTGAATCCATAATCAATCAAGCTGTCAATTGATTTCTTAATTCTAAACAGTTTAACGATAGTTCATTAGAATGCAAAGCTTTATGAAATAATCGATCTCAAGTACTTACTGTTGACAGAATCGCTGTACGTAGCTATTTTTAGGAATGCCTCTGTTGTTAACTTTTCCAGATATTGGAGATGGAATTTTGTTTTCCTTCCATTTGTTGTTGCCTGCATACAATCGATGAATCTTTTAGCACATGAATTATTTTACATTTTTCTTCATAAGAGTTTGAAATATGTAGTTTCCATTGTCAAGTTCAGAAAGCTGCAATCGCAATTAAAATTTCCTTACCAAAAAAGTCAAAACATTCTCATTCTGAAGTTGTAGATCCTCTTAACTATGGTTTGAATATTCCATTTATCCAAAGCCCTGTTTTTTGGCCCTCTTAGAGATGGTTTTAAGTTGGTGGTGCTCTGGTTACATGCGCACGGGTGCTCTTTTTTTTTTCATCGGAACACTTGTGCAAATATTGTCGCAAGGCTTACTAAAGTGCCTAGCAGCAGATAAAGTTCAGGGGGGAGCAGCAACGCTTTATTCTCTTCATTATCATGCCGCAGTTGGGCATAGGCCAACGCAATTGCTTTGCTCTCTCTTCTCTGTTGTTCTAAGTATGATTTCCTGGTTCTTGCACAAAATCTTAAGATACACTAAAATGAAATCTCTACGGTGCAGGCAGAAAGGTATCTATTATTGAACAATTTTGCTTCTTTATATCTTGATTGACAGTGTCTTTGTGGGTTCTAGGAAAATTAAAATCCAATTTTTCTAACAAAAATTGAGCAAGTATTGATTTATACGTTCTTTAACTAGTAAGGTTTTACAAGTCAAGATCGTAAATCAGTATTCTTAAAGCAATTGATTTAAAAGTTTTTAACTATTAATTTCTTATAGATCAATAAATTCTGTTGTATTGAAGGGTATAAGTATTTAAACAAAATCATCATGTAATTAATAATACATTATCATAACCATTTAAACAATTAGATAATATTAATATAAAATGCAGAAAAATCTCATATAAATGCACATAAACTAAATCGAATTTATCAATACTAATACACTGCTGTTACTTTCAGGTAAATATAGCTGCAAGAACCACAAGTACTTAGTCATGGAGCACGCGGACCTGGTGTCGGAGATGGTGCACGTCGAACGGTTGACCACGCAGGAGAGACTGCACTTGGCCAGGCACAGGCGACTGCAGCAGCTAAAAGTCTGGAGGCAGCGAGAGAAAGAATGGCTTCGACACCAGACCAGGCACACCAGCAGCAAGAAGCACATCTTCTTCAGCGACAGCGTCATGGTACTGGAGGCTGCAGCGCGGAACGACATCGATGAAGGTACGAGAGTGTCTTAATTCTATTCTAACAACTAATTTTATTTTTAAAAAGTATATTAAGTACATTATTGTGTGTTGAATATTTGTTGAAAAGCACTTATTTTAAAACAGAATTATTATTTAATACACTTTTTGAGCAAACTGAAGTCTAATCTGTAAAATTAAAATAGATTATGAATCAGTACGGGTGACACATGGCATGTGTTAAGTGAACCCTTATCTTTTATTTGTTTACTTAGGGGTAGAAATCTGGCTTTTTATAGAACTGCACCATCATAATAATTCTTTTCATTATACATTTTTGTGCTCATAATAATATATAATTGTAATATAATAATGTTTATTTATTTATTTATTTATTTATTCACAGGTCTTGTGGCCTAGAGATATAAAGTATAAACATATTTTTATAATCTTATCAAGTAATAAGTGAACGATAGTAGCAAGTAACAAGTAATAACAGTTTTTCTATGATAAATGCATTTAATTTATCATATAAGACAGTGTGATTGAGTTAAATATTTATTACTTAATAAATTAATTTATTTGTTTAAATACATGAACAGGTTTTATAGTCTAAAATATAAAATAAAAACAAAATATTTTTTAAGTTATAGAGAAAAACAATAATCAATGTAAAATATCAAATAAGGACTCTTAATTTTACAAGATAAATAAGGTCAATCTATGAAAATTTTCAAAATTACTAGGCAAGTCATATCACAAGATGATACACCAAGACCTCGACCTAGACAAAGTAAAGTTTACTTTTTGCATAGATTTTATAGCAGTTGTTTAAAAGGCTATGAGCACCTAGTGCTATAACCACAGAGTTAAAAATGAATTTTTTTCCAATATAATCCAAGTACTTTCTGTGTTGTAATTAGTTTCTAAAGAAAATAACGTCGTTAAGTCTGTGATGCTTTTTAATACTTAAATATAAATAAATTTTTGTTGATTATTCAAAATTTAATTAGATATTGCAAAAATAAATAATATTTTAATAAAATTTTTAATTTCAACTATTTAATTCTTTTCTGTCTCTTGACAGATTTTAGCAATCATAATTAAAAATTTAATTAAAATATTTCCGTATAAACAAAAAATTAATAATTTTATATAAAAAATTTAATATTATACATATTGAAGAACTGCACAGATAAAACGATGTTATTTTCTTTATAAGCTTATTACAAAACAGAGAGCTTGTGGATTATATTGGAAAGGAATTAAATTTCAACTCTAGCTTTGTCTTGGCTATACTATTTTAACATACAATAGTGACTAAAAACCCTTAAATATTTTTACATTTAAATATATATATTTTATTTTATGCTTTAAAATCTATAACTTGGTAGACAAAATCGTAAAATTGTTTTTAGAAAAACAAATGCAACTTAATTTTATTCTTTTTCAAATGACAGTGAATTATTTTTTTAAAATTAACTTTTAAAACAGTTACGAGTGATTGAAACAAAAGATGAAAATTATATTCAACATTTACATTGATTTAAATAACACGATTTTATAGCTCTGTTTAAATCAGTAATAACTTTTTTAAAGTCAATTTAAAAAAAGTATTTTGGTGGTGTTTTAAAGAGTGTATGGTGCTTTTTAAAACTATTATTTTTAATCGAATTTCTTCTAAAGTTATAAGTCAATTAGACGATCTGCTATAATAGTAGAAGTGTCATAATAAGTATACTCTTTACAATTTCTCTCTATAAATAAACGAAACTGAAAAAGAAATTCATGCTTACATTAATTGCTGCTCACGAATCATTAATGCGCACTCTCTGAAACAAACTCGTTCTTCTTACAGTGCGAAGGCTGCTGAAGAAGGGCGTGAATCCGGACTCGACGAACGAGGACGGCCTGACGGCCCTGCACCAGTGCTGCATCGACGACAACGAGGAGATGATGAAGCTGCTGGTGGAGTTCGGGGCGAACGTCAACGCCGAGGACAGCGAGAAGTGGACGCCCCTGCACGCGGCGGCGACCTGCGGCCATCTGCACCTGGTGCGCTACTTGATAGCCAAGGGGGCGAACCTGCTGGCGGTGAACGCCGACGGGAACATGCCCTACGACATCTGCGAGGACGAGAAGACCCTGGACTGCATCGAGGGTGGGTTGCGAATAGTCATGGAGCGTGCTTGGATTTTATTTTCTTTTCTTTTCTTTATACGGCAGGGAAGAATATACCGATTGGTAGTTAAGTGGAGATGTATGGAGATAGAGAGTGGAATAGTTTCTTTGCAAGATTTTGGAAGTTTTAGGATGTCTTCAATATTGAAGAAGGTGCAGGTGAAGCTTTAAAACGGTGTGATGATGATTCTTCATTAGATGTTAGATGTTAAAGAATAAAGATTCGAATATTTCGCGTCAAGAGTGTCCTAGCCCGAAAGTCAAGCGTAAAATTAGCGATTTTCGCTCTTACCGTACGGGAAAAACCACTCAATCAAGTGTGATCTGGCATACATTCAACTGGAATAGAGGATCTGTTAACTCTGTACAATGCTGAAAGTTACATTCAATCATTGATTGCATTTTTTCTAAGAGTACTATGACTTCACGAAAAGCAAATTTTAGATTGACAATTTATTGTGGACAATTAATTAAATGAATGGAAAATATACATACATGTACTTAAAGATCTTTATTATACGCATCTTAAAATTGTACAGTTCGCAAAGTCTATGGCAAAAATTAGTTTCGTACGTAAAAACTGCAATAAATAATTATGTGGAGTAATTATCATGTTTAGCTCTCGCAATTTGTGGAGAAACGTATATTTGATTTGAAAATTATAAATCTAACCAAAATTGAACGAGTTTCATTGTCGTTTATAATTGCGCGAAAACCATAATTTAATATTTTTTAGACAAAGCTCATACAAAAATCTATCTAAACGCACTTTTATTTTTAATTTTGTATCATTGTAAAAGTAAAAATCAGTGAAACTATTTATGTAACCGAGTTTTTTATTCTTTACAATCTTAAAAAGAGGTATAAAAACATCAAGATTTATTAAATTTTTTAAATTTCAATTAGTTTAATAACATATGATAATTCTACAAACACGAATTATTTCAATTACAGAAGTCTACATATTTACTTCGTATTTTTATTATTTGTTTATCGTTATCGTGTTTTATTTACGTTTTACATTGATTGAAACAAGCATTAAATTTAAAAGCAATATGTGCATTTAAAATTGCAGATAAGGGATTTCTCATTTTGTTTGCCGTAACATTTTTTGTAACACATAAATTTAATTGAAATTCTCTTATCTCAGGAGAAATGGCTCGCCGCGGAGTGACTCAGGAATTGATCGACGAGACTCGCGCCTCGACGGAGGTGCAAATGTTGAGGGATCTGCAGAAAATAGCCTCGGTTGGCGGGGAATTGGAATACAAAGATCACCAAGGTGCTACACCTGTGAGTACTTCCTTTTTTCACGTATGAAAAAAGTGTCAGTAATCCAGGTCTTGGAATTACTTTTCAAACTTTATTTTATTAATGCACTCATGTTCTTGAGATACTACCCTGGTAGAAAATTATCTAGTTTTATCGAGGCCCTCGATTATTCCCATGACAAACTAGATAGATCTACATAGTTCTAGATTAATTTTCCATCAGAGTACTTAAGATCTATTTCTAAATTACCTAAAATAAAATAAAAATACCTAAATAGAACCAGCTTTACTTTGAGCTTAGTTTCATATAAAACGGTTATAAAATTATATGAAAAATCACAAAATTTTAAAAAGTTGATGATCTTCGAATTTTTGTACATTTGCAAAAATTAAAGCTCTTTCCGTCTACTTATTTTTCTCTTTGAGTCATTTTTCGACAGTTATTTTTCAATAAATAACACACGTAATAAAAGTGTATCTCATATTTTATGATAATAAAACATATTGTAAAGTTTTAAGATATGACAGGACCCACACTCCTTTGTAGATCTGAAAATTCTAGCACTCGAGCGAAAAAGTCCGTTAATAAATATCTCGTTTTAGCTCCACATAGCATCAGCGAATGGCTACCTGAGGGTCGTCGAGTTTCTTCTCGATCAGCACGTTTCCACAGATGTCGAGGACAACGATAGGTGGCAACCAGTCCACGCTGCTGCTTGCTGGGGACACGTAATAATACGATACTTTTATTTTACGCATACATTTTTATGAAATTCTGGAAGATGTTTTCCGATGCCTTAATATACAGTAACAATAGTATCAATATTAATGTAATGTTTTATCAACTGATGATTCTAAAGAACTTTGCAAAATTTTAAATAGAAGTAGTCATAAGGTTCAATTTGAGACTTTTTGGATCAAAATTTGTGACTGAAAAATAAAAATTTATATCTTTTCCAGAGAAACTGTTCAAATTGCTATTTTGGTCAATTTATTTTTGAATATACAACAGATATGCTATAATTGTTAAACCTATACGAGAGCTTTTTCAATTTTCACAAAAAATTTGTTATGAAGAAATAAAATATAAAAAGTTGTAGTCTATAAACTCATTTTTTTCTGACAACTTGCAGTTGTAAAAATTGAGTTTTACCGTCTTTACGAGCACTACCGTCAGTTTCTGATCAGTTGTTTAGTAAATAACTAAATAGGTGCTCTCTATTAAAATCATAATTTCATTATTTAGAAAACATCTTCCAAAGATTCATAAGTATCTGTTACCGTCACGATACTAGTTTCTGATCAGCTAAATCCAATCAACTATTGTTTAAATAAAAATTAACTATCTAAACTTGTGATACGTACATTTAGATAGTGAATAATGTTGACTTGAGTCTTGAACCATTATTTATTCGCAATAAATAGGAGGATGCTCACGGATTTATAATATCTGATCTGTTAAAGGAGAACGTATAATCTATACCATTGTTTAGAGCTCATCTAAACATAAATTTTGAAGAAAAAAAATTGACCCGCCAAAGTGTGGAAAGTTGAGAGAAAACGGGATAAAAAACAGTCTGATAATTAAGTAGAAACCCCCGAGTATGGTTAGACTTAATACATTGCTTTAAATGGCATTAATCCATACATATTATTTTTTATAACTTTCCTCGCTCTTAGAAGAGTCAATTCTTGTTTATTTATATTCATATCTAAACGAGCTTTAAACCATGGTGTTGGTTTCACAAGTTCCCTCAAGGGGACTGGCACGGGCATCCTCCTTTGAAGCAAAGATATATATTTCTAAGACAAAAAACGTCCAGCAATCACGTTCTGAACAGTAACTTTTGCCGTACGTACCGAATTCACTCCCATCGCTCACTAAAAAAATCCCTCTCTCTCTCTCTCTCTCGCATACACACACACACACACACACAGCTGGAGGTGCTCGAGCTCCTGGTGCAGAACGGCGCCGACCTGAACGCGAAAAACAAGCACGAGGAGACGCCGGCCGACATATGCGAGGATCCGGAGATACGCGAGCGGATCATGGAGCTGCGCACCGAGCAGGAGAGCAAGCGGCTGCGCGAGGCGCAGAATCGTCGGGTGCGACGCTCCCAGAGCATCAACACGAGGACGCAGAGCGTCAGGCGCACCTCGATACGCGACAAAGTGCTCACGACGAAGAAGGACGCGCAGGAGGAGGCCAGACTGAGGCTGCAGGCTCAACAGGTGAGAGACCCGGGGATGAGAGATTTCGCGGGACACTGCTGCGTGATGAATTCGAGATTGTTTAGTCGAAAAAATAAGGTCGATAAAGCAGGTCGGTACTGCAAATCGCTAAAGAGAAAAGTGAAGTTTACGCAATTTTACACTGCATATTTTTATATTGTGATTGCGATTGTAATGCCAAGATAGGTGGCAAAACGTGCATAATTTAAGCGATTGTGAAGCTAAATCCGACCAGAAAATTATTAAAGAACTTGACGACTGTTCCAATAACAAGACTGGACAGAGTATGCACATGACCAACATTCACTAACCTTAGGCAAGAAAATCAAATTTCTTATAACTATTGAAACCTTGTAATTGTGAGCTGTGTTTGTAAATCATAGTATCTACTTTATTTTGTTCAAGCGTTAAATTATGATATTAATATTCTTGGTGTTCATATATACTCACAAAGTAAACGTTTCTTGATAGTTTTTAGTGGATTAATTGAAAATTAGACTTTTAATCAAGTTTACAGCAAGAGAATTTCGGTTGAGTACGTTATCTGTCTTATTCTTTGAACAGTTCCCAAGTATCCACTGTGTGGATTTTCCTTTAAAACCTCTCAAATAAATGCATTTTGCACGAAACCTGAAAGTAAATACAATTTATTTCATAGTATTACAATTACAATACAAAAGCGATGCACTCTTTTACTTGCTCTCTTAATAAGCTACAACTTTTGTAAAATTAATTTTCTTTTCTAAATACGAAAAGAAATATACACCTGCTTAAACTCTTTGTCACTTTCGCAAGCATCCATTACAAAATAAATTTTGTATTTTTCTCTAAAAATTATTAGGTAACCAAAGAGTTTATTTTTTAATCGGCATTCGATTATATGACTAAGAGCCAAAGCAAACGTGTATTTCTTTTCGTATTTTGAAAAAAAGAAGTTAATTTACATAAGTTATAGTTTATTGAAGGTTCTTTAATTGACGTCACATTGTTAAAAGATTAAAAGACGCCCGACGAAATAACGTCATATCGTTTTTAAAGTTTTTGTGCATTCCTATACTAACAATAAGATCTACAAGAATATCCTGTTATTTAAACAGGTTTGAAATGGAGAAAATACGAATTGGAATAGTTGATCACGATTTCTTTGTTCTCGCCGACGACGAATATCTCTTCTCAAAAACTATCCAAATAAGACTTCAAATTAAACCTCAAACCTATACAGTTTTTGGCCAATAAATTCCCCATCAACTATGACAATTGCTCTTCCCTCCACAACTCTTGTCCCCTACATGTCACCACCTCACAAACTCGCTTCACAAATAGCGACTAAGTACTACCCCACGGGGGTAGTTAAATATTCGAAAAGATAAAATTGCATAAAAGTAAAATTCGGGAAGATATTTTATTAAAAATGGAAACTTCTGAAAAGTTAAATTTGGAAAGAAAAAATTCGGAAAATATTAACATTGAATATAGACATATCGAAAGACCGAAGTATAGAAAAAAATTTCCTAAGAGTGAAAATATGGAAAATAAAAATTCGTTGAAAATCAATAATTTTATAGATTAAAATATTGAAAATTTGATATGCAACCCGTTAACTTGGTAAAGGCAGGAATACCCGTATATTAACAATAAAAAGCAAATTAACAATTTTCAATATTTTAATCTATAGAATTATGGATTTTCAATATTTTGGCTCTATGAATTATTATTTTCCATATTTTCACCCTTACTATCTTTTTTCTATACTTTGGTCCTTCGACACTTGTATATTCAATACTATTTTCTGAATTTTTTCTTTCCAAATTTAACTTTTCAGAATTTTCCATTTTCCATAAAATTTCTTTCCGAATTTTACTTTTATCCTTCCGAATATTTAACTACCCACCATACCTCACCTCACCTCTCTCTCACTCTCGCAATAATTGAATGTTAAATGTGAGATGACAAATGTATAAACTGTCTGGTTTAATTATTTTAACTATACATGTACATGCAATTGTAAGAATTTCGTCATTGATGAATAAATAGTATATCTATCTATCTATCTCTCAGCACACGTACGCGAATCCAGCAACGAGCCTGCCGCCCTCCGAGACCATCAGCAACAGTTCAGCCGGTCCCGAGATCAGCGTTGGCAATGCGGCAGCAGCAGCCCTGCACGACGACTGCACCGACTCGACGGCCCTGACGCCTGCGGTGCGTCGCGCCCCCGAGGGCAAGGACAACGACTCCTTCCTCCACGAGGACGTCGACAAGGACTCAGGTAGCTATCACGCGCTAGTCCGCTTCGCGCATTGGTTGTGGTACAGTAGACTACTCTGGTGACTGCTCTGCGAGGCAGATCTTTATATTTCACTATATTGTCTTTTGGTATAATGCAGTGTGACCCCCCCTCTCCCCCCTCCGCGAGGCTTCCAACGAAGAAGTTAAATGGTGTGTGGTGTGTTTATATATCCGTGGTTTCTTTGGTTTTTCTCTTTTTTTAGTTTAGTGGTTCATGGGTTTTTGTTGGATTGTGTAAGGGGACGTTTGGAAGGTGGGTGATGCGTTGAATGGGGGAAGGGGGGGGGGGGGTGTGACGTAACGCAGTTGTACGATTAAGTTTTTTAAGGTCAAGTTTTAGTTTAATTTTGTGTGTAAGTGAATGCGTCTATTAAGGTGGTTCCCTGGTCATTTTTTTATGTGTTTTAATAATTAAACCTTTTTATTAATAATATTCACGTTATTCATTTTGTTTTACGTTGGAAATATTTTAGTTTATTCGATACTACTATTATACAAATAAGAAATAAGATAAAGCTCTGTCTATCTGTTTTATGGAATATCCAGGATCTATACATAAAATGATTTGATATCCTTGCGCATATGAAATTGATGGTTCTTTATGAAATGTTGAGGATATATTCTTAAAAGTGTTGCGAAAAAAATATGCATTCAAATTTTTTGGATTGTTACATTAAGATTTCCTTATAAAAGTCATTACATGTTACATATAATACTATTTTTTAAACAAAAACTAGAATCTTGTTAACTAAAAACTTTTTAACAAAAAATTGAATGTTGTATGCGTAAATATTGCTCACTAAAGAAAAGTCACATAAAGTTCGTAAGATTTTTTTTAGTTTTCAATCGATTTTAATGTTTGAGAACTTGTTTGGTTCCTTGCACGATTTCAGGGTACTCATGGGAAAATTTTGGAAATTATGAAGATGACTAGCGATGAAGTGTGATTGTTTATAACTTGATAGAGGAACTTGTATAAATAATTCAGCTTTATCGCTAAACTCGTTCATAATTTCCGAAAATGTTCCGTGGATGCCCTAGCTGAAAACGTACAAGGAACAAAATGAGCTCTCAAACGTTAAAATCGACTGAAAATTAAAAAAGTTCAATTTAAAAAAAAATTCTATTACACAAAATACTCTTATTTTATATAACAATGTCATTTTAACTATGCGAGCTTTGTAACAATTACATAAATGTTAATACATAGGGTGGAAAAGATCTCATACATAAATTAACCCAATTTTTTTGTAAATACTTTCAAAGATATTTTCTTAATTCATCAAGATCCATCAATTGGGTATATGCGACCATTTTCAGAATACTCCAATTTAATTCGCATTTACATTTCAAATAATACTGAAAACTTCAACGCAATCTCTGCGTTCACTCTTATTCAAAATATTTCAACATGGATCGTGATTTCTTGGACTATAAAAAGCTTTTTAATAATTATATGAATATACGTTATAGGAAACAATTTTTATTTACATTAAAAATAAAATTATCTAATAATAATAATTTAAAATAAATGTTTGATCGTATACAATATTATAGTACTTTTGCGTTACGTCACGCTAAAATGTTATACATTACGACTACATATATTTTATTTTTATTAACAAATAAAGAATATCTATATATCTATCTATTTTGGAAAAGGGCGCGAGCTAAGAATTCACTAAAAATACAGTGTTGCGTAGTTTTTGAACGTCCCCTTATTATTATTTTGTTATTTGTTATAAGAGTATTTATATTTTCGTTTTTATTTTCTTTTTTATACGGAATACGTCGGAATTTTTCTTATTTATATAACTAATTTATAAATCGAATTGTATAAAGGCAATTTTTGTTGTAAATACACATATGTATAGATACCCTTTTTTATGTACTACAAGAGTCAACGTATTTTATTTTTATATATATATATATATATGGTTGTAAATATGTCACCGATCATTTACCTGCTGTCTGTGTGTTCTTTTTTTCTGTGCGGCACCTTCACCCTTCTCACCCCGGGTGTGTTATAAACGAATTGCTTCGAGGTCAGTTTTTTACGTAACTTTCCTATTTCTCTAAGTGTAGACTTTAATATATTTATATATTTTTTTTATTAATCATTGTATCTATAGTCATGAAAAAGTCTGGATTACTTATTTTGCATCGATTATTAAGAAAACAAAACTTATTGATAATATGAAACACATTTATTGTATACTTATATATATATGAAATGTCAATTCTCACTCTTTTGTATAATTATTACTGATATCTCTCAGGTGCTGTTCGTTAGTCTGTTAAGATTAAACTTAAAAAATCGCGATGTAGGAGACAAGGTATCGACGAGAGAAACTGTTAACACGTTTTCGCTAGTTCAGAATTATGTTTGTATACACACTTTGTTTTGCTTGGTCCTTCGAGCATGTTAAATTTTTTATTTCAATATTTTGAAATATCGTTATTCTGTAATGCAACGTCACGCCTAATTTTTAAGTCTTCGTAGATGAACATTCACCTTTTCTATCAATGTGTCAAGAGACTTTCTGAGATTGTACTACAATATGTCGTCATAGTTGAATTTAAGAAAATTGTAGCCGTAAAATGGAATTGAAGAAATCTCAGAAAGAATCTTATGTCTGAACTTTGCAACTAAGAAAAAAAATACAGACTGAAATATTTTTCTATTAAATTTGATTATATATTTTGTTGTCGTAATTCTAATTACAATCAAAAGTATCGTAAATAAAATCAAACGGTTTTTTAAGTTTTCAGGAGATATAAAAGTTTCTAACTTCTAATGAAAAAATGTACATGTTTAATTTTCAACTTCCAAACTGATTAATGTGAATTCCTTTTTTAAAATATGAATTGTATTTTTTTCACTGTATACTTAGGATAACTTATTCTACAAGTCAGCGCCGAAGAATTTACTGTTCGGCGTTCCTTGAATTGAAAATTTAAGCGCACAAAGTACCAAACAGTGCTTTTGGCCTAAAAAGCGCAAAAAACTCCTATATACTTAGCCACAGGAATTTTCTTCAAACTTATAGTTGAAAACAGAAGAGTCTTTAAGAATCGTAATTTTTCAATTAGTCAATTTTATGAAACATATCAGCCTAAGCATTAAGCAATAATTACATTGATTAAAATCTCTTTTGCTGAAAGTGTATCTTAATACAACCTAGTCTAACTATAGAGTATTTTTGTTGTAGTTTTTATTTTATAGTGTTTCGGTATTAATATCAGTTACTTTAGTAAAAATTGTACATAATTACATATATAATTTAATTTATTATTTCACATGGTAAGTTACTGAATTAATCACATTATTATATGCCAATTCATTAATGGGTAATTCAAACTATCAATAGTTAAATTGTAAATTCGATTATTCGATATTACGCTACGAAACATTTATATATAATTATGTACAGAAAAACAGCATAGTAGAAAAAGTTATTTAAAATTAAGTATTTAGCACAACTCTGAATAACTTGCGAAATATCAAAAGCTGCCATAAATTTCTTCAATACGTTTCAAAGAATGATTCAATTCACTTGAGACCAAAGTATCAACACTTTTTAAACTGTTTGAATTTTCTATAGAACTTTTATAAAGAATGTAGTTACGATTTTTTGCTGCTCGTACATTGTCATTAGAAAACTATTATCACATTCCTATATCTCAAGAACGTTTTCAATTTCTCAATCAATGTATACTCTAAAAAAAAGCTTTTTGAAGCTCTTTGCTACCGAAAGATGAATTTAGAAGAAACATACAATTTTATACTTCTCTCCGTATGACTCTATACTCTATACTGATAATAAACTTCGTCGTAAAATGCATACAGTTCGAGAGTGAGAAAAAAATCTCGTACGTAAGATCGAAAAGACCAAAAGCACAGTGTATAGAAGTGCACTTTTCCTAGACAAATAATTTTTCAAAGACACCTTTTTTAGTATACATAATAACTGACTACGTATATATATAGTGCATGAAGTATAAACATGCAGTAGAAAAGTTCTGGAACTTTATATACCTACATAGAAATCTTTTGAGAGTCGCAATTTATTGTTGCATGGAGGTGGCGGTCGAATTCTTTTTCCAAGTTCACGAAGTAGAGCTTTGATACATTTGGCACGAGGCAAACTGTTCGAGTATACGTATAATATGAAATTCGTCTCTGATTGTATAGTAAAGTATATTGTACGTTCAGTTTGTCTGCAATTAAGTAGCATTTCTTATTCATTTTGCTTTGAATACACATGTAGATGCGTTATTATCGACTGTATATAACAAGAGATCTTTCGAAAATTCTTTCGTAATGTATTAAAAATCAGACTTACTGAGAAAATCAAGTGCTTAATCACATGATTTATCATAAGATTAATCACATGATACGTTTTTAGCATATCACCTCTTTTTACGCATTTTGCGTAAAAATGTAGTATTTTCGAATAATTATTTTCGTTAGTAAGGAGTATTAGAAATCATAATTTTGACGTTGAATTCAACGTAATAAATAATCATGTTTAAGTCACGAGATTAATCATGTGCCTAATATGTCAGGCTAAATCATGAGATTAATATTGTGACAAATTACGTGATTGATCGCTTGATTTTCTTAGCAAGTATAATTAAATATCTTCCGTTATGAATTCACTTAGATACAACCTCTTGTGAAACTACATGTGGAAAGTTTTGAAAGAACTCTTGTACACCTGTTTGTATCTAAATCCTGCACCATGACGCAACAAAACTCACTCATCAAACCACCTACATCTTCTCGTCAGCGATGTCGCACCAAAACAAAAGCTTCTTATACACAGCGTCATCCTCCTTTGTTTCAATTCTCCCATCACCCCATTGTACAGTCTACACACCCGCCAAAGCTGTTCTGCACCTCCACACCCGCATCCACATCAAACACATAGTTGCATGAAGGTGAAAGCTGGGACAACCCCTCAAAGAAACCTCGACCTCGCAAAAGAAAAAAAAAAGAAAAGAAATCCCCCCGGGTACCTTACCGAAGCCGATCTCCATTCACTTATACATACATACATATATATATATGACGCGCGCAGACACAGCTCGGGACGGCCTCGCGAACCACCAGCAGCTCTACCAAACCCAGCACCAGCAGCAGCAGCAGCAGCAGTCACAAGCCCTGCAGTCCCCGCTGCACCAGTCTCAGAGTCCGAGTCAGATCTACGCGTCGGCCGACGAGCCCAACGGCAAGATCAACATCCACGTGTCGGTGGTCTTCGTCAAGTCTCTCTCCGACCTGAAAAAGCAACGCGCCCAGAATCGCACCAGTGTCGTCGGTGCTTCGCCCCAGTCGCCGGCGGAGCAGCAGCAGCAGCAGCAACAGCAGCAGCAGCAGGTGGATACCAATGGAACAGCTGGGAACGGCAATGGGAACGGAGTGAGCGGGAATCAGGTGCAGATGAACGAGGCGGGTGGAGAGGTGGAGATGAGCAGCGACGATTTTCGCAGGTTCACAGGGAATACCAGCGAGATTTTGGGGGATAGCAGGGGTGACAAGAGCTGCTGCTGCGTCATGTGAATGGCTCGAAGGGATTGGCAGTGTGGGATTTGGGAATGGATGTTTTTTCATTCGTTGGAGGCCCGTGGCGCGAGTTTCTTTTTCCGTGCAGAGTACTTGCGCTTTTGAATTTGGCGCTTGTGTGCTACGGACCAGTCGCAACGATGTCTCGAGTAGGTTACAAGATGGCGCGGGTTGCTTTGTACGCGGTAACCTAACTTTTCATATTTGAATTTGGCGCTGGTGTCCTAACTCCTAAGGACCGGGTTACAAGATGGCGCGAGCTCTGTTTATTTTGGAGTTGGATATGTACATGTTCGTTCGTGAAAATAGTAGATTTCGAATGTGTCAAATCAGATTTGCGCGTTACTTTTCTACTTGCATTTCTTTTTTATGTGCAAAAGAATATCAGCAAACTTTTGTTTGTAATCCGTCTATTTATATTTTGTTTCTTAAAGTACGGTGTAACTGATCTAATGAACAAAATATGTTGGCTTTCTTGATCGTGTAGGAACGTTGTCGCGACCGACAGCTTCGGCAACGTTACTTTTAGAATCGCGTGAAAATGAGCTAAGAACGTTGAAGATACGCGAACTTTCCCTTTCATGGTATATTGCACGGTGTGGTAATGTATCTATGAACAGTGTAAAAACTTTATTGTACCGTGTATATGAACGTTGCTAAAACCTGTTAGAAACGTGTCTATAAACGTTATAGAACTATTGTAATAACGTGCTAACACGTTTCTGCAATATCACCTTAGAAACGCGCTGAAAACATTTTTAAAACATCTCTGAAAATTCCAACACTTGAAATAGTGTGATTTTTCACGTTGTAAGTACGTTGCTAGGACGTTGCTAAATCTATGTATATATAAGTTTATTAAAAATCACCCGAACAGTGTAACTAATATGATTATTTACTATAATAAATGTTTATGCAACGTTTTGACAACGTATATACAACGTGTCCCGAACATTACATTCGCATTACCACAACGATTTTACAATGCCTATGTTGACATTAAAACTAACATTTCTACGTTGCTAGCTCGCTTTTGTAACTTTAAAAGCAACTTTGCTTGTTTACCAGAGCAACGTTGCAACGTTCCTGCAACGTGTTATGATACCTATAGATCGTTTGGGACGTATAAGTATGTGTATACGCCCTTATATATTGCTCTGGAGAGAGTCACGAGTTTTTCGCGAGCAACGCCCATAAAGAGGATCGCGGGTGCGAAGAGTATGCATAGAAAAATTTACTTATTTATGAGTTTATGCGCGTATTTTCATATTGAATATGATTAGCGTGTACCAAGTTAGTTCTACTTAATCCGCTTCTAGGCGTAAGATTATGAAGCTCATCTCGCTTTAACATTCAATGTTGAGTATTATTGATACCATAATATAATAATCGGGAAACTTATAAATTGAAACATTCTAATAGAGTAGATTCTAATTTTCTAATTAACAGATTTTATTTATAGAGGAGAGAGTGGAGACTCACTCACTTTGGAAGTTTTTGTGTATAAAATCTGTGCATTAACTTTTTGACCAACAAAACCTACTTTCGTAATATGATCCGTCATTAAACCGTTAATGTTTCTCTAATCTAAAAAAGCTATTGAACCTTAAGTTCTGTTTAAAATATTTTATTATATTAAGTTATAGATTTAAATTGGAGAAGAAAGTTTGGAATTTATTAAAGTTTATGGTTAAAAAAAATTATTTCGATTTGTAAATATTTTGTTTGTTTTTTCGTAACTTATTTTTTTTATATCTTCATAAAAATATATCATCAGGTTTAATATATGTTTTATTTTTTGAATACATTAATTATCTTTTTCTTTTGAGTTTCCAGAATTTGCATCATATTAAGGGCTATCAAATCAAACTTTGTGCAAAAATTCTAGCTTAAACATGTACTTTCAATATACTGATAAAATGTTATGACCAAAAAAATTAACGAGTCTCTTACGTTAGGTTTTGAGATTAAGAAACAGTATAATTTCGAAGCTTGCTAAATTTAAGTAATTTCAGTAATTGCAATTGAATGTAGAAGACAGTAATCTACTTTGTGATTCTTTTGCTTAATCTAGTTTTAATGACCCTACCATGTATTATTGTTAGTTTTAGGAAGTTTTTGAAGAAAATAGTATACTTTTACAATATTTATTATAATTTTTCACAGGTACATATTGTAGTTATCTATTTTTTATCGTACTGTTGCACTAGTTGCCAAAATTAGTGCCAAGCAACGTCTATTTTAAATTGGATATAAGAAGTCGATTAATTTGTTGTGCTAACTACCTGTAAGTTTGATATTTTGTAAACAGGCTTCTTTCATAAAGAAATTCAAACACCTAAGTCGCTACTGCTAATACTTGGAAAATATCAAAACCAGTAATATCTCAAAGTGTTTGAGTCTCTTTAAAAACAATGTTGTTTGATAACATAATGCAACAAATATATGAGAAACGTTAAAGCGAGAGACACTTTTATTATCTACGAACGTTTTTCGAACTGAATTTGATATAGTTTGTCAAAAACGTATTTCAATGCAATATACATTCCAGTAAATTTTTCTATATACCCTTTGGTATATTTTTCATGTATATATACCTATATTTTTTGGTACCCTTTGGTATATTTTTCACGGTTGTGCTCAATTTTAAGCAAAATCGTGCAGATTTTGAGAGAAAAAGCAATTTTTAACTTAAAAAATTTTCTTAAATATTAATGCGTTTCACTTTTGGATTTTATATTGTTTTATCGAGCCACAGAGTATAATAAACCATCGGTGGAGATTAACTAACTGTTCGTTTTTAATACAGTTAAAAGCATAACAAATCGATCGTTTGTCTCTTATCAGCGGAGTCCTAATAAAATCCTAGTTATCTATCTACACTGAGCTGAGAATTATTAACCCATTAAAGTTTATATGTCTAGCCCAAGTAAGATAACGTTAAACTAACATATAAAATCCACTTCCGGTGAAGAAAAGCAATATGGCCATGAAAAATCAATGCTATTTAAGAAAAATTGTTTAACTGAATTATTATATCAGTGAGTTATGGTTTTTCATAGTTTATATTATAATAAAATAGGACCTATAAAAATTCCTACATATCTGTAGTTTCAAGGCATAAAAACTTAAATCCACCTTTTTTTTAAATTGAGTTTTTAATGATTTTGGTATATATACATAGTATATTTTCATATTAAAAAGTCAATAGTTAAGAAAGTTTATTTATTACTTCCTATTTTCATAATTTATGCTTTTATTTTGCATAAGTTTAAATGGTAATTAAAAAATTTAAACCTCGAGAAATATCTCTACATTTAAAAAAAAGTGACTGAACTCGTCTTACCTTTTACCTAACATATGTTATCGTGAATTCATAACAATTTTTCTTAAACAGACTTTTTTTTATAAATGACTTAAGCAATTCTAGCGCGAAATTAAAATTTATTTTAGCTTATTGAAACTGGTGACAAACTGTATAATTGATTATGTAAATTTATTTGTGTATATTTTTCATCGCTAGAAAAACACTCTACACGCGTTACCTGTCAAAACTAGCAAAAACTCGTCTCTCTCTCTCTCTACGTGTAAAGACTCTACAAAAAATCAAAAGAACAAAAACGCGCCTCGCGCATCCGTCGCACAAATTGCACAACAATAAAGCTCAAACAAATTCTCCAACACTGTAACACTTGTACTTACTATACATTCGACATTCGAATGAAACTATATACGTGTATTTCGAATTGGAGACTATATACATTGCGCGAACTGCCACCTGTTTTTTCTTACAAATGATCGTGTGTTTAGGCTCGTATCGAGCGTCTCGTAGTAAACTTTGTTCATTTGTACACTAGTTACGCGCCGCGTAATAGGAAAGGCAGAGAAAACGAGATAATATGGAGTGTGGCAAGTTTCGAAGCTCCCATGTTGTATATGCATTTTTTTCGCGCATTTTCGTGTAACAAGGCGAAAGTCTGTGTATGTGTATATGTTGCGGCAGAGCAGATTTTAAAAAATGAAGTATTCGTCCGTCTTAATATTGGTAATAAACGATAGTTTAGGCTGTAGAGAAGAAAAATAAAATAAAAGAGTGAGACTGCGAGTGCATAACTTATATACGCGAATTCCGCGCTGGTGAATTTGAAAGACTGTTTTTGAAGCATGTTTTTCTTTTCTTTGTTAATTGTAAATAATACGAACGGTTCAGTGAGTTTACGAGGAGATAAAGTTCTCGTGCGTCATGAAGTGAAATTATTGAGCATACACGATTTTTAAACCATTATTTTGTAACTTAATTTATTATTGTGCGATGAAAGAAAATAACATTTCGAGTTTAGTAAGGCTTCGTCTTTCTTTTAAATTCTTCAGTACGTAAAAGTACTTAATACACAGCCCTACTAAAAGGAAACACGTGAGATATCATATGAAATCTCACGTGAAATTATGGAAATTATGAGACAAAAGAAACACGGGTGAAAATTGGCAATAAAATTTATAAATTATTTCTCAGAGTCGTGAAAAATCACGTAAGTATTTGTCTACAAATCCACGTCATTATTTCACGTGATATGCCCCGTAATAACATTTTACGTAGCTTACTACATGAAATTACAGAAAAATTCTATATAATGTAAAATATTCCCGCAAAATTTTATACGTGATTTTTCATCTGTTTAATAATCTTACGTGAGATAATCACGTGATACCTCACGTGATTTTTTTTTCTGCGAGCAAAATGTACTTAAGAAATCAAGCAATGATGAAAATGTCCAGAGAAGTGAAATAATAATAAAAAAAGAAGATGTATTAATTCCTCGTAATACGTATATACACAAAACATACCGAGGAAAGCTTTAATTTGTCTCGTCGGGCGGTACGAGGACGTACGCAAGAATTAGAGCAATATTTTAGGGACAGGAGGAAGGAGATGCGTCTTTTGATCCTAATCTTCAATTCCTTCGATGTTGATAGGCGATATATAATATAAATAAAGTGATCGAGCGCTGAAAGCGTCCGCAGGCGATATACAACGTTACGCACGATTATATTTTCAGGATTCGCGCGCACGCGACTATTGGCAAAGTTTATTGTATAAATTTTATTCTAATATATAATGTTAAGAGAGTTGATCGAGTGCGAATAATTGTTGAAGCGCGAGGACCAAAATCGTGATGTTAAAGAAGCGATTGATTATACAAAAGAAGAAAACTGATTTCCACTAGATTACGTGTGTTCCAAACGAATTTATTTAATATACTGTACTTGTATACTTAATTTTGCAATTAGGATTAAAAGTACGTTAGCTTTTGGAATTACTTTTAGCTGTTTAAATTTAGTTTTATGCAATTATACAAGCAAGACTTTTTTTATAATAGGATAGAGAAAATCGATAGATTGTAAATCGACGACTCACTAAGATTTTGATTTCTACTTACAACTATCCTTTGTTCTATAATGTACTAGTACTAACTGTAAGATCGATGTCATCACTTGTCGATGGTGTGAATGTTTTGATTCTTAATTATTTATTATTAAAAAGAAACTGACTTAATTCATTGTGATCGCGTTACAAGTCGAAAACGATCATTCGATTTTTATAAACTTTTTTTTGTATATCGATTTTCCTTTCAATGGCCAAGCGTTTATACATACGCTCCGTTAATGTAATCAAAAAAAGCTATGGTGGGACGCAATGGAGAACTGAGACTAGCTGTAACTCGAAGAGAAAAAATTAAAATTAAGCAAAGATAAAGGTATTCCGTCGAAAAATCTTGAAGTAATTCTTTCCTCGCGCGCGTCTGACAGCGACAAAAACGTTGCCTTCTTAAGCTCCTGCTGCAGGACAAAATAGATGCGTTATGAATTCTTTTTTTAATTGTATTTTGCGGTAATGCGTATAAAATAATGTGAATAATCGTCGCAGATGTACGATGATAAGAAAAAAAACGTATTATCATGAACTTTATTGTATATACGCTCTACGTTATACTATTTTTTATACTTCTTTCTTCGTGTCTTCGTACAAAGAGATTTTTCTAAACTGTAGGAATTTTCAATTACGAGATCATTTCTCGAGTCATTATTTTATTCTAATTGTATTTTATTATCGTATTATGTATATTTAAGCATTTGCTTTGTAGGATTTATATACGATTATTTAATTTAAGGCATCAAACGGTACTTGTTTTACATATCTTACGTTTACTGATATAAATAAAGAGCAAACAAAATTTTAAGGATGTCATTGTATTTTACTTTATTCTTATCCTTAGTATTCAATAAGCGTATTGTTTGTTCATTGACAAATATTATTCTTTTATGAAGTAAATTTTTGCTTGAATAATTTTTATAGCTTAATAAACTATAAAAAGCTTTTATAGTAACATAAATATTTTGTTGATTGAAATCAATATTTCTTGATTTTATGTAAATTAATAATTTTTGATTTTCAATATCTGAATTGTGATGATAATAAAAGTTTCCTGCTTCTACTTTTAATAAAATACAGTATCTACCTCAATTTAAAAAAATCATTTTATATAATTAAGAGAATATAATTAATAGAAATAAAATTTACTTGTATCAGGCAAACTTCTTTTCAGTGCAATTAGTGCAAATCTCTCAAACGATCAAACATTTCCATTCCTATCCTTCTCTCAATTGCAGAAAATTGAATAATGTTTTCAGGGATTGGAAAATAAAAGGTAAGTACATACGCAATGATGTTTTTCAAAGTCGTCCGTCATTTATTTACGGTCTACAACGTTATTTTACAAAAATACTAGTGACACAGATGTACATGTTATTTGTTTTGTTTTTTGTTTATTTTTCCTTCTGCACTGCTAATTCTGGAGTAATACCGTCTTCACATTCACGCGCTCGATGGCAAAAAAACATCGTGGCTCGCGATGAAGCTCTCTCTCTCTCGTCTCTCAAACAACGCGCGTTAACAAAGTACATACATCCCTGCAAAGTTTTGCTTTATTCCCTATTTCTTCGTAATACTTAAGAAGGCTAATGCGAGTTTACATTACTACATTTTCTTTTTCAAGAAAAAAAAACAACAGAACATGTTCTTTCGAGACTACGATGTAAATAAAGGAAAACAATATAAGACTGGCTGACAAACACGTCGAGAGCGCAAAAAGCTCCGAAAAAATATTAGGCCTCCCCAGCTCATTTCTCTTGTATTATTTTTTCATTTTTATTTATTTTTTTCTTCTAGCTTTGCGTGAAAACGGTAGGAACAACAATTTTTTTTCTCGTCTCGCACTCTGTCGCCTACGCGTGGCGCATCGACAGAACTGCTCGAAAATCGTGATTACACACAGGTCAGCACTTTCGATCATATGTAATCATTTTCGATCGATCTTTCTTTATTTTTTGTTTTTGCTTCGTTCTCCCTAGTACTCGTTAATTGGCATTGGAATTGTTTTTGTTTACTTTATTTCCTAGTTCACGACTACTATCTAAGCTCGCGCTCTTTTTCTCTCCGCTACACCGAGACGAATTTGTTTTTATACCACTCTAACCTCAACATCATAACTTCAATATGATTATTCGGCTCTCGTGGTATAAAATACGGTTCGAAACTGGTGCGTAACCGGTCCGCACCGGTGTCGAAATGTACTAGTTTGTTCTCTCTCTTCGTACCGGTGTACAATTGTATTTTGCTCGCTCTCTGCTCACTCATTATGGGCGACTGCGGTAAGTAACTGTGTGTTTGTGTTACGGCTAAAAACAGTTCGAACTCATTGTTACGAGTTCTCGTTTTCCTACAAGCTCCCGTTCACTCGTCAACGGTGCGTTCGCTCGGTCAATTCGTTAGTTTTGCTTATTTCTTACATTAATACAGGGGGGGAATCTTCTCCTTGTACCAATACTGTACAGTCAAAGCAGAGGTGCGAAACTGCCCCAGACGAGGTGCACAAAGAGTGTAATAACCTTCGGATATAACGGATCGACGTGCTTTGACTGTTTTCGCGCGCATACGCTCGTGGCCGACGAGTCTTGAAAATCAATGCTTTGTGATTCCCAGCGATAACAAGTGGGTATTGCGAGAGAAGCGTATGATCCTCCGTTTAAAAACTATAAGCGTAAAAACACTCCGATAAACTGACTGTTAAAGATCTATGTTTAAAAGAAATCAATTCAATTTGTATATGTACACGATATAGTGATAGAAAGTAAAATGACTAAACGGCAAAAGGCGGGATAAAGAATTTACATGTAAAAACTAGGATAAAATGAGCATTGCACGAAAATGATAAAAGATCTGTGACTAAATTGCCTGTATGCTCTCCTGACCACTATTTGAAACATTAGCGAATCTCAAATAATCATAAGTTAAAAGTCGCGTGCACCGAACGGAAAACGAAATATTTACATTGCATCCTGGAATGAAGCTTAAAAACTATATACATATAGCTGAAAAGTTCACGTAAAATTGATTTTCCAAAGACCGTCCAATTTAAAAACAAAGCTACGCGTCCCCGGTCAGAGGCGATAAAATTTGACGTTTCACGCCTTGAATCCTATATACGCACACAACTCGCCGCACACTCTTTTTATATTTACAAAATAGACTACGTTATTTTGCTCGCACACTTCTCCTCCTCTTCATTCTTTTTTTCTTTTTTCATCGTATTCTTCAAAAGATCTCCCTAATATAATCATCGCAACGACGCTTTACTCGTCCAGCCGAGTATATATAATAGTTAATAACAGCAGGTATGTACAAGCGAACAAAACGTTTGCGTTAATATTACTGATCAATTATAACTTCTTCATTGGAATGATGTATATGTGTGTGTAGGGGGTGTTTTTGTGTGTTCTTGAAATTACATTTTCACCACACTGCGCGTAAAGTGCTGACTGTACGCCCTCTCAGCAGGCCGTACAGTACCGCATGGACTGCCTAGGGAATAAAGTGACTTGCGCATGCGCGATGCGCCGTTTTCCGCTCTCGACTGCGTCTCGAGCGGTAAAACAGCGCGTCGCGCGTACACAAGTCACTTTACTTCTAGGCAGAGCATGGGGTACTGTACGGCCTGCTGAGATGCGTACAGTCATTTCTTTACGGGGGTGTGGTGAAAAGTAGTATACGCACCTCTGGAGTACAGTAGGCAAGCATGCACTGTGTGAAATCCCGACCTCGCTTCGCTCGGTCGGCAACGTCACACAATGCGTACATTGCCCACTTTACTCCCTTGATGCATAATGTACTATTTCCTTATTTTCTCTCTTTCTCTCAATTGCATAACATTTGACGGATGAACTATAAGCACAGTCCTCTCTTTCTTTCTATTTTTTCGCTAATCCTCGTTCTCACTTGGAAATACTGCAGCTTCGCATCGTGGGTACAAGTCTCTCTTTTTTTTGTTTTCTGTGTTTTCTCATTGACGGGATCGGAACGGCGATCCGCACAGATTATCCACAACTGTGGTACTTTTCGTCCTCGTTTTGTCGATTTAGTAGCTGCAAGCAAATATTTCGTTGTCAAATTATTAGAATGATCGTAGTACAATCGACACAGGGGAATATAGGTTGTACACAGTCATGGGCAAGTATCTAGTGTCACAGCATGAGGACACTCGCGTTTAGCTAAAGCGAAAGTCAGAGAATAATTTGAAATAGGAAGATAAAAAATGTATCTAGATAAATGTTTATCTTTGGCTAAAAGTATGTAGATTGAGCGCTGTCTAAATAAATTATTTCATTAAATTACTGCTTAATGCATCTTATTTTTAATCTAGGTAACGCATTATTTGAGCAAATATTCTAGAAATAGTTTAGAAACTTTGAGCTAGCTAATAAAAGATAACATTATTTTATAAAAAGTAATTTTCTTATTAAGAAACATATTTATATAGATGAATATCTATTTTTGACATTTACATATAAGTATCTGCAGATAGATATATCTATAGTTACAGATTTATCTAAATAAATGTTTATTTACATAGCAAAAAGATAGATTTAAGATACAAGTATCTTAGTTTTATCTAGATAACGCATTTATAAAATGTACAATCTTATCTAAAATTTTAGATAATCTGTTATCTTTTTTTTTATATTTTTCCAAAGTTAAGCATTTTGCCTATGACTGATATGTACGTTAATTTTCTATTTTTATTTTACTTTTTTTTATGAAAATGATTTAAAAAAGGTTCACATCAATAAAAGTATAAATTTTCGATTATAACCCTACCGCGATGCATTATAGTTTTGCCTACGCTAATCGCCTATACTTCGTATTTTGCTCTTATTTTTCTTCTATTTATGACTCTGATTCTCTTTACTTTGTATAAATTTTTGTTTCATTCGAAACGCCATAATTTGAGAAAGGCATCTGCAGACATAAAAATATTTTTATAAAATTATTAATAATTATTGAAATATAGAAATTTTAAGAAAATTGTTGAAAATGTGATTGAATGCATGATCTTTGAAATTTAATAAAAAAAATTACTTGAATTCTAGGAAACAAAACAAAAAATAGCAAAGGATTTTATAAGACTTGAAGAGTATAAAAGAAGAGAGAATATTGGAATATCAAAATAAAAAATCTGCTAAAGAAGTAAAAGTATTCATATGGGTGTAACATGTGTTATCATAATAACTAAAAATCATATTGAACGAGTCAATGCAATTCATGATAAAATGTAATTTACATGCAAACAATGCACATGTAAATATAGTCATAACTTACTGTCATACAAGAGTGTATATTGTAACTGAAATTACTGAAAACAATTTTAATTGATTTTGCAATTAGCTAAAATGTACAGATAAGCATTACAAAATGTTAATAAAATAAATCTTTTATAATTGATGCTTAAAATTATTATACCTTTTGTAAATTTAAATCATTTTACATAAAATGAATCCAATGAAAATAGAGTGTCATAAGAAAAAATGTTTACATGTGCCAGATTAATTTTGGATTAATATACAGAATCTACTTTTCTAAATGATCGACTAAATACTATTTTTTCCCATTTACTAATATGTACTGTGTTTCTAGAAAACACGTGTTTAGAAGCAAATATAGACCTATAAGGGTTTTAATAAAAACAAAAGTAATAAACACAAAGATTAGAGTTAATGGCGGTGATATACAGAATGAAGATTAGTACACATAAAAGCAGTTGCACCATTCTTACTCACCGGTAATAGTTAGGTTTGAAGGGTCCAGCTTTATTCAAGCCCATATATTTGGCTTGCTCATCCGTTAACTCTGTTAAATGAGCATCGAATGTAGGCAGATGCAGTGAAGCAACATACTCATCTGAAAATAAATGCAATATAAATCATTATATTATCTATTATTGCTCTATATAATTATTTTTTCTTCTGCTCCCACAAGGAATAAATTTATAAAATTAAATGTTTAAATTGAGAACATATGAAGGTTATAACATAGAATACCATTATTTAAGAGAACTCTAGTAACATGCTAGCCAAAACAATAATTTAAAAAAATATTTAATGACAAGTTTTGTACAATCTAATCTGTTACTAAAGTTGAGTTTAGAAAAACTATCTTCATACGAATGAAAGTTGTATTTACGTTATTCGTTTTCAAAAAGTTAAATACAAAATTGAGTCCCCCGCTCCAATAAAGTTGAAAGGAAGTGGATTCTAAATATATGCCTGACTAAAGCCATCCTGACTAAAACCAGCCTTTTATTAAACTTTCCCTTTTAATATGGGGCATATTTTTTACGGATCTCTTGTAAATACACAATAAACGTAGACTTTGAAAATCCTTTATTGTCACACACATATCAACATATTCAAGGCCAAGCACTTGAATAAGATAGTAATAAGAAAAATTTGTTTAGTATTTCGAAATGTGCAATAAAATGCGCTTTTTACGCATCTATATAAGAATGCACTTCAAAATTGAATATTCTTTTACGTTTTAAATGATCGAATATGTTCCATGCGTTTACATTTAAAACGAAAATTTTAACAACTAATGTGTTGGCAAGAATTAATTTTTTGTTCCATTTTTATAAAAAGTATGACACAAAGTAATTTTTCTTTAATTCTTGAGTCGATAAACTCGAATCTGCAAACAATATAAACAAATTTTAATTCCAAATATGTGGATCCAATGTGAAAATATTCAAAAAAATCAGATATTAACAGATTGTGACTTATATTCTAGCCGTTATTCGCATCGCTTACTAAATCTGAAAATCATAGGTGGCTGATCCAACATTTTTATATTTGAAGTCCCGACGAGAATTATTTTTGTAAAGTGTAAAAAATGTAAGAAAGTATAAAAGAAGTGTTAAAAGTAAAAAAAAGAGATAAAGTATCTGAATTTGGACCTACGTTTACATACTTTTACACTTTTCTTTACATTAATTTCTTACATTTTATTACACTTTAAAGAAAAGTTACAGTGTTTTTTTACGTTCAAAATAATTTCTTAACAATACAATGACCAACCTAATGTGAACAAACGCTACAAATCCTGCAAGTAATCGATTTCTCACCCAATTCTTCTATACCGACAATCCGACAAAAATTACACCTGCACAGAAATATTAAACTCTTTCCCACTTTTCTTACAAACTTCTGCACCTTCCTAAAAACAAACCCTTTCCAAGCACATACGCACCCATCTTCTTAGGCAGTAGGTAGACGTCGCTCTTGTACCGTCCCTGGGGGGCGTTGAAGAGCTCGATGAGCGCGAGGGCCTGGGTCGCGGCCGTGATGGACACGACGAAGGAGGGTATGCTGGAACAGGAGAGATTGACGAGTCGGCCCTCGGCCAGCAGGACTATGCGCTTGCCGTCCGGCCAGATGACGTGGTCGACCTGCGAGCGCACCTTCTCCCAGGTCAGGTCGGACGTGCGCAGGCTGTTCTGTGGGGGTTTGGAAAGAGATGGAACTAATTAGATGTTGGGGGGTAAGTGGTTCTTTTTGAGCGTAGCTCGGAAATGGTAGGGAGGTTAGTATAGAGCTGTATAGGTGCTTTGGAATATTTTTAGAAGCAATGTGGTATCTTTGACGTTTATTCCGAGGTAACTGATTTATACAACGTATTGTGTATTCTTGGAAAGTTTTAAATCGATTTGTTGAAAAGTTGGCTCTGGAACGTTGATGCTAGAAATTTGATTTTAGTCATTTGGAGAATTGTGAGATAACTAAACAAGATGATTTTAGTGAACTTAGTAAATTTGAAAATGCTAAAGTGTTATATTTTACTTAAAAGTGTTTTTTCAATACATGTTAAACATTTATGATCACTTTCAAGATTTAACTAAGATAGGGTGTCTCTAAATGGCTATTTTTTTATGATTTTTAGTCAGCTTTTCTGTTAATAATATTTACATTTTTCTTTACACTGAAAATAATTTAATTTATGCTGTAATACTATTATGTAATTAAAAAAATAAGATTTTATACATTCACAGAATTTGGACATAAAATGATCCTTGCAAATACCAAATTTGTGGATCTTGATTAAATTGTCAGGGAGTATTCTTAAAAGTGTTTGCAAAAGAAGTATGTGTTCAATTTTATGAATTGTTACATTAATGTCTCCTTACAGCAGTCATTACATTATACTACTACTTTAACAAATTTAGACACAAAGAATATTCAATTTCTGTTCAAATGTATATAATAGTTTAGAGTAAAATATAATAACACCCTTTAGTAAACATACTTTTAAGAATATTTTTTCAAATTTTTCATTAAGCTCGATCAATTGAGTATGTGTACAGATCATTTTCCTATTTGTATAATAAAGTTTAAACTTTCAAATTGTGCAAGATTACTCTGTGGCGAACGATTTCATTGAATACCTTATGAATACCTTATGAAATGACAGATGACTTTTATTTTAGAAAACATTTTATTTTCACTATGTCATTTTCACAAATTTCGCATTATTTTTACAGATAATTAGAAAAAGAATTAATAAAATATTTAAAGAATCACTAAAAAACTAATTAGACTAAAAACGTGAAAGCCAACTTTCATTTGCAATCTTTTCAGTTGAATTGATTACTTTAGTATACGCAGGATACATTCAATGAACTCATGCATCGACGAGTAATCTTAACTATTTGGCACATTAAACACATTTCTTCTTATCATACAAAAAATCAAACTCTGTAAAAATTTTAAGAATGTCCACATTTGAGACATTAAGTATAAAAATTCACAGAACCTGCCAGTTTACACAATTCCAAAACCGTCGCAAGAAAACGGATTATCCAACTAAAGTACAGAAAATTGCGTTTAATACATCTAACATGAAAAGGTCACTTAGCAGAGGGAGAGAGAAAAAGGGAGGGAGAGAGAGAGAGAGAGAGAGAGAGAGGCAAAATAATCACTTACAATATCAATCTCGGTATTGCTGTGGCCCATATTGCAAACGACGCATCCGTTCTTCATCTTGTCCATGTGCTCGCGCGTCACGACGTTCTTATTGCCGGTGGCGGTGATGACGATGTCGACGTTTCGTATTACTTCGTTCAGCTTGACGACGCGGAAGCCGTCCATACTGCGCGCGCAACACAAAAGGGAGACGAGAGCGTTATAAGTAAATTGCGCTCAGCCGTGCGACGATCATTGGATTGCGCAGTGCGCAAGTGTATTCTCGACGCTTTGTCGAGAGGTACGCGGATGGATTTAGGTGATTTAGGGTGATTCGGTCGGCTGTACTTGATTGTTAGTAGTCTGCGCGATTTGAGAGATTTGTGGGGTTCTCTTTTCAGGGTTCAGTTTTGGATTTATTACGTATTACAAAAATCAAAATTGGCTCTTAAACTCGTCCATGTACAATTTTTATAATAATATTAAGATAAAGAATGAAGGATATAGTGCAAAATTTAATAGATAGTGCTGAATTTTTAAAAACGAAAATACTATGTTTAGAAGCAATATATCTGTCAAGAATGTTCTGGTATAAAGACTGAACATTTGTAATGTTTACTGCAAGTAAAGACATTCTTGAATATTATCAATCACAATAAGAATCATGACTATACTCAAGAATAACAAATTATATGACTAATAATGTATAATGTTGAAGAACAATTGACGAGTCAATATAGTAAACATAATGAAACAAGGATGGTGAGATGAATTCAGATACAATAACAATGAAAATTCAATAAATCTAAGAAAAGACAAATCCACGGGGCAAATTAATTCTGTTTTAAGAGCTAATAATGTATAATATAAGAGTATTATTATTTCTCTCCATATTTTTAGGAATTGGATTTGGGAAGCACAAACGTGGGAGAATAACCATGGTCTTCAGAAAAAAAAATTCTCAACTCATAATTAAAATTAAAAATAAACGGCAACGTTTCGTCCCTGGTGGGGACCTCTTCAAGCCTTTATTCAAACAAAAAACATATAAACATATAAAATTATTTTTACAAAATATAGACATCATAAACTTGGTTGTTACATACCATTCGAAAAATACTGGTCATACCATAATAAGTGAAAAATATCAATTAAATATCACATGAGACAAACGTGTCTCTCTCGTTATAAGTATTGTCAGTCTATAGAAGTCACATAAGAAGCACAAGAATGTACGGAGTCTGCGCGGCGGAGCTCACCTATACACACATACATAGAAGGCCTATACACACATACATAGACGGCCCATACACACATATATAGACGGCCTATACATAACATAGAGCAAATTTGAAAAAGGGGGAAAGTTATACAGTGACAGAAATTGGTTTATTTAAATATTTATTTAATTTATTATATTGTTTACTAATCGTGTTGAAGTCTTCTTGTTTATTAATATTGTTCTTATTAATATTAATAAATATACTTTCTGATATTAATCTTTTGAAATTATTTGGTTCTTTATCTAAAATTTTAACATTAGCAAAGTCAAAACTATGTGAAAAATCATTAATATGAGTAGGAATTGGTAATATTTTGTCTAAAGAAGTTTTTTTGTGCTCATCTATTTTCTTTTTCAAATTTCTCTTAGTTTGGCCTACATAAGTAGCATTACAATTATTGCACGGAATCTCGTATACAACATTGGTCTCGCACCATTTATCCAGCTTATCCTTACCTAACTTAATAATACTATTTAATTTATTTGACATACAAGGAACAATAGTAAAACCATATTTTTTAAAAGAAGACTTACATGTAAAAAATAATTTTTCATGAAACGGAATCGACATAACATTTTTAACTGCAGACTCATTATTTTTAGTTTTTGAGTTGCCAAGAGTGTGATATCTAACACGATAACGGATACAACTATCAATAAATTTCTCTGGGTAACTATTTTCGCTAAGTATTTTTTTAACTATGAATAAATTTTTTATTGTGAAATTGGTTGTGTGAGAGAAGAAGAGCTCTATCTACTAGATTGTAAATAATGTTGCGTTTTAGTTGAATTGTATTTTTTGATAACACTTACTTTCAGTTTAACAATATAATTTATAAACAAATCTTTGGTACACCCATGGGCTCTCCTATTTCTCCATTGTTTGCCGATATTGTTATGGAAGACTTAGAAACTACAGTTCTCAGTGAATTAAAAAATAATCATAATGTCTCACCACTGTTCTACTTTAGATATGTTGACGATACAACTTTGTGTGTGAAAGAAGACGAGTTAGACTTAGTTTTAAACAAATTTAATAGTTATAATAAATATTTACAATTTACACACGAGATACAAAACAATAATATGATTCCTTTTCTAGATGTCACATTAACAATAAATAATAATAGTATTATTACAAATTGGTACCAAAAACCCACAAACACTAATAGAGTTTTAAATTTTAATTCAAACCATACAATTCAACTAAAACGCAACATTATTTACAATCTAGTAGATAGAGCTCTTCTTCTCTCACACAACCAATTTCACAATAAAAATTTATTCATAGTTAAAAAAATACTTAGCGAAAATAGTTACCCAGAGAAATTTATTGATAGTTGTATCCGTTATCGTGTTAGATATCACACTCTTGGCAACTCAAAAACTAAAAATAATGAGTCTGCAGTTAAAAATGTTATGTCGATTCCGTTTCATGAAAAATTATTTTTTACATGTAAGTCTTCTTTTAAAAAATATGGTTTTACTATTGTTCCTTGTATGTCAAATAAATTAAATAGTATTATTAAGTTAGGTAAGGATAAGCTGGATAAATGGTGCGAGACCAATGTTGTATACGAGATTCCGTGCAATAATTGTAATGCTACTTATGTAGGCCAAACTAAGAGAAATTTGAAAAAGAGAATAGATGAGCACAAAAAAACTTCTTTAGACAAAATATTACCAATTCCTACTCATATTAATGATTTTTCACATAGTTTTGACTTTGCTAATGTTAAAATTTTAGATAAAGAACCAAATAATTTCAAAAGATTAATATCAGAAAGTATATTTATTAATATTAATAAGAACAATATTAATAAACAAGAAGACTTCAACACGATTAGTAAACAATATAATAAATTAAATAAATATTTAAATAAACCAATTTCTGTCACTGTATAACTTTCCCCCTTTTTCAAATTTGCTCTATGTTATGTATAGGCCGTCTATATATGTGTGTATGGGCCGTCTATGTATGTGTGTATAGGCCTTCTATGTATGTGTGTATAGGTGAGCTCCGCCGCGCAGACTCCGTACATTCTTGTGCTTCTTATGTGACTTCTATAGACTGACAATACTTATAACGAGAGAGACACGTTTGTCTCATGTGATATTTAATTGATATTTTTTACTTATTATGGTATGACCAGTATTTTTCGAATGGTATGTAACAACCAAGTTTATGATGTCTATATTTTGTAAAAATAATTTTATATGTTTATATGTTTTTTGTTTGAATAAAGGCTTGAAGAGGTCCCCTTCCAGGGACGAAACGTTGCCGTTTATTTTTAATTTTAATTATGAGTTGAGAATTTTTTTTTTTCTGAAGACCAGGGTTATTCTCCCACGTTTGTGCTTCCCAAATCCAATTCCGTATAATATAAGAGTTTTCTTTCCTATAGTGCTATCGCATTTTTACGTTAATTTTGGTTAAATATATATTTTTATGGTTTAATGACAATGATATAATACTAAAATTTATAAAATATGTACGACCCATATATGGGCAGTATAGCACCACAGAAAATAAATTTACGACCGATATGCAGCCATTAACGTATTCAAAAATTAAGGAAAGAAGAGGGATGAAAAAATCGACATTGAAAAAACTAAAAATACTAAAACAAACGCTAACGGTTGATGAATAAAACTGCTGTTATAACGATAAAGCGCAAATAAATCAGAATCTTCACATAATAAAAGAAAAGGATCTCCGAAAAAAATAATAACAAAAATAATAGGATCTAAATTTCTTATTATATAATTTCTGTAATGAAAGGCATAACGACATAAGTTCACTTTTGATGTTTTTGAGATATTAAGGTTTAAAGTTATTATTTTCCATTTAAACTAATGTTTCAAAAATTTATAAATATATCTACTTATTTTTACACTCTCTCGATCTTTTGCATTTTTATCTGAAAATATACTACTATGTATGTATACCAAAAACTTTTAAATCTCAATTTTAAAAAAAGAAAAGAAAAGTGGTCTTATGGGATATTACATAGGGAACCCACAGATTTCGTTGGCGCAACCTCCATTAAACTCAAACCCAACGCAAATATCCTTGAATCCCAAGAATCCCCAAAAGACCACAAATCATCCCATCTACCCCATCAATTTCACAAATCCCCCGCCAAACTCAAACACCACTTATAGCCGACCTCACTCGGGACCTTCGACAATCCACCCACCCGCGCGTTAGTTTCGACTTTCACCGCCGGATTATAATGAATAGGCATTTTTTTCAGCCCGACAGCACTTTGCGCAGTGCAGCGCAGAGCGACGGTGGTGGTGTGAACATATGTGCACGTGTGTGCGGGTGTGTGTGTTTACCTCGCTTGAAGGGCGCAGATCGGATCGATCTCGGTTATGTAGACGATGCAGCCGAGGCCCTTGAGGGCCTGGCAGCAGCCCTTGCCGACCTCGCCGTAGCCGCAGATCACGACCTGCTTGCCGCCGAACATCACGTCGGTCGACCTCTTCAGGCTGCATGTAAGGTTTTTTTTTTTAAAGGTTTGATTAGTGGTTATACTTGGTGACGTGTGTTTGAGAGGTGGTGGTTGATAAGTTTTTCTTTTGGACTTTGCACGGAAAAAGGAGCAAAAGGGGGGGGGGGGGTCGCAGGTAGCTTTTTACCATTGATGACCTCCACCTCGCGTCGTATTTTTCGTTGTACGTCTAAAGTTTACATAGTAGTATCAAAATCGAGGGTGATAATGATTTTTTATTGCGTAAGGAATAGTGAACAACGGCGTTTTTGTTTATTAATCGCATTCTAAGTTTTTTATTATGAAACATTATTATAATTGACCAACAGAGAACGGTACAACTGTGACGGGCATCTTACCGTTTCTTAGCCTCATCGATGGCTTCGCCTCGCGTCGTATTTCTCGTTATACGTCGAGATTTCATAAGAAATCGTACATAAGCGACTTTGATAATCATTTATTTAATAATCTTGTATAATTAGTCTTACATAATTGTAAAGAATAGTGGACAAGGACATTTTTGTACTACAAATGTCTACAAATTTTTATTTTTGTGATGCAAGTTTTGGAGGTTAGGTCAAATTTTAACCAATCAGGATATAGCTCCGACGCATCAAAAATAATATTTCAAATACTGGGAAGATGTCTTTTTCAAACAAGAGGATTTTACTTTACTTTAATTTTTATTTTTAATAGTTTTCTTTATTTTACTTATTTTTACTGGTTTAAAATGCATCTCAGTTTGAACCTATATGCATATCTTCTTGACACAAAGACAAATCTTTTAGATGCTAAATAATTTCTCGTGATTCGACAGGATATAGATTTGTCTTGTTATAAAATAATCTTACTTTTACAAGGAAATATATAGTAGTGATTTCTTAGAAAAAAATTGAATAACAGATTAATTTTATTTAAAAACTGAAGTTCTTCGACTTTTTAATAAAGTTTTACATTTAATCAAGGTAAAATCATATTTGAAAGGTTTCTTAAAAGTTTTAAAAAGAATGATTGAAGATTTTATTTTGAAGCCTGCAGTAAGTGAAATTTACAAATTATTGCATTTTTCTACTCTCTTTAGTAAGAACAATTGATTACTTGGAATTATAATTAAAATATATAAAATATACAGTATTTAGTCATTTTCACTTTCTTAGGAGGAATTTACACTAATAAGACTAATAACTGCTTAATAATTAAGTAACTATCTTTTCTCTACTAGAGACTGTGATCGCATTATTATAAATATACTCAATTAATAATGCACATATAAATAAGTTAATCTTTATGTATTTATTATTTTCTTCCTCCAATCTTCTTATTCTTGGCTTATTCACTCTTATTCTTGCATAATACATACTTAAGATCAAGCCAGCAATAAAGACAACAATAAGACGGAGTAAGAAGGAATGAGCGCTGGTTACTTTAACATTTAACGGACCTTATTATCCCGTTTTAATTTCTTTTTACGTGCAAATGCCCCAATTTTAAAATAGAATAAAAGGGCTTTTCACCTGTCGATGATGCTCTCTCGGCAACTGTAGAGATTATCGAATTTCGTCTTGGTGACGCTGTCATTGACGTTCATGGCCGGGACGGAGAGCTTGCCTGCCTTTGACAATTGATACAATCGATGCACACCTGTTACGCTCTCCTCGACAATTCCTACGAACGATAAACAAAAGAGCGTCGTTAGGCGTAGGTATGCGTAGAATTTTCAATGCGAAATTCAATTCTTGCGTTTGGGTGCAATGTCATAATCGATAGAGGACGGATGCTGTGTTTTTTCAATGAAAGACTCGATTCGATGAGAAATATGTACACTAGACGGTAAAAATAACTTTGAATATGACGGGTTTTTGAATATAGCGGTTTTTTACTTCGTGTTAACTGCGATTTCGAGAGGTTAGATATTAGGAGATATATAAATCGGTTGTAATCCCAGGTAACACGTAGTAAAATAACCGCACGATATTCAAAGTTATATATTTAGAAGCAATCTGCAAGCAGCTATACTGCATTAAAAACTTGTAATATTATTAAGGGAATGAGAAATACCAACCGGATTAATAAATCAATATTATAGACAAAATTCATTTTATCTCCTCCATATTCATACCAGGAATTATCAGTTAAATTAGGTAACATTATTAATTGTAGGAGAAAACTGTAAAAGTAATTAACTAACTATACGTAGTTGTATACTTTTTAAACCCGATTTTCTTCTACATCAAATAATGGAACCTCTTGAAAATGTTACTGAAGTTTTTTGTGTAAATATAAAGGGCTCATAGTGGCGTTATTCCAAAACACTTATTTATTTTACGGAGAAAAAATTATAAAAATGACAAACCAGTAAGGTAGGAATCGGGTCGGTATTTTAAATACCCTTATTTCACATGCCCTTAAAAAAATTTAAAATACAAAGAACTTAAATTTCATTTAAAATATATTTATTTTTAATTACGCACATTGATTTGAATGTAAAATATACTTAATTTTATTTTAAAGTTTTCTACTTTTTTGTTTACAAAAACCTATTAAGGGGATACTGGAGTCAAATGCATATCCTACATGTGTTTTTCGTTATTTTAAATCAACTTTTTGTTTTCATTGATGATCTCGGCCATGGCGTTAGTCATACCTTATGGAACACCGGATGATTGATAATAAAAAAATTAAAAGTCCCGCCATAGTAATAGTGCCAAATATATAATTATGTAACGTTTATGAATTATTTATATCAGTATTACACGTTTCACTTTGGAATTTTTGTGTTCTAAGATTTACTAGAGATATAAATAACAGGAAAATTCGAAAAGTGATTTTCTTGATTGCAAAAGCCCCACTAAGAAAAAAAGAACTCGAAAAATTACACTTATTCAACAAAAAATGTGATTGCTCAAAATCCATTAAGAATATTTACACGAAAACTTAGGATTTAAATTTAACATTTAATTTTTTGACGTCGTTGATTAAAAATTTGAAGTTAGATTTTGACAATACTAGACCAAAATCGGAAAAAAATTCAAAACCAGACTTTAGATTTGTAGTCAGCAACACCAAAAAACATATAGTTTGCGATCAATTGGTTCAATAGAAAATTGTATGACCTGAAGGTTTAAATTCCATGCATACAACATTGTGCTTATGCAATTTGTATATATAGGAATCGAGGTTATTAGGTTAGTGGAGCAGAACAATCAAATTTCCTGCATTTTCCGTACGAAAACATGTCGATTCCCTAATAACATTGTCGAACAGCCGTGATCGATACGCCGAAATAATCGATATCACCCGTTCAAGCCTAAATGACGGGAGTCTCTCACAGCCGCCGGATAAAAGAAGCCATTCTTTCTTCATGAATATTTAAAGTGGTGTCAAAGTCGATTTAAAATTCAAATTTCCTGCCTCAAATCTTATCGACCCCGCGATAAATAATTAGTTATAGTTAAAAGCATGGACTAAATTATGTAAAACCAGAACATTATTGAACTTCCCTATATAATAATACACTGTTATACAAAGTTTCCAGCAAATAGTTCCACACTTCACAATACGAATTAAATGAATAGACTCTGCTATGGCTTTCATCAACATATTGAAAATTTCGCTTGAAATGTTGTATAATAGTAGATTAATGCACAAGTAAGGGTAATGATATAACTAATTATTCATTTTTCGATCGGTAAAATTTGAAACGGGAAATTTGAATTTTAGATTGACTGTGACACTCCTTTAACGTCAAAGGACTTTATAAGATTTTTATTCAATCGGTAAAATATATAGGAAATAGTTTGTTATCTCTCAAATGATCCGAATATTTGCATTGAATAGTTTATTAAAGGTAAAATAAAGTCTAAATATAATTTTTAGAAGTCAACCTTAAAAACGTTTATAAGTTTTCTTGTTCTTATATTAATTAAATTTGAATGTCTAACATAGTATGTAATTGATTTGAATGTTTCGATACAAATAACATTTTCATTGATTTATTTTTAAGGTACAGTAGTAAGGTATCGCCATTTTGAATTGTTGTGAAACAATTGCATTTTTTTCTATCTAATGTACTAGGCATTTAATTTATTTCTAAACAAAAAGTCGTATATTTGAGAATACTTTTTTTATCAGTAATTATCAAAAGAAATATATTAAAAAAATTCGCGTTAAAAAAGATGTTAAAAATTTGTGGCACCGGGTACCAACAAAATCATTCGTTGGAATTACTATAAACAGAAAATAATACTTTCAATCCCCAGGAGCCAGAGAACAATTAGTTGTCATACAAGATGTTTCATTTTAGTCGTCCTAGGCGAATATTTCGCGAGAAAAAGAAGATAGCGAAAATTATTAACAACAAAAGTTGTAGGATATTGAGGGAAAAATTCGATCTTGAATGACCTTGAATTCATTCCTATGCTATCCTTCAAGATCACTTCAAGGTCGATATTAATTTTTCAAAGCAAAAGTGCTATTTTTGACATCAAGAGTCGATTGAGGATTTTTTCATTTGATAAATTGAAGATGACATTGAAGAATGTCATGGAAATAAGGTCAAATTTCTAAACACGCTCTGCCTGCAAAAATCCACAACTCCTGTCTTTACATTTATCTGCATCTTGCTTTCTTTGAGAGATGTTATCGTAACTAATGTTCCTCTAACGACTACTAAGGATCAAACGTGTTATTTTTGTATAGTGATTCCAGATTTCCAGCTGTGTGCCATATTTTCAACTACTTTGACACTCTACTTTTGCAAACGCTACAATTAAATAATGTAATACATGTTTAACACGTACCTACAATAAATCACATTATCAATGATGATAATTTCTATGCATTGATCCTACTGTGCAATAAGCCGAATATATTCGTCCAAACAGAGTTGTTCCCGTACACACTCGTCCCACACAGAGAAAACTGTATCGTTAAATTCATATAGTAAAAGTAAGATATCGAAACTTTTACGATATTAATCGTAAAGCGAAGTTTTTGCAATCTCAGATCGTAAAAATATGCGCGTGAGATATGTGCAGAAGTCGCGCCGGCCCTTCTTACGAAAAGAGTATACCTATGTATACCTACATATGCATAGTACATAGAACAACACACGTGTTATTGTTTTTTCGCATGCACGCGAAATTTCTTATCAAAGCGAAGTGTAAGTAATAAGTGAATAAAATTCGGATGTTGATTTTCTTTTATTCCATGTTAATTAGGTCGTGTTTTTAATTTTGCAAAATAACGAAAATTGAAGTAATTACAGCCATTTGAAATTTACGTGACGTCTCGATGTTATAGTTTTATGACGTCACGTAGCATTAGAGTATATCTATATATATCGAAAATTTGGAAACTTTAAACGTCTGTAACTTACAAATTTTTCATTTTTATGATAAAAGAAAAAATACGACCTAATTATTTTTTGCTATTCTACCTATTTCGTGAGAAAAATCAATTTTTAATTTTTATGCAACATCCTAATTACAATAATATTTATAATAACTATAGATCGGAAAAAGTAATTAAAGATTTAAAAACACTAAAAATTTAGAGTAGTATAGATTCTAACCTCAAATTAACTGAACTTCGCTATCGTCTGTTTTTACGATATCATATTGTAGCTGAATCTACATATATCACAAAAATTACGGTATGGAGACGTAAATTTTTACGCTATGATGTTGCGTGAATTACGATGTAGTTTTCTCAGTGCAGCATCTTCGTTGATTGCTTTTGATCTACCCAGCATTAAGGTATGTGGTCTCTACAATTAAAGCTTAAGTTTTATCCTATATTGCTGCAGTAATTAAAAATCCAGATTCTTATGAAAAATGTTGTAAATTGAAGAAAAATTGAAGAAAAATAACTCCATATAATACAAATTCCAGCATTTGGAAGCGACCTGGTGAGTAGAAACTATAACGCAAGGGGGGTAATAGTAATAAAACACAAGAAACGTAAAATGGTTAGAAATTCAACAGAATGTTAGGTTTTGTAACCTCTTCTCACTTTACGCTACGTTTTCATGACGTCTTCCCATTTCCTCATTGACAGCAGTACGTTCAGTTTCCTACCCACCACCCAAAAGCAAGCCCTCCCCAAAGCCTCCATCACAGCAAAGAAAAATTCCACAATCCAACAGCCCTCACCCTTGATCATCTTGAACATGGTGTTGTGCTTCTTCAGCATGAGATGCGTGGCGTCGCCCCCGTCGTCCAGTATCATGTTCGGCTGCCAGTTCTCGGCGTTGATGCACTTGTCGATGCACCACCAGAAGTCCTCCTCGGTCTCGGCGCGCCACGCGTACACGGGATAGCCCTCGTGGGCCAGGGCCGCCGCCACCTCGTTCTGCGTCGAGTAGATGTTGCAGGCGGTCCATCGCACCTGGGCGCCCAGCTCAACGAGGGTCTCCACGAGGACGGCCGTTTGGGCGTTTATGTGCGTGCAGCCGACGATCTTGGCGTTCTTCAGTGGCTGTTGAGAGAGAGAGAGATGAGGGAGAATGTTTGGGTTAGTTGTTGATTGTCTAAGGGTATAGACTTTAAGATTCTAAGATCCCTTAAGGCAAAAATTCCTCGATTTTTAAAAATTTTATCATAGAATATGACTTTTAAAGGCTATAACTTTAGTGAAATAATTTCTTTTTTTTTCAAGTTCCCACGCTGATAATTTATGAGTATGTATTTGGAATACAATAAAAACATGAAAATCCTAATCCGATCATTATGACTTTCGAAACGATTATGATATATCAAGAAAATATACAGGTTTCCATTATGGACTTCATATGGTTTCAAGGGGACCTATTAGGCTATTAACTTTGTATTAAAGATTATATTTTATTAATAACCTTTAAATTCAAGGTGATTAACATTTAATTTAAAGAGAAAATTTGCTCTTATATTTGCGATCTTATATTTTTAAAAATACATAATTTATGATGAATGAATTATTTTTAATATGTATTCATTTTGAATTTAAATATGTATTAACCCCCAATTGCAAAGTATACTAATACATAAATGTAAAAATTTATCTTTTTGTTTATTTCCTTGATTGCTATTCAAATAATAAACACAGCACTTGTCTTCATAATTATTCTTAACGAGGGCAAGTGAATTTGAATTATGTCTAAATATAAGTATTTTTATATAATTATACATAATTATTCAGTCCTTAGTCGGTAAAAATGAGGTCGTCAAATTTGAATTTTTAATTACTTTCTGGTAATTTATTTACGCGCAGCTAAATCTTATCCGGTAAGCGTTGATGAATTTGTATCTCTCATATTTGTTAATGCGAGCCAAGCCACGAGTATAGCTAGTTATACATAATTATTTAAACAAAATATGACAATACTGTTATATTTATAATTATTTAAATATATTTTTAATATATTAAATTTTAAAATTAACGAACTTTACAAATTTAATACTAATTATAAATTTCGAGAGATAGAAAATTCAATATCTAAACGAACTGAATTTTTTTATTCAGAATTAAAAATCCCTGTGTAACATTAAATTGTCATGTGAATTCGTGGATTTTCCGAGTTATTCATTATATGTTATTATTCACTGATAACTTGGACAGTTTCATTTTTTAAATTTGGATCAATTCATGAACGATGTGATTAAACAATCAACTATAATTATAAAAATACTATGTGTAGGTAAAACACAAACTCACTTGTCCTCCATGTTTAATTAATTTACTTATTCTAAGAAATTTCAAATGCAGAAGCTTTTAACTGCTCCTTGCAAATTTAATTGGAACAAAATCTCACAGGACGACGTCTAGATTCCGTTCCAATTATTTTTAAAGATCTGGTTGAAATATGTACATACTTGAAACTAGTTTTTTCTTTTAATTATAGTCGATTATTCATTTCGCGGTCGGTATATTTGAAGCTATAATATGTTACGATACATATTGCTAAATTAAATTATTATACTTTCATAAACCGTTTTTAACTAGTCATTTAGTATTAGTTTACTGCAAATATTCAATATAGATAATATGCATTTACTATCTGGATAAGGTAGAATTAATTCCATAAATGACACGTTGATTTAATAATAACAACATTTGTTTTTATGAGTGCAGAATTTGCAATCGTAATCGACAACAAATATTTGATATATTAATTTTTTTTGTATATTGGGAATTTCATTTTAATTTATTTAAAGAACCCTTAATAATGATGATAATAATAATGATTTAAATAACGTATATTGCTATTCTATTAACAAAATAAATATAATAAATTATTATTCGAAATATCTTAGTCGAGATTGTTCTTCTATGTACATTCAAAATAAAATACATCATTTAGAATATCCTTATAACCAATGATCATGACAATTTATTATCAAATACATTACGTGCTTTACGAGCAGTCTCGAATGCTATTTTACACATTGAACAGATAAAAATGAGAAAAAATAACTGACAGTAACTTAGAATTACTATACAAGATATCTATACGTGGTATGAACAAAAGCCGCCCGCATACGGTAAAAACCAGTTCTATTCACATTCTAAAAAGAGACTCGAAAATAAATTATATCTCCTAAACAAGGAAAAAATCATATTGTAATAGTTTCTAGAAAATAAAATAGGATTTGTCCTCCAAAATAAAATTGGTTTGTAAATTTTTGCATGCGTTACCCGTGCACTATATATAGTGAACCTGTTTTTTCTTTCGTGAAAAATCACAAATAATAGCAAATTTTACTAATGATAAGCAGTGGGTCTGTGTAAATGTAGTTTTATACACATCAAAAGATTGAAGATAATCCTTTATAATTAAATACTAGAAGGTTATTTTAATTAAATTTAAGTATTTACTTGACTTTAATTTAATTTAGAAAGTAAATATCATGCTTTTGTAAAATAATTTTTAATTGTAGTTTAATCTTAATATGACATATGGGTAAGCCTTTTCCATATTTATCAAGTTGTTTTCCTTTTAATTTTTATATTTTTAATTTTCTTACCAAATTCAATAGCGATATTATGATGGTAATAATAGTTTCTAAAAAGACAACTAGCATTTTTCGAGAGAGAAATTTGCGTTGTCACTTTACTACGAAAATTTGAATGCGCAATAAATCAACAAATATTTGTTTCTAAACTATCTGTACATATTTTTACTTCTTTTTCATTTTTAACACATTTCTTATTAAAAACGCGATTATTCTATAACGCTAAAATCCGTGAGGCAGAAATTAGGTTACGCAAACATTGTGCAAAAATAGTGAGACATATTCATTAAGAGATGTAGAACTTGCAATACTCGTAATTGAGTGATGCTTAATTTATGTGATGTCTTAATTTTAAGATTATTTTCTTCGTAAACGAAATGTCACAATTAGTCGTAACTTTTTATAATGTGATTTTTATGTGTATTGACTGTGAGACACGTGAAAGATTATCCGGTGCAGGTAAAATGCGTGACGCAGAAATGTTGTAACGCGAAAAAGGCGTCAGATGTAATCAGAAGACATATTAATTGCGATAGCAGAAATTATGAGGCTCATAAGTGACTTTAAAATGATATTACATCTGAAATAGAGATTTCTCCTTACTCTTTTTTAAGTTTTCGAGGTGAATGTAATAAATGCCCATAACATTATTTTGGTATATTAATGATTATCATGGGACGCTAAAGTTAATGACGCGAAGACTACGTGATTAATAGTTTGACATATTCATTGCGAGTTGCAGAACAGCAAGATACATCATTTAAGTGACGCTATAAACGTGACGTGTCTGAATATCGACATCACTTTTCATCTTTTCTTAAAAAATTGAATTAATTTCTATCACATCCTTTCTTAAAATTCCGGGGTTAGCGTGATACCTAAATACTTCGTATCTATCTATATATAATACAATTCTCATACAGCTCTTCAGCTTATAGCATTCGCAATAATTGATCACTAAGCAACAGCGTGAAAAATCTTATGTAAATTTCACCTGGCGGCGAAATCCCGAAGTTGCCCAAGACTTTAAAAGTATAACTCCTACAAGTCTGTATAATACAGTACAGACAGCTTCGAATTTCATCCGCAACGCTCCCCCGCGACATCGATAAACCGCGAATAAGCGATAGACCCAAAGCAAACCAAACCAAAATTACCACAAACACATGTCGATGGGTCCTAAGAGAAAATATTTATTTTACGCGTTACGATTAGAAAAGACTTGCGCGTTGCAAGTAGAATCGGACGATCTCCTTTGAAGTTGTTTCGTAGGCTCTATTAAATACTGAAAATTTGTTATAAAATGAGTTGACACCTTACTTTTAATGACGCGAAGATGATAATCTTACATCAGTAGCATTAAAAAGTCCATAAAAGTTATAATTTAAATTATCTTATAATATTTACACGACCTCAAAGTTCACGTAAGAAATAACCTCAAAAGAGATAGTCCTTTCTAATCGTAAGGCGTCAGATAAGTCTTTTCTCTTATGACCCATCGAATCATAAGAAAATACAGCGCATACCTTGTCCTCCCTGGCCCGTTTGCGCAGCGCCATGATGCCGGGCATCTCCTGCTCGGCTATCTCGATCTCCCTGCGTCCGAAGGCATGCTGATCGATGTTGCGCACGCAAAAGTCCGTGAAGCCCTTGTCCGTCTTCTGGATCTTCTCGCGGGGCGAGACGTCGTCCTCCTCGCTGCTGCTCCCTGTGTAAGACGCTATTGAAACGTTTCGAGCGCGCGCGCGCGTACACGGGAGGACAGAGACACGCGGGCGGACGGGCGGGCGCGCACACACGGGAGAAACAAAAGAGACAAAACAAGAAGAACGATGAACGCATGATTTATATTAGTCTCTCTGGGGGAGATTAGTTGTGTTTTTCTCTTTTTTACTTTGTTACAGTTTGAGAATTGGTTGAGATGTTGGGGAGGAAGTTGGCTTGGGCGTGCATACAATGATGGGGCTTGCTGCACGATGGCAAACATGGATATTTCTGTTTGTGGGTTGGTAGAGTGGAGGGGGTAACGATGTGACCTTTCTGGTTGCAACACGAGGATTGTAGAGTTAAGAAATTCACAGTATTATAACACAAATGTAGTATAGTGCAAAATATTCAATACTACATTGAGAAAACTATATCGTGATTATTCAGCGCAGATTCGATATGATATCGTAAAATTAGCAATTTGAAATCTTAATTTCTATATCAAAAATACAGTTTTAAATAGTTTAATTTCTCTTAATAGGCGAAATATTGCGTGCAGATCCAATGCTCATGATTTTACAACATTGAATCGAAAGGAATTTGATCTACGATTTATAAAAGGAAAAATTTACGTTATAATAATTTTACGATATGAAATTTACGATATGGTTTTCTCAGTGTAGTTCAGTAAATGCAGGAGGCACTGTTAAAACTCAGGCATGCAGGATACTGTTAAAGATACTTACTTGTGATTGGTGGAATTAATTAGGTTAGATTGGGTGTTTGCACCGGATTGGTAGAGTAGTTAGGGTAGGTCGTTAAGTTTTCTTGATCTAAACAACTATGTAGGTTAGAAAGGTTACATCGTTAGGGATTTGGTCTGAAAAACCCATTGACATTGTCTTATTTTAACCACAATTATGGCATTTTTTATATCAATTTTACGTTGGATATGTAATGAAAGTGTTAATATCCACAACAGAATATGTTAAAAGATTCCAAATCACTTTCCTCCGAAAAAACTAAATTGAATTTGCTTGAATTATAAAACAGAAGTTATTTATATAACATTTCAACGTAAGTACATGTTTAAAAAAATGAAAAGCCTGTAAGTGAGACTACTAAAACATTTTTTTACAAACATTTACAAAATGCTGTTTATGCCGTTTGAAATATCATAAGTTTAGTAATTTGTGATTAAGTTTTGAATCAATTCTATTCATATTATCAAAGATACATAGTTTCAGAAGGAAACTGTTCACATTCCCTTAATATGCAAACAGAAATATTAAGTTTTGCTGTCAGTGCAGTATACAATTTCATCCATGGAAAAGGACGAAATACTTTCTCAAGTCTACAAATTCTTTTAGAGTGAAAATATTCGCACGTCTTCGAATATATAAGATACATTTATTTTTCAAATTCAGTTTGAAGTATTTTCACGTTACTTGAGTACAAGGGAAGAAAACTACATATAAAGATGACACAGAGAGATAGAGAGATATAGAGAGACGATGATAGTATGAAATAAGCGAGTGCAAGAAAATAAAAGAATTGTGTGCAGAAACACTGTATACAGCGAGTCACGGACCCAGTTCTAAAAAAAATGCTATCAGGGAGCAATTGAAATTTTCCGAACTGAAGGTAAGAAATATATTTTGTAAATTTTTTAAATACTCTTAAAGATTTGATAATTCATAAAAAGTCAATTTGTACTTTAATTAATTTAAGCATAGTAATCCCTACTTAAAAAATCAGAAGATAAATCAGCTGAGAAACCGCCTGATTATTGGATACGATATATCACTTGAGTAAATCACTGTTAATTTGGTCAGCAGATTAAATTACAAAATATTACACAAAATGCATCAATCTGACACCCCATCATTACAATGTTTGTCGTAATAATTACATATATGTCTTTAGGCGAAGAATCAGATGATTTACCAGCTAACATTTCACGTGATATATTATTTGATTTTTTGCATAGAAATAGATTAATTGTGCATACATAACACTACATTACCATAGTAAATAATAAAATTATTATATTATTAATAGTGACGATGAATCATCGAATTACTATGCAACATGTCTTTAATTTTTAAATGATTATGAGCGTTTATAATACGGACTTATTCTACTTTGCATCTTTACGATTAGATTGTGGCGAGAATTTATCGCTATCAGTATGTAAGAAAGAGTTTAAATTTGTCTGGGTCCCACATATGTAAAATTGAGATAATAACAGATTTTTAAAGATGTTTTTATATATTGTTCAGTTTCTATCTAAATTTCTATAGAAAATGCAAGGACTCTACTGATGACTTCTCTAGCTATTGCGATAATGTAGAATCTAGCAAGAATCAAGATCATGAAAATCTGTAGCTATAATACGATCTAACTAAAATTCAAGGCTTCTACCAAGGTCCATGTAATTAACAGCTGGGTCCGTCACGGTATACCAAGGTGTGAACATATTTTTGGGGTTTGATGAACAAATTGTTAAAATGTTTCGTACGTAATATTTTATTACGAAAAAATATGCATTGCCAATCTAACTCAAGTTTTTCTACTTTTATTTTTATTTTTCATAACAGTACAGTATAGTAAAAATTAAACTGTTTATGAACTGCTTTTTAAAATAGAAACAAGCATTTATTAAAAATTGGTATGAAACGTCAAGTTACTAGTCTAAAAATTCTTTTTATCAATCACTAATCCTTTCCAAAGTACTAAAATGTAATATGCATGTATTCATCGGCTAATGCACTGAAAATCAGTATATCCATGAACCGGGAGAAATACAAAATAAAATATACTGATACGCAAGTTTATTCTACGTAAAAGTATATTAGCTTTCAAAAATACTTGATCTTTTAGAATTTTGAATAAAGTTTGAAGCTTATGAGCGGTTCGTGCTCCCATTAAGAGAAAATTCAGCTTCTCTTCTCTTATGAATAAAATCTACAGATATTTCTACAAGATTTTCTGCAAAGATTTTTTGCCTACAGATTTATCTGCAAAAATATAAGAGACGAACCTGCAAGGTCTAGAAGCTCTGGAGAACATCGTGCAGATATTTCTGCTGACCTTTTCCATAAAGGTCTAGATAGTTTTTAATATAATATTTTTCTCCGTGTATAAGTAAAAGAGCACAATATCGAAAAACAGTAATCAAAACTTGATCAGCACGGAACAATCCCCAAAAATATTTCACATGGGAATCAAACAAAATAGCTATCTTACATGTCACAATAGAGACATTGCATCTCTTTCAAGGTTATTCTGTAGCTTCTTTTTGACGCTGAAAACTTATCATAATGCGATTTAAAATATCACGTCTAATCTTGCATCAAATAAAACTGTCCTTCAATGATTTCAGATCCTCAAAGTTAGTTTAACAACCAGAAGAGATACAATATTTCTAATTGAAGAGCCCGGGGGAATAAACGGTCATCTAATATTCAAAATTGTCCCCTCTGATTTCAGGTAGAATGCAGATGGAATCCACATAAATTCATCCATAATCCACTGAAATCCTCGTGGAATCTACTAAAATATAATTTTACTACCAGTCTATGCGTGGACATTCTTTACTAGGCTTGTATTGTCATTCATGCTTACGATCCAGCAGGCAACTATAAGAATGCGACACGACTGTTTATTGCCTCCGGCTCTTCAACCGTAACCTGTTTGATAGGTCATTTCTCATAGGACCTATCCAGGTACAACCCAACACAACACAATAATCTCTACGACTAATATATACCGGAACTGTAGCTGTCGGTGCTGCTGGCCGAGAGCGAGCGGCTCCTGTACCTGCCGGCCTTCTTCAGCGCCCCGGACTTGGACTCCTGGAAAAATCGTGAAGCGCTCCGTGTCAGGGACGATAGAAAAATCCTCCACATCCCACGTATAATACGTATATATAAAATACACAAAGTTTAATGGTAGGTACATTTATATATCCAAAATTAGTTCACTACTTGATTAATGGTATATTAATATACGTTTAGATATATTATTAGATTAATGTGTAATTGCAATAGGCGGGGGCTCAGGTTGATATACTACAAGAACTAGAACAACAACAGTAACAATCAAAATTGGACAAACGATATAGGGATTCGTGTTTATGCGGGTATGGTATTATATATAATGTGCAAGACAGGTGGTGATAATGCGAAAATTAGGTCGTGAGGAGTTAATGATATTATAATAGAGAAATAAATTTTGATGTGCTTTTTTGGGAGGAAGCTTTATATGTACTTTGTGATGCTTGGCTGCGTGCTTCTAATAAATGCGAGTATATTATGCAGATTCAGAATGAACGAAACTTTGTAATGATTGTTTGATTTTAGCTACATGTACACGAAGAGAAAGAAAGTAGCATTAATTTACTGGATTAAAAGCGGTTTTAGATTGTTTATATATAAATCATATCAAAGAAGCTAAAACTTTGAAAAGAAGCTAGAACTCTTTTTTATGGGTCTAGAAAATCATTTTGAGGTTACGTTCAGTCCACGGATTCGAAAAAGGGAAGTTCTACTTTTAAAGTAATTTTAACTTTTTCATGATAAAACATTTCACTTCTCTTCATATCATTTTTTGTACATATAATGTCGATATAGCATCGTTACACTCTGATAATCTGCTGCTTTATTAGTGAAAATGTATTGGTCTTTTTTGAGATAATGGTGGTGCTATTACTGTCATTCAGTTTTTTCAAGTTTCTGTAAAATTTTACAGAGAATTTTTATAGATTATTTACGATGTTGATTTGACGAATATTTTACATTTAGATAGTAATAACTTTCAATACTTGACCGCTACAGTCTTATATAATAGTTATGCTATATTTTAATATTTTAAAATTTGTCTAAGAACTGATTTAAAATGTTTTAAATTGTAATATAGCTAATCGACTAATTTAAGATGATCAAGCGTTGCGAATCTCTTCCTCCTCGCGAACAACAAAAGAAAAAACTGAATTTCAGTATATATAATGGTAAAAAATTATAGACATCACAAGTAATGAAGTTAATGGATTCGTGTGTTTGACATATACATAAGTAACAATTATTGGTCGCAGGTAACAACTTGACACATACGTTTGTTAATATTTTTTGTGATATATATAATAAATACATATACATGGCGGTTAAGTAACATTATATAAACGGACTTTTAATTAATTATACATTTGTGATTCACAAATATGGTCTTACTTACTAATTTCGATCTCGCGCCGTGAAAGGCATTATTTGTTGCCTCTAGGCTCTGAAATCAACAATGAACGACCATTTCATAATTGCATATTCCATGGTCCATAGTCAACGACAGAAGTCTGGCGCATACCTTCGCGATATTTCATTAACATTTTGTATTTTTAAACGCCTTTTATGCATTCTATGTATATTCAAGGATTCAATTTGTTTCCCGATTCCTTAGCTTTTTGTTTTTTTGAAATGCCGAACTTGCGCGGTATGGTAAAAAAAAAAACTTAAATAAATATCAGCTTTTATTTCAGTCTTTGAAATTGATTTGTCCCAGCAAATGTTCAAGTGAAATGAAGTTAATGATATGTACAGAGGAACGTGTATGCTTTTGAATAATTTAAATTCAACCTTTTCAGTCATAACATTCTGGTTTCAAGGATGCAACGCTGATATTCAACAAAATTAAAATAGATATGAAAAATATACTTTTCTTACAGAGCAAAAGGCCCTTTTTAACAGGAGTTTAAGTATGAAGTGCTTACTACTTTTTAGTTTTTACGAATAGTATCTGGTGTATACTACTTACAATCAGAATAGTTATCTAATTAATGCTTGAAAGTCCAAAACTTTTGACTAATTTTTATTAATTTAATATTAATGAATTATTAAAAAAATACAATATTTTAAACTTTTTTACATTTCGACTGCCAGTTTGAATAATTTTCAAAGTGCATTCTTAAAGTACAACTCTATATTGTCCACAAATCAAATTGCCATATTTTTTATATGTGAAACAAAAAGAACATTAACTAAAACCGACCTTTTTCTCTTTCTTTATAAAATCGAAACAAAATACACAAAAATCCTAGGATACGGCATTTCATTCCAATGGCAAATTATTTATAGACCTGAAGATGAACAATAGTTTTTGGACTTTCAGACATTAATGGGTTATACAAAAATCAATTTAGTAAAAGTAGACTTACAAAGTGTAAGTTTAAAAGCAGCTTAAAATTTGCGCATCATGATTGACAACCTTCTCTAATAACCTAACATATAAAACCTCGCAGTTTTAATTCATTAATTATACACAATTTTAATTTTTAATTTTAATTTTAACTTTACTAAATATAGAAAACAAATATTATTAATGCTATTATGAGCCAAAAATATTTAATTGTCCATAACAATGACTAATGTCCATATCCATGACAGCGTGACTGAAAGGGTTAAAGCATGTTTCAATGAAAACAAAAACCGCTGCATAACGTTGATTTCAATATGCTGTGATAATACCGAATATTTACGCGAACTTAAAATGCCAACTTGATTAATTGATCGAACAAACGAACCTACGTATATGACTGAAACAAAAGTTGACGTTTATCTACACTGTATATACATGTATACGCATCGTACAGAAAAAGTACGTACGAGCAAAAAAGAAGTTGGACAAAATTTATTCCGAATCGATATTTTACAGATATACGCGGTATATGATATATATACTAAAAAAATTTCATTTTTTTGGTGAATTGCGATTGAATTTTGAAAAAAGTATAAAACTAAGAGAAAAAACACTAGTGTGATATATAAATAAATGCTCTATATATATATGTGGCAAATCAATAGTTATGAAAGCGCTCTGGTCGATCTGACTATGGATTTGAGAGAGAGAGAGAGAGACAGACATATAAAGAGAGAGATAGAGATGTAAAGATAAAGTGAGAGAGAAAGAGAGAGATAGAGATATATAGATAAAGTGAGTGAGAAAGAGAAAGAGAGAGATAGAGATATATAGATAGAGTATGAGAGAAAGAGATAGAAAGAGAGGCTCGAATAACAGCATGCATTCGGCTTCATTAAAAGCCAGCTTGCACTCTTGTTGTCACTACAGCCAGAAAAAAAGATTATATATATATATATATATATATATATATATATATATATATATATATATATATATATATATATATATATATATATATATATATATATATATATGTATGTATGTATATATGTATATATAACGGAGGGAGGTGTGCAACTCGACAACGAGACTGAAGGACTGCGCGAGCGTGCTTTTTTATAGCTGTACTCTTTTTCTGTTCCGTTTTTTTTTGTTATGCTGCTGTCTTTTGAGTGCAGGAGTTTCGATCTGAATCCTCGAGAGTAAGAGGCATTTTTATCCCTGTAACTCAGCTTACCAAAGGGTTACAGAAGAATAATTTTTTAACCTTGACCGTATATCTACAAAGGTCTACAACTATTAGTTAGATCAGAGATCACTGTGAAATTTTACTATTACTTAAAAGTATGCACAACTTGGAAATACTCGCGGGAACTTGAGAATAATATTATATTGCCCTAAACCTAATACAAATAGATTTCTCAGAATACCAAAATTTGAATTGAAAAAGTAAAAGAAAAATCATCGCTGTTTAAAGTTTCGTGAAAAGCATGCACATTGTATGATTTAAACTTCTCGATGCAGACTCGTAAATCCTTGCTCAAAGTAGTCGAAATATATAGTGGAGCCAAGCTCTTTATTATGAAGAAAATTTGGCATCGAATACACATGGCGCCTGCAAATAATATAGGGAGAACAGGACTATAACTTATTCCATTTTCTTATAATGATTTCTTTATTCTACAATTTTCTTCAAATTTAATTTTCCCCCTCAAACTCGTAAAGTTTATGGTTATAAATACTTGTGGCAATCAACAAGTTGCAATGTTGTAGTTTTATTAAAAGTTAAGTACACATTCTTACGTTACTTTTTACAATTTTAAAATAAAGCAACGTAAATAGTCATGAAATACATAAAAAGATAAGTAAGCACAATAAAGGTACACTCAACGCGGAAAACATCTGGTCGAATGGGTTTAAAATTAAGTACGTAGTGCGAATTATCATGAAATTCAACTAGGCACTTCAAGAATCTGGTACATGTTCGAAACAACTTAGTCTTACCTTGATGAAATTGATTTATCAGAATTTTCCAGAACTTATTTGTCTGAAGGGTGAATTCGGACTTTTGATCATATAATTGACAACTAATTATGACTAATTCTGATACAAATACCGTGGACGAAATACTTTGTGAGAACTTGACAGAATTTGTTAAAATCTCTCAATATTTGTTAGAATTTCTCAGTATTTGACTGGATTTCTTAGAATTTCACAGAATTTTTAAGATTTTTATATAATTTGTCAGAATTAATCCATAATTATTTGCCAGTTTAAAAATAAATTTCTTATTTGACAAAATATATCAGAATATGATAGAAGTTGTTAGAATTATTCATAATTAGCTGTTAAATCAATACTGAATTCAGAATTCATGTCTAGCAAGAAACTCTGCAGAATACCGATAAATTATTTTACCCAGGTAGTGATTTATTTTTCAAATATTATAGCCAAGATTATTCAGCATTTGCACACATTAAAGCGTTAAAATCTTCATAATAAAATAAGTATAAAATAGTACTTTTCGATACTGTTGGGTACGTTGGTTTTTTAGCTCATGGGACGTTTTATACAGTAGGTGTGAAATTGCAACTTTAAGAATTTATGAAATGCGTAAAGTTCAACTTTACGCATACTGTGTCGAAAAATTTAAGAGCCTACTATTGAGTAATTTCATACAATAACCTAAGTGAAATTTTGAAACGTGAAGAATAATTTTTAAAAAGAAGCGAATAATTTTCATTGATGTTTAAAATATTGTCAATGCTATTTGATTTTTTAATAATGTCTTCAATATGCCTACTGGACAAGACTAATTAGTAATTTGGAATTAATTTATTCATTTTGTACAAATTATTCATCCTCCACATATTACACAATCCTTTCTAATTGTAACCACTTTAAACGTCGTTTAATTGGTCACTTCATTTTAGCGCGAAATTCAAATTTTCTCTAAATAATGTATGTACAACCGAATAAAATGCGCCAAGCGCTTAAACAAAACAAATCTTCGATTTCACACCACTATATTAAACCTTAACTTCAGATTCACTGATACTAACTACACAAATACACCAAAATTCACAACTACACCACTCCAGCCCGAAATTCAGATCGAAACCCAATCGCCCTAGCCAATACCTGCGGCAGAAACATAAACATATCGACACGGCGACTAACTCACGTCTGAAGCAGAAAATTAGCCGCGCTCCATCAAAGAAAGAAAAAAAGAGACAAAACGGAAACTATCGCAATTACAATTGGTCCCCCTGCAGAAACATCTGCACCGCGGCATGCCATTGTCTTTCTCTCTCTCTCTCCCAGCTTATCCACCCACAAGACGGGGACAGACACACAAAAACACATTGCGCAACGCAGCGACGTGTGTATAGGTATGTTGCCGTAAGAGAGCCGTTACGCTCGTCGTCGTCGTCGGTGCACCGCGAGACGAAAATATACGTAACGACTCGAGAGGAAGATCTGCACTGCAGAAGGGAAGATGAGGGCGTGTATAAAGGAGCCGCGCGAGTATTATTGCACACATATATAGTCCCTCGCTCTCGTCGGGCCTCGGCTCTTTTGTATGCATGAATGCAGCCGAAGAGTTGCCGGGGATAGGATGTATAGGTATAATAGAGGAGGTATGTCGTCCGAATTCCCGAGGATTACGAGCGAGGACGTATATCTCCGTCGAAGACGAGGCGCTGTTTCTTTTGTTGTATTTTCCGATAACGCGATTGTAAAATGAATTACGTGATATACCCGCACGTTGGATTATGGAAGAGCAAGTTGCGTGTGGAAATATGCGGAGGATCATAGAAAGTCTCTGAAACTTTGTGTTAAAATTTCACGTGAAATTTCACATTATAAATCCTGTATGAAAATTTGCTAGAAAATACATTTGATAGTTCATAGAAACTTTCTGATATTGCATACGAACTCACGTGACATCTCGTGTTGACTTGTCACATGAGACCTCATGAGACATTTTACATATAATAACAAAATTGTTTTATGAAATTTAACACATTATTATTTATTTCATAATTTTATGTGAGATGCTCATGTTTCATAATTTCACGTGATTTTTTTATAGTGATATCAAATGTCTTTTTAAGGACATTAATCATAAACATTGCAGTTTCTGGTGCATTCATTTACTGAGATTTATTGATGAATTTCGGTTGCTAGAATTATCAAAATTAATTAAATATATTACATTAAGTAGGGCTTTAAATTATATTTTAAGAGCGATCTGTAATATTCGCGAAACATCTAAATTAAATCGAGATTTCGTAATTGTTCAAATACTTTCGTACAATGGATATTTTAGAGCGTTCAATTATCGTCTCTTACGTATACTCTTTAAACGTAATGGAATTTTACACAAAAAGTTCAACTTCTTTGCTCTGTCAAAAAACACAATGTCAAATCTTGTGTAACCACGTTAGAACCTTTTTCTTGCAGAAACTTCTGCAGGCATCCACACTTTTCTTGCAAGGGAAAAGAAATATTGACTCATTTCGAGCAAACGTGAGTATCGCATTGGTAAAAAAGTTGCTAATTAAACTGAAGGACTTTTAATACATCATCATATAACTTCAAATGGCTTTTATTTTCAGAGGTTAATAATTTTGTTCATAATTCTTATTATTCATTTATTTTCGAGGTGCCAAGAAGAGAGGATTTAATTAACAATAAATTGAGTAAGTAAACAGAGTCTATAAACATAGTAGCTATTTAGTTTTAGTTTCACAACTGCTGGCACTCTTTTAGTGGCTTAATAAAGTGTTCATAATTCAAATTCATAGAGTTAATGAAGCTTAACTCTTAGACCCATAATATTTTTCAACAAATAATTCAGTCATGTTCATGTCGAGTCAATAAGTGAATTGAGCGGATACATTGAAATTGATCACTTAAACTAAAATGTTTCTGGATCAATTTAGTATCAGACAAAGAAAGATGCATTAAATATATACAATTCTTGTATATTTTATATGATATAAAAGATCTCTAATCTACATTTGATTATTGTAAAACAGTTGTTAATTTTAATTATTTAATTAACAAAGCTAGTAGCCATTTAATCAAAAACAATTTTAATTTTGAAGTTATTAGTTTAATAATACTTTAATTACTAGTTTACAGAGTTGGATAAATATGAACTATGTTTAAACAACTACCTTTAAATATCACAAAGAAAATTAACAATTGCCAACTATGTAAGTGAAGCAATGCTGACATATAAATTATTAATTATAAACTTCAAGTATTCAAATAGTAAGTAGTACAACTAAATATAAGAATTCAACATACTTTTTCTGGGAAAAATTCATAATACACTTTAATTTTACTATTAAATTTATTATTTATTATTTCGAGAGAGTAAATTAAATGATGAATGGATTTGATAATTTACAATCCAAGCTTAGTTGTTGTACGTTGATCATCTATATTGAGAAACAATGTATAAATTAAGAGTGTTGTATCAAAAATAAACAAGTGGCATGAACTCTGTGACATGTTATTGTCGAAAAATATTTTATGCTATATTTCTATTCGAAGCAATGCAAAAATTATTAGTATTGAGTAATTAACTTAAATTTTGTCACATAACCTTTCTCAATCGATAACAAATGAAAAAGTAAAACAATGAACTACTTCTTACCATGTTATTATTGGAAAATATTTCTTTGATTATCTATTATTACAAAATTGTTTCAAATAGAGTAAAATTAGTGAGTGTGGAATAATAAACTTGAACTTAGCCAAATGCTTTATTTCATTCTTGTATAAATAAAAGAGCAAATCTACGATAACACTGAAACCGTATAATCATTCAAAACATATGCTTAAAAATAATTAAAAATGTTTGTGTAGCTATAAATAACTTTAAAATTTAAATTTGGTATAATTGCAGTACTTATTACAAGCTTGCATAACGTATAATCAGTTAACTCTGTACATTGAAAACAAATTTAAAACATGTGATCACTGAATCTCATTTAAGTATTCAAATCAATAAGTATTCACACAACTTTTTCAATCTTTAATAAATGAAAAGACAAAGCTATGATTTGAATACTGTAATGCTAATAATAGATAAGATTAAAACTGAATGTAATATTTTTGTATTATCTTGATAACAAACTTTGACGAGAACCAATTTTTAACTTAAAAAGTTACTATGTGCATTATATGTATGTAACTGATAACTATGTTTCCTATTGTATTCATATTTTTATCTTGCACAAAGTAAATATCTGTCTGTCTTATGTATCTATCTAAAACTGAATGAAACTCTATAATCACTTTAAAACAAATACTCATTGAGTGAACTGCACTGCTTCTAAAAAATAAACCTTTAAACATACAATCTCTAAATTTTAAATAAGTTTATCATAAGATATGAAACAACTTTTCTCAATCTTCAATAAATGAAAAAACAAACCCACTATAATACCATATGAAACTATGAAACCGTATAATCACGTCACTTTAAAATAAACGTATAATCATTAAAACTGTAGGCACCTTGAACACAAGTTTTTAAACAAGCAATCTCTGAATCTCATCCAAGTGTATGTCAATAAGTATTTAAAAACTTTTTTCAATTTTCAATAAATAAGAAAAAAAGTGTATAATCAATTTAAACTAAGTGTGTAATTAGTGAACTGCAGGGCACTTGGAAAACAAATCTACAAATACGTCAATCTCTAAATCTCATCCAAGTGTACAACAATAAGTATTCGAACACCTTTTTCCAGTTTCCAATAAATGAAAGAACAAGTCCACTGTAATATTGCACGAAACTGTAATAAATATATAATTAACAAAACTTCAAGGCACTTCGAAAACCAATCTTTAAACACATCGAACTTTGAATCTCATCTAAGTGTACATCGATAAATATTTGAACAATTCGCACACCTATCCTATACAAGCCAAATCTCACTCTGTCGAATACTAACCATTATTGCTGACAATCCTTCGAAGCCACCTTGCAGGACTACCAATTCCCTGACAATCCTCTCCCTCGAATGCACTCACTCACATACACAAAACCAAAATCACCATGTCACCTATACTGTGAACCATATACAACTAAACTCGCAACCTGCAGCTATGATGGTCCCTCTCACTCAAACCTCACCGAGAGACTAATACCCACCGACTCTCACTCTCTTTCTAAACCACATCTCTATCTCTCCACTCTCCAGCACACACACGCGAGAGAAAAGCGAGAGAGAGAGAGAGAGAGAGAGAGAGAGAGAGAGAGAGAGAGAGAGAGAGAGAGAGAGAGAGAGAGAGTCAGTCACGAGTTCTCTGACGTAACGTACACGCGCGGGGGGGCGGCCAATTTATCAATAAAAGCCAGAAAGAGACGACGAGTGTGGGTGTATACGTATACGACGGAGTGTTATAAGTATGTATGGAAAAAAGAAGTAGAAGAAAGTCGTGTGGCACGCGACGAGATTACTATAACGTTCCTCGACGGTGATAAGATATAGAGATAATGCCTTGACTCCACGTTTTGGGTATACCTTTTTTACCTATAGCAACAGCGACCAGCTCAATGTTAAGTAATTCTCGCGATACTTTTTAGCGGCTTATTCACAGCATGGTATTGTTGATCAGTGACTTGGATTTGTCATAAAAATGACTATGACATGATAAAACTCGTTTAAAGACGTTTTAAATACAAATCTAAGTTACACTAAGTCAGTAATCGATAACATCCTTTGGATAATTTCTGTATATTTACATAAATTAGGACCTAAACCTTCTTCAATGTAAAAATCCAAAACTAAACGCTATCAAAGTGTATAGGTATCCAGCCACTTACGATGTACAAATTGACAGAATGCACTTCATCAAATTTTTTATTTTAACCAATAAAAAATGCGCTTTTGCCGATATTGTAGACATTAACATACGTGACCTAATGGTGGGGGTACAAAAAAAATGATATTTGCCATGTTATCATGCCTTATAAGCTATCAAAGATCTGCAGGTATTTAAGAACGCTACGTGGATATAAAACAAAGTTATGATGTGATAACTATCATCTTTGTTTGATGACGTCACACGTAAAAATATGCTTATCGTTCATTTGTTTTTTTTTCTTCGATCCGGGCAATCGAACCATTATGCAGGTGACGACAAGGAGTTGTCGATCGACATTTGGTGAGCAAGGTCGTGAATACAGAAGAATTTAACCTAATTGTAAGTACTAATCGCAGTTCCCTAATAATTGTACCCATTATTTACGCGATAGTATCTCAAGTTGTATCTATATAACGAATTAAAAGAACTATGGTGACGTATAATCTGTACGGTATCTTTAAATCCCAATATTATACACGGCTATTTATTGGTTAGAAATTAAAAATTTGAATCTCAGTATTTACAATGTAATTAGTCCGAAATTTAATTTCGATACCTCATATATATAGCTCTCTAAAGTTTCTGTAATGAAAATCTCACTCCAGTGATTGTGTTTTCACATTCTATTGGAGCGGAATCCACTCCAAAATTGTGAAAGCCCAGTCCCTGCTCTCAAAAGTTTTCGGAGTGAAACTCTCCCACCACTACCCAACTGCCTTTTTCACATATTTTAGAGCGAAGCCTCGCACTCGAAAAATATGAAAACTCCGTCCCCGTAGTAAAATGTTCACTCTAAAATTTCTAAACAGCAGACTGAGGCTGCTACTCCAAACAATCTTCCACTTCCTACCCAGCTGAACAAAAAACATTCGAATGTTCAATTTCAATTTCACTCGACGCCCCCGACAATTTGCATTCGACAAACGCGAGCGCGGAGATACGGCACAGCAAGAGAGAGAGAGAGAGAGAGAGAGAGAACAGAATAGAAAAACATCAGAGAAAGAGAGAGAGAGTAAGATAACAGTGACAGGAGAGACAGATGTACACCGCGCCGAGCAGACGCATGTTATATATATATATAAAATAGAATATAACTCCGTTCTCGCATGGGGTTCTGCGTCGCGTGATACGCATGACGCCGTTGACGGCGAGGATACCTTGGTGCCGCTGGCGGATGGATCGGCGACGACGGGCCCGTCGCTCACCGAGCCCCTCGGCTGCTGCTTCATACTGCTGACGATGCTGCCCGTCGACGAGGTCGAGGCCGCAGTCTGCGTCAGGCCACCAGCGTCCGCCATTTCGACTCGCGTGCAGGCTGCTGCTGCTGCTGCTGCTTGCACTTTTTCTTCCCACCGGGGAAAAGCTCGCGTCTTCGGCTGCGTGCACTTATAGCGCGTGGGGCGGGGTGGGTGGGCACTGGGGGGAGGGCACACACTCTTGGCGCACGGTACTGGACGGGCTCGCGCGATTACGGCGGTGCACCAGGCTGACACGGGGGAAGAGCAGAAAATAAAGAGGGACGGCGGCCTGGACACATATATAAGAGATGTGTAGTGGCTGTGTGTACAGAGAAAGAGAGAGAGAGAGAGAGAGAGAGAGAGAGAGAGAGGAACGCACTGGGTGCGCGCGCGCACTGCACTGATGCACGGAGGCAGCGAGGACGGCCGGGGGCGCTGAGGGTTCGAGAGAGTGCCCTCCACGCGCGCGCGCGCGCACGCGGCGATGTTTGCGCGCGGGGAGAGATTTGCGAGGTTTGCGGAGAGGAGGCCGTTTTACGCTGACGAGCGCGACTTCGAGACTTGAGATGTATTTGAATTTCCCGCCGTGGATCTTGTACCGACCGAGCGATGGGAGTGGTCATTATTGCGCTTGGGGACCCTAAAATATTGGCACAGGGTTGTGGGGAAAGTATATTGTTTCGTGTAGGGTCTCAGGTGGCGAAGAATTAGGAGTCGTTTCTTTGGAGAACAACACCGGGTCTTATGGGTCATGAAGTGGACCTCGTGGGCCAAAAATTACACCAGGAAGAGTATGGGGACATCGAAAATGTCACTGAAATTGGTGATTTCTAGTGGAGAACAGAATATAGGGCCGTCCGTCACTGGACCCAATAAATATTTCGGTCTAAACTATAATACTCCTTTATCACAATTAATTTGTTTTTTATTTATTTTATACTTAGGGGCCGTCTATAAATTACGTACGACATTTTGTAAAATTTTCTTAGGTATTCTTACAGGGGCGGGGAACTTCGTCTTACGGAAGATTTTTTTTAATCTATACGATTCGAGTTATAATTTTATTTCACTGCTTTGAATTGAATTTATACGATTATTGTCAACTTCATCGAAATCAGCTGTTGTGACATCGGGGATAATACGTGCGCCGTCACGATACACTGATAAGTTTTGTATAAGAACAGATGTAGAAAAGAAGATGTAAACATTTTCATTTGTTTTCAATATCGTCGAAGTTTCAATACTTTTGCAAGTCATGTAATTTATTATAATGTAAAAAGCATTTTTAATTATCAACATAAACATGATTAATTATAATGTAAAAATGTTTTTACTTATGATATAAAAATACAATTAATTATAAATTTAAAAATATAATTAATTATAATTGTAAACTATGATTTATTATATTGTTTTGTCAAGTAGTCACATACACGATACACCTTAGATCCGAAATAATGATTGGTATTTTTAGTGCTTGTTGAAGAAATTTCTAATACAAATTTATACTCATGTAAAATATTTACCCTTTTCTTACGCATATAATGTATCATTTCACCAGAAATAAAGACCCCCATATTCATTACAGGTACAGAAGTCAGGCGTTTAACTTTTTATGATAAATTCACTGATACATTCCAGTTGTCGTAAAGTAGCATGTTTTTGTTAGCGGATGTCAATTTTTCAAGTTTTTTTCACTTCGTTTTGACACTGGCTATCGTTACTACCAAAATCTTGCAGACCGAAAACCAACTATAATCCGAAAAATACTATAATCACTCATTTAAACACAGAACAGCATTAAATTTGTATTGCTAATATATATTAAAATTGTATATATAGTTAGAATTTGAATTTCTTTTAGATTTTGGTAGTGACTATTGCCAGTGTTAAAACAAAGTGAAAAACATAAATAATTGACATAAGCTCATAGGAAGATGATATAGTTTACGACAACTGCATTATATCAGTGAATTTTTTATGAAAAGTTACACGCTCGACTTCTGGGTTTGTAAAAAATACTTGTGCCGTTTTCTGGTAAAATGGTACATTATATGCGTAAGAATAGGGTAAATTCTTAAATGAGTTTTTAAAAATTGAACTTTTCATGAAAAAATATTATATAAGATTAGAGGGGAAGGGGGGGGGGGGTACAAGAAACCCTACGATTTCTTTCATAGGGGGAGGGAAGGGTCGAAAATTTGAAAAAAAGCCTTACGTAATTTATGGACGGCCCCTTACACGGGTTTTGTAGCCCTTAACATATAGTTACAAATTAATAAGGATGGCATCAGTTTTCTGGCAAGAAACTATGATTGAATAAAGTCGCAACATCAGAATTGCAATGATAAAGATCGCACTCTACTTTTAAATATTTCAAGGGAAGATTCAGTTCTCACACCGGATGGAAAGAGGTTTCATCTTCTCTTCAGCCTGTTTAATCATCAATGACGAGTGGAATCCTATAGGTCCGAACCAGTCTGAGATTCTTGAATCTCTCTTGGATTACACAATTCACAATTAAGAGGAGTTCGGAGCGAACTTTACCATTGTGACCTGCACCTCGCTCTGTATTTTTCGTTATACGTCTAAAATTTACATAGTAACATCAAAATCGAGGGTGATAATGATTTTTTATTGTGTAAAAAACAGTGGACAACAGCGTTTTTGTTTATTAATAGCTTCAAAAGTTTTTTGCTACGTAATATTATTGTTCCGTCGAAACTCCGGGCTTAGCTTCACCGAAGGGCGACGGTGTCGAGCGGGCTCGTGAGAATCGACGTTGAGCACGTGGCGCCTTCTCCCGGCGCGCGACGGAGAGCAATCGAACGACGGGACTCGCTGTTGGCGCTGGCGGCGCCGCCGGCCTCGTGTCGCGCGCCGCTGGTTGACCACGCGGGCAGTCGCTTTTGAGCAGCCAAGCGAACGATATCGCCACGCCCGCTCTTGAGTGAATACGCTGACATCAGATCATTGTCACGAAAGCCGAACGTTCGTCCTATAATCCGCATATATCGTCGTTATTAAACTAGTGGGTGTAGTGCTCTGTCCTTCTCTCTCTTGTGTGCATATCTCTCTCTCTCTCTCTCTCTATCTTTCTCTACGCTTGGTGACGGGAATTCGGGTACGGGTCGCGACCGGTCTACAATCGCGTCCGCGCGCGAAGCGAAACGAGGGACTATTCTGTGGAACTAAGGCCACAGTATAGCCCATTTCGATAAGTGATTGCTATCACGCACGAACACGAGACGAGAGATTCGGAAGGATCTCTCGAATACACCGCACACGTACACACACGCACACGACTCACAGTTAATCGTTCAATCCCACAGCTTGTATATACGACGAGAGGGGTTTTATGCCGCACGGCTTTCCCCTCTCGGTTTGAGCGATTAAACTCGTCTTTTTCTCGCTCAATCGACTTCTTCATTTTTAACCCTTCCAACCACATCTCCTATACGAAAACACGAAAATAATAAAGCGAGAATCCACGCCTAAGGGGCTTCTCGCGCGACAATTCATGGTGCCTCCTGTGAGGTGTGGAAACGAAGACTTTTCGGCCAGCCAGCCAAGGACAACGGGTGCATCAAGGCTCCCCAGGTCATCGCATATACATCGTCTCCGGGTGCATCTCTCCAGCTGTCGCTTCAAGGTCATCGCATACCAGAAAGATAAGTAGCGTTGATTGTTTTTTCGAATCGATTCACGCGTGTGAATTTCGAACACAGCGCGGCGTTTGTTTGACCCTGCGAATAAACACACGAGGCAGCGCGTTGCGGCGAGCGGCAACTTGTTTACTTTTCGGGACTGAGCTGCGAGAAACGTAGCACACCGTAGAGCGGATTCTAAGAATCCGAGCGCGCCGAGTCACGTGCTCACGCTTTAGTCCGCGTATAGGATTAATTCGATTTATTTAGCGTGCGCATTCACTGACCATTAGGCGACATGGACGCTATAGTGGAACAGTGGAACATGCAGACCGAATACATCCAAGACTTGCTGACCGACCTGGCGGTGCGAATTAAATCGGGAGCAGCGAATCTTCCTGAGTGTCAATTACGCTTGGAAAAAATTGCCACACGTCATGACGCCTTGTGCGAGTTATTTTATAGACTCGATGTTAGGAACAAGACAGCAAAAAGGGAAGTCTTTCAAGGGCTGAAGGATTCCTACTTCAAAATTGCTACGTTTGTCCGGACCAAAGAAGCCGAGCAGGCGACAGAGAAGCAGAGCAGATCTTCCGGTGGTGAGACTACCGTTCCATTGGGGCATTCGACTCTTCTCGATATAACTCGTTACAAGGGGTTGCCCCCCATTGATTTGCCGAAGTTCGGCGGTCGTTTGGATGAGTGGACCGTATTCAAGACGACTTTCAGGAACGAGATGGTGCGATTGGACATCGACAACATCACCGCTTTCCACTACTTGAAGAAGGCGTTAGTTGGGGCGGCGGCTAATTCGTTGCAGATCCTGGCTCCAGGCGAGAATAGCTACGAGGAAGCATGGCGGCTTTTGAGTACGCAATACGAGCATGTCCGGCTTATTGCTGCTGCTCACATCGACGCAATTCTCGCTTATCCCGTTCTGACTGAGGTTTCACACCGGGCGCTGAAGGACCTGGAGCATTCGGTTCGGCAACATTTGGCGGATTTGAAAACCCTCAAGGTCGTTCCTTCTGATTATTTCGTGATTCGTGCACTCGAAAAAACGTTGCCAACTAAAATCAAGGACCGGTGGATCAAGAAGACGTCTATCGATAAGATTCCCGATCTCGATTCTTTTTTCGCTTTTCTGCAGGAAACCAGTAACTACCTGTACGCTCAGGAAGGAGAGGCCAAGGGCAACGAAGCGCCAGCGAAGCGAACAGGACAACAGAACGAAAAGGGGACCAAGTACCGGCGGGGTAACGGGCAAGCTCGAGCGCTTGTCACGAGTTCCACTCTTTGTTGTTATTATTGCAGCGGTGAACATACGATTTATCGGTGTTCAGCATTTACTAAGCTGACCGTTCAGCAGCGTTGGGACGCTGTAAGGACGAAGAAGCTGTGTCGGAGGTGTTTGCGATCACACGAAGGCAAGTGCGAAGCTCGCAATTGCAAGAAATGCGATAAGGAACACAATACGCTCCTGCACGGGGATCCAAAGGCGGAGTCCTCGGCCAAGATGCCATGACTAGGCGTAGGAGTCCTCAGCACCATGTCCAGGGCTCTCCAGTCTCAGCTCATGATGAGCGCTATCGTTTTAGTTAGAGATGCCAACGGGGCATTCATCGAGGCTCGCGCGCTCCTGGACACGTGTGCAAACGCGAACTTCATGACGGTTGATCTCGCGGACCGATTGCGGCTCCCTACTCGACATTGCTCGATTCCAATCGGAGCAATTAACTACCTGCGAACCACAACTAAACATTGCGTCAATGTCCAGTTCAAAGCGTTGAACTCGGATTTTAGCAAACGTCTAACGTTCCTCACCGTTCCCAAGATAACTAGCGTTACCCCCGAAGAACCGTTCCCTCGCGAAGCGATCAAGTTACCCAAGAATATTAGGTTAGCAGACCCTCAGTTCCATCTCCCTCGACCAGTTGACATTTTAATTAGTTCTGGAGCGACGTTGTCCATGCTCTCTATTGGTCAGGTTAACTTGTCTAGGGAAGGAAGCGAACTGTATCTTCAAAAGACTCAGCTTGGCTGGGTGATCGTTGGTGGCATGGACACTGATAAGATTCCATCGGTGTCATGCCACCTGTCCCAACTAGAAAAGCAGCTTGTTCGATTTTGGTCGCTTGAGGAATGCTCAAGTCCAGCGGAGCAGGCTAGCGATAGGTCGGATTGCGAGAGGTGGTATGACGACACCACTGTTCGGCTGTCTGACGGGCGTTACATGGTGAGATTGCCGTTTCGAAAGAAGGACCCGGAGCTAGGGGACTCGAGGGCGCAAGCTCTCAAGCGGTTCCGTGGGATGGAGCGGCGGTGCAGCCGTTCACCCGGAATGATGGACGAATTCGGTCGTGTTTTTCAGGAATACCTCGATTTAGGGCACATGTCGGCGGTGCTCGACGAGAGCGATTCGGAATATTACCTTCCTTACCTCATAATCTTGAAGGCCCTCAGCCTCACGACCAAATTCCGAGTCGTTTTCGACGCATCCGCTAAGACGACGAAAGGCATTTCCCTTAACGACCCTTTGTACGTAGGACCGACAATTCAGGATAAACTCTATACCCACTTAATTAGATTCCGTTCACACCGATACGTATTGACAGCTGATATAGAGAAAATGTATCGACAGATTCTAATCCATCCCGATGATCGACGATACCAACGTATTTTCTGGTATCGCGACGGACAAGTGCAGGTTTTCGAATTAAACACCGTTACGTTCGGTGTATCTGCAGCTCCCTACCTCGCGATACGCACGATACACCGACTTGCCGACGACGAAAGTTCCCGATACCCCCTGGCGGCCGAGATCCTTAAGCGAGACCTGTACGTTGACGACCTCTTGACGGGTTCAGATTCTCTAAAGGACATCTTGAAGGCGCGCGATGAAATAATCGCCGCTTTGAAGAGTGGTGGGTTCAACATTCGACAATGGGCCTCTAACCACCATCACGCTCTGGACAATCTCGATGATAAGGCTATAAATCTCGCTTCCGACGGCGAAAGAGAGACAGTCTTAAAAACGTTAGGGGTATATTGGGCTTCCAAACGCGACGAATTAGCTATCGCTGTCGAGCGAGTAAAGATCCCCGAGATAGTGACCAAGCGCGTGATTCTGTCAGAGATCGCGAAAATCTTTGATCCGATAGGCTTGATAGGACCAGTCGGTTTGTATGCGAAGTGGATCATGCAAGAATGTTGGAAGGCGAAGGTATCTTGGGACGAATCTATGCCACAGAGTTTGTACACTCTTTGGATTAATTTCGCAAATCAGTTGCCTCTGCTTTCCAGCGTTTCGGTACCACGTCACGTCGTCGCTGAGACTCCCTTGCGCGTAGAGATCCACGGATTCAGCGACGCGAGCAAAAGGGGATACGGCGCTTGTCTTTATGCCAGGTCGATGGATAGAAACGGGAAGGTTACCGTGCGATTGATATGTTCGAAGTCTAGAGTCGCCCCTTTAAAAGAGCAGACTATTCCCCGGCTAGAGTTGTGCGGGGCCTTGACTCTTGTAAGACTGCTTCAAGAAACGCTTCCAGCTTTGGAGCTTGCTATTAAACGGATCGTTCTATGGTCAGATTCCACTATAGTCTTACATTGGTTACGAAAGTCCCCGCAAGACCTTAAACAATTCGAAGCGAACCGCGTGCGTGAAATTCAGGAATTAGGAGAGCGCGCCAGTTGGCGATACGTCCCTACCCTACATAACCCGGCCGACGCTTTATCCCGAGGACAACTCCCGAAAGAATTCCTGCGAAATGATACGTGGTTTACCGGACCCGTTTGGCTACGACAGACGGAGGTCTCCTGGCCCGCGAACATCGTCGAATCACTTCCGGATATCTCCGGTCTGAAAAAAGGAGTCTGTCTCCTGGTCGATACGACTACGGATCGCATGTTCCTATCGCGGTTTTCCAAGTATTGCATGTTGCTTGGGGTCGTAGCGATATGTGTACGATGGCTTCCTTCAGGAAGGCCGTTCCGAGGAAAGTCCATCTCGGTCGACGAAAAACGGGATGCCGAAACCCGCGTGTTTCGAAGTATTCAGCAGGACGCGTTTTCCGATTCAATTGCATGCTTAACGCGAGGTATTAAGGTGAAGGGGTCGCATATTGCGGCACTTAATCCGTGTTTGGACGCAAATGGAGTTGTACGCGTGGGAGGGCGTTTGAAGAACGCTGACATCCCTATGGCCAGTAAGCACCCCATACTGTTACCCTCGCGGAATCACGTCACGGACTTGATCATTCGAGAAGCTCATGAATCGAATCTCCACTCTGGTGTTCAAAGCACCCTTTTCTTTTTGCGACATTTTTGGTTAATTGACGGTAAGAATCAAGTCCGTCACGTTATTCGTAGGTGTGTCACGTGTATAAGACACAAACCCACCCCGCTCCACTGCAAGATGGCAGATCTTCCGAGCGCTAGGGTCACAGAGTCTCACGCTTTTTCTCACGTAGGCGTAGACTTCTTCGGCCCCATTCTCATTAAAGAAAAAAAGCGTTACAACCGAACAACCCTTAAGGCGTACGGGTGCGTTTTTATCTGTATGGCTACAAAGGCAGTAACCATAGAGATAACCAGCGACTTAACCACTGAAGGTTTCTTAGGCGCGTTCACTCGATTTTTAGGGCGTCGAGGCATTCCCCATCACGTTTACTCCGACAACGGAACGAATTTCGTTGGAGCAAACAATCAGCTTAGGGAACTTTCCGCGCTCCTCCTTTCAGAGGAGTTCCAGTCCAAAGTGAGTGCTAAAGCTCTCTCTTTGAACATCCAGTGGCACTTTAACCCACCCTTATCTCCGCATTTTGGGGGTCTGTGGGAGGCCGCGGTAAAGTCCTTTAAACACCATTTCAAACGCGTAGTGGGTGGGCAACTTCTTACATTCGAGGAGCTTTATACCCTTGCGATAGAAATAGAAGCGATCTTAAATTCTCGACCCCTCTGGTCGATCTCGTCCGATCCCAACGACCCGATAGCGTTAACCCCGGCGCATGTTCTGATAGGTAGGCCCCTTACAGTCATGCCAAGTACTGATTTGACTTCCATTCCAGATAATCGACTATCCGTTTGGAAGTTCATCACCAAAGCCAGACAGGATTTCTGGAAGCGATGGCATCTGGAATACCTCCACGAGCTCCAACAGCGTCAAAAATGGCATGACTCTACTGGAGAACTAAGCGAAGGGATGGTCGTCATCCTGATAGACCGAAACCAACCTTGCACGCAATGGCAATTGGCAGTCGTTCAAGAGGTGCACCCGGGGACCGACGGACTCGCCAGAGTCGCCACCGTACGAACTTCTCGAGGGACACTGAAGCGCAATATCACGCAGCTGTGTCCACTACCGACTTCATCCCCCAAATGAAGATTAAAATGAAATTATATACACACTACAACACAAACATACACATACACTGATCCACACATTACGACTTCGACGATCTTGCTCGATTCCTCGCAACGGGGGAGGCTGTTCCGTCGAAACTCCGGGCTTAGCTTCACCGAAGGGCGACGGTGTCGAGCGGGCTCGTGAGAATCGACGTTGAGCACGTGGCGCCTTCTCCCGGCGCGCGACGGAGAGCAATCGAACGACGGGACTCGCTGTTGGCGCTGGCGGCGCCGCCGGCCTCGTGTCGCGCGCCGCTGGTTGACCACGCGGGCAGTCGCTTTTGAGCAGCCAAGCGAACGATATCGCCACGCCCGCTCTTGAGTGAATACGCTGACATCAGATCATTGTCACGAAAGCCGAACGTTCGTCCTATAATCCGCATATATCGTCGTTATTAAACTAGTGGGTGTAGTGCTCTGTCCTTCTCTCTCTTGTGTGCATATCTCTCTCTCTCTCTCTCTCTATCTTTCTCTACGCTTGGTGACGGGAATTCGGGTACGGGTCGCGACCGGTCTACAATCGCGTCCGCGCGCGAAGCGAAACGAGGGACTATTCTGTGGAACTAAGGCCACAGTATAGCCCATTTCGATAAGTGATTGCTATCACGCACGAACACGAGACGAGAGATTCGGAAGGATCTCTCGAATACACCGCACACGTACACACACGCACACGACTCACAGTTAATCGTTCAATCCCACAGCTTGTATATACGACGAGAGGGGTTTTATGCCGCACGGCTTTCCCCTCTCGGTTTGAGCGATTAAACTCGTCTTTTTCTCGCTCAATCGACTTCTTCATTTTTAACCCTTCCAACCACATCTCCTATACGAAAACACGAAAATAATAAAGCGAGAATCCACGCCTAAGGGGCTTCTCGCGCGACAATTCATTATTATAATTGACCAAAAGAAAATGGTCCAAATGACGGTCATCTAACCGTTTCTTAACCTCATCATCGGTTAAACCTCGCGTCGGATTTTTCGAAATATTATTATAATTGACCAAAAGAAAATGGTCCAAATGACGGTCATCTTACCGTTTCTTAACCTCATCATCGGCTTCCCCTCGCGTCGGATTTTTCGTTATACGTCGAGATTTCATAAAAAATCTTACATAGCGACCTTGATAATCATCATCTATTATTATGTAAAAAATAGTGGACAACGACATTTTTGTACTATATGCCTGCAAATTTTTACTTTGTAATGCAAGTTTTGGAGGTTAGGTCTAGTTTCCACCAATCAGAATAGCTCCGACATCCCCTTAAGTTGTCTTAGTTGGCAGAGATCATTTTGTAAAGAAAATGTATCAAAAAAGTATGCTGTATAGCAGCCTATTTCTAAGATGTGAGGTGGGTGCAGGTAATGTGACCATTTAAGTAATGTGGCCACTATACGAGATCTCGCTGTATACGTTATTCTCGAGCGCTGTAACTCCTACAGATATATGTATTGTATCAATAGATATTGACAGGCGCGGCGATCCCGCTTCCAACGCCCTCTAATTATAAGATAGTGACATGTTTACGCGGGAAAGCATAAAAACTCGGATTTCTTAGCAGTAAATTCATGTAAAGAAACGACTTTTGTCAGCATGATACGAGCGAAGAAAAATCCCACGGTTCATAAAATTGTTACTTTAAGATACATGTGCCAGTTTTAGCCGTAGTGTTTATTTTCGATGCGAAAATTGCAACTTTCGTTGACGTTTATCGGTTGGTAAAGTGGCCATGCGAATTCATTTCAAGGCAAAAGGCAATCTACGCGGTTAAAAACGGTGGTTGCTTCTTCAACATTCCTAGGCCTACTAATCCCAAAATATCAATGCAATGGTGTACGCTACGGCAGCATGTAGTTCAATAAAACTACAAGGAAGGTTCTGTTATAGGCTAGTCTAGACTTTCTGAAGCACTTACTATACGACTTTACCATAAAGACTGATACGTGGACACTTTACCAACACTGTTGTATCTTATCCGATTTTAGCCGGATTTTTAATCCTGTTTCATATAATATGGTCATATCCGAATTAATACGAAATCAGTTGATTTCCAAATCCGTTCGGACAAAACCAAATAATATAAAAAAATCCATCTGGTTTTGTCCGGAATTTGAATCCGCTTTTGTCCGGTCTCATCCGATATCATCAGTGTTTTTTAACCAGGTGACGATAGCCATTAAAAATTTAAAAATAATTGAGAATAGAACGATAACATCCGAAATGGCAATTAAATTAGTGATTTTCAATGAAAAATTCAATAAAAATATGTCTGGACCCCCCCCCCCCCCCCCTTCCAACAAAATTGTATCATCTGGGTATAAACAAATTTATCTCAGTCAACTGGTCTTCAAGACGATTAATTAAGTTTGAGGAAGCTATATACCTATGTAATGCTAATGAATTAGTGGTTTCCTTACAGTAACAGCACCTTTGTGTATAATAATCTTTATCGGCTTCAATCGTAATCTTCTGATGACGTTTATAAAGCAACCGACCATAACGAAGTTAACGACAGCACAATAATCAACGAAAATCAATGGGATCACCTTTGTATAATTTTGCACAGACGAATCGTAAAGCGTAAAAGGGGCGAGCAGCGGTGGTGTTATCTGACGGTCAGGGTTGGTCATAAATATATTCCCGCTGGTATTACATATTATGCAGTATAGACATATACGTGCACCTCGCATGCTCGCTATTTGCCTTCTCACCAAACTTTAGAAATATATACATATTCCTATATAGGCAGACGTGTAGTTCTATACGTTCAAGTTCAAGGGAACAATAATAGACCTATATAGAGATGGAGAAAAAGTAAAGGAATTGTACGCAAGTTAGGCAATAAAATTAATACTACTAGTTTTTGCTGATGCCCGTATTTATAAACATTGTATTTTTACTTTAAGTATGTCCTTGCAATATTTCTTTAATATAATGACATACTTTAAAAAAAATTTAATTTAATTTATTTACCAACATAAACAAATATTTTTTAAAAATTTATCTAAAGTGAGAACAAAATTTGTTTTGTATAATAAAATCGTATAACGACAGCGTCGTAAATGTCAAAACATGAATTGCAATATAGAAAACGATATGTATATCGTAAATTCAATTTTTTTATTTTTAAAATTTAAATTGCAAGTTTTTAAACATCTTTATGAGCCATATGCAGTAATAATTTAATTCTAATGTATAATGTTTATGGCAAAATTCGAGTTTATTAAGTGAATTTTTTTATGAGACGAATTGTCTTCTGATAAAGATTTCTACTAATCAGATTAATTTGAATGATTTATCTATAAATATGTATTTAATTAGATATTATTTAAGGTAATAATATTTCAAAATGAAATGATATGTATGTGGTACATTTTTCCGTAAAATGATTGATTTTTAATTTAAATGCAAATTATAAAACTATAACTGATATTAAAAGATTAAAATGTTTCATGCGTCAAGGTCGGATCTTAATGAAATTTTTAGAATACGTCTATAAGAATATTTAAAAACTAAATTCGTCGGTAATAACTCTGTATATTTGATTTTTTTAAAAGAATTTTTTTTAAAAGATGATTTTTATAATTCTAATTTTATAAAAAAAATTATAAATTAATTAAAATTATAAATTATACATAATTTTCTCCACGTTAATAATATGGATCACAAAGCTGTAAGCAATTTTAACAAAATTTTGATTTCGCTTATAACTGTCATGTACATTTAACGAAAAACAAAATTAATAAATCGTATATTTTGGATAAAAAGTAACAGCAACTGTAATGGGGCCTGCGGCGGCTCAGTCGGTAGAGTGTCGGATTCCCACGCCGGTGACCCGGGTTCGAATCCTAGTCTCTGCCGATTGATACAAGCACCACTGTAAAAATTACATGTGCTTTGTTTACAAAAACACACCGCAGACCCCCGTCGTCGATTAGCACCACATGGAAGCACAAACATGGCGACGTTAAATAATAATAAAAAAAAAAAAAAAAACAGCAACTGTAAAGATTTACTGCTACAAAATACAACTCGGGTAAACTACCCAATAGTAGACGCTTAAGGATTTTCTCATTTTATATATCAGATTTTTGTATGATAATATTATCGAATGTAAGAAACTTCAATTTATCAGTAAAAAGCATTAGTAGTGTTAGAAGTTTTTGTTTAATTAGAAAATACAAAAATAGTGCGAAGATCTCTTATATCCCAGTAGATAGACGATTGTCAATGTCCATTTACTTTGTTAGTCTATCTATTGAGTTTTTAGGTTATACATTGCGAAGACCCAATAGATAGAGGATATTTTTGAAGATACTTTATTGCATATAAAAAGAACATTACGTTCGTATATATCATATTTAATTTAATCGTAACAAACTTTTATGCAATTAGAATTTTAAATTTTGCTTGAAAACTAGGAGATGGCACACCTTCCGGGAAACGAACTTCAGTCAGACTTTGGGTGTTTTCTGGTACCCAAAATGAATTATGGGTACTAGGCTTCATTTTTGGGTACCGGAATACCCCTCCCAAAGTCTGACCTAATTTCGTTCCCCGGAGAGTGTGCCCTCTTCTTGTAAGTTACATTTTTAATTCTTCGTACCAGATTAACAATTTATAAATTGTATGCGATAACCCTACAGCATTGTATACAAATTATCTATGGTAAATAACCATCATATGAAAACCAGATTATCATTTTTAAGCTCTATTTAACTTTAAAATTTTTAATTATAAATGAGGAAATTATTTTTCTATTATTTTTACACAAAAAGAAAAAGAATTATTTCCATAAACTATAAAACGTTCATAAAAATGGCAAAGAAGTAATATCCGACGAAAGCTGTACTGCTGAACTTCTAATTATAGAACATATACCTATAATCTGAAATAAGGTATGTGTAGCGCTAAAAAAATTAAGGAGGATGATGACTAAAGTAAAATATGGAATAGTTCTTTGATATTGCAGTGTACCATTGTTTTAATTATAAGCTAAACCCTGTTAAAATTTTATGAGGCATTTGTTTATGAGATAATAACGATCAAAGGTTATGTAATTTGCACAGAAATAGTAGGAAACCACCAAAATTAATGCTTTCTGATGGACTTTTGGAGGAATATGTGTACAAAAAACATTGCAAATTCTTCATATGATTTACCGTTTAAATGATCTAGGTTAAGTATTGCCGTATTACTTTCAAAGATATAAGCGAAAACGCAAAAATCAATCTAGTAATCTAAGCGTTACAATGTCTGGAATTGACACGAATGGCGGCACGTACGGAATCAAAACACGCGTTAACGCCCGCCGATGCGCCCGTAACAAAAAGACGTCTAGAAAATTTTCTATTAAAAATCATGATCTAAAATTTTGCATACACTTTCTATATAGACCTTTTATAATGGATATACAATTGAAATTTTTAATTTTTCGAAAATTTCCAACAGGCTTTTATTGATGGAAGGAAATATTACGCGGATTGAAAATAATATTTTAACTTTATATTTTTTATTCTTTTACGGAATGCATTTTAAATTCTTTAGCTATGCCATACGTAATGAGATATCTTGAATGACATTGTATCAAATTTTCATAACTTTTTATCGACGTGTTTTCGATTAATGGCGAGTTGAAGTCCACGGAATATTGTGATATTCGTCTTATAGGTGTGTGTTTAATGATTTTAGACGTGGGTAGTAGTTACTATATTTTCTATCACGCACAACACTCTCACAGCATTCAGGATTTAAGCAACTGCAAAGCTGTGGTTACTCCCTACCAACTGAATTACTGAAAAAGGAGGATATCACTCTTATAAAATTTATGGACTAATATGTGCTATATGGAAGAAAGAAATTCTACTAGAGGATTGAAAGGAATCCATTATTTTACCAGTTTTCAAGAAGAGAAATAAGACCAATAATTATCAATGTATTTCACTTTTGTCAACGTGTTATAAGGTCCTATCGAATAATGATTATAATCCTAACAAGACTTACTTACCCCTTTTGCAGAAGATAGAAAATTGATTATGAGTGTGGATTTCGGCATGAAAGGTCTACGAGCAATCAATGTTTACAGTAAGGCAATTGTTAGAGAAAAAATAGGAATAAGAAAGTATACGATTCTATTAAGGTGGATTTTGGTGATTTTCTAAAGTTCTTGTTTAGTCCATGATAAAAATCTGAAACAATTATCTAATATTCGTAATATATAAAGTATGTTTCCCAGAATTTTTCAGATTTTTTACCCTCCTAGATTCGAAAATATGCACACATTAGTCATTTTTAGACCAAAATAAGGTAGGTTTTGTAAAGTTGGTTTGCGTCTAGATATTCATCGAACAGATTTAGGAAAATTTATCATCATTCTAGACATCAAAAAGAAGAAAAGTTGGAATTTATTATACTTCTAAGTATATTAATTTACTTTTAGAAATATAATCTATTGAAAACATAAATAAATGGCATATTTTCATGATTTTTTTAAGTTTAATATCATTATGTCGTTAGTAATTCAATAAAAGTACATTAACAAATGCTAACTTTTGTTTGAAATACATCAAACAATAGTTGAAAAAAAAAATTTTAAATGATTCACTGAATTTGTTGACGCAAATCAACTTTAGCATACTAGAGAACATGATGCTGAGAAAATCGAGCTTTTGTAAAAACAAGACTAATTCTAATATATTATGTATTGCATCCTGGCATCACATTTATTAAAATTCTTTAAATCTTTCATGTATCACATATATTTGGTACTATATCAGAAGACTATGAAGAGGTATTATATTAGATAAACAATAATTAATTATAAATATACTAAACTTTCAAGTCTTCATTCTATTTGGTAAAAACGCGTAAAAACGATAAAACTTTATTTTTGATGTATTACTTCTACTATTGAAAAATGTTTTCTTGTACTGGGACTACTTGTATGCTTTCCATTTACGAGTAAAGAGCACTTTTCTGCAATAAATTTTTTTTCAATCTTTCGGTAAAAAATTACTAGAAAGCTACCTTAAGTAAACTAAAATCTACCATATTTTAGTTCTACTGGGAAAACCAAAAAAATTATCAAAGTTAATTCAGATCTTAATTCAAATCTGTTTAAGTTCGTGTAGCCGGTGATACTTTCGAATCCTTCTCAATGCATGATGGTCTGTTGATCAAAAATTTTCAACATATCGAATTTTTCATTTTGCATATTATAATTGTACAACATCCCAACAATGACCAAGAAAATTTTCAGAACAAAATTTGTTATGGTATAGATTATACAGTCATATAAGCAATCTAAGCTCCAAGTGTGTTGCGGAGAGAAAAGAACTTTAAAGCTCATTTTTCAAAATTTATTATTAGAACACAGAGGTAGTGAGACATTTACAAGTCAGTGAATTAGGGGCGACACTAAATGGTAGAATCGAAATTCTGGGACATGTATATGATTTAGATTTGTTGGTAGATTATAAGGAAACATTTTTTACATATTCCTTGAATGATTTAGATAAGTAATTCTAGGATGGGCTTGACATTATATTTTGTAAATCCAAAGATAAAAAATAAAAATGGCTTATATGTAGATCAATTTTCAGAAGTTCCTCCTCTTAAATAACATTTTTTAACGACACATAAAAGTATAAGTGTAAAATCAAATTATCTAACCGAAAAGCCTGATAAATTCGTTTTTTCGAATAAATTTTAGGCATGCATTTCAACCCTTAGATATACAAGTTGACGTGAGTCTGTTGCTCGGTATTCTATTAATTAATTAATATGGAGTCTACTTTCTTAAATAAATTTGGCATTGTGTCACGAATATGACCGAACAAAACAAACATAGCATAGAGTTTTTTTTTTAGTTGTTGCCTTTACAGCTAGGTGGGCACCTCTTTCAGGCATAACAACTATACCTATCGATTTCATATATACACCTAGAATTCTCTGCTATGTTTGGGCAATATTTTGCTCCATATGCGTGTTATAGGAAGGATACGGATAGAAAGAATGTACGTCCTAACTGAGGAGACCAACGTACATTCCCTAGTCAAAACGCATTTCCCTCTCAATTTAAAATTTTAAACAATTTTTCTTCATGTTTTTTGTGATTAGTTCTTGTCTAATTATTTTTTTAAATTTCTTCCCTACAACAAAACTTTTTGTTTCTTATACTCATTCAGGAATTTGAGGCTGGACACATACAGTCCACCTTACTTGAGAAATGAGGAAGAAATATTTTTAACTCGTGGAGCAAAAAAAATTTTCATTTTAATATAATACCGATCAATAGAGTCTACTTTCTTAATTAAGTTTGCTTTGATAAGATTATGAAATATTAATAACTGTGTAGATTAAAATAAAATGGACGCATTTTCGGGGGAGATTTTATTTACACTTTGTTATTTATATATACATTATAGCTTATACGAAATAGTCCATAGCAAAAGCTGGTTCTGCAGTATAAGGCGCGGTTACAGTTATTGTATCGTGTGGTGTATCGTGTTTTTCTCTTCTTTATTACATTAGATTTCCTTGCTTCGCGTGTCTCTTCGTTTTCTTTTAAATATATATATATACTTTTAAAAGATCGTTACACATATACACAGTATGTTTCTTTCAATTAATTAAAATGCCGCGAATAAGCTTATATAAAAATTGCGTCGTCGTCGTGAGTGGGAAAAAATTCTATAAAGCATAGAAACTCTATACAATGACATTGTTTTTTTTTCCTTTTTCTTTTGAACATACTAAGGCATCGTATTGCACAATTTCTTCAAAAGCTGAGCATCACGATTATTAATTATTTAACTTTTTTTTACTATTTAACAAGTCTTACACATTGCTTTGTATGAGTGCAGTGGGTTCGAATGACTAGAAAACGATAAACTCGAAATTGCTTATCTGCCAGTCTATTACAGTAAAAGTTCTATCTATATATATTCATGTATATTAGGTTCAATATATGTCTATGTCGTTAAAAAGTGCGCGAACAATCGTCTATTTTGCGATTTCTAAATATGTCTGCTGTAAAATCACGCTAATTTTCACTACAATAAACATTTCTAATGGAATCACATCGAAGACTTTCAATCCCTGTAAAACGAATTTTTTTCTTCCTTTTAAATTTTCAATTAATTTAAAAGTATCCAACTTTTAGTTCGTGTTGTTTAGACAGAGTTGTACTGATTCTTAAAAGCTTGAAGTATAAAGTTGTAAAGTAATTTGATTTCAAGTTATAGAAAACATTTCACCAAAAATAGAATAAAAAATTACAGAGTTAATTTTCTTTAAATACATAATATGTCAGATTAAAGGAATTACTTACAATACGTTCATTTAAAATTGTTCATTTGTTTATGATAAAAATAAATACATCACAATTAAATAAATAAAAAATCTATACCACTTATAGCTAAAAATCAGTACAACTGATACGCACTATCAACCTCTTCTCTCAAGAATTCAGTAACAATTGACCATTTATTGCGAATCTCCCGTGCAGTCCTCAGCTTTGTAATTATTTGTCTTCACGTATCATCACATTCTGTCTGTTATTCGATCGTCCTTCCTTCGTAGGGTAAAAAATCTCTGGTACGAGATTCGTGTGTGCGCATGACCTTTATAAATTACAAAAATGCAAAAATTATAAATTTCGCTTCGTTACACAATATAATCTCGTTATAGATAGCAAAAATTGTTGCAAAGGTATGCGTGAGCCATTGGAGTCGCGCGCGCCCGCATTCGCTATTCAGCAAACAACACAATGACGTCTATACATAGTATTTCGCTTATTTAATCGTTATTTTTCGTTTCACATATACGTTTACATCCTATATGTAATTATAATTATTAATAGTCTTTGCAGCAAAAGAAAAAACAAGAAACAATAATTTTGCGATTTTCGCCTTCGAGGTTCTTCCGACTGCCTTTCGCGACTTTTGAAATGGCATAGTGTTTTTCTTCGTTTGGTATTCGGGATAATAGTTTATGATAGACATTGTGATTCCAGTTCGCTATTTTCGAAACTTCATCAGAAGACTTCTAAAGTAATTTTTATCACAATTTTCAAAAGAGAAAATGTCGTATAAAAGGTTCGTATTAAAAGCTGATGCCATGATCGTTACACATTTGATTGTCTCAAAATGCACGTTCGTTTGGATATTGATTACTCGCAATCAATTTTGTTTATATAAGCGTGCAAATTTCATTTAATTTGTGTATCATGTTAATTATGAAATGGTATTTATTCGATCAGCATAAAAAAAATCTTAAAAATATTTTAGTTTAAGTTTAGAAGTCTTCTGCACTTACTCAACTCAAGCCCATGCAGTATTTTCTTTTACAAAAGCTTCACTTTAAAATTAAATATTAAAAAGAATAAATACTATATGAAATTAAACATATTTTCGTTATACCTTATAAAATAAAAGAGTTTATCGTATTAATATATCATCAAAGATGTATTCGGTTTTCATGTTAATATCATCAAAGTGATGACACAAATATCTGGCAGACTTTACGTGGTCATTTTCTCACCCTCTTTTATATTTAATTAATTCACTTTTTATTTCAGAAACTAAAAATATACAATAACGTCTATACTTAATTAAGGAATTATTGATTTTCATAGCCCTGCAAAAATTGAAACGTGTTTACATTACAAAAAATTTTACAACGTTGTATTAATTATTAAACGTAATTAAAATTATTATAAATGTAGGTAACTTTCGTAAGAAACTATAAATTATCAAAAAATTCCTATACATTCGATTTATCGTTACAATTCCGTCGAAATCTCTTAACTCTGCAAATATATAACATTCGTTGATCGTGAAAGTAAAACTCATCATTCTGTATTACGAATTTTAAGTAGCAGGACGTACACGTACAAATGTACTATTCACAACATTGTCTTTTAATCTGCGTTTTAACCCTTTCATGCCTGATTTTTTCGCGCTTATGGTGTTTATATTATTCAAATGATATAACGACGAAAGAGACATTTTATTTAAATCAAAATTTTATCTTTTTAGCCAGCATATTGGATTTTTTATTTATAATTTTAAAATTTGTATTATAGAGTAATAATCAATAATTTTAAGAACCCGTAAAAATGAGTTTTAGTGGATTTAAACAAACTTTCAAGAATATTCATGTATCTTATTATAAATTGTTCTTAAACGGAGCCATATAAGATTTCAATATGTTTTTTAAAGAAAGGTATGAATTTTTATAGTACTGGAGAAATATGTCTGATCCAGGCACGAAAAGGTGAACAATGAAAATTAAAATCTATCTTTATGGGAAAGACTACACACATAGAAATAATTTTCAGCTGTTACAGCAAAGTATTTCTATGTATGTAAGGCGGAATCGAAAGCGGAGTGATTTTGACCAAAGTAAATTAAATATTTTCAAGTAGGAACGTCTAATGAAGCTGTTAAAAAATAGTACGTATACACATACATCGACTAGAGTAAACATTTTACCAGGATTAGTATGGAGTAGGTAAAATCATAAACCTATATGTAGACGATTCTCTATTTTCTAAGTCATTAAAAAATGTTCATTTGTTCAGAATTATTGTAATAATAAAATAGCAAGTAAGAATGTAATTCTAATAAATTAACATACATAACTTCTGAATTATTAGTTATTAGTATAATTCTAATTATTAGTTTTTGATATCACCTAAAATATTATTTAAGAACATCCACTGATGTTATGCAGTGAAATCAAACATATATTCTTTGGCTTAATGAAAAAACGATAGGATTTATTGTAGTAATAAGACTTAGATGATAATGAATAACTCTACATATTGTTTACTATGTATTTAATTTTAAGGATGTTAAATTAAAAATTACTCAAATCTTATGTATGATTCCGCCCCAGTCTCTCCTACTTACAAAAAAGGCCATCCCTAGTGAAAAAGTGACCATTATTTCTAGTTCTGTTGAGAATATAAAGCTGAAAATCTAGATAGATTTTCAACTGTATTGGATTGGATTTCAGCTGGATTTGATTGAATATTCAGGCTGAAAATTCAGGACTTTTATTTTAAAAAATTCTTCTTTTTAAATCGCTTGTTTATGAAAAATGATGATCTATGTATAGGTGCTACCAACCGTATGTTAACACTCGTGTCGGGGAACATTTTTCGAAACAAGTGATTTTACAGAAAACGCAGCAGGAAAGTTGAACTGCTTTTCCGGCTTAAAAATTCAGTCAAATCCATCTGAAATGCAGCTTAAGGTGGTCGATAGATCCTATAGTAACTTTTGAAAAATTCACTAGTTACATGATAACATTTTTTTTAATTGGTGGTTATATTTGTTATCTAAAAAGAAAGTTTTTTGTAAATTTTCATAAATTTTTAGACAGTTTGCCCATAGTTATGTGGGAAAAACTAGCAATTTTCAATGAAAACTGTCTTTGCGCATGGGAATGCAAGTATAGCATTTGAAAAAAAATTTTGAAAACATAATTATAAAGAAAAATAAAATTATATTGAATTTTTACTGTAAAAATAACCTAAAAAATCACATTTGCAACTCTATTCATGGGCAACACTTTCTTGATGAATTTATTTTTAAAATTTGGACTTCATGGTTGTAATGCGATTTAGATGAATAAGATATCCTTAAAGTTTAAGATTAATTCTTTGTAATCCTATGCGCAAAGACTTGCTGAACATTGGAAAATCATAAATGGAAAATACCGCACATTTGTAAATAAAAAGAACTAATTTTCTGATAATTTTAAAATAATTTTTCTATCATAGAATATCGATCAAAAATTATTTTTAATATTTTTTATGTTTTCTGAACTTTGTCTGCATAGTATAGAGTAGATTTGAACACGGGTTTGGATTCGGTTAATGTAGGAACATGCTGGATTGTGTACATTAAGGTTGGATGATAAATACGTATATATAACTAATAAGTTCATTATAATCATTTTGATGGACAATATTGCCAATACAAAATCATTTTCGGTTCTAAAAATGTAAAAAATATTAGAAAATGAAATAAAAAAAATCAAGTTTATCGTCAAATTTTACTATAGGACCACCTTGATCAACCTAGAATCCGGTTCAATTCAACAGGACTCTGATGCAATACACCTATATTCCAGGACAATGAATCTGGAATTCAGTTAAATCCACCTGAAATCCAGTTCAATCCACCTAGAATCCAGTTCAATGCACCTGGAATACAGTGCAATCCACCTGGAATCCAATTCAATCCACCTTCAAATCTACCTGGATCCTCTTAACAGTGCTAGGCCACCCGGGATAGCTAGCGAAACCCAAAAAAAAACACAACGAACGCAACGTCAAAGCAAAGATTCACAGATCAACGCAATCCACTGATCGTCGCGATAGGCAGATACGGCAGTCTTCGGGCTCGCGCGAGCCTTACACCTCGAAGGCCTCGCGCTGCTACGCGATCATGGCCGAGATCGGGCTGAAGCGCATGATCTTGCTGAGTAGGATCCAGGCTACGGAGGCGAGGGCCGAGAGGGTGACGCCGCCCCAACCGAAGTCCATGCTCCAGGAGGCGACGAAGCGCCGGGACTTGAGGAGCTGCCGATCGACGGGCCCGCCCACGACGCCGTCCTCGGGGCCGTCGGGGACAAAGCGACCGGCCTGCGCTCGGTCCTGCGAGCGCTTGCAGTGCAGGATCGTCAGGGTGAACAGGGCGAAGGTCGCTGCAAGAAGAAAGAGAGATAGATAGATAGATAGATATACGATTTATTTTCTCATTTGGCAAAAATACATTACATAAATTGTTATTTCGTCTTATCACAGTATGTCAATATCACAGTTTCATAAAAATTTCTGGAGATTTACTCATTCTTTCATACCCGTACATCCATCACGTCACAATTTAAGAACAATTACAATTAAGCAGATACGTACACTCATCACACACGCAGATAAATTCACTCACTCTTTATTAATTTATACTCTTTATAATTTATACATTATTACGACATATTTCACGACTGAGACATAAGACACGGAAAACGGATAAACTAAAAAAAAATAAAAGAAATAAAAAATAAATAAATAAATAAATAAATGAATGAATGAATGAATGAATGAATGAATGAATGAATGCATGAATGAATGAATGAATGAATGAATGCATGGATAAATGAATGAATGAATGAATGAATGAATGAATGAATGAATGAATGAATGAATGGATGAATGGATGAATGGATGAATGAATGAATGGATGAATGGATGAATGGAATGAATGGATGAATGGATGGATGGATGGATGGATGGATGGATTGATTGATGGATGGATGGATGGATGGATGGATGGATGGATGGATGGATGAATGGATGCATGAATGGATGAATGGATGAATGGATGAATGGATGGATGGATGGATGGATGGGTGGATGGATGGATGGATGGATGGATGGGTGGATGGATGGATGGATGGATGGATGGATGGATGGATGGATGGATGGATTATTGATGGATGGATGGATGGATGAATGAATGAATGAATAAATAAATAAAAATAAATACCCATGTATTCCTCTGTCGTAAAACATGTCAGATTAGATAGAGAGAGATGAGGAGATTAGATAGGGGAGTTTTTGGGTTGTGTGTAAGAGATTGAGGCTATGAATACATGTTTTACCAGCTGGTGTTTTGACATTATATATCTGTGGCTCGTAGGAATAACGACTTAACTGACTTGTTTTCAAAATTGAGTTCACATCGATTTTAATATGTTCTCATAAACCTTTTTCGTTTAAATGTCATAGAAAGTACCGAAACTTACATATATGCCAGTCAAGCGCATAACCACTTAACTGCACCTTCGTGCAAATTGTACCCGCAATAAATACTTAAGTTCGTTCTAAAATCGTTTATAAAGGATTTTAACATTCTTTAAAACTTTATATTATACATTTTCAACAAAATATTGTTTAAAAAACTTTACAGCATTTTAACTATTTTTTAAATAATTATTATTGCATTTACAAAAATTAAGTTACGGTGTTCCCGGAAGAATAATTTAAGTACATTCTCGCATGTAACATGCACCCACAAAATCTAATAATAATTTTGTTGCTTTAAACTGGTTAAACGTTACTTTTTTATTACTTTCTTTATGATAAATTCTTTTTGAGTGAACGGATCCTCTTAAAAGGCGCGAAAATATGTTTACCCGAGTTATAGCATGCATATATCATTTCCCGGAATAACCGCTTAACTTCAGTATTTTGTGCTCTTATGTGCATTTTCTCGAGGATGTAACAAGTATTTTGTAATCCTAAGGATGCAATTATCTTGGTATTTGATAACTTATTTAATAAAAATTGTTTCACCTAAAGCTCTCCTACATTGCAATGTACAGCATCAGTGCAAACATTAAAACCAGTCTTGGAAGAGGTCACTGTTGTCTGGACTCAAAGTTATATTAATGTCGCGTGTTATTTGGAGTCAAATTCAAACTTAATCCTTTCCAACGCGTTTATACTTTTCATTTTATGTTTTCTTCCAGTATAACATTCCCTTATATTAAAATACATCGCAATGTATCGAGTCCAGAAAGAAATATCGAATTTTCGATTTCTATTTTCGATATTTTGATTTGCAAAGAAAATGAAAATGTTTGTGAAGATAACCTCGGCGCGCGGAGCGCGCCATAATCTTGTCTAGTTCTTTTTTATATTACAGAATACAGTAAATAACAGATACTTGTTTGTTTATTTATTAGTATACCCCTATAGGGGTCTTTTGTTTTAGTTTTAGGTATAGCTTTGAGCCCTTCTTAATTATACCGCAAGGTGAGACACTTTCGTTAAAGACGGTCTTGGAAGCTCTATAATGATGGTATGGATTACAGAAAATCGGAAAATCACGATTTTATTATAGTGCATAGAATCTTTAGATATATTTATTAAATGATGATTTGTATAATATTGTTCCCACTACGAAAAACAGTTTTTATAATAAATACTCGGCCTTAATGATTTAAACACTGAAAAGTGATAAAAAAAAGCTGGCACTCCCTTAACTTACAATACATTTCATTGCTACTTATTATAGAGCTTGAAGGCCGTTCACATTATGCGAATTTAACATTACATTTGGCGCTATAGTACTATCCTTACCTAGGTGAATTACTGATAGTTCATATATTTTTAATTTTATTGCGTTCAAAGGTTTAGTGCACACTTTAAATTTTAAAACGTAATTGAATACGCTTTTATCTGAATGTATATACTTTTGTTTTTATAGACCGCGTGCAACAATTCATCCTTGATAAAATAGATACGTTTGACTGAGATATAGCATAACCTTATGTAAAACAGCTATATGTTTCTAGCTAGAAATGTAGTTATAGATGATTCCTAGTTGAAAGTTCAGTCAGGCTTGCCACGATTTTCGGCATACTTTTGTAGTTTCTAGATGGATTTTTTAAGTTGTTTTTCAGCTAACGCTTTCATATAACGTTTTTTTAAAAGTAATGTTTACTTAATGTTCGTGAAACTATTTCTCTGTTATAATTATATGTACAAATAAGTAAAATTTTGTGTTTGTAAATCTAAACAATAAATTATAATGGATCTGTTATAAATCATGCATAAAAAGCTCTATCGATTCGATTTATCAATTCTAACATTTACTTTTAATGAACCAAATACGAAATCATTGTACTCGCTCAAGAGAAGAAAGGCACGGCTGAAAGTTTGATACGAGTAGACAGAAAGCCTCTGCTCTCACATTAAAATGTCAATAACTGCTTGGCTAAATTTGGAGCTACTCGCATATATATGCACGAAGTTTGCGCGCGTGGATACAGACTAAGTGCGGAAAGTTCTAAATCTGGTTCGTACGCCATCCCGCGCACGCGTTCGCTATATAGATTGGCTTTATTATCGAAATAATGATTCCAGCTGAGCATAGGTGTTCGGTGTGATTTAATTTTAACTCACCTCTATGTGATCTACTTCTTTTATGTGTACCACGCTATAGATATTCCTTTCAGCCACTGCAGTAGGTATATTTTTACAGATATACTCCCTCTATACATTGAAATAAATCAGCTGACGGATTAGGTGAGATTTTGGCATAATTCTAGGTTTATCAACTGATTATCTATTATTTGATTTATCAACTAATTTATCACCTGATATCATATAAGATATGCATTTTCTTTAAATTATTGTAAATTCAAACGGCATAAATCTAAATTGCCACTTTAGATGTATCACTTGGATTTTATTACGCGTATTGTGTTTCAAAACTATATATTTTGACTTTTTTAATATTGACCAAAAATATTTTTCATAAAAATTAATATTTGGTGATAAATCAGGTGATACGCAATTAAGTGATAAATCTGCTGATAAATTAGCTCACATATGCCAAAATCTGACTTGATTATAAGATGATTTTTTTCAATATAATTCTTTTAAATGAAAACAAAACAGAAATAAATGGCTTTTTTTCAATAAAATTGTAATTAGTTCAAAACCAATTAGAATAATGAAGGATATTGATAATGATGTTCAAAGTAGCTGATTACAAATGCGAGGTTAAAAGTTAGAAAATAAAAAATACTGAACCACTACATGGCAAACAAAACAATCGTCCATCATATTGAATTATCTATTTAATATTTTAAAAACCCGACTACAGATTCGTTATCAGCTAATTGAATGCAAAAATGTATTGTTGAAAGGGACATCACTTTAACACATGTTTTTAATGAAAGAAATACTTACCAGCTAAAAGATACATGACACCAGTGACGAGAACCGCTGAGATTTGATGTCTACAGAGTCCGAAGAATCCGACAAATACAGCGCAGCCCAAAATTATCAAGCACACCAAGGAACAGGATATACTCAAGTTTTGCATTCCTAAACAACATATTAAAGATTTATCTTATTATAAGTGAATATAAGTTTTTTCCTTCGTGGAAAATGGAACAACCACCTGATTTACAATTTGTAATATTACAGCGAAAACTTTCTAATCCGAAAAAAAAGAAAATAACTTTTAGTCGTATTTTCTCAGAGAATCTAAACCTGCATTTATAAAATTCTAATATTTATTTAGCCCCTACAATTAGAAAATTTCTAAATTCAATCAAAGTATAATTTATAAAAATTTGATATATTTTATTTATTTTGATTAATGAGAGTTTATATTTTATAAAGTTTTCTTCTTTATAAAGTTTGGAAAGCAGGCTGTTCATTACAAAGTTAAAATAATGCAGCTTAAAACTAGTAAAAAGAATATAAAAGAAATTTGCAAAGAAAACATCAAGAAACGCAAAATCAGTCCTGCTAAGGGAGTCCGAATGTCAATTAAAAATTAAATTTTCCTGGCTTGATTTTACAGACGGAGAAATGAATAATTATTTATATTTATAAAAATGTATATTTATATTTAGATAAAATCTAAAATCACTCGCCTTTTATAAAATTTTATTCAAATTTAATTCCCATAACTATTCAAGTTGCCGTTATGTTGACGTCTTAAGCTTCATACATTCGACTGTTACTACTCAATGTAGGGCTCAAGTAAATTTGAGTTTTGTCTAAGTATATTTGACAGAAAAATTGATAGATACATGGTAACAATTAGTTATTCATCATATATTGCCCTTTTATTAGATAAATTTAAATCTGTGGATTCCGGGAATAACAACTTAACTGTCTTTTTCGTGCTTTCGAGATACTAAGGTTTTAATGTTTGCACTGATGCACTATATCGCAATGTAGGAGAGTTTTAGATGACACAATTTTTATTAAATAAGTTATCAAATACCAAGTTAATTGCATCCTTAGGATTAAAAAATATATGTTACATCCTCGAGAAAATGCACATAACAGTACAAAATACTGAAGTTAAGTGGTTATTCCGGGAAATGATATATACGTGCTATAACTTGGGTAAACGTATTCTCGCGCCTTTCAAGAGGTTTTGTTCACACAAATAGAATTTATCATAACGAAAGTAATAAGAAAGTAACGTTAATCAGTTTAAAGCAAGCTCTAAAATTATTATTAGCTTCTGCGGGTGTATGTTACATGCGAGAATGTACTTAAGTTATTTTTCCAGGAACACCGTAGCTTCATTTTTGTAAATGCTATAATAATTATTTAAAAAATGGTTAAAGTGCTATAAAGTTTTTCAAAAACAATATTTTGTTAAGAATGTATGATATAACATTTTAAAGAATGTTAAATCCCTTTATAGACGATATTAGAATTAACTTAAGTGCTTATTTCGAATACAATTTGCATGAAAGTGCAGTTAAGTGGTTATGCACTTGGCTGGCATTGGCATATGTGTAAGTTTCAGTACTTTCTATGATTTTTAAACGAAAAAGGGTCATGGAAACTCAATTTTTAAAAAAGTTAGATAAGTCGTTCTTCACGGAAGTCACAGAAATATATTTGATCAAAATATGACAGAAAAGACTTTTTTTTAAATTAAAGGTCATTAGGTCCTTTTCAATAGTCGCTAATACATATTAGCTGTGTATACCCGTATAAAAGATGTCTGGGAAAAGTCTGGAAAAAGTCTGGCTCTGAAAGTCTTGCAAAAGTCTGACTGCGGAGACGATAGGCCAGTAGACTATATGACAGACTTTTATTGAATTATGCCACGAAAACTTATTTTTACATAAAAGTAATTAGGACACTACACTTATCGTTAATATCCACCGGAATCGTAAAAAGTAATAGTTTTTGACTAAACCGTGGAAAATCTTTTTTTAACAATCGCAATCTTCTACATAATTTAAATATTTGTAAAAATAGAGACATATATTTAATTTAGGTTACTACAGAATTGACGGAACGTTAAGCTTTTGTTTTGTTTTATTTTTGCCGACAGTCTAGGATCGTCTCCGTAACCAGACTTTTGCCAGACTTTCTGAGTCAGATTTTTGCCAAACTTCTTTCAGACTTATTTGTTGAACGCGGGTAACTATTATAGTAAACCGATAATTTTTTGAGTACCAAAAGCGTCGAGTTCTTGACTCGAACCCGATAATGGAAGAATTGATCCGACTCTTTGAGAGTTTATCGTATATTCTATACGAAAAGTGCTAGTCTGCGTAATAATTTAATTTTACCTCAAAATGCATTTACATTTAATTTAGAAATGCATCTGTCGCCTTAAATAAAGTCACATACAGACTGCGAATTCCACAAGCTACCTCAACATCTCTCTCAATTTACATAAACAACAACTTATATTACACGTGTACACTTCGCGGATAAAGTGTGTATACTCACGATTCTGCCAAGCGGCGCGCATCTCCTCGTGCGCCTCGTCGGGCGTCAGGTAGTTGATGCAGCGCTCCTGCGGGAAGCCCAGTTGGCGCGTCAGCAGCTGGATCTCCTCGTCTGCGAACACCGCATCGTGCACTTGTATTATACAGATATCGGCTTTACACACGCATTGACTTTAAATAATAGACCTTTAATGACCATTCGCGGATCGACGAGGGAATTTAACGAGCGAACCGCGCGCTGCTCGCAATGTCGTTGCTTTAACGAGCAGCGCGAGTGCAGCGCAGTTTTAATAGATGATTCTCTTTATTGGATAAGTCGTTTATTATTAACGCTTTCGCGACGGCATAACGCACATGTGGGTCATGAATTTATGAAAATTTAGGCACGCTTTATAAAATGTTCCTAAATAATTATCTCAGTCCTGTTTTCACATTATTATAGTTATGACGAAGATTTCCAGGAGCTTTTCTGCTCTTATATCTTTTTGAAAAATTGAAAAAATCATCTTATACATTAGCCGTCGCGAAAGTGTTAATGTTTGTTAGCGTGGTTTTTAGAGGGTTAAATGCAGAATTATGTTTATAAAAAAAAGGAACTTCAACGGTAACATTTTTACATGAATAGGTCGTGAATCTATGAAACTAACTCCTGAAATTGATCTACGTAAAATATTTTTTTTACTTTTACGTATAAGTATGCGTAAGTATGCTTATATATCTATCTATCTGCAGATACATTTTTAGAACCAAAACACTGGCGAATAATTAGCTTAATAGTTGCAGCACTTATACATTTTTTTTTATCTTTCAAATACAATAGATTCACACATAATCAATGGTATTAGAATAACAAAAAAAAATACTAAAAACTAAAATCCAAAAGTTGCTAACACAAAAGCAAAAACGCATGGAACAATAAAAAAAAAAGTAGTTTTCATCCCCATACTGGTTAAAACAATAAAGGGAACGAGCTCTAAAGAATTAAATTTGACCGACTATAGACGAAAGTGGAAAGACAACGTCAGGGCCGACTTGCAAGAAATAGGATACTATGAGGAAAACTGGCAAAGAATAGAGAGAAATGGCGTGAGTGTGTGAACAAGGCTGGCCTACATAGTCCCATCAACCATGAATCGTGGCTACGGTGATGATGCGAACACGATCACAGTGAATATAGGAGCTGCGGTCTTTTAAGCATTACCACTGCTAACCATTAATGGCTAGTCACTGTAATAATAATATAATAATATATTTGGAGGTATGTTATTTTCGAGGTATGAAGAACCCGTTCAGAGAGAACAATTGAAGGGCTTGATACAATAAGGGACTAACATTTTATTTTAACTTTTTATCTGAAGTAATAATGCTCATCAGATAAGGAAACAAATATTATACCTAGTGTGCTTAAACCAACTCCTTTCTTTAAAACTATATTTTTTGTTCCTTCATCTAAGCATTATTACTTAAGATAAAAATCTTAAAAAAAAGCTAGTCCTCTTATTGCATCCAGCCCTTCGATAGATGTTTCTTTTCACAAGGATAACATTTCATTGACTACTGTAACTGTCATTTTATTTCATTAGAATGATTTTCATTGTCATGTGGCTGCTACGCGGATGGGTGACCGCTCGGGTCTAGTCTAACAAATGAAACACTCATCGTTTGACTCCAAAGCCGACGGAAAGATATAGACAAGATGATAAAGGCATCCACACAAAGGTGGTAGAAGCTATAACACCGCATAACCCTGGTGGATTGCAAATTCGCAACAACAACAAAATAACCGCGGCCAATTCATTCGTTTCAATACTTTTTATGTATAAAATAGTTGTGTTTATGAACAACCATTTTATTTATTTATTATAAAAAATATCAAAAATAGAAAACCGTCATAATAAGGAATCGACTAATCTAAAAAATCTTTCTTAATGTCAAGTACTCATTTAAAAACGAAAAAAGTGCGCTCTTATTGGTCAAAAATGATCGCATAATGCCCAAGAAATAATCGAGTAAACAATTAAAAAAGAAAAAAAAATGAGAATGAAAAGACCTTATAAATCAGACCGCGAATGCTCAAGCAATAAGCGATAAAAAATTATATGAAAAAAGAAACCGCTGCTAATGCATAATGCTTATTATGCTGTTATTGCTTGAGCACAATGCTTTCTCAAAGAGATTAAATGTACAATCATTTATTGAATATTTATACTGATACAAGTGAACTTTATGAGCAATCGACGATGCTATAGACAAGGTTATAGACTACGATGTTAAACTAGATTAAAATGGTGCATTGTTGGCTCAAAACCTTCATCAGTTGTATGTAGAGTTATTTCTAGTCAAACTACAAAATTTTAATGAAAAATATTTATACATTCAAAAGTGATGGTGACCACAAAATGTGATCACATGAAATGCATATTCAAAATTTAAAATCGTATTTTGTTCACAAAAATAATTTAAATTATTTGTTAGATATATAAAATGTAAGGAAATTGGGCCTTGTTTATGAATAAGTGCACAATTTTTACCTACCTAATGTACAAATTTACAATAAATATATTAAAATTTTGAAAAATTTTCAAAGTTCAAAATTGCCTTTTTTTTAACAAAAACAACTGTGAAGTAACTATAAGATTCACCAATCGAAAGGAAATTCCATAAGCTTTACGGATATGTGCATATTTTTGACATATCAAATATATAAAATAATAAAAAAAAAATTTTCAGTTATCACAAGTTTTAAAATTTTTAATTTCGCAATTCTTTAACAAAAACGAACTTTAAAGATATTGTAAGATACACTAATTGAAAGAAAATTACTACTTTACGAATTTATGCATATTTTTGACATATATAACGCATAAAAGAACAAAAGAAGTTTTTTTAATTTTTTGAAAATTTTAAAATATTTAAAATTTTAAACTACAATTCATGTTCTGTCGATCTCTAAACAATGGTATTAGTTTTATACGTTCCTCTTCAACAGTTCAATTATTATAAATCTGTGAGCATCCTTTATTCTTTTCAATTTCAAATCTTCATTAAATAACGATAGGAATGCGCTTCTATTACAAAAAATGACCGCGTAATACCCCAGAAATAAGCCATTAAAAATTATTTGAAAAAAAATATATATAACTGAGCATTAAAGTACAATTTTTTAAAGGAGTTATAACTATTTTAGAAAAACAGAATAATTGAATAATACATATCAGTTTTGTATATCCCTTAACATATTACTTTTGGTGATTCTAAGCCTACCGGTCACAGAAAACTACCAAGACCCACTTTTCGTTTAATTTTCAATTTTTAGTAAATATCTCTCTGGAACGTTATTATCCCATTAAAAAACAACAACATTTCAGAGAGATATTTTCGCAAGGCTTTGGCATCACCTTGGTGAGGCGATATATATAAAGTAACAAAATATTAAAAATTCCAATATCAATTCATATATGTATCACGTGACCTCAGCGCAGTGATTACAGCGCCATCTGACTAAACTATTCGAATTTCCGCGAATAAACACAGAATACAAATCCATATCTCTCTTCGCAACATCGCCTAAAGAGGAACGAAACGTAATGAATACACAATTCCCCATCAGCTGCGCGTGCGTGCAAGACCTCAACTCTATTTCCCTCTCTCTCTGTCGGCCAGGGCCAACGTAAACAGCTGCATGGCGCCTCATTACGTAACCTCCTTTCGCGCGAGATTCGAACCCGGCGCGCGGCGCGTGCAGCGAATAAGCAATAACAACGTCGGAGGGAGTGGGGGGCTGACAAAAGGATACACATAGGATACACATAGAGGAGAAAGAGTGAGAGAGAAACAACGTATATACGGAGAAAATCGATGAATGCACAAACGCCGCGGCCCGCGGGGAGCGCATCCGCGCGCCCGGAATACACGCGCGGCGCGTGTCACGGGAAAATCGTTGAAAAGACTACCGCGTGCGGGTGTAGGGGATGGTGGGGCAGTACGGGCACCCTAACTTCAAAAGAATCCTGTACTTTCTATTTTGTACCAATACAAATTATTAAAAGTGCTTCTTAAAGTAGAATATCTCAAGATTTAGATACATTATTTTTTATTATAAAATATATATTGCATTGTTTTTTATAATGCAAAGTACAATACCGCTAAAACTGCCCATTTTCCCCACCCGTGGGGCACGATTGGCATGGAGGTGGGACACGATTGGCACGGTGAATTAATGAAAAAATTATTTAAAAAAAAATATTGGACGTTACTATTAAATTTGCATTTTATAGGATTGAGGATCAAAACTAAAAATCAAACCATTTCATTAACACTGACTCTTTCACCAACATCTAAGACTCCGACTCCGAAATGTTAAGGGCGCAAAAGTAAGGTTAAGAAAATCAGCTGTTAAACTCGGCGGAAATAAATTGACGACTCACGTATGCCAATCGTGCCCCGCTAGTGGTGCCAGTCGTGCCCCATTTTAGAGTATTTTTATATGTAATATTACTTTTTTCCTAAGCATCGGAGATCATCAATCAAAAATACTATTAAAAATTTACGATTTAAACTGTAAAAGTAATTCCCTTTCGAAGCTCATATGATTTATTTGTTCTTGAGAAATAGATTAGAATTATGGAAAAAACAACGTTTTGAAGTCCTCAATTTCTAATAATTCTCATACGATTTGTATTAATTTTTTTCATTTAGGATTTGCAGAGGGAAAAAGTAAAAGCTATTTGCAACATATAAAAAATACTATCATGTTAGAATATTCATTTATTTGAATGCCCAATCCACCCGCCAAACCCATCGTGCCCCACCGTCCCCTATATCGGCTAATTGTGCTCTGTATGCAGCGCGGAATGTGAGCAATTTTTCGGTAGTTTTAAGCTGTCTTGTAATTTATGTTTGTTATTTTGTAAAGGTTATTATTTCGGTTTTTGAAAAGGCACGTGACTCTACCAGGGCTCTATGGAATGAAAAAGATCACGTGTTAATATGTTATATGATAGAGAATATCACCTTCTAACCCACATGGCGAGAAACGTTTGTGGCTTCTCAGAAAATTTGGCGGGAACATTCATTGCAGAATTTAGAAGCCTTATAATATATCACGTGATATGTCACTAGACAACTTGATCCAACATGCTACGTGATGCTTCGCATGACATTGTCAAATGTGGCTTACGTGTTCTTCAACAGATTTTGTCAGGAAAATTCAAAAGGTAATATGTTCTTCTATATTGTCATCTGATATATCCTGTGACATGAAAATTCAGTTTTAAACCCAACGAAAATCCAGATAAAAATCCAGCTGGACTTCATATGGATTTGACTGGATTCTCAGATCGAAATCGATTTCCAGCTGAAAGTGCAGGTCTGTATTTCCAGCGTGATTAATTAATACTGAATTTCCTAAAAATTAATTTTGTTCATAAAATGGTTTAGTCTTCCAGACAGGTGTCATCACCCTAATGGCATCACCTATATTGGTTATCGTTTAATGTAAAAAGGCGATTTTTAGGAAATCTAGGAGCAAAATCAACTTTAATCCAGTCACATCCAGATAACTAGCTGGATTTTGGTTGAATTTTTAGCTAAATATTTTCAATAGAGCATAAACTGAATAAATAACATTTAAAAGAAGAACCGCACGTATCCGTACAAGAGAAAAGTTAAAGCTTTCCGAGAATTGCTCAAACAGAGATGTATAAGATTACCTGAAAAATCTAGTTACCCTCATTAGGGTCAGGTCATCCGTAATTGATCGGGTTGTATTCATCAGTATACTCGAATTAACTGGATTACCTGCCTTCATTACACTAACAGATTAACTATATATCTACAAACTCTTAAGTTAGCCCAGTTTTCCATAAACATGGAGTATCCACGAGTATCCATCTAAATAACAACGCGTATTTTTATGAAAGGCAGGTCACTTCGACCTTATACTACAATTTTACCACTCTCGAAGTCAAAGCGATAATTGTCGGGTACTCCGAATTCATCGGGTAACGCAAACAAAAATCCACCCGACAAACAAAAATCGGCCTGACATGAACCAAGAAAATCGATAAGCACAGTGTCGTGCCAGTTATGAGTACAATGTACCCGCAAATGCATATAATTGCATTTAGTCGTGCTGTGCCATATATCGATCAGCGCTCATTTGGTGCACAACTGCACGGCTTATTCTTTCTTCAGCCTATTATTGTTTCGTAATTGGAATGTACTTTACGTGTCGAGTGTTAACTGATCAGAATATTATACTAGAATTTCATAATGGAGACCCGTTATTATACGGGGCATTGTAATGACGTGTATAAATAACTGAATTAATTGCTTATCCTGTACGGTAAATGTCCGATTAATCCCGGTTAAAGTCATTAAAAGCGATTATAATGAAGTACAATTTCGGTATGATCATTTTGCTGAGGTTGCTGATTTGAAATCCGATGGCATATGTTACGAGAAAAATCTCAATGTTGAATCCGTCAATGGCGTCAATTCAATTTTTTCAATATCAGAACACTTATTAGGGGTTTATAGTCTTTATTTTATATCAATCAGGACCTTTCATTTCCATTAAAAGAAATATTTTGTCGATATCTTGATTTTCACTAAAACTATGTATTTTTTTTTTTTTTTTTAAATCGCAACTCCTAAGATTCTCGCGAGAATAAGGAAAAAGACGTTAATTTCCGTGTCAAAAGTTATTTACCGAGAGTTAAATACATGTCCAGTATATGTAAGCTAATTAAATACTATTATTTCATATATGATATAATATAAATTAAAATAGATTTAAACAACATACTATTTGATAACCTTTATCTATCTTTGAAGCAGAATGTTTAAGCATTTAGAGCAAAAATACTCTTCTTTTAACGTTAGGTGGTCATATTGAGAAACCGTTTTTCAAAAACTCAAAACCTTCATTGTTCGTTAATAATTAATACTTAACTCAGATTATTAACTTTGGACAAAACTAATTTAATATGTCAAAAAGGTCCATTCATACAACTAATTCCATTTTGAAATTTTCATTTTCACCTTGGCACACAAAAGTTACAACCAAAAAAGTTATGGGTGGTGATACTGGGGTACTCTCCCCTATATAACCAAGATCAATAGTATCTGGATTCTATTCATGTGATCTGAATTTAATTATGAACAATAACTAACGATAATTTATGTAACGTTTGCTCAGTAAAATTTAGGGAGAGAAATTTGAATTTTCAATCAACATTTACATCCCCTCAATTATTCAACGTAACTGATGTACATCAACGAATCACATTTCATTATAAGTTAAGCCACAATTGCTCAATTTAGCATATGACTATTCGCGCGTTTTATCAAATGCGAAAAACGTCGCTGTACACGGCTCTGTTAAAAACCATTAATTCAGAATCACCGATTCGAACAACGATCAATCATTCCCTCGGGCGCGCCGTCGCGTATATATACATATAGACCTCGCGGCCCGAGGGCAACAATTCTCGCGTCAGCTTTGTAAATGTCATCGTGCGACACACCCACACACGTGTATATGCACACACACATACATATACTTATATATATGTACATCTGGAGGTAGCAAGGATTTCGCACAATATAGTGGCTAGCCTCCATAAAGGGCCACCGCGTGCAGATTGTGTGTGTTCACACAGTTCACACACGTATGCCGTACCCTTGGCGGAAATTATTTGTGTAGAAACTGGAATTTTCCAAATGAAAGTGTAAAGAAGAGTACGAAAATTTTAAGAAGCGTAAAAGAGTTAAAAATGTAACTCTTGACACAATTTTTACAGTTTCTAACATTTTTTTACAACTTTTTACACTCTCTTACAAACAAAAATACAGAATTTTAAAGAATACTACAGTATGTTTATATTTTTTTAAAACATTAAAATTTTTGTAAATTTTATAGTAATAATTAATTAATTCTGATTTAACCTTGATGTAACGTTACAATCATTTAGATACTTTTAGTTATTTGATGATTCAGGAAAACTTGAACAAACTAAAATATATTCTGTAAAATTCAAATTTTGCAATACAATGTATAAATATGAAATAAAATGTGATAATTACATTTTTAACTCTAATTAATACTTCTTGCAGACAATTACGTTCTTTTGCACAAATAATTTCTACCAGGGACACACACACACACATCATGTACACCTGGATGCAACAAGGATTTTACTGGTAACTATAGTTGTTCTACTTGATAAAGGACCATCTTACATAGCAGATACATACACATATACACAAACTAACAATACACTCACATGTACTCGCATCAAATTAGCAATGATTTTACTCAGTATAATCGCACTCCTAAATATAGGGCCATTTCATAACCTCATATATCCATATAGTCACACAGACACATATACACATTCCTTCACATACATATACATACACTGATAGCAAGGATTTTGCCACGGATTTTGATAAGTATACACTGTGCTAGACTGCTAGCCTACTAACTCTTCTTAACAAAGGGTCATTTTCACACACACATACACACACACACACACACACACACACACACACTCACGTACACACATACACTTATGCACACGCACACACACACACACATGCACATGCACACTCATACAGACACACAGACAAACACTTAGTCACACAGCAGATACACGCACACACACGCACACACATATATACACACACACATATACACACGTATACATGTACGATACATTCGCGAGATGGGTATAACCTAGACCCAGTGAACTCGCGGCGCGACGAGGCGACCGAGGCGGAACCACGTTCTATCGATCTTTTTCCTGTATATCGCGCAGAGAGTCCTCCTCCTCTCCTATAATGCACTGGCTATATTATCCTGGTGCGCGCAGCTGGTATGCGCGAGCGCGAGCATTTATTATTAGGCATCCCAATTATTATCCGCGCGTCAGCCAGTCTATTCGATGTCTGCGCGTATGTGTGTGTGTGTGTACGAGGTCTCGAGATATCTATATTCGTGTGAATATGGCATATCTGTCATTGTGCTGTCTGCATGATAGTACCAGCGAGTGTTTCCGCTATTAGAGGCGTTTATTTCTCGCGTGCAGCAGCGATCATTTGTCTTTTTTTTGTGGGGGGAGGAGGAGAATGGAATAAATTGCTAGAGTTTTTTTTTTTTATTACAGGCTTCTGGTGAAAAGAACTACGGCTTCTGACATTTTAAATGCATATGCGAGGTCGTATAGTGTATTGTACACTGTCATAGCAAAACTAATGTGAAGACTTAAATTTGATTTAGCTCCAGCATATAATAACTCGTGAGAAAAGAAAAGTTGTAACTGGGCCTTGGAAATTGATAAAAAATATGTTGAAAGCTTGTGATGTACCCTGATAGCACATAACGATTTTAAAACGTTTTAAATACGTTGCATTAAGCACTTTTTAACGTTTGAATGAATAAGTTAAAAAGTATTTCTAATAGAAAGCGTTAAAAAGGTGCGGAATGTCCGCATTTTGGTTTAATATAAAAGCTTTAAACCCGTTTTAAAAACGCTTTAAAAATGTTTTGCAAACGATTGAAAAAAGTTTGAAAAATAACGACATACAATGTATTGAAAAAAATTGTTTAAATAGAATTTAATGTTACTAAGATTACTAATTTTGGCGGTACCATCCGCATGATACTTCCAAAACTTTTTTAAAACCTTTTAATTTAAATGTTTTAAAACGTTTTCAACTCTTTTAAATTATTGCCATTCAAACGTTTGCACAACGTGTTTGAAACGTTGTTGATACGTTTTTAAAGCTTTTATATTCAACCAAAATGCGGACATTTCTCACATTTTTAACACGTTATAAAAATGTCTTTTTAACTTATTCATCATTTATGCTATCAGAGTAATAATAACATTTTAGTAAAAGCATTTACATTTTAACAATTGTTTCTTCATTAATTTTCCGAAAATTCAGAATTTTAAGTTAACATTATGATAACATGACATGATGACATGAAATGTTGGGATTTATTCGGGGCTCAAAGTTAAGCAACTCTAATGCTTCGGCTAGACCTACGCTTTTACAGAATCTCTATTTAATTTTGAAAGGGCAATAAAACTAATACAAGCACAGTTAGATAAATTTGGAAAAGTCCAATGGATAGAGAATAATTTTCTGTATTTTTACACGCGGCACAATATTTATTTACAGAAATAGGCTCGATGTTATTCAATGTTTAAAGTTAAATAGAGACTCTGCTACAGCGTAGATCTAGCCGAGGCATAATGGACCCCGAGTATCTTATAAATCCTGATCTGAAAGTAAGAGTATGTTACATCAGTTCGTAGATTTGTTTGATTAAGGTATTCCAAGTGGCGATGTAATTCAATACTGAATTGTCACAATATCATGATTATAAACATCAATAGTAAACAAAATAATATTAAAATAACATAATCATATTTATTTCGTTTTTAAAAAGTTGAAAGTTTACATTAACTTGACTATATAAATCTAGGCCCTGCTGATAAACCCCTCAGGAGATTCCACATGTGATCCCACATCAGATCCTATATGGGAAACCCTGTAGGACCCATGTGAAATCCATTGTATATTTAACATATATTTAAAAAACATTAGAGTAAATTTAAAAAATTGTGAATTTCTTTTGATGTTCTACGTTTCTACTTGGATCCTACAGGTATATTCACTGTAGCAATTGTGTTCATGGTAAAATTTTCAGTTTTGAATACTTTTATTAAATTTAATAAATAAGAAAACGAATAATGACTATTTCGGATAGTGAAGGAGAGTATCTTACTCAGATTCTTTATGCATAAATGGATTTTTCATTTGAATAACGAAAAGTGTGATTTATTCATTAATTTAACCCAACCCCTTTTGCTACAGTAATGTAAACTCAAAATCTTAACAAAAATTTATTTTCAAACTGACTGGTGACTTAGGATAAAAATCAATGATTTTAGACCTACAATTAACACTGAAAACTAAACAAAAGATTCATCACATTTTAATCTGATAATCGATTCACTCATACCAACAAGCAGAAGATTCATATCTCGCCTCGCGGATGAACTCGTTAGCAAAGTGTGTCACGCCAATTTAATAACTCACCTTTATCTCGCCCAACATTATTATATATACATCAACAAAAGTAACTTGTCCCGGGGCTGAAGACTCGTCGCATAAATCTGTAACACGAACAAACTCTCGGATTTTTATCGCTCCCTCTCTCTCTCTCTCTCTCTCTCTCTCTCTCTCTCTCCCTCTCTCTCTCTCTCTCTCTCTCTCTCTCTCTCTCTCTCTCTCTCTCTCCATCAAAACTATACTACAAAAAGATTGATATTGCAAAACTTCGTGGGCTATGCGAGTGAGTCACGCGGCGCGATAAAATTTTTTTTCAGCACCGCCACCCCTGCTACGATTTTGCGATCTTGTATATTACTGTGTAACTACCGGTGGAATTCCCGGGGGAGACGGCTACTGAAAAAGTTTCGGGGGCGTTGAAAAATAGGTGAGCACAAGTGGGAGAGAGGGGGCGGGGCATGAAACATCAAACGCGAAACGAATTGGGAGGACGAAAATAAAACCGAGTGATTTGAGATTGCGCCAAAGGTGGCTCTGTACCGTCAGGTGAAATTATTAAAATCTGTATCTTTTATAAATCAGGTAAACTGGAACTAGCACGGGATGTAGGTCAGAATCCGAATAACATGATGTTTACAGTAATGGTCAAACGTATGTTTGAAATTACTAGCAAGGCGAAACGCGCTTCTACTCATTCCCATGATCTAGCTAGCGCTATTTCCCGCCAAAATTTTATCGTTATTACTGTGTTATCGAACGCGCACCCATTTCTGTGGCAATTGCAGCCATTTATTTATTGTTAAAGATACGCACGCATTTTAGTTATTACTTTTCCCTCTCCACATCTCTTCCTCACTTTTCATACCCCTTTCCTATTTTTCTCTTACTCCCCCACCCCTCTCCAAGTTTTCCCATTCCCCCTATCTATTTTCATTTTTTGCTGACTTCTTTTTCGAAAGAAAAATTGCTTAGGTTCCGTTGCCGCGGTTCTGATGGTTCGGATTCCATCTAAAACCGTAGAATTGGTTTAAATTTCAGGAATAAGGCATTGGTACAAACTATGAGTGAACTAGCTTCACTTCATTTCTGTGTCAGAAAAACAAGGCCTAATTAAATTTTGTTTTCCGAATATCTGGACACTCCTAGTAAGTTGACGCAACTAAATTCTAATGCAGCGTGCGTCGCTCCGAATGCTACTTTCCTCAGTGTTAACTTTTCTCTCGTCCTCGAATCGAATCGGTCAATAAATCTTTTCTAACTTAAGCATCCTACCTCCTTAATTCTCTACCCTATTGTTTAAGCCCAACTTCATGGACTCGTTCAAAACTTCCTTCTTCCGTCAATTTGTGCAGAGATATTGAAGAATGTAAGTTAAGAGTGAAGGTATCACTCGAGATTAGTATATAAAATTAAATTTAATAAATAAGTACGTCAAATTGTATCTGGCGTTTAATCAACTGTTACTGTTATGACAATTCTACCGATGTTACACCAATAAAGTTTTACTTTAATAGTTTAATGATTCTTCTTTCTTAATGTTTTTCTCCTAGTTAATTACCTACATTATTATTATTATTATTATTATTATTATTATTGTTACTATTATTATTCTATTATCATTACTTTTGTGATTTTGTACTTCTCATTGATATTTTTAAGGCCAAATGGGGTCATACATCAAGATCTAATGAAGAATGAATGAATCAATCAATCTCTTTCTATTGCCTGTCTAAGCGCTATGGCGTAGTAAAATCACACGTATCTTCGCGTGACGGTTTTCATATGCTTATGTTTCATACCGCCCAGTCTCTCCCCATTGGCCTGAAACTAAAATGTAAAATCTATGCAAAAAAATGTATTTCATGAAAAAGCTGATGTATTTGCTTGAATGTACGAAAACATAGAATTTTGAATTGTTATTTTTTAATAAAAAAGATTATATGTTTGTTCAAAATGTCGTTTTTCGCATCTTTTTTATAATTTATTATTCAAATGAAAATATACAAGTGATTTTCATAAAATTGCAAAATAATACCATGCTTAGTAAACAAAGAAATTAATATAATTACATATAATTTAAAGGATTGATAATTAACGAAAAGTTTATAAGCGACTTGTTTTCTTCGAGTTATGAATTGATTCAATGAAGCGCGCCAGTAGTAAAAAATAAAATACATAAATCTTTATATACGTTCTACTCGAAACTGCTTTTTTAAATGTCGGTGTCACTCTGTATGAAACTCATACATTTTTGAATCCCTTTACTTGCATCTTTTAGAAAATTTTCTTTTATAAATATTCCAAAGAAGTACGTATAGATTTTGTGATATTAAATGCTTTTTTAGAATTTAAAGCTTTTGTATGGAATTTTGCTTCTTCATAAAATTAAAACTTTTGCGCGAAATCATTAAGTGAAAATTTTCTTTTTACAAAAAACTTGTCATTTCTATCGAAAATGCTGACATACTTTTTAATACTTGAAAAAGCTCTAGCATTTCTATTTATTTTATTTTATTTCCTAATGTAGAATCTATTAAATTTTGAAATTAGAAAATGTTTCGTAGCAAAAAGCTTACATAGCGTCCTACAATCCTTTTAGTAAAAATAAATCACTGTATAAGCTTAAAATTATCCGTGATATTTAATTTAATACACTAGTAAAAAGATGCGAGTAAAACCTTTTATTTTCTTTAAAATAGAGAAGACCGATATTACCTATAGTGACTCTACAAATATTTGTTAGTGCTGCAGACGTGAGATTGAACGCCACGCAGAGGACGTCAGCAAAAAAGGGCTTCCAGTGTCTTGGCTATAGCGTCACAATTGTTTTAAAAATGATAATAAAAGAAAAATGTCATTTTCTCCAAAGAATTGTTAAATAATTTGATGGTAAAAAAGTTTTTAATTTTGTTATTACCTGAAAAAATACTAGAAATTAATATAGTGATTTTAACCCGTCTAGAATCATTTTAAACCATAACAGTTATTCCGTGTATACAAAATGATCATATCTATATATCATCTTAAAATCACTACTGTCTCAAATTATGCTCAAATTTTATTTAATATCTAGTTAAGACGTTCTTATAACAAAGGCCAATAAAATCATTTTAAAATCATTTTCCAATCTTTTTCATAAATGGGTGATTCCCAACAATAAGGCAAATTCGCGCTCCTGATCAATAACTTTTTTATAATATGTCTGTTACGACAATCAGTAATAAATATAAATAAAAGTAAAATAAAATAAATATGTGGATACTTCCCCATTAGTTAGTGCCTATATATACATTCTACATACAAAATTAGAAATACTTAATTAGACATTTTAATACAATTTGTTTTTTAATGTTGGTACTATGTGTTTAAAGTTATCTGTACTTCTTCAGTCTTGATATAGTGATAGTTTCTTCAAGTAGATTTGCGGCTAACTGGTTTGGATTTTTTAGTTTGTCTTTGTATCTGTTATAAAGCGTCTTTATCTCGTCTTTAACAGTTGGTACTTTTAAGTCTTTTCTAATTATCTCGTTTGATACGAACCAGGGAGAATCTTTCGATAATATCTATGTTAGAGTTTGAAGCGGATCCCCACAGTTGGATTCCGTACGTCCACATAGGTTTAAGTATACATTTGTATATAAGTAATTTATTTTCAAGAGTTAACTTCGACTTGTTTCCTAGCAACCAGTACCATCTACGCGGCTTCAAATTTAGTTGGTTGTGCTTGGTCCAGATGTGTGGTTTCCATGTCAATCGTCGGGCAAGGTGCATTCCCAGGTATTTAACTTGATTAGTTTGAGGTATAGGCTTATATCATTTAGGAAGACCGGAGGACATGTTTCTTTGCGTAGAATGAAAGTTGTAAGCGTAGATTTTTCTTCATTTAGTTTCTTATTCTCCATTGTTTGAAACAGGTTTGAGTTTTGTTTAGATATTTCTATAGTTTTTCAGAGGCATTTACTAGATTGTAGTGGAATGATAAAATTGCTGTATTGTCTGCATATGTTGTGGTTCTAATATCTGTCATTCTAGGTAAGTCTGCAGTGTACAGTAAATACAGTGTAGAAAAGTTTTATCGTTTCATTATTCATCTCCACTTGAAATGTTGTATTATTTAAGTATGATTTTAGTGAATTATATAAGCGTTTTGGGACACCGTTTTAGTTTGTATAGGAAACCCTTATGCCATTCTTTATTGAATGCCCATGCTGCATCTAAAAAAGCTGCAGTGTGGTAGCTTTTGTTTTCCAAAGCGTTTCTTATTTTTACTGTTATCCTATTTACTTGTTCAATTATTACGTGCTGGTTTCTGAAGCCAAATTAGTGATCGGGAATTAATTTTTTTGTCGCGTATGATCAGATTTAGTCTCTTTAACAGCAGTTTTTCACAGATCTTTGAAATAGTTGGTAATAGACTTATAGGCCTATACGATGTGACAAGATCTGGCACTTTACCTGGCTTAGGGATAAGTATTGTTTGAGAAACTTTCCATTGATTCGGACAGTATTCTAGTCGAAAAACTGCATTTATTACGATGGTTATGAATCGAACTGCTTTAAAAGGTAGTTCTTTTAGTATTTTTCCGTCTAGTCCGTCGTAACTTGGTGAATTTTTGTTTTCAAGGTTTTTTATGATACGTAATACTTCTCTGACTTTAACGTTTTTTATTAGTGAGTCTTTCTGTGTTTGTTTATGTGGTTCTTGTAAAAGCTCTCTTTCTCCTTTTTCAGAAATCTGCCATGGCAGTGGTTCAAGAACTTTACAAAATGTTTTGCGAAAGTTTCGGCCTTTTCTCTATCATCACTGGCCCAGTTTTGTTCAGTTTCCTGATTGGTGGGATGAATTGTTGTGGACGTTTAATTTTTTTCGTAGCCTTCCACTATTTTTCTCTTCACTTTTTAGTCTAGTAATTTGCCATGTTTTTCTTAGTCTTCTTTTCTCAAGTATTTTATCATGAATATGTTTCGGAACGTTTTCGTTTCTTTTTTGTTGATCATGCTTCCATGATATCTGTGTGTATAAGTTTGTTAAGTTCGTCAATTGAGTTTTCTAATTCTTCAACTGTTTTGAGAGGAACTGTTACAAGAGAGTTTGTCGTTTATAATTTCTTTAAATTTTGTCCAATCGGTTTCACTGTTATAGAGGCGATTAGTTTTTTGCATATTTTTAACCTGTAACCCTGGTAGAAACGTTCCCCATATGTTCGCCAGATTTTACTCTATTTTATAGGGAATGGCCAATTTCTGCTTAAAAGTCTGGCCAGAAACCCCGCTACCTGTCGACGTTTTCTCGTCAGAAACCTGACCAACTTATGGTTAATGAATAAATAAATAAAAAATAACGTTTAACGAATTTTTATAAGTTAATAATAATTATTATGTCATGGATTTAATAGCTTATTGTTAATAGAATGCTAAGATATATTTGGGATAGATTCGAAATAAAAACTAAAAACTTATTTCATTAAAGGTTTTTTTAAGGTTAGAGTTTTATAATTAAATAAGACATAAAAAAATCAAATAAATAATCGAATACAAATTTGCATGCTGTTTTAACGCAGAAGTACTATAATGGGATTTACATTTTCAATAATTTTTTAGGGTTATGTAAGCTATTTAGATTTTCTATAAATTTCTGGTCAGATGCTGGTTTATTTCTGGCGAACTATTAGGAAACGGATCTGCCCAATAGATCGTGAACCGACCATCTAATATGCTCAATTTTCTACCAGGAAATTTGAGAGTGATAATAACTGGTGAGTGATCCGATAATAAGTTTAGGCAAGTTTTTGCCGACAGATAATCGGAATTTATGACTTTTACTGCAGCATAGTCAATCAAGTCAGGTAATTTATGCTTGTTTGAGGGCCAGTATGTAGGCTCTCCTGATGATACTGGTGTAAAGTTATCTGCTTGCACACTGCAAATAACTGTCGACCTCTAGGAGTCGGAGTGGATGATCTCGATCTCCACCATGGGTGTTTAGCATTGTAGTCACCGCCTGCTATAAATCGATGCTCTAAGCTTTTAAAAAATTTTGAGATCATCTCTTGTTTCATAATGTACTTTATAGCACACTAACCTCAAAATGCCAACTTTATTGTCGATTTTGAGGTTGTTGTGCTATAAAATATCGTATGAGACTGTTGTGGGAGGTGTTTTTCTACCTTGCTCGAGGGTTTTCGCACGAGCGAAGCGAGCGAAAACCATCTCTCACAACAGTGTCATAATATACTATTGGTGGCCAGTGTATAGCTGATAGTGTAATTGGCCCTCTGCAATCCTCTATTGTTACGCTGATGGCTTGCAGGTCGTCACTATTATTTTCGTTTTCGTGGTGTTGGATTTTAGATTTGATGATTATTGCAGTACCTCCGTGAGCTTTGCCATCGGGATGTTTTGTATCGTACAGCGTATAGTTTGAAATTTTCAAATTCTTTTTTGTGTGAAATGTGTTTCAGAAATTAGCATAACATCAATATTTTGATCGATTGGGAACGTTAATTCTAGGCTTCTCTGTGATAAGCCGTTGACACTCCATATAGCTATTTTTATTTCGTTATTCATTATGAATTTTATTGATTAGGCTAGTAAGGAGATTCAACATAGTATCCATACTCGTCATTAGCTGCATCATCATTTCTTCGAGATTGCTAGTGTTTATTGTTTTTGATGTTTGGATTTCTGTCAGCATTCGATCTGACGTCTCTTGCTCAGATTGTTGGTCGCGGCCTCTGGCAGCTTGTGCAAATGATGCGTCTGGCTTGGTTGAGTTGTTATGAATATTATTCGGGTTCTCCGTTGTATTTTGGTTAAATGTTTTTTCTCTTAAGATTGAAAACAACTTTTGTTGTAGTTGTTTACGAATTATGTAGCTAGCCGGATGATTTCCACTACAATTTGTACACACGTTACATTAATCGTTTTTTGCTTTATTTGACAGTCTTTTGTTATGTGATTTACACGTTTTACACATGTAGGGCTTTCGTGGTAGTAGTTTTTAGTATGACCGTATCCTTGGCACTTAATACATCGTGGGATGTCTCTCTTTTTACGGGGCGGTTCAAAACTGAGTGTAATAATTTATTCACTTCATATATTCCTTTATTATTTTGTTTCGTTTAGATTTCTATGAAGAAAAGAGGTAGTGGTATATTTGTATTCCTTTCTTTTATGTTTGTGATTCTTATAACTTTGTGATTAAACCTTTCAATTTCAGCTTTGAGTTCATTTAAGTCTACCGATGAATGTATATTTCTTAGAACTACCTTATAACATTTGTCTTGTTTCCTTTGAAATGTGTAACACTCAGTATTTTTCTTTCTCAGTTACTTTATTATCGATAATTAAATATGTATGTAATCGGAAGAATAGAAAAAATCAGAGACTACCGTATTACGTTTATATGTAAAATTATGATGATATATGTATTACATATTGTACTATTATATTTTGCACTGACATAAATAAAACTCTTATGTATCTATCTATCTATGTATTTTTCGGATGTATTTGGATGAATTTTTACTTCATTATCAAAGAGAATTTTTCGAGTGTAGCTGTTTTCCGCTGTTTGGTCTATTTCTTTTCTTTTAGGGGACGTATATCTTCTAGTATCTTTACCTTTTCGTCGCTTGTGTTTTCATTTTCATCTTGGTTTGTCTCTTTTTTTTCTAAACCTTCTTTATCTTGATGTGTTCCAGCTTGTTCTGGATCTTTCTCGAGAACCTGGTATTGATCTTCAGTATGTATTGGTTTATTCAGCCAATAATTCTTTATGTATGTTTCACGTTTTTTGTTGATATCATCCTATTATCGGGGCTGCTTCTTACTCTCTTTCTGCTTTTTGCTAGATTCTACTCTTGATTACTGCGTAGAATTTTGTAACTTTTTTGTGTATCACTTGGTTGGATTGGTTACAACTGAGAAGTCGAGACGACTTTGTCACTGCCCATCGATCATTCTCATTGCCATCGTGGCCAGCACTTTTTGTTTTCAAACACAGTGTTTATTTAGTTTTTAATTTCACCAACAGTTGTTAATTATTCGCACGCGCACAGTTTATATCGCACAATCCGCACACCACTAAGTACAAGCGTTTACGTTTGTCACATCCTCGGCAGAGAGTCGATGTAAACACGTTTACTCTCCTCTCCGGTTGAGGCAATAGTGATTTAAAAATCTAGTACGAAAACGAGTTTTCAAAAAGATAAGAAAGAGCGAAAAACGTTCAATTTGGCAAAACATCACATTATTCCACAGTATCTTACATTCTCATACATTTCCTCACATCTCTCATCCCCACCACTACCCCCAAACAACTAACTGCTCCTATATTCAAAATAAAGGATGCGCGCCTCAAACGTGAACTTATTACCCAACTAAAAATTAATTAAAACCCTCGCTCTCACTCCTCCCACTTTCATATTATTACGCATTCAATGCAGCGCCACTAAAGCACACGAAGCCTCTATATTCACTGCACTTTGAAAAAAAGCTCATTACGGAATCCCCGCACGTTCACGTTCATCTCCTCTCTCTCTTCCTCTCCTCCCATTTTCGACCTATAATCATCCTTTTTCTCTCTCTCCATCTATCTATTTCTTCATCCCTCGTTTTCACGTCCACCGCGACTTTTTTCTACGAAAGTTATACGCGTGACGATGGCTACGGGAGGAAGAGGGAGGATCGGGAGGAATCGCGATACGAGAAATGGCTTTTTTCTTACCCCGGAAATTCTGCGCGACGAGGGAGATACGAGAGCTTTGGGGAAAATCATTTTCGAGATAGGGCCGGAATTTTACGCTGATTCGTCGAGAACTTAGTGCAGAGTAACGTTTTTTTGGTATTAAGGTGAAACGAGAGAAGATTAGTTTTAAAATAGTGGTAGAAATATTGACAATCGATTATGAAGGTAATTACTAATTCATTGCGGATAATAATTTGTTGTAAAAATTACGTAACGAAATCACTTGACAAAGTCGTCTGGAGAAATCAAGTAACAATATTACGTGATCGTGTTACATACCAGTTTCGAATATTAAATTATGTATAAGAAAATCACGTCATCTTAAAAAATGACGTGATTTTTATATAGCATCCATAGAACAAGATTATAATAATAACTCGATATTTTTTCTATGGCAAAATCGAGCAAGTACGTATCGTACATTTTTATGAAATACATTTCTTATTTAAATTTTATTATTATCTAGCAGCTTCTCTACTCTTTTTGTATAAAGTGTTTTGTGTATAAAAATCAATGCAATCAACGTATGTAGCTTGATTACCCTTAAGGGTGATGCTAAACCAACTCATAATTAACAATCAACAGCAAAAGAAAAGCAACATCCCAGAAATATTCTCTCAAAATTGAAAATGAAATGAAAAAAGTGGTTCCCCGTATTTTCCATCAATAAGACGTTTTAAACCTCACCTTAACCATCCATATACGCAAGGAAGTTGCAGATAACGACAACGACAGCCAACAGAAAAAACACACTCTCCACCCATCGCCAATATTCTCCTGAAAATCGAATTTCCGCTCCTCGAGCCAAGAACCCGCGCAAGCACTGGTAAAACGTCTCCCGCGTGCAGCCCGCGAGCGAAAATCCCATAATCAGCGAAATCACACACACACTCGTGTTCTCGCCCTCGCGAAGAAAACTCTCGACCTACTTCTATACCCGCGCCTTCGCTCGCACACATCTCTGTCTCTCGAACACTTGCGCTCCTATTCTGGGTAAATAAGTATACTGTGTAAGTATAATGACGCGAGCGCGCCCGCGATCGTTCGACTGCAGCTCACGAGCGCGGCCGAACAAAGCTCAAAGCTTGAAAGCTCACGCTTATTTTTGTGCGGGGTAAACGAGAGGAGTATGTTAAGTATCGATGGAGGACTTGCAGGAAGAAGGGTTTGGATCGCTTGAGACGGACTGTTTATAAGGGAGTTTTTGAGAAATCTAATGGTTTTTAGATTGTTCGATGAAGACTACGCGTTTGCATTGGATTTCGGACAATTTTGTATTTTGTTACGTATATTTCTACGTTTTATTACGTATCCTTACATTTTGTTTTCTATTTTACTACTAATAATAAACTTCATGAATTAGTATCTTAAGACAATCTAAAAAATATATCTTGTTCTCTGTCCCAAACTGTATTTTTGGCTTTTCAAAATTTATTTCTGAAAATTTAAAGTTTGAATTAAACCGGTATTAAAGCGTTTTAACAATTTACACTCATGAAATGTGCATGTTATTTGATATAAACGTGTATAATGGAAAGAAACGTCGAGGACCTACATAAAAGAAGTTTAATATTAATGAAATGTAACATGCGTGCATGTATTAAAAAAGTATAAAGCATCTCTCACATCGATAGTGTCCTAGCCCGAAAATGAAAATGTGAACTCAGCAACTATTGCATTTAACTTAAATATGTTCCTTAAACGATAACTAAAAGAAAGGAATATCTCTAAATATTTTTCACAATCTGTGCAATAGTGATGAATATTTTTGAACGTTTTTCTTAATAGGTATGACCTTAAAATCTTAACATGCGCATTTTCGACACGTATGTTTTTCAAGTATAAAAAGAAAATCCGCTTTTGTTATCAGTAATTCTTGAGTAAGAGAATTTCGTCTTTCTTAAAAAAAATTAATATATGTATGTAAAAAATAAACTTTTGTAAAAAAAAGGCAATATTATTTTTAGTAAATGCACAAATCCAAATTCTCATTTGTATTGCGTCGTTTAGTAGATATTTTAAGGGTTGGCCTTCTAACAAAATAAAATGCTTTAAAAAAATACGCATTTTAGTGCAGCTGCCAAACAAAGAAAGTGCCAATCGACGTGTATGTGTGTAAGTGGTTTCGATTGCTACTGCAAACATTGAAACCGTATTGTACAACACTGTGGTTAATACGGGTTGATACCTATCGACATGCTTGGCCTCAAAATAAAGGTGAAAACGAGGTGACTGCCAATCCGAGACAATGCCTGCCACTTTCCATTACAGAAAGTTATTGAAAGCAATACAAAGCTATTTCAGGCCTTGATCGGCCGAATTTGCGCTAATATAAATGGCTGTTTGTGTTGTTTTATACTTCTTTAATTTACGCTCGAGGGATGAAAACTTTGGAGCCTATCTTCTTTGTTCTCTCGGGGGATTGGAATACACTTTTTCGTACTTTAAACGTCTCTGTTAGTTTCGTACATTACCTCGTTACCTCAAATCTTACCGACTAAACAATAAATGTAATGAATAATTAAATATACAGACAAAATTATGAAAAATCAAGATATCGTTGCCTTTTCTTATATAATAATGCACCGTTGTACACTCGACGAAATAATCATTTGATTGAATTTGTTTGAGTTTTTTAAAACCTTCATCTAATGAGGTTAGCAAAAACAAGCAATCGATCCAATGAGGTTCAGTTACAGTATTCCAAAAAGATTCAGACAAATTCACTCGGATGTTTGTTCCGTCGAGTGTACATCAAGCAAATATTTCAACGCTTCTGCGAATACCATTTGAATAAAATTTCCAGGACTTTTGAGAGTTCGATCGAGTGGCATTCGTCGAAATGTTGAAATATTTGTTTGAAACTTTGTAAATGGGTAGATTTACATATAAAAAAAGAGCAATGATGATCTGGTATTGCATAATTCGATCTAATATCTGTATACATTTAATTACAATTTATAACCGATTAATCATTTCTAAGTCAGTAAGATTTCAGGCGGGCGATTTGAATTTTAAATTGACTTCGACGTCCGACCCTTTAAAAGTACATACATATAATTTAATTTGCATTCATATTAAATTTCATGTATTATGTGCTTTAAATTATCAAAATGTCAAATTCATAGATCAGATTTTTAATTTCGAACCACTAAAAAGACAATTGAGGGGTTATAAAAGGGTACTTTTCAAAGCCGTTTTCTGACTCCAGATAATATCAGAATCTCTTGAAAGTTTATCTATAGATAATGTTTATACAAATACGAACATAGTAAGTAATCTAATCGAAATTGTTTACATGGATCTATATTATCGGCTTTTCTATTTCAAACAATTATATCAGATTAAACAAATCTATTTTGAAAAAAACATTGTTGAATATCGAGTATAATTATATAAAATAAAGAAGTCGACAATACAGATCACTAATTTTTTTCAATTTTCTAAAAAAGGCTTACTACGCCCTTTGCATTTATATAAACATTATCTGGTTCGATTCAAAAGATTCTGTGATTATCTGGATTCGGAAAACGCGTCTAAAAAGTACCCTTTCAATTTTTCATTAACTTCGATACATAAAAAATTGACGTATATTTTTCGTTTATTACTAGACATTACTAATTTAAATCTACGAATTTCATACTCTGACAAATCACAATTGTAATAGATCGTATTCATAAGTTTACTACGTTATATATATATATATATATATATATATATATATATATATATATATATATATATATATATATATATATATATAATAGTTAATTACTTATACACAAGCCAATATACGTACCTAAAAATACGTTAAATTTAATCATCCTTTTCAACCGGAAATTCGCCGGAATCTGCAGGAAATTCGGAATTTGTCCATCCGACACTTTAATTAGAAACTTTTCCGAGGGCTTTTCCGTGTTTGCAGCAGCTGCTGCTGACGCTCGCATCGGTAAATCCCGCGCGCGCAGGCAGGAAAGATTTTCGCGCTCGAGTGCGCTCACCATTTTATTGGACACTCCAATATAGCTGAGCGATCGAATGCCATTGTATATATATAGGTACAGGTCTTTTTCGTTTTTGTTCTGCCCGGTGCGCGGTTTTTCGTTCCGTCGGAGACTTAATTATAAGTGCGATTGGTCTGACATAAAGCACTTTTTTCGATTGATGCTTTTGTATTTTGTCGGTGAGAAGAGGTTTCAATGGTCGTATTCGGATTTAATGAAATTTCGCGCTTGAATTAATGATTGAAAGCGCTTGGCTTTTGGAGAATGGACTTTGAGAATAATTTTCATTGAGAAAGCACGCATGGTTCTTTAGACACGAAGGGGAAAGAAAATGTATGAAAATATTATGACTTTTTGTATAAGTAACAGCCGACCGAAGTTCATTTATTTATTTCTCAATTCATTCATCTCCGCGGGCAAGCATTGTATGAATAAAAATGTCTTTCCGCTTTAGAAGTGAACGATAATGGTTTCAATTTGAATCAGAGATTGAATTCGAAAGAAGTATACCATTTTGAAAAAGATTTTTACAAAATTAGCTTAACCAAGTTCAAAATTTTTGTACTTTGTCGGCTTCTCATTTTTTTTATAATTACGTTAAAATAAACTGAGAAAAAATCCTGGTTAAAATTTCAACTAATATTATTTACAGTTTCAAGAGAAAATGTGGTTCAAACTTTTATTCAATAATGCTCGAAAGCAGACTTCACTTTTAGAAAACAAATGTAGTAGACCAGTGTACAAATATAGGAAAAAATTATCTAGTGACTCTTTGTATTTGTGTATGGGACATTAAAGTAGAAAAAAGAATAAAAAAAATATATTACACAAAAGTGTAGAATAATTGATAGGATAATTGATGCTATTACTGGCAGTGACTAATTACTAACAGTTCAAATATTGCCTCATTACTGACACCAAAAATCTATTAATAAATATACAATAATATTTATTAGGAAATTTGAAAAAACTGAACTGATAAATATGTTGTGCTACTATAAGTGTCGTAATGATGAACAATATCCACTTAATTAGATATAGTTATTAATCTTAGTATCTCCGTAATTTAATGGTTTATTAGTATTTAGTCGAGCGTATCAAACTGCCAGTAATAGAAGATCTTATTTTTCGTTTAAATTAAACGAATTTTGTTAGAACTCACGCAACATGAACGATTGTAAAATAGTGGAATTTCTAGACAGGCAACGTATACTAATTAATGTGTATCATGCTTTCTAAGAAATGTAATATAAAAACTCGACATTCAATTTTTCATTTATGACACCAACCTTTTTGAATATCAGATTTGCGCCTCGAACTTTTTTCATACCTACACGGTCTTCCTATACCTATATATGTATAACCACTCTACATTTTGCGAAATCGAATATCATTACCAGATATCGATCGATCGTCAAGAAAACCACTTTGCTTCAATTCGTCTATAAAAGTAAGTTAAAATAAATTAGTAAAATAAATTTCAAGAAAATAAAGAGCAAGCACACATACCCCGAAACATTTCTAAAATTTCTCACCGTAATCCCGAGTATTGCATTATTAAAAATAAGAACTATATCTACAGATTTAAAATATTATGAATGATGAAATTTAGGTAGAAAAATATATGTTAGCTCAAGAAAAAAGTTTGTTTCTTATACAGCCCGTTTTTAAAAACCCCAGAAGTTTGAGTTGTCATATCCTCTTAATAAGAAAAGATCGCACTGGGATACGAAGCAAAATTCACGGTACCGAACAATATTCGTTGAATTAGTTCAGAACTGTGTGAATCTTGTTTTGTAGACGAGTACGGACTTCTCTAAACTCTCAATTTACCAATAGAATACTCAGGTCGCTCAGGAATAAGAAACCTAAAGGACAAAAAAATCCTTGCGATTTCACCACTTTCTCTAGGTCTTTCAAATAAATTGAGCATCTACAATACAAGAGTTAAAAATTCCAACATGACGAATTAAAATTAAAATATGCAAAAAGATTTTGGAAGCTAGATAAAGCGAGTGTTATAGATACAAAATTCGCTCTGTAAGAGAGAATATTTACTCGATGAGAAGGTGGAATTTCGATGACATTAATTAAAGTAAATACCCAAACTCGATTGTTCTTTATTGAGTAGTAATATACACCTCTCTACGAAGTTTCAAACGTTAAATTTAATTGCGCCTTAAAAAATTATTGGAACAAAATTTTGTGCAAATTTCATTGCAATAATTTTATAGGGTGCTATTGAATTTACGTCTGAAACTTTGTACAATAGTCGATTACTACTCAATGAAAAGCAAGCGAGTTTGAGTTTTGTCTAATTATAAGTATAATTATTCACTTCACAGTCGGTAAAACTCAAGGCGGGAAATTAGAATATGTAATTGACTTTCGAAGCCCCTTAAAATCGTAGCCTTTCTCCAAGATTGCAAAAATCAATTAAATTAGAACATCCCCCCAAACAATCTTACATCTATCTCCACAAACTGTCAGTATCGAGGTCACTCCCAACCTATATACATATACATTTCTTTGATCGCTGCAGCTGCAGCAGCAGCAAAGGACCCGCGCTCAAACGTCAGCGATCGAACGCGAAAGCCAACTCTGCAAGAGAAAAGCTCCTCCACCTCGATATATATATATATATATATATATATATATATATATATATATATATATATATATATATATATATATATATATATATAGGTAAGCATTATACCTACACACAGCGCTTCTATTCGAGCGCGATCCCTCGAATTTATTGTGCGGATCTCACGAGCGATTCGAAAAATATGGGCCACGAGATCGAAAGCTAGAAAACACCCACATCCACATACACACACACTGTATAAGAATACTTGAAAGATATATACAGGCGGTGTATATAAAGATATATCAAGGAAAAGGAGGGAAAGCCAAGGAGGTAAAAGGCTGCGGCGTCCGTTTTCTTCTTCTTCTTCTTAGCTCACGCTCGCTCCATCAGACTCGAGAGTCTCGAGAGCTGCTGCCTTTTTATCGCAGCTTGGTAGTATATATAGTATTACTTTTCTTTCGTGTGTGTGTGTGTGTGTGTGTGTGTGTGTGTGTGTGTGTGTGTGAGTGTGTGTCGGGGTGTTTTGCTTCTTAGAAACGAGCTCGCGAGAAAAAAATTCGACTTTAATAGTGCATTATGCGAGAACGTGGAGTTGATAGTGTCAAGAAAAGCGAAGACGTTAGTTGTATGTTAATAAGGATCTTTTTCTTCGTGTTTTTGCGCGCGTGAATTTACATAGCGTTTTTGTATTTTAATAAAGGTATGGAGAATCATAAGAATTGTATTTGTGGCTTCCCAGGATGAGCACTTAAGTCCACTTTCCCAGACAGCAAGACTATAATAATTTCAAGAAGGATTATTTGCAACAAGCATTCTTTAAAATCTCATAAATATAGGGATGCTGTGCGTATTTTCTTTTTGAAATTTGAGTTTTCAGTGATATTGCTATCTATGCATATAGTACATTTTCATATAAAAAGTCAAAACTTGCAAAAGTTCATATATTACTTTCCTCTTTTCATAATCTATGCTTTTCTTTGTGGAAGCCACATATCGACATATATTATTTATTAAAAATAAATCATATATAATTACATCATGTGAAGAGTATAATTGGAGAGATTGGATATTTCTTTTCATTAATTCAAGTTTAAGTAACTGATAGTTCAGGCGCGTATTATAGATATAATGTTCAAAAAATGGTAAAATCCATTTTTCAATAATATAAGAGCTATTATCGATTCATCAGTCGTTTGATTACAATGGACTCTGTCCTTCTATGATATGAAACTTATCAAACAATAGACTAAAATCGATATTTATTTAGAAGATTTTTATTTTTGCCTTTCAGTGTTCTTACTTACATTTTACAAAAGAATTCTGAAGTCGCTAAAAATCCACAATTAAAATTTAAAAATAAAATTTTAGTTTATCACAAATTAATGTTATAAACTTATAGATTGAATTTTGAGATATTATTTTAACTTTATTTTGTAAACTTTAGTAGCATCTTCATTAATTTTTCTTTGGAATTTAGTATAATTGGATTGAATATTTTAAATAATTACATTTTTAAGAAAGTTTCAACAGAAATTGTTCTATACAAATCTTCTATAAAACAATGTTTATGATAAGGTGGTGTAATCAGAGATTATAAAATAATCAAAATTTCCTAATTACGAAAATTCAAAAGAAAACTTATCATCCAACTAACGTATTAAATTGCTCAACATATTATTTAAACCGGGAATATTTGCAAATTCTCTTCCTGGTGACAAAATAGTACATTATACAACAAGGGAATAGTCGACTTTATTCCCGTGTTGCATATAGAACTTTATTTCCGACTTAACTGTGGCCACTTTATTGACTTGAAGAGTGGAACCCCGAAAAGAGAAAGAAATAGCTAAAAACTGAAAAAAAGAAATAAAAAATGCGTGAAATAAAAAAAATACATTTGCGGGAAAAAGTATTTTTGCGGAAATTATATTATGCTACTTTTGTCCCGCTTTGCAGGTCAATAAAGTGTCCATTACGGTTGAGTCGGGAATAAAGACTAGAGCCATATTTTTCACCAATAAATTATTCCTGCAATGATTTGGTATCCAAAAAGCACTAAAATCTTATGTTGGACGGAATAGACCATTCGTCCTTAACGAGTTGAATAAAAAATTGCAGAATATATTCAATAGTACTTACTACATAAATACATAAAAGAAACGAAAGAAAAACTACTTAAATTCGAAGGTAATTTTCAAAACTCGCGCCAAGCGCGATTCTCGCGCGCCATTGTTGGAATACGCGCCGGAGGCTTTTTTTCTCGGCAACCGGCAACCGAGCGATCCTCTTTTTTGTTGTGATTTGTGCCGAGTTAACTGACAGTTCCATGCATATAGTCGGTTTGCAAGCGAGATACTTACTACGAGTATAGACGGATAATAAACATCAAGGGAAAAGTGTTCAGTTATCTTCGATTTTGCTCGTGTTGTTATCGAGTGTTGTGTCACTGAGATAGGTTTTGGTAATTCGCATAAAAACTGAACGTCGTAAGTATCTGTGCTTATATTTCTAAGAAGTTTTAAAAAAGTACCAAATAGTGACAACAATTGTGTTGTTTTTTGCAAAAAGTACAAGCACATACAAATGCATGTATGTACATTTCGATATTTAGGACAAGAAAGAGAAATAGTTATGTTTTGAGTTTTTTTTTAAATATATACTTTTGGATGTCAAAATATCGTACACGAGGCACGTGAGTGAACTTGTGCTATAAGTTGTTATTTCCGAGACGTGCGGGTACTTGCATCGTTTTCCTTTAAATCGCAGGAAACGTAGTGAGAAAGCTAGAAAGCTAGAAAGCTTTTTAAACATTTTTCGAATGCATCGTCCAACCTTTCGTAACAGCAGATTCGGAATATGTAAATTTTCTGTGTGTGTACTACAACTAAGTATGTACTACAACTACAACTATGTAGCCGAGCTGTGTGGCCTTTTCTAGACCGCTAAATATATAGGACTCATCGAAAACGTGTTTTGCAATTTGTGTTAATTGCATGCTCTGTGGAAGTAATATGATGGATGGTTTCGTATAATGGAAAAATAGAAAAAAATAAAATGCATACAAGGCTTATTTTTCTGTCTGGAATAAAAACTTATGCAACATTTATTTGTCTTATTCAGTGTAAACAAATTTGAAGAAGTACAGTAAAGTAATGAAGTGAATTATAATAAATAAACTAATATAAGTTAAAAGTAATAAATAGGTATGTCTATTTTTTAATTTTGTTCTTACTATGCGCTGTGACAAACAAGATTAATCAGTTGTTACTTACTTTTATTAATAACTTTTAATAATCATTAAACTTATATAATACCAGCGAAATTTCTTGTATCAAAGAGCTTGCTGTTTTTATAATCAGATCCACTTGACTTTTAAACCTTTTTTATATTAGGTATTATTGCTATGATGTTGAATTTAGCAGGAATTCTTTTTACGTTTCTGTGTCACCATAAGAACTGCTATAAATATATCTAACAAAGGTGAATGTTATTACTGACTAACAACAGTTACAAAAGATATTTACTTGACATTCCATTGATTCTTTAATAATCAATTGTTTTTCTTTCTTAATTATGTAATGTCCTAATTTTATATTTCAAATTAAATATTTTAAATCTTTACAGAATATAATTTTGCATATATTAAGAAATATATTCCTGAAATAACTGGTTTCAAAGTTCAAATAAAAGTTGGATTTAATTTTGGAAAAATTTTTAATTCTACTGACCCATATTCACAGGCTTCATATTGCTTGTAAAAGTTTTCAATGGTTATAATAAAATATTCAAAGATTCAGTAATAATAAAAATGTTTCCGAAATAAAAGCCAACTTTTATTTGCAATATTGAAACAAGAATTTTCAGTTTAGTTTTAAGACGATTAATTCAGTGTACACGGGTAACCTTTTAAGTCAAAATCAAATATTGAAAGAAATCATTGATCGCTGACTGATTTTGGCACTTCTAGTACATAACATATATTCCTTGTTTCTATGCAAAATCATATTCTTTAAACGTAAACTTCATTTATACATTTATGCTTAGTTCGTAGTGATCGGTGAAGTCTTTTTACCTGCAATAATAATTTTACTAACAATAGAGTCAAGATTATTTAATTCATTTACACCTGTATTTGTTGTCGTTTAACACATGCCTCTTGTTTTAAACACAGAAGGAAATACAGTCGAAATGTAATTAGGATTTGTTTGCTCTTTTTTATTTATTATTGACAATAAAATGTTCACTACATATTAAATCTGATAACTTTGACAATGTGAATGATGATGTATTAAAACTAAAAAATACGCTGCCAACTGCTTTGGCACTATGCTTTCTCAAACAAAATTTAATTAAAATTATTGTATAAATAAGGAAGAACTGCGCAGTATCGTCCATTATGATTATTTTCCTGTCTATCTATTTTCATTTAGTGATTTGTGCCCTACTGAAAAATGAATATTTTTCAATAAACATATTATCGTATATATCGTATATCAGGGTGTCTTTGGTCAGCGATGTGTCATTGATTCTAAAATCTATTTTTATCTATAAAATCAAATGAAATCTATACCAATAAAAGATTGAATTATTGCTTTTTTTTCATTCATTGCAAAAAAATGCATAAGATACAAAAACGCATAATTTTATAAGTCACTCATTTAAAATATTGACTGCTATTTAACATATACTAGTTTATAAATTCCACCATCAAAATAGTATAAAAAGCATGATTTTTCTATGCTATATTAAAGATTGAGTATTGCAGAAATAAATTATGTCATTATTAAATCATTATTAAAAAATCACAAAATAATAATACTTTTAATATAACATTATATTTTGATTTTTTCGTGCAATATAATGCGTAAAGTTGACTGAAAGTGTAGAATAGTAAATCTCATATATAATAATACTTAATATCTACAAGAAAAAGCACAATGATAAAGCTTAGAGATGTCGTGATATAGAGGGTGAAAATATTTGTTTAAATTGAATAATCTCTAATTTCTCATAAGATTATGAACCAAATCGGCTTAAAATATTTAGCCAGTGACCTGGCACCTAACAAATATTCTCTAATATTTTCAAGGCATTACATCAAGTATTACTCAAGTTATCGTTGTTCAAAAAAATGCATTTCTTTGACATTTTATTTTTTTTCTCAAAAAGAAAAAAAAACGTCTTATTACCTAAGAACTTACAGGAATATACTTGTATATGAAACAAGTATTAAGTACCGATTTCACTGATTTTTATCGTATAGTTTTCGAGTAATAAATGTTGAAAAAAATGTTGTCACGCAGTATAACAATTGAAACACAACTCATATAAAATCGTTTACGGTCCTAAAATGAAGGTTTTTATACGTGCCTTATTGTATAAAAGAGTCGCTTCCCAGAAACCATTTCTGCATTGTAAAAATTAAAAATACCGAAATTTGAAAATTCTTAAATTTTGAAAAATGGCCATAAAAAAATAATTTTTTTGACCATTTTTGCTTAAATTTTAAGCGCACACCGGGCGTTGATATAAAAAATCTGTGCATAGTCTGGGAAAGTTATACCGCAGATTGAACGAATGGCGATATGTCACATACGTACACACACACACATTCCCACATACTCACACACACATAGGGGAGAACGGGGTATTGCCGGTCACCTAAGCAAAAGTGCTTGTTATCTCTACTTTATAATTGTTTTTTATTAACTTTAAATAATTATTTTGTTAGTTCAAACCATTGACTTTAAATATTTCTTATTGGTTTAATATAAAAATGTAAGATATCGAAGCTATAAGACAAAATAAAAAGAAGCATTTTGACTCGATTTACTCCACATCAAAGGGTAATACCGGTCAACCGCGGTATAATTCCGGTCACTATTAAAAAGTTACTTTTATAGGTAAATCATTTCCTTAAATCAATTATATGACCTTTATATCATCAGTTGCATTATTATTCGCACTTACACAGTGAAATATATAACATATAACCACTGTTCACTCAAAAACACTTAAGCAAAGTTGCCCTACCTGAGAGCGCAGCGGAACGTTTTCTTAGCCTCACTTTCGGGAGCGTCATATAAATAACATTGTGACCGGTATTACCCCAATTCTGCTTAATAATTTAAATTAAAATGACAAAAAAACAATAGGTTTATACATATTCTTTTCACTACTTTGTATTCTTAGATTGTTCAAATGAATGAAGTTGCATAAAATAACTGCATAAATTAACAAATAATTTGCATAAAAGTTTATTTTATAGACCAAATTTCTTGTAAGAAATGTTGACCTAAACTTCAATTATGTATAATTGCTTAATAATATTGAATATAAGGTTGTTTGGACACATAGATTAATTGCATTTTATGTTGCATTTGATATACTATTCGAATTATTAACTAAAAATGTTTAGATTGTTGAAAATAAGAGTGACCGGATTTAGCCAGTGACCGGCATTACCCCGTTCTCCCCTACATACAGACATTTTTTAAGACTAGTCTATTCGGACTCCCCAAGGCATAAAACATGTTTATACGTTAAAAAAACACAATAAAATGTTCACCATTACAAAGCTTTCTCTTTAGAAAGCAAAACAGTGTAACATACATGTACTCAATGTATTATGCACACACTTCACTGTATCATATTTTGAAAAGTGAGGTTTTGCTATTTACTTTGCTCTTCTTACAACAGCAATCCGTTTTTTTGCTCCGATTTATGACTTGCTGTTAGAGATCTATAGAACTTACACCTTATATTTACGCCGTTATTTTTACAATTAACTATATAACAAATATCAAAGTGGCATATTTTATTTTATAAATGCTAATGGAGAGCTTTCATCATTAATTCTTAATTTTTCCATCTAGAGCGCTTGGATCACGATCTTGAATACAGGTCACGATCTTGAAACATGGAGTCACTAGAATATTTGAATTTGATTAACGTAAATCATAAATAAATATGAGATTGAACTTTTTTCTTTTATTTATATTTTATTTATTCAAACAATACTCGAAATGAGAATGTACTTATTTCGGATTGTACTTTCTAACAATATATTTGTATCAATCGATGGTGCGTCTACAAGCTTTTCGGTATTCATCTCAGAAATTCAAATTTGTTTACACGAAGATACTGGTACTTTTTCTATAATAGAAAAAGTGACTATTATTTTTGCAGTACACAATACCATAAAAATTCACCACAATAGTCAAACAATCGTATATTAGAAGTAAACATACACATTGAAAGCGATGGACAGTCACGTGCATTGCCGCATTGGAGTGTCCAGACCTGACTTTAAGATCGTGGTTTGGATATTTTAACTTATCCTTTATACAACTGCAGACACATGCACGGAGCGAATAGAATGCAAGAGTTTAGTGATATTGGTACAAAGAATGTGCAATGAAAGTGTACATGACGCTAACGGAAAAATGGTTATATATTAATTTATGTGCAGCGAACCTAGCTATTTTTAATTAAAATTTCACCGCGCGTAAATTTCACGATACCTCATTAGTGTTTTAAAATTTAGTAGAGACTGTATTATCTACTTTAGTTAACTTAGTATTTTCTGAATTATTCAAATTAAAGATTTACTTTAACGTCCTCTTTTCCACACGTTTTATTAAGTATTACATGTATTAACTTAAACAGAATTTCAAAATATTAAGTTTGGGTATTTTTTATAGTAACAGACGTAAAATGCGTTAAAATGACATTTTATTCATAAAATTTGATTCAGTCGACTAATATTTGTAGGTACCTGCTTTTAATATTATGAAATTCGGCACGTGCACACACAGCTGAAAATTTAAAATCGATTCATTAAAAATTGGATCCGAAAGTACGTGTCGTGTTAACGTCGATGTTAAAATTTTGATGTCAGTTACTCTAAAGAATTGCGAGCCGACCAAACTATATAGATTAGTTGATGTAAATTGACGTTACTAAATTTTAAAATGTAGTTAGAGTGTTATATCTTATTTTTTAAAAATGCTGGACGATTAGATTTGAACGAAAAATTCTAATGAGACCTTAATCGTTTATATACCTTTTCAAGATTTAACCCTGACTGCCCTAAGGAACATGATGAAATGTAAGAAACTGTGAAGAAATATAAATAAGTGTACAACAATGTAAACAAAGGCGTTTTTTTCCAATATTTATGACGTTTGACGCAAATAAATTACATTTTCTTACTTTTTTTTCATTCATTCCCGCATTTCCTAATAGAGTGGAAAAATGCATCTTACGTTTCACCGCTATATGGTGAAGTATGTGTAAATCAAATCACATGGAAAAAATGAAACCATAAGGTTACACGAGGAATAAGTAAAACAGCAGCACTTAGTAAATCATTTTACGAAAATGTGCGAAAGTGTACGAAATTGTAAAAAAGGTGACGAAAGTTGTACCACGTGAAAAATAAGTTTCGCCATAAAGCATACATAAATGTGATAAAAATATTAAAAAAAAACGTATTAAAGTGGCAGTATATTCTATATTTTGAAAAATGAGCGTCCCAAGTATTACCGATACCCAACTCACATTCCTTCACCCTCTTTCTCTACATTTTCATACACTGCTTTATTCAACGCATTTACCTCTTAAAACAACCCACTTTAAAATCCTCATCAATACCCACTCTACGCCCATGTATAAATTTCAGACGATGGAGAAGACGCGCAAGCAGATGTACGCCGAGTACCTGTGCGTGTACAAGCGGGCGCACGACGGGAAGCCGCGCGGCGTCGCGACCTCGGAGGCCTCGAAGGTCTGGCGCCAGTTGAGGAAGATCGCGCACGGTAGCGACCGGGTGCTGGAGACCCTGGCCGAGATCGAGATACGCCAGCTTAACAAGATCATCAAGAGCAGCAGGTCGAAGATCTGGGTGTTCTTGTCGGAGGCGAAGGTCGAGGAGGGGCACGGGGTATATGGATGAATAATCGAGGGTTATTACGAGAGAGCATGGCAGTGACAGGGGAGAATGAGGATAAATATTGGATGCGTTGTATTCTTTTGGGATTTTTTTTGTGTTTCGTGATTGTGGGAAATTTAGTTTTACCGCGAATATTGCCAAGAGTTACAATCTTATAATAAATTGTTGTAAAAATATATAAACGTCTTTATAAAGTCTTTATGAAACTGTAACTATATTGGCAAAGAAAATTACCACCGCGGGAGAGTGGCCCATATGGCCTGACGAAACTAAGGTAAAAATAACTTTGAATATAGCAGGTAGCTTTGTCGGTACATTACTATGTGTTAACTGGGATTACAAACGATTCTTATTATGATCTTACATACTGTATACAAGATCGTGATTTATATACCTCCTAATACCTACCTAATCTTTTGAAATCCAAGTTAACACGTATCAAAACATTATAACTGTCATATTAAAAGTTACACGGTGAACTTTAACATGATTTAATTCAAAAGCGTTACCAACCAAAATGAAAATGATCCGTAGAGTAGTTTTTGAGAAATGGCAATTTTGTTCACCATATTGGATCCGCCATTTTGAATTTTGAAAATTTGACAACGGATTCGTAATCAGCGACCCCAAAAACCCTTAGATACTAATTTTCATAAAAAACTAATGGATAGAAAAGTTTGTGCTTCAAAGGGTTAAATAACAAAAATTGCCTAAATGAACACCTTTGAAGTATACATTTTTCTAACTATTGGTTTTTTATTAAAATTGGTATATAAGGGTTTTTGGGGATGCTAATTACGAATCCGTTGTCAAATTTTCAAAATTCTAAGTGGCGGATCCAATATGGTGAACAAAATTGCCATTTCTCAAAAGCGACTCTACGGATCATTTTCATTTTGGTTGGTAACGCTTTTGAATTAAATCATGTTAAAGTTCACCATGTAACTCACGATCTTGTATACAGTATGTAAGATCATAATAAGAATTGTTTGTAATCCCAGTTAACACATAGTAATGTACCGACAAAGCTACCTGCCATATTCAAAGTTATTTTTACCGTAAGGTGTACATGTACATATTAAATCATTTCATTATATGATAACTTGAATTAAATTTTGAAACGTCATAGAAAAATTAGAAAAAATCGATTTTTTTGTAAGAATATAATATTTGAGAACGTTGCTTAAAATTCTGTCCAATTATTGACTGAGTATGTCTCAAATAAGCCCAATCAATAAGTTGTTTAAACATAAGCATTCCGAATTGAGACATTAGTCTTGTACACTATACTCGAGACATTAGTAATTAGTACATGTAAGATTCGCTCTCCCCTAGCATTGATCATCAATTATCATGATATAATATACCTATATTCAAATTAATGAATTTTTTTAAATTTTAGCTTGCAGAATTATTGGAAGAGGATACAACGAATGATGACAATGATAAAGTCGTCATCGATAATGCGAGTATGTCGTAATAGTTCAACGAATCGAAATAATCTCGGGAAATTTTTCATTTCTTAATACGATTAATTAAATTCATGACTTGTTCTTATTTCGAGATTTACTTTAGTTATAATAAATGTAAATAGATAGTAATAATTGACAAAAATAAGGGCTATTTAAAATATTATTTGTCATATTTAGCATACTCGTTTCGGTTACACTGATTCTTATTTTTTAATAATTATTACACTTTAGAGTCATCGATTAAACTCAGCGCAAAACTATCGAAATACCTACATACAACTTAGGAAACGAATAGACCCTTTTTACGTAGCGAATTATTCGCCGTACATAGATAATGGGGTATTGAGGTGCTTATTATTTGCGTAATTTTTTCGAAAAAATTCTTCGAAAAAAGTATTATTTTTAGAATTTAAGTTTACGCTTAATTGTAGCAAATAAGTCGTCAAAATTATATATTTTTGTATTAAAATTGAACAAAAAAATGTACTAACGGCAAATAGTAACAAAATACCGCATTATATTATACAACTTTGCTAGCACCTTTAGAATCGCTTTTATAATATCTACGATCGCTGGATTTTTCAGTTCTATAGTAATTACTCATGATTAGGGAAGAGACATGGTATTGAAAATACTGTAAATTTCTTTTTGAACCGTAACACAGTGTTGATGAATAATTGATTTTTTTTTGGATAATTAAATGTTTATATAATTTACAAATATTAATTAAAAATGTATAACATTTAAAAGTGTTTAACTGCCTATTTCTTGTGATTAGTTATTCAATAAAAGATGCCTGGAACAGCATAAGTGATCATTCATTGCATACAGAAATCTTTTTGTTTATGTGTACATTCGCATCACGAGTCATACAAAAAGAGCTTTATAATGTTTCAGTACATTGCATGTTCATATTATAATAATTTTATAGCTTTACAGGCCTGAGGTTATATACTAATACTCAAGAATATTACGCTTGTTTACAAGTATACTATAGTTGATTTTTAGGAGGCTAGTATAATTCATATTTCCGAGTTAAAAATTCATTAAAAGTAAAAATAGTCGTATTAATTATCGATTATCCGTCAAGGGGGCAGACCTAGGTTAAACCAAAAAAAAGATATTTTTTTACGAGTCTACAAAACTTTTTATGTTTAAACGCAATCATTCTGAAAATTTGTATGCTATCAATACTTAATATTATCTTAAATTTTACGATTGTAAAACCTCAAAATCTTCATCCTTCATGTCGCAATAAATCTCTATTTTCAATACTATATTTATTAAAGGAAGTTCGTTCCTCACACCATTCTAGGTGACATGCTGAATTATTTTTTTTTCTCCACAGTTATTGGACTCCTTTCGATGTGTATTACAAAAAGAGCTGAGTACTTTTTCGTTAAATTTTTTTTTATTATTTTATTATTTTTTTTAACATCAATCGATTTCTAAAAAAAATTTCTTAATATTTTTTAAAGAATTGATTTGATTTACGACAAAGAATAATAAAAAATAATGTAACGAAAAAGTGCTTCGCTCACTTTGTCATACATGTCAAAAAGAGTCGAATAATCATCGAAAATTATTTTCTTTTGTTTATTATATCACCTAGAATTGTGTGAGGAACAAGGCTCCTTTAATAAATATGGTATTGAAAACAATGATCGATTGTGACGTAAAGGATCTAGATGTTGAGATTTTAGAACGGTAAAATTTAAGATATGATTGTGTTTTGATAGCATACAAATTTTCAGAATGATTGCTTTTAAACATAAAGAGTCTTCTGGACTAGTAAAAAAAATGTCTTTTTTGGGTTTAACCCAGGCTTGCCCCCTTAATAGTCAACCATTTTTTATAACGTTCATATTATTTACATTGATAAAAGACTTTTATTGTTCAGCAAAATAAAGTAAAACAGTCGAAATATCAGTACCATGGCATTACTCTCTTTTATCGTTGTCCAAATTTAATTAAAGTAAAAACAAAGGACTATTGAAATACAGAGTTAAGTTGACGATACAATGAATAGTTCAATGCATCTATTTAGACTTCTGATAAAGTTTTAAACTTATAATAAGAATGACGGCGAAACTTAGTTCCATAATAAAATGTCATCACCGTCGCATAATGGTTCTAAAAATGTATCCAATCTTTACCTTTACCTTATACCAACCTCTTGCGCTGGTATAAGGTAAAAATTCAAGAATTCAAATTATATAGTGGCTATATTTTTTAATACATTAAACGAAAATAGATAGATCAGCATCAGAATAAAATATATGTATGCGTGTACAAGGTATACTTATTTTTCGCTGTTTCGTCTCAAAAATATCCCACTGTTTTGTCATATATAATTGTTTATATCGCTGCATCAACCATATTGAATTTATTAGTCGGGTAAGCTCATGCAGCATTTGAATTCTAATTTGTAAATTTATATTTAAAAATGTTCCTAAAATAACATAAAAAGAATCCTACCCTACATAATAAGTTTGCGCCATCTTGTAACTATTTAAAACGTCGTTCGTGTTCGTTTCGTTTGAGCGCGAAATTTAAATTTCTTATAAAAAAATAAGTAATTTAATATAAAAAAATAAGTAATTGAATATAGAAAAATAAGTAATTTAATATAAAAAGATAAGTGTAAATAAACAAAAAAAAGTAATCTATTACAATCAGCATACATCGCATTAAAAAGAAAAAAAACCCGTCTCTTCCCTACATCGCACCGCGAACCATTCAAATCCAAAGCACACATCCCGCACATACCTGTGAGCGAGACGCACATGGTCCAGATGCCGCCGTGCATCGGCACGAGGAAGGCCGAGCTCGGCTTGCCCCTGGAATTGCCACCGACGACCCGATGACCGACGTTGTTATTATTACTGTTATGCTGCTGCTGCTGTTGCTGGGACTGTCGGCTGTTGAGGGTTGCGTCGATGTGGCCGACCTTGCCGTCGAGGATCCAGGTGATCGAGGGGCCGAAGCTCGACTGCTCCAGGGCCTCCCTGTCCCAGTCGACCTCCTCCCAGTGGTCCGACATTATCGCCGCGCACAGCAGGCCCGTCGCTGTGGACATGAAGAGAACAGTTGTTGAGCATTGAGAGAGAGTATTTGGGGGGGGGGGGGGTTTAATGGGTCAGTTTTGTGGGTGAGAGGAGTAGAGGACCCGGTGGAATACGCAGCGTGCTTGTGGGAATTGGCTGAAAGTTGATATAGGGGGAAGTGTTGTGGGTGGGGATTCTTGGGATAATCGAATAAGTAAACTCTTTGTTTTGAAGATATTACCGGGAGGCACTAGTAAAAATTGGCGTTTTAGCGGTAGGTATTTATTTGCTATCTTTGGAAACAAGTTTCAACAAACAGATGTTAAAACTGTTATAAGTAGAAGATAGGTTTTTTAGCAATGTTTTAAATGAAAAGAAATCATACGTTAAAAATCTATTTTCTACTACAGTTTTTAATATTTTTGGTTGGAACCTCTTTTTACGTGTTTCTTAGATGATTATAAACAACTTCTCACATGGGCTTGGCATAATGTTTTGCAGTTCCATAAATAAAAATAAAAATCTCTAAAACACCATTTTTCAGTCGTGCCTCCCTTTAAAGTATTTATTTTCCATGTAAACTAATGTTTAGAAAATGAATATAGAAAGTATGGTCAGTTATTTTTACTGAAAATATTAGTATATTTGAGTAGGTAAAGAACCACCATAATATGAAGATTTATTGTCGCTCGGTGGGTGATTTATTTTGATGAGAAAACTTTATCGATCTACATATATGAATTAAAACACATTTAACTTTTCTCAGAGTTGGAAATATTAAGTTATAAGTTCCATGCATTTTTTCACGTTCTACAGTTTTCAAACATTAATCATGAATACTTGAAAATAAAATACGAAAAAAAGTTATGTACATATGTGTAATATACACAATTGTCAAACTTTATTCCTTGTTTGCAGTAAAATTATTTATTATTAATCTCTTCAAAAAAGCAAAATTATAGTTATATTTTCAATTTTTTTCCGGGAGTTAAAAATAAAAGTTTTTGAAAATTTAGCTGAACGTTCCTGGTAAGAATACGGAGGGGATAGTATGGCGTTTCTTTAGAAATATTTATTTATTGCAGACAAAAAAATATAAATGTGATGCTGATTAGGTATAGGGATTATCAGTTCACTTTCACATCTCCTCAATTGTATTATATATATATAAGCGCGCATGTGTGTGTTTTCGCGATTTCATAAATAACTACCCATTAAATAATATCTGCACCTTTAAAAAGATTAATTAAATAGTTAGACTGTTAATTGATTTTTTCTTATTTAATTTTTTTCCAAAGTTGTCCAACGATCAGGATCAAAATATTTGGTGCAGGTGTTTAATAAGTAAAAGTCGAGTTCTTTCAATTTTCTGATTTTAACTTTATTATAAAAGATACAGTTTTTTGGGCATAAATATTAGCTCTTGACAAAGCAAATACAATATTTGATATCGCCGTATACGGTTTCCTTTCATTACTAGAACAATAATGTTAAGCAGATTTTATAAATCAACTATTTCTATGAATAATACAAGAATGTAAACTTTAATGAAACATTATAATTTTATATCAATCATATCTTCAATCTTTTTCCAATGCAGCAAAAAATTTCTTCAACCAAATGAGCGTGCGACTCCACAATCATCTTAAAACCCACTGTCTCCCCAAGATCTTTGACGTGGTCCACTATAAAATCAAGCGCCTTCGCTCTCAACTCTTCAACTCTGTACAGATCCGCCAAAATCAGCGCCTCAAAAGCGTTCTCCACTGTCAGAACCTCGCTCAAAACTTCCGCGCACATAATTTTCAGGCCGTTGAGAGCATATTTATCAGCTGGACCTATAAGTTTACCAGCCGATCCTTCGAGATTCTCCACGTTACCAGTATAAATATAGAGTAAAACGTGCTTCATCGTTTCTTTCTCGATTTCAGCGATTTCCACTCGACTGTTTTCCTTCTCGATCATGTCGTTCTCGAGCATTGCGAGAAAGACCGGACTTCTGGACGCGAGAATCGCTTTGTGCACGTGAAATTCTTGGTCTTCCACGACGAGTATTAGGTCACTGAATTTTTCGTTGTGGAATAGCTTCTCGAGATCGTTCGGCATGCTCTGATCTTGTTCTTTTATTTTTGTTATGTCAAGGCGTTTCGACATTATTTCGCATACTATGGTTAAATTACCGTTAGGTACGAACTCGCAAGGTTTAGACATTAACGTGTTGTAATCAATGAATTGATCAACTAATAATTTTTGTTTTTCTTCTGTAAAGATATGTTCGTGTGTACTCGTGCACGTCAATACACCATTTTTAGTCATTACAGAAAATTTCAATTGTACATTAATGAACGTATTCTTTGAATAAGACTGCAATATTAGTGTCAACCCCATATATGTTCTGTTACCCGAAAATGTATATTCAGATTGTATGTACCATAGATTTTCATTATTATCAACTCCTATTTTGAAATCTGGGGATTTGAATGGCGCTTTTGCGACCCTGCAGCAAATGCAATATTTTTCAATTATCCATGCATAACAAAAATACTTCCTGTCCGACATCCTCGTTATCTTTCCATTACGGTCAGAATCACTCATTATAATTGGCGCAAATATCGAGTTGATATGAGAAACTAAAAAATAATTTTTCACTTTTGGTTAATCTATAATTTGATAAGACATATAAACTGACACAAACATTAAACAAAACTTAAGAATACACAACTGTATAATTGCTCTTGAATATTTCTTTTCGTACGTACAAAGTCTATCTATCACCGTATGAGCATTTGAGCAACGATAATGGCATAATTATGCGGTCGAGTTTATCTTGATTCTTGACACAACGACACAACCGCGCTTTGTCCAATATAGGTTATATAGCGCTCGCCGTGCGGTGGCGGGAGTGCGCGAAGAAAAAGACAGAAAGTTTTGTCACGCGCGCTGATTGGCGGGCTCCCCATCATTACGGGTAGACGCTATAGGCGCTATTGAGAGAACAAACTTAGATCGCGGGTGAAAAAATGTCCGACAAAAGGAATATTGTATCATTACCAGTATATCTATATTAGGGTGGTCCAAAATTTTCAAAGTTTCGATTTTCCTTCTTGTAACCCTTTCAAATGTTGACAAATGTGAAGAAATAACTCCCCTGCAAGGCAGGTGCTGAACGTTGAGATTTAAAGGTTCCTACCTGGATTTCAAAGTTTTTAAGTGCATTTATGCACATTATTCATAAATTTAGTAAGAAAATAATTGAAAATTTATAAATCGACTTTTAATAACTAAGTATTAACATATCACTCAAATGGAAAGTCTACCACATCCGTGCCTTTTAGAAAAAACTCTTTTCCGAAGTAAAGAGCTATATGTATCAAATTTTAATAAAAACAAGTTATCTTTGAACATATTTCAAGACTCTAATTTTCGATGATATTTCAAAACCCAAATTCTTTTTTAATCTGTTCCGAATAGAATCTACTTAAAAATTAGCAAACGTAATCTAAATATTTCGGTATCAATATTGTGCAATTTAAATGTAGCATTTTAAATGGTTTATGCCATAGTTTGATGTAATTTCCTTCCGGTAGTTTACCTCATGGAGAACTGTACATAATTGTAGTTAAAAACTGATAACAAGACCTCTGAAGTTATTTGGATCAAAAGTTATGCTTGTTTTAATATTTCGAAATATTATAGGTAGTAAATTGGGACAATGCAAGATACGATCCCACAACGTGATCCCCAATTTACCACATAAGAATTTTCATAATATTAAAACAGATATAACTTTTGATCCAAATAACTTCAGAAATACTGCGACCACTGTAATTAAAGGTCTTGTTAACAGCTTTCAACTAAAATTATGTACAAACTCCATAACGTAAACTACCGAAAGTAAATGACATCAAACTATGACATATGCCATTGATACTGATAGAAAAATTGCACAATATCGAGACAGGATCAGTTTCTATATTTAGATATATTTATTTTTGCCAATTTTTATGTTGATTCTATTCGGAATTAGAGGTAAAACAAAATTGGGTTTTGAAAAATGTTCAAAGATAGCCAGTTTTTTTTCTAAATTTGACGCATATAGCTTCTTTACTTGGGGGAAAAAATGTGTTGATGGCACGGCTGTGGTTAACTTTCTATTCTAATGATATGGTAACTTAATACAAATTCTTTTGCTTCTATTTATAAAGTTTTAATCATTTGTTTGTCAAATTTATGAAAAACGTGCATACATGCTCTTAAAAGACTTTGAAATCGAGGTGGGAATCTTTAAATCTTAATGTCCACCTTCTGCCTTTCAGGAGAGTTATTTTTTTCGCACTTTTCGACATTTGAAAGGGTTACAGGAACGAAAATGGAAACTTTGAAAATTTTGGACCACCCTAATCTATATATACCATTCTTCTCGACCGCCACATTGAAACCACCAGAGGACGTAGTGCAAATTTGGATTTCCAATGTTTTTGTCTATTGTGTAAGAAAAGAAAGTTTTGCGATAGAGCAACAGCGAAAATTCGGGCCTCTGCACCATAAAATGCGGTCGATGCGTTGTTGTCATACTGCCTAGACCCTGCAGTCATCGTCGCCTGTATGGACCGACTACACTATAACGTAAACTGTGAAGATATGTGACAAAAATTGAAGCTGCTTTGAAAATGTCGTTAACTATCTTATCAGTTTGTACTTGTACGTACAGGCGAACTGTACAGTTTGTGTAAAAAGGTAGTTTTTATTTATACATAAAGTCTATGACAATATACTTGTTGTAAATACATTATTACAAGTTGTTGACTCGTGTGAATCCTCATATAATGGGAAATAGCTTTTATGCAGTAACAGAAAGTAAATACTAAAAGTAATATAAAATAAATTTGTAAGTTATGTAATCACTCCTGCTTTATTTTCGGTCACTTTTTCTTTAGTTAGAATAAAAGATTGAAAAAAGTAAGGTCGTCGAAAGCAACGAAAAACTTAGCATCAATTTAGTAGAACATATAATTTCTGATATACTTTGAAGCACTTTAGATTTGTTACAACGGGTCAGTGCCGGCTCAATAATGGACTACTTTTAAGTTGAAATGCGGGGTGGGGGGGGGGGGGGGGGCAAAAAGAGTATGTAAATAAGTAAACATACTAAATTTTCAAGGGTACACGATAATTGGATTTTTAACTGATAAACCACAGCAACTACAGACAAAATGACAACTCATCAATCGACTTTATATCACCATTAAAGGTATGTACAATTTTCTTAACAATATTATAGGTACATAGTATTGGTAAACTTAGCCAACAAGTATTCACAACAAGTTCACAACAAGTATTCATTACTTTTTATTTATTTTCCAGTAAAAATTTTTAATTTTAAAGGTGGGTTGATTTTCAAGTTTAATTCCGAAATAACTTTCTGAATTAGTAAGATAGTGTATAAACTTAACGTATAGTATAACTATAATAATTAAAAATAAATATAATAAAAATAGTAACTTTAAGGCTTTGAAAAAGTGGTAGAGGGAGTAATCGTAAAATTAATCAAGTAAACAGAAAAGATGGCAAGAAAAAGATAAATACAAAATTTTAAAAATTTTAATTTAACCGAGTTACGGTAGTCTGACTTTAGAGGCGTTATATGTGTTTAGACCCAATTCAGTATAAGTTCTAAATCATATCTATAAGAAAGATACTATAAGTCAGTTTGAAATTCGGTGCCGACTTCGAAAGCATTTATATGGATTATTATTTTATTCTTTTTAGAGAATTTTTCAAAAAGGGTTCGTTCTTTTTAAAAGTTTTCTATTTTATATTTTTTAATTATACCGGCCAAATTGCATTTTATTTATCCAAACCGGTTCAGTAATTTCGGAATAATCGGCGGACGAACATAACAAAATGCCAGTACTGACCCAGTACTGGCTCGACACTAACCCAGTAATGTAATGGGACCACCATGTCCTAGTTTATCCAAATCGGTTCAGTAGTTTCGAAATAATCGGCGGACGAACATAACAAAACACCAGTACTAACGTAGTACTGGCTCGATACTGGCCCAGTAATATAATGGGACCACCATGGGATCATCCTCTTTCATTAAAAAAAAAGTTTATTCATATCGGTTCAGTAGTTTCGGAATAATCGGCGGACAAACATATAAAAAAAAGAATATACAGGTCGAATTGAGAACCTCCTTCTTTTTTGAAGTCGGTTAAAAATGCAATTTAACTGGAGTAAATTAGCAAATGGGGGGGGGGGGTCCATTTATTAGACTTTTTGTATAGATCTGCTAGCACTTTGGAATTTTCATTACAAATAAATAGATAAAGAAGAACGTTCATAGTTTAGACACTAAATATAACTAATGCTAAAATGAACATATGCATATAATTCGACGTCCAAATAAACGAAAGGAAATTGTATTAGTATTATTGCATAAACGTAGAAAAATAATTCATTAGAATAAATAGATATACGACAATGAAAACGTGTAACTATTAGAAAAATTATGTACGAGTGTAAAAATAACATCCTTTTTCGAATTTTCAAGCAGTATTACTTTAATTTGTTTAACTTATAATTATTCTGCATATTATCAATCTTATTCTAAGAATCGTCTCATTAAGGACTCTAAATATTTTCTTTGACTGTTTGTACATTCGTTTTTATTTTTGTCGAAACTATTTATTTCTCATTTGTGTAAATCTAAACTTTGAAATTTGAAATACTCAGCAATTCTACATAAAACAGTCTAATAAATGGACCTCTCCCAACAAATGAACATATTGCAAAAATTATAAAAAAAAAAAAAAGAAATAGAAAACTAGAATATAGAGCAAAAATGTGAACAACCCAAGAAATAAGGGGTAGAGGAAAATAATTTGTAGAATTCGTGTGGCGACTAAAGAAAGAGCAGAACATAGATAGAATTCGAATATAGGCATAAAAAGAAATCAGAGAAGAACGGGTAAAGAAAATCAATGAAAGTTTGCCTATTGACGGAAGGACAAATTTACAAGATATAGTCTAAATCTTATAAGAGAGCTCAATCATTGCTTTTTGTGACTTTATATAAAAGTATTTGAAAGAATAGCTGCATTAAAAAAACCAAACAAGAAGAGTAGATTTAAAAATAAAAATACATAAGGTCTATATATATATATATATATATATATATATATATATATATATATATATATATATATATATATATATATATATATACGGAAGTGTATGTAACAAGAATGCATAAGATAATAGCAACGTAGGAACGAAAATGTACATTTACATATTTAACTTGTTGGAGTCTACAAAAATAGCTAAAAAAGTTGCACATAAATATAAAGATGTTATATTGTATTCTATTTTAGTAAATTGCAGCATGTTTATATTGTCAATATTTTAAAAATACAAGTAAATTGCGACTACATATAAAGACACAATTCTAACTAGGTTTAGATGTTTTCCGTCAACGTTATACTCTGGCTCTATAGCACCTATTAAGAAATTCAGACTGCGCCAAGTAGTTAAAACCGAAGCTAGTCAGACGCGGTGTGTGTATATATGCGCGAACTTATCTTATACGTTTGCCTTGTTTATCCTTCTTGACTATCTCTTTAATTAAAAACTTTGAAACTATATGAGAACACGTGTACATGTAATTACGAAGTTATATGGAGGCTTGATAATGGAGAATGGCGTAATTTCTTGTTAAAAAATGATAATTTTTATAGAGCATTTTCTTAACTTGAGCAGTTTTGCGAACATATTATGACGCATTTGACCTCAAGATTCTAAAAAAAAATTTTTACTTAATTTTAAAAATCTTTTCCTTCTAAAAATCTAAAATTTGATAAAATATGAGCTATTTTAAAAACAGTGTTTATATTTACATTTGTTTGCATGTAAGATTGCAAGTTCTAACGCAATTTCCTGAGATGAATCTTTCTTATTTCAACTAGATGGATGCGTCCTTTTTGACTGAAATTTTCAGAAAATCTTTTTTAAGGTATTTATAATATAAGTTGGGAATTTTTAAATTCAAATACATAAACCTATGTTATTATAATAATTCATTTTATACGTATAGTTAGAGCTAAAAATATTGTATTTTTATTCAGGTTTTGATTTTATTTTAAAAATATTTCAGTTTTTTTCACAATAAAACCAAAGTATTATATTTCTTTTAAGTTTTATTTCACGATTGTCTGAATGAGTCGGATTGCAAATAAAATTCTTAATCATATAAATAAGCGGCTAATTTGCTGTCTGATTAGAATTATATTTATTTAAGACATTATTACCACGTGTTTTGATACCACCGCTTACGCTAATTACGACTACCTTTACCTGTTAAAACGATTTGAAAATGGCTTGAAATCAGTATTGAAATCTGTTATCAATATTATAATTAAGATTTGAATTCGTCAATTTATATTCTAAACGTAATACCGTAAAAATTGACAGAAAAGACAAACTAAACTTAACAGTTTATTTATTAGAGACACTTATAAATTATAAAAAACTATTGGAGCATTTTAAATATTTTCAGTGATTCTTTTTAGTTTTTAACGAAAAAATAGTTATATTCATATACCATAATTCATTATAGATTAAAGTATAACATTTAATTAGTCTTACAAAATTACTGGATTTTCTCGGGTCGATAATTTTTCAGCTCAATTAATTCAGTATCCTTTATTAATTAAAATATTATAAGATATTGACCTATTTTTATATAACATTTAATATGAGATTCGACTTTGTTCTTTTATTCGCTAATTTAAGTTTAAAAGCTGAAATGCTGTTTTTAAGTAATTCAAAATTGGGCACTTGAAATACACTTGTAAAAATTATTCAATACACTATAAAGTTATCACCAATCAACAATTCTTTCAATTTTCTAAATAAAGATTGGTCTCCATGTAAGTAAGTAATACATATATATTTATTTTCATGCTATGTGAAAGTAAAAAAGACTTTATTTGGAAATGTGATAATACAATCTAGTAATATTGATCGTTATAATTATTTAAATTACTTGTAAAATAAATTTATCAGTTCTAAAATTTCAAAGTTTACGCTTAATTGTATAGCAAATGATACGTAGGATTTGCTAAAAGTAAGGTTTTATTACAAATTAACAAATAAAAGCTTATTAAGCATCAATAAATATGTAACAAAAATTATATTATACAACTTCTCTGACATCTCCACATTTATACGAAAGCTCGTAATTTTTATTAAGTTAAAAAGTTATTCCAATTTATTTTGTTTTGATCATTACTTACTAACTAGATTGTTCCAGCTTTATGACCAAATTCACATAACTATTATTACACCAATACCTTTATTCTTGCACTAAAAAATTACTAAATATTTTATAAGTGTTTTTAATAACATTATATGTTGCTAAAATATATAATTATATTTCTAATAATTTTTAATAATTTTACAAGCCTTTACAATAATTTTATAAGTTTTTAATAATTCTGTAAGTATTTCTAACGATATCAGGTGGTTTTTAATAACTTTATAAGCGTTACTTATAATTTTACGAACATTTTTAACGATTAATAAGTATTTTAAATGATAATACTATTATCCGTCTTTCTGAAAAACCTTGTAAGTCTCTTTTATAATTAAGTAAACGTTTCTAACAAATTTAAAAGTGTTTATAACACTTCTAATAATTTATAAGTATATAATAATTATGATAATGATTGCAACAATTTGATAAGTATTTATAATAACTTTACATTCTAATATCCCGTATGGACAAAACTCTCAAGTTGAGTGTTATTTCGAACCCTCAATTGAAATTTTATATTGTACAAGTCTAATAACCTACCAAATTTTAGTTGAGGGTTCGAAATAACACTCAACTCAGAGTTTCTTTCCATGCGAGATAACTTATATGTTATTTTCGATGATTTCCCAAGCGTTACCAATGCTTATTAAGTATTTAGAATACTCTTAATACTCTCTATAAAGAAATTCCAAGTCCCAATAATAATTATCTAAATATATATGTAAATGTAACATGCTATCTCTATTGTATTTATTTTTTATTCTATGTATTTTTTGACGAAGCGTTTTCTGTGATATCTGACTGTGACTAGTTCATTACATTTAATTTTTATAAACTGACGAACTGATAAAGTGAATTATTATTTTAATAAGAAATGCAATATGTGAAAGTTAAGATAACAATTATATTAAATCGACTGATATTTTTAATTATAACTACATGTACATGAAATTGTAAGATTTTGTCTTTTGATGAATAAAAAGTATACCTATCTATCTATCTATCTATGCAAATTCCAAACGCCCCAATACCTTTATAAATGTTTCCAATGCCTCTCTAATGTATTCCCAAGTTCTATAAGTCTTCCCAGTGATAACTCGTGAACCCACTTTACAATATGTACTCGGTACCCCCGTCCATCGCACACCAACCACAACTTACATAACTTATATATTATTACACACACTATAGAGTACTCTCATATACATCCAATATATATACGCATATACGTACCAGCGCACGTGAGCACGAGGGTGGCGAAGAGGAAGACGAGCCTCGGGGCCGGGCTCCTCGGCAGCCTCGACGGCTCCATCAGCTGCTGCCTACCAGCACCACCACCGGCGCCTCCTACTCTCCAGCCCCAGCCGGGCCTGCTCCTGGGCCCTCGGGCCGCGAACCAGCGGATCTTCAGACTTCCGCTCACTGTTACACCTCTCCTCCCCTTTCGCGCGTACACACTCTCTCTCTCTCTCTCTCTCTCTCTCTCTCTCTCTCTCTCTTGTACACTCTTGTACACTCTTGTATGCCAAAATAAAGTATGAGACAGGTAGGGATTCAATGTGCAAAAGCTCCCTGCAAAAGCACAGCTGCACGACTCTTTACAGTGTGTCCCTCTGTGTGTGTGTGTGTGTGTATACAGAGAGAGAGAGAGAGAGAGAGAGAGAGAGAAGAGACGAGTGATCGTACAGAGGATGTTCCGTGGAATTACGTGTATGTATATGTCACTGCACGTAGGAAGACGAGGGATAAGAAGGAGGGGTGAGGGGGGGCAGCGTCGCGTGTGCCTCGGCCGAGAGAGGAGCGTGCACTGACTGCGCTTCGCCAAAGCGACCTGCACGACAGTCCGATCGCGCTCGTAGCGCCTGTGTGTGTGTGTGGAGAGAGACACCCCCGCCGGCGGCCTCGATAAGAGGAAAAGGGGGCGGCGAACTATAGGGTGTACGTGTGTGAGGGTGTGCAACCCGTCGCGCAGAAGCGTAGACGCGCAGAAGCGCCTTTTCGCTGCTGTAGGGTGTGTGTGTGTGTGTACTGGATGGGGTGGGATGGGATGAGACACTTTGTAGTGTGAGGTGGAATTTTGGAGGGGAGACAATGATGGTGGCTCGGAGTCATTTGCTTGATGCTTCATTGGTAGCATTTAGAGAGTATAATGTGTGTGTATTATGGCGAGTTCTTCGTGGGAGGTGAGAAAATTGTGTTTTGATGTGTGGGAGTTTCGTTTTAAGCCACCTGTGGGACGTGTAAGGGACACTAATGGAAATTTTTTTATTTACCATTGTTTGATTTAAAGATTAATATAATTCATATGAACATATTGGATAAGTAGAAACTACAGAGTTGACGATTCGATGCGTATTTGGAAGGTCAAGGTATGTTTTACTCAATAAGTTTTTTAGCCGAAATATGATACTTTATAGGTATTAAAAATTTAATTACGAGGGATTATCTCATTTAGATACGAACTGAAACTTCCAGATTACGATTATTATGTGTGTGGCCTTAGACTGATCGAGGAACATTTTTAAATAATTGAAAGTATTAAGCTTAAACCAAAATATTAGGCAATAAATATACCAATTTTAGGCGTAATATGGCATTTTTAATGTTCTTTTACGGTGGCTAGTTGGATCTAAGATTAATCTTTTGAAATTTTTCTCGACAAGTCTGAGGTCAGACTATAACAAACGGTCTCTTACAGTTTTATATAGAATCGTTGAAAATTGTCTCCAAAAAAGAGCGGTATTTTAAATAATATAAATATTGAATTTAAAACTTTGATTTACATAATTCAGAAAATTTACAAGCTATCTAAATACGAAGTTAGAAAAAAATTCAATCTAAAACATTTGACTTATACATTTATAAATACTCATAAATTATCAGATTTTGCCGAGACAAAATGTTCGAGTACCTATTATTAAAGTAAATGACCATATCGCCCCGCCTTCCCCTTCTACACGTGCGCGCGAACGGATGCACGAGTGTGCGCAGTCTCTTTTTTCCCCACTCTTCTTGCTGTATAATACGATCCTTTGGTATATCACGAGACTGTCCCTTTTTTGGTTTTGCTTTGATTCCAAGCTGAAGGTAGGAGAAGGATGTTGTGTTCTGTAGGGGTGGGGTTTGAAGAGAAAGATAGAAAGAGAAATGTGGGCTTGAGCTTTGTTTGGGGGATCGATTTTAGTATTGGGCGATGCGTGAAATTCCGCGGATTATCGTGATTGCGCGGATCAGGCAATTACTGGGATTTCATTAGTTTTAATCCTTGGAAGCCGAGGCCACTTTATCGCTGGAACAATCACGTGCTATTCATACAATGTATCTGGAAATGTTCGAAAACTTATAAACTAAGAAAAGGTGCAATTATGTTTTTCTGAATTAACCCCAAAAATTATTTTTGAACTTATGATGTCTATTTTGGGCTGCATACAATATATTTCGTAGTACGTTTTACTTTCAAATGTATTAATTTAACTACAACAATACAATTGTTTTCGTTAAAAATGGCCAAAATTACGCTTGTTGAAGCCCAAAGAATTGTTCCATTCCACCTCAGGGAAAAAAATGTTTCCCTCTTTGTGCCTACCAAACAAACTATCAGATTGAACGGATAGAGAAGCTACTTTATCGATTGTAGAATTCTGACGGGGCTTTAAGTGGGCTATAGGCAGTCAAATCACAAGAAATACATGTACACTAAGATTTACTCCTTCATATAATGGTCAGTACTATTTTGTAGAATACAATTTTTTTTTAATTTCTACATATTAAAAACATTTTTATTATTTTTATATAGGTAGGTACTAACAAAAAAATGTTATTCACTCACGTTGCGATTCAGATGGAACGGAAGTTCGGATCAACTTGAAACAAAATTTACTCTACTTGTTTAGAACATGCATAATCTCGTACTAAACCTCCAAAAGAAGCTTTAAATATTTCAACTTCGATCGTATAAATAAATAAAATTAGTTTTTCACTTCCGTTTCATCTGAATCGTGACCCAAGTGAACGACAACATTTTTTCGAGCACGTATAATCATTATTACATGGCGCCATTTTGTTGTTACATAAAAATAAAAATAAATATTTTTTATTCTATTAGGTAAGCAGTACTGATCATTAGATAAAGAGGTAAATTTTCGTGCACATTAATTTCTTTGTAATGACCTTACAAAATAAAGCAATTTTTTAAACCGATTTGATTGTCTGGTCGTAAGTGACTGTCTCGACGTTAAAGGTTTGAGTGCAGGATTTGATTTAAGGATCGTTACTGGTGGAGTGTAATAAAGTTAGAGTACTTAATTTAATATGAATTGAAACGTAGAAATGAGCTTTAAGGAGTTGATAATGTTTACTACAACTAGCTGTACAAACTGATAGAATAAAACACCAAATTCTTAAATTTCAAATTTTTAATTACTATAACCAAAAGAAACTGTTGCTGTTGCAACGCCGTTACCCTAAGCGGGTCCTGGGCGTAGTCGTCCAGAGCGGACGGGTGGGTGCCTATCACCACTATACAGCGCGTCCTCAGGTTGCGGATAGAGGAACGACCCCTGAGAAAGAGGTTAGCTGCGAATAAAGCGAATAAGCAGTCGCGGACAGCCGATAGGCCCAGGCGTGGGTGTGATGAGCCCGCACTGGCGAACGCATTCATCTAGAAACACTACGCAAGCACCGCAACAACTACAAACACTATACAAAATCTTCTATCTTACTTTCTTCTTCTACCTTACTCTGTAATCTATCTCTTTTACCACACATTTCAAACAAAAAATGGGCCAAAAATCCTGCTGTCGTGGAGGATGCGGGAGCGATGACAACTGCCCTGAGAGGGGATGTGTAGAATGATTCGCCACCTGGTTTTACATGGCAACGAAGCCAGCGAAGGCGCGCTGCCTTGCAGGGGGGCGTTAGGATATGAGAATGAAACCGAGTGTGTCTGACGACGAGTTGACTGTGTCCTCGCCAAAGTCAGAAAGCTCTCATACTTAGTTCTAGGGAGGTATGAGGGTTATCACCCCTAGACGGATGGACTCACCTGCGATCGGAACAGGATCCAAAACGCGCGGGTTTAACTTACTATCATGGCTCAAAGAAAACAAAACCAAACCAAAACGAAAAGAAACTTGAGGGTGGGAACCTGGAATGTACGCAGTCTACACAGAGCAGGCGCGTTCCGGGAAATCATAAATGAAACTGAGAGGTACAATTTAGATTTGGTAGCAATACAAGAAACCCGATGGAAAGATAACGCGATGCTAGGATCCGGTAACTTCACCTTTTTATATGGGGGCGCGAGCGGGCATTCTCTAGGCACCGGATTTCTTGTTAACAAAAGCATCATACATTCCGTTAAAAGTTGCAATTTCGTGAATGACCGACTCTCGTATATCATCATCGACGGAGCGTGGTATAATTACGTGGTTATTAACGTCCACTGTCCCACGGAGGACAAAGAGGAACAAGTCAAAAATCTTTATTATGAAACTTTAGAGCAATTAATCGACCAATTCGCGTCTTACGACACCAAAATAGTAGTGGGGGATTTCAATGCTAAAATAGGGAGAGAGGAAATGTTTAGGCCCACCATAGGCAAAGAAAGTCTGCACGAAACCAGCAATGATAACGGTATTATGGTCATAAATTTCGCAGCCGCAAAAGATCTTATAGTCAAGACCACGTGCTTCAAGCACAAGGATATACACAAGGCAACGTGGACATCGCCGGATGGGGCCACGCACAATCAAATCGATCATTTTCTTATTGATAAGAGGCGCCACACGAATGTACTCGACGTAAGGACCTATAGGGGGGCGGATTGCGACTCAGATCATTATCTCGTAGTGGCCAAATTAAGAGCCAGATTAGTAGCCGGTCAAAATAGTAAGCGAGCGAACAAAGTAGAAACCTTTGATATTGGAAAACTACGAAGCGGGATAGAGCGAATCAAGTACCAAGTAGAAGTTAGCAACCGATTTCAGGCGCTCGAGGAAACGGATGAACAGACGGGAGTAGATGACGATCCGAACAGGTTGTGGGGGGCTATCGAAAAAACTATAAAAGGGGCCGCGAATAAAGTACTGGGTAAGAAAAAAAGGCCGAAGAGCAAACCATGGTTTGACGAAGAGTGCGAACTCTGGTTTGAAAGGCGCAAGAAGGCTAAATTAGATAGTGTACACAATGAAAGCGATAGGGCCGTAGAAGAATACCATGAAATAAGAAAGCAAGTACGTGTGATTTACAGAAACAAGAAGCGCGAGTATCAGAAAAATGAAATTAGAAAAATAGAAACTAATAGTAGGGAAAATAACCCGCGCGAGATGTACAAAGGAATAAACGCTATTAGGAAGGGTTTTCAGAGTAGATCGCAGTTAATGAAGGATAAGGACGGGAACCTCGTGACAAGCGAAAATGAACTATTGAAATTATGGAAAGATTATTTCGATAAGTTATTAAACGTGCATGAAAACTCCGAGGAAATGGGAGACGAAATCCACACTGCTGAACTCCATATGGACGAAACGACCTACAAAGAAGTAGAGGCCGCGATCAAAAAGCTAAAAAACAATAAGGCCGCAGGAAACGATTCTATACCAGCTGAACTACTTAAATATGGAGGCACCGCGCTTACATCTAAAATTTTTTATCTAGTATGTGCTATTTGGAGAAATGAAACAATACCAGAAAATTGGAAAGAATCCATCATCATACCGATCTTCAAAACGGGAGATAAAACAGACTGCAATAACTACCGGGGAATCTCACTTTTAGCTACCTGCTACAAAGTTCTGTCAAACGTAATACAGGCCAGACTCACACCATTCGCGGAAGATATAATAGGAGATTATCAGTGTGGATTCCGGCGCAACAGGTCAACGAGCGATCAAATGTTTACCATAAGACAATTATTAGAGAAAAAGTGGGAATATTGCGAAACTATACACCAGCTATTTGTGGACTTTAAGAAAGCGTACGACTCTGTCAAACGAAGCAAAATGTATGAAATCCTAGTGCTCCTTGGCGTACCAAAAAAACTCGTAAAATTAATTCAAATATGTCTGAACGGAAGCACTGGAAAGGTCCGAGTAGGCGGTAATGTATCCGAATCGTTCATGATACGCGACGGTTTGAAGCAAGGTGACGGGCTTTCAACGGTACTCTTTAACCTGACGCTAGAGCATGTTGTTAGAAAAATGCAGGCTAGCGAGCTAGGCGCAACACTCAACGGAACAACGCAAATTTTAGGCTATGCGGATGACTTGGATATAGTGGGAGATAATGGTGAAACGGTGGCGAGAAATGCGGAAATCCTTATAAATGCGGCTAAAAACACGGGGTTAGAAGTGAGCGAATCGAAAACGAAATATATGATCATGGAGAAACTGGGCATTCGCGAAGCAGAGGGGGATCTCAGAGTCGGAAATTTCACTTTTGAAAAGGTTAGCGAATTCAGATATTTAGGTACAACTATAAATGATCGAAACGAAATTAAAGCCGAGATTAATAAGAGACTTCATTCGGGTAATGCCTGCTTCTACGCTGTGAACAGATTACTTAAGTCAAAGCTACTGTCGAAAAATGTCAAAATAAGGATATATAGGACTATAATAATGCCGGTAATCTTGTATGGGTGCGAAACCTGGGCGCTCACTAAAGCGGAAGAAAATCGTTTTAGGGTATTTGAAAATAAGGTTCTGCGGAAAATATACGGGCCAAAGAAAGATGAGGAAACTGGGGAGTGGAGGAAACTGCACAATGACGAGCTACATAATTTGTACGCGTCACCAAATATTAACAGAATAATAAAATCACGGAGACTAAGATGGGCAGGGCACGTGGCAAGAATGGGCGATGATCGTACAGCAGCGCGCATAATGAAAGGAAAACCGAAAGCAACTCGGCCTCTTGGTAGACCTAGACGCAGATGGGAGGATAACGTAAAATCAGACATAACTGAAATTGGGCGGGAAGGCGCGAAATGGATGGGGTTGGCACAAAATAGGGAAACATGGAAGGCTTGCGTAGATGAGGCGATGAACTTTCGAGTTCGAAATGCCATTTAAAAAAAAAAAAAAAAAAATAACCAAAAGAAAATAGTTTGTTTCGTTACGTCGAAAATAGTTGTACTATTATTCAAATTAAAATTTTTACTTTCTAGCCAATAAAGGCTATTTTTCAAATTAAAATTTTTAATTTCTAGCCAATAAAGTCTGGAAATTAAAAAATTGAATTTAAGAATTTTACGTTCTGACAGCTGCAAGTGAGTGTTCTTCCCATTGCCGAAAAACTCTAGATATAGATTTTTTTCAGCTAGAATCCACCTGGATTAAACTCGATTCTAGCGGAATTCGGCTGGATTTCTACAAGTCGATTTGCAGCTGAAAATTCAGGTTTTACTTTGAGCTAGATTATGCGTAAAAAAACGTTTTTTAAATAATCCATTAAGAAATCTTGTTAAATTTCGACATGGATTCGTGCTGGCAATTGACCTGGGATTTTAGCCAAATCCAGGTGGAGAGTGCATCAGTCCAATTGTAAAGTCAATCGAATAAAAGTAAATAATTTACTTTTGATTATAGTTTTGCGATACGAGTTAAAATAGATACGCGACCAGCTGAATCTATAGTAAAATTTACATGCGTACATTTTTTATTTCCATTATGATTGTAATGATCCACTCTTCATTTTCATAGAGTAATTAAGTGATCCTAAAAAGGAAAATTGATTCTGATGCGTATTTTCCGAAAGGTACGAGGATAATCTTAATTGATGGTGTTCGATCGGTATAGTAGGACCGATGCATCTCCTTGAATGCATAATAGAGCACCATTTAAGTTGTAATAATCCAAACAGTACACTGATAGAAAGGAATGTTAACTCGGAAGAATTCTTAACTATTAAGAAGTACAATTTTGAATATGGCCAAAGACAATTCTTAGTAGTTAGGGCATAGTTAAAATTTACTTCAAATCTGTACAATATACATATAAAGAAATCCACAAAAAACATTCAGTTAAAGCGTTCAAGAATTAAAAAGAAATTTAGGGCTACATCTCTGGGACAACTTTTTTCTTGTTCTTTAGGGCATGCAGAACACGGAAAAAATAGTGTTTCCACGAATTCTGTCTCGGCCCACTATCTTTTCGGCTACCCAAATTCTCTTATGGGAAGTTAACATGGGGAGAATTAACAAATAGTAGTCATTGTTCAACGACATGTAGTCAATGTGTAGGGGACCCGATGAAAAATTATATCGATAGAATCAAAGTACAAGAAAAGAACTTCAATTTAAAAAAAAATCGTTAATAGCGACTGCTCGGTTGGAAAGTTATAAACATTTAAAAAATGGGAAAAATTACTTGATTTTGTCAAAATTGAAATTTTTATGATTTTTTACTATTTTCAAACGTAGATAACTTTTTACCTAAGTATCCATTTTGAACGATTTTTTTTTAAATTGAAGCTCTTTTCTTGTACTTTGATGTTATAGATATGCTTTTTCGTCTGCGCTGTGCACATTGACTATATGCCGTTGAACAATGGGAAAATTCCCATAAGAGAATTTTGGTAGCTGATATAACAGTAGGCCGAGACCGAATTCGTGGGAACACTATTTTTGCCGTGTTCTGCATGCTCTAAAGAACAAGAAAAAAGTTGTCCCAGAGATGTAGCCCTAAATTTTTTTATTTTATTTTTGAACGCTCTAACTGAATGTTTTTTGTGGATTTCTTCATATACATTTTTGAATCGCAATATTGCATCTTCCATTGAAAATCTTGAAAATCCAATCCTGAAATTTATTATCAGAGATGCAAAAAAAATCCTATTAGAGCGTTTCGATGCATTTGTCGTTGTCTTTGATTTACGTTTTGCAATTTTGAATTTTCAATATCTAACCCTAGAGGTTTACAATTATAGACGCCAAAAACCCGCACATATACTTGGTGTAAAAACAGCATTTTTCGTTACTTACATTTATTTATACATTTATTTATTTCAATAAAAATTACAAGGGAGTCAAGATTGAAACTCTAGTCATCAAAAAATATAACATATTTCATTGTAATCGAATAATACTGCGTAATACAGTCAATAAGAAATAAGAAAAGGTAAGATATAGGTATATGCTACAGTGTGATTGAAAGGCTTAAGCATTTGTTTATTTTTCATAATCTGGCAATATAAATTTTCTCGATAAATATATGAATAGTACGAGCTTTGCAATCGAGAAAAGAGTAATACAAAATAATGCGTGCATGTTGATGATGTATCTCACCTTAGTAAGTGAAAGAATAATCACACTTTGATTAGCATGAATTTCCTCTTTATATAATTTGTAGCGAAAGTTAAAATGTAATTTTAATTTGAGTGACTTTTATTTGTTTGTTACTTAAGAAAGATAAGGTATACCGTAAAACGGGGTCATTTTGATCGGCGGGGTGACTTTACTCCACTTTCTTACAGGATTATCTGATGTGACATATTGGTAGAGAAATTTTAAATATATACAGCACTTGCAAAAGGTATCTTACTCGTACATTAATAGGAAAATATTCGAGAACTTTATAATTATTGTGTTTATACATGCAATTTATAATAACTATTTAAAAATGTGGCCAAAGTCAGCCTGCTAGCCAAACTCGCCCCGTTTTACGGTACATAATTCCGATAAGTACTTACCAGGAGAGTATCAGACTTCCGGGAAACGGATTTCGCTAATACTTTAGCAATCGTTTTTCGGTATCTAAAATTGAAGCCTAGTACCTGTAGTTTTATCTAATGGGCCTCTGTATAATATATAATACAACATATTATTTTAACATTGTTTGTATATCTATATATACAAAAATTTTTAAATTGGGCATATAGGTAATGATAACGTTTTATGCTGTAACTCAGGTTCTTGGACCTATTAGACCTATAAAGTTTCAGCCAAATCCGTATCCCGAAGGGCCTTGTTAGTGAAATTATATTAAAATGAAATTAAGACTGTGCTGCGTAATCAGTGCATGAAAGAAAAAATTTTTTCATAGTCTTTGTAATAATTTAATTTAACAATACTAAAAGAACACATTTCAAAAGTACTAAAGTTAATTTTTAACACTCTTAAAAATTGGAACGATGGTAATAACATTTTATTGATTCCAACATACTCGTTGTTCGCAGGAAAAATTTAATTGAGCTTCGTGTCTGACCCAATGATCTGACAGATCCATTAGCGTATAATACGAAGATCGCTCCAGGCTCCTGAAAATTATTCCAGAATACGATAGCCCCAAATTAATTAAAAAAAATCTCTTTTTTTCCATTAATTGTGCAATCTTCTACTCGCTTTCTCGCAATACTTTAACGCTCTTTTCTCCCCCGAATGCTACTCTTGCAAGAGATTTTCTCTTCGAACGGTGCTAATTTGAAAGCAATTAAGACTCTTTCATCAGCTCTCTCGAGCAAAATGAAAGAAAGCTATTTCCGATGTACTAGGAAGACCAAAGCGAGATTAAACACTATATTTTAAGGATTTTTAATCTGAACGTATTTAAAAAAAAGGTTATTTAAAAAAATTATTGATAAATTATTAAAAAGTTATTAAAGTTATTATCTATAGTTATTCAATCTTTTTCATACTTCATTAATATTTTTTTAAATGGAATCACTATTTAAAATGGGCCTTTTAGCCATATTTATTTTTTATCTTTGGATCTACAAAATATTATGCCAAAAACCTAGGTGAAAAGTTTTTTATTTCTACAAAAAAATTTTAAAATTGTAGGAGCAGATATATATTTTTAATGCTTACTAATCTAAAGATATGCAAAATAAAAATGACTAATAAAAAAACAATTTTCAGTAGTGCCTGCCCTTAACACACTTTTTTAATTAAATCTATTTTAACGTGACTTGGAACCAACTTGAATAAATGCAGCTAAGAAGAGGTCGGAGCTTACATGCAGTTACGTAGTTACCGTCAATTTCGTATTTTTCAGTATTCTCATTCAATTTTTAATTTTCTCCAATTATATCAGTTGTCCGGTGTTTCTTAGTAGATTGAGAACACCGGACTACTAAAGTTTTTAACTTTTATGAACAATTAAATCAAAATAATATCAAATTCAATGCAGAAGTCTGTAATCGGCTTCGACCTCCCCTTAAATGTGAAAATAAAATGATTAAATATTAAAGGAATTAAGCATTAAATATTAATATATCCCTAGCTAGTATAGAGAACTGAAATAATTGAGATTATTAGTAATATTTGTCGAAGTGGGTAGTTTTCAATTTAAAAAGAGGTCTTTCATAAATGGTCTGCTTTCTACCCATTGATACTTCATTATAAGCATACAAAATTAATATTTTTTAAAATAAAATTTCTATTAATTAGCACACTTTGTCACAAGCATTCCAACAAATACCCATTAAAATCATACCAAAACAAACTCATCACACATAAGCCTTTGAATCTCACTTTACGACTCGAAATTCGGACCATTATATATTTCCATTGTTAAATATGTTCACTTTGACCCCGCATCCAATTTCTCTCGATCCACACACACTTACACACACAGCTGGAATAAAGTCTTCGTTTTATCCACATTACCCTCCCCCTCTCTCTCTCTTTCTCTCTCGACGCAAGGGGATTAAACTACTCCCTCGCGCGATTTTCGCCCTAATCAAATTACATCGTCGGAATGACTGCACAGCGAATAGCTTAAGGTATACCCCCGCGAGAGCGCGGCTAGTCATTTTCGTTTAATAATTCGTCGAGGCGCGGTTCGAAGGAGACCTTCGTCCTACGAGTTAATTTATAAATTATTCGGAGGAGGAATTTCCTGATTTTACGAGGGCACTCGGAGTTGTTTGTCGGGTTGTTTTATCGCGGGAGATTCGGAGAGGATTGGCTGGCGTTGGGTTTGAAGGGGTGTACTTTTTGAGGGCGTTGAACCGGGTGATATATTCTTTTTATTTAATTTTTATATGAAGTATATGTTGAAATGAATCTGAATTTGAATTTAAATCGCCAGGTCCAATGAAAGTTTTTTGTGTTCGTTGTGATAAAAAGATGTATTCTTTTTTACTATGCATACAAAATCTTAGATTTAGAGGTTCTCTTGAAAAAATTATATTTGGTCGTATGCTTACCGCAGGATTCCGGGAGTCAGCATCAACGTAATTGACTTTTATAGAGTATCAGTAGTTTACTCAGGAAATATGTGAGTTCTAAGTGAAGGTTTTCACCTTTTTAGAAAAGAACTCACAAGGAGATGGTCAAGGATGTGGGTCCGGAATTTTCATGAAACTTTAAGGATCTGTCTCTGGTACGTTAAAATGAAGCCCAGTACCTGTAGTTTTTTTGAATGGATCCTATATGACGAAATATAGATAAATACATTAACATTTGTAATATATCTATATATACGATTTTCTTAACATTACATATATGGGCAATGTTTGCAGAAAATATGCTTTTTAAGAGAACCACTTAAAATTAAAATAAATTTCTGCCTAAAGAAATCTTGTTATTTTTACGATCACAATGAGTTTCATTCAGTTTGGTAACTTAAATTTAGGATTTTTTCAATATACTTTAAAAATGCAATTAAAACTGTCTATTTTTCAAAAATTAAAGTTGGATCAGTGCCATTATAAAATTTAAAGCAGGATGCCCTTGATCTTATCTTTGGCTTTGAAAAAAGAAAATGTAGATTAAAATACACTCAAAATAAGCAACTTTCGGTATCTATCTGTTACTATTTGTATATGTATTTTAAATGAGGAATAATCTGATCCAGCTTTTTTTCAACTTTTTCCACTGCTAAAGGGATTGAATTGTTTTTTAAACTGAAGGTCTTTTTATGTCCCTACAGATGTTATAAGTTTTATCTCCTTACTCTTTCTAAAAACTATTTTTTTGCATTCTGAAAAAATCATAATTATTGAAGAGTTTTTTCATTGATGGGAGGCTCTAAAAAATAGTGATTATTTTGAGGATATCTTCTTTTAGAATTGAAATATCAACCGCAATTTAAGAGTATGCATTTTATTATAAGTGTAGACATATACAGTTTTTAAACTTGAAGTACACAGCTTCAATTTCTTAATTAAATAGAGCACAGAGTTGCGAGTGTTGGGAAATACTAGGGTATAGGTGATGGCAAGAAAAGTATTATTTTGTCCAATCAGTCTAATATTGTATACATTATAATTTATAGTATAACATCATAGGCATCACATAAATCTTTTTTAGTAACAATATCCTTTAAGGTATAAAATGATAAAAAGAAAATTATAATTTTGTAGCTCAAATTTTGAATCTTCATCATTATGTTAGTTTTTAACTAATTAAAATAAGGTGGCGAGACTACAAATGGATTACAGAAATAGAACGTTTGTCTTGTCATGTACTACTTGATCTACTTATGACACTGCGCATTCCAGATTAGGCATTTTTCCAAAATCTTTTCTTAATAATAACCTAAAATTAATTCTTTAAATACTACACAATTTTATATGTGTCCATATTTATTATTTTATAATTTTGTTTTCGGTCAATTTACAGATTTATAGTTCAAGGGACAAAATGATTCCTGAAAAATTAAAATTGAATAAAAAAAAATAAATACATACACGGTAATATTCTTAAATCATTTTTTGTAAGTGTATCACAATTAACATACAGTCGTAACATTTTCACATAAATGTTGCATACAATTTTCAATGTGCTTTCATTAAAAATATAGCGATTTATTTGGTGGCTTGAGAATGAATAAAGTAATTTGTCTCTTCGAGAAGCTGAACAATAACCTTTAGTGAAATGATAGGTAGTAGGTAGTTACAAAAATAATAAAAAATTCGGAAGATCTCTATAACTGAATCCGTATGGACCCATTACCAATATATTGTAAATGTTGCTGAAAATATTTTGAAATCGAAATAAAAAACATCTTAACCCGTTAAGGGCCAAAATGGCATAAACGATGCGACGGTCTTTGACGCCGTTTAACTCATGCTATGATCGAGTAAAAAAATTGAGAGAGACATATTTTTGAAGTTAGAGACCTGCTCTTTCGAATGGTGACCGCGGAATCGATCTAAATTATTTTTTTCTATGTAAAAATTCAGTTTAAAAAATAAAAACACGATTTTTTCGACCTTTTTTTTTCTTCAAATCGAGTTTTAGAAGGTTTCCCGGTCTGTTAACAAGCTGGAACCCGTTCAAATGGTGGAGTAAATGTCTGAACTTTAAAAATATGTTGGGAGGAAGTTAATTTTTCACTTTGGTGTTTACAAAATGGCGGCTGATTCACAGAATTTTTATCAATGCATTCACGATTTTTTTTAGCGGAAAATATGAGTGAACCGAGGAAATTGCTAAGAATAAAAAGTTCTCAGAATCACTTAAAGAATACGCACAAATTTTTTCGAATCCTTTTGAGCAACTTTTTGATTTTGCAAATTGCAAAATTTTTGCAAAATCAAAAAAGTTGCTCAAAACTCTCCGGAATTTGTGCGTATTCTTTAAGTGATTCTGAGAACTTTTTATTCTTAGCAATTTCCTCGGTTCACTCATATTTTCCGCTAAAAAAAATCGTGAATGCATTGATAAAAATTCTGTGAATCAGCCGCCATTTTGTAAACACCAAAGTGAAAAATTAACTTCCTCCCAACATACAGGTCTGTTTGTAACAATTACACAGAAAAACAGAAAAAATTGGAACCAGATCATATATTTTCATGGAGTGACGGAGAACAAATTTATTCTGCAGATTTAGAGGATCAACTGTTTTTGAATGCAGCAAAACGAAGAGAAATTGCCAGAATGTCAGACGTGGAATTATTTGAACTCTTTTTTTCTAGCGAGATCAAAAATTATATTATTGAAGCTAGTCAAGTAAACGGCTTACAAATATCTGTAGGAGGATTGAATACTTTTGTAGGTATACTTTTATTATCATCTATCAACATTCGACATAATCAATATGAGTACTGGAAAACTGACTCTCTTGTGAATTGCACCACAGTATATTCGATTGATCGAATTGAGTTGATATAGGAAAAAGTTGCAAAATATCGAGAGGCAACGCCGGCATGAGAGAAATAACGGATACAAATTCGATATTTGATAATTTTTTTCTTGGAAGCAATGGGCTCTAGACAAAAATTACCAAGAATAAAAAGTTCTCAGAATCACTCAAAGAATACGCACAAATTCCGGAGAGTTTTGAGCAACTTTTTTGATTTTGCAAAAATTTTGCAATTTGCAAAATCAAAAAGTTGCTCAAAAGGATTCGAAAAAATTTGTGCGTATTCTTTAAGTGATTCTGAGAACTTTTTATTCTTAGCAATTTCCTCGGTTCACTCATATTTTCCGCTAAAAAAAATCGTGAATGCATTGATAAAAATTCTGTGAATCAGCCGCCATTTTGTAAACACCAAAGTGAAAAATTAACTTCCTCCCAACATATTTTTAAAGTTCAGACATTTACTCCACCATTTGAACGGGTTCCAGCTTGTTAACAGACCGGGAAACCTTCTAAAACTCGATTTGAAGAAAAAAAAAGGTCGAAAAAATCGTGTTTTTATTTTTTAAACTGAATTTTTACATAGAAAAAAATAATTTAGATCGATTCCGCGGTCACCATTCGAAAGAGCAGGTCTCTAACTTCAAAAATATGTCTCTCTCAATTTTTTTACTCGATCATAGCATGAGTTAAACGGCGTCAAAGACCGTCGCATCGTTTATGCCATTTTGGCCCTTAACGGGTTAAAAGGTTTGGATAATTAGTATCTCTGAACTTATCTTATGACCCAGAAAAGATAAATAAAATATGAACATTTTTGTCATGCTCGCCTACCTATTTCACGCATTATGGTTAATTTAACGGAGAGGTAAATTTTACAATTTCAAATTTTAACCAAAGGTATAGTAATTTGATCTTTTTGCCAAAACCCAAAAAATTACTATACTTTCTATCAAGTTTTACTATACTTATCGTAAACATATACCATCGACTGATATTAAATGACAAATACTTATTAATTATTATTATTTATTGACACCACCCAAATGACAAGTCCAAATATAATAATAAATCTATCTAGTTCTTAGAGGATTTCTACAACTAGTACAACATGAACGGAGAAATTAAAGGTCTCGCCTCCATCACCATGGCAACCGCAACGCCAAATGCACAGACCTTCAATTTTCTACTGCATCACATAAACGTCCGTGCTCCAAAAGCTTGTTAGGGTGTTGCTCTGAAATGAAACCTTGGCGGAAGTTATTTTAGATATAAACTGATAAAAACTAATAAAAACTGTAAAAGTTCGGAAAAATTATCAGTCTTTAGCAGTTTTTATAACTATTATTAGTCTTTATTCGTTTGTATCAGTTTATATAAATTTTTATCTGGTTTTATCAGATTATATCAACTTTTATTAGTTTCTATCATTTTCTGAAAAATTATTACAATTTAATATTGTCATTAAATTAATCATGATTTTACAATAAACAATACCTCTACAAACCATTTTGATCTGGTAGGATGAATCAAATTGTTTACAATTTTAAAGAAAGAGGTTTACAATCCATTTTTCTCAAAAATATATTTACAAACTATTATAATTATGAATACATTGTGCCGGTAAGTTACGAATCGTCTCGGCGTTTTCTAAAAATAAAAAGTCTGTCATGTAGATTCCATAATTTTATTTTTAGACTTTATTAAATAACGTTTCTATTGGTCCTCCAAAATATTATAAATAATCACTGATTGAAATTACTCTATGTATGGAGAAAAATAATTGATTTAAAAATTACCGCAATCACTGGTAATAAAATTTCTCTTTATGTAGAGATATAAGTTTGTTTTTATACAAGTGTAATAAGGTTAGAATAATTATTATGTTAATAATTATGCATTAATAATCATTACTGTGACGTATACCTTTAGACAATTCGAGTATACGTATCGTCAATTCGTCAAAATTGAAATGCGTTAATTGGTATTAAGAGTCCCGCTTCTCAATCAGAAGATCGAGGATGTTTTATATCTAGTGTATATAGTATAATAAAATAGTGCGTGGAAATACTGTAGTGTGCACTAATATAGTCTAATATACTAATATAGTCTAATATACTAATATAGTCTAATATTCACTATATTACGTAATATAGTTGTTTTTTAGGGAAATAATAATAGAAACTGATAAAAACTGATTATAACTGATAAAACAGATGATTTCTGATAAAAATTAATAAAAACTGATAAATTTTCTGAATTCTTACAATTTTTATTACTTATTATCAGTTATCACTTTTTATCGGTTTTTACTGCTATTTATCAGTATTTATCAGTTTCTATTAGTTTGTAATTGTTTTTATCGGTTTTTATTAGTTATTATCTATATTTATCTGTTTTTATCTAAAATAACTTTTGCCAGAGAAAAGCTGCAGAAGAACAGCATTAAGTATTATGTTTCACTGGCAGAGAGCAACACAGTGGTGCAATGTATCATTGAACAAGTTGAATTTCAAATAATGTAAACATTTCAGGTATTAAACCATAAAATAACAAAATAGCTGTTACAACGATTGTTGAAAATCATGTGAATATCATACGGATATAACGAGCACAGCAAAATGTCGTTGTCAATCGAGCTCAAAATCCCGAGTACCTTCGCCTCCTGTCACTCGAACCTACCTCTCCTGGCCGTTGCAGATTTCTCCCAGAACAAGGATGATGGATTCATCACCATCTACGATGATTGAGGCGAGCCCATGTCTGACGTCGAGACCTCTGATGTACACTCGGACGCTCAGGTCACGGCAAAATGATCAAAACGAGCGTTTTTCGCTATCTTTCTGGTCTACTACTTAACTTGCATGTAGGTATATGTTTTGATCGACGAATAGTTATATCTAGCTTTTTTCAACTTTATCCAGGGGTTGAATTTTATTTAAATGAAGATCTTTTTATTATATCCTGATTGGTGGTATAAGTATCATTCATGGCATGATGTCATAATAGGTTTATGCCAGGAGGCAGACATTTTCTATCAAGTGGGCATTGTCCTGTCTATTTCTGGAAACTAACATTTTTGCATTCTGCGAATTGCCTACCTTTTTGCTAACGTTAAGACAAAAATATTTACTAAATTTGAGCAATTATTATCTAAAAACATCATAATTATTAAGGAGTTGTTTTACTGGGAGGCTCTGAAAAATTGTAATTGTTTGAGGATTTTGCTTTTTTAAATTGAACTGTCGAGCTTATTTTAAATTTATTCTATTTAAAATAATTTTATTTGGCCCGATTTAAAAAATTCTTTTTGTATTCCATAGAGGGTCACCCCGCGGTGGTTCCATAAAACTTTCGACAGGTACTGGGCCAGTACAAGGACAGTATAAGCAAAAAACCATTTTATATTCATCGATATTTCCAGTGTGTCTTACTTATTCGTTTAAGTAGTTTCACCGATTACTCAGGAACTGTTAGACCAATTTAAAAAATTATTTTTGCATTAGACAGAGATCCAGCCTGGGATAGTCCCATAGAACTTTGGGCCAATACTGGCCCAATATAATACCAGTACAAACAAAAAACCATATTTTTTTGTCAATAATTTTCCTACAATTTTTACAACAATTACCTACGTACGAATGGCTTACCGCACACACACGCATACATTCAGATAATACACATATAATTGAGTATACTAAAAAGTCCCAAATAAAAATTTTTAAAAGAATATTTAATTGACTTCTAAAACAGCACTCTAAAAAGTAATAAATAATAGTTACTGTGATAAAGAGGTGGAGACAATAATATACGATCAAATGTTTAATATCTTTATTCAATAAAGTCAACATTTTGGTCGTTTGAATTCAAAATACAACTATTTGGAGTTGGCGCCAAAAATTTTAGAAAATTACCAAATTTTTACTACATAAATTATATTTATGTCATAATAAACTATATTTAATCATAAAATTATGTAATTGAACGCAATTGTTGATTCTGGCGCCGACTCCAAATAGTTGTATTTCAAATTTTTAATTATAAATATAGCACTGAACTGCGTATCTTGGAAAATACTAGCGAAGGTGATTTTATGAAAAGTATTATTTTGTTCTATTTTACGGATTATATTTTAAAACATTGGAGGGGGCACAGAAATATTTTTTAATAATAATTACCTTTAAAGTGAAAAATAAATGATTAGAAAGTTTTTATTATTTTCAAACTAAAATATTGAACTTTCATCATTATATTAATTTTTACTGATATTTACAATATAGTTTACATTTTTACATAATATGTACTTATAAAGCAGCAGGCTTTTTATAACAGACATGTCACATTTTTACTTTAATTACAACAATAGTTTCAAACAAATCAAAGATACATTTTCAGGCATAGTGCGTTTCTTACACCTAAGAATTATACACGTAATTATTGTACACAATTTAGCATTGGTCAAATTATATATAGATATATTTGACCAATGCTAAATTGTGCACAATAATTACGTGTACAATTCTTATGTGTAAGAAACGCACTATGCCCATTTTCATACATCAAGAAAGCATGAATAAGCCAGATAAGTAATTCGTCTTGCCATGCACAGCTTGTGCTACTTACGACACTACATACTCCATATTACGCTTTTCTTTATCAATTCGTGTTTTTCAAAATTTACTCTCTAATGATTATCTAGAATTAATTTTTTGAATACTACGTAACATTTTTATACGTTTCTTACTAGATTAAATACCCTTTTTTCACAAATAAGTACTTAACCGACAGAAAATTCAGAGCCTGCTGGGTGTGGTATATGCTACTTTAATTATAAGAAAGCGTATTTTACGAAAATATAATTAATTGTATTAAATTTATGTTTATACGTAAACTTATGAAACCTTATAAATAATTCATTTTGTACCTGTGGAATATTAATTATTATATCATTTTGTTTTCGTTCAATTTATAGATTTATAATTTAAGAAACAAAATGATACTTATCAAATTAAAAAGAATAAAACAATAAGAAGGCATATAGTATCTATTTTAAATAATTTTTTTTTAAGTGATCATTACTACATTTATGACATAATGTTTGTTAAAACATATTTCTTTTGCATCTTTTACACACATTATCAATAATATTATCAAATTTTATCCAAATGTAGTAAAAATTTGTTCCAATGAAATGATATTCAATTAGCAGTATCGAATCTCCTGCAGGTACGATTATGGCGAAATGATAAAGTTTTATTATTAAGCTTACCAATGTAAAATTTCTAAGGCCTAGGTATGGTATGGAGACTAATATTAACATATTCTGTTCCAATTTTTAGCTCAAGATATCGAGAGATATCGGTTTTATATATATCACTTACGCAAGGCATTTTGTGATAAAGCTCTGAAAAAATTCAGTATCTTCCTTTATTTGGAAAATAAAAAATATGTTGATTATATTTTATAAATATTATTCTATATTCTTAAAATAATATTGTTTTAATTTAACTATGAATTTATTGAAAATAATCACTTTGTTTATTATTAATGATGAATAAAATGAGATAACAAAAAATAAATTGATACGTAGTCAACAGTTTTGGTTCTACGTATAACAAAAAAATATTTCTTGAAAATCTCAACTTCATGAAATTCATTAACACGTTTACTTATACTGCGCAATATACTGGACATTTACTTTTAATCAATCTTTGCTGTCAAAGGGCACCCCCAATTAAGATAGTCAAAATTACCCTCCTTTTTTATAACCATTTAAAACCTTTATAACTCCGAGCTATGAAGACCTGCAGGGCTAATTTTTGCTGGAAATCATGTATTTTAATATTTTATAAATTTCAAAAATTTTTTAACATTTCTTCAAATTGTGGATTTTCCTCAAAATTGCGACACCCGTATTTCTTATGATTTTTAAGCGATTTTCGGCGATATTCGATTATTCTCCAAAGTAAATAATTTATTCAATTCTTGTCGAAATATATCATACATAGTGCATTATCAAGTGCTTTGTAATTTTTATTATCATAAAAGCGCATTTTAAAAAAAAAATATTCATTAAAACACCTAATTTCCGTAGCCATTCATTTGCAATTTAAACACTGTAAATATTTTTAACATTTTTTTTATGAGCAAAAAATTTAGTTTTGAAGGTGCGTAAGTATATCTGACAAGGAAACAATGGATGGGGATAAATATACCGAAAGATAAATTTGCAGAAGGATAAATTTACCGAACGGTTGAAATTGCCGAGAAAATCAATACCTATGGATAAATATGCCGAAAGTTAAAAATGCCGAAAACGAAAATTTTGACAAAAAAGTACTTTTATTAGTATATGCGCCTGTATTATAATAATGTGTTAATTGTTGCTAGGTCGTTTCTTTTCAATATTCGATATTTTTCGTTTCCATTCAACATTTCGGCATTTTATCCATTGGCATTTTTGCTTGTCGGAACTTTTTTTTCGGCACTTTTGTTAATCCATTACTTTACCCATTGGCACCTTTCATCTTTCGGCAAATTTACCCTTCGGTAAAATAAATACGGTATTATTATCCGTCTGCAAAATTATCTTTCGGCACATTTATCCCCACCCCTTGATTATATATAACATTGTTAAAATGTAAAGTTTCTATGTCTAACAAATTTAAAAACCATTTTGACAAAAACCAATATTAAGAATTTTCAGCTTCTATCCATCTTTGCAAGCCAATTTTTGTTGAAATTTGTATTCATCATCATATCTTAAAAAAGATTGATAACATCAGAGAATCTTATTTGAATTATAATGACAGGCGTTTAATTCATAAATGTATGCAGATTAAAAAATCCCTATAATCAAAGCAGCGTCCCATCTTACAAAATAAGATATTTACAGGTAGGTATGTAACACGTCGTAGAAAATATCTGGTCGAATGGGTTTGAAATTTTTTAAAACCCTCCAATGAGCTTAGCGAAAACGTGAAATCCAATGAAATTGCAGTATTTCAAAAAAATTCGAACGCATTCAACGGATTCAACCAGATACATTTCCCACGTCCAGTGTATACTGTAGCACAGCGTTAGAATACAACGCACGTCTTGCCATACTCAGCATGTTCTACTGCCAGTATACATCTAATCACAACAACACACATATACAAACACACTCCTTTACCAATCTCCAACGCATTTCCTCCCGCTCTCTCCGACCCAAAAATCACAATCTCCCCCTCCTCCCTCCTACACCCCTACACACCTATACAACCAAATATCAACTCCTGATGCAAAAAGAAAAACAGCTGCCCGACTCCAATTCTCGCGCCAATCTGCGCGCGCATAACCTAACCTCTCATCTCCCCACCACACTCACGCTATATATATATATATATATCTACCACTCTCTCTCTCTCTCTTAGCGGCCGGTGCTCTCTAGGCTCTGTGCAATACTTCACACACAATCCGCGCGTCTGTGCAGCCCAACGGACGTATATATACCCATCCATCCATCCATTTCGCAAGATACTATATATACACACACAGTACACACACGTTCGAGTCGGTGGATTCTGGATTCTTCGGGTCTCGACGAAGGTGTCTCAAGGTCCTGCTGCTGTTCTCTCCAACGGTTTTCCCGTGCAGGTGTGTCGTTCGCGAGTTTATACACCCGGTAGGGGCACACACACGGAGAGAGAGAGAGAGAGACACAGTTTGCTGATCTATCTCTGCGGAGTCTGCGCTTCGGAGAGGAGAGAGATCCATCACCAACCGGACAGAACGGCTCGCGACCTTTTCCGGAGTATATAACAAAGTTTCTTTTGACCTCGGCGCAGGGTGAGTTTTGCTTCTGGGTTGTTGTTGTTGTTGTTGCTTGGAAGTAGTGACGATGGTTATCGGTTGGCTGTGTGTGTGCAGCTCGTGCTTTTAGGTAGAATTGTAGAATATCGGGGGTTATATGGCGGTTGGCGGTGTCGGGGAGTGAGTGTCTATATTGATTTCTCGGGGGTGGGGGAGGGGGAATGAGGTTATGGACGAGCCGCGCGATATTCATTTTTTATTGTTTCATTGCGCTGCTGTGTCGAGCATTGTTAGTTTGCTCCTAAGAATGATAATCTCGGCTTTGGGTGATTAACGATCCTCGTCTTAACATTCAAGTAGGTGAACGTAAAAGGTAAATAAATGCTTCTTTCTACTTTAGTTTCCAGCCGGTATCCAAGTGTATTACATCGAGATTGTACTCGGAGCTTCGTAAATAAACTATACCTGCACTCTAAACCTAAAAGATTAAAAATTGACGCAAAAAAAATCAAACTGAGAAGTTTACTCATTTTCAAAGAATAAACTGCTGATTCTCTACTTTAGAAAAGTAGAAAATGTTATTGTAACTTTTAAAAGCGTAAAGTAGCGATTTTCATCTTTACGGAATGAGTAAATACCAAGATTTCTACTTTTTTACATATATCTACGCATACAACTTCCTTAAATCCATTTAATGATTTCTTTGCTTAAGATACTACTTAAATTCATCTTTATTATGGATCAAAGCATTTATAGTTGATTTAATTTCATTTATGTACACTGTGATCCATAATAAAGATGAATTTAAGTCGTATCTCAAGCTGAGATTGTATTAAATTGACTAATATATTAGCTCGTGAAATTCGGAGTACAAAGGGAATCTAGCCGAGCCGCGTTTCGGCACCAAAAAAAAAGGCGCGAGAAAGACCGACTGTATGTACCTGTGGTTCGTAAGCGCGACGAAGACGGAGATATATATACGTATATATTACCTGTATAGATATACCGGGAGGCAAGTGTATATATAGGTAAGACGCGGGCAAAGAAGAAAGACGGGAGTTCTATATTCGCGAGGGGGATGGGGGTTCGATTGAAGGTTAGGTTTGTTTACGTCCGCAAACCCGTAAATCCACGATTCGAAAACATCGCTTTTTAAAATCGACCGTTGTGGGTTAGAATGTGTGGAGTGCGGGAAAATAAATTTCGAAGGTGACGATCCACCTTGTGTTTTTGCTCGCTAGAGGCGCAAGCGCAAATTTTCGGGAGTGTGTGTAAAGTATTTTTTTTAAAGAAGCAAATTAGTGGGATCCAGAAAAGTTATATCGTCTTTTCATATTTACGATGAATTTCGCTCACATACAATATTCTATAAATAATCCATCACACATCTGTATATAAATACATAAACAATTTTACACACGTAAAATTAATTACAAAACACATAAAATACGCCTGTAATCGCTGAACTGAAAACACACTCTGCTTTCTCACTTTCTTGTCACCATCAATTTAACAAAAAAGAAATCGAAATTTCCTTTGCTCTCTCTCTCTAATCTACCAATTTTAGACACATAACCCTCTGTCTCTTCCTTTCCAGAAACCCCCAGCATCATCATCGATGGCGGACACGATGGAGCAAACTCAGTTCGAGGACGCAGCCCAGGCAATATCCCAGGGCAAGCGTCACCTCCTGGTGCGCGACTACAGCTCGGCGGTGGCAGCACTGGCCGAGGGCTGCGGCATGCTGGCTGGACAGCACGGCGAGATGGCCGACGAGCTGGGTGAGCCCTTTCTGCTGTACGGCAGAGCACTGCTGTGTCTGTCGCGCGAGGAGGCAGGTGTGCTGGGATCCGGAGTGCCAGGGAACGACGAGGAGGATGGAGAGGAAGGAGAGGAGGGAGAAGGAGAGGAAGAGGAGGAGGAGGAGGACGAGGGTGCCGAGTGAGTAGTAGTAGTATGGTTTGGGGTATATAATAGGTGGCTAGTGGGAGTAACAGCAGTGTGAAGGTTAGAGTGAGAGGGAATATATGTTATGAAGAGTAGGAGATTTGGTATTTTTGTGATGTACATGTGTGTATTAGTAATTGTAGAGATGTTGGAGCTTGTGGTGTCTTGATTTTAGATGTATACCTTTATATGTACTTTAGAGGGTGTGACAGGCGAACAAATTTTCGAGGGTCATAATGCATTGTGCAAAGATATTCTTTTAGTTTTAAAAGTGTAAATATTTGATTAAATAGAATAGATCGATTTTAATGGTCTATTTGTCATTTTTGAGGTATGTGTAATTTACGCATTTATCAATGTTGACCAAGTATTTAGACTTTCAAAAGGAACATCTTTTATATGATGCACTATAACACTTGAAAAATATTTTAGTTCTGTCATATGTTCTGAAGTACATTTAATGGTATAACTAAAAGTAACACACCAAAAGCTCCATTTTTTAACATTACCCCACATTATACTTCACTGAGAATAGTAATTTTACTACTCTTGGAGTAGATCTCATAATTTCCTACTCTATGAATAGTATTTTTACATTGGCGACTTTTTATAGAACATTAACAATGGATAGATTTTAAAACTAATCATGTTGACTAGACATACTTGAACAATGGTTGTAATGGTTGCATATGTATAAAAGTGAAGGAATAAAATGGTAACAAAGCTACTGATTCTACTTGAATAGGACTAATTCTACTTGAATTGACTTTGATACTTGTAAATTAAACATATTTTTAAATTATTTTTAAAACTTTTTAACAGTTGTAAAATCATTTTCTCTGCAGATTTTAAAACTACAATAAGTACAGAATTATTGTGGTCAGTTAGTTTTGAAATTTATCTATCTTACATGCTTATTTACAAATTAGTTGTCCTTAATGTTTTGCTTTGTTCATATTTCTTTAAATCCAATATGAAATTTGAAATCATCCGATAAAATATTCTAATATTTTCAATTAATAATATAGCTTAAATAAAACAATACAGGATGGGAGGAGGGGAAGTTCAAAAGAGACTAATCACACACAAGCATATTACACAATACACTATGTAGATAACATTTCAACAAAGTATGTAAATAATGTAAAAAACCAATTCGAGTTAATAAAGCTATTATTATTATTAAGAATACAGAATTACTACAAATTAAGTCAAATATGAAATTATCAATCTTATTATTAATTGATTAAATTTGAAAAAATTTAGATTATAGGTTTTCGTCATTTAAAATACAATGAAGTAGTAACAGATGAATACTGAGAGACATTTTCTCAGATTTGTACACACTTAAATATCATTTTTTCTCCATAGAACTTTTGAATAAAATAGTTTATAATATATTACAATTAAAATTACATACTCTTAACAATATAACTAAAAAAAAATTAAACCCAAATAATTTCCAAGCAAAAATTTATGAATTTAGCTTTAATTAAGTATTCCTTTTGCTAACCTATGTGTAGACTATTTCTTATTTTATCTCAAAAATCTACAAATTTCATTCAATTTAAAATTTTTGAAGTCCAATTAAGTTTATTATCAAAAATTTAAAACATTCACTGTGTCAAAATGAAAAAAAAATAAAAAAACATGTATTTTGTAGAATAGTCTTAAAAATCTTTTCTGCATATTTTTTAAATTTATTAATTGTTCATTTAGAACAATTTTACAGTTACAAGGCAAAGAATTTTTACAATCTTTATTAACAATTTATTCCGCACATAGTTAAAAAATACAAAAATACAATACAATACAGTACAAATACAGTTAATTAATAACACAACCATTCTAGTATAAAAGGTATAACTACAATAACTTATGATTCAAAATCAGCAAAATTTGAGAATGTTTTCTCTTGTAATCTCTCTGAATGCAGCAACATTCAAATCTCATTTAAGATTCAAATTAAACACTCACAAAACAAATCAGTCAATAAAATTCGAAAATTCTCAATTGAATGAAAATTGTCGAATTCTCCCTACGAAATAAGCAGTGCACAAGTCAGTGTACTTGTCATAACCACCTTCACCCAACACACCAAAATCCCTTATTTCTCTCTGCAAGTCATATTTTCCAGCCCAAAAAAACAAACTCTTCATCTAAACGCTCCATTCACTCTCCAGAAAGGACAAAGAGGAGAACGACGCTACCAACGCCGAGTCCAAGTCCACCAGCACCGACGACACGCAGGACGAAGAGAAAAAATCCACCGCCTCCAGCAGCAGTGACAAGAAGGACACGGAGAAAAAGAAGCCCGAGACTACCGACAGCAAGCCCGAGGAGAAGGACAAGAAGGCTGCGAACGGTGAAGCCGACACCGATGCCACTGGCACCGCTGGCTCGAGCAGAAAGCTGACGAACGGCGCCGAGGCTTCGACCTCGACGGCCCACCTGAACGGTGGCGACGTGCACGAGAATGGCGCCGACGAGGACGCGGAGGACGTGGACGGTGAGGACGACGACGACCCCAACAACAATCTGCAGGTATGTAACGGGTTTGACTTTGGCTGTGTGTGGAGGCGAACGAGTGGTACATTGAAGATTTTGTACATCGCTGGGGAGTCTGTTTGTTTGTGGAGTGTCGAACTAGTCATTTGTTTGATTTGGATATCGAGTGACTGGAGGCAAGACTGCGAGAGGTAGACACTTTTTTTTAAATTGATTTTTATATGAGAAGTAAGTAGCTCAGGTGGAAGTAAAATTACATCGTACACCAGAATCAATTTATATTTCAAATTTTAGATAGGATCTCCATTTTTCTAACTCTTTTTAAGATTTATGGAAAAAATAAAGAAAATCATTGCTGGTTGCATATAGTTTCATTAATTAATTACTTTTATGGTATAAGCACAAAATGCAAAGAAATTCACATCAATATGTGTAATGTATATGTGTCTAGTGCTGTGCTCGACCTGTTGAAATTGGTTAGAAAAGGTTGAGAAACTGTAATGAAAAAGTCAAATTTAAGTACTAAAAATGTCTTCCATGTAAAAATTTAGATTACTTGCTTGGTTTTACGAAAAAAATGTAGAATTGTCATAGTCTTGTTCTGGGTGTGCCAAATACAGACAATTAAAATTATCATATTAGTACGATACGTTATAAATTTTGAAATGATCGTGAAATTCTCATAATGAACTTATTCCACTACAGTTATGAGCGGCTCAAATGTCGAAGGAAATTTGGGTATAAAATAAGAGTATGTCAGGACCTACAGGTCACGAATTTTTAAGAAACTATGATGGATGTTTTAGAATGCAGGGCATGGTCTAGTGAAAATACTGAATTCTTATATTATGTGTCTGAATTTTCAATAATTACACTATAACAGCTAGGTAATCAGAGTGTAAAAAAAAATGTTTTGAAATTCAAACTTTCTCAGAATATTACTTAAATTCTTAAAGAACATATTTATAAAATGAAAGATCGTTAGACAATTAGTTTTTTCTTCATTTATTAAATGTGATCCAAATTGTCACACACAGTTTTAGCAAAAGTCATGACTGATTATCTCCTGGATGCTTAAATTATTTTAATTAAATTTCATTACCTCTAAAGAAAAAAAGAAACCATTTTTCTCAAATCAAATATTTATAATAAACGACTCGATTATAGTCATTAGAAGATAGTGAATTTTTCATTAAAAAAATGTACTAACTATTTCTAGTAGAAAATTAACCCTTACTTTGTAACTATTGACTCGTCTAGTATGAATATTTGCTCTTCAAGAGGTTGGTTTAATTTTTTATTCAAAGATATCTCCCTTTTACTAGAAATTCTTTAACTCTAATACTCCTTTTGAATGCATAATATGGACCTATTATAAATACGTTGCTAAAATACTTTGACAACTAAAAAACAAATTTCTAAATTTGAGAAGATTTTACCTATTTCCTGCATTATGAATAATCGAGCAGAAAAGAATGTAGGGTAAATTTTACAAATACTTTTCGAATGTTCACCAAAGCCACAGTACAATCCGGTCAATTCGCCAAACTTCCCCAAAAAATGACTACTCTTACTAGAGCAACTTCCGCTGTACTCTGTACTTCCTTAACTCTGCATCGTGCATCTCCGCAGCTCGCCTGGGAAGTCCTCGAGCTGGCCAAACTGATCATCCTGAAGCGGGGCCAGTCCGCGTGGAAGCTCCTGGCCGAGGCGCACCGTCTGCTCGGCGAGGTCGCCATGGAGAGCGGCAATCAGCCGGGCGCCCTGACCGACCTCAACGCCTGTCTGGATCTGCTGCGCAGAATCGAGCCCGCTGATCCGCGCAGCATGGCCGAGACGCACTATCAACTGGGTGAGTTATCGACTGGGAGGGGGATACAAGCGTTTTTCGAGAGTAACAATTGCGATTGATGTGTACACTGAGAAGAAGGAATGGTTCTCCGTCAATACTTTTATATTTATATGATAAATATACTTGTATTGCTCGAGCAACCGTACATATTGCTGTCGTAGCTGTATTATAGTTTTACGGTGATATTGTATGGTTGTCGCAGCAACATAATATTGCTGCGAGAGCAATTATAAAGTATTGTTGCAGCAGTAATACGCAGTTTAGTTCGATCAACCAGAATCTGGATACTCGAGCAATACATTCTTTTCAGTGTACCTATATGTGCTTGGAGGAAATGATATGGTTTGTTGTGCAGCGAGGAAATCAATCGAGGCTAATGTGTTTCAAATTGAATCTTATAGCATCAACTTACATCTTTATCTCTTTTAAAATCATTATGGCTCTTTGACTAACAACATAACACTAAAATAGTAAAATAGCTTATGCATCTTGAATTTGATGGAAAACATTCTATCAAAATTTATCCCGCTTAATAAAGTAATAGAAAATTCACTACCTTAAAAGAAAAAATAGAACCAACTTCTCTTGGACTGAATATCCAGATTAGTCGAAGGGTAATCATTTCACTGGTAATAAATCCTCTCCCTATCTCTACTGAAAAATTCACTATCTCCTGTCCGACTACCACCCCTACTTCCACAAAAATCTGCCAAGGAAAAATGTTCCCTCAATCCTATCAGAACGCAAGAAGAAAAAAATAACACCCCTCCCCTCTCAGGTCTAGCCCACTCTCTCGGCAACGAGTTCGACGCCTCGATCGAGCAGTTCAGGGAGGCCGTGAGCCTCCTGGAGACCCGCATCAAGGAGCTCCAGTCCAGCGGCGACAGCCCCAGCAAGCCCAGCGACGATCCCTTCTACAGCGTCGAGGGCGAGATCAAGGAGCTGCGCGAGCTCCTGCCCGAGATCCAGGAGAAGATCACCGACATGCGCGACTTCAAGCAGCAGGCCTGCAAGCTCGTCCTCGAGGGCATCAAGAGCAAGGTGGCCGCCGGTGGGTGCTCCAACGGCGCGGGGCCCAGTGGCAGCGGCGGCAGCAGCGGCAGCGGCATCAGCAATGGAAATGGAGCCGGTGGCTCGGGATCGAGTAGCGCTGGTGGAGCGACGGCGATGGCCAAGCCGGCGAGCGACATCTCGCATCTCGTCAGGAAGAAGAGGAAAACCGAGGAGGAGGAGACGGAGGTGGTGATGGCCGCGGCGGCGGCCTCGCCCTGCAAGAAGCCCACGCCCGAGAAGTGCGCGTAAGGGGGGTTTTGAGGAGGGATTTTCTATAAGGGAGTTTCTTTGTGCATGTTGGAGAGAGGGTGGTTTTGCTTTTGGGGGTATTGGTTGTAGGCTGAAGGAACGAAGTGACTTGTGTCCATGGTAGTACGTTTATATACTGTACTGTTGAATTTTATTAGAGACAGTAGGAAGGTTATTGAGAAAGCCGACAAGGCTGTGAAGAACACCGCCGAGAGGTATTAAAAGCACGAGTGATGGGAGAGATACGCTATCTACATCTACAATTTGTTCAAGCTATGCCGTGAGCATCGTCAATAGCTTAAATTTAATTAAAATACATAGTCAACACTAACTGTGTTTTGTATCTAATTAAGTTATTTGCACCTTACTGGAAAGAGATTCATAAATATACTATGGGTATAGGTCATAATTGATAAAAATCAGTACTCTAAGAAATCATTCTTCGAATAGTTGACTATTTTAAAGTACTTAGGACATATACTATTTTTTTCAGCATATAACCAATATCTTAAAATTTCTACAATTTTCTGAAAATAAGACCACTTTTTCTAATATTTATAAAGAAAAAAAGCAGAATTCCACCTTAAGTTGAATTATGGAGAAAAAAGATTGATGATTTGAAAAATTGAGAATGATTCGTAGAATTTAACCCATAAGTAATTTGTAAAGTTTAGACTGTAAGTCTTCATTAGATCTTAAGCCTGGAGATGATGATTTGTTTGATTAGAAATATCAGGTTTTTTTTATTTTTTCTCAGCTGTATTTTTCGTTAGCCATCGATGTTTTAGAAGAGTGACCGATGTGTGTAATCATAATAGTATGTTCACAGTACTTGTACCACGTCAGATTTTACTTTTTCCAATGGAGATCAATGAAGCCTACATGATTTATGATTTTTGTTGCAATCACTTTTCTACTAAAATAGAGTGCGAACATATTGTGCTTTTTAAACAAACGAAATATCTATAAGATAATTTTAACAAAATTACAGCTTAAAAGATATGAAAAATGTTTTTTCAAATGTAACAGAAATCGACCGTCATTGCCTAAAAGATAAGTTTAGGTAGACATTAATTTCTTTTTATTATTTAATTATTATTTGAAAAATGAAAAATCGTACTGCGAAATAACTGTCGTTCTTTTTTGTATCTATGTTAAAAGTACTATTGTTATTTATTAATGTGCTCTTATTCTACTTATAATCAGAGACATTTTACGGTGAAACCGCGCGTCTTGTCACAAAACGTATATAATTCATTACAACTCATTCCGTTATCATAAGATGTTTAAAGTTTCTCGACTTACTTACTTGTTCCACTAAATTGTTGTCAATTCTTATGAAAAAAAAAAGAAAATGTTCGAATACCTACATAATACTTAAGTAAGTTGTCTAAGAAATTCTGGATATAAGTCGAAGGTACTGAAAAAATAAAGAAACGTTCAAAAGTTTAAAGTAGTTCTAAAATAAATTTATTGAACTTATTCTACCAATACATACACTATATATAATGGACGGATTGTACCAGTCGATGGCACTTCAATTGAAATCACACGTTTTTCTTATACATCATAGTTTTACATTCGTGTCTATACATTCATACATTCGTAGTTTTTTACATTATCACGCAAAATCTTGCAAAATAAGAAATAATTACATGATCTTAACTCTTTTCTTAAGCCTTTGATACTATTTTTTCTGCTGATCGAAATTTCAAACGTCTTAAAACAATCGGCGTGCAATTAGTACATTACGATACGTGTGACCTATATACGGTGTAAGTAGTCCTTTACAGCACGGCGTGTATTAGCTAAACGCCGTGCTATGAAGGACGACTTATGACACGAGTACCGTATACTATTTTATAACACTGCCTATACTCTAAGCCGCTGTCACGTCTATTCGTGCCCTAAGCAGTTCATTGTTGCACCATGCGGCAGCGCCCGAGCGTAGCGAGTCAAGACAAAAAATTTGTCTTCGAGATTTTAAGAAAAACTCTATTGCAGCATACGACTGTTCAGCGTGGTATGGATGTTGGTGGGTTACAATGTTTATATTTCTTTCTAAAAGACACGGAAAGCTTATTATAACCAATGAATATAGACTTTTGTTGTAACACTATTTTCCTCGCAGACCTCGTTCTGGCATGAGCCGTCTTGTCCGATTTTTTACTGCTTATTATTTTAATATTGATTGCTTCTTTCAGTTATACGAAACAAATCCTAAAGTTTACAGTACACTCGAGTACGTGCTTGTGTTTTGTTTAAAATAAATAGCTCCTATGTCAATGTAACTGTTCTATAATATTAGTCCACACAACATTTTCATTTTAAAGGAAAATATATATGTCTCTGCAAAATGAATAGCAATGACGTTAAAATAAAAACTTATACTTAACGTTGACACTTTAACAGTCTCTCTAATATCTAAATTAATAGTTACTCTAGCATAAGATATCGTTAATCTTGCCATTTGCTTCGTAGACAGCACAATTTCATTTCAAACTTTGTTAGACGTTTGGAAACTAACTGAAGCGCACGTGTGTGTATATCTTGATGACATTATAATATTCATTTCTAGAAAAGAGTATAACAATATAACGATAATAATGACTATAGTAACAACAACAACAATAATTTTTTTTATTTCGAGGGTATGTAGGAAATGCCACGTAACGCACAGCCAGATAGTGTGGGGCTGTTTGGGATGCATCCGCCGTGTGTATAATATAGAACGAAAAATAATATAAACAAAAATGCGAAAAAACTACACAGCCATTGCATCGCAAACCGACCCACTAAAACCTACCACCCTTTCCTCTTCTAGCGGAACCCACCCTGGTACCGTTTATCACATTACCTCAGGGTGGTGTCATTCTAGTATCGTCTTGACAACCGCTGCTGCCTTGACCTAAACCGAATTTAAACATTTATAATTTTAAATCTCCCATTTATAATTTTAAATTCCCCTAAAGGGGAAACAACAACAACAATAATAATAATAATAATGTCAATAATAATGATAATAATGACAATCAATAATTTTAAATCTCCCGAGGGGAAACAACAACAACAATAATAATAATAATAATGTCAATAATAATGATAATAATGACAATCAATGGACAACAAGGCTATTTATATTTTACCTTTTTATTCTATGTGAGAGAATTGCATAATTCTTTATAATCAATTCTGTATACGTACATTAAAAATAAAAGTTGCGTATTGGTTAAAAATACGAACTATAACGAAAAGAGGTGTACAAACAGCAATTGAGGTTACCAAGCGGTCACCCATCCAAGTACCAACTGCGCCCAAAGCTGCTTAACTTCCGTGACCGGACGAGAACCTTTTTTTTAAAGAGTTTTTATTTGCAGGTATTACACATTAGATACAAAATTTACAAAAGGCGCAAACTAAACCACTAGAAAATGCCTATAAATAACAGATATTACAAATACATGGTCCGTTTAGGGACAGCTTGCATTTAAACTATATTAAATTATAATATTACAATATTACCCGACTGGGTCCGCACATCCGGATAGTGTGAGACTGGTTGGGGATGCATCCGCCGTGTTTATAGAATAGGATGGCGTTCCTGGACGGGCGGTCAGTATATACAAGCAAAGAAGGAACAATGTCCTCAGGAACCGACGTCTCGTGATTGACCAATTTGCCGACAATGTAATTTGCATTTTGCTACACTTGATCATTTAAATAACATAAGTGTAAGTTATATTATAATATATATAGTGATTCATTCATTATGTATGCTATGATGAAATCGTCCGATCCTTTCCGTTTGTTCCGGAATTGCAAGTATTCAAAAAACTACTTTACATTTTTTAGTTGGTTTTTAATAATTAAATTCAATGACAATTAATAACACTTTTGCTGATTAAAATGTATTTAGTCGAAAATAATTTAAAGACATAGGAATTCATTGAACGTTATTCAGAAAAAAACAATTCAAATTCATTCATTTAATTGTTTTTAATAAATGTATGCGAGTGCATTAAAGTTTATTCAATATTATTAAAGTTAATTTAATTCATGGTTCGAAAATTGAAATGTCGATGTTCATTGGAGTTATAGAAGTTAATTAAAAATGATTGGACTTTAAAAAATTTTAATGAATTTTAAAAACCTATTTTGAGCAGGCTAGGTAACATAATATCATTAATTTATTCTTCATGTTTAAACTTTCATCCATGAATCACGCGACTTATTATAACTTTCAGCAGTGATTGCAGTGTGCTCTGACGGAAATTGGACCCCCGAATGCGCAGTAAATAAATTTAAAAAATAGAATGTTTAACCTCAAACCCTAAACCCAATTAACCCAAGCCGAGAAATTTGGAGTTAAACAATTTTTTAGGTGAGTTTAGAATTTACGGTTTTATTATTAAACTTTTTTAATGGCAAAATGCTCTACTTGGAGTAATTTGGTTTAGGGTATATAGTTTAATTATTAAAATGTTTTGCAAAATGTAAGGTAAGTTTGGTTTAGGGTTTAGGGTTTACGATTTTATTATGAACATTTTTTTATTGCAAATTAATAAAACTATTTATTTACAAATATTTAAAAATATTTATTTACAAAAAGCTCAGAATAGAGTAGCTGGGTTTAGGGTTTAAGTTTAACAATTCTATTATATAAATTTGTTTACTGTCTATTACCCAGCTTAGGTTATTTAGGTGTTGAGTTTATAAGTGTTTACGATTTTATTATTAATAGTACATTTCGACAGGGGTGCGGAAGTAGATTTATTTGCCTCATGTGAAGTTTTTTGCTCGAGCGTAGCCGAGACCTTTGTGTTTTTTCTAGTCCTGGAATCTTGCCCTCCCCCCCAGGCCAGCGCCCTACGGCATGGCGTAGTTGGCGTAGGCCATAATACGGCATTGGCCGCTGCATCGCAAACCGACCCTCTAAAACCTACCTCCCTTTCCTCTTCTGGCATAACCCACCCTGGAACTGTTGATCACATCAACTCTGGATGGTGCCATTCTAGTATCATCTCGACAACCGCTGTTGCCTTGACATGAAACAAATTTAATATTTATAATTTTAAATCCCCTGCGGGGATGTCAGATCTAACCCGTCTCATTTATACGCGTACTCGAACCGACGCATTTCATCTCCGCACTGAAAGGAGAAGTTTCAGTTTCCCTGTACCTCCCCGCGACATTCATATTACAATGTATAGTAGAAATTATTGAAGGACTAAGATTAAGAGGAGGCCCTATCTACTGTCCTTACTAATTATTTATTCAAAAAGTAGTTTTTTAATTGAAAAACTAAGAGTCGTCCCTAATTCTTCGTAAAATAAGGAATATTTTGATACCTAATAACTATTCTCGGAAAGGAAATAATGTTAGATACTCTTTTAGGTTTCAAAATATTCCTTATTTTAAGAATAATTGGGGACGTCTCTTAGTTTTGCAATTAACAAACTACTATTTGAGTAATTAGCAAAAATGTGATTATACTGTAAAAAATCCTCTTGTAGATTTACTACTCTGAGAGTTCCCAAGCAGAAATGATCTTCTATAATAAAAGTTTCAAAAAGTTTATAACTTATATTAGCAGATTATAAAGTCAGGATTTGAGACTTTTATAATAGTTTAAAACTGTTATAAATAAATATATATATTTATTTACTTTTATAAGTTTTTTGGATTTTCGTAAAAATTTGAATCTTTGATCAGTAAATAAAATAAATAACTGTTAATAACTATTATACATTTTTACTAGTTTTTAGTAATTTGTACTAATTGAAATTAATAATTATTTGTATTTTGGAATATTCATATTAATGAAATTTCTTTCGAACAAAAAGTAAATAATTATAATACTATTAAAAATATTTAAAACTATTAATAACTGTTATTACTAGATAAAGAAAGTTTAGAACTGATAATAATTTTTTATAGATCGTTTTTCTGGTTATGCACCGCGGTCCAAAAAAGTAAATAAAAGTTCATAACTGTTATAAACTTCTTTTGGCTGTTCATAACAGAAAAAAACTGTTGATAACTTTTATAAACTGTTATTATAATCTCAAATCCTATCTTTATAAACAATTATCAACAGTTATAAACTTTTTTTAAAAATTATAAAAAAAAATTTTTTCTTATTAATAATTATTTGTTAAGTTTTATTTCCGCCTGGGAAAATATTGGAGTTTCAAAACGTAAACATTGCGAATAATAAAGTAAATATTAATAGCAACCGATTAAAAATGTATAATATACTTTAAACAAGCTGGTGTGTGAATATTAAAGATTTATAATACAAAACTCACTGTTATGGTTTTTAGTTGTTATTCATTAATTCGACTTAGTTTAAGTGCGTGAAAAAATTCAAAGGTAACCAGAAACTTACCACCTTTTTAAACTTACAGTGATTTTACATTGTCAATCTATTATTTTATAGAAAATAATTATATTTTTAACCGACTTCGAAAAAGTAGGAGGTTCTTAATTCGACATGGCTTTTTTTTATGTTTGTCCTGCGATTATTCCGAAAATACTCGACCGATTCGGATGAAATTTTTTTATATGAAAGGTAATTATCCTCTGGTGGTCCCATTCAAAGTTTGTGATTATTGGTCGAGTATCTCGCCAGTAATTTAGTTTTTTTTGAATATTTTTTTTGTACATTCCGGCCTCTGTCGACTCTGTCCGCCGATTATTCGAAAACTATTGAACCGATTTGGATAATATTTGTTTTTAATGAAAGAGAATGATCTCATAAAACTAGATAAGCAAAATTATGACAATAACAACCACTTAAAGGTTATGTTTTAAGAAACAGAAGCACAATCTATTATGCTTATTATGTATTATTTTGATTTAAAGAGTTTATGTATTTAAGAACTCAATAACAATATTATGTTACACATATATATTAAATAATCAAAATAAGAAAATAATCTGAATATCCAAATAACTATATTAAGTATTAATGCATATATTTATTTTGTTTATGTAAAATTAGTTTCCTTACATTTGATTATGTTCCATCCTAAATACAGGCTTGGTCTCAAAACCTGTATGGTTTATGTAAGTAAAACTATTTTCACACACATTTATTATCAACTGATTAATTTTCTATTTTTAAAAAGAAATAATGTATTTGAGTTATTATATATATGTTCTGTTTTTGTATTTCCTACTGTGATTAATTTATAATCAAACACTTTCATTTGACATCTATGGGCAGTTAAAACATAGTAATTTGTTACTTATAAAGAAAATTATCGACTATATGTGTTCGACTAATGTGTTAATTTGTCTTTGAAAATGTTGTCACGGATGAGCTTTTTATGTATTATAAGAACTCATAATATGGATACAAAATTATTTGCAGTTCTGCAAATGTCATTAAAGTACATATTTGTACATATGATATTATTATTATTTATATATTACTTTTCAAGAAACAACTACATCATTCAGAACATTATTTTGTGATCACTGTTTTTCATATGCAAGGAACATTATTTCTAAATTTTCATGTTTTAGGTTAGATATGCTTTCTGACTACTTTTATATGTAAATAGTATGAATAGAACTGTAGATCTTATTATTATAATTGAAAACTTGTTAAACTTTTTTAACATTAACTTTTACACTAAAAGTTATGTTCAATAAATAACATCACAGATTATATATGTACATATTATTATTGAGAAAACTATGTAGATCTGTGTGGATTAATCGAGTTTTGTACAGTCTGGTAATATCTAGTTTGCCTATAAAGGCCCTGGTAGAACTGTTTTGGGCATAAAATGATCATAATATGCTGAATTTTATGCTAGATGATCATTTTATGCTGCATATTATGCTAATAAATTCCGCTACCTGGCGACATAATTATGACCATAAAATGCTGTAGATTATGCTCAATGGTATACCCAATAACCATTCTTGTAACTCTTCTATCTCTCTAAATTCTTCATTTTGAAGCATAAAATATTCTTCCCTACATGTACTGTCACTGCTTGAATTATTATCACTTTTATTAAAAAATTTATTAAATTCATTATCACTATGATTGTCACTTGAAATAGTATTGGAGTCAGAAATCTGCAAATCATCTAAATTATTATCGTCACTTAAACTGCTATTTATTGGAACATTTTTCGAATCTTGAAATTCACTACACTCTTGAACAAGTTTATCTAATTTTTGACGCTACACTTTTTTCGAATAAACTTTTTTCGATTTTGCTCCATTATAAATCAAAAATCAAAACTAACCTAGCATAAAGATATAAAGCAGAAGCAGGCAACGGTGGCAACTATACGTAATTACGCGCCCACCCAGTGAGAGAGCATGGGAGAGAGAGAGAGAGAGAGAGACAGAGAGAGAGAGAGAGAGTTTTGCCCGGAAAACGCCGTATTCAACTTCACAGAAACGCAATTGTATTTTCTAATTCTTTTTAACATTATTTAAATATTATTATCAATTTACTAAATTAATGTAGACGTAAAATAGATTAATAATTTATTTTTAGGCATAGTAAGGTTATGTTGTCGATGTTTGTCAATCGTTCAGCATAATATGCTTATAATTATGCTTAATTTTCTGCTTATAATTATGCTTGAAATTATGGTCATAATTATAACCATTCATCATAACTTATACTCAATTTTCTTCCAGGGGGCCGTTATAGCGAATGTGAGTGCCACGATAAGATTTAATTCTACCAGGGTACTGAACCGATTTTGATAATATTTTTTGAATGAAGAAGAATGATCCCATTGTGGTCCTATTATATTACTGGGCCAGTATGGAGCCAGTATTACGTACAAGTACTGGTAATTTTTTTTATGTTTTTCCGCCGATTATTCGGAAACTATTGAACCGATTTTGATAATATTTTTTTAATATAAGAGAATGATCTCACGTTGATCCCACTATATTACTGGGCCAGTATGGAGCCAGTACTACGTCAGTACTGGTGATTTGTTATGTTCTTCTGCCGATTATTCGGAAACTACTAAACCGATTTGGATAAACTATTTTTTGAATAAAAGAGAATTATTCTATGATGGTGGTTCCATTATATAACTGGGCCAGTATGGAGCCTGTACTATGTCAGTACTGGCGTTTTCATTTTATGCTTCACAAAGGATGTTTTTTTCTAGGATTACAAAGTTTCCTGTAGGAGGAAGCAATATTAAATAAATTAATATTGATTTAAGGTGGTCCTATAGTAAAATTAGACGAAAAATGCGATTTCTTTTATTTCATTTTCTGATACTTTGTACATTTTTAGAACAGAAAATTTTTTTTTTCAGAAGCATTCTTAGTTGGTCGATATATATTACAATATAAATTGAATGAAACTCAGCCCTTACAACTAATTTTTTGAGAAAAAAAAGAACCGACTTCGAAAAATGCACTAAAAAGTGTGAAAAAAATGCACTAAAAAGTGTGAAATAATTCACAAAACTGTTCTCAAAGTCGGCGCCGAATGACAAATTGACATATACCGTCACCTGTTTTTGTTTCATTGGGAATCTTATTCTTGACTAATTCTTTGATAGCGTAGTTTGCGTACCACCGCTAGGTGGCGATGGCCGAAACACATTAAGATTATCCCGGGGATAATACATAAAAGCTCGCGCCGGCAGTTGCAATTGTAACAATATTATTTGAATTATATGTGATAGCTTAGCCGATGACTATCATTTGAAGAAGATTGTTGCATTGGAAGTTCTTTTTAAAAGCATTTTGTCTCAAACCAGTGCTTTCGATTACGAGTTATTAACCTTAAGTGGGATATATGATAGTGGGACACATATTTCGTTCCAGGTTTAACGAAATTGGACCCAGTTCAATATTATTTATAAATTATATTCTTGAGCAAGACATTACCGTCACGGACCCTATTGTGGATCAGTGCCTCTATTGTGAATCAGTTTATGTTAAAACTATATTGTGAAAGTTTTGCGTTACTTTTATTATTATTTAATTGATTGAATTAATTGATTCTCAATAGAAGCACTAATCCACAATAGGGTCTGTAACGGTATATGTCAATTTGTAATTCGGCGCCGACTTCGAGAACATTTTTGTGAATTATTTCACACTTTTTAGTGCATTTTTCAAAGTCGGTTCTTTTCTTCAAAAAATGTTGTTATTATCACTTTATTTGAGGTTACTATATACCCTAGTGGAAATTTAAAAATGTGAAAAACTGTGACAAAAGTATATGTGTGTAAAACCATGACAATTTTGTGAAAAACCAATAAATACCATTTTTATATAAAAAATTAAGAATTGTAACAATGTTTATGATAGAATAATAATTAGTACACAACCCAACGCGTTATAATTTATACAAAATTATTGACACGCGTGGCCAGATTTTAAATTGATTTTATAAACATACAATGCACTAAAAGAGCACTATACTACAATTTTAGCGAATGAATCTGACAATTTTGTACTTACATTTCATTTATCTATTTTGAATTTGATGATTTGCGCGCTAAGATTTTGGACAATTCAGTCAAATTTGACTAGCCAATCAGAGCGCGAGAAAAAACCTGCCCCGAAAAAATCCCGCCGTCGCCGGTGGCCATTTTCTCTACTTCTGGGAGCCCCACGATCTTATAAACAAGTCTCGACACTCCGCTTTGAACAAGTGTCCCCTATCCTATCTAAAGCTCGAAAAACAACACACACACACACACACATATATATATATATATATATATATATATATATATATGTGTGTGTGTGTGTGTGTGTGTGTCTATTGCTTTGATTTTTAAATAAAGTCATTTCTTGATCTCCATCAGCGTGTCTCCAGCTGCGATCATCTCGTTGAGAATGTTCGTTTTGAATATGTTCAAAACACACTGCACGTGCGCCTGTCAGCTGAGTCAGTTAGGCGCTCGAGAATGCGCGCCTTCAGCATGGCGTACTTATTGTGCCCTCTGGAGGGTTTCTCAGTATGTCTGAGACCTCCACGAGAGTCTCTGGATCGAGTGCGCCGACTGCGAGGTGGTACTTTGTGGCGTCAGTACGTACCTGGTTCACCTGCATCACCGACTCAATTTGCAGGAACCAGAGCTCTGGCTGAGTGCGCCAGAAAGGAGGCAGTCTGCATGCGGTGACGCTCTGTACCTGGGGCGCAATGTTGGCAGAGCCGCATTAATGAATGGCAAAATGCCGTGGGAGTGCCAAAAATTAAAAATTCACCAGCATATTTATGAAAACCATTTTGTGCCTGGTGCGATTCACAGAACACAGGCATGAAAGTGGTCATTTACTTGATACAGTAGATATTTTTTATGTATAATAAAAGAATCATTTTATAATAATAATAAAATAAAATAGTTTCATATTTTATAATAATTCTATCGTACATGATCTGAAAATACTTAATTTTTTAAATAAGATTTAAAAAGAAATATCCCCATGTTTCTAATAATTTGTACATAGTTTTTGGAAAACGAAAAAAATGTATTTACTAATATATATTTACATATTTATTAACGTAAACGGTAATAAATGATCACACTAATTTTATAACCATGAATATTTTTTAAATATTTTATTTTGAAAGCGATCGTTTTATAAACTATTGAAAACAAATAATTTTGATAGTTTAGGCAACGTGCCACGACGTTCTTGACACCATTCATAGCAACGTTCTATAGTTGCAAAAGCAACGTTCCTGGAACGTTCTCAGCACGTACCGTGCTATTTGGGATATGCTTTAATCCCCGGGCAATCGGAGATAACAGATGCTAATGAGCTGTCTCTTATATTCCGACGTATACATAGAAAAGGGGCATCAGTCCCGTTACTTCTTCTTCTTTTACTCTCCGCTCTATCCGGCTGCGACCATGTGTCACCACCTCTCTAATCAACCCTCCAACCTAGCCTTTGAGTATCCAGTACGATTCGCACAGAACAGAATCAATTCGTACTTCATCACGTCGTGATCATAATCGTTCAATACCGTAATGCAGCCGTGATTATACACGCTGGTAATGCAGAGAGGAGGTGTTCGTTGTGTTTACAATTTATTAACTATATAATTCTGATATTATATTCAAATGTCCTCCTCTCGGCTCTCGCTCCAAGTCTCCAGAACACCGGTATTGGAATTACATCTCCCCTGATACAAGAAACTCTCGAAAAATGCCATAATATGAATTACTCACATGTATCTATGTAATTGTTAATATTTTAAATGAATACAAAAAGAAAAGCATAAAACTTCAAAGTAAAACAGTGATATATTACATAAGAATTTATTGCATTCTAAAATGATTTTGAATGAACAATGTGTACGTCTTTAATTTTACTTATTGTATTCCAATAAATAATAATTTGTAATGAAACATTTATTAAATAAATAACATGAGATTAACATTTCTTTCTTTTCTTAAATATACCTACCCTGCCAAGGAACAGCACCAATAGGCGAAGAGAAATATTCACTAAATCTATTTCGCATTAAAGCAGGAATAATGGGCATGTTGTTTATGATCTTGCTCTATTTTTCAATGATCCACTACTTCCTTTTGCACATCTCTGTAGACTCTATATCTTGCATCATTGTCTAAAATAACATTTTTTAAGGTGGTTGATGCGTCAATATGCACCTAAAATATAAAAATTTATATGATAATAGTACATTATGTAACAAGGGCAAAAAGTCGAATATTTTTCCCGCGGGTGAGTTTACTCATCACCCGAGGGCAAAATCGACTTCTTTCTCGAGTCACATATGGTACTTTATGCCCATCTCAACTGTGGCCACTTTTTGACTTGGAAAGCGGGACTAATGGACTGTTAAAAGACAATATTGTTAAAAGACAATCGAAAATCAGGGTTCTTGGTAGAACTTGATGAAATAAAGGAATTTGGAGTAGTTTCTAGTGAAGTCACTTTTTTCCCGCTAATCATTTTTGCGGGAAAAAAGTGTAATTTTAGTCTCGCTTTTCAGGGTGAAAAGTGGCCATTTTCGTTGAGATGGGCATAAATTGTTTTTATATTACAATATCAGAAACGATACAATATATAAGCTGGTCACTTCATGCGGCGAAAAAATATTTTTTAAACTAAATTTCTATATTACAAAAGTATAAATATCGTCTACTAGAGAAGTATTCGACAAAACACTGGAGACTATATATTCTATTCTCTATCCGATTTTAATTTTGAAGGTCTCATTTTCTACCTTGGAAGATTTCAGGGGTACTTCATTATAGCGATATAAAAATTGCATAACATCGATGAACCTGCAGAGTTACAGCCAATTGTTTGTAAGTCAATACTCGTGTTTTTGTAAATTCGTAGGTGTAAATATATAAACTACTGGATGTAGCTTAGCAGGTTCATCGGTTTTCTGCAATTTTTTTATGGCTAAATCGCCCTGAAATCTTTCAAGGGATAAAATAAGACCTTCAGAAAAAAAATTGGATATAAAATAAAAAAGTCTCCAGTGTTTTGTCGAATCTCTCTTTAGTCAACGATATTTATAGTTTTGCAATATGAAAATTTTGTTGAAATCGAAGGGTTAATCACTAGGGTAAAATGGTGTACACTAGGTTGCAAGATTGCAAGATTGTACGGATTACAAGGAGATTGCAGAGATTGCCTAGATTACAAAAAGATTGCAGAGATTGCCTGGATTACAAAAAGATTGCAGGGATTACAAGAAAATTGCAGAGATTACAGAAAGATTGCAAAAAGATTGCAGTAAGACTACGTAAATTGCAACAAGATTACAAATATTATAGTAAGATTGCAGTGATTGCATTAAGATTGCAAATATTACAAAACAGCAGTAAGATTGCGAAGGTTGTAGGGATTTTATAAAGATTACAAAGATTACAAAAAGATTGCAAGGATTACATCATAATTATACCAAAAGCATTTAATTAAATATATAAAGTTATAGCCGATCAAAAATAAAAAATAAACATTAAGTTGAAAAAATAATTTATTAGGAAAATTTACGATATTCATATCGTAATACTTTACAATATAAACAGCCCGGTGCAATAAACGGTCATCCCGTTTTTCACTTCTCCCTGCTTATATTTCACAATTATTTCGTGCAACAAACAGTCAAATGAGTCTAGAGTTTTTAAACCAATAAACAGTTATTTATGAGATGACTGACGCTTGTAAAATAAACGATATCTACCACGAGTCTGAAATGTTTAAGTTGCGGAGCTATAAACAGTCACGAAAGTCTTTCGGGATGACCGTTTTTTGCACTGAGAAAGTGTGATTTTCATTCTTTTAATGTCAAATTAAAGACGAGATGACTGTTTATTGCATCGGGCTCTTCATATAGCTTTCTCAATGTATAAGTAAATTATATGTATTTAACCCTGTAACTTCCATTGCATATTTGCTATATTAATTTGGAAGTGCTTCCAAACTTAGAGGATTAGTATATATTAGATAAATTTTGCGTGATAAGTGAACTTAGCATATAAGCTAGATTAGATGGAATAATTTATGTGGATAAATGTGTGAAAGTGAGAGAAAATGAGAATAATTGTGCATAAACGTGAGAAAATGTGCATAAGTGGTTGATTTCGAATATTTTTACACATTAAAAGAAGATATATGAAAATATCCCTTTCACATAAATAGATTTTGTGTACATATATGAATAAAATATGTCAAAATATGAACAAATGTACATAAGCGTAATAAAACGTGTAAAAATACATATTTACATGGTATTTTGGGACATTTTATGGATATCAAACCACTTTTCACGTATTTTTTCGAACAAAAGAGTACCTTGGATACTAAAGGGTTAAAATAAAATAAGACCTTATCTAAATTCTTACCATAATATCTTGCCATTTGGACTCTAGAACGTACACCCGAGGAAAGAACTATTTTTCCGAATGTGCCAGTTGATGACCGTCAAAATGTGAATCATTCATGGCATAGGCGGTTTATGCCATAAACTAAGTTAATAATCTGAGGATCTTTTGTAAGTTTCTTTTTACAAAAAACAGTTTTTATTTCTATGGAGATAATGCTAAATAATTATATAACATATTCCATTATATGACAGTCTATTTATTTATAATTAAGGTGCTATGCAAGTGCACGCACGCGCACACACACACGCACACACACACACACACACACACACACACACACACACACACACATACACACACACACACGAACATCCATACTGACATTTTCTAAAAACAGTGTATTTTGATTCATGTCATAAAACGTGTTTCTATAATTTTAGCAAAACTATTTTTTTATGATCACAAAGCTTCCTTTACAAGACAGCAAAATGTTTAATGAAAAATTAGTGATGAAGAAATGTTTTATGAAAAAGGCTTTTGCATTATACGTTGTTAATGCAGATGCATTGTCGAGGTTATAAATGAGGTTGATAATGTTGACAACTCTGATTATTTTCGAAATATTCGCAAAGCAAAGCAGAACTAAATAACTTTATATTTTGCAAAGTATGCAATTAATGTAGTGCATATTTAAAAAATTAAGTTTGCGCAATTTGGTATTTAACTTTTGGACATGCTATATAAGTTAATTAAAGTATAAATAAAGGCAATATTAAAACAATTTCTTTAACACTAATATTTTGCAAACAAGCTTTGATTTCTGACTAAACCCCTATATATAAAAATTAGTTGATAAGAAGAGTTTATTATTTTTGACAGATAGGAGAACAATTTAATGCTCCTTTAAATTGTCATTAAATCTAGGTCTCTAAATCTTCATATGTGTGGGTTCTCGTAAAAACGACTTAAGTCCACGAATTATATTTAAACTAATGTTAATAAAAATTCATAAATAGTAGTAGATATGGTTACTTGACACTGTTCTAAATTTTAGCATTTTGATCTAAAACAATACTATGAAAGGATACCAATATCACTCAAAACTCAATGTAAAAAAAACTGACTTAAGTCGTTTTCTCTTAAACCAATGGATATATTACAACAATAACAAACACCTTACGTGTGCACACAAGTAAACATACTTTTTTTACGCATTACAAGAATTGCATAGGGATTTCTGAGATTGCAAAGGTTACATGAAGATTGCAAAGATTCCAAAAGATTTTTTAGGACCTTGTACACCGGATTGCACGAGTGATTACCCTATCGGTTGAAATAACTTTTTTCGGTACTTAAAGTATCCTTCTTTTATATTATATCGTTTCTCGCATTGTAATATAAAAACAGTTTATCGTATAACTTTTTTATATTTTAGGTACGTATTGACGCGTGAACCACATTAAGTATTAATCTATATTTACTGGATTCTATGTAGAAAATAAGCTTACAGAGGTCTCAAAAATACATTATTTTGTTATGCATATACAGTGCAGTTCATAACTAGATAGCAACTACCGAAAATTGTCACTTTTAAACCTATGTATTTTACCTTTTCTTAAGAAATCTATAACTTAAAAGGAAAAATCGTAAATAATTTTTAAAATGCTAATGAAAAAAAATTTTCTTTTCTTTAACCCGCTAAAGGAATTCCGTAGTGAACGAAAGATTCTTACATCGTATTGTTCGTTTTTCACAATGAATTTTCAAGTTTTTGGACTCATTTAACCAGAGGCACAATTCTTGCGATTTGTAGAATGTGCTGTCTATTTTTGTACCACAAGATTTTAGCGCTTTTTTTAGATTACTACGTGATACATTCGAAATTTTGCAAATCTAGATTAGATACGGATCTAGATACGAATCAGATTGAAGTGGACTATTTCCGATCTCGCAAGGAGGGCCTAAGTTATTTTTTGTTTAATATAAACCGAGAAAACTAAAAATATTTAAAAATAAACAGAATTATTGCAAAAATCTTCTAGTTAAGAAGTTAAACGCATTTCTACATAATTTCCAAAGTTTTTTTCAATTTTTTCAGGGTTCTGTACTTAGCGAGTTAAAACGCGCTCCAAAATTTTCTATCAAATAAACTTAAAAAAAAATAAGTTATTAGCCTTTCATAACTATAAAATCATAACTATAACTATGGAGCCACTTAAATTTTTTTGCAATGTTAAATTTACATTATTCACCTATAGTTAGTTATCAAGTTTTGTCTCAATTTACCCATTAAGGGGAGGTCGAAGCGAACTTTACCATTGTAACCTTCACCTTGCACAGGATTTTTCGTTATACGTTTAAAATTTACATAGTAACATACAAATCGAGGGTAATAATGATTTGTTATTGTGTAAAGAACAGTGGACAACAGCGTTTTTGTTTATTAATAGCTTCAAAAGTTTCTTATTATGAAATATTATTATAATTGACTAATAGAAAACGGTCCAAATGACGGCCATCTTACCATTTCTTAACCTCAACGGTACGGCTTCACCTCGCGTTGTATTTTTCGTTATACGTAGAGATTTCATAAAAAATCGTACATAGCGACCTTGATAATCATTTATTATTATGTAAAGAATAGTGGACAACGACTATTTTTGGTACTACAAATGCCTACAAATTTTTATTTTTGTGATGCAAGATTCGGAGGTTAGGTCTTATTTCCACCAATCAGAATAGCTCCAACATCCCCTTCGTTAAAAACGCTTAAAACGTTTCGTTTTAAGACAAAAGACATTAATTCAAACGATGAAATCTTCGAGTTATGCTATATATTCACGAAACTCACTCGTGTACACCTGTCACCTCCGTGCACCAGTATACCCTCTCCTACTTCTACAAAAATACAATATACAAATTCTCCAATAACACAACCAGTGCGCCCACGAGCAGCATATCCATAACTCTCTAAACTCCTCTCTCCTCTCTTCTCTCTTCTCTTCTCTCACTCCCCCAGCAGTTCCTCGATGTCGTCCTCCCTGTCCGAGGACTCCTGCCTCTCGACGCCGTTCACCTTGAAGCCCAGCCTGTCGAGCAGACTCGCGCTGTAGTAGTAGCCAAGATTGATCCCGGGCACGAGGCGCCTGAGCTCCTCGACGCTGGCCCGGGCCTTTTCCGTCTCGCCGAGGGCCGCGTAGTGCTGGCTCATCGTGGCGAAGAGGTCGCCCCGGCGAATGGACTGCTCGAGCTCGGGGCCCGGCTGGGAGTCGAGGAGGTGGCGCACGTGGTTCAGCGCGCTCTCCGTCTCCCCGCGATCGAATAGCCTGCGCGAGTGATGAACAAGGAGAATGAGATGCGGGGCTGAGACGTGGGCATTTGGGCTTGGTGCTGGATGGGAGATCGAGGGGTAGATGTCATTTAGCCTACTCGAAATTTTGTTTACTATATCTAGAATGCAGGAGAATGTATATTTATATAGTGAATATATTGTGAATATGTCTTCTATACATATTCTATGTATTCTATATATTTTATATATAGGTTTACTGTTGCAATACATGACTTAAGAATTGTAGGCAAAATTTCAAGTAAGCTAAATTACATCTACCCAAATTGAGAGCGGAGTGAAGTTGGGGGAGGTGGTGGGGATGTGTCAGTTGTCAAAATGATGTAAGCAAAATTGACTTTTTTACAAAAGAAAAGTACAAAATTTTACAGAATATTACAGTTTGTCTATATTTTTCTAACATTAAAATTTTTGCAAATTATGTATACTAGGTAATCGTTGATTAAACCGGATATAACCTTCATAACGATGTAATTTTTTTAGATCTTTTAGTTATTTAATTTCTTAGAAAAGTATAAACAAAAACCTGTAATATTCTGTAAAAAAATGTGTAATTTTCTGTAAAAAGTGTAAAAATTTGTAATAAATGTAAGAAAATGTAAAGCTGTGTCTATATTTAGAGAGAAAACTAGTTTTTTAACATTTTTTCATGCTCTTCGGTGACTTTTTACAATTTTTACAAAAAATTACATTCTTTTACATAAGTAATTTCCATCAGGGCAATGGTGAAAAAAGTACCGACAGAAAAATTTGTATGAACTAGTGCCCAATATCCACGCGAATTTTGTATGGGGCCACCGGAAGATCTACTCTATTAGATAGAAAAATATGATCATCAAATTTATAATACAATAGAATAGTTTGAAACCAATCACGTAAATAATCTTTATTATTTATATGTGATTCCAGCCATCATATTGTTTTTAATTATTTATATGAAATTAATAAATAAAATTGTTAAATCGTTAATCATTCTAATTAATTTGATAAATTAATTTAGGCTTTATGTACTCAATTTAAAAAACAGATAATGTAAAAATTGAAAGCAAGACCTTCAATACTTGAACTAAAAGTGAGGCAACATAAAACCAGAACTATAGCTAAAATAGCGTTAAGAAACTTATATGTACTTGCTCTGCACAAGGAAATTTTAAACAAAAATTTTACTGCATAGAGTACATACGTTTTGTTTAACGATTTTGGTTTTTGTATTCTTTTTTCCTTTTTGTTGTCCCAATTTTGGTTTTATTTTAGTCTCGGCTTTATTATCGGGCTTTAGACTTTCGATTCTTAAAGTGATTTTCGATAAAATAAATATCCTGAATTTCCGGACGAATTAAAAAAAATCAGTATTATTTTCTGGTATAGCGCGTTTCTTACACATAAGAATTATACACGTAATTATTGTACACGATTTAGCATTGGTCAAATTATATATAGATATATTTGACCCATGCTAAATTGTGCACAATAATTACGTGTACAATTCTTATGTGTAAGAAACGCACTATGCCTATTTTCTCCTACGCAAAGCCCTCTCAAAATCACGCGTCCCGAACCACGCAATCCAATCAAGACACTCCCAAGCACCCCTTACTTCTTGATCTCCAAATAACGCTTGATCGTCGTCATCCTGCCGTTGACGATCTCGGCGGCGCGTTTGTGCATGTCCTCGTCCTTGGCCTCCTGGACCTTGGCCAGGCACCTGCTCGCCTGGTTGAGCGCATCCAGGGCCTTCTCGTAGTTCTGAAACTCGTCGATCTCCACCTGGGCGCAGGCCACGTAGAAGTTCGCCAGCAGATCCATGGCCTTGCCCTTCGAGTAGAAGCTGATGATGTTCTTCAGCACCTCGGGCTGGTTCTGCCAGTCGAGCGACTGCAGGTAGTTGCCTGGATGGAGGAAGAAATACAGCGGGTGCACTTTGTTTGGTATGTATACGGCGTTTTGGATGGATTGCGCGATACTTTGTTTATTGGACTGTTGGATTTTTGAGGATATCTTGGGAATAATGCCGGCTAACTGGTGATTTTTTTATGATTTTTAAGAGTTTTAGTTTTTTATGGATGATATTCACATTTTCATTTACTTTTACTTTTCAAGGAACTTTATTTATTCGATGTACTACTATAATAAGTGGAAGAATAAGATTATATACAGTACAAGTGTTTTTGAATGTTTTTGTAAATTGTGAGAACTTTTCGATATAACAATTTATGAAAGCTTAGAATTTTGTCATAAAATGGTCCTTGGAAATACTGAATCGAAGTACTATAATTAATTTTTGAGAAAATATTCTTGAAAGTGTTTATACAAATAGTGCGCATTTGGTTTTTGTGACGCCGGTGTACAACAATAGTAATTACATAAAAAACTATTTAATTTTAAGCAAATTGAAGAACAAAATACATTTTTTATTATCAAATATATAAAACGTTTTTATGTGTAAACTCTTTCAAGAATATTTCCTTAAATTTTCATCAAGATCCATCAATTGAATCAATATGCGCAAAGATCATTTTCAGCATACTTCAATTCACTCAAAAAATACACAGTTTGCAAAATAACTTTCAATGCAATGATTTAAAACTGCTGAAAGTATGTGTGCAATTCAGTACTTACAATACAAATACACTAGCAAGGTTCCAGGCTATGCAGATGAAAGCTAGACATTTTTACTTTTCAGCAGAAAGTCACCATAAATGAGATTAATCATTTCAACATAACAATCCTGGAATAGTAACTTCGGTATCCTTTGATGCTTCAGCTAAAACGACCTCACCCAAAAGACCCTCTACACCCTCCACCTTTCATAAATATTCATCTATTTCCAAACATTCAAATTGCTCTCTGAATCGACCTATAATTTGAGATACCGATTGAGACCGACAGTTCTCACTTTCAAGCTAATAACAATTACCAGCCATTATGTAGATCTCGCGCTGGCGGGAGACCTGCGCGAAGAAGCAGATCTTCTCCGTGTCGCCGGACTTCAGTAGCGCCTTCATCGCGCGCAACTTGTTGCCGGCTTGGGTGAATTTCTTGGTGGCCAGGTGGTAGTTGCCCTGGTTCAGGGCGATCTCGCCGATCTTCTCGAGGGTGGCGATGCGGGAGCGCTCCTTGTCGAGGTCTTTCTCGGTTTTGTCCAGTGTCATCTTCTCGGCTGTTTTTGTTCGATTGTTAATGATTGTTGGAGATTATCGGGGATTTCGAAGGGTTTACGGATAATAAATATATATAAGATATTATAAGCAATGCTGTATACATTATTATATGATTAACGTATCAAGTAGAACCCTACTAAGAACTTTTCATAAGATCTTTCAAGAGATCGTATATTTGATTTTACGTATAAGGATCGTAATAATAAAATGTAACCCGGAATTAACATAAAACCTTATATAATGTGATATAAGGTCAGTGTTTGTATATATAAAAATTGTAAAATTCAAAAAATTGTTTCAAATCTGTCTGACTTTCTTTAACTATAATAAAAGTTGAATATCTTAACTTTTTATAAGCTTTCGTAACTTTGCGCAAAAATAGTACAAACTGTACTAGGACATAATAAATTTTTAAAAAAGTTGACTTTTTGCATAACCCTTTAGTGCCTATACAGAATCATACGGGCCCATAAGTTTTGATGAGTGCGCTGTAAATTTATAGATCGATGAAGTAGTAAATGTAGCCGTTTACTTTCATTAAGAAACTGAATTGGTAAAAATATGATTTATTATTTTATGTCGTTATAACAGCAGTATTAAATAGGTGTTTATCAAAAAAACTAATGAGAATAGCCCCGATGGGACGGGATGAAACATTTACATATGAAATATTTAGAAAAACATTGTTCCATTAATTCTTTCGATAAATGACTATTGTTAAGTAAAAGTGTACACACTAGATAAAATTAACTGTGTGCAAAATATATGGGAGATTAGTACACGTTGAAGTTTAAGTGTAAAAATAATTGAGTTTCAGTAATCATATTGCGAATAATACTCCATGCCCGAATTTTGGAAATCTAAAGTTAATATAACACGTTAGAATGTATAAAAATGTGTTTTTCTAGTTTGCTACAAAATATCTTCTTATCTTGGGAACTAGATTAATTTGTTGATACGTATTTGATGAATCTTTAACTTGGTAGATAGTAATCCTTATGAATCGCTCTTTAATATTCCATGTTAAATAACGTACTGCTAATAATAGATAAGCTCTTAGATTGCCGTATATTTATGGGTACCATTTCTTATTGATATTTCTCAACGTCAGAGAACTAAATGCGTTCTTTTAAAACTAAATCTGCTTTTTTTAGATAAATTTTCCATAATTATTTCAGGAAATCTATTTTAATCAATACCTTAGATTATTTTCTTAAATATCAACCTAGAAAACCTATTATACAAGTATTATTTATAGTAGATTAAGACAATAATTCATTGTGTAAACGATAAGTCTAAGAAGTTCATAGTGTACCATTATTAATTAATGTTAAGGAGAGAGACCGGTGAATTTCAGCCTAGTGATATTTAAAGGATCGGAAAAAAAAATTTTAGACTCAAATTTGGATGATAATTGTGATAGCACATTAAAACAAATCTAAAAAATTTGTTTCCACTATTTTCAAATTTTTGTTTTGGTTTTCAATTTTTAATTTCCGACTTATAGCACGCTCAGCCTAATCCATGCGCTAAGTTGCTTGAAATCATCCCAGGAAGTAGGAAAAAAATTTTCATCCCGACAGATGAAAAAGTGCAGGAGAAGTAGGAAATTTACTGCGCCGCGAATTTCCCGCGTCGTACCGCGCCGCGCCGGCAGAGAAAGTAGAATGAAATTTGCAGTATCACAGTTGAAATTTCTCTTCTTAGAATTCGCTGCAAATTTCAAGATTTATATTGGAAAATCCTATTGTACAAGTAAAATTGCGATACGAAAAAAAAGACTATATGCACAATTCAGTCCGAAAGCAGGCGTACATATAAATAAGCAGGCCGGGAATTCGCGGCACAGTAAATTTCCTACTCCTCCTACACTTTTTCATCTTTCGGGCTGAAAATCTTTTTCCTACTTCCTGGGATGATTTCAAAAAACTTAGCGCGTGGATTAGGCTGAACGTGCTATAGGTCGGAAATTAAACATCAAAACCCAATAAAAATTTTGAAAATAGTGGAAAAAACTTTTTGGATTATTTTTTAATGCGCTATTACATTTCTCATCCAAATTTGAGTCTAAAAAACATTTTTTTTCTTTCCGATCCTTTAAATATCACTAGGCTGAAATTTCACCGATCCTTCCCCTTAATTTTCTTAATACATGAAGTCTTTCACAGTTTTTATGAATTGCATAATGTTCTATACGTAATTAGCTATCTATATATACTTTATTTGTAAGGATTTTATATTAAATGCCAAATTGAGGACCTTCTGAATGTTACTATATCCAACGTGTACTACTCTCCCCTACCCGAAAATCGACCCGAAATTGGCACATGTGCAATATGATTTTTATGCACCGTTCAGGAAATCATACTTTTAGATATCTTTTCAATATTGCTTGCAGAGCAAAATCTATTACTTAACTTAGAACAAACTTAGCTACAATAATATATATTACAATTTACGGCTTTCTAGGTTTGGGCACTAAAGAGTCAAGAAAGGTTCTCAGTTCAAAAATTTTCTGTAATTTTTCTGCAATTTGCTGTAATTCTTTGTAATACTCTGCAAAATCATTTAAACTCGGACAGAAAGTTGCAGCAATATACGAAAAGTCACGGAAACTTCGGAACCACAGCGAAACAAATCCATTTTGAAAATGTTGCAAAATCTAGAATCACATTAACATTGTCGACACATCAAGAAAATAACTTGAGCAATTTAAAAAAGAGTAATAAAATAATTTCGTAGTAAATCTGTGAAACGATCGCGAACGTTTGCCAAATCTTTTCAAATGGCACTTGGCCCACTACACAATTCCTCGAACTATGAAAATAGCCCAATTACCGTATACAAGTTCAAGCATTTGTTGAAAAATCATCCCACGGGACGAATGTACAACAAGCCACGCACGGGCGCATCTTTCGTCGAAATAGAGAAAAATCAACGCACCCAATTCCTCGGACAGAGTGATGTTGTGGTCCTGCACGAGTCTGAGCGCCTCCGCATAATTCCTCCCCGTGGCCAGGAGATCGACGGCCTTGTCGATCTGCGAGTTCTGCACGAAGTACTCGGCGCACTTGGCCACGAGCTCGGGATCCGAGTCGGCGGTCACGTCCATGGTGATCAGCTGCAGGGCGTTGAACTGCTGGCTCTTGAAGGCGAGGTCGAGGGCCTTTTTCAGCAGGCCAGCCTTGTGGTACAGCAGAATGGCCTTGTCGATCTGCGGACAACGCGTATTACGCCGATGGTTTATCTTTTAACGTTCGATTGTATATAGACTGAGAGAATACATCGGTTAGACTTGTTGAACTGTTCGGTAGTTTTGACCGAAGTGAGTTCGGTAGTATGTATACGGCAAGAATAGCGGAACAAGTTCAGCAGCTGAGTCTCCGTGCGTCGCGCTACACGCCTAACCTCACTTTTTCACAAATAATGAATATATTAATGAATTTCTTATTTTTTTTGTTACTGTAACCTTTTTATATATGATTAATTAGTCTAAGTTACATTTTCAATGTTCTACTTTAACCTTACTTCTGTTTTACCTTATCACAAACGTGATAATGAGGCTACAATAAAGCGCAACACCACACATCACTTTTAATACACATCCGCCAAAACAGCCGAACTCCTCAGTAAAAATGACAGACTATGGCCTCCGCAAAATTAGCAATGCGACTTCGGCAAGCCTAACTAAACCATTCTCTCAGCGTAGTGCACAGAGCGCTGTTTGTTTACCGGCATTGGCGGCAAAATAGTTTTGAGGGATGGTGGGTGGGACGGAATTGCGTTCGAGCTGGCGTAAGAGAATTTGATATAGGGGAGAGTGGTATAGATATGACAACCCATAGGTATTTTGAGTATGACTTTTAATTGTCTCGGTGGAAATTAAAATCCCGAAAAAGAATTTGTTCCTTGAATGTAGTGCTTTAACGGGAAAAAATTGACTTAGATTAAATTACAAGCATAGAAATTAATTGTCAATGTAAATGTAAAAGTTACGATTTCGCGAGTTCTAAAGTGTCGTACAGTGTGACAAATTGTCATTTCTATGCAATTTCGAGGTCTAAATAATTTATAAGGGTACTCACAACATTTTGATAAGTAATAATATATCACATTATAATATATTTATTAAAAATACAGCTTCATAGACATTTATAAATTGCTTTATAAACTACAATACTGCATATTTACTAAAATACAGTATTTTAGTTATAGATAACGAAAAATAACAAGTAACACTTATTAAGTGTTCGGAGATTATGTTCATCACCCATGACAAATCCCAGTAGACATTTTTCTTCTGAAAAATGATAAAAGTAAATTTTTGCAATATTTTAGCATTCAATTTACATGTCATACTCTACGACAATCGTATTTGTCATATTGTATGACACGTACATTATAGCGTTTTAGGTTATACTGCGCGGATAATGATAATTAGAAGTCCATAGTCGTGTCAATGGACTTATGAAGACTAAACTTGATACAAAAATTGTTAGAGACATAAACTTACTAGGAGAAAAGAGGTCAACCTCATAAAATAACTTTTGTCACTCGTAAAATTGAATAAATCGTTGGTTATAACAGAAGTTTTGTAGCAATGAACTTTATGTACCGGCCGCGGAGTAATGCATAATTTGGCATACTGTACGACTCTTCCCTACGAGACTTCACGTGACTTTTTGCATGAAATTTTAGAATGTAAATAAAATAATATAAATAAATATGTAAATAATTATCTGAACCGTTGAGTGAATTTTCCCGCATATATGTTCAGATGTGTGACTTTTCGTTACGTAATCTCACGTGACGTATCGGGTAATTTTCCTTAGGAGTACGTGAGCGTACGGCTGCTAGGGGGAGAAAAAAAGAACGATTTGTTCCAAGGGAAACGAAGACTTGAAAATCTCTAGGAAGGATATATAGGATCCAGTTCCTGATCATTCATTCACATGAATCTTTATCGCAACTTTATTGCAAATAAACAATGATTAAGGAAAATCCATCGGGTCGCACCTAGTCGGGACCTGCAGTGGGGGTTTTGTATGCGTAAAAAAAATAAATTTTTATGGGAAAATACTTGAAATTGAATATTTTCTTATTTGACAAAACGAATATTAAATAAAAAATGACATATTTGACTTTTTTGTTAATTATCTCCGAACTTTCATCGTTGACCTATTACTTCTATTCCCTTACGAATGCATCTTCTACACTCTTCAAAGTCTTTAACATAATGTTTGTCCAATGACAGCTGTCTTGTATGTTAAAAGTTATTAGAAAATGACCTCGTCAGTAACCAAGACGCCGAAAGGCCACGTGTTGAAAAACTCATGCTTCATCGTTAATTTCAAAACTTAGTTAATTTTCTTTCAAGACGTAAACTTTCACACGCATCTGTCTTTAGCCCTAAATGTCGATGGATCCCCCTCAAAGACTCGAGAATAATAACAATCACAAACCATACAAATACGTGTACACACACTTGAACAAATTATCTCATCATTGCAACAATTCGAAAACCATATCAGAAAGCATAGCCTCCCAACAACAACAAACTCCCCTTACACAAATCCACAATCCACGTCCACCCACACACACACCCACCTGATCGTTCTCCTCGTAATACTTGGCCACCTCGATCTGCGCGAGTCTCGGCGCCATCATCGCCAGTGGCCACAGCTCCTCCGGCATGTCGTTCTCCTTGCTCACCCTGATCGCGTTGGTGTAAGCCCTGGCCATGGTGTAAAAATGCACGGCCTGGGAGACGTTGTTGCGCGACTCGTAGTGGGCGGCCAGGTGATAGGCCGAGGCGGCGTGCTTCGTGCGATTCACCAGGTCGCAGGCGTCGCTCTCGCGATTGAAGAAGCAGAGGAGCCGAGTCATGGAGAGGGTGTCCTGGGCCTGCTCGTAGAGCTTCAGGGCGGACTCCATGTCGTTCTGGGACTCGGTGTACTGGGCGTGCCAGTTCTTGATTTCGCTAAGGTGCCAGAGGAGGAGGAAGTTGTAGTTTCGTTGGTGAATTATTATAGTTTCTCAATCTGATTTGACAATTTTGCAAGCACGTAAAGGGTCTTTCATTTCGTGTGAGTGTGACTTGTTTTAAGTTAGTAGTTTTTTCTTAGTATGGACGATCACACAAGCGAAAAGCCATTGTTTAGAATTAAATTTTGTTTGGAAAATCATCTGAAAATTAAAAAGAGCAACCAGTAAAAATGCCTTGAAAAAGCCAAGTTTAAGTTGAAGCCGCAAAAATAATAATAAGCAGCAATACGTAGTTTAGCTCGATCAACCAGATTAATTTAATTTATTAAAATAATTGTACTGTCCTAGGTTGGCTTTTTTCTCAATGTACAAGGGATTTCTCTAATCTTTTTCCATATTTATTTATCCTTAAGGTATCTTGGCATGTATAAAAAATAGGGCAGAAATGAGAGTAAAGCATCAGTATAAAACATAAAAAACTGTTGTAGGAAATCTGTATAACGTATATCGATAGTTTACAAATACTTCTTCCCAGTATTTTTTGTAATGAAAATTAGCACTTTTTAAATACAACAAAAAGTACAAAAGAACCTATAACTCTCTTGGAAATTCTAAACAAGCGCTAGTAAATAACTAATATCTCTTTGTGAAACCTGAACAAACTTAACGTGCTTAATTCCATAACCGCCATCGACACTACACACCGCGTCTAAATATATCCAACATACACTCACAGATCGTCGGAGTTGTTGAGGTAATTCTGTAACTCTCTCGGGCTGCCGAGCAGCATCCTCGGCACCTCGAACCTGTGGCACTCGGCGTTGGTGTACATCTCGATGGACTCGATGGTCTTGCCCTCGAGTTCCAGGGCGCGCGCGTAATTGTAATAGCTCGACTTCTCGCGGATTCGGTTCTCGTTTTTGGCCAGCTCGATGGCCTCCTTGAACTTGTTGCGAGCTTCTAAGAGAGAGCCAAGGAGATCCAGGCGGTTGGCTTCGCGGAAGAGTCTCTCGGCGTCGTTCTGTAAACGAAGAGAGTGCGATGCGGTTTCGTGGAATTTGCATCATTTTTTAAACGCTCTTCTGGATTTTTACACGTTTTCTGATGTAAAGGGTGATGGTTAACTCATTGAATGGTTATTGCATAATACGAAAGTACAAAACAACGTGTAATCTTATAAGAGCGTACAAAAGAATGAAGTAGGCTGTAATTTTAATGGTAAATAATAACTTTGTTCGTTAGAGATTAGGATTAAAATTAGCAAAAAATTTCTCACATTTTTAGAGACATCTTTACCCATTTTCTAACACAATACAATTTATTGAATTTATTTATTTATACTGCAGCTATTATTCACTATTAAAATGATAAGTTATTTCATCCTTTTGTGCATTTTTATATAATTGCTTATTATTTCATAATTTTGTATCTACGTGTTATATAGATACTGGTGACTAATAGATTCATTTGATATATGCATTGAACAATGTGCAAAAAAGAGAGAGTGTTAGAAAATGTAAGAAACTGCGAGAAACATTGCATTAGCTCAACAAAAAATCACATTAATCCAAACAATGTTACATTATATTATATTTCTTCATACTTATGTACACCTAATTATTTCTACTAGTGAATAATTGAAATTTAAAAATTCGCTAGAAACAGACATGAAAATGTGAGACAATGGTTAAAAATATAAGAAAACGTGAAAATCCGAAGTGTAATATTTAGTCAAATTTGGAACATTTATCACTCTCACGTACCTATTTATACATTTTTTGCTATTGAAAGTATATACATTTTTTAGCTACATTTTTATAAAAATGTACAAGAGTGTTAGTAAAATAACATAATTTTAATGGCGAACGAAAGTTTAATTTATATTGTTAAAAAATGTCCGTATACGAGAGAAAACGTGAAATAGAACATTAAGCAACAATGTATAAGTTGGCTTTATTTCCGACTTAACTGTGGCCACTTTATTGACTTGAAAAGTGGGACCCACGGAAAGAACTAGAAGTTATTGAAAACTTATATTAATGTAGAAAGAATAGTTCAAAATTGAAAAAAGAAAAGAGATAAAGCCAGAGAAACTGAGAATATACTTTATTCCCGCAAATGCAGGAATAAAGTAAAATTGCGGGAAATAAAGTATAAGAGTATATATTAAATAAATAAATTCATATGATTTATATCATTCCTAAATTGAACGAAAACTCACATTTTCCAAACAGTCTCACATACTTTCTTACGCATCTGGCACTAATTATTCACGCAAATTTTTCTTTCTCCAGGGAATACTTATGCATATAAAAAAATATGAATTCACAAGAAATTGTTCGACAAGTAAATGGTCGTTCGCTCACGTATAGCTCCAATTCGACCGCGAGAACGCCGATCTTCGCCTCGAGGCTGAGGCCGTCGTCCTGCATGGCCTCTCTCAGTGCCCGGGCGCTCCTCGCCTGCTTCATGTGGCCGAGGCACAGCATGGCCATGTCCAGCTGCTTCGTCTTGACGCACATCTTGGCCAGGCTCTTCCACACGGCCTCGTTCTGTATCGTCTTGATGGCCTGCGAGAGACGCGCAAAGTTATTGTTGCATTTTACCCGCAAAATCAAATGAACTAATTGAATGAAATACGATTGGAGAGTTGTTTTCTTGTGGGTAAATAGGAATGTATTAGGGGAGAGTGCCCCCAGTATGACCACCCATAGCTATTTTAGCTGTAACTTTTGTGTACCAAGGTGAAGATGAAAATTTCAATATGAAATTAGTTGGACGAGTGGACCTTTTTGACGTACTGAATTAGTTTTGATCAAAGTTAATAATCTGAGTTATATTAATTAATAACGATAAATGAGGGTTTTCAGTTTTTGAAAAAGTGTCTTAAATGCTTAAAAATTGTGTCTCAAAGATATGTAAAAGTTATAAAATAGTATATTGTTTAAATCTATTTTAACATCATATATGAAATAATTAGTATTTAATTAGCTTACGTACTGGGCTTGTACTTAACTCTCCGGAAATAACTATTGTCACGGAAATTAATGGCTTATTTGTTATTCTCATCGAAATCATCGGAGTTGTGATTTAAAAACAAGAACCTTCGATAATAGTTAATAGAACTATATTAGAACTGACATCTAGCCGTATGAGCCCAGTAGCCATGGGTGGTCGTACTGGGAGGGAGGCCATAATGGGGGACTCTCCCTTAATTCTAATATGCATGGGTAGTGAAGTAATTTTTTAAAAAGTCAGATGTATAGTTTTTATAGATTTTGAGGGAAATTATGAGAAAATGTATATAGTGTTTGAGTGTTTCATTATAACACTATTTGTAGATTATATTATAAATTAATATTGTACTTTTACCAGGTGAAAAGTAATTTTGTATTTTAAGAAGGCGTAGAAGAATTTAAAGAAATTCTAAGGCGTAAATATTTGGACTCTGAGATACTTAAATTGACAAAAATGCAAAGATAACTCGAACAAATACTAGTCTTTTAAAAAAACTAGCATTTCTTAGATTCGGAGATAAACATTATCTGATACAATCTTAAAATATAAATTGTTAAAAGATATAAGAAAGCATAAATAGTGTAAAATTGTATAAAAAAGTGTAAACAAGTGTTAAAAGTATAAAATTATGTAAATAATCGTCCAAAATCAGACACTTCAATAAACTTTCATACACTCTTTTACATTTCACATTACTTTTTAATATTTCATCATACTTTCTTACTAATTCTTACCCCATTTTTACATTTTTTTACAAAAACAATTTTCACCAAGGCCACCAAAGTTTTGTAAGTTTCGAAAATACAATCACAGTCTGTCAAAGTCTACACAACCGGGGGCAGGTATTTCGTCAGATGGCTAAATTGTCAGATGGATATTTCTCTAGAAAATCAAAACTTTAAGTTATATAGCATAATAAGCACACAGGTAATATTTCCGAATGATGAATAATGAAGAATACTGAAAGTGCCTAAAGAACAAACTTAATGAAGTTACAATTAATGAACTGGATAAGTTTATATCAATGAAATTTCGGAGATGTAAATGCAGAAGGCTAAATATCAGATTAGAAAAGTTAAAAATTCCGACATTTGTCTAGATAAACTGATTCTTCGATTCTATTCTGTTTTAACAATTGAAATGTTTTCTAATATTTTCATTTCTATCCTCTGGTAGTTAATTCTTGTAAAATACCAAAAATCCTCAGCACGTTAAATCTCGACTTTTCCTTTATTCTTGAATTTCCACTTGAAAGCAAAACAAATCTTCAATCTTTAAATAGCACAACACTGATTTGGGATCTTATAACGTTGCATTTTAAAAATACTACACTCTGTACTATTTGTTCTGAAAAAATATCCATCCAAAAATGTAGCCTTCTGACAGAATAACCTCCCCCCTACAGAAACAACCCAAAAACCAATACACATCATCACTCTCCAAAAGCCGCAGTCCAACCTTGAAAGCCTCGTCCATATTGGCGACGCTCAGATAGAAGCAGAAATCGAGTATCGCCCTCTTCGTCGGCTGGTCGCAGACGCCGAGCTCCTCGAAGTCGCGCAACAGCAGTCGCACCGTCTTGCTGCCGCTGGTCCTCTCCGAGTCGAGGATGACGACGAGGGGCGACTGAACGCCGAGGAGCCGACAATTGTCGTCCCTGACCGGGCGCACGTCCTGCACGACGATGCCGTGCTCCGAGGTGGCGAACATCGTCACGAGGACGACGTTGCCGATGGCTTCCTAAGGGGGAGATTTTTTTGATTCATATTGATTGATATGCATTTTTTTAAACAAAAATGTAGTGTACAGACAATTATATAAATATATCACATAATGTCGTAAAAAGTTCACTTTGTCAGGTACATAATATTACAGCTATAGTACATAATGTCGTAAATACATATCGCGTCATTATTAAGATTCTTAAAATCACTCACATGCATCGCTCTTACATGTGCACTCGTACAGATGCATTCACGCTAATAAATACACATACACTAGTAAAAGTATTATCACATGGTTTCAATATGCTTGTCAGAGGGGGAGGGAGAGAGACAGAAATATGGGCGGGAGAGAGAGAGAGAGAGTGTTGAGTTTTAAGAGGTAAAGTTGTTGGTACAATGTGTAATGCGAGTTACTACTGGACGAAATCGGATAATTATCGATTGAAGTTTTTTTGTGCATCGTCGTTCGTTGTTTGTTTTGAATTATGAGACCAATGCCATCGCGTATAAGCTCGTTTGGACATAAGGTAGAGAAATAATTTTTTACCTTCTTACGTGCGGGGAAAGCTGACAAAAAGTAATACTTATCGATTTGTCCCGTTTTAAGCGTAACATACACAGTCTCGCCGTACTCGGAATGTTTCTACTGACTATTACAACAACCAACAAAATTCCGCGATTTCAGCAACTTTCATTATATACTTAGAGATGTCAAATTTATTTTTCTTTGTTGAAAATTTATATTTTTAAGCTTATGATTTGTGTTAATTTTATGCGTTCTTCTTCGAAGGATCAAATATTATAAATCTGTGGGCATTCTCCTTAGTACTTATATTATATTGAAGATCATGAAAAAATACGTATTTAAAGAAAAAGTTAACTCTATCAGATAAGAAAACTTTGGAATAAGTAAAGGAATTTCCTTTTGAAACAAAACTAGATTAATATTTTTCAACTCAAAATATCTCTGTACAAAAATCCGTCCTAAGGCATTCCTTTATGTCTAGTTATGGTTTCCCGATTAGCGTCAGTTTCGCAACATAACTAATTACTAGAAACGCCGTTAACAAAAATAAATTTCAGATATTAATACTTTGTGACACAAATATTTCTACTCGTTTTGATTTAAGATAGTTAGCTATTAAAAGCCACTAGATTTTGTCATTAAATTAATATTAAACATTTGACTTCATAATTACAATGGCAGTTTCACAAAAAATGTTTGTTTACAGCTTTTTGTCAAAAACGAAGAATGAAGTTATCCAACTTAAAATCACGCGATGAAAGTACATAAAAATTTCCGGCATAAAATCATTTAAAAATCACATGATTTTAAAATATTATAAGTGATGAAAAATACAGTACAAGTAAACTTACTTGATCTTCAATCAATTCAGTCGATGATTTAGAATTGAAGCTCTCTGGTCTTTGTGCGCGACATATCAAGAGTCTTGGATCGTCGTTATCCCAGCAATGTGCTGTTACCAATCTGCCTTTACACTTCGCTACTCTGCAAAGTATGCACGATAAATCGATTATTTGGTATAACAGAAAACGATCCACGATTGTGAAACAAAAAATTACGTTGAAAATTTGCAGCAAAAAACATTCTTAACTGTAGTTACGACACTACGCTACTTCCCAGGTTACTCTATTACTCCACTGGTGCGAATTGGGATTTGGCATTATTCATCGTAGATATTTTAGATAAAAAGAATATGTAAAGAACTTGGTATGTTTTTGAAGTAAAATTTTACAAGAATTTCAGTCGTAATGTTTGGACTGAGAAAAATCAACTGGTGCAAATTCGCACCAATGCGATAACTGAGCATTAAGAATTCATGTAAAAAGATCTGAACAAATTTTCACACCTAATTCATCCCACAACAACCCTCTTTGAAATCCCCCTTTAAGGAAACCACATACAAAGCCGAGTCCTCGTCATTATCATTCACCGCGAAGTCGAACTCGTGAATCTGATCGCTCTCGATGTCCCAGACGTAGAGAATCGAGCTGGGCATGAGATTTGCCATGGCCACGGTGATCGACACGTATCTGCAGTCCGAGTTGCAGCGCGCCTCGATGATCTCGGCAAAGTCGCTGATAGCCTCGTAGGTGGCCATGGCGCGCGTGTGAAGCTTGGCCTCGCGCTTCCCCAGGTCCCAGATCTTCAGGATGCCGTTCAACGAGGCGACGGTCAGGTAGTCGCCCGTCATCTCCATGGTGATCGGCTCGCCCTCCTCCGGCAGGGTCGGCAGCGTCTGGATTATTATCGTGCTCTCCTCGATCGATCGCAGCTGGATCACCTGAAGGATTGGAAATGGAGGATGGATTTGTCGAGAGTGAATGCGCCTTTCATTTGGATTTAAGGTGGGAGTGGAAAATCGAGCGAGGTTTATTTGGGAATTTTGTGGGTTTTGACGGATTTTCAATGGGCTAATTTGAATTCCAGGGGAGACAAATGAATAATCGGACTTCACTGGTTTATAGGTGAGTATAATGGGGTTGAATGATTCATAGGTGTGTATTATATAGTGGCTCTTGCTTTACGAAAGAAGAAACTTAAAATTTTAGTGTTCGCCGTCGAAATTGAATGTGAAAAATTAATTTTGGGCGTTTGGCACTTTAAGGGTTTAGAGTTGACTATCGAATATTTACGGTTTACCATGAATTATTGAGGATAACAATTATTTAGATCTGACTATACAAATTTTAAGGATTTACTCTGAAGTGTTGAGTGAAACACTTATGTGTTGAGAGTTAATACTCATAAATGTTAAATGTTCACATTATGGGTGTGCTGGTACTCGAGAAACCGGTTACCTGGTAAAATCGGATAACCTGAAAAAGAACAGATTATGCGGTCAAATCCATTTAGCCATTTAAACCTAAACGAGTCGATAGACTACATTGTAAGACTATAAAACATTCTTAAAAGTATTATTTTCAATGAATTTCTGACAGTTTGATAATTTTTAGTCAATCTACTTTTTATCGACGAGTAACTCGATTTAATTAACCGCGTACCCTGTTTTTTTTATATAGGCCTGTTCTTTTGAGTAGTACCCAGATCATATTTAGGGTACCTGAAAAATCGAGTATCCGATCGGAAACCGGTAGTAAAATCCGACCCGATCCGATTCGGGGTTTTCAGATATCCGCACACTCCTAGTTCATACCTATAATGTAGAGAGTAACAAACCATTTTTAGAGTATAGATTTGAAGGTTTCGCATTTAAGTAACTTAAAATAAAAAAAGAAGACTACAAATGTTAATATCTACACTTAATTTTCGGCTTTAACACTCAATTTTGGGTTTTAACACGTACTTTTGGGTGTCAATACTTAGTATAAATTTATAGACAACATTAGGGTATATCCTAAAAATTTGAACGTTATCACTAACAATGATGATTTAACGTCCTTATTTTCAATATTTTCTATCAGTAGTGTATGGAGCACTTAATATTGAATTTAACACTGAATCTTTTTGATGTGCGTATCTATATAAAGCTTGTTTTCAAAAAGCGCCGTGGTTCAGCAAGAGCAGTGGTTAAGTATAGAGTTCGGGACCAGAATATTCCGATCTTATGTTCTGGTCTGTACATTTAACTTGAGTGTTTCTTCAGTGTTATCCTTGACGTTAATTAAGTTAAGGGTTAAGTTGAGGGTCTGTAATGGTCGCAAATACATTCAACTTGAGAGTAATACCTGACATTTAAGGGGGCAGGCCTGGGTTAACCCAAAAAAAGACTTTTTATCTACGAGTCACGAAAACTTTTTATGCTTAAAAGCAATCATTCTGAAAACTATTATGTTACTAAAGCACAATAATATCTTAAATTTTACCGTTGGAAAACTTCAGTATCTTGACCCAACATGTCCCAATAAATCACTGTTTTCAATACCATATTTATTAAAGGAATTTTGATCCTCACACGATTCAAGGTGACATGGTGAACGAAATTTCTTTATTCGATTCCTTTTGACATATATTACAATAAGAGCGGAGCACTTTTTCGTTAAAATCTTTTTATTACTTTTTTTCGGAAATCCAATCAATTTTTTAAAAAATATTAAAAATTTCTTTTTAAAAATTGATTGGATCTCCGAAAAAAATAATAAAAAAAAATTTTAACGAAAAAGTGCTCCGATCTTTTTGTAATAAATTCCAAAAGGAGTCGAATAACCGTTAAAACAAAATTTTTTGTTCATCGTCTCACCCCGAATCGTGTGAGGATCAAAGTTCCTTTAATAAATATGGTATTGAAAACAGTGATTTATTGTGACGTGTTGGGTCAAGATTCCGAGGTTTTACAACGGTAAAATTTAAGACAATATTGTGCTTTGATAGCATAACATTTTTCAGAATGATTGCTCTTAAACATAAAAAGTTTTCTGGACTCGAAAGAAGAAAGTCTTTTTTTGGGTTTAACCCAGGCCTGCCCCCTTAACATTACTCAATTTTAATTCATTTTTTACTATTGGTTAAGGTAGATCTTTCATGAGACTTGACTTAAGAAACAAAAATTTATACAATAATTTGTTTACATGTTACAATATCAGAAACGTTAGAATATGAAAGAAAGGTACTTTAAGTGACAAAAAAAATTGTTGTATGGAAATTTCGATATTGCAATATTAGATATCGCGTAAATTAGAAAATTATTTGACAAATGATCCGAATATTATTTATTTTTCATCCGATATTAATTTTGTAGGTCCCATTTTGTTCCTCGAAAGATAGCAGAGGAACTTGCCCATATAAAGATTCAAAAACATCGAATAACCTGCGACGTTACAGCCAATAGTTTTTACTTGTACACGCACGAACTTACAAAAATATGTGTATCGACTTATAAATAATAGGCTTTAACCCATTTCTTCCCAAGCGGCCATGTTATAGTCGATTGGTTTTTTGCCTAAAAAATAGTCGAAAAAAATAATAATAAATAGTACTTTTCTGAAGTAAAATTGTCCGCTCTTTCCGATTCTGAAGTCAGAATTTTGAAATTTCCGTTGGAAAATTTCAAAATGGCGGTTTTAGGCAAAAAACCAATCGACTATAAAATGGCCGCTTAGGAAGAAATGGGTTAACTTAGCAGGTTATTCCATGTCTTTTAATTTTTATATGGGCAAGTCCCTCTGAAATCTTTCAAGGAACAAAATGGGACCTACCAAATTAAAATAGGATAAAAAATAAAACAGATTCGGATCATTTGTCAAATCATTCTCTAATTTACGCGATATCTAATTTTGAAATATCGACATTTTCATACAAAATTTTTTTTTGTTACTTTAAGTACCCTTCTTTCATATTATAACGTTTCTGATATTGTAACAAGTAAACAAATTATTGTACATATTTTGCTTTTATGTCGATTCTCATGAAAGAACTACCTTTAGGTTGTTATCTCCTGGCCTATGTATTTCTTATTTTGTCTCGAAAAATCTACGAAGTTCAATTGATTTTAAATTTTCGAAATTTATTATGTTCTTTACCGATAACATGAAACATTCACCGCTTTTAAACGCTTTAACTAATTTAATATTAGCACTTTAATTTAAATATTGAACGTATTAATTACGAACTAGCATTTTTTAATTCTGACATGGTAAATATCTCATATTGTTTATAAACAATATAATGAACTTCGAAGATTTCAACTCAAACGAGATATTTCGTAGATTTTTCGAGACAAAATAAGAAACATCTGGGCTATAGCACTGGGAATAACTACCTTAAGTATTTTCTGCAAGTAATTAAGCATTCACTTCGTAAATCCGAGTGCTACTTTCCCATCTTAAGAGCGACTCTTATAAGGTTACAAGCCCACCAAAATATACACGCAAATCTTCTTCCTTTTCTGTCACTCACCTGCGGCGTCAAAATGATCAATATGGCGTCGTGAATGAGCAGCTTCTCCGTGTCGCAGCCAAAGCTCATCAGGACCGTCGTGCTCTGCTGTCCGTCGGCGCTGATCCTGTACACGGCCACGTGTCTGCCCGAGGACACGGCCACGTACCTCCGATTCACCGCCACCACCTGCACCTGGATGTCGGTCTTCAGGGTGAAGGTCTGCTCGCCCGGCTCCTGGATCTCGATCAGCAGCTGGGACGGACTCACCTGTGGAGTGCAAGATTTTCATGTCGTTGTGTACACATTTCCACGTGTTTTTGAATGACTTTTTGTGCACGTTTGTATTTTGTTATATTGTTGAACATTTTTATGCAGATTTGCGTATTTCTTTTTGCATGTATTCACATTTTCTTATCGTTATTTATTTTTGCAATTTCCTCAGATACGTGTGATTTTTACTTGCAAGCATTCTCAAACTGTGAAAAAATGTGTAAGAATGTAAGAAGACGTAAAACAAATGTAAAGAAATATCTGTAAAAACGAATTAAAATGTGCAATTGTGAGAATGTGACAAAAATTTTATATATTCAGTAAAAAAATATATTCCTCCTCATTTTCTTACATTTTTAATATTTTTATACATTTATAAAATACACCAGGGTAAACAATAAGATTTTCTTCTCAATTCTATACTATTCTTTGCAGAAGAGGCAGAGGTCTAGAGAAATGTTTGTTAAAAATAAAAAAGTAGTAGCCAAAAACTAAGGAGCTTCTTTTTTTAACACGCTTAAAATAGCTTTTCAGAAACGCAGTTAATCTAACCGAAACATATGAAACATTTTGCTCGTTCTGTCAGGCAGATTTTACTTATCTTAAGCTCGGTAAAATTTACCCGACTAACACCTTATGGAAAACGGATTATTATTAGACTTTGGGAAGTGGTTTCTGTACCTAAAAATGAAGTCTAGTACCGTAATTTGTTTCAATATTTTATTCAAAATATGCATTATTTTAATAAAAAAAGGTACCTCTTCTTCTGACCATAACTCTGCAAAATATTAAAGTATTAATAAAAATAGGCGGAAAGAGCTTTAAAAGGTTCAGTGCTAACAATGTATACGCATTTGTTTGCTTCCCATCCTGATGGCTAATTTATACAATTTTAAAAACAATATTAATTTAATAGTGTATTACGCATCTGGGGAGGAAAAGGATTGGCTAGTCCACACGTTCTATGGGGTAGCTATTTTTCCTTCCGTGGTGCGTATACTTACTATTTTTCACCATACCCGGGCCGAAAATGACACATTTCAGTTTCGAAGCCGGGAGAAAATGTGGTACTTTGGCCAGGGTATGGTGAAAAAGATTTTTATGTGGTATTTAGTAAACTTTAGTATTGTTATGATAAAATTTATCATTTATGGGTTTTTTAGGTTATATATACAGAACAACAAATTAATCAGCAGAGATGGTTTGAATAACTACCTGTGCTGTATTAAAATCTCTATTAAAAAAAGATGTATGGTACATATATGTGCTGGATCTAAGGCAAATAATTCATGTTACATATATTATGTACACCATGTAACACTGAACCTGTAAATTTAAGCTCCGTTTTGTGAATTAACAATGGAAGTTGGTGAGTGAAAATGCATAAAATTCTACTAATTTAGAAAAGTTAAATTTCCTCGAATATTATGCAATTCCAGTCGACATCTTTAATTGTTAATAACTTTTGATGAGATAAATATTTTTATTCGAAACAAAACTTAAATTAAAGCTCTTTTGTCTACTTTTATAGTTTTTGGTCCAATTTTTATATAATAAAAACTTACAGAGCTGTTGTCAAGTAGCTACTTTTTTCATCAAAATAACGCAAATTTAGAGTAAGACATTTCATGTCTAGAAAACAATGACCTAACAGGACAAATTACGCGTGTTAAGCTTCATTTTTTAGTACCAGAAACCACCTCTTAAAGTTTGATAGAAATCCATTTCCCGAAGGGTGTGTACTTTCCTTGTAAATAAATTTTACTAAGAATCTCTTTTCATGTATAATTGAAATCGTGCATAAACCTGGACTTTGCTATATTTATTGCAAGTACTTCTATAACTGAAAACAATAAAATAATGAATCAGGGAAAATATTAATTGATACATCACATGTTTTGGCATGACACATTACCTGAAATAATCACTGATTAAACTAGCTGATTCAATCGGACATTTACTGACTACTCAGTCACCTAATGGAATCATTTAATTAATCAATTGATTATCGAATAAGTAAATTTGAAGTAAAAATACGTTAATCCAAAGTATAAAAAACGTAAATCTGAAGTGAAAATACGAAAACCTGAACTGAAAACAAGTTAATCTGAAGTAAAAATACGTAAACTGAAGTCAAAGAAAGCAATTCTGATATCTCAGATGCAGCATCATCTGCATGATGCATTATTTTCGTAACGACTTTCTCGAACGACAAATTACATTAATATTTTCACATGATACATGCACCTCATTTACCACCTATACCGGTCAAAACATGCCCACTCTATAATTATCAACTATAGAACCCCACCGAAATACGAAATATCCCAAGTGGAAATTTGAAAATATGTAAAACTGTGACAAATGTGTGAAAAACTGTGTAAAATCATGAGAAATTCGTAAAAAACTGTGAAATTGGGCTTATACTTGGGACAGGGGACACCTGATTCCGTAAGCATGTCACTTTATATCGGTGAACAAAGTGACAAAAATCAATTTTTTGTAACACAAGCACGATTTTCGCGGTTTTCTGTACCTATTAAGCGGGCCTATAGGACAATTTTTTAGACCGACGGGCGCAAAAGTAAATAAACTGGCGCAAAAGTAAAGAAGCGGGCGCAAATGTAAATAAGCGGGCGCAAATGTAAATAAGCGGGCGCAAAAGTAACTTTTGCACCCGCTAAAATTTTTCGGAAAATTGCTATTATATATATATATATATATATATATTTAGCCCCGCTTAATATGTTAGAGAAACGCTAAAATCAATACATGCGTTACAAAAAATATGGTGTGCACCAAGGGCAAAGTGGGCTTTTTGAAAGGCCCACTTTGCGCCCTAGGTACACAATATACTATTTTACATTTTAGCAAGATAATTACTTTTAATTTACAGTTTTATACATTAATTCGACTAGATTAATAGTTATTATTAATTATAATACTATATTAGCTGTCTAATTTTGCTTATTCAAAATATTAGTTTCATGATATGTCACTGTCGTTGGCCGTGAAATTGTGACAAACATGGCTTGTCACTAAATTGTATAAGTGACTAAAAATCGCTTATATAATTTGGTGACAGGCCACGTTTGTTACCATTTCACGGCCAAAGTCAGTGACATATCATGAAATAAATATTTTGTAACGTAAAATTAGACAGCTAAATAGTATTAAAATTAATAACAACTATTAATCTAGTTAATTCAATGTATAAAAGCATAAATTAAAAGTAATTATCTTATTAAAATTTAGAAACATATTGTAGAATATTTCATAAATATTTTCACAGTTTCTCATAGTTTTTCACAGTTTTTCACAGTTTCTCACATTTAGTCACAATTTCGCAAAGTTATTGTAATTTCCTTTACATAAGAGAATGCAACGAAGAAAAAATGTAAGAAAATGTGCGAGAATGTGAAAAACTGTGAAAAAATATGAAAAGTCGTGCAAATTTTATTAGATAAAATAAGAATGTTGGGAAAAAAAAAGAAAAAAAGAAACTGTGATAAAGTGTGAGAAAAAGTGCATGATCTCCCATTTCTTCACGCTATCTCACATTATCTTCGCACTTTATCACAGCTGTCATTTCCACCCTAGGGAACCAAAGCGCAAAATGGACCCAAAAAATCAGTCGCTCCCACGCACCTGACTGGCGCAGACGCCGTCGCAGTAGGCCGCGCACATGGGCTGCTGGTGGAGTATGTAGACGTTGGTGACGCAGTTGACGGCGAGGAGGGGATTGCGCAGCAGTGCCGCGCCCCAGGTGATCTGCTTGACCGTGCCGGACACGGAGCAGGAGTCCGGCGAAGATGGCCAGGAGTTCTCGTCGCTCTCCAGGCCCCGGATCTTGCGCCTCCACAGGTACAGCGTGCCGAGATTCGTGCCGGCCGCCAGGGTGTCTGGTTTCGAGGTTCGACAGGTGTTCGTTCATTTGCGTGGATGTGGGGAAGCATTTTGCGCGTAGAGTGTGATGTTGCGAGTGATGAGTAAGGCGGAAGGGAGTGATGGAGGAATGACGAGAAGGAGAGCAGAGGGGTAAGCGAATTGTGGGACTGAAAGTACTTTATTCGGAAGTTGGGAATAATGTACAGCCAGTTAGTCTCACAGTGAGCACATTAGTAATTAACATATACTATATTTTATCATATAAAATAAATAATAATAAATAACATATAAATTTTGTGCTATTAAATTAAAACGTATCTACATCTACAATGATTTGGCTTTTAGAAAGAACATTTGATTAAACTTATTTAATTGTTAATAATTAGTAGATGTATTTTCTCATTGTAGATATATACACTCGACTTGGAAAATTTCTGGTCGAATGCGTTTCAAATCGTCCAATGAGCTTAGCGAAAACGTGCGTTCAATCCAATGAGACCCAATGAAATTGCAGTATTCAAAAAAATTCAAACGCATTCTACCAGAAATTTCCCACGTCGAGTGTACAATACCTATCGTACAATTTTAAAAATCCATCTGTATTGCTGGAAACTACCATGACATCTTTGAATATCTCAGTAAGTTTGCTGCAATGTTTCCCAGAAACATTAGAAACTTTCAGAAAGGTTGCTGAAAGGCTGCAACGTTGGAAATAACTGCTTTTTTGTCGTTATTATTTATTTAAACATATTCTTCATTTAACAATTGTTGTCTTTAATTATGTATTTCATAAAGAATTTTAAAAAAACGTTATCTTTAGTCTCAGTTGAATAAGTTAAAAATAACCTCAGTTTATGTCTATTTGCATTAAACGTTTTAAAGATATTTTAACAATAAATTTCTATTAAAAACAAATTTTCGTGACAGAAAGAGGAATCATTTCCAATATCGCAGCAACCTTTCTGAAAGTTTCTAATGCAAGTTTCCAATGTTTCTGAGAAACATTGCATCAAACTTACTGAAATATTCAATGCTGTCCAGGTACTACTTCTATCAATTATAATTTTAATGTTGTATTAAATAGGTCAAGACAGTGGAATCTGCTATTATGTACTGTAAAAAATATTGATAAAATATAAAGATTCAAATCAAAGTTAATCACTTGTAATACACTTGTTACTTTCTATGTTTAGATTATGCTTGTATTAAAATGTATTCTACAACTATAAAACAAATTATATATTTTCACGTATGTTTATACTTGTAAATTGCGCCACCATTTTTAAACATTTATAAATCTATTAAATATAAATTAATCTTGAATAAAAATAAAATAAAGAAAAAATCAAATAAGATATTTGTTAATTTTGTGATTTACCATTATTCTTGCAAAAAGATAAACTAGTGCAGACTTCTTGAGGTGTGGCCAAATTTCCAGTGGACAAAGTTTCCATTGGAGTCAATACGTAAGTATCTCCAGTGTGAAGATCCCACATTCTAACCATTAGTTCTCCAGTTAAAATTGCAAGTGTGTTAACACCGGCCCAGCATAAGGATGGTCCGTTCTTGGTCATATCACTTCTACCACTAAGTTTTACCTACAAATTGTTTATACAATACAATAGAATATATTGGAATTTAATTGATCACTTTAAAATTTGTTTTGTTCAAACTGTACCTTTGTCAACTCTGTCAGATGACCGTTGACAGCATCCGTTTGAAAGTGCCCAATGTGCAGGCCTTCGCTCATTATAACAATAGATTCTCTAGTTTGATGATGCAATAAACAGTACAAAGTAGATCCATCCATGTTCAGTACTTGGATGCACTGACCCTGATTATCAACGTAATAAACGATTCCATTGACTGTACCAACGTAGAAGGCGGAATTGTCCCGTTGAAGGGGAACCGCAGTTGGGGCAGCAGTCCTCGGCCTCCAAGAGCTAAATAAATCCAATGCCCTTTCATCTCCTGCTACTGCTGCCTTTGCAAGCCCACTAATTTCCTCGAAATCATTGTTTCAATTAATTATTGTTTACATTTCATAATTATCAGTTTACAAATTTACTTTATTTTCACCTCATATCAACTGCAGGCTTCGGCGAGGTAATTTTAAACGCAATATGCATCAAGGATTGTTTCAACTCATGATGGAACATCATGAGAAGTTGGCCACGTCCATCCAATTTCCATCCGACCATGGAACCAGCTATGTCTCCCGAAACCAAGCGACCTCCGTACTGACTCCATTGCAAGACTGTCACTGGATCTCTGTGGGGAGTGACGATGATGTTGAACTCACTGGAGCCTGTATCTCCGGGCCATATCTTCAATAACAAATTCAATTCAATCATTAGAGCACTACATCATTCACCTTTTGAGCAAGTTATAAGAAATAAATTCACCCTGAGCTCTCCGCTCTCCCATGTGGCAGCCAGCCACTTTCTCTCCGGATGCCAGGCGAGAGCCGTGACCTGAGCAACCGAGTGTCCAGAGGTCTCGACGTCGGGCAGAGGCTCGCCTTGATCATCGTAGATGGTGATGAATCCACCTTTGTCCTGGGAGAAAGCAGCAACGGCGAGGAGTGGCAGATTCGAGTGCCAGGAGGCGAAGGTACTCACAGAGGCTATCTCGGGATTTTGAACACGGGTGTCAAAATACAACGACATTTTGCTGCTTTTTGTATGCTATTCACATGATTTTCAACAGTTCTTGTAGTAGCTATTTTGTTTTTCTATGGTTTAACACTTGAAATAACAATGTCAACATCTACATTATTACATTATTTGAAATTCAACTTGTTCAATAATACATTGCACCACTGTTTTTCTGTCTGCCAGTGAGACGTAATGTTGTTTTTCTGCAGCTCTTTCATTTCAGAGCAACACCTGCAACTATCCCTAAGGGCTAACAAGTGCCTTGAAGTGCCTTTGGAGCACGGACGTTTATGTACAGTAGAAAATTGAAGGTCGGTGCATTTGGCTTTTACGGTTGCCATGGTGACGGAGGCGAGCCCCCTCTCCGCACTTTTTCTGTTCATGTGGTATTCGTGCATCCTTGATGTTGGCACTGGTATTTCTCTAGAATTTCTATAAGGAACTTGGAAATATTTAAACAGGCTCCCCCAGAGCAGCTGTTGCACGTTCATAACAATTTATAATTTTTTGGATAGCACTGAATCAGTCAATCAAATATAATATATTTTAAGTTTGTATGTATATAAATAAGTGTATTTAATTTTCATACTCGGTTGTAAATATACTACGTTATATGTAAATATCATTACAATATGTTATTAAAAATTGAAAAAATAAATAAATAATGAATTAATTTCCGAATCATATTATATTTTTGATGATTTATCTTATAGTTATATGCTAAAATGTGTGGATGTATTATTTTTTAAATCTTAGTTAGAATATGTATGTTAGGTGCTTATACATAATTTTCATACTCATATTTTATTTAATAAAAATTTTTTTTTAAATATAATACATCATTATTTTGTTATACTACATGTATTTTGCAATAGAAAATTATTTTTATTTTTCATCATTTACATAGATTAATACAAAATATACTTTGAACAAACATGTTTCTCCTTTAAATTTCATTTCAATACAAAATAAAAATTTCCATTCAGTAAGTAATGCATATAATATATGTAAAATAAAATGAATATAGAATACTCAGTGAAGTAGAAGGATCTGATGAATGTGTTCATCTTTTCTTTGTTTGGCAAGATCGTATGCTGTGTAACCATTTCGATTTTTATCAGTGTATATCAGCTCCCAAAGACTGAAGTAGCGAACTTTACCATTGTGACTTCCACCTAGCGCCGTATTTTTCGCTATACGTCTAACATTTACATAGTAACATCAAATTCGAGGGTGATAATGATTTGTTATTGTATAAAGAACAGTGGACAACAGCATTTTTGTTTATTAATAACTTCAAAAGTTTTTTGTTATGAAATATTATTGTAATTAACCAATAGAAAACGGTCCAAGTGACGGTCATCTTACCGTTTCTTAATCTCTTCGTCGGCTTCACTTCGCGTCGTATTTTTCGTTATACGTCGAGATTTCATAAAAAATCGTACATAGCGACCTTGATAATCATTTATTATTTATGTAAAGAATAGTGGACAACGACATTTTTGTGCTACAAATGCCTACAAATTTCTATTTTTGTGATGCAAATTTTGGAGGTTAGGTCTTATTTCCACCAATCAGAATAGGTCCGACATCCCTTAACTTGGTATATTTTTGTTTAATTGATGGACATAAAGATCTTAGTCCACAGTTATTATTAATATTGACATTTGCTTCATGCTGTACAAGTAATGGAATGACATTCTTCCTGTCTGTTTTCGATGGCAAGAACTGAGGTTGAATTACACAGCCCCACAAAAAAAAAATTGTAAGTCCCAAAAACTTGACCACGGTACTTATATGTTTTTGGGATCGCTGAATCCGAATCCAGGGTTAGTTTAACCCCATCAGATCTTTCTCAAGGTCAGTTGAAGGTCAAATTATCGAAATACATGAAAAATACACTAAAACCATGGTATCTTGGGGTTTTTGGGGTCGCTGAATCCGAATCCGGGGTCAGTTTAACCCCATCAGAACTTTCTCAAGGTCAGTTGAACCCAAGCAAAAATGATCTTCTATAATAAAAGTTTAAAAAAGTTTATAACTGATATTAGCAGATTATAAAGTCAAGATTTGAGACTTTTATAAAAGTTTAAAACTGTTATAAATAAATATAAATATTTATTTACTTTTATAAGTTTTTTGGATTTCCGTAAAAATTTGAATCTTGGATCAGTAAATGAAATAAATAACTGTTAATAACTATTATAAATTTTTACTAGTTTTTAGTAATTTGTACTAATTGAAATTAATAATTATTTGTATTTTGGAATATTCATATTAATGAAATTTCTTTCTAACAAAAAGTGAATAATTATAATACTATTAAAAATATTTAAAACTATTAATAACTGTTATTACTAGATAAAGAAAGTTTAGAACCGATAATAATTTTTTACAGATCGTTTTTCTGGTTATGCACCGCGGTCCAAAAAAGTAAATAAAAGTTCATAACTGTTATAAACTTCTTTTGGCTGTTCATAACAGAAAAAAACTGTTGATAACTTTTATAAACTGCTATTATAGTCTCAAATCCTATCTTTATAAACAGTTATCAACAGTCATAAATTTTTTTTAAAAATTATAAAAAATTATTTATTCTTATTAATAATTATTTGTTAAGTTTTATTTCCGCCTGGGAAGGTCAAATTATCGAAATACATGAAAAATACACTAAAACCATGGTATCTTGGGGTTTTTGGGGTCGCTGAATCCGAATCCGGGGTCAGATTAAACAATCAGATCTTTCTCAAGGTCAGTTGAAGGTCAAATTATCGAAATACATGAAAAATACACTAAAACCATGGTATCTTGGGTTTTTTTGGGGCGCTGTATCTGAATCCGGGCTTATTACAACCCTATCAGGTCATGGTCAAGGCCAGTTGAAGGTCAAATCATAAAGATTCATAAAAAGTAGAGTCAAACCATGACATTTAGGGGTTTTTGGGGTCACTGAATCCGAATCCAGGGTCAGTATAGTCCCATAAGGTTATATTTATGGTCAGTTCAAGGTTAGTTCAAGGTCATGGACGTAAAGAGAGTGAAAAAATTAGTTATAAACTGAAACAATGCAAAAGGTAATGTAAACCATAAAGCAAAGAACAATGTATATGCAAGTACAATCGTATCCTTTAAAACTATATGATAGTTTGCTGCTCCTTCATTTACTTTAAATTTGTTAGAAGTATATGCAATTCAATAAAATACCCGTAAAAATATTAAGCCCATTACTCTTTTTTTATGGTAACGAACTATTTTATTGTCAAATGATCTACGAAGTGGATTACGCTTCCGCTTCTCCGATGTTGATGGTAGATCTCTTTTTAACGACCAACAGTAATCTGCTAATATATTTACGTCCCATCTTCCTTGGTACCTGCGCTCCATTTCCTTGATATCTTGGTGAAATCTCTCTCCCTGCTCTTCGCTGTAATCACCTAGGTTTTCTGGAAATTCATCAACATGCGAATATAAAAAGTGTAATTTTAGATTCATTAGGCAGCCTTGATTTTTGTAACTATTTACTAAATTTAAAACTATTTGTTGGTAATTTGGGCTCTTATGATTTCCAAGAAAGTTTTTAATTACGTCCTTAAAACATAACCATGCTTCTCTCTCTGTATGATTCATTTTCGTAACAAAAATTTCATCATTTATCATCTTACGAATCTGAGGGCCATCGAAAATTCCTTCATTTACTTTAGCATCACTTAATTTGGGAAACTGATTTCGCAGATACTTAAAGCAGCTACCATCTTTGTCTAAAGATTTTACCCATTGTTTCATAAGTCCCAATTTAATGTGCAGAGGTGGTATAAGAATTTTTGATAGATCAACAAGTGGCTTATCTTTTATATTCTTAGAACCCGGTTCGAACTTTTGTCTAAGGGGCCAGACACTCTTTATGTAATGATTCTTTCTATCCCTACTATCCCATTCACATAAATAGCAAGGATATTTTGTGAATCCCGATTGTTGCCCCAGAAGTATTGTTATGATTTTAAGATCCCCACATATTTGCCATTTATGATCATTGTATTTTATTCGGTCTAATATTACTTTCATGTTACAGTACTCTTCATTCAGTATTACCAAATATCCTATGGGAATGGCTGCATAAACATTTGTATTGTGTAACAGAACGGCTTTTAAACTTCTCGTTGACGAATCGATGAACAATCTCCACTCGTTAGGGTTGTAACATCCATGTTTAAAGCAATTCATCAACCCAACTATATCTTTGCAGTAAACTATGGAAAATTCTTCACCTTTAGCGAAATAATCACGATATTTCTTATCTCTGTCTCGGTAGTAAGAAACTTTAATTTTTCCAGCATATGATTTTAATCAAATTCATCAATTTTCATGTCTAAATAAACCCTGGGGCAAACAAACAGCATATTCATATCCGTTCGTATCAAGTAGGAAATACGAGTGATACAAGGGAGATGAAGATTACTGTAACATGACTTTGGAAACCTTTTGGGAAAGTACAAGAAGATGTTTGATTTAGACATGAAAATTGATGAATTTGATTGGGTTCCTAAAATCATATGCGCAATATGTAGGAAAATGCTACAGAAAGACAAAAATGGTAAAACTGAAGTAAAAATGAAAGTGCCTACGATATGGAAGGAACCTTTAAGAATAGAAGACTGTTATTTTTGTAATACGAATTTGCATGGAGTTAATAGTAAAAACAAGTCGCAAATTAATTACGCTAACGTTGAAAGTGTCACGAAACCTATATATGAATCGTCAATTGATAAAAGAGAAGATCCACTGGGTATGTACGCAAGTGGAAGTATGGATCTTGAGGAAAATTTAGAAAGACATGATGAAGATTAAATCTTAGAAGAAGAAATGGAGGAAGGAGATATTATTGCGGAAGAAGAAATAGCGCCTGATGAAGACAATGACCTTGCTAGTACAAGTGATACAAGTGACGAAGAATACATCCCCTACAATACTAAGAAGGAGAAAGGTCCACTTACACAGGAAAAAGTTAATAATCTCATACGCGATTTGGGCCTACCAAAGGATGGGGCGGAGTACTTGGCTTCATGGCTAAAAGAAAATACTAATGAAGCTGGAAAAATTAAAGTTTCTTACTACCGAGACAGAGATAAGAAATATCGTGATTATTTCGCTAAAGATGAAGAATTTTCCTTAGTTTACTGCAAAGATATAGTTGGGTTGATGAATTGCTTTAAACATGGATGTTACAACCCTAACGAGTGGAGATTGTTCATCCATTCGTCAACGAGAAGTTTAAAAGCCGTTCTGTTACACAATACAAATGTTTATGCAGCCATTCCCATAGGATATTTGGTAATACTGAATGAAGAGTACTGTAACATGAAAGTAATATTAGACCGAATAAAATACAATGATCATAAATGGCAAATATGTGGGGATCTTAAAATCATAACAATACTTCTGGGGCAACAATCGGGATTCACAAAATATCCTTGCTATTTATGTGAATGGGATAGTAGGGATAGAAAGAATCATTACATAAAGAGTGTCTGGCCCCTTAGACAAAAGTTCGAACCGGGTTCTAAGAATATAAAAGATAAGCCACTTGTTGATCTATCAAAAATTCTTATACCACCTCTGCACATTAAATTGGGACTTATGAAACAATGGGTAAAATCTTTAGACAAAGATGGTAGCTGCTTTAAGTATCTGCGAAATCAGTTTCCCAAATTAAGTGATGCTAAAGTAAATGAAGGAATTTTCGATGGCCCTCAGATTCGTAAGATGATAAATGATGAAATTTTTGTTACGAAAATGAATCATACAGAGAGAGAAGCATGGTTATGTTTTAAGGACGTAATTAAAAACTTTCTTGGAAATCATAAGAGCCCAAATTACCAACAAATAGTTTTAAATTTAGTAAATAGTTACAAAAATCAAGGCTGCCTAATGAATCTAAAATTACACTTTTTATATTCGCATGTTGATGAATTTCCAGAAAACCTAGGTGATTACAGCGAAGAGCAGGGAGAGAGATTTCACCAAGATATCAAGGAAATGGAGCGCAGGTACCAAAGAAGATGGGACGTAAATATGTTAGCAGATTACTGTTGGTCGTTAAAAAGAGATCTACCATCAACATCGGAGAAGCGGAAGCGTAATCCACTTCGTAGATCATTTGACAATAAAATAGTTCGTTACTATAAAAAAGAGTAATGGGCTTAATATTTTTACGGGTATTTTATTGAATTGCATATACTTCTAACAAATTTAAAGTAAATGAAGGAGCAGCAAACTATCATATAGTTTTAAAGGATACGATTGTACTTGCATATACATTGTTCTTTGCTTTATGGTTTACATTACCTTTTGCATTGTTTCAGTTTATAACTAATTTTTTCACTCTCTTTACGTCCATGACCTTGAACTAACCTTGAACTGACCATAAATATAACCTTATGGGACTATACTGACCCTGGATTCGGATTCAGCGACCCCAAAAACCCCTAAATGTCATGGTTTGACTCTACTTTTTATGAATCTTTATGATTTGACCTTCAACTGGCCTTGACCATGACCTGATAGGGTTGTAATAAGCCCGGATTCAGATACAGCGCCCCAAAAAAACCCAAGATGCCATGGTTTTAGTGTATTTTTCATGTATTTCGATAATTTGACCTTCAACTGACCTTGAGAAAGATCTGATTGTTTAATCTGACCCCGGATTCGGATTCAGCGACCCCAAAAACCCCAAGATACCATGGTTTTAGTGTATTTTTCATGTATTTCGATAATTTGACCTTCAACTGACCTTGAGAAAGTTCTGATGGGGTTAAACTAACCCTGGATTCGGATTCAGCGATCCCAAAAACATATAAGTACCGTGGTCAAGTTTTTGGGACTTACAATTTTTTTTTTGGTGGGGCTGTGTAATCAAAGAAAGGGCAAAAAACCGTTTTTTGCGCATAACTTTTGAACCGTTGATGCTATTGAAAAAAAGTTTAATACTTTTTTTTAAGTATTAAAAATACCTACAAAATAAGACAAACTAAATAAAAATCCGCCAATTTGTTTACTCAAAAAACAAAAAAAAACCGCCGATTTTAGCGTTTTTTTAAATTTATATAATTAATTTAGTTTTGCTTCTAAAAAATGGTACTACAACTTTCTTTGAAGATCTTTGTACACTTTATAAGTGGTATAAATTTTAGCTTAAAATAATCATAACTTTTTGTTAATTCCTATTTGTTAGGTAAAAAAGGCTCTTGCCAGATTCTAAATAATTTTTTTTTGAGACGTCGGAGAGACCTCTCCGAGGGTCTATTTTACTCGTAAAGAGTTATACTATAACGTACAATAAAGGAAAAGTTGATTACTGAAGGGTAAATTGTTTAAACATTAAGTTGAAAATCATAAATTTTTAATGTTAAAAGTTAAATGGTAAATTATTTTCAGATAAAATTTCCACATCAATTACTTAATTGCTATGATTTTTATGCAAATTTTAAGCTTTTAATTATTGCTCTACGATAATCTGGAGCTGAGATAATTTTTTTTTTCAAAAAATCATTGCGGCTTTGTTTATTAATATTAAGAGCTCAAATTTACGGGTGGTCTACAGTAACAGTTAAACTATCATATCTGATATTTGAGCAACAATGAATGTGAATATTTAAGGTGAGTTGGTGACAAAAGCGACAGCGCGTTTTTGTAGAGAGTGGGGCGCGCATGCCCCGCGCGCGCCGCTGTGCCGCGGCTGAATCTTGGCCAAGCGTCTTATATTTGAAAAAGCGAGAAAAATTTTGCTTTTTCTCGGGAACTAATGATCCGATTTTGACGATTCTTTTTTTAATTGGGGGTAGAATCAAAAAATAATAACAACCACGGTGTTAGATTTTAGATAAAAAATTATTTAATCGCAATTTTTTTTACAATTAAGTAATTGATGCGGAAATTTTATCTGAAAATAATTTACCATTTAACTTTTAACATTAAAAATTTATGATTTGCAACTTAATGTTTAAACAATTTACCCTTCAGTAATCAACTTTTCCTTTATTGTACGTTATAGTATAACTTTACGAGTAAAATAGACCCTCGGAGAAGTCTCTCCGACGTCTCAAAAAAAAATTATTTAGAATCTGGCAAGAGCCTTTTTTACCTAACAAATAGGAATTAACAAAAAGTTATGATTATTTTAAGCTAAAATTTATACCACTTATAAAGTGTACAAAGATCTTCAAAGAAAGTTGTAGTACCATTTTTTAGAAGCAAAACTAAATTAATTATATAAATTTAAAAAAACGCTAAAATCGGCGGTTTTTTTTGTTTTTTGAGTAAACAAATTGGCGGATTTTTATTTAGTTTGTCTTATTTTGTAGGTATTTTTAATACTTAAAAAAAAGTATTAAACTTTTTTTCAATAGCATCAACGGTTCAAAAGTTATGCGCAAAAAACGGTTTTTTGCCCTTTCTTTGATTATTTAAACAATGTTCCACAGCCAGAAATCGCGCTCAAACTATTGTCCCAATATTCTGACATCCTTCCGAACAACTTCCAATAATCTTTTACCTTCTTTTATTTAGTTCCCAAAACAGGCCTTTTAAAGTCTAATCTGACTGGACTATATAGCGTAGGTCGATAAGTAGGATTCAGTATGGTAAGATACATATAGCTTGACGACGAGAAGGTGTATGTTAGGCGATGATCTAGACCGTCTAGACGTAACATTCTCATGACATCACGATCACATACGGGCATAGAGGAGATCGAGATTATGGATTTAAATAGATAAAACTGAATTCATCAATCCATTCTAATCCATTTGAATTCTCCATTTTCACTACTGTATACTTAGGTACTTAAGTATAATACCTAATATGCGTAGACTTTTTATGAAAAAATAATGAAGATTTTAGATATTTTTCTACGTATTCCTTGAGACCTATGCAAGCGCATGCGCGCGCCATCAGTTGTTCCAGCACTTCCAGCTGACTTTGTTTACGTCTGCAGCTTGTTTGCGAATGGCGAATGTATTTATCAAAATATGATCAAGGAAAATGGTTAATTATTGTGTTATACCGGGCTGTAATACGAATAGAAAAAACGAAGTGAAATTGCCCGTATTCCACGTACCAAAAAATTTAAGTATCAGAGAAGAATGGAAAAAACTTATTGGAGTTGAAAAATTAGAATATAAACACTGCGTTTGTCAGAAACACTTTTTAAAAAAGGATATAATAACTTCAACCGAGTATACCGATAGCTTTGGAAATGTTATTGCTACAGTAAGTTTATATTTTTAATGTTTTTTCTTTGACTGTATAAAATGATTTGAAATTGTTACCTTTATTTATATATATTATAGATGCCTCTTAAGTTTCCTCGTCTGGCTAAAAATGCTAAGCCTTGCTGCATAAACAATGAAAATAACAAAATTAGGGGAGATGTAAAAAATTATACCAACAATTGTATCCAAGAAAATATAGCTAAAGTTTTAATTAATACGACAACTTCAGAAATTAAAGAAATTAAAGTTGAACAAAACAGAAATGAATCGAGTGATAGTGAATTTAGTGATCAGTGTATTGAACCTCTATTATTTGAAAGTACTGAAATATGTGACTACCTAATAATTAAATCAACTGACGATTTCAATGATTGGGAGGGGTCGTCACAATTTGAAAGTACTAATGATCATAATCAAAATCAAGAAAATGATAGTTCTAAGAACAAGTTTGTAGAATTATGTACAAGTTTAAACCAAATCAAGTTGCCTGAATTTTGGTTTATGCATTCCTTTATAGAAATAGGTTACGTTACATTCTTTGAAATTTGTGTTAAAAAATTTAGTTTCGATGAAGATGCGACTTCTACTACTATTATTAAAAGAAGCATGAATGTGAACGGAAGTTTGCAAATTTGTTACTCAGTGTTGGATAAAGTGGTGTCAGCAGATTCTTTGAATCTTACAAATGTATTTGATAACGTAAATGAATTTCTAGTACTTCTAGGAAAGTTCATGAGAATGGAAATTTGTTGTGGTATAGCAGATTTAAAGGACGTTCACTTGGTTAAGGATACAGTAGCGTTCACGGATTCTCTTGGCATTTTGCGACATAATCGGTGTGATCTTTTGAGTGCTATTGACAAGTGTAAAATGTGCTCAAGAGTGAGAAAAACTATTTCACAAAAGAAACTTCGTATGAGGAAAAGGAACACTTTAAAAAGAAGCAGTAGTCAATTAGATCTTAATAATTTTGCTTTAGTATATAATTGGAAGAAAAAAGTGCATGCACAAAGAAGTAAAATTAAACGTGCTAAACATAAAATAAATAATCTAAAATAAACAGCATCATCTACCATCTGTAAATAGTTGTTTTATACTTGAAGCTAAACTTCTAGACCATAAACCTAGAAGTTTGATTTATTGTAATATACAATTTTTTTAAATAATTTATAAATTAAAAAGAATTTTCAATAATAAACATATAAAGTCAACAGATATGTAAAATACCACCACAGGTAGAAGAAATGCATGAGTATTACAGATTTTCATTTACTTTTCCTAAGCATGCTAAGTTCGTACTAGCATATTCAAACAAATATAATATATTAACATGCAAATGAGACAATTTACATATCAAACTAAAATGGTTTCTCTGAAAAAACGAATTTGGATAGTTTTCAGATATCAAGCCTGAGCATTAGGAAGTGGCCTATAAGTATGGATGAACTTAGATAGTTTTTGACGTATCTTGTTAAACTTTGACTTTCAACTTTCCTTCTTGAAAATTTTCAACTTAAAGAACTTTAGAAATGAAAAAAGATTCATCAATTCCCGATTCTTATCAAGGCTAATCAATTCTTTAGCGTCCCAAAGAGTTTTTTGAACACAAAAATCCTGATTAATTATTAAGAGTGGGTACCAATATGTAGAATGTCAACTCTGCCATTGAAAAAAAGTGTCGAATTTCGCAACAACGAATTCGACTATTTAAACATGTTCATTTTGATTTTGTTAAAACAGTCAAATACAAATATACTAACTGATTTAACTTGTCTACATTACATTACGAAAAGTAATAATTTTCGAATAATTACTGTGTCGAATTTCAAAAGCATGCAGATCATAAAGTCGAAAGTCTATAATTTCGAAAATGGTCAAGCAAAACGTTTAAAATAGTACAAAAAATATACGCTGTCGAGTCTACACATACGCACAAATATTTTTCTACAAATATGAAAATAATATAATTTTGGTTATACAAAGTTATACTAAATATAACATGCTTCTTTAAACAGTAGTTATTTTGTGTTTTTGACAATATGGTTATTCTAATTTTAAATATCGACAATGTGTAATTGTTCATTCGAATTATTGAAATTCGAGAGTTTGCATCAATGGTAGAGTTGACATTCTACATATCGGTACCCACTCATTATTAATATTATTAATAAATAAATAATTAGTCAAATTCGTAATTTTTAGTTGTCATACCTAGCCTGGGCTCCAACAGACAACCCAAGCTTGACTTACAGAAAAGACGAAATTTGATCATTTTCGTATCATATTCGAATAGTTTTAAAAAATACTTTTTATTTTGACGAATTGTTTCTCATATTTTTTAAAGCAAAAATTTATTTCTTAAAATCTTCACCAAATATATTTTATAAACTATAAGCATAATTACCTGTCGAGGTTTTGATATCAATGTAAGATTTTGCATCTATCTATATTCTACTATGTGTAGAATATAACATAAAATAAAGCTTACGATTTTGAGGGCATGGATAATATTACTCCTCTTATACTGCCGTCCGAAGCAAGAAGGTCTGTAACTTCAAAAAATTCAAAAATGAGATTTTTGATTATTCTGACACATATGTACCTTATCTATAATAATAAAATAGAAAATGAGGTAAAAATGTAATATTTTGTGCAAAATCACAATATTTAATGTTACAGTTTTGGTGATATTTGGTATTTTCATAAACAAAAACGCCGTAAAGATACGATGATAAGCAAGAAAGACGCAAACTTCATGAAGTCGCGACTTTTTTGTTTACGGTCCGACGATTACGTCTTTTTTGGTTATGAACAATTGATTTTACGCCTTTCTTGTTTATGAAAAGTAAACAACGACGATTTGATTTTAATTCCTGCAATAATTATAATTATCGAAAGACATCAATTTAGTTATAACCAATTTTATTTATCATGAACGAAGGTATAACGTTAGAACCAATCGATTTAATAAATTGTTATGTCGATGAAAACGGATTTATAAAAGTTAAACGGAAAAATGGTGAAACTGCAGCTAGTTCGCAAGATGTGATTGGTAATTTATTTATGTTTAATTTAAACTGTTATTTTAAATAATTTTTTAAATGAAATATTAAATAGCTTTATTTTATTGTTTACAAAGAGATTTCGTGTATATCGAGGTTAATTTAAGATTATCAGCGTATATTTTTTCATTATTAGAACCTGAAAATATGATCGACAATGTTCCGTCTCTCAATGATTCTGTTCATAAAGAAAATGAACCATTACCAGATATAAGCGATGCTGCAGTGAATGGAAGTACCAGTAACAAGACACAAAATGAGTCGAACAGTAATGATGAATCTCCAGATGTCATAGGTTGATTCTTAATTCTTATTCAATTTATATTTTCACATTTTAAATATTTATACACGCATTTTCAACCTTAGAATATACAAAAAAAGGCACGATCAGAAAACGAAAAGCAAAGGCTCCAAGAGAAACGTTAGAAGCAAAATGCGATAGAGTTGCCGAAAATCATGCAATTCGAGAGTGTTGCGATGCTTCAAAGTGCCGATTAAAATGTTCTGAGAATTTCGACGAAGAAATACGAAAAGCTATTAACAAGGAATATTGGAATTTTTATTATAATGGCAAACATATGTTTATTCTAAGTATGTGTGTTCGTGAAGATCCGGCCAAACCATCTAGATCCCCTAAACGAATTCGAACGATGTCTATAAAGTATCATTTTAGAAAAAATACCGGTGAATTAACACGAATTAGTAGAATTTTTTTTCTTACGACATTGGGTTTGAAAGCAAATAACGATAAGATGATATTGCGCATCGTGCGCGGCTCGGATAAGCAAGAAATCACTCCCCTTGCCAATAATCGTGGCCGTCAACCATCAAAACACAAAATTAACACAGAAGTTGTATTCGCGCACATTGAAAAATACAATCCAACGGTATCTCATTACAAAAGAGAACATGCTCCGAATGCTCGGTATTTACCTAGTGATATTTCAATTACTAGTATGTATGAAGATTTTTGTCAAGAACATAAGAAGCTGAAGATTTCGATTAGTATTTACAGTAGATGCTTGAAGGAAATGAATATTAGTTTTACAAAGTTAGGGCATGAAGAGTGCGAAAAATGTGAGACATTTAAATTGCACAATTCTCAACACAATGAGACGAATCTTGATACAGATTGTGATGCCTGTACGACTTATAAAACTCATATCGACAAAGCTAAGTTCAGCCGCGAGAAATACCGCGGATACGCAGATCAGTCACTTCCAGATGGTGTCATTTGTTGTTCCGTTGATTTGCAAAAAGTTATAATGCTTCCCAGAATTGATACTTTCAAAGTTGTTTTATTTACAAAAAGAATTTCTCTTTACAACGAAAGTTTGTCGTACCCGAAGGATCAAATAAAAAAAATACTTTTGCAGTTTTATGGCATGAGGGTATTTCGGGTAGGCGCAAAGAGGATCTGATTTCTGCGTATAATACTTTTTTCTTACATTACAGAGATTCTAAGAAAATCATTTTGTGGCTCGATAATTGTACTGCCCAAAACAAAAATTGGTGTTTCTTAACGTATCTTGTTCACATTATTAATTCTAACGAAATATCATCTGATACCATTGAAATTAACTATTTTGAACCAGGTCATACATTTATGAGTGCTGATAGTTTTCATCATCAGGTAGAAAAATCATTAAAAAAACAAAAAAGAACGTATGACTTCAATGATTTTTGCGATGCAGTGAAAGGTGCGAATACTTACACCATCACAAAAGCCATGGAGCATACTGCTTTTTATAACTGGCTAGATGGTCATTCTGTACAAAGGATGAACAATCTAAAATTAAACCATCCAAAACCATTACTTGGAAACATAGTTCAAATCATTGCCGAACGAGGGTTAATGACGTTGACGTATAAAACCTCTTTCAATGGTGATTCTTACAAGCTCGATTTTTTATCAGTAAAGGGGATGAAAAACATATAAAAAAAACCTGATGCCTTAGAAAAACCTTGCGGAATCGACGAAGATGTGAAAAATCTTATGATGAAAACATTTCTCCCTTTAATGCCAAATAATCGTCATTCTTTTTGGCAAAACTTGGCAAACAATAAATAATGTTTTATTAATATTAGAAATCTTTACGTTAAAGCATTAAAATGTATATTTTATTTACGCAAATATTAAATAAAACTGTTGAAATAATATAAATCCTGTTAAAAAAATATGCATTAATAATTATTTTTAGCATATTTTTAATTAATAAAAAAATAGTTTTATTATTTTCTGTATAAAGCTCAATCACTTCCACTATTATATTTTCAATATTCTAACTTATTAGTTTATGCATAGTAAAAAAATTATCGTTTATGTTGGTTTATACGGCTTTCTTGCTTATGGTCGCCCTCTAATTTCATAACCAAAAAGCCGTAACTAACATTTTTTTAATGAAATTATAATTGTACTCGTTTTTTAAATGTCTTCTTGTTTAGATCATTAATAATTATATACAAAAAAATTCACTTTGATAAAAATGATTAATTTAATAGAAAACGGCAGACTTTCAAATTTCCTGACCTTCTTGCTTATGGCGGCAGTATACTCTCACTATTTCCTTCATTTTCGTCGATCTTTTCTCTTCTCTATAATTGAAAATTCTCCTCTATTTTCTCTATATTTGAGCAAGTGAGTAATTAACTACCAAAATTAACTACTATTCCGCTGCAATCCTGCCGTACGCGTCTTCTGCAATCGTCGTTCGCAATTCTGTCGCAATGCTGCTGCACTTGCGAGTGCATTATTTCATCACCCTTAGGCGCATTCGTCGGCTGCAAGTCTGCTGCAATTCTGATGTACGCATCTGCAGCAATCGTCGTACAGCAGAAACCTATTCGAAGTAAGAAGCAGACCGCACATCGAGTGCTGTTCTGAAAACCAAGCAACGTGTTAGCAACGTTGCGAAAACGTTGAAATGTCCACTATGGTTGCAAAAGAAATGTTGTAGAAACGGTGAGGTAATGTGCCTACGATATTCTATCACGTTGCTAGAACGTCACCATGGAAACATGTTTAAAACGTTTCTGAAAAGTCTCTGACAACTTCTGAAATTGCCTTAGTATATTTTTCACGTTGTAGGTACGTTGTCAGAACGTTGCTACACAAATAACAAAATTCAAGAATTAAAAATTAAAAATATTTAATTTTCTCATCGACGATGAGACATATGAGAGGCGCAAATTGTGAAGTACCATCTGGGTGGTACAACCAAATAGGCCATTCTGATGTAGCTATTTCTATTATTATAAATATTTACCAATAAATATTGCAAGTTTATATGACAACATTCTAGGGACGTGTTTGCAACGTAGAAGAGTGATACTATGGCCAGTTCTAAACACGTTTCAAAAGTAACGTTCTAGCAATGTGGATTTTATATTAATAATTTTTAAATCTATATATGTGTGTCTAAATAAGATCGTTCGCTGCATAGATATTAAGTTTATAATTCACAGTAAGCGTATAATTTTTTTTGTAAGACCCCACAATATCTAACCTATTTACTAAAATGTTTGAGACGTTACTGTGTCAGAAGTAAAGGTATGGACTTAGGCTGTTTTTCCACTCATGACGTTGTTTATAGCTATAGTCTTATATAAGACTAAAACGTGTACTTTTCTTATTAAAATGTGTATTTATATTTTTTAATTAAAATGGATATCTCAGTTTAAAATTGATATTGGACAAGAGTGTGTTTTATCTCAGCCATTCAATTAGGGAACTATATTACTATAGTAGAAATGACGATAAGAAAGAAATATAGAGTAGACAATATGTAATTTTAAATTCATTTTTTTCTATATTTATTGAACATTTTTTAAACCATAACATTACATAAATAACATTTCATTACAGTACATTCTAACAGTACATTTTTATAAATAACATTTTATTTATTAATCATTTATTTTTGTGTTACTTTTTAACTAACTTAACTTAAGGCAAGTTTTCAAACTCTAATAAAAACCATAGGTATCCAATAATAGATTAATGTGCCCTAAACAATTTCTATTATTTCAAATAATATATATTCATTATTTTGAAACGCAAATAGTACATTACATCTTGATGCATAATACTACCCAGATAGCACATCTCGTTGCGCTCACGAGTTTTTGACTACATGGACAGTACGTAACCAAATAAGGTGCCGGAAACATTGCCGCAACGTTACGCCAACGTAGAAAATATCCGCGGTGTGTCAAAGGCACGTTGTGGAAACGTTGAGGCAACGTGTCTACGATGGTCTATTACGTGCCTAGAACGTTCCTTAAACACGTGCATGGAACGTTTTCGGAACGTCTTAGACACGTCGCCAGAACGTTGCCAAAGGAAATTAGAATATTTTGTTAAAATTAAAAATTAACAATTATAATAGGGAAGAATCATGTTTTTTTATTTTAATTTTATTCGAAAGTTTATCGAAAAATAACAACTTTCCTAAGACAGTTTTTTTTAACGCAATATCCGAATTTTAGTAATATTTTAAAGTTGTGCTTAATTTTTATAATGATTCAAACTCGCGTGACGTCAGCGTCCCTCCGTTGAGCGCTCCCCTATCGGCGACCTTCGAAGCTTGATTTGAGAAAATTTTGCCCTCGTCAATTCCGGTCACGGCAGTCTAGCTGAAGTGCTGTGCATATCAAAAAGTGTTTTGCGACCGTCACATTATTACTACAGCTGATTAGACTATAAACAAAGTTTAAATTTGTAAACACAAGCACGATGGATAACCGAAAATTACCTTAACAATCTAATTTAGATAATTACAAATACTGTTTTGTACCATCGTGTAAAAATACGAGTGCTTCAACTCCTGATAAAACAATTTAAATATTATATTATAATTAATTCAAAATAATATTTTTGCAACAGGTTTATGACTAAATAGCTGTGGGTTCCCAGAGAAACAACATAAGTCCATTTTTTTGAAAATTGATTTTTGAACGATTTTAGTATCTTTACATAGTATATTTTCAAATAAAAATACAAAAAATCAAAAAAGTATAAAAATTAGTGACTTTATCTACTATTTATGATATTTTTTAACATTATTTTAAATGGAAAATAAAAAGTTTAAATATTAATATCTCAAAAACATAAAAAGTGGACTTATGTTGTTTTCCCTGCAACCCACATATATATATATATATATATATATATATATATATATATATATATATATATATATATATGTCAACTCTTTGAAATAAATATAAAGAAGTTTATTTTATTTATCATTTAAATATAGGATATAAAACTAACCTTAACGTTTTGACATTTCGCACTTCAGCACCTGAATAGCTGTCGTTATCAGCCATAAATTTCAACAACATGTCGAGATCAATTTTTGGCAAATTAGCAGATGTTCCTTTTGTGTAGCCTTTATTCATTCTTGATGATTACAATTATTATAAATTCAAACTAATAGCTTTTAAATAGAATATTTTCTGCTGTTTACGGTCTATTCCCTTGTAGTAATAATGTGACGGTCGCATAACACTTTTTGATATTCACAGCACTTCAGCTAGACTGCCGTGACCGGAATTGACGAGGGCAAAATTTTCTCAAATCAAGCTTCGAAGGTCGCCGATAGGGGAGCGCTGAACGGAGGGACGCTGACGTCACGCGAGTTTGAATCATTATAAAAATTAAGCACAACTTTAAAATATTACTAAAATTCGGATATTACGTTAAAAAAAACTGTCTTAGTAAAGTTGTTATTTTTCGATAAACTTTCGAATAAAATTAGAGTTAGAATTTAATTCCGAACCATGCTACTTCCCTATTTGGCAAGCCGGTCGGTGTGACTTCCAAATTGCGAAGTACAATCCGGATGATACAACCTATATGGTAAATTCTATATCTATAAACGTATCTACTACCCCTATTTTAATCATTTTAGTTCAATTTGTATACGTCACTGTGGCAACGTTCTTGCAACATAAATAGAGAACCTAGATAAATTCATAGTTTATCAGAGACGTTCCGGAAACGTCCCAGAAACGTTCCAGGCACGTGTCTAGGGTAACGTTCCAGGAACGTGATGGAACGTTGTAGACACGTTGCCTCAATATTTCTACAACGTGCGTTTGTCAGAAAGGCGGACATTTTCTACGTTGGCGTAACGTTGCGGCAATGTTTCCGGCATCTTATTTGGTTACGTGCCCATATAGTCAAAAGCTCGTTGCCGTAACTTTGCCACAAAGATATGTGCAATCTGGGTAAGGTCGTTGACCAGCTAACAGTAACGTTATAAAGCTAATTTTCAAAAACATTAACATCAAATGGCAATATTCCTAATCGAAACCTTCAATCAACATGGGAGCCTTATCTTAATCTTTCATGAAAAGGATATTATTATTCATTGTAAACTTAGTATTGTTTAAAACATGCTGAAAAACTAGTATGTAATTTAAAATAAGCATAGAAGTAACGAATCCGTACTTTTTTAAAAAGATATGTACGGATTCGTTGCTTCTATGCTTATTTTAAATTACAATACTAGTTTTCCAGAACGATTTAAACAATACTAAGTGTACAATGAATAGAAATATCCTTTTCGTGAGACATCAAAATAGTGCTGCCATGTTGAGAATTGAAACTTTGAAGTTAAAATGCTTAATTTTCATTACTGCAAAGAGGAGTCGAATTAATATCAACCACATATAAAAATCTATATTGCGTCTTTAACACTTTCGCTGCGGCTAATGTATAAGTTGATATTTTCAGCTTTTTAAAAACATAGAAAAATAGAAAAGTTCAAGTAAATTTTTGTCATGACTACTGTTTCAATAACATAGTAAATAATATGAAGATTGTCTAAGAAAATTATTCAAGAACATTTTGATTATGTAATGATATAAAACGTAACGAAATTTTCATAAATTCTTGATGCATCATGCTGCAGCGAAAGGGTTAAGTACGCTTGAACTTTTTATTATAGCCATATGGGTAAGATTCTTCATCATGGACAAATACACGTTTATTCTGGATAGCTTTAACCATTCTCGGCACTGATTTTGTTACAATTTCATGCTGTGGAGTACGACGAATATCTTCAGAAGTATGTTCAATTTTATCAATTACCCCTGTCGCCAACTTCTTTATTTCTTCATGACTAAATTTATCTCCAGTGGAAGAATTCAGAGTTACCCCACTAATTTTAGTCACTATATCTTCTGTACTATCAGGTTTCACAACAACGTATGAGTAACGTTTAGGGCCACACGTAACAAATTCTTTGATGTAACTACCCTCTCCATATTCCGCAATCAATTCATCAGTCATATCGCCCAGAAAGTTTCCAGTTTTTATTACGTCCTCTTCGCTCGATGTAACGTAGAAACACGAATCGGTGTCGTAGTACAAAACACGTCTTCCCAACATCTCCAAGTACTTGTACAATTTCAAGCGACCTTGCGCAGTTGTATACACAGCTATTGGCACGTTAGTCGTCTCTACTGGTTGAATAAATTTGTCCTTGTAACGCCATTGGTAATAAAACTTAGACCCGTTGATCGGAACCACGTTCCTCAATTCTTTTTTTGTGCTTGTAATAGTCTCTATTAACTCTGTGTAATTAGAAGCAAAGTCCGTCGTGTCGTAATCCTTTTGCCCAAACTTGCCCCAAAGAGAATTCAAACAACACTTAGCTAGATAACGCATACCAGGATTCTTTATCATTCTTTTGGGATTCAAGTGTATACCTTCTCGTTCGAAATACTCATTGACGTACTTTTCCTGGGACTCCTTTGTATTGCACTGAGGCGGCCATCCACTGGCGTGCTGCTTAATTTTCAGAAAAGTATTTACGTATTTGGTAAATAATCCCTCAGACTTTTCAACTGGATCGTATTGAACGATATCGTACTGCCATATTTCGTAAATAGCGGTGATTTCGTATCCCATTGAAACTGCTTTCTTCAATTCGTCCGAGACCCATGTTCCGGTAATTTCCCGGTCGTTTTTGTCTTCGTGGATGCAATCCGTTTGTACGGATTCATCGCAGCAAGATCTGCACAGCGGAAACATTAATCTCCCGTGTGAATCGTGAACCGGTAGGACAGGGTAAAGCAGGTCGCGAGGAGGCAAGACTCTACATTTAACAAGTCCTTCGACTTCCTCCAAATTAGTACCAACGTATTTGTTACATTCATTGCCAATTTTTACAACAGGATGGCCCACGGGATACTTTCCGTATTTATTGATAAATGGATACATAGAGCAGACGTCGATGTATCGAATTTTTTCGCCATCCTTTACCGAGCGAACGATAACTGTATTCTCTGCTCTTCCACCGAAAAATGCAGCTCGGGGATTTAAGGCGTCGCCCAAAAGTAGTGTGTGATTTTTTAAGTATTGTTTGTATTCGGGATGTTCGTCTTTCATTCTTTTGAACTTGCAAGACCACATTTCAACCAAAATGTACCCGCATTTCTTAATGAGTTCGGATAATGCGATAGTCTCCTTATATTTCTCTGTGTGAGAAGGAAAGCATTCTATACATCCATTAGTCGAACAATAATAATATCGATACACATATTGCGATCCTTTATCGGCTCTGAAAAATCCATCAACTAAAATATCCAAATCTGGTAATCTATATTCCCCACCACGGCCGATATGCATGATTTCTCTATTGTCTTCTAGCTCGCGTATCAATAGCCATTCCAACGATTCACGAATTTTCTCAAATATCACTCTGTAACCTCCGGTAGGTATGATACCAATTTTATCCTTCAACATATGTTTTCTGTAAAATTTATTGCAAGCTACACTGAGTGTACAAGCTTCAGTAAATGGATCTATATTTCCCAATGCAATAAACATTTTTCTAAATTCGTAACACGCACGTCTTAAAATTTCCACGTCATATTTGCAATATTTGACAATTTCTTCTTGAAATATAAATTTATAATCGTTTTCACATAATTGTTTGTGCCAAATATTAAATTTCTCTCGCTCTTTTCTTGACATGATACCAGGAGAGTAAAACCTTTCTTCAGGAATCGATCCTACGTGAGGCTGATTGCTCTTCGTATTAAATAGAAACGGAAAATAACCTTTGGTAATTTAATTTTCAAACCCAAAGATTTCTGGTAATTCTGAAAGTTTTTTTTTCAAATAACTATAGCTATCTATAAATCTAATTTGAATATAGTTCTTTCTTATAGACATCAACAAAATATTTGTTCCGATTAAAATAATAAAAGGAGTAATATCATTCTCGTTTTCAATGAGATACTTTAAAATGAATTGAGCATCAAATCCTTGAGAGTTATGAGCAATGCATGTAATTCGTTTGATAGTTTTTGGACGCCGCTTATATAAAACAAAATCTAGGAAGGATTTTACTGGTTCTTCTTTAAATATATGTGTCCCACCTCCAAAACAATAGGTACATCTATTTTTCATGTCTAATTTATCAGGTTTAGTACATTTATCACAAACTTGCTGGGCAATACATAGATTAACTTCATGAATTTTGTACTTTTCTGTTTTGCATATTTTTTCTTGCATAGTCTCAAAATCATAAAATATGAAGGCGTGTTCGATTGTATTTGATTCACTTTTTGTGTTTTTAAATGTTTGCATAAAACTCAAATGATTTACTTTTTTTGTTTTAGATTCTTTTGACTCCAAAGATTGGTTTTCAGTATTTGATAATCCTTGTGCTATATCTATACAAAATATTTTTATCGTAATATCATCATCCATTCTAAAATTTATATAATTATTTATAGCATTCTTGATGAAATTCAGTAATTCTAAATAAGTGTAACTGTTTACTGATTTGAAAAATTTACAAACGGGCCCCAACTCTAATGAATTTGTAAAAATATTTATACTTAGAATGTTAGTTTCTTGTTGATAATCATGCGTAATATAATGAAAAAGTTCTTTTATACAATTCTCCAATTGTTTTTTGGCTTCTTCAAAAAACTTCAAAGTGATAACCCTACAACTTGATTTAAAACTCAAAAACTGATCATTTTTTATATCGATAATTTGAAAAAATTGTAATTTAGCCATATGATCTAACGTCGCAGCCTTTTCTTCCTCCATCGTATTCATGAGATAGATTTGCTCCCCTTTTTCAGTGCTAGCTTGACTTCTTCTCCTCTTGTTATTAATATTTTATTATGATAACTCTTGATTCTATATTTTCCGTTGGCGTATTAATTTATATTCTTCATTACGTCATCAAATCCAATTCCAAGGGAAACTATTTTATCTTAAAAAAATAAGAATAGTCAATATTATTCATGAAAGACGTTCATTTTCTATTTCAATATATTGAAAAATTAAACAGAAAGATGATGGTTGATTAGTTTTTTAAATAGTTGGTATAGTTAGTATATTCTCTGTAAACTTTTGGAGTATCTAATTTTTTTTAAAGCATGTTTTTTTATGGGAGCAATATAACTTATTTTAGGATATTATAATAGATTTTTAAATTGTCTTACGTTGACCTTTCGAAATAGTTATATCTCTAACATAGATAGTGAAAAATTTCTTTTCATTTTTTTTTGTCAAAGAAACGTCTGGTCAATGCATGTAAAATTAAATTATTTAACGAGATAATTAATGCCTTCAAAAATATAAAGGGTATTTACAAGACTATTTATCAGATGAAATTTTTTTGAGTACATTCACAAAGTTTATAAACTTGAGATTAAATTAGGAATGAGTAGGTGTAAAGTTGAACTTTACGCACCGACTTGTGATCGAAGCGCACGAGGGCCGATGCAACACGATTACCCCACGGATAGTACCGATAGCTGCATGAGCAATAAGATGAATTAGAAAAATTAAGATAAAAATCGATAAAATATGATTGAAGGCAAGGGCTGAAGGGTCGAGGGTGAAGTATTGGAGGCGAGGGGAAGGGATGGGGAGCAAGGGACGGGGTCCACCGGCGGAGCTCCTACTGGGGGCAGGGGGCGTAGCTCCCGTCTAGGGGTTAGTTGGCGGAGCCCCCCTAGTAAATAATACTTATAAATCATTAAAATAAATTTTTAAAAATTATATATAAATTTAGAATTGAAAAAAATTACTAATTTCATATATGAGTCAGGTCAGCCAAAATGAGCAAATCGGTGCGCACCTAGTTTTCAGTTTTCTCTACCGATTATTTATATGAAAGTACCCATCAAAAGAAGCTCTCAACACAAGTTTCAGCCCCTAAGGTCCCATGTGGGACCTAGTAGAATGTTTTGAATTTTCGAAAAAAAACAAAAAATATTTATTTTTAGAAAATTCTACAGAACGACCAAGAGCACCATTTTGAACGTACCAAAAAAGTATTTCTTCGTCTTTTTGGATTACCTATACAAAGCTCTTAAGAATATAAACCCGATATTTTACCAAGTCAACATGAATTTAGGTCTAGCACGTCTCAAATTAGATGCCAGCAATTTAAGAGCGCAATTCATTGGCAACTTGCGGTCTCCCATTTTGCCACCTAATTTTTTTCACATTTTTTAATCTATTGTAACTTTTTATCAAAACATCCTCAATGATGCTCCGACCACTCAAATTAAAGGTTTTAATGCCAGCTATTTATTTACCGCACGTAGAATTGTCCGTAATGTATAATACCTCACGTAAATTACGTCAGACTTTAATAGTATGTCGTTTACTTTAGGTGGAAAAGCAGTCTAGAAAAAAAATTCGCAGTTATGCTATACTTACATTACACAAAACCAAACAAAGTGCTTTGTTTTCTAGGATGTTCGAACTACCTTTTCTGAAAGTTAGAATTAAAATGGCTTATATGGACAGAAGTTTCAGGGGTGCCAACCTGATGATTTTCGAAAAAGTCCCTTTATTGTACGAACTGTAACTTTCGTTATATGAAACGGTTTTAAACGTACTAAAAAAAGGAATTAAAGGTATTTTTAAGATGAAAAATTTGAGACGTGGTAGTTCTAATTCCGTTTTTGGATTACGTATAAAATGGCAAACGATCGAACATAACCTACACAACATAAAATTTCGGGTATATATTCAGCTTTGCATAGGTGATCCATTAAACTGCCAGGGAAGTCTAATAATTTTTATCAAAAAGATTATAAAAAGACGAAGAAATTTTCTTTTGTTACGTACAAAATAATGCTATTGGGCATTCTCTAGAATTTTTTTAAAATAACCATTTTTTGGTTATTTTCGAAAATGCAAAACATTTTACTAGGTCACACATGAGACCTTAGCGGCTGCTACTTGTTTTGAGATCTTTTTTTGATAAGTACTATCATATAAAAGATCGGCAGAGAAAACTGAGAACTAGGTGCGCTCTGATTTGTTCATTTTGGCTGTAGTGACTCATATATGTAAATATTTATGTCAACAAAATTAAACTAAATTTATGAATGAAAATGGAATAAAATGAATTTTGACACAATCATAAATGAAAAACTATTTTAAGCTGATATTAATAAGGGGAGATCAGAGTCCTATACCAATTTTTACTTTAATAAAATTTTACGAACGTACGTACATTCTTTGTGATAAATAGACTGTGCGAACGTTCGTGAAATTTGAAAATGTCATTTATTCATTGAATAAAACGAAAAACTGTAATGTCGATATCCGGCATCCCCTTAAGAGTACGATATTAATATTAATATAAATATTAAAAAATATTAATATTAATATAAATATTAAAAAATATTAATATTAATATAAATATTAAAAAATATTAATATTAATATAAATATTAAAAAATATTAATATTAATATAAATATTAAAAAATATTAATATTAATATAAATATTAAAAAATATTAATATTAATATAAATATTAAAAAATATTAATATTAATATAAATATTAAAAAATATTAATATTAATATAAATATTAAAAAATATTAATATTTTAATATTATATCAATACAAATATTAATATAAAATTAAAATATTAATATTTTTTTGTATAAAATAAATTAAGGAAATTAGGATAATATTCAGTAAAACATGATTGATAAATAAATATATTTTTTAGGAACATATAATATTTAAAGTTACAAAAATAATTTATACATCTACAATATACATATGTGTAACATGTACACTCGACGTGAAAAATATATTATTCGAACGATTTCAATTTCTTGAAATACTGTAATTTCATTGGATTGAATGCACGTTTTAGCTAACCTCATTAGAGGATTACAAGAAATTCAAATAGTTCGAATCAGATATTTTCCACGTCAAGTGTTAATCTATGTAATTGTTTGTAACAAAATAGAACTAATTTCATGAATTAAAACATAATAAAACATAATAATTTTTGGCGTAATCGTAAATGAATTTTGTTACAATCGTAAATGATAATATATTTTAAGGGGATGTCGGAGCTGAGGTGGAGTCGGTTTTGACCTGTCTAAGCATGAATTTTATTTGTGTTGATTGTTTAAACTGTAAAGAAAATTTGTGCAAAGAGAAGTTATTATGTTGCATTGGAAGTAGTGGAAGGAGAGAAAGTGGAAGGAGAGAATGGCGTTTTAGTTCTTGATCATCAGAGGGAACTTGGAATGGAGCGTCGAGGACATGCGTAAATTTCATCGTATTTATTTCAATTTTCATCTTTTATAAAATTTTTACTTTACGCACTGAAAACGATGTATAAATATTTTTAATGAGGACCCAGATCGTATAACTCACCAAGCGCTCGAATACGTGTAAACGTATTGTCCAAGCGGATGCTAAGATTGCAAACCAATATTTATCCACGTACAAAATAAAAAGCATAATATTACAGTGCTTAGTGAGATAAACGTATTTACATTAGAAAAATTTGTTTTTTAATAATATTTTTCAAAATAAATGATGATTATAGTGCAAAACAATGTGTTGCCAAAAATCCGTTAATTACTTACTAAATGTGTATTAGTCAAAAAAGCATTAAAAGTTTTGAATATTTTGTAGTAGGGGAGAGTACTCTAGTATGAACACCCATAGCTATTTTGTAACTTTTGAGTATCAAGGTAAAAACCAAAATTTCAAAATGGAATTGGTTGTATGAATAAACCTTTTTGACGTCGTAAATTAGTTTTGGCCAAAGATAATAATCTGAGTTAGGTGTTAATTAATAACGAAAAATAATGATTTTGAGTTTTCGAAAAAGTGTCTCCTTGTATGGACACTAGGGTGGTCCACAATTCCCAAACTTTTTAATTTTTTTAAGTGTCATGATTAAAAATAGTAGGATATATAGAAAAAATCATATTCCAGTTGTCATATTTTTATTATAAAGTTTTAGCAGTTATTTATTTAGACCCAAAGTTATTAAAACTCATTTTTTCAGATCGATGTAGCCTTTAAATAATCTCAAAAAACATTTTTTGAAAACGAAATATGTTTATGTTATTATTTTTTACTTTTTCAGGAGGTTACTTCAAGAAAAATTAAAGAAATACGTGCTTTTATTTGACTTTAGCATATTTTAGTACATTTTAGCAGGTGCTAAAATTAATTTTTCTTGAAGTAACCCTCTGAAAAAGTAGAAAATAATAAAAGAAACATAATTCTTTTTCGAAAAAAATGTTTCTTGAGATTATTTAAAGGTGGCTACATCAATCTGAAAAAACGAATTTAGCAACTTTGGGTCTAAATAAATTGCTGCTCAGTCGTCATCGGGAGTTTATAGAGAGCACACGTGTTTACAAACGCTCCGTACACGCCTGACGGTTTCATAAAAGTAAGCAGAGCTTAGGCTCTTGATCTAATGATCGATCGCAAGTGAATCCTAACTATACAACATGGCATCGAGTGAAACTCCCAATGAGAGAGACAATGCGACGCCTAAAGAAATCTCTACATTTGTAACAAATGGATCAGCAGCCTCCAGCTATGCAAATATCATGCAAAAGAGTTTCTTCCCTACGGGAGACCAAGGATTAGTGATGATGTGCGTCGAGGGACTGAATCTGACTGATTACACATGCGCTATTGGTGATTTAGTGCAACCAAAAAAATTATCGCAGCGACGCAAATTACAAACAATCGTATCAGCATCTACTTGTCATCAAAAAAACTATTCGATGAGGTAACTGATAAATATGAATATCTCACAATTAAAGAACAAACAGTTTACATAAGACCCCTGCTCTCGAAAAACAAACGTGTTATTTTTTCTAATGTTCCACCTTGTGTACCAAACTATGTACTCGAAGATATTTTAGATCAGTTAAAAGTAAATCGCACTTCTTGTTTCTGCTTTAAAAGCTAGCATAAATAAAGATGGTTATGAACACGTAATCAGGTCTCGAAGACAAGTCTTTATTAAATTCGAAGATATGCAAAAAATACCAGGATTATTGGCTCCTCTGCTGTCGAGCCAGACGCGTTGTCCTGTTCGCTCTCTCTCTCTCTCTCATTAAGTGTGAACCCATTCCCGAAAGGGGTAAGTTAGTTATTATTGGACTATACATTAATTTGCTGTAAATACAAAAAAAATCATGGTGCGCGGTTTCCTTCCTTCTTATGTGTATATTCGCTAGGACGGGTGAGCATCTTAACTGCGGCGCATGCAGTGGATAAAGGCGAGGACCGGCAAGACGCTATTGGAATCGACGCCAAGCTTGCATCGCTCACCATGCGGCCAACCTCTTCAACGTGCTTCTACGCAAAAAGCGGCTCCCCTGCGTCCTTTGATAACAAGCTAAGTATTGCGTGATCGAGGGAGTATTATAGAGAGAGAGAGAGAGAGAGAGAGAGAGAGAGAGAGGCGGAACGAATCGCGCGGTAGATACGACGCTGTAACCTGCTAGAACCTTTGTCTGTGTCACCGCGGGCGCAATTTTGAATTATTTGTGGCGTGACTCAGGACTAATTTTAATTTGACCGATTAATCTGAATTATAATCGTAACGGGTGTGAAGTAAATGTATGTGTGGATGAATGTATGAATGCTTGTGTCTTGTGGTAGAACGATGACGACGATTATATGTATCGATACGCTGTGATGTATATAATTAATAATTGTCTGATTTAGGGATATGTATGCGACGACGACGAGATTTATTTCTGTTTTGGTGATGAACCCATAATGTATAAATTGATATTAGAATTTTGAGGAATAAGAGATTGCCAGTGTGAATAAATAATTTTGTTTGCCTGAAGTTCTAATTGTTTATTACATAAATAAACTAAAAAATTACAAGTTCTTAAATGCTTCGCATGTAAATTAGAAGGCTATATAGCTAGGAATTGTCTTAGCGTTACACAATCGTCAGAAAACAATAGCATTCCAATATCTTCCCATAGTAACAATGAAAATGTAAATATTGACACTTCAAACAAATCGCAAGCTGAAATTACTTCTGCATCAAACAGTGATAATACACTATACCCGCTCAACAAAGTAGATTATATGGAATTAAATATACTAGAAACCATCATCTCAAACAAAAACAACGAAAATAAAAGAGCTCACTCACAAATAAGTTCCACTGAGTCTCAAAAAACCTCAGGGCCTGGTGAAGATTTCACCAAAGTTACAAAAAAGCAACTGAAATGTCGCGCGAGAAGCCCCTTAGGCGTGGATTCTCGCTTTCTTATTTTCTTGTTTTCGTATAGGAGATGTGGTTGGAAGGGTTAAAAATGAAGAAGTCGATTGAGCGAGAAAATGACGAGTTTAATCGCTCAAACCGAGAGGGGAAAGCCGTGCGGCATAAAACCCCTCTCGTCGTATATACAAGCTGCGGGATTGAACGATTAACTGTGAGAGTGCATTCACAGTGGAACATTTCACGAGTGAAATGCTCGCATATACGTTGGCCCCTGAGCAACGCGAGTATATCGTGGAGATGAACGTAGCCTTGCCAGGGGCGCACGTGTACTTCATGCTCTACAAGGTGTTACGTGCATACACTATACCTTCCTTGCAGCATACAGGGTTGTCCATTATCTTAAGTTTCATGCGAGTAGCGCTTTCGGGCTATCGCGGGAGTACACGAGAAGGCCGCGTTTCCAATGAAGCCGCGCTGACGATCTGTTTTACCGACGAGCGCCATGGCGGCAATAGCACAACTCTTGCGCTCGGAACTCTAGCCCGAGGGTCGCCCGCGGGCTTACCGAGTATACACGGGAAGCCCGCGCGTAGCCCGTGTATACGCGGGAAGCCCGCGCGTAACCCGTGTATACGCGGGCACACCGCGCATTACGCGAGTATACACGGGAAGCCCGAGGGTTGCCTCGGGCACACCGCGCGTTAGCCATGTATACGCGGGCACACCGCGCATTACCCGAGTATACACGGGAAGCCCGAGGGTTGCCTCGGGCACACCGCGCGTTAGCCATGTATACGCGGGCACACCGCGCATTACCCGAGTATACACGGGAAGCCCGCGCGTAGCCCGTGTATACGCGGGAAGCCCGCGCGTAACCCGTGTATACGCGGGCACACCGCGCATTACGCGAGTATACACGGGAAGCCCGAGGGTTGCCTCGGGCACACCGCGCGTTAGCCATGTATACGCGGGCACACCGCGCATTACCCGAGTATACGCGGGCACACCGCGCATTACCCGAGTATACACGGGAAGCCCGAGGGTTGCCTCGGGCACACCGCGCGTTACCCATGTATACGCGGTAAGCCCGAGGTCTGGTATGGCAATTCCTCGCAGTTACTTCGTATACGTGCTGTGGCCGCGGTGACAACTCGCTGTCCCCTCGTATACGTGCTTTAGCTGCAAGGACACCTAGGGTCCGAGGTATATATGGTATATATATATATATATATATATATATATAATTTATATATATAATTTATATATATATAATTATATATATATATATATATATATATATATATATATATATATATATATATATATATATATATATATATATATATATATATATATATATATATATATATATATATATATATATATATATATATATATATATATATATATATATATATATATATATATATATATATATATATATATATATATATATATATATATATATATATATATATTTAGATATTTCCGATATATTCTTCCTCTAACCCTTTCAGACCTGAATTAAATCTAGCAGTGATATACTACGTTTTTAAATATATTTTGACTTATTATGGTACAAATATGAAATTTAAGTGGTTAAAAAAAATTTTTTTTCAACATATTTATGTATAATTATGTTTATTTACGTGAATATACATAAATATTTACATAAATACAATCCTAATGTTGTGCATGATGAGTAAGTTTGATTAAACTGAGAATTTTTAATTTTATGTTTTCCCCGCTATGTACATTCTAATGTACATTGGGTCTGAAAGGGTTAAAGAAAAATATAACTTTTTTGTATCTTATTTAAACTATTCTTTGAAAATATTCAAGTTGCAATTAATAACGAATTATTTAAAAACAAAAGTTATCATAAATTATATTATTCATTTGATTAATTTAATTTAATTTTCATGTGTCATGCTCGATATTTTTCTCCTAATTAGTAGCCCCCAAAATATTCTCAGCGCCGCCGAATTAGTACTTTAACGATAGAAGAAATTGAGAATACAAAAAAGGTCAGTGATTTTCGCGATCGGTGAGTCGGTCGCGAGCTAGATCTGGCTTAGCTTAGTATTAGTGAGGTTATGAGATCTCTTTCACAGTGGTTTTAAGAAATCAGTCACAATCTGGAATACCGAAAGTGGGTCTGCAGATGAACAAGCAAACAAGGTATAGTTGAATAAAAACTGCCAAGATTATTAGTTTTGTGTAGGCTTATAAAACTTCTGTACAAACTTTTAGACCTCTATCATGCAAAAGTACGATTTGGCGCACGGCAAGCGTTCTGTACGCTGTATCAGCTGTATGGTAAACATTTATTATTCGCTGTGGGGGTCTACTTGGAGGGGATAAATTAATTGATCCCAGCGCCCAAGGCGACGAAAATTATATATATAAATTATATATATATATATATATATATATACCATATATACCTCGGACCCTAGGTGTCCTTGCAGCTAAAGCACGTATACGAGGGGACAGCGAGTTGTCACCGCGGCCACAGCACGTATACGAAGTAACTGCGAGGAATTGCCATACCAGACCTCGGGCTTACCGCGTATACATGGGTAACGCGCGGTGTGCCCGAGGCAACCCTCGGGCTTCCCGTGTATACTCGGGTAATGCGCGGTGTGCCCGCGTATACTCGGGTAATGCGCGGTGTGCCCGCGTATACATGGCTAACGCGCGGTGTGCCCGAGGCAACCCTCGGGCTTCCCGTGTATACTCGCGTAATGCGCGGTGTGCCCGCGTATACACGGGTTACGCGCGGGCTTCCCGCGTATACACGGGCTACGCGCGGGCTTCCCGTGTATACTCGGGTAATGCGCGGTGTGCCCGCGTATACATGGCTAACGCGCGGTGTGCCCGAGGCAACCCTCGGGCTTCCCGTGTATACTCGGGTAATGCGCGGTGTGCCCGCGTATACATGGCTAACGCGCGGTGTGCCCGAGGCAACCCTCGGGCTTCCCGTGTATACTCGCGTAATGCGCGGTGTGCCCGCGTATACACGGGTTACGCGCGGGCTTCCCGCGTATACACGGGCTACGCGCGGGCTTCCCGTGTATACTCGGTAAGCCCGCGGGCGACCCTCGGGCTAGAGTTCCGAGCGCAAGAGTTGTGCTATTGCCGCCATGGCGCTCGTCGGTAAAACAGATCGTCAGCGCGGCTTCATTGGAAACGCGGCCTTCTCGTGTACTCCCGCGATAGCCCGAAAGCGCTACTCGCATGAAACTTAAGATAATGGACAACCCTGTATGCTGCAAGGAAGGTATAGTGTATGCACGTAACACCTTGTAGAGCATGAAGTACACGTGCGCCCCTGGCAAGGCTACGTTCATCTCCACGATATACTCGCGTTGCTCAGGGGCCAACGTATATGCGAGCATTTCACTCGTGAAATGTTCCACTGTGAATGCACTCTGAGTCGTGTGCGTGTGTGTACGTGTGCGGTGTATTCGAGAGATCCTTCCGAATCTCTCGTCTCGTTTTCTTGCGTGATAGCAATCACTTATCGAAATGGGCTATACTGTGGCCTTAGTTCCACAGAATAGTCCCTCGTTTCGCTCCGCGCGCGGACGCGATTGTAGACCGGTCGCGACCCGTACCCGAATTCCCGTCACCAAGCGTAGAGAAAGATAGAGAGAGAGATATGCACACAAGAGAGAGAAGGACAGAGCACTACACTCACTAGTTTAATAACGACGATATATGCGGATTATAGGACGAACGTTCGGCTTTCGTGACAATGATCTGATGTCAGCGTATTCACTCAAGAGCGGGCGTGGCGATATCGTTCGCTTGGCTGCTCAAAAGCCACTGCCCGCGTGGTCAACCACACTGTAAAAAAATGTGTAGTAAAATTACTACATCGGAAGTTGGTAACAAACCGACCCATTTCCAAAGTAGTAAATTTTCCTAAAAAATTGTAAAATTACCATAGGGTAGTAAAATTACCATACAGAAATAAAATTACGATGCGGAGGGTAGTAATTTCACGAGTTGATGGATTAGGAGTTGAAATTCATTACCAAGGTAGTAATTTTACCACCCAAATAGTAAAATTTCAATGAGTATGGTGAAGTTTAGGTTATGAATAGCAATTTTGATGATACGCCAATAAATGAATGATGACTATATTATTTGAACAAATTTTATTTTCTAGTAGTACGAATACAATATTTTATAATATAAAGGAAGAGAGGTGCAAGAAAAGTCGATGAAACGTCGAAAATCAGCTTCGGAGCAAATATATATATATATATATATATATATATATATATATATATATATATATATATATATATATATATATATATATATATATATATATCGTTGTATTGAAGTGATCGGCACGGCAAAATCTTTACGGAATATAAATGAATGTACACTCGCTGAATGAGAAACTAGTATAATATATAAATATCGACATACCTTTTTGATGTTTAATGGAAGAAAAGTACGAAAAAATCGATGAAACGTCGAAAATCAGCTTCGCACATACATTCGACAGCTGACTGGCACTATTTTCCGGCGTCTCTAAGATAATCTAAGATGGCTTTACGAGTGGTACTTTTACAATGCTTGTGTGAATTTTACTACTACTGTTGTGGAATTATTACACTGTTACCGTTGGTAAAATCACCATATCTAAAGTAGGTAACAAAGCGACCCATTTCCAAAGTGGTAAATTTACCAATTATGTTAATAACACAATTCTAATGGTGTTTTTACATCACTCACAGTCGTAAAATTACGAAACGAGTAGTAAAATTCCACAATCATTTTTTTACAGTGCAGCGGCGCGCGACACGAGGCCAGAGGCGCCGCCAGCGCCAACAGCGAGTCCCGTCGTTCGATTGCTCTCCGTCGCGCGCCGGGAGAAGGCGCCACGTGCTCAACGGCGATTCTCACGAGCCCGCTCGACACCGTCGCCCATCGGTGAAGCTAAGCCCGGAGTTTCAACGGAACAGCAACCAAAAAGGGTAAAAATGCTATATCTACGGAAAATAACGACGTAAGTAATAACTGCATAAAGCAACAAATAATATGCATAAAACCTTATTTTATAGACCAGATTTCTTATAAGAAATGTAGGCCTACACTTTGATTGTGTATAATATGAAGGCATCGATTCTAAAACGTCCTTAGCGCTCGGCTCGGGTTGCCGCTATATACAACGTGACGTCATGGTGACCAATTTTTAAATTTGCGGAAATGAATTTTTAAAAATAGCATCGTATAGAGGATAAAAAATGGCAACATTTTATATATATACTTTGTTTGTACAATGTTTAGTATTTGAAAAAAGAAAAATAAAAACGGCAAAATTTTAAATCTTATTTGAACCACGTTTTTTAAACTTAACTCGCTGCAGCTCCGACAAATATGAACGGATCTTGCTCATTTTTTGAATAATCTCGTAAATAGTCTAGCGCTGCTGATAAACTCATAGATAGTTAAATATTAAATATTTTTCTTTCAACAATGTAATTGCAAACCAGTGAGTTACCTTTTATATGGTTAAGTATATTCAACGAAAAAAAGGATCGAGGGAAGTTTAAGACTCAGTGAACTTTCAACGAGACATTTGTTTGTTAACATTTGAAGAAGTTTCTCAGAAAATTACAGATCAATTGGATGAAAAGTGGCAAAGATAGAGCGATTTTGCCAAACTTGCACGCTCCGCGCGAACATTAGCGGGTCTGCGCGATACATGACGCTCGCAGCGTATGTCAGTCATATAATGCCGTTTACTTGAAGATTTGCTGTCCTTTTTTTTAAAAAATACATACTTAATCAAATCATACTATTTAATACTGTCGATTTATAGTGTAGAAGTTAAGAAAAATAAGTATCTGATGAAACAATAAGAAATTAAATAAACAAAGCAAAGGCAAAATCAAACGGCAGTTATTCATAAAGTTGTTGAATTTTTAAATCTTTGTACGAAAGTTTTAGAAATTATTGTTAATTCTAAATGTTATATACACTAGATAATAAATGGTTATAATAAAGCGTTCAAATGAAATTCACACACATTAAAAAGAATATTGCAGCGTAAATGAATTGAATAGTAAATTACAATCTTTAAAAATATAAATTTCTGGGAAACATATAAATTTCACAGATTTTTTACATTGTTCAGTAAATTAGAAACTTCAAATAACTAATACTTATATTTATTTATATTTCTACATTAAGATTTATTTACAATTTAGTCGCAATACATACAACGCGTTTCAAAAACATATTACTTTTTTTTTCCTTTTATTGTTTTTGTTTTCTTTTCTTTTTTATTAATTTTTAATTCTAATTTTTGCTTTTGTTCGTCGCTTACTTTTCTTCTTTTTGTTGAGACAACTTCCGTTTTTCGAACTTTTTTGTTACCATGTTGTTTTTTCACATTCTTTGTTTTACTGACAACGGTTTTAATAGAAGTTTTTAAAAATTTTTCACCAAAATGTTGCCCATTAGTAGTACAAAATTGCAATAAATGTTTAAAATCCTTTTCTTTTTCTTTCGTTATTCCTACCTTTTTAGCTAATGATACTTTCGACAACTCTACTTCACTGCTGTTTCTTAGTTTAATTGTAATTGGATTGCCATCATAATCGTAATACAAATCAATTTGTCCGTTAGGAAAATATACAATTCTAACAACTTTGCTTATTTTAATTACATTTTTCTGCAAGTCTTCGTCTTTCGCAAACAGTTTTTCATAATCTTTTACTTCGCACTGTGAAATAGCAACCATTTCGAATGGAGGATTTCTAGAATTTTTTATTAGTTGCACATAATCATTTTCTGTTTCAATTCTTTCTTGCTTTTTTTTCTTACTACCATACAAACCGAAATTTCGGTCACACTGGCAGTAGGAATGCCCTCTAACAGGAAATAAATGTTGGATTTCTAATTGCAATTTGTAAGATAAAAATGAAAAGAATTTCAAATTAATGTAATTTCGATTTTGACCTACTGCAGCATCAGAAAATAAAAATATTTTATCGAAGACGTTTAGTTGTAGTTCTTTCCTTATCGCATACTCAACCATATTACATACGCTGTTGGCGCCCTTTTTTAAAATCCCTTCAAGGAAATGGAACATGTAACTTCGATCACTATCGAAAATGTGTACATTAAACAAATACATCCAAACTAAACGACGAAAAAATTGAGAATTAACTGGTAGTTTTGGCAATGGCAAGTTTTGACCAAAGTCAAATTCACATTTTAGTACATTTACAGTGGACAACATTGAATTTTTTAAGTTTTTATACTTTTCAACTTGCACGATATGTTCAAAATACTCATTTTCTCGTCCTTTGTTAGTTTCATAAGTAAAACAAAGATCACATACATCAGTACGTGGCAGACCAATAGAGAAATTCACAAAATGATTAAAATAATTAAAATATGTTGTTTTATCAATAGGAATAGCTTCACTCCCTGTTACAGCTGCATAAAAATCCAAAAAGGAAAAATAGAGTGAATGTAATGTTAACGATGTATCAAGAAAATAGTAAAGTTTTGAGCTTTCTCTAGTATAATGTGACTCAGAATGCGGAAGGCTTTTACAATGTTCCAGAATTAAAGTTTTGACATCTTCAGTTAGCTTTACCTTGTGATTATCTTGTTTTCCTCTATTATCAGACATCGCTTTGCCACTTACTATTTTTTCTTGAACCGTTTTTATTCTTCGTTCTCCAATTTGGAAAATACTGCAAACAAACTTTCGACAAATATCGATACTAGTGCTTTTGTAGTAACAATGAAATTGCCACTGTAAACGTTTTAATTCTTGTGTCGATTCTTTTCTTACAATCATATTTTCTAATATTGTATTCTGTACTTGAAAATCTCCACTGCGCCAAAATTTATGAAACATACTTTTTTGCTATTCATGATCTACTTTTAAAAAACACTTTTTAGGACAACAATTTTTGATTTCTGTGAACGTCTTTTCAAGCACTTTCTTTCCACTAACTGATTCATATTCTAATCCCTATATAAAAGACGTTTGGAAATCATCATTTTATATATACGTATTAATGAAAAAATTTATTTTACAAAATTGATTACAGCTTCATTTTAAATGATTTGAAAATAGTGCATTTTGACACGGGTGTGGAAGTTGATTAACGCATGGGATGCATAAGTAATTAAAATAATTAACCTCAAATTGTTTATTTACATAATATTTCACAACAGCATATAAATTTAGAGAGTTCTTCGTTTTAATTAATTTCGAGTTTTATATACATGTCATTCAATCATATTTGCAACAGAAATTCTTTTTTATAACAAGTCTTACGATATTTTACTTACCTTATTTTTACAACTTTTATTAATAGTTTTTTTCCATGCATGCTCATTTCTAATTCTTTTACGTCCTATATTGATCGACATTATGCTTATAATTTATTTAGCAAGTAAAACGTTTTTTAAAAAGATTAAAGAAATTAACAAATTTGTGAATAAATGCAGCTTGTAAACGAACAAGAAAATCAGTGTGATTTCAATGCGAAACGAGTTCGACTTTGTTTTGTTTATTTCAGGATAACTTTTATCATGTTTCTTAAATTATTTCTTATTCTATGACTGACATACACTGAGCGTCATGTATCGCGCAGACCCGCTAATGTTCGCGCGCATAGTGCAAGTTTGGCAAAATCGCTCTATCTTTGCCACGTTTCATCCAATTCATCTGAAATTTTCTGAGAAACTTCTTCAAATGTTAACAAACAAATGTCTCGTTGAAAGTTAGTTGAGTCTTAAACTTCCCTCGATACTTTTTTTCTTTGAACATACTTAACCATATAAAAGGTAGCTCACTGGTTTGCAATTAAATTGTTGAATGAAAAATATTTAATATTTAACTATCTATGAGTTTATTAGCAGCGCTAGACTATTTTACGAGTCTATGCAAAAAATAAGCAAGATCCGTTCATATTTGTCGGAGCTTCAGCGAGCTAAGTTTAAAAAACGTGGTGCAAATAAGATTTAAAATTTTGCCGTTTTTATTTTTTTTTTCAAATACTAAACATTGTACAAACAAAGTATATATATAAAAAGTTGCCATTTCTGATCCTCTGCACGATACTATTTTTTAAAATTCATTTCCGTAAAATTGCAAATTTTGGTCACCATGACGTCAATTTTGATATAACGGCAGCCGGGCCGAGCGCTAAGGACGTTTTAGAATCGATGCCTTCAATTGTTGGTTAGCCGAATTTATCGACTGCTCTTGTGTATTGTATACGCATAAGCTGTGCCCAAATCATTCACTGAACTCATCTTTTTACAATTACTTCGAACTACTAAAAGATAGATGACTCAATGATAAGAGAAGATATGTATATAATAAAAATCGACGTCAAGTCGGTAAAACAATTGCGAATCATTCTGACGAAACGAGCGCATAATTTCAAGTATGTTTGTTATCGGTTTTTTGATTTTTGAGTTTTAGTTTTTCGATTCTTTTAGTAATTTAGAAATACTATCATTGATTTAGTAATAATGCATTTGAATGAGCTTAAATTTACCTATCATTTCCGACCCGAAATTTTTTATAAGCTATTTCCCTTTTTCTGTTATACACGGAAACGTCATATTTAATTTAAATGGTTATACCTCGGAAATGTATCATGGAAATATATTGAAAAAGAATGAGGTGATCAGTAACATAGAGTACAATATTCTGCCAAATTTTTGAGCCATTTTATTTTTTTTGTCGATAAAAAAATCATTTTCTATAAAAATTTTCTATGTCAAATGATAACTTAAGTTAAACGGCGTTGTTCTTTTTAAAAATGTCCAGTAATGTAGGTTTTAACTGTCTCTTGGCTAAGTTCTTTGCCTAGATCATGAGGACTTTTATTTTTCATGAAATTTAGGTTATGTATTTTTTCAAACTTCCTTTTGATCGCTTATATCTCGAGATCGGCGCGGACATTTTCTGCCAAATGGGGCTCATTTTTTTCATTTCTTAATAAGGATTAGGAATTGATAAGAAATTTTAAGATTATCGACTAGTTTTTGTTTTACAACGATTTTTCTATTTTACGTTATTCTGATAATTCTGATAAGAGATAATACGATCGCTTCGGTGTAAATGCATTTAAAAGTGAATAAAAGTATCTATCTTCCCCTACAAAAATTTTTTATAAGCTATTTTCTTTCTTTTGTTATACATGAAAACGTTATTTTAATAGAATGTTATACGATGGAAAATCTTTATAAATAAATTAAGGGAGTACTATCGGTACTCCGTTAGTCAAATGCATGTTTGGTCATTTTTTACTTCCGTGGTACGCCAAATCGTGTGCGTAAATGATTGAGTGGGCGTGAAAATTTGTATTCGTTTGCTTATATTAGCTCTCAAAATTGGTGAATCAACTTGGATTTGTGCATTATATTTATGGGATATCAAATATATATTTCTCAAAGTTTCGTCGAAATCAGAACAGCATTTTTCATGAATTTCATGATTGCAACTGTCAGAAACGTGAGGTCCCATAAGGATACGAGTTAAAAACGTAAATATAAAATTCTTAATACCTTTTTTCTGGGTTGGTGTAGTATTTTAAAAATTTATATTAGTAAGTTTGAGGTCAAAACACAGTAGTATACAAAATTTCAGAGTATTCTGAACACTAGTAATTCGAAACCGATAGTACCTACTCCCTTAAGATGGAAAAGGTTTCCACTATCTCTTGGCAGTCTTGGCTGAGCTCTTTGACCAGAATATGAAATATTTTATTTTTCAAGATATTTGAGGTTATATTTTTTTATTTGAGGTTACAATTTTATATGAAATGAAATATATTTTTTTAGATTCATCGAGTCGTGTTTGTTTTATAATGATTTGCCATCAATCATAAAAAAGAGTGTGTGTGCTTTCGACCACATGACAGAAATGAAACTAAAATGCATAAACGTTAGTTGTTATTTGTAGGTTAAATATTATAAATAAATAAGATCTTTACAAACAGGACATGTTTATAATAAACATAAATGTATACATAATAATCTTAGATGGGTAATCAGAAGATAAATAGTTTTAGTTTGTTGTTTGTATATTAATAAATATAATATTATATTGTTAGTCTTCTTCAATTAGATCTGAATCCCTTTTATCGTATTTTAAAAATGAAACAATTGGTTCATGAAAACTGAAATAAGAAATAAACACCTTTGAATTCAATGTTTAGAAATCAAATGAATATTGAATCCAGAATAGTTCCTGGTTGCGTCGTTGCTATTGTAGGATCTTTCTTATAACATGTCTTATTTGTAAAGATCTTATTCATTTATAATATTTAACCTAAAAAATTGCTACAATATTTTACACTATGAACCTCTTTTTTCGGATATTCTCTCGGAACTGATGATTTTCATATTAATGTAAATCCCCCTAATCCCTTTGGTTCAAATAGTTCAAAGTATGTTTCACGAACGTACTTCACGCTACATGTTTAAAACGTCAAAAGTTTGAAACTTCGCACAGTGGTAGATAATTATATTATGGAGGGCAATGATGTCTTGGTTTTTCATAATTTAGTTTATTTATTAATTGTAATCAATTGTTAAAGAATTTGAGGTTAGGAATTTCAGCGGGAAATTTGAATGGTTTGACACCCTCTTATGCGGCGCGCGTAGTTATAATATCGCGCGCACAAAGAGCTACGGGAGAAGGGACTTGGTGTCACGGCTTCCCTGAGCTTTGTTTTCTACGTCGCGAGTACACTATAAAGACTTACTTTTATAAGCACTATTACATACGGGAGCGCCGATGATGAACTCGCTGTTGCTCTCTCAGTCTCTCTCTCTCTCTCTCTCTCTCTTTCTCACACACACATTCGTAGCGTCCGGCAGGCGACGAAGAGGTAGGAGGCCTCGATCGCCGATGCTGCTAAACTGCAGATAGCCCGCGTCTCTTGGGCGGGTGTCGGCGTTGCGTTGGCGGTGAAGCTCGTTTCCTGGAGCTGGCCTCTCTTCCTCGTGGACACTCATACACACTCTCTCTCTCCTAAGGGTATGTTCCTAAGGGTAATAAATATTATAAATTTTGAGTAAACCGTATTTGAATGTATAAATTACACAAAAATAAACACAGAGTGAAGAAACAGAAGAAAAACAACCTAAAAAATGAAGAAAAAAAATTAAAATATATGCCGACGAGAAAGAGAGAGAGAGAAAAGAGATTTTTTAGATAATGCACTTGTAACGATTATTCATTATATTGTAAGGATATCGATCACACATGCGCACGACTGCATCCTCGTGGCTTTTGATAACATACAAAAATCGCGTGTAAGAAAGTTAAAAAATTTTCACATTTTTACGCGAGTACTCAATAATCCTCTTTATGGACGTTTTGAAGCGTATTGACACGTACACTATACAATATAGTTGATAATAAACATCTACGGAATCTTTGAAATAACTTTTAAAAAATGCCGTTGGGGATATAATAAAAATAAAATTCCAATTTGAGAGCCACGAGTATGTAATTGATCGATAAATAATGTTTAATTATGAAATAAATACATTATCAGTAATGCAAGGAGAATAAAAAACGTGATGGCAAGGAACAAGGCGGAGACACCACACTGTTCTATAATCCGATCGTGCGAGCGGAAAATGAAGAAAATTAACGTTTTTAGTGTTTACACTACGATTGATAAACAATTCTATTATTGCATAATATAACATTAATAACAATATTATTATTATGATTATTATTGTAATGTTTGTTTTTTTGGTTATTAAAGTGTGTATATAGCGATATATTCTAGAAACAGTCATGTCATTGATGAGATTTGCGTTTCATTTCACTTTTTTCCTTCACATATATAGTTTTTGTTTATTTCACACTTTTTAGTGCATTTTTTCACACTTTTTAGTGCATTTTTCGAAGTCGGTTCTTTTTTTTCAAAAATCTTTTTTATCTCTAATTTTATTGGAGGATTTGAAAAAATTCAAATAAATTCAGCATTCGTATTTGAGAAATTATTTGTAAGTATATTATTTAAGATACTATTAAGGTATTATACACGGAGAGACTCAAACATCACTGAGTATTACTGGTTAAGTGAGACAAAAAGCCTGGCAAATTTTCACAACATGCATTACTCATTAATGTTCGTACATGAACCAGTAATGTCCCGCGCATTATCCAGTGATGCGCAGAAATCACTGGTTAATGCGCAGACATTAGTGAGTTATGCGTGTTTGCGAAAATTTGACAGTTTTCATGTCCAACCTAACCGGTAATGCGCATAACATCGTATGGTGATTTCTAATTCTCTCCATGTAGATTATTTTCCACCCAGATATATACCTGCAAAATGCCAATGCGCAATATTAATGCATTCAAACGTTGTGGTGGATACAAAATGTGGTGGACACAAAATGTGGTGGACACAAAATGTGGCAAAAATCGATGAGTATATAAAATTCGAAGGCGTATTTATTTCACAAAAATAACTCTTAATTATTTGTTACATTATATAAATTGTAAAGACATTAGGTCTTCTTTATGAATACATACCACATATAGTCTGTATTTATTAATTGCATTAGATGACGAAGTACCAAAAAAAAATTAATGTCGACAAACTTTTACTATTAAAAGTCTTACTTCGACGAAATAAGACGAAAATTTTTCGAAAAAATCAGAGACGAAAATTTTTCCAAAATTGATACAAAAGTTATTACAAAATTGTAGGGAAAAACAGATCATAAAATAACTTTTGACACTCGTAAAATTGAATATATCGTTGTTTATAACAGAAGTTTTGGAGCAACGAACTTTATATACCGGCCACGGAGTATGTTTAATAGAACATCAAAATGCGTCAAATCGCCGTGGTAAAGTGGCGCCATCTGTTGGTGGAAGCTGGGAATGCATAATTAGTCATACAGAATGCTTTGTCATACTGTACGACTCTCTCTATTTGTTTCCGTTTATAGTATATTTTTATTCTGTTCATTCTAATCCGTATAAACACTAATGTCCTTTTACGGGACACTTTCACCACCTGTGTATGGGAGTGTTTGATCCTGAATACCCGAGTTTTAGAAAACCCACGCCAGAAACCAACCGATATGAAAGTCAAACTTAGGCACCTTCTACTTCCTTGAAAAGCACCTAAATTATCATTTCCCACCCACATAGCACTCAATATTGCAGCAATATTACATGAGTATAAATACACGCAATATTAAATATTCCTGTGATATATAACAGTAATATTGCAGTGATTCGATAGCAACGTCTAATGTCCGCGACGTTTTTATCACTGGAATATTACGGGGAATATCAGTACATTATTATGGGTTTTTAGTTATTGTGGTGAGAACGGGAAATATTGCAGTCATATTGCAGGAATATTATTCGCTTTGTTAAATTACCAGTAACGCCATTTGACCCATGTAAAACTACTCTTTTGCTGGTAAATACATTAAATGAGATAGGCCAAATGTTATAAATACCGGTTTAACATTAGGGTTTGCTATTGATTATATTTATTTTAAACAGTCTCTTAACTGACATTATCACAATAAATCGGAAATTTTCCCTAAGCCTTTTTAATTTTTAGTTAAAAAAATAATTGTCAATCTCCCATGTATTTGGTATACCGCTACCATTGGGATGGCGCCACAGATGTCTTAACAAGGCGAATTATCATTTCACAATAATAATGAGAATACTGGGTAAATTTCAGTGACATTCCAGCAATATTATTATTATTTTATAGAAAGTATATATAATTTCCTTTTCATTTTTTATTATTTTAATTTCGCCGTAATGCTCGTACAATTATATTAGTATTAGTAATATACATGTAATAGGCGCCTATCAATAATCGTTCATACACAGCAGCTTCGAGATGGCACATATTATCGTAATGTTTGAACCGTCCTTATATAGTAACTTAAGACGAATCATACCACTTGTGAGAAAACACTAAAGCGGCACCTAGTGGCAATCTTGAACATATTAACTTTCAAATAATGTACAATGACAATAATCGGTTTCCCTCGATTTGGTTTTACGTAAGACTTGAGTACTATATTATTAAAACATTTTTACAGACATTTCTACGACATTCCTGCAATATTATGTGGGCATCTGCGAAATCATCATTGAAGGAACGGGGTTCCGCGCGGTCATCCATCCAAGTACTAATCGCGCTCAATGCTGCTTAACTTGGATGATTGTTGACCCTGGACCCCGGACAATGCCGCTCCGTTTATAGTATATCGACGGACCCGACGGTTGAGTGGAAGAAGAGGCTAAATCAGAAAACGCTCAAAGAAGGGGCTAACTCAGTTTAATAATATAATAAAATAATATAGTGAAATAATATAGAGAAATAATGATTTCTCGCGTTTAATTTTGTAAAAAAGCAGCAATAAAAAATAGGAAATTTAATTTCCGAATAACGTGCGTTTGCTTATTTTTTATTGTTGCTTTTTACAAAGTTAGTTAAAGTTAATTAGAAATAATTATTCCTCGCATTTAATTTTGTAAAAAGCAATAATAAAAAATAGGAAATTTAATTTTCAAATAACATGCGTTTTCTTCTTTTTTTATTGTTGCTTTTTACAAAATTAAACGCGAGAAATAATTAGTTATATTAACTCTGCGAACGTTTAGTTAGTCTCCTCTTCAAGCGAACACCGAGTTAACCTCTTCTTCAAGCGGAAACTGAATTAGCCTCTTCTTCAAACGTTTTCTGAGCTAGCCTCTTCTTCCACTCCACCGTCGATATAATACATCAACTTTTTCAAGCAATATTTTAATTTTTACTTCGACCTTCAATGTTTATAATACATTTTTGTAAAAAAAAGCTGCCTGCTCGTTCAGCAAATACTGACATTGACGTAAATATTATGATATTATTGAGGTTACAATACATATCGTTGCCGCTGCGATAAAGTTTTATCAGTGTGTCAAAGAAAAGTATTTCTCAGGAGGCCAATTCTGTTCCATTCTAAAAGTTTGTAAGAGCTGATGCAATATATGAATAATATTATACAAAAATAAACCTTCGTCTTTCGTTTTGCACAGGTTTTTAACAAAAATTATTAGTGTGAAAAATATTTTTAAGCTAGTGGGTACTTACTAATTGAAAAGCGAATCTAACTTTTGTGTGATCATCATCATAGTATTTTATAAGAACATTACAGAATTATAAATAATATAAACATAATTTCTCTTGTTTTACATCCATTTATTTTTTCATTGCATTACTCTCCAAAATATGGAAATCACTTATCGACTTTTACCGATAATTTATTTTCATTCTAGTTTAATTCAAGCTGGAAACAAATATTACGTTGATATTATAAATAAACAAATTATTCAAAATCAAGGACTTCATCAAATAACTATTTTCTTCAACAATATGAGTATTTCAAATACATTCGAGTACAATCACATACTAAAAAATATAGTAAGTGAAACTTGTGCGGTATCAATTGATTTGGACAAAATAAAAAGTACTAAAGATAATCGATCTTTGACTATGCCTATTTTTGAAAATCCAAGGAAGTCAACAGTGTACATTGTGCTACATAAAAGTGAAGATGACGTTAAAACTTTCATAAAACATATTCGAATCACTTTAAGCTTTCTAGCTCAACTTTCAGGTATCTCAATACTCCCAAAATGTTTGATTATACTTTTTCGTACCAGTGAATTATCTGACAATCTAAGAGAGTTATTGATATTTGCTTGGTCATTAAAATTTCTAGATTTCTCGATTCTCAAATTAAGTTCAAAAAATGATCCAATGATGTACAATTATAATCCGTTTAATCATTTATATGCCGGTTCATGTTTTAACTCAGAATCGCAGATTTTTCCAGATAAGCTACAAAATATGAATGGCCATGCGATTAATATTTCGAACGTCGAAATACATCCGTTTTGTATCAAGCGTAAAGGTGAAAACATTATAAAAGATGGTCTTGACTGTCCTGCTTTAAAAATATTATCAGAAACCTTCAATTTTAATATTAATTATTTAGGAAATGTTTTGGAAACTAATAATTTCGTTGAAATTACACCAATTCCACTTTTGGTAGGTTCAATACTGCACGGAGTTGATATGATAAAAGGTAGAATGATTACTGAGGAGGCCGTGGCCATGATGGTTCCAATCATAAAAGTATCCAAAATGAATGGTTTATCCGATTATCTTCAACACATCCTTATTTTTGGACTTATTATAATACTGTTTGCCATTATAATACGTTTGTTTAATTTTACGCATAAATATTGGACAGATTTTTATATTTTTATGATTATTTTGGGTATTCCAGTGCCGCGAGTGCCCCAAATTTTCAGAGAGAAAATTATTTACTTAACACTATGCATCTTGTCCCTTATGTATGTTACTGACTTTATTGCATTTTTTACAAATTTTAAAATCATTAAAGAAGATGAAGTATCATTTAACGCATTGAAAGAGCTTGATGAACCAACGTTTCCTATGTACATGAATAACATACACTTTAAGAAATTTACAAGTGCACATACTGATAAAATTATTGCAAATTTAGTATCAAAAACTATAATCACTAACGACTCTACAAAATGCCTCAATAAGCAAAGTAAAAATAAAAATTGTACTTGTATATTGTCTCGTAGTCGTGCATTATATCTAATAAAGAAATACAGGGACGCTGACGGTGCACCTACTGGTAAAATAATTGAACCATTGCTTTTCCATGATTATAGAGCATACGGTTTTCAAAAAGCATCTCCGTACGTTGAGAAATTTGATAACATTTTGCAGCGAATAGTCGAATCGGGTATTAGAACAAAATGGAAGAATAACGTATATATAAGCAATCACTTCCACTCCAAGAAGGTATTATTGAATAAACATCTTGATTTTTTGGGACAGCTCATGATGGTCTTACTAATCGGTTATTCGCTATCGATTTTATCTTTCATTATTGAGCTGTCACTATATTCAGCAATAAGTTAAGTAATAAAATTTAGATTTGTATAAATCATATAAATAATATATAAGTTAATTGTAATGTGATATGCTTCTCGCTTTGTATGCAGATTTGATACAATTTCAAAGACATATATTTAACATTAATTCTCTTTGGTTTGATAATGTTTATTATAAATGTATGTAACTCATAACAATAAAGTTTATTTACTCTTAAATACAATAGAAATTAATTATTCGGCAAACCTTAATATCTTATAATTATAAAACCTTTTTTAAAATTTATTTTTTATAAATTTTATTTATTTCATTAATGATATATTGAACATATATAACTCAATAAATGACAAATAAAGCAAATAAATATGGCATAGTTACCTATTTTACTTTAAATCCGCGTTACTTTAATGAAAAATGGTACCTCTTCTTTTGACCATAACTTTGTAAATTTGAGCGCTAGGTAATGAGCCAAAAATACAATGAATTAAACTGAAAAAACATTTTAATTTTTCAAGGAAAGTATATGGCTTTGAGAGATGTTTTCTGGTATCAAGAAAATGATACCCAGTCCTACTGCCAAAGGTCAATTGATATATCCGGTAATTTGCTAACAGCTGACTAATCACCTTACATTTTGGCATGATTTTAACATGATTTATCAATAATTGACAGAAATGTATAATACTAAATATTGCAAAAAGTCATACAAAATAACACTCAAACTGGGGGACTAAGCTATGATATTGATTTATATAGAAAATATCAAGTGATTTGTCAGCTAACGAATCATCTAATAAATCACCTGACAAATCACCTAACATATAACTTGAGAAATCACCTGACAAATCATTTGACAAATCACCTGTTATTTCCTAGCAGGATTGATAAACATCAAATATTGTAGTTTACTTCCCCAATTTGAGTGTTATCATGGTTAAGATAATACGAGGGTAGTTCAATAAGTCTTTAGAATGACCAACAGATGGCGCGCGAATCGCTCCAAATCATCTGTTTTCAGTCAGCACCACTCCCGACTAGATATATGGCGCAGTCACAGTCCACATCTTCTGAGTTTACGTGTTTTTATAACCAATTAAAAAAAAAAATTGCTTGTTAAGAAAAATGGAAAAAAACGAGTTCAGAGCGGTAATTAAACATTTTCATTTAAAGGGTTTAACTCCATATGAGATAAAAAATGAATTGGACTCAGTTCATGGCACATCTGCCCCTGCCTTAGCAACGGTTTATAACTGGGTAAATGAATTTAAGCGTGGTCGTACATCAATAAGTGACGAACCACGTTCAGGAAGGCCCGTAGAAGCAACTACTCCCGAAATCATCAATAAAATCCACGATATGGTGTTGAAGGATAGAAGATTAAAAGTGCGTGAGTTAGCTGAGGCCACAAGGATATCTATAGGTGCAGTTGTTTTAATTCTACATGAAAAATTAGGCATGAAAAAGCTATCGGCAAGATGGGTGCCGCGTTTGCTCTCAGCTGAGAATAAACGCAATAGAGTGGTCGCCTCTGAGGCTCTTTTGGCCCGCATAAGTCGGAATCCTGAGGAATTTTTTCGTCGATTTGTGACTGTGGATGAAACATGGATACACCACTACACTCCTGAGACAAAGGAACAATCCAAACAGTGGATTTCCACAGGCGAACCAGCTCCAAAGAAGGCAAAGACCGTAAAGTCAGCTGGTAAGGTTATGGCTACAGTTTTTTGGGATGCACGTGGAATTATACTTATTGACTACTTGGAAAAGGGTAAAACAATTACTGGTGAGTATTATGCATCATTATTAGAGCAGCTGAAAGAAGAAATTAAAAAAAAACGACCACATTTGGCGAGAAAAAAAATTCTCTTTCATCACGACAACGCCCGAGTTCACACATGCTTCCTTTCAATGGCTAAAATTGAAGAACTAAAATTCGAATTGGTCGAACACCCACCGTATTCACCAGATTTAGCCCCCAGTGACTTTTTCTTATTTCCAAACTTGAAAAAATGGCTCGGTGGACAGAGATTTACGGACAACGAAGACGTCATTGCCTCTGTAAGTGCTTATTTTGAGGAACTTCCGAAAACGCACTTTTCTGAAGGATTAAAAAAACTTAATAAGCGATTGACCAAGTGTATAGAGCTCCAAGGAGATTATGTTGAAAAATAAAAAAAATTTACCCAAAAAAAATTGTTTTTATACTTTATTCTAAAGACTTATTGAACTACCCTCGTAGCACTTTATTGAGATACCTTAATATGATAAAATTGCTTTTTAATTGATTTTTCGCATTATTTTTCACAGATCTCTCAACTAAGAATCTGTTGATAAATCAATAGGGCATTACCCGCATTTTGATCTCATAGGCCCTTGTATTACACTAGATACAGCATATTTCATTAATATTGCTAGTATATTGTCTATATATACGATATTTTTAACATTTTGTATATGAGCAATACTAGTGCTTTAAGCTGCATCTCAGGTTATCACCATTTTTCACTATAAATTATGAGAGGTAAGCAAGCAATCTAGCAAAGACCGAAGTGTAAGCTAGCGCCTTCGTAGTTCTCTTATTCTTCTACTAATTTTTATGGCCGTGGAATTCATTTCACCGAAAGATCAGTTGGACGCAATAACAGCTCTTTCGATAATTCTTATTCTTTTTACCAAGAATTTGGACGCCCTACTAACATTTTCTTGACGAATCATATATGTTGAAAATTGAAAGAGATATGGCGCTCTAAAGTTTTTGATGAGGTCACGATCATACGGTGGCACCTTTGATGTCGTTATGATTGTGACGTCATAAAGAAACTTTAGAATGCTATAACTTTCTGAAATAAAATTCAATTTCAACAATTCAAAATGCATTATATATCGGTTTACAATTTCTACTAAATAAATTCATACCAACAGAAAATGAAATGTTTTTTACAACCCAATTTTCAGTTGTCAAGCATTTTAAGCAGGTAGACAACGACGTATTCATGCCTTTCATTAACATGGTCACGAACCTCGGTGTTGTTATGGATTTAAAACTGACATGGAAATAATACGTACAATACGTCACGAAGCGGATTAATCGCACTCTTTATGGATTCAAATTTTTTAGATCTGAACCGGCATCACCGAGGCTCTGCGTAACCCGAGTAAAAATGCCGAGTTATGCTCAGAAGAAGAGGTACGATTTTTCACTAAAATAACGCATATTTGGAGTAATCATCCAAAATAAGTCATATATTGGGAGGAAGAGCCTATGAGACCAAACTGCGAGTGCTAGAGTTAATTTCTAGGTACCAGAAAACGTTTCCCAAAGTCTCATCAAAATCCGTTTCTCGGAGTGCGGCAGCTCTCCTCGTCAGTGATGTTTAATTCTCTCCATGTACTGATCGGCCGTTTATCTTGATGTGTCTACAGAGAACTACAGACGAAACTACAGTGATTGTAGAATTCATGTGAGATACATCTGTGGCGTTAGAAGGGATTAACACATTACCCCCAAAGCTCGTGGTGCGCTCCTTTGGAATACTATCCCCTGCCCTGCAGCATTGCGTACCTGCCATCGCTCTGCAAATTTAAGACAGCGATGCGTAGGTACCTGCGTGCGCATAATATAACAATGCAAAGTCTGTAAAAATCTAGCATCTTGTGTTATGCAATTGTTTACGTATTCATTTAACTTCTCTGTGTTCCGGTGTGAGTTGTATTTATTCGCTGTGAGCGTCTGCTTGGAGGGGATAAGCGAAGTGATCCCAGCGCCCATGGTGACGAAAAGTGGCAAAAATGTTTACCCGTAAATGCATTACTATATATATTATCGATACATATGACCTAACCTCAAAAGACATTGAAAAGAAAGTAATTTAGTCAACTTCAAACGATTTTCTTGTGTCTCTTTATATATCAAATTAATGCTGTAGGGGAAGGTGGGACACGATGGGTTTGGCGGGTGGATTGGGCATTCAAATGTTCACTAAATAAATGAATATTCTAACATGATAGTATTTTCTATATGTTGTAAATAGCTTTTACTTTTTCCCTCTGCAAATCCTAAATGAAAAAAATTAATACAAATCGTATGAGAATTATTAGAAATTGAGGACTTCAAAACGTTGTTTTTTCCATAATTCTAATCTATTTCTCAAGAACAAATAAATCATATGAGCTTCGAAAAGGAATTACTTCTACAGTTTAAATCGTAAATTTTTAATAGTATTTTTGATTGATGATCTCCGATGCTTATGAAAAAAGTAATATTACATATAAAAATACTCTAAAATGGGGCACGACTGGCACCACTAGCGGGGCACGATTGGCATACGTGAGTCGTCAATTTATTTCCGCCGAGTTTAACAGCTGATTTTCTTAACCTTACTTTTGCGCCCTTAACATTTCGGAGTCGGAGTCTTAGATGTTGGTGAAAGAGTCAGTGTTAATGAAATGGTCTGGTTTTTAGTTTTGATCCTCAATCCTATAAAATGCAAATTTAATAGTAACGTCCAATATTTTTTTTTAAATAAATTTTTCATTAATTCACCGTGCCAATCGTGCCCCACGGGTGGGGAAAATGGGCAGTTTTTGCGGTATTGTACTTTGCATTATAAAAAACAATGCAATATATATTTTATAATAAAAAATAATGTATCTAAATCTTGAGATATTCTACTTTAAGAAGCACTTTTAATAATTTGTATTGGTACAAAATAGAAAGTACAGGATTCTTTTGAAGTTAGGGTGCCCGTACTGCCCCACCTTCCCCTACCTATAAAGATTCATAGTAGTCAACAATTGGAAAACAATCTTTATTTCTGTTGTCTTAGTTTTTAACAAACTTCCAATATGATGAAGCCAAATGCCGCGCCATATAAAGCTCACAGCGAATACGCAGGAATGAACGCGTGACACATGTATAATTTTGTTATATATCTGACGAGCGTCTTGCGCGATATTTTATATAAGTAATAATACAAAGTATGTAAATAATAGCATTACGTGTAATTTACTTTTTATTTATTGAACTTATTATTTTATGCTGTGAGTGTATTTATAAGCTTGAATGATCGCGTGATTGTACGTGTATATGTATAAGTGTGATATATTTTTACAAATGACGTGATAGATAAATATTGTGCAAATTTGATATTATAGGACTGACGGACATCATGTGCGAACTCCTCGGGGAACTCATTTATCTACGTAAGCTCGATCAAGAGCTTGAACGGAAAAGAGGGAGATAAGAAGTGAAAAGCCACTTCTGAATGGAAACAATACAAACAAAAATACTCTACCCATACTAATTCTTTGCCCGCAAAAATGACTAAAAAAGTGCTAATTTAATTATAATAAACGGCCATTTTCAGGGGCCACAATTCCACTTCATACGGTAGAACCCATTCTAATTAAACTGTCACCTTCACCTTTTCACCTGTTATTGATTTATGTTATTACCCAACAGTCCATAATAGACCGGTGTTATCAGGTACCCTTGGGGGTGTCTTATCTCTCCCAATCTAGGTCATCAAAGGCGGGGGGGGGGAGAATCAATACGCATATCTCGCCATACAACCCTTATAACTACTAATAATCTATATTCTAATATATGTATAACTATTAAAGAAATATGAAAGACTACATTCTGTACAAATGCAAACAACTGCGACGCAATGTAAAACATAAACTAGATGATGATAATAAGTTGTAATAAGTGAATATCGCTAGATAATGTAACCGCAGTGTGAAAAATAATTAAAAAAGTTTTCTTCTGTTAGTAGGTACTTGTTGAAGGAATACCAAATTTAACTTTTCCATTATTATCATAGGAACAGTGCAAGATTATAAATCTTTTAAATATAATTTCTGTTGTAACTTTTTTATATATTACATAGATTGCATTACTCATAAAAGAATGACATATCGAATCTTAATGTTCATTTATTTTCACTATAGTTTAATACAGGCTGCAAAAGAAAATTACATTGACATTATAAAGGAACAAATTATTCAAAACAAGAATCTTTATCAAGTAACTATTTTCTTCAGTAATATGAGTACCACAAACACGCACGAGTACAATCACATACTAAAAAATATAGTAAGTGAAACTTGTGCTGTATCAGTTGATTTCGACAAAATAGAAAGTATTAAAGATAATCTATATTTGACTATGCCTATTTTTGAAAATCCAAGAAAGTCAACAGTGTACATTGTAATACAGAGAAGTGAAGATGACACTCAAACTTTTACAAAACATTTTCGAATCACTTTGAGTTTCCTTGCTCAACTTTCAGGTATCTCAATACTCCCAAAATGTTTGATTATACTTTTTCGTAGCAGTGAATTATCTGAAAATTTAAGAGAGTTATTAATATTTGCTTGGTCATTAAAATTTCTAGATTTTTCAATTCTAAAATTAAGTACAAACAATGATACAATGATGTATAATTATAATCCGTTTGATGATATATACACAAGTATATGTTTGAACTCAGAATCACAGATTTTTCCAGATAAGCTACAAAATATGAATGGCCATGCGATTAATACTTCGAACGCCGAAAGACAGCCGTTTTGTATCAAGCATGAAGGTGAAAAAATGATAGCAGATGGTCTTGACTGCCCTGCTTTAAAAATATTGTCAGAAACCTTCAATTTTAATATTAATTATTTAGAAAATGTTTTGGAAACTAGTGAGTTAGTTGAAATGACACCATTTCCAGTTTTGGTAGGTTCAATACTACACGAAGTTGATATGATAAGAGGTAGAATGATTACTGAGGAGGACATTGCTATGATAGTTCCAATCATAAAAGTATCCAAAATGAATAGTTTATCCTATTACCTTCAACACATCCTTATTTTTGGAGTAATTATAATACTATTTGTCACTATGATTCGTCTGTTCAATTTTTCGAGGGAGAATTGGACAGAGTTTTTTATTTTTACAATTATTTTGGGGATTGCAATGTCACAAAAGCTACCAAAATTTAAAGAAAAAATTATTTACTTAACACTATGTATTTTGTCCCTTATGTATGCTACTGACTTTATTTCATCTTTAACGACTTTCAAAATCATTCAAGATGATGACGTATCGTTTAACGCCTTGAAAGAAATTGATATGCCAACATTTCCTATATATATGAATAAAATGTTTTTTAAAAGTACTCATAAAGATGAAATTATTGAAAAATTGGTATCACAGACTATAAACACTGATATCGTAGAATGCGTCAATTTACTAAATAAATATAAAAATCGTACTTGTATTTTACCCCACAGCCGTGCAGTATATCTAGTGAACAAAAACAGAAAAAGCGATGGTGCGCCTATTTCTAAAATAATTGAACCATTGCTTTTCCATGATTATAGAGCATACGGTTTTCAAAAAGCATCTCCGTACGTTGAGAAGTTTGATAAAATTTTGCAGCGAATTGTCGAATCAGGTATTAGAACAAAATGGAAGAATGACATGTATAAAATAAATAACTTCCACAACAAGAAGGTGCTATTAAATGAACATTATTTTTTGGGACAGATCGTCATGATCTCACTGGCTGGATACTCACTTTCAATTTTATCTCTCATTATCGAGCTGTTACTGTAGGGGTAGTACATTAGTACATAATAGTACATTATGCATCAAGGGAGTAAAGTGGGCAATGTACGCACTGTGTGACGTTGCCGACCGAGCGAAGCGAGGTCGGCATTTCACACAGTGCATGCTTGCCTACTGTACTCCAGAGGTGCGTATACTACTTTTCACCACACCCCCGTAAAGAAATGACTGTACGCATCTCAGCAGGCTGTACAGTACCCCATGCTCTGCCGAGAAGTAAAGTGACTTGTGTACGCGCGACGCGCTGTTTTACGCGGAAAAAGGCGCATCGCGCATGCGCAAGTCACTTTATTCCCTAGGCAGTCCATGCGGTACTGTACGGCCTGCTGAGAAGGCGTACAGTCAGCACTTTACGCGCAGTGTGGTGAAAACAGTATAGGTGTTGCCCACCTGAGAATAATCAACCACGTCTTAGAAGTCATAATATATTAATAAATATGATATGTTACGTATCTTATGATAAATATATTTAAATAATATAAACTTTTTTATTTTATTTTCTATAAATATGGTGCTACTTTATTATATTAAAAGTATGTTAATCAATAAATAAGTAGACCAGACGACCTATGACTGTGTTTACAGATATTACAAGAGTTAGACAGTGACTGCGGTAAGTGGTTCGAAACCCACTATAAACTTAGGTCCCCTTATGGATCGGAAGCCGTTTACAAGCAATGATTCAAGGCACATAAAGCGATAAAGATACATAAGGAAAGAAAAAGAACAGTCTGCCACTGGTATGCAAAAGCGAGATACAGTGGTAAAGTACTTAAGATGAAGTACGAAAGTAAATTTTTTAATTTTATATTTTTCAACAGTGACTGGCCAAATGATATTTATTTCTACTGTTGCATATTTACTGAGAAATGACTTAAAAACATTAGATTTAATTATAATGTATACAAACGAAAGCATTAATAATATAGTAACTATATTTCTCCTCTTAGACATAAAAGCATCTGTCAATTCATCAGCACTTAGCTTTCTCACACTTAATTAAACTTTCCAATATGAAATAATTTGTTCTAATACACAAATTATTAGAACAGATAATTGTTCCAATTACTTGTTAAAACAATTATATTGAATGTAAAACGTGAAAAATATGGAGTGTAGAAACGTCTTTCTACTCTCCACTCGGACGTACGAGTAGAATATAGACTTAGCATAGCGTGCGCTTTTCTATTAATACTCGACACCGTGGGAAAGGTTTTTGTAACTTAAATAAAATGTAAAATTGACAATTAATTATTTAATCTCACTTTACTAATAACTCTTAAAATATATTTTTTTATCAAGTAAATACTTATATTAATAAAATTGTTATTTGGTCGTATTATGTCGAGAAAAGAAAATTTTGAAACACTTATAATAATTAAAAAAAAGTATTTAGTTATAAAATATAAGTATTTACTTACAACATTAAATATTTAATTTTAACATTTAAAAAATATGAAAACAGTATTTGTTAAATTAAGTTATTGCCCAGATTACTTTAATCGATCGAATTTTCCCCACATTTGTGTGTTGTGAATATTCATGGTCAAAACTAATGTTTCAGGGCTTATTATTTTTGTTTTTTTAACACCTTTGCTGCGGCAGGAAACATCGACTTTTTTCACAGCTCTTTACATTAGTAATAAAAACGGTTTTCATTACCTGAAAAGCTCCCAAAGTACATTTTACTTTTCTATTTATATATTAGTTATAACATTACTGAAACGCAGTTCATGATTATCTTCTTTATTTAAAGTATTTAACTCTCAAAAATATGTATCTGAAAATCGCATGAGTCACCGGTGACTCATATCGCAGCAAAAGTATTAAGGAAGGGGGCTCAACAATAATTTGTTTTTGTTTTTCGGTAAGTTTAATTTTTTTTACGGTTTTTCGACTTTTCGGACTTGTTCGTATATCATCGATTCTGTTTAAATGAAAAAGAAAAAATTACCTATCCTTTCCGATCCGAAATTTTAAATAAACTATTTATTTTTTTCTGTTATACATGGAGACGTCGTTACTTGTTTAAACGGTGATATCTGTTAAATTTTCAAGTCTCTATCATTTTCTTTCTTTCGAGAAAAGAATCATTTTGTGAAAAAATCGATTTTCTTTGGACCACGATAACTTGAGTAAAACAGCACCATTCCTTCTGAAAATTTTCAGAAAGGAAGCGTTTTACTATCTTTTGGTTATTTGTCCAGATTATAACGACCTTTATATTCCGAGTTATTTGATGTTATGTTTTTCTTTTTAATTTTTTTGATTGTTTATATCTCGAGAGGCTTATTTTTTTAATGAAGATTCGGAATTGAAAAGATATTTGAGATTCATCGACCCGGTTTTGTTTTACACCGATTTTTCTATTTTGCGACATTCTGAAATCGATAAAGTAAATTATTTTGGTATTTTAGAAATAATATCTATGGCTTCCGGGAATAACCACTTAACTGACTTTTTCGTGTTTCCGAGATAGTATGGATTGTTTTAATGTTTGTACTGATGCGCCACTGCAGAGTTGGGTTTGATACGTGGTTTGGAGGCTTCATACGGTATGATGTATGATATAAGTGGTCATACGTATGAAACGTATGATAACCAGGTTTCATACGTCGTAACCGGCCGAGTAAAATACAGTTGCTCGAGTTGTCATCCTTTTAACCCTCTAAGGCCCAAGTATCAAAATTATCGTCAAAAAATTCTTCTATTGGGTCTTGTAAAATAACTTAGGCGCTCCTAACGAGATTGGAAATAGTCCACTTCGATCTGACCCATACATTTAAATGACATAGTTTCGAGTTTATTACGTAGAAATCTTCAAAATACGAAAAAACTGTATGGGTCCTGGATGATCCACCAGGCCGTAAATGATTAAATAATAATAATACAGTTAATGATTGATTAAAAAATTAATGTTTTGTTACGGAATTTTAGGGTTGAGGAGTAACTGTAATAGCTAAAAATTTAAAAAGTAAATTTTTAATAGTTAAGAGAAGAAGCTACAAACAAAAATAAAATCGGTTAAGCATTGACAGATATATTTCTTCCAATTTTTGTACATAATAAAATAATACGTTAAAAGAACATATTTGCACTAGTTAGAATCCCGCTAAACAGTTCTTATAATATCAGTGCAGCCAGAAAACCGTCATAAAAGGACATTACTTTGATTATCGTTTTGCGCAACAGATTTTGATCAACTTGAATTTATGTATTCTTTAAAATAAAACTTAGCAATATTATATTTTTTGTTTCTAAAAAAATTCTATAGCTTAATATCGCCGAGCCAAAATTTGTATTTAAACTTTTATTTGTCCAAAAACCTGTATCTTCCTCCCTTAAGAGTTTATTTAGTATTTATAATATATGTTTATTATATGCTCACAGATTACGTCCAAAAAAGATTACCAATAAGAGGGTTTAAAGTCGATTTTGGAATTAAAATTTCCCATCTTAAATTTTACCCATCGAACAATAAGTAATTTGATATAATTTGATATATATACGTAATTATCCAAAATGAAGAGGTCATTGCCCTTCGTAATACAATTATCTACCACTGTGCCAAGTTTCAAACGAAAACTTTAAAAACTTTTAAAATTGCAATTGAATAATATTTGAATGGTTGAATTTGAAGTCTTCATTTGAAACTTTGCACAGAGGTAGATAATTGTATTACGAAAGGCAATCACCTCTTCGTTTTGGATAATTAAGTATATATATATATATATATATATATATATATATATATATCGAATTATATCCAATTATTAATTTTTCGGTCGGTAACATTTGAGGTGGGAAATTTGAATTCTGAAATCGATTTTAGTACCCCCCTAAGCTCAACTGTTCAAAATAAGAAACAATTTGCAACAAATTAAATAATAAAATACTAAATTATTATATTGATATGTAATCGAATTTGAAATATCATTATTTGTTCACCAACGTGATTTAACGCGAATTTGGGGCTTTTACTTTATTCTGTAAACTTGTAGTATTACAAATTGCTTTGCTTGGGGTAATTGGGATTAGGGTTTATGAATACCGATTTTCATTTAACTGTTTTTATTATTTCAAATTGATCTTCTTGGGGTAGTTGAGTTTTAAAGTTTAGAGTATAGGGATAACGATTTTTTTTGTATACTTTTTATTATTGCAAATGACTTCTTTTGTTGTAGTTCTGTTTAAGGTTTAGGATTTAGTGATTAGTACGTATTTTATTATTTAAACGTAATATTAAAACATGCTCCATTTGGGGTAGTTGGATTTAAGGTTTAGAGTTTAAGGATAACGATTTTTTATTCAAATTTGTTACTAATGCAAATTTCTCTATTGGGGGTATTAATATACCATGTATATGACTTGCATACACATAAACAAACGTTGCATACGTTAACTTTTTAAGCTAGTAGAAATACGTATGGTACGCAAATTTTCGTATGAAACCCTGGACGTATTATACTGAGTATCATACGTAAATGAGCATACGTATCATACGTGACGCATGTTACACGCCTAACCTTGTGCGTTAGATCGAAATGTAAGAGTTTTCAAGGACACCATTTTTATTAAATAAGGTATCAAATACCAAGTTAAATGCAGCCTTAGGGTTAAAAAATACTCATCACATCCCCGAAAAAATGCACATAAGAGCATAAAATACTGTAGTTAAGTGGTTATTCCGAGAAATTATATATACATGCTATAATTCGGGTAAACGTATTTTCAAATTTTTAAGAGGTTTCCTTCACTCAATAAGAATTTAGCATAAAGAAAATAATAAAAAAGTAACGTTTAACCAGTTTAATGCAAGCTCCAAAATTATTATTAGCTTTTGTGGGTGTATGTTACATACAGAATATACTTAAGTTGTTATTCCGGGAACACCGTAGCTTTATTTTTGTAAATACTATAATAATTATTTACAAAATAGTTAAAATGATATAAACCTTTTCAAAAACAATATTTTGTTGAAAATGTATAATATAAAGTTTTGAAGATTGTTAAAACCCTTTAGGAACGATTTTAGAATGAACTTAAGTGGTTATTCCAAGCACAATTTGCACGTAGGTGCAGTTAAGTGGTTATGCACTTGGCTGGCATTGGCATATATGTAAGTTTTGTTACTTTCTACGACTTTTAAACGAAAAAGGAGTATGAAAACATATTAAAATCGATGTAAACTTAATTTTGATAAACAGTCAGTTAAGTTGGTAGTCCTGCAAGCCACAGATATGATCACTTCAGTGTAAATGCATTTGAAAAAGTATAAAATTACCTACCTTCTCCGACGCGAAATTTTCTAGAAGTTCTTACTCTTCTTTTGTTATACATGGAAACGTCATTTTTGTTTAAACTTCTTTTAAACGTCTTTTGTCTTTCAAGATATTTGAGGTTACATATATTTTTTTTAATTTTGATTGTTTATCTTGAGAATGTCGCGGTCATTTTGAATTAAACACACGAATTTCTATTTGCTTTTTATTGAAGATACGAAATTAGAAAACAAATTAAAGATTCATCGATTTGTTTTGGTTTTATAAAGATTCTTTTATTTTACGATATTTTGAAATCGATAATGCAATTTATGATCATAAGCTTATACGTTTCAATAAAGAAGCAAAAAAGAAAGGTAGTTGGGATAATATAACATTTATGTTAGAACAATTTCATATGGAAATTTTTATTGCCCTCATTTGATTCCAAATTAAGTATAATTTTTCTTTTTCTCATGACTTATAATATTTTTCTCATAACTAATTGGTGCTAATTATCTATACTCTTGATAGCTATTTTGCATACTATATATATATACCCAATTGGGAGTTTGAATTTAGCATGCGCTCTCTGGTGCTGTATATTTCTATCGTCCATTTTCAATATACATAGATATAGTATCCCGTGCTAAAATATCGAACATGGCAGGAAGGAATTTACATTTTCACTAGCGCTATCACTCCCGCGGTGGTAGTTTTCTTTGCCAATAGCTTTTCCATTGATCGCATACGCTACACTATCGTCGTCTAGGATTGTGGCATGATTTCCGGGAATGTATTGAACTTCGACTGTATTGCTCGTAATCTAAAAATAATATTTTATTTAATAATTAGTACCTATTTTTATTTATTTGTATTACATAAAAAACGATTTAAATAACAAAGACGTACCTTCGACAATCCATAATTTTCGCTTTCAAGACGAGCGCTTGGCGTTGTAGGTTTGAGCAAAAAAATCGGAGCTTTAATGCGATCCAATTGTGATACATCATATTGTCGAATAGCCATTATTCGCCTATATATTGCTGTACATAGATGTTTTTGATTTTCTTCGGACAAACCGAACTTCGAAGTGGGGCAGAACTTCGTGAAAGCTTGCAATTTATCGTCCCATTCTGTGCACTTTTCTAAACTGTCAGCAAGCTGAAATAAAAGAATAATCTGATTATTAATAAACGTATATTGTAATGTTTAGAAAATTATCCAAAACATAAAAACGTATAAAAATACCTGTGGACAGTTATCAGGTGATACTACGTTCAGGATTTCTAATAAGGATTCATTTTCTAGTTCTGTCTCATTTTTCCCCGCTATTTGTTGGCGTTGAATAGCTTTTAATTGATCTGGAGCACCATCAATAAGAATAATCTGTCCGTTAAATCCTTGAGCTTCTAATCTTCTTGCAAGTTCTATCGCAATCAAACAACCAAAAGAATAACCGACCAATAAGAAAAAGCGTCCTTCTTTACTTTTTTGTTGTACATGCTGTAACAATATGTATATATATACAAAATTTAATATTAAAATGTTTAATATTAACGTTAACAACGTAAAACTTGTCAGTTCCAGTAGATTAAACCTTCAGAATAAAGAAAGAAGTTTGTGATAAATAGTTTTTAACATAAAATATGTATATTTTAAATAAAATTAACATAAGTCATTTCTTAACCTACAATTTTTTTCTGTTTCCTCTTTACAAAATAATTCTTAATATTAATTTTTAATTATTATTTAGATCATCAAGAACGCAAAACAGTTTAAAATCACTGTATCTTGTACACAAATTTTATTTGATGATAAAAGGAGCAATTTCATATTAAAAATTGAGATAAAATTTAGTGGTGTTCATACGCCACCATGTCGGCGGATACGTGATTTTATTTCACCTCGATGCTAAGGGTACAAGTATTTGCAACACTGTCAACAATTCTTTTGTATTTAAATATGATATTTAAATACATGTATTTCAAATACTGTCCAGTCCCATCTGTATTTTGTAATTCAATCAGTCGTATAATACGATGAGGGCTATTCTATCGTTTGGTAGCGCTAGTGTGGCACGTGGGTCAAAGCATTGCGAGTATATCTATATTATACGTATGCGCGGCATCCTACAAACATATACAGATATACTCGCAATACTTTGATCTACGTGTCACACTAGCGGCACCAAACGACAGAATAGTACTCATTCTTTCATTATTTCAACTATGGTGAACACTCAAAGCTTAGGTGGATCATATTGGGTACGCTCTCCTAATAACTTTATTTTTTATTTAAAAATATATAATTTTCGATCTATAAATCGGACCTATGTATAGAAAACTATGTTTGACTCTATAGGGTGTCTGTCTCGCAAAAAATGTTTTGTATTTTGCGATATCACGGTATGCATTTCTGGTTAAATAAATATCAGCCAAGCTGCTAAATGCAAGATTTGTTGACAAATACTGCCCACCAAATAAATACATTTAATACACTTATTCAAGGGTAATTTCGTAACGACTAAACAGTCATAATAAAATATCAATTACCGGTAATAATGAATCTGCCATGTCGAAGATAGATTTGTGAGCGCTGTCGTCGAAGCCCAATTGCAGGCACGTGGCGGGCGCCCTGAGCTTCGGCGCCAGGCTCGCGAATACCGAAGCGACTCCCGCGATGCCGGGAACGAGGAAGATCTCGCTTCTGTCCGCTTCCTCCCTCGTGAGTAGCCTCAGGCACGTCTCGGGACTGTGATTCTCATTGCCGAGGATGACGTCCCAGAGTAACCTTGTGTCCGCGACGCCAACAATGTCAGCTCTCGGTTTTCGGTTAATCTTCTTGATGCTACTTTCGTCCGCGCCCGACATCTCGAGGAGCTTGGTAAAGGTCAGACTGCGAGTGTCCTGCGCCGAGAGGAAGATATCGAATTCGCGTTCCAGCGTCAGCTTGATCTCGATGATCAGCAGCGAGTCCATGCCGAGCTCAGCCAGGGACATGTCGAGACTGACATCCTTCAAGTCTTTAAAGCCTGTATTGAATTGATAGATAAGTCAACTATGTAGCCTGAGGTAGAAAGAAAGTTGCTGCCTAAGTATTGGCACCGAGCTTTCTATAATTGTAATGACTGTTTGAATATTTTAATTGAAAATATGGATATTTCTAACTGCATATGACTGATTTCGACATACCTTGCATAATTCGGGGGGGAAAATATGTGTGTCGTGGGACAAATGGCAGATGTGAATAAAACGTTAACGAACTTTTTATTGTAAAGTAGTTGGCTGGATATAGGTTTTCAATGAAAATAACAATACGATGTTACTAATATTCTTTTTCAAAATGTTTGGCATATAACATTTTTTATCAAGTAATATTTTTTAAATGTGTAAATTAACATTTAATTACATTTTATATGCATCGTGGATTTCATGGTATTCTTGTATTTGTTGTTGACTGATTTATGTGTTAGTGTCTTGTTCATTGTTGTCATTGTTTATGAGAGTAATTATTGGTTTGTAGTAGCTAAAGTATGGTACGTAAATCTTTGATTGAATGTTTTCCAAGTTGCGAGAGAATACGGCGTTAATAGTAGTATATTTAATTGATGTTGAAATGTGCCGGTCGTTTGTCATCTGTAGATGTAATTTATTTATTATTCAAAAATTGTACCAACGGTGCCGAAGTGTCATTGTTAAATTAACATAGAAATCAAATTACTGCGCTTTTTGGTGTAGATACTGATAATTTAAAAATTCTGCAATAATTATATTCAGTTTGAGACCATATTCTAATTAATCTTGAATAAAAGGAAATATGAAAAACTAAATTTTAAGATTTTTTATTTTGAAAAAAATTGTGGCAAGTTTCTAGAATCTTAATATCAGAATATATCACAATGCATGAGATCACAAAATATCACAATAGGGTCTAATAAACTTTTATAAAATTTTTTATAGATTTCTTACGTTATTTTGAATAAAAAATATTCTTACCCATTTTTCAAAAGTCTCTAGTTTTTTAGTTAAAAATCAAACAATGTTGGCAAAATCTCAAAATATTAAAAAAAAAATCGCATTTTTAAACCTTTAATTGCCCTTGACATATAACACCTTGGGGTCTGAAAATTTTTTTCATACTCTGAGTACACATACCAACATTTTTGTAGAGTTTTAGACATTTTTATTTTTTGACATGCTTTATTTTTCCACTTGACATAAAACCACCCATATGTAAAAATTAAGAAGAAATTTTTTTCCGAAGGTGTAATGTTCTAAGTGGTCTGGACCCAAAGTGGGCAAGTTAAGCCCATATATAGATTAAATTTTGAAATTGAATATAACTGTTTTCCTTTCCTGAAAGCAAAATTATATTGATAAAGCAAGACTTGTGTGTTTACCCATAATTTTGAGCATGGCGTTGACAATGTTGAGTTGACCATCATACACATTTTTCTCGGCTACTACCATACTAAGTACAACTGGTCGAGTTTGCTCCAAGAATCTATCGAGTTCCTGCAAGCACGAAGCTATCTTCTGTTGAACGGTACCAGCGATAACCACCTCCTTGTTGACTTCCTGCGAGTCGGCAAGGAGACCGACGTCACCTAATGCGCCCCATTGTATCGCCAAACCTGGTAGGCCTTCGGCAACTCGCCTTTCGCAAATGCGTTCCATTACCTAAATTCATATATAAAAAAAAATTAAGAGGAGAACTCTATGTAAAAATCTATTTTTTTACAGAAATCAATAGTTATTAATTTGGAGAATATATTCCCAAAGGTACAGATTGAAATTCGATTTTTAAAGGCATCTACAGTCGAGTTTGAACGTGCGATTGAAGCTCGGATTGAAGCAATAGTTGTTTATATGGAAAATAAATTCGCAACGTTATATCAGATTCGATATGTTAATATTTTTGCTCAACGCGTGTATGAAAAAGGTTTTTTTCCATGCTTGTAAAGCGAATGGAAAATTGGGCATTCCGAGCATATTCGCCTGAGCAGAAGGTAATGTACATGACCTCCTGCTGCCCCGGTAATGGTCATTACCTCCCGTTCCTAAATTTCTTATTTCTATAGTAGAAAACTCATAATGCCCATTTCCCCATTCCCTTTGCGTGCATGAAGGAGGCCCTATTCACACATTTATTAAAAAAATGCGATATGTAACACGGGTGGAAAGGGCTTTTTCAGACTCAGATGATGATTTGAGCACTCGTGTTCGTTCTCGACTTTCACTTGTGCTCAATCATCATCCTCGCTTAGAAAAAAACAATTTTCTCCCTTAGCTGCACAATGTACTGTTACAGTCGAGTTAACACATGCAAGCAAGTAACAACGTAACTTTAACCCTCGCTTTACCAAGTAGGGTGAATCAATCACATCAACATAAAATTTGATAAATCCAATGTTTTTACTTTAATCGTCGTAAAACTTTATATATAGGGATTTTTGGGATTGTTGATTACGAATTGGAAATCAAATTTTTATAAATCAAAATGGCGGATTAAATATAGCGACATAAATTACTGTAGGTCAGCCATATTAGGTCAGCATTGTTTAATTTTGCAAAAAAATGAAAAATCACGACATTAGTATACGTATTTAAATGGATTTTTATATAAAGGTAATTTGGTTTGAATAAAAAAACTTACAGAGTTCGACATTCCATAATTCGTTTGACCAGCATTCCCTTTTCCACAAGATACCGAGGAGAAAACGACAAAGTGCCTTAATGCTGGACACAGTTTTCTCGATAGTACGTCCAGGTTTTTCGTTGCCCAGGCTTTACACCTAAACGATTCTTCGAACGATTCTGGTGTCTGGTTTTCCCACAATGCGTCTTTGAGCACCACCGCCAAATTGAATATTCCGTCTACCGGCGCAAGCTGTGCCGCTGTTTCAATGATGAATTGGCAGTCTATGAGCTTGGACGCTTCCTTTCCAGTAGTTATAACCACATTTACACCATAACTTCTCCACAATGCCACTCGCATTTCTTGATAACCGTTGTTCATGCCAGTTCGGGATGTGATGACGAGATTTTTGGCACCACGTAAAACCAGCCAATCAGCTAAGAAAATTTACTTTTGTTTACTCGAATATGCAATAAAATCGACTCTATTTTTTTAAATTCGTAATGGCTGGGAAAAATTGAAGACAGTGGTCATAATTTTAGAAAAATCGATATAAAAAACTTTTGTGGATCGGATACCGGATTGTAATTAAGCTTGTAATTAAAATTTCGGTATTATAAGGTGAGGCTACACCTAAAATTATTTAGAATATTTTACGACTTCGTAGATATAATTAATAAAAAATTAAATGAAGTAAATGGTGATTTTTAAAATTGTTACGTTTTTGTGTTTTACATATATATCACAATGAAATAAAAAATAACTTAATCTTTTATACATACATTAATCTTCCGATTGGGATCCGCGGTATCCCAAAACTAAAAATAAATATTATAATATATGAAAACCTGTAGTTAACTCGTATAATTTTTTTTATTATAAATTAAAGCAACTTGTATTTACATGTATAAAATATATCTCCTCGTTTAACTTAATTTCAACTTTGTTATTAAATGTATGCTTTCTATGTTATTTTATTACAGCAAGTGTGTCTTGTGAGTTTTTTGTAATCACCGTAGCACTTGTATTTTTAATCATCTTCGTTACACTGTACATTCTAAAGGTTTAAATACATAATTAATTCTGGCAATTTTTAAAACGTGTACAACGCATTCTAGCATTATTCAAAAAGCTATAATGCATTTTAGCCTTTTTGTAGATAACAAAAACGCTTTCTGGTAATATTTTCGGTACTACAAAGTGATTTAAAATGTACGTATTGTATTTTTGATAAAAACGAAAAAAGGTAAACGTAGATTACTTTATTTAGGCATAGCGCGTTTCTTACACATAAAAATTATACACGTAATTATTGTACACAATTTAGCATTGGTCAAATTAAACATTGATATATTTGACCAATGCTAAATTGTGCACAATAATTACGTGTACAATTCTTATGTGTAAGAAACGCACTATGCCTTTATTTAGTGATACTTAAAGGTTAATACTAAGGAGGACTATTACTTTAAACGCATTAATGAATCTGTTTGTACAGTCATTATAAACCGATTTTTAAAAAATAAAAAAGTTATTGACAATGTTAGAGGAAATTAGGCAACAGTGGGTTGAAGTTACCTATGTAATACAAAAATAAATATTACACACAGAAATAAAGAATTTGATAACTTTTATTCTATAAATATATTCGATATCATTATAAATGTTATACATTATCGAATACATTTAGAAAGGCGTGAGCGGATGCATGAGTGGCTGAATGCATTATGAGTTGCTATGTGAGTTGATGGATCGATACGTGGGTGAATAGTTGGGTATGTTGTTGGATGGGTGTGTGGATGGTAAGTATGTGTGTCGGTGCAAAGATGTGTGTATGGATAAGTAGACTAGTCTGTAGGAGTGTGGGTAAGGGTATGAATGTGTAGGTGCACGGTTGGATGGACGGATGTATGGATGGATGGAATCATATTTGAGTAAATAGGTGGATAGGCATTTGGTCGCCCTAGTGTGAGAAATCTATTAAATCTTATTAATTCCTTTCTCCAAATATGAAAAGATCGTATTTGCGAATAGGATTTATATGCAATTTTTGTATTGATGAGTAGGATTTAAAAGATTTCTCACACTAGGGCGGGTGTGTGGGTGAAATAATTGCAAATGCATGGTCGGGTGAATGGAAGTGTGAGGGTGGATGGGAATGTGGAAGGATTGGTTGGTGCACTAAGTAGATAGATGTGTGTAGGTGTATGGGTGTGTGGATGTGTGGGTGTGTAGTTGGGTGGAAAAATTCTGTACGGGATGTGTAGATGGATGGGTATGTGATTTGATGAGTTGGTGCATGGGTGGGTAGGTGTGTGGGTAGATGAATGTGTCGGTTATTACTCAGAGAAATGAATGTTATCCGTAGGATTGATCATATCCACACGAAATAGCGTTAACGAGTGTGATTTTGTTAGCCCTATATTTAGATTATAGTTTGTAATATGTAATGTGTGAATTTCTTGATTAACCAGAAATTAAACTCAAATCAAACGTAATTTATTTGATTTAAAAGGTTTAAATGTTACAAACCTTATATAATTCTCAAAATTATATAATCCTTATGGAATTCTCTAAAGTATACAAAAATATGTAATTTTTGGAATATTAAAAGTACAATTATTTGCGAATTATATAGTTTAAATACATATTTTGAAATACCAATAAAAATATTTAATTAAAAGCTTAAGTACAATAAAATAAAAATGTAAAAAAGGTTCATTAATGCTGTCTACGTGGTATCCCTCTTTAGTATTAATTTTAAGTCCCATTAAATAAAGTAATCTATGTTTTCCTTACTAAATATTACTAGAACGCGTTCTGGTTTTCTTCAAATGGTTTAGAACTCGTTCTGGCATTTTGAATAGGGGAAAGTAGTACACGTTGGATATAGTAAAATTCAAAAGGTCCCCAATTCGGTATTTAACATAAAATCCTTACAAACAAAGTATATATAGATAGCTAATTAACATTAATAAAAAATGGTATACTATGAACATTTTGCACTTATCGTCTACACAATGAATCATTGTCTCAATCTATTATAAATAATACTTTTATAATAGGTTTTCTCAGTTGATATTTAAGAAAATAATATAAGGTATTGATTAAAATTGATTTTCTGGAACGATTATTGAAAATTTATCGAAAAAAGGCAGATTGAGTTGAAAATAACGCATTAGCTCTTTGACGTTGAAAAATATCAATGAGAAATCGTATCCTTGAATATACGGCAATCAAAGATCTTAGAATTGAGTTACTTTTGAGTACTCAAAAAACTTTTTTAAAATTTTCAGTGCTACCAACTTAAATGCTGCTTTTTCAATATAATACATAGTGCACTTTGTATGTATAACTACGTTTTATAGAATGCAGATTAAAATAACTGTGAAAAATTAAAAAAGTATTTAAATTCTATTTAATATAAGAAAAGTGACACATATTTTTAAATTTTTAAATTATTTAAATTTTAGATAAATTTTTATTAGACAGATAATATTTGATACTTAATATTTTAACATAGAAGACTTGGTTACTCTGTATAATTAAAGTATACTGCATTACATTTATTATGGGAAACTTTTAAATCGATTTTTAACTTAATTAGCATTTACAGCCAAGAACTTGAGAAAAGGACAAAAACTTTTTTATATCTTAGTTTTGTGGTCATGAATATGATACTATCTAAAGATAAAGTAGATCTGATACAGTCAATATAGAATAAAGTGAAGCACAATATAAATATATACCTAATTCAAGACCGCAACCGCCCAGGCCCCCCAGGATTATGTAACTGCGATCTGCCAAGCAATAGTAGCGTGGTAGTGCCAGGCCCAATGTGTCTACCGATTCTTTCTCGTCCCGCATCTTTAGAATGACCTTGCCAATGTGTTTTCCAGCAGCCATATAAAGAATGGCTGCCTCAGCCTGATCTCTCGGGAAGACGGTTCTGGTTTACCATAAAGACATATTTGCCATTCATAAAAGACTGATTGTAAATTGATTCAGAGAACAAGTAATATCACCGTACCTTATGAGAGGTTTGACGGCGCCACTTTTCATACCGTCAGCCAAAAGCTTATTCAATATCGCCTTATGTTCCGTGGGCTCCTTGATCACATGATCCAACATGATACCTTGGAAGCTGACTTCACGCAGGAAACACTCCATACCTAGTGAATTGTTGGCTGCTAGGTCAAGTTTACCGATTTGAAGGAATTGTCCTCCCCAGGCCAAACACGACACCGAAGCCTGGAGCTTTTCTTCTTCGAGACTGTTCAGGACAATATCCACACCCTGGCCGTTTGTCTGCTCCATAATCATCTTTACAAAACTGGTGTCCCGAGAGTTGCCGATGTGATCCTCTCTGATCTGAGGGAAGTGTTGGCGTATGAACTGACGTTTTTCCGGTGTGCCTACCGTTGTGAAGACTTCGCAACCTTCGTATAGGGCCAAATTGATAGCCGCTTGACCTACATCGCCGCTACCTGAGTGAACCAATATCTTCTTGCCCTGTCTCATTTTGCCTGTGCAAAAGCAAGTTTATAATTATGTTTTAAAGATGTTAAACTATAAGAAAATACAACAAAAGAATGAAATTGTAATGGGCTAAGCCCGTATGTATATATACAATCAATAAATACAAAAAGTTCCTACTGAATATCTTACCTTAGATTTCACAGGAGATCTTATATCCGAAATTCAGACTACATGTCATATAAGATCTCAGAAGAATTTTACATTATAAAATGAAATTATGCAATATATAAATAGGAAATAACTTTTAATTTAATTTTAATGAATTATAAAATATTAGAGATATTTTGGTCGGAAAAGGAAAAAACGTGGTAAAAAATCTTTAACTGGTGTAACAAAACTTATATTTATACACATTTATGTTAAAGTTTACAGGCGACGTTGTCAGGGTATGCCAGCATTACAACAAATTTATAAAATATAAATTTAGATCCTCCGCTAGGTGGCTTGAATGCTCACATAGTCTCTGTATTGAATTTTAGCGTAAATATTAGTTACATCGTGCATCGTTTTGTCTTATGAACCCACAGATATAATAATCTCTTATTGTTATAGTGTGATTATTCTGATATTTAATAGCCTATCAGAACCATTCGAAATCCACAATTCATTAAAACAAGGGGATGGGCTATCAACACTTCTGTTTAACCTAGTACTCGAATACTTTGTCAGGGCCGTACAAGAAAGCGGGGAAGGAGTACTACTGAACGGCTTCTTAACGCAATTGCTAGCCTATGCAAACGATATAGATATAATAGGACAGAACAGGGAAACCATAGAAAAAAAACGTTGAAATACTAATAAAAACGGAAAAGAAGTAGGTCTAGAAATTAACGAAAAGTAAACGGAATACATAGTCACTGACAGAACGGCACCTGTGAATGAGTATAGCGTCCTGAAGGTGTTAGATAAAACCTGTGAAATAGTAGAAGAATTTAAATACCTCGACACTATAATTGCCTCCAATAATGAGACGTATAAAGAAATTAAGAAAAGACTGCATTCCGTAAATGCATGCCTTTACTCGATGGGCAAATTACTAAAATCGCGACTACTATTACGGAAGATAAAATTAGAGATATATAGAAAAATTATTATGTCAGTAGTCCTATACAGATGTGACACATGGGCACTAACTAAGTAGGATGAGGATAGATTCAGAGTATCCGAGAACAAAGTTATGAGAAGGATATTTGGTGGCAAAATTGATGAGTTAACTGGAGAATGGAGAATCTTACACAATAGGGAAATAAACGAGTTATACGGAAAAGCGGATATTAGGATAGGTTCAGAGTATTTGAGAACTAAGTTATGAGAAGGATATTTGGAGTCAAAATTGATGAGTTAACTGGGGAATGAAGTATCTTACACAATAGGGAAATAAACGAGTTATACGGAAAAGCGGATATTACTGATAACTCATAGACATTTATTTTTTTCTGGTATAATTTAGTGAATTATACTATTATACATTATACAGTGGTCTCTCCTTATTCCTTTCCGCCTCGTGCACTTGCACACACACGCGCGATGGTCCCCACCAGCGTTGCAGACATATATTGGGATCTGACACGGGGGCGTGGCCACTATATATAGTACACATAATTCGGACTTGTCTGCGCCATGTTGACTTCTCAACCAATCACATTCGAGAATTTTTGGGTCCCGTCTGGTTTAGCTCTAATCCGTCAGGGGGTGAGTGATCGATGTCAGATCTCAATGGTGCAGACTCGACATCTACTCCGGCTCTCGTCCCCCTTTCTTATGGCCAATTGCGCGGAGCAAATGGATCCCGCGTGCGTGATCGCTGCGAGATCATGCTTACAATTGATCTAGCCGCTCAGCAGCGTTGGTATACTTATACTGCGCTTGCGCGTAATCTCTATAGTGGTGGTTTTTCGACGGGTGATAGAGGAAGGGGGGGCCCTAATGGTTAATATTTTTTGTTTCAATTGGTTATTCAACAGTAATATACTTTTGAGCATTCCAAAGCGGCCCGACTCTACCATCGGGCTGTACTGTACGAGCTAGACAATTTTTAATAATCACGTGTGGGTAGGCTATTCTAGTACGGTCAGCATACTTACAAGGTTTATAATCGTATCTTGTGAAATAATTGTTTTTAACTACAATATTGAGTACCATCTAGAGTGCCATCTACCCAGGGTTGTTGTTTAATAATAAGTTGTTTTCACAAAGAAAATAAATTATTTATTTATATTCATAACCAAAAAGTGGTTTATTAGTCAAGATCTCTATGTTTGTAATTAATTGTGTGAATGTTATTATCTGAATTTATATTTTATAAAACTGTTGTAATGCTGGGATACCCTGACAATGTAGCCTGTAAAATATCACATCATTGTGCGTAAATAAAAATTTTGTTACACCGTTCAAAGATTTTTTAATCATACGTTCTTTAATTTTCCTGAAAAAATATCTATAATATTTTATAATTCATTAAAATAAAATTAACAGTTATTTCCTATTAGATCGTTTAAATTATTTTTTATAAAGTTAAATTCATATGAGATCTAGTCTGAATTTCGGATATGAGATCTCAGGTAAAATTTTGAGCAGAGTTTTCAAACCATACCAGTCGTCAGGCTCCTTAAGACTCAATAAGATTATATCAATGGTAACAATAGTAATTAATTCAAAAATTACCTTTTATGTAAAGTCCGTAATAACAAGTTCCATAGGCTACAGGTATAGTAGCTGCATCTTCAAAACTCCATCTATCGGGTACCTCCCAAGCTAGTTCACGATCGGCAATGCAAAGATTTGCCACGCATTGATTCTCAGTCATACCCATTATTCGTTTTCCTGATGTATCAATACCGCAATATTCAAACCCAATTCCGGATCCTTCGTTTCGTCTAATGTTGGCGTTAAGAGATAGGCGACTGCGAATTTTACCAGTAGTCAGCATGACGTCCCTGCGTACAAAAAATACTGTAAAATGGCCAGTGATATAAAATTTTTACAATAATATTGTTATGACCCTGATTCGAACAACGTGAATCGCCTCGCTTGACGATGCGCTTTATGTAAATAAATAAACAATGATTAGCCTTTGTCTGACAGTCAGAGAGTTGTGTTGTACTCTCTATGTATTGTTTTAGATTACGTGAGTGAATAAAGTTTGAATTCCTTGTACCCTTTTGTAAATAACGTGTTGCTATTTAAAATAACCCTTAAACTCGGTTATAACAATATTTATTGCTCAAGCATATTTGCGAAAAAGAAAGCAGTTATATATCTTAACTAGCCACAATGTAACGCACGAATTTCAGCAATTCAGGAGTATAACTTCTAAAAAGCCAATTATTTCATAAAAATGTTTAGTAATGATAGTTTATTGTACTTTTTCATTTATTTCAAACAAGGGTTTCTAGCATTAAAAAATTATTTTCTTTAAAAAATGAGCATTTCTAACAAAACTAGACAAAAATTACAAAGAGAAATCGTTTTGATTACTGCCAAAAAAAATTACCTGTAATTAATGGAGCTGTAAATAATGTGGACAAGATCTTTGTTTTCATATCCAAGATGAATCGGTCCTTCAAACCACATCAATGAACTTATATCCCCATAAATCATTTGATTCAACCACATATGCCGAACAGGTCTTGGTACCAATGGCGGGAGAGGCAAATGTCTATAAGAACCCCAGACGCCGTTTTCGCGAAGTACACATAATGATAAGTCTTTTTGTACTTGTTTAGCAAACAAGGGATTCCGCAAGGAAAATTCCGGCGCTTTAGGATCTTGAATTAAGACTCCACGAACAATATCGCCACCTGTTTCTTGTTTTAGACAATTGATTAGGCCCATCAACCCTAAATAAAATAATAAGCATATGAACCAAACAAAAATTTTGTAGTAAAATTAGTTTGAATCTCAATTAATATACCATTGTCAAAATCACCCTGCCCTACAAGGAAAATTCTTGCGCTTTCAGCAGTATCGTTTTCTAACAATTCTGACATTGCCTTGCGCATTTTTTCTATCCAGTCAAACTTCTCACTGTTAACTTGAATAATTAAAGCTTTTTCTGTTAATTTTTCTTGCTTTTTTAAAAGAACAAATAATTCTTTTCCACATTTTTTTTCTAAAATGACATGAAATCCTTTAGAAGAAGCGATATGTTCTACGTCTCTCATATCTTCAAATTTTTCACGACTCAATACAAACCCGCATTCTTTCAATTCCGAAAGCAATAAATCCAAATTTTCTGCACGATCATTTGTTAATAATCGATGACCGACGACAAGAAGAGCATTTGCATCCGCATTAAGCTTTCTCGGATCGACCGCAGAAACAGTTGATGGTAAAGTAACATCTTCGAATTTGTGTATTGTACTAACGATACTAATATCAGCTTGAATAAAAGGTATATCTCTAAATGACTCAGAAAACCGGGGAGATAAGAGATCATTGAATGAAATTTCATCAGCTTCATCAATATACTCAATCGTCCTCACTTTAATACCTAAGTGATTTTCCAAACTAATATGTGTGGAAAGTCTAGCAATATCATAGAGGTTTGTATATGCTCTATCAGTAAATGGAACAAATTTATATTCTTCGAGAACAAGATTAGTAACAGGTTGTTTGAATGAAATTGACGTAAATCTTGCACCCGAAATTTCTATACCACCGCTTACTACGACGTCCTGAAGTTTGTTGACGTGTACTGAAAATTCTGAAATAAACAAAATAATCCTTTTTTAAATATAATAAAAATTGATTTATGGTTATAATTCAACAATGTCTTCTGTTCATGCAATACCTGCCAGAATATTAATATGATCATTTAGATTAAGGGGGAACACGAGCTGCAAAACACCCGATAATGTATGTCTAAAACACATATATACCGTGAAAAAGATTACAAATACACATTAAGTTATTTAAAGAATCTAAAAATATTTTCGAATATGTGAAAACATTATTATGCAATTGTTTATAAAAATTGATAAGGGGACAGATACACATTTAAATTTTAAATTAATTGTTAATACATTTTAAGGTAAAAGTGAGTATTTTATCATATATTACATATTTTTTCTCAGTAAATTTAAATATTTTATCAAGGGGACAGATACACATTTAAATTTTAAATTAATTGTTAATACATTTTAAGGTAAAAGTGAGTATTTTATCATATATTACATATTTTTTCTCAGTAAATGTAAATATTTTATCAAAATATAACTGAAAAATTTTTTTTTCATTCTTTATGATCTTTAAGTATTTTTGATCGGCTGTAATGAAAACCTATATAATCCTTCATCCACCACAAGATTCTGAGAGCAAATGTGACGCCTCCAAGTAGCGGAAAAACGACTCATTTTGGTGAAAAGTAAACAATCCACTTTGACCAAAATATTTTTATTTTAATTTGAAAAACGTTGTAAACTCCAAGAAATTGTTGCATAAGAACAATTTCTTAGAGTTTACAACGTTATTCAGATTAAAATAAAAATATTTGTATAAAACTGCAGTGATCTATTTTTTTTGTGACGTACTGGCTTTTATTGTTAACTAATAAAAGTCCGAACGTTACGGATTTCTCGCGTCGCGACGAGCGGTTTGCACGTGCGAGATAATTGATTTGGGTGGCTGAGGCAGAAAGGGAGGCTTGTAGAGGAGTTGGTCAGTGAGCGGACTCGTGAGTCCGTAGTAGGATTTTAAATAAATATATTATTTGTTACCTTTTAATTGTTTTATATTTTAGAACCCTGCAACTGGTACACTTTTGGTCTGCGCTTTTGATGGTGCACGTGGGTGCGTTGCTCGTTATAATTTAATTGAGCGTAGCTGGAAAAATCGCGCACGCTAATAATTTATCACGGGCCATTTTATTCTATGTAATACGCGCTGTTAAAAATACACGTGGTGGTCGAACTTTGCTCGTGGTGCAGCGACAATCCCTACACTTCGACTTCTGAGTCGAAAATGATCTGCTGGCAGGCAGCCTTACTGGAGCTGAGGGCTCTTATATTGCATATGTATTAACAAGAAAAGGGAAATCGTGCAATGGGCAGGTGCGCGTTTTCCTGTATGGCCGTCCTCCCAAAAGATAATAATTTATACGCTAGTTTAGCGACTTCGCCTCGACTGACGGGCGAGTTCTGGACCCGAGGTTGGGTAAGAGGGCGGTTTTTATTATGGGTCCACCCGGAAAATGCGTACCTGTGCATACAATAGGTCTTATATTATAATACGCTTAACTAGAATATTACTTTCGACATAGCAACATCAGGTGACTAGATAACTAGCCGAGTTTGCTATGAAAAATAGAATATTCCGTGATAGGTATTAACTTGTTCGAATACTATTCGGGATAATCAAACACAGGTGTCTATGTTTAATTAGCTGAAATAGAGCTCGATTGAGTCATTCGATCTAATATCTCTATTAAAATTATTCTATCCTACGCGACAACGATATCTAATTATACAAGTGTTTTATAAAATAGTTATTTCGTAGAGACATTATGAAAAGAAAAACAAAATAAAAATATGGAATTAATTCATCACATTTCATCCAAATGATTTGTTTTTCAACTGCCGGGGGGCGCTGAAGTCTACGCGCACCTACGGACCCTCTAGAGAGGGATGCGCCAAAGGGAGAGGTAGGTAGAGGGAAAAACTGGAGCGGATGCTGAGTTGAGCGCGCGTTATTCAAATGGTTTAGAGTACGAAAACAATATTTCCCCGCGAATTATATTAATAATATGATTTTATTTAATACCTAATTAAAAGATAATTCTAGTGGAGCTATTTAAAATTAAATAGACATTGACAATTGAACATTAATATAATAAAACCGTTTCAAATAATAATGCAATAAATCAGGAAAGTGTGAAAATAAGTGACCATATGACTATAGGGAACCAGGACTAATGCGTACAGGTATTAAATGACTTCTGCAAAGTTTACTTGAACTTCGACCTCGGATAAATAATAATAATAATAATAATATATATCTAAAGCTAAGTGACCAGGATTCAGTTTAGGGTTTATGGTTTTGTTATATTAACTTTTTTAATTGAAAATTGCTCAACGGTACAAAGGTAGTAGGGCTTAGGGATTTTTTTTATTTAAACCTTATTTAATTACAAATTGTTCACTTCGGATTTATGGTTTAGCAATAAAATTTTAATTGTTTAATTTTCTTGCAAAAAATGCGACTTTTTCATTTAATGGGATAGTGTCCCAGTAATATAGTTTGAGTTTTTAAAAAATATATATATTAAATATAGTATATTTTTTAATGTAATGACTCTCGGTCAGACCTCAAATCCCATTTATGCCCCGTAAAACTTAAATTGATTCATTGCGTCAGCCTGCAGGTTACGTGAAAGCAACAAATATTCGTAACCATCATATCTCAGATTCAAAGGGGATTTGATACCTGTCCAAGGGTGATTATATTAAAAAATGTATTATATTTTGTACATATGTTGGTTTAAAAACTCAAATTACTCCCCTTTCATTTTTACAGATAAAAATACAAATAAAGAATTTATAGGGATAGGGGAGAGTCGCCCAGTTTGGGACAGCACCCAGTTTGGGAGGCTTCCGGTTTCGATACTTTCAAAGTACGATATGTGGCGGCGATTTGGGTTTTTAAACTTCATTATGAAAGAAGCCTATTTACAAAATTTTAGATATATAGGCCTTTACTACAACATGTTAGACGACTTCATATATTCAATCGAAAATAGACGTTGCATGGCACTAATTCTTGAGACTAGTTAAGCAACAAGATAAAGAATAAGTATATCTCTCCCGGTGCATATATATTTGTAAACTCTATATCTACAAATACCAGGTGAATTTTTTTCGAAAAATTTTAAGCGTAAATAAATTAGTAGTTGTTTTTTCTTATTACCGTCTATCGCGCAGTTTGGGACACAGAGTGCCGCTCGGGATGTAACACTTTAAATTATGAATCTTTTACTTTATCCTGCTTTACCGTAATATGAGAAAAACAATTAGGCCATTTTATAAATGTACTTAATCATTATATCGACTCCGCGAAGCCGTGAATCTTTACGCTGTGCATGCACAGGAGAGATAGAGGGTGAGACGTTAGCTTAGCGGCTTGCATTTAGAGGGGCAAAAAGGGAAAAATATTTACGAGTCCAAGAAACTTTTTATATTTAAAGGCAATCATTTTAAAAGTTTGTATGCTATAAATACTTAGCAATATCTTTAATTTTACCGTTGTAAAAACTCAAAATCTTATTCCTACACGTGACAATAAATTACTATTTTCAATACCATATTTATTAAAGGGAGAAGACACCTTAAGACCCCGAAACAGTAATTTTTTATGAGTCCATAAAACTTCTTAGAATTAAAAGCAAAAATTTTGAAAATTTTTTCAATAAAATATTTAATAACATCTCTAATTTTACCGTTGTAGAATCTCAAAATCTTGATCTTACACATCACAATAAAATATTATTGTTAATACCTTATTCATTAAAGGGAATTTGGGGGGGGGTGCGCTATTACACGGCATACAATAAATGAAAATTATTTTTCTGATCGTTAAATGACGTCTTTTAATATGTACTAAAACTTTAATCCTGCACTTTTTCGTAAAAACTGTTTTTTAATTGTTTTTTTTACAAAAATTAAATTTTTTTAAAATTTATTAATATAGTTTAAGAACAAGGTAGATAATTGTAGGAAAAGAATAAAAGAAAAATTTTCACAAAAAAGTGCACGGTTAATGTTTTAGTACATATCCAAATGCGTCATTTAACCGTCGAAATTTTTTTTTATTTATCGTATGACGTGTAATATAGTGCATGCCTTAAAGTACCTTCAGTAAATAAGGTATCGACCATGGTAATTTATTCTGACGTGTAGGATCAAGATTTTTCGGTTTTACAGCAGCAACATTAAAGATTTTATTAAGTTTATAATAGAAGATTTTTTCAGAGTGTTTGCGTTTAATTTTAAGAAGTTCTATCAACTCACAAAAAAACTTTTTATGGTCCAAGGCAAGGGTGTCTTGTCTTCTCAATAAATATGGTATTGAAAATAGTGGATTTATTGTGATGTGTAGGATCAAGATTTTGAAATTTCACAAGGATAAAATTTAAGATATTACTAACTATTTAAAAAATCAAAATTTTCAGAATGATTGCTTTTAAACTTAAAAAGTTTCCTGGAACCCAGGTTTAACTCAGGCCTGCTCCATTAAAGTAATAAGGAAAATCGTGCATTATACTAATATTTAGATTATGACAAAAAAATTATATTTTATGTGGTTCGTTTTTATATAATTACTATGAAAATATAATATTATCATTAAAAACGAACAATAACTAACAGTAAAACCTGTCTTGTATGTTGAATTGCAATTATTGTAAATCCATAATTATAATCTAACTTATATATACTGTGTCCTTGTATTAAAACCTATCAAGAGAGACTTGTAAAGTTACATTTTATGAACAATCAAAGATTTTATACACGAAGTGTTCCAAACCAGGCGACTCTCCCCAACTACCCGTTTAAAAGAATCAGAATTCGTCAGTATTATTATTGGATTTGGATATTAATTAATAGTATATTATGACACTGTTGTGGGAGATGGTTTTCTACCTTGCTCGAGGGTTTTCGCACGAGCGAAGCGAGTGAGAAAATCGAGCAAGGTAGAAAAACACCTCCCACAACAGTCTCATACGATATTTTATAGCACAACAACCTCAAAATCAACAATAAAGTTGGCATTTTGAGGTTAGTGTGCTATAAACATTTTTATTACGCATTTCTTCATTTTGAAACATTGGAAATATTTTTTTAAACCAAAAACCTTCCTATCATACAATTGTTGTTATAACTTATCGAAGAAAAGATTTTTCTGTCAGTACTCCTATAATCTTAACGATTTACGCTAGTATATAACAGTTTCGCGCGTCAAGTTTGAAGCTACTGGACCGGAATCTATACATATATGTGTCAGCCAATCAGCACTCAGCAGCAGTTCAGCGCGTCCCTCCCTAGAGGGTTCCTACGTGCACCCAGCAAATAGTCTTTTTCATAATAAATTTTATCATAAAATATGACCTAAATAGGCTATAACTCTGGACATCAATTTTTATTTTCAAATCTCCACATTGGCTGCATAATTATATGTATTATAAACCTTAAAAACTCCAAATCGATCTTATTGGCTCTCAGAATCTTGCGGTAAACGAAGGAATAAACAGGCTTTCATTGTAGCCGATCAATAAAACCTGAGAACAATACAAACAAATTTTTAAATTTTTTCCGTTATATTTTGATAAAATTTGTACTTGTTTATTGTCAGTAATTAAGGTATTTATGAGGCGCAAATTGCCTTTAATTGCATAATATTGAAATATTTTGTACTAATTACAAAATAATCTTGTTTTTTATTCAATTTCTTTAATAAATAACCCCTTATATTAAAATCTATCGCGAGATATCGAATCTAGAAAGATGTATCGAATTTACAATTTCAAATTTCGATATTTTGATTTACAAAAATAAAATTGAATGTTGGGGAAGATAACCTAGGCGCGCGAAGCGTGCCATCTCCTTCTCTAGTATCTAATAATAAATTGCCTTTTATTATAGTGGCTAACTTCAAGTCAAACTTTAATGAAGTTTATCCAGCTTCACTTGAACTCGGTTGAATAACTTCTCACTGAAGCTCAGGTGTAGAAAGGGCATAAACAGCTGTACAATGTTTTTGCATTATACCCTGGTTGTTTGAAGTTAGGGGGCACAAATACATAAAGTAAAAATTTTGAGCCCACCTTTGCTTAGTGGGTATGGCACTTGCCCACCAAGACAAGGCGCTCAAGCGGTCGTGGGTTCGATTCTTGTCGAATCTCGAAGATTTTTCTGACGATTTTTCTTTGAGTTTCTCGTCGAGAAATCTCCCCGACTGCGGAGTTGTGCTTGATATAAGACCTTATGCGCCCAAATACAGCTGCCGAAAATGTCTGAGACGTCAGTAAGCAGCTGTGGGTTTCGCTCAACCAGTATCGTAAAACTTAGAAAAATAATAAGTATCCAAAAAACTAAACATGTAAGGTGGCGTATCTGTGTCAAGGTCCAATAGTGACAAAGACCCACTGCCAATAAAATAGAAAGAAAGAAAGAAAGTAAAAGTGTTTCCAGTTAGAGACCTTGGTTGGTCAAATCCAGGTCTAGCACCAGGGTTAACTATTATTTGATGGTAAAATTGATAGGAAAAGAACACGATGCACTTATTTCAAAATTTTGTATACTATTACCTTTATTCTTTTTGCTCAATTCAGTTGAACCAAGATGAGCAGTAGTATCAATTGTGAGTTTTTTTATACTGGTAGGTATAAACAACTCTCGTGTATCCTTGCCAATAATGCTCATCTGCAGCATACTGTCCATGAAAACGACCCAATTGTTGTGCCAGCGTATGTGACCCTTCAAACGGTTTATCGTCGATCTTGTAACGCCGCAGAAAATGCCGCTGTAATTATAGCCACGGAGGCTGCACTCCTTATAGAAGTCGCGTGAGGTCACTATTTCTTCCTGGCTGTTTACAGGTATCTTGGCATTTATCTGTTCTGCTGCGGGATCCGTAGTCACGCGCACATAACCTGTTACCACAGCTGAGCCACTTTCGACTACTTCGAATCTTCCAGTTCCTAAAAATTGAACAATAAGCGTTTACCCATTAGATAAATGAGAATTAGATATACACTATAAAATACAATTAATCCGTTTCGACCCAGTGTAGCATAAATATTTCATCGCTTTCATCTTGTTAATAATAAAATAAGAAACTTTAATGGATCTTCGTAATTTTCGTAAAACTAAAGTATTTTTCCAATATGGCGGCTTATGTATAAGAAAAATATTACCATGTTTATGTGCAATCAATTATAATTACATCTCACGGTTAGTTTTATTTTACGATAGTTCGGCCAGTTTTACTTGAAAAACTTTGGGATCAAGTAACATAATATTATGCTTTTTAAAATCCTCTATTATATTTATTGGCTTCTATTGATTTAATCAAATACATGCATTATCAAAGGTGGATTAAAGGGGGGGGGGTTGGGGTGTCTATCCTTGGCTGAATTTTTTTCGTAACTCTTTAAAACTTTTAGCAACTCTTTGTCATTTATTGTATTTTTTTTTATAACTTTTTGTAACTCTTCGACAATATTACGAAAAATTACAAAAAAGTCACAAAAAGTTACAAAGAGTTTTGAAAGTTTACAAAGAGTCACAATAAGTTACAAAGAGTTACAAAAAGTTGTAAAGAGTTACAATATACATTATATATAGGTTTTTAAAATTTATTTTTATATCAGTTTTTATAAAAATTAATTATTGTAATATTTCTTTCTAATAGTAAAGTGCACTTATAAATTACTACGAAAGATCTAATGGCTTGAGAGTAGTTGTATGTATTAGTATATATTTTCTAGTGTTTTATTAGTGTTCTTCTAGTGTTTTGTTTTTGTAGTGCTTTTCAGGGGCGCCGAAATAGGCGTTCTAGGTGTTTAACATTCAACGCTTGTTAATTATAATGGTGTTGAATTCAACACTTGTAAACACAAAACATTTTTCATAAATACTCTTATTGTAAATTATAACTAGTATTTTAAATAATAAAATAATAAATCTTGATATAAGCAACATAAAATACAGTTATATTCAATTGAAAAAATAAATGTTTAAATAACAAAATCGTAAATCATAAACTCATTGCGATTTCCGACACTCCTGATGTTAATTATTATACTTAAAGTTTAGATGTTATACTGTGTAACTTCTTTTTATACTGAAAATTTATATATTATAATTATATAAGGATAACTATAATTATAACTTTTGTACGCTCGCGCGTTTTTTTAGAGTCTCCCAGTATGACCACCCCTGGCGATTGGGCTTATGTCGCTAGATGGCAATACTTTACATGCTAGATTAGATGCATGTTATAGTTCTATTAAATATTATCAGAGGTTCTTGTTTTTAAATCACAACTCCGTAGATTCCCACGAGAATAACGTAAAAGTCGTTAATTTTCGCGTCAAAGGTTATTTTTCGAGGTTTAAATAAACAACATACTATTTATAACTTTAACCTGTCTTTGATGCACAATTTTTAAGCATTTAGAGCAAAATACTCTTCAATAAACGTTAGGTGGACATACTGGGAGACACTTTATCAAAAACCCAAAACCCTCATTTATCGCTATTAATTATCGCCATAATATACATCATTTACCAAGGTCGTGCTGGAGTCCTTCTTCAACAGTAAATGGTTAAGTTAAAAGTATTTTTAAAATGTTTCTTGAAATTTCTTTTGTTTATCATTCTTAATACGATAAAGAGAATGAGAAATAGGTGCCTACTTAGGTCGAAACAGGACAAGAAAAATTATTAAATAAATTAAAATGCTATCTGACCTTTTTGAATCATCAACGTAAACTCGACCGTCTCATCGTTAGGAAGAATCGTGGCTCTGATGAACTTGATTTTCTCGAAGACGACTGAAAGATCTGCGTAGTGTTCACCATGCATCAAACCAAGAGTTTCCCATATGAGCACAAGGTAACCTGTAGCTGGAAAGAACTTTCGTCCATTGACAGTATGACCAGCAATATACTCGTAATCGCTATGCGCCAGCGATATTTCGACTGTTCTCTCGCTGGAAGTGATCTTCGTTTGAGCTTTGTAAGTGGTCACGTGCCAGTCACGCGAGTGTTCCCATCTGATCAAAGGCGAAATCATTGGTGTCGTACGACTGACTGGATACTCCACAAGTGGGTATATATTAGCTATATAGTAAAGGACAATAGATTACTATTTTTAAATTGTTGACTGTTACTTAAAAGTATATGAAATATTAATGAGCTACATAGAACCATCGTTTCATAGAAAGGGTCAGTTTATAAACCTAATGATTGCACGCAATCAAGGCTCTTTGGTAAGAAAATCTCCTAATTAAATTTAAAAAATATGGTATCTAAATGGTAGCTAGTCGGTAGGGGGGCCATTCATTATTTGGAGGGTGGGTGAGACTATAAAAATCTTACAATTTCTTACCAAAGGGTGGGGGAGGGTGAGAGTAAAACTATTTCTTACGTAAGAAGTACCATTCTATAGGAAAACTATTTTAAATTTTTAATTGTTAGTTTCAGGAAGACAAACCGCTGCCAATTAATTGGCACTTAGCTTCCTCAAACTTTATAAATTGTTCCAATATGAAATAATTTATTCTATCTCATTATGTGGTGAAAAATAAATATGATTTTCTATTATATTAAAATGATCATAATATTTTTAACATAAAGAAAAGAACATAAAAACTAAAACTCAAAAACCTAAAAATCGAAATATAGCTAAAACAACACTATACTATACAGTATATTTACTGTACTTATTTAGCAGATTATACTACACTCGCTAGTTTATATTAATAGATAAATAGCAATAACTGTTATTAATGTAGCATTTACTACTAAAATAAAAGTAATTATTGCTAGACCATTTCCCTCTGTGTACGTTTTTTAGTCTAAAAATTATTTAGGACAAAGAAAAGAGCCTATCCAAAATTTGTGGTTGTAAAAAATAGGTAATTTTATGATCTTTTTAATGAATTTACAATAGATTTATCATAATATTTCTAATATACCAAATAAAAACAGAAAATCTAAAACTCAAAGATCAAAAAATCGAAAAATCGAAAAATAGTTATAAAACAAAAACAAGTCGATAAATCTTGAAATTCCTTTAAATTTTGAATCTTCATTTTAAAACGAAAAAAAATGAGACCTGATTGGTAAAAATGACCACGCCGTTCTTGAGATATAAGCGAAAAAAAAGAATTTAAAAAAACACATAACCTCAATAACTCATAAAATAAATTATCTCATTACCTGAAAAAATATACGGGTCATGAGATAGTAAACAGCTACCTTTTTTTAAAAGTTTTAGATAAAATGCTGCTGATTTACTTCAGTTATCGTCAGAGAAAGAAAATCGATTTTTTTACAAAATTATTTTTTTCTCTACAAAAGAAGATAAAGACTCAAAATTAATGTTTTGAGTCGAAAATTATCGTAATATTTTATAAAAAATTAGCTCTCTCTTCTTACAGATACATTATTTTATCATTTTCTTACGTTAAATTTGTAGATAAATGTTTAAGGAGGTTTGAGCGCCAAAATGAAAATGAAGGCAAAGAGCTAAAAGAAATTGTACTTATGTATACGAGAGAATTTTTTTCTTTTGTTATACACGCAAACGTTATTTTTGTTTAAACGGCGATATCTCGGAAACATATGATGGAAAATCTTTTAAAACAATTGAGCTAATTAGTGAAATAGGTAGCTTTTTACTATCTATTGGCTGAGTTATTTGCCAAGACAATAAAGTCTTTTATCTTTCAAGGTATTTAAGGTTATAATTCTTTTTAATTTTAATTGTTTATATCTCGAGAATATCGCGGTCATTTTTTATTAAAGAAACGAATTCTGATTTCTTTTATGAAGATACTAAATCAATAATGCAATTTGCGATCATAAGCTTATACTTTTTTGTAATTTATCTTTTGACAAACAATCAATAATAAAAAATCACACCATTTTTGAGCTATATTAATTAGAAATAGATACAGCAACTCTTTCACACCCCCCTAATAAACAAAGTATTTATTTGCGTTATGTGGAAAAAAAGTGAGTTTTTTATATCGTTGGATTCGTCTTAAAAAGACGAATTTATTTATACAAGTTAAAAAAATATCATTTACGTTTAGAATAAGTATACCTTAATAAGACGTATTTACATGTTCGTGTGTACAACAGAGGTGGAATGAAACTTCACGCGCTGCTCCTAAAATCTTACTTTCTCCTGCCTAAGCTCCCTACACGGCACCGTCGAAATATATTGGTGACTTTTCAATATAGAAGCAAGAAAAATGGTAATGGAGAAAATATGACTTGTATGTTAGAACAATTACATATGGAAATGATTTACTAGGTTTAAGGAAGCTAAGTGCCAATGAATTGACAGCGGTCTTTTGTTTTATGTCCTATATATAGCAAAAGACCCTCCTCAAGTAATTCGTGTTAAAAAATTTGAATGTCAAAATTATGATTGATAAAATTATGAGCAATCGATAATCATGGAAAAAAATCGTACGAAAAAAGGAGAGTAAATTAACATTTAATTTATTATTATTTGTGACTTTAAATTGCATATAACTTAGAAATCATCCAAAACAAATCAACAACAATAGTTAAAATGGCTGCAAAGATATAAATAAGACTATATTATGATAGAAAGTCGGTCACTTTATTTAATATCTCATTTCTATTAAAATTACACGTTTTACTCGCACAATTTTGAACGGCGTTTTTGGAAATTCTCGAGAGTTCTAATCTCATCCACTAGAGCAGCACCACCCATCGTTTAACATCACGAATACTATAGGAAGCACTATTATGTGCAGTATAAGATCTTTTCACACATATCACAACAGTTAAAGTGCAAAAAATTCCTTACCCAACTGCGGATGAAGTCCTTCATTGAACATTTTTCCGATAGCCTGCAGAAGTACCTCCACGTTGTTTATGTGGTCTTGTCGCATCAGCGAAATGTTTGACACACCAGAACTAAGCGATGTGCGAAGAATAGCCTTGAGAAGACCATGGGGCGCAATTTCAATGACGATCGCATTCTTCGGTATCAGAGCCGTGACTTCCTCGAACAATACGGAACTTAGTAAATTATTCGTATGATACTCCGCAGACGAAAGGCGAGCCTTTGAAGTGTCCCACTCGTTGATCGTCACCGAGGTGCTCAGCCATTTTGAACTGCGGGCCTTTGGATCGGGAATAACCTCTTTCAAATAGGCGAGAAATCTTGGTCCTACAGAAGTGATATAATGACTGTGATATGGAATGTTGCTGACATAAAGCTCCTTCGTGAAGATTTTCTCTGCCTGGATATAATTATATTTTTATTATATATATTTATTCTTCGTAACATTGAACCATGTTTAAGAACCTTGATCGCTTATTTACCTGCAATTCGGCTAGAAAGTTTTTTACAGAATGTGCAGGTCCACTGATGGTCGCGCTCTCTGAAGAGTTATGACAAGCGATTACTACGTCGGGAGGACACATGTATTTCAGTTCCTGATAACCAAGACTAACAACCGCCATAGCGCCGGGAATAAATTTGGTTTCTATGGAGACCAAACCACGATAATAGGCGGACATGATCGTTTGCTCGGCAGTGAAGCAGCCATCAGCGTAGGCACAGCCCAATTCGCCGAAGGAGTGGCCAATTACTTGGTCGGGCTTTATGCCGATCGAGTACAGAACGTCCACTAAACCGATCTATAAATATACACACCTTGGTACATAATCCTATTTATTTTCACAAGAGTCTGTAACTTTTATCCATATCAGTAGTCTATTTTACATATGAAAGACCGTTATACTATTATAAAGTAACCCGGGTAAAGTTATTTGGGCTTAATCAAGCAGTGTACGTACATGATGTAAGAGACTATTAAAGTGTTTTACATTCAACCAGTAATTGTTCGAATGTTTGTTTTGCATACGAAACTGAATTACATCGGAATAGGTCATTTCGCTGAATAATCTTCTCGCTGAATAACTTTAAATAGTAGAGATGGTAATGTGGCAAAATAATATATGTAAATTGTTCCATAAAAAATTCCAAATCTGTCACACACACACATATATATATAAATATATATATGTGTGTGTGTGAGTGACAGATTTGGAATACTTATAGCCTTCATGCTTTTTATTGTTTGAGTGTATGTGTTACTCGCAGAGGGCCTTTAGGGGCTTATGGTTGCCGATAGATAGATAACAGTTTATTTTGTATAAAAACAAAAAATATTTACAGTATTACACGGATAACAGCCTTGATCATTGCACAGTCGAATGAAATAAAATACATGTCGTCCATAGATATCACATAAAGATCGTCAGTTTTAATAAAATTGCACATGTTACCTATCACGTAAATACAATCACGCTAATAAATACACTCATACACACAGGATAGCTAAATAAATAAATACAAAATAAAAAAATAAATAGAGGACTACACACTCGTCATACATACATCCACATACAGACTGATAAATACACTCACGCAATAACGTAGAACGGTACACAAATAAATAACAGTTAATTGGCACTTTTCGCGGCAAATATTTCATATATGTGCCCGAGTATTGCTTTATTAAATTTACACATTGACGGGAGGTGTCTAACGCTGCGGGGGAGCGAGTTCCAAAGGCGTGCACCTGGAGCGCTGAACGATTTCAGGCCTGTATCAGTGCACGACCATGGAACTACGATTTCTTTAGGGTCCCCACTTGAGGTTCTGGACTGACTTTTATCAAAAAGGGCCGCAAGGTACGGTGGTTGTCCCATAACGATAGCTTTGTATAGCATCACCGCCGCAAAATACGCCCTTCTTGCATCCACGGTCAACCAGCCCAGGTTCCTCCTGTAGGGAGTTACGTGCTCGTCCCTTCTCGCACCACATATATATCACACACAGAAGTTCTGTAACATAAGAAGCCTGGTCTGAAGCTCACCTGACACATCAAGATATACACGAGAACAATAATCCAGGTGAGAGACAACTAGAGCGCTAGCGAGCTGTTTGCGTAACGCCTCAATGGTACAGGATCTAAATGATCTAAGAGCATAAAGGGCTCTGTTAACCTTTCGGTTAATCGCATCCACTTGCGGTTTCCACGTTAACTTCGAATCTATAACAATACCAAGGTTAATTACAGTGTCGACAAACTGTATGAAAACATTATCCTCCACCTCAATGCTTGGATGGTGCATACACACTCTGTAGCCTATTGATATTATATTCTGACCCAAAGATAATGGCTTGCGTTTTCCCAACATTAAGACGGAGGTCGTTCTCAGTAGCCCATGCCGACACTGCACGCGCTACAGCTGATAACCGATCTATGCCCCCTGGAAGATCGTCCCTCGTAACTTGTGCGAAGGTCTGTGAATCGTCAGCATATAGCAAATGCTCGACACGTTTTGATAATTCGCCCTCCGGATGTTTAAAGCCCGCCAGAATTTCCCGCAGATTATTAATGATGGTGTCTAAGTAGTGCGCTCCGTAGTTTTTAGTATCTAGATGGTCGGTTGTGACGAGTTCTGAGTGTTTACCTCCATAATTTTTGTCGTGTGTGATTAATGCGTGTATCTAGACACTAAGAAAATACGAAACGTACGACCTGGACCTCGTCATCGGTCACCATAACTACCTAGATAACTTCTGCGACCAGGACGTACATCTAGATACCAAGAACTATGGAGCGCACTACCTGGACTTCGTCATCGGCCATCATAACCCTTCTGACACCTTTTGCAAATAGTACATACAGCTAGATATCAAAAACTACGGAGAGCGCACTATTCTAGTGGAAATAATTCGTCTGCCTAAATCTGCTTCAGTCTGTCAAACTCTGCCTATGCCTGCCCAAATCTGCTAAACTCGGCACAGGTCTGCCAAACTCTGGCTAATTCATAGATTTCGGACATTTGGCAGAGTTTAGACGAGTTTGGCAGAGTTTAATAGTTAGGTAGAAATAATTTTTTTCTGTAATATCAGATTTTTTTAAATAATTCGTGGACTTATGCAGTAGGCAGAGTTTGGCACACTTTTGCAGAGTTTAGCAGAATTTGACAGACTTACGCAAAGTTTGGTAGTCTTCCGCTAAGCTTCGCAGATTTACGCAGAATTTGACAGACTTACGCAGAGTTTGACAGACTTATGCAGAGGTTGACAAATTTACGCAGAGTTTGGCAGACTTACGCAGAGTTTGACAGATTTATGCAGAGTTTGATAAACTTACGCAGAGTTGACAAACTTACGCAGATTTATGCACCCTGTCAGAAACATTGACCAACTATATGCCATATAATGCCTAATTTTATGGTGTGTCGTCAATTTATGGTCTATACTATGGTTAACAACCCAACACATGGCCAACGGTTTATGGCCAAAAAGTGGTGTAATTTATAGAATTATTTATAAATAAAAATTAATGAACCTGAAATAATTGAATACGAATTAGATACTTAAAAGATAACAAACAATGAAAAAATTATACTAGCGCACCGAGCTTACATGCTGAAAATATTCAAACCTAACCTAAAAATATTTTCTCTTCATTTCTTTTAGGATATGTACGATAACTTTTGGTTCAATTTAATCGTCTGCATTAACAAATATATATTAATTAATAAATAAATACCTAAATTGGAACAAATACTGCTTATTTATTTGCGTTGAACTTGTCCAACTGCTAGTTAGCTCAACGTCTCAAGTAAAAATTGCTTTCGTAGTTAAGTAAAATTTTCTTGACTCTATTGGGTCAATTTTACTCAGCAATCCTGCTCACCTTTTTAAGTTAAATCTGCTAAACTGCTCACAAGGCAAACCTACGTTTTTCTTTAAAATGTATCAAACAAGTAAGGGTCTTCTCTCTCCCCAAATTCCCAGCAGCCAACACACCGTATATGTATACATGTCTGCATGTGTGTTGGGAGAGTAAAAGACTTTTGCACGCTAAAAGAATAAGGATGTAGACATGGGAATGATATTCATTGGTATATATATATATATATATATATATATATATATATATATATATATATATATATATATATATATATATATATATATATATATATAGATAGATTTACAAGACATAAGACATAAGAACGTCGATTAGTATATATATATATATATACGACAAATAAGAGGAATAAAAACTTATTTCTCTTATTTCTTGTGTACATAGATATACTAATCGACGTTCTTATGTCTTATGTCTTGTAAATCTATCTTTACCCATATTATGGCCAATTTATGGTGTAATTGTTGGCTACAAATTAAGCATGGAAGTTGGTCAATAGATAGCGAGCAAGCTATAAATGATGGTCAATTTTCTACCAGGGCAGAGAATATTTTGATGGATACTGAATTTTTTCAATAATCTTTTATAAGTCTGTAAGACTCTGCCTAACTCTACTAAACTAGCGTAAGTCGCCCAAACTCTGCTAAACTCTGCCAAACTCTGAAAAGTGTCCTAAATCTATGAATTAACCACAGATTAGCAGACTTATGTTATCTGGACCTCGTCATTGCCTACCATAAACACCTAGACACCTTCTGCGACTAGCAAATGCTCAACGCTACCTAAATTTAGCTATTGGTTAGCAAATCGCTTTAAAATTTAGCTACTGTCTACACTACTCGCGTCATGGAATTAGCGAATTATTTTTCTCAGCGTAAGAATGATTCAATCTCCTGAAACGGATAAATATACCGTTTTATTTACAATATTTAAGAACCCACCGTTAAAGATATTATGAATATTCCAATCCGCAAGAGGCAAAATTGAAACAAGGAACAATATCTTATAATAAGAGGTTCAGATTAAAAATTTTTTAGAAAGAATATATTGATAGTTAATGAGTATTTCGGCTCTGGCTCCGGCTAATGTGTATTTTGACTAAAAAACATATGAACTTTTCATTGTATATCAATATATATACGGTAAAATAGTAAGAATTTTTTTAAGAAACTTATATGTTTAGTAATATAAACATATGTGAAAATTGAAAAAAAAAGACTTAAGGAGGGGCAATTATAAGAAAAATGGTAGGGATCCCCTTAAGTTCATTCTAAAACTTTATATGGGTGTTTTCAAATAATTGTAATTTTTTTCTGTGTAAATCAGCACAACATGGTTAGTTTGATCTGGTCCATAGTATAGTTATAGGTGAATGGAATTATTTAAGAGGGAGTCCTGCTTTAGAAGGTCAAAAAAATCGTTTTTTTTTCATTCGCGAAATGTATCCCAAATGCATCCAAGAATATATTCCCAAAGTTTTAGAGGCAAATTCAAAGTATTTCCGAAGATATATAAGCCGAAGCGGTACAGCGTCCAGCAGATGTACTAGCGCTCGGCCCCCCTTGGGCGCGCGCACCTCTCCTCACTCTATAAATCCGAATTTCTTACCTGGGAAAGGTTCAAAGATCTTTCGGGACAATGTTTTGAAATTGTAGTGAGCATTATAGCTATAAATATATTTAGGTATACTAACTGTTCTGGAGTATAACGGGTTCTCTCTCTCTCTTTCTGTCTACGTGTTTACATATTTCTATCTTGCTGGTTCAATGGTTAGTTTTACTGTGATTCTCGACAAGTAAACATCGAAAGAAAATCATGTCAAGCTATCCAAAAAGTAATCGTCCGAGCAATTAGCGTGCTGCAAAACGTCGGAAACGTAAATTTCAAGGAAATCAATTTATAAGTAAATCGGACGAGACGAAGTTAGATACAAACAGTAGTGCGAGAAAATTATCAACTGCGAGCACCGATGATACAATTGTGCATCACCTTCACTATTAAAGAATAATAGAATATTTTACAGTTTTCAATGCACTTACTGATATAATATGCAGATCGTGCAAGCAAAGCATACAATTTGCAGAGAGTAGACATCGAGGCTTAGGCTTTAAAATTATATTATTGTGTGCATGTGGTCGAAGAGAAATAAATTCAGGACCGTTAATACATACTGGCTTCGAAATAAAAAGACGTATTATCTTCGCTATGAGGTTATTTGGTATTGGACGAGAAGGCATTAATTTATTTTGTGGTATTATGGATATGTGCCAAGGTTTATCGAAATCGACCTACGATAAGATAGTGCAGCATGTTCACGCAGCGACGAACTCAATGTTTAATAGTGTCTGTGAGAAAGCTGTCAAAGAGGAGCTGGAAAAATTGTTGAAAATGGAAGATCCGAAACGCATTTAAAAGTTTCCGGCGATGGATCATGGAAAAAGCGGCTATACGTCACTATTCGGTATAACAACTCTCATTGGTTATTACTCTGGCAAAGTTATCGACCTTATTGTTAAAAGTGCATACTGTCAGTCATGTGCCTCAAAAACAGCATCATTGAACGTCGACAAAGTTGAAAAGTGGTAAGAAAATCACAAAAAAAGTCATTAATCTCAAAACACGAAGGTTCGGCGGGGAAGATGGAGGTGAATTTAAAAATGAGTGTGTGGGACACGTACAAAAACGTATGGGTGCACGACTCCATAATAAAAAAAATCAAGAAAAGCTCGGATGTAAAAAGCGCCTGACGTACGGCATTATCAAGAAGTTAACCATTTATTATGGCTTAGCTATCCGAAGGAATATAGATTCTGTAGAAAATAAGAAAAACTCTATAATCGCTATTTTAGATCATTATTGTTCTACAGATGATTTTCATCGGCACGAAAACTGTCCTCCAGGCGCTGACAGCCGGTACGAATGGCGTAACGCTGAGGCTACGAACTCACTGGCCTCATATAAACATCCTGCCAGATTGATTCAAGAGGATATCCAGTCGCACATTCGTTCTATTTACGAAGAGCTGTCCAAGGACGAACTTCTAACGCGGTGCTTAGGAGGTCACACGCAGAATCCGAACGAATCGTTCAATGCTACAGTCTGGCGCCTGAACCCCAAACATCTGCATTCTGGCCAAAAAATAGTGGAAATAGCCGCGTTTATGGCTGCAGGCATATTTAACGAGGGCTATTCTGCAGTTTTGGAGACCATGCAGCTATTCAACCTCAAAATCGGCCAACAATGCAAGATGTTTGCGGATAACATAGACGAGCAACGCATCAAGAGGCAGAACAGGCGCCAATCCTTATCGAGTAAGGAAGCTCGTACAACCAGACGATTGAAATAAATGCATCAAAACCAGTTTTATGAAGAAGCAGAAGGGTTGTTATATGGAGCAGGAATAGCAGATTAGTCGATTATTACTGTAAGTAATCAAAAATTGATACTTTTTCCTATCAAAAACTTTGAAGCGCGATTTCTCGAGTTTTCGTTTTTACGATTTTTTTAAATTTGCGAGAAAGGTTGCAAGAAAACTATACGATTGATTGAAACGAATGAACGTTTATTGTGTTCAGAATTAAATTCTCTTCTAGTTATACCTAAAAAATTATTAAAAAAGTTTCTCTAAACTATTTTTATAGCACATTGAAGTGATATTTTTTTCTAAAAGCGTGTTTTTTCTAAGCCTGCTAAAAATATAGAATTTAGCAATTTTTTCGGGTTTTTTATGGCTATGACTAGAAGGAATACATAGGAAAATTAACAATTTTTGTTCAGTTTCTGTTTCAGACAAGCATTACTTTTCCCGAAGCTGAGAGACTTCAATAACGAGGCATTTGTGCAAATATGTACATAAAACATATATATATATTAATATTTTTGCATAAAAACAATGATTTTGTATTCTAGAAATATACTTGGCACTATATCAAAAAGTTCGCTATGGTTAGTTATTTCTTTCTATCCTAAAAAAATCCCCAAAAAACAGCGTTTTTTAGACTTTCTAAAGCAGGACCCCCTTAATAGTTTTAGAGATTGAAATGTATGAAAAATGTTAGGTCCGTAGCCTAAACTTTGAGGATTGACTTTTGAAACCTAAAAATGAATCACACCATAGTGGAAATGAAAAATGTATATAAACGTATATAAATATATAAATATTCCTTTTTTGTCATTTCAATTTAAATTAATAAGCAGAATTGGGGTAATCCCGATCACAATGTATGTGACGCTCTCGAGAGTGATGTTAAAAAACGTTGTGCTGCGCTCTCAGGTAGGGCAACTTTGCTTAAAAGTGTTTTTGATTGAACAGTGAGTTATGGTGTTATATATTTCACTGTGCAAGTACGAATAATAATGTGACTGATCATATGAAGGTTGATATAATTGATTTTAAGAAAATTTTCACGTATAAAAGTAACTTTTTAATAGTGATCGGAATTGTACCCTGGCTGGCCAGTATCACCCCTTGATGTGGACTAAATCTGGTCATAATGCTTTTTTTTATTTCGGCTTATAGCTTCGATATCTTAAATTTCTATATAAAACTAAGAAATATTCAAAGTCAATGGTCTGAACTAACATAATAATTATTTAAAGTTAGAAAATAACAATTTGTAAATGGAAATAACAAGCACGTTCGATTAGTTGACCAGCAATACTCCATTTTCCCCTAAGCACGTCTGATTATTGATGATGGTTGCAGAAGAACACATGAATATCTACGATTAGTTATTTCTTTTATTATTATTATTATCCTTGTTTCTGATTGTATACCCTTTTCGGGTTTTTACAGAATACCCCACAACCTCTGTTGAGTTTGAGTGACGGTTTTTGATCCAAACGAGCCCATCCTAATTCCGCACACCGTTACCGCATTGGCCCAAGTTAGTGACAATGGCAGGTTTCTTATACCTTTCTCGGCAACCTGTGACGGATGAAAACCCATAGGAAAACCTCCATCAGGACGCGTCGCGGTAATGAAATTAAGTTGTTAGTCAAGAAGTATAACTTACTGGAAAGAACACTATTGTTGATGCCCTTGGTACTAGCCGGGCCGCAACGCTGCTTAACTTTCGTGAGCCATCTGCCACGCAATCACTGACCGGATCAATTAGGACTTTGCATGATTATTCAAAAATGCATAAATAACTTAGAAAATGGTTCATTGTTGGCAGAAATGTATTTTTCAGAATTTTTCCAACTTGAATTTATTGAAAAGAATCCTTATTCATGTATGCGATTATGAATTTCGCGCAAATTATTTCGAAACGATTCCTATTGGTCAGTCGATTTGTGACGTCACGATGATAAATTTAGTACGGAAAAGTGATTAAATGCTCCAATATCTCATGAAAAATATATATAAACAAAATAATGTGGCAATATCCTTAATAATTTTCGACCAGGAATCTAATGGTGATATTTTAGATTTTGGGCCCGATATATTCTTAAGGCCCATTTAAGGCCCAAATTTAGGTTTTCAAATGAGAACATATCTTTTTTATTACATATTTGTATTCCTTGCCTCAAAATACATACGAGATATATATTTAGTTTATTGGTTATTTATATTGATCATTAAAATTTGACCTGATTAGTTTGGACCCCATCAAAATTAAGTTTTCTTCTATCTGAATTCAGGCAGTGGACTTAAATAAACTAAATATGTATTCGAATGTATTTTGAGACGAGGAATTCGAATATGTAATAAAAAAGCTATGTTCTCATTTGAAAAAATGAAGTTGGGCCTTAAATGGGCCTTAAAAATATAGTGAGCCCAAAATCTAAAATATCACCATTAGATTCCTGGTCGAAAAATATTAAGGATATGTGCCACATTATTTTGTTTATATATTTTTTCATTACATATTGGAGCACTTTTCCGTACTAAATATACCATCGTGATGTCACAAATCGATTGGTCAATAGGAATCGTTTTGAAATAATTTTCGTGAAATTCAAAATCGCATACATAAATAATGATTTTTCTCAATAAATTCGAGTTGAAAAAATTCTGAAAAATACTTTACTGCCAATAATGAACCATTTTCTAAGTGATATATGTATTTTTGAAAATCATGCAAAGTCCTAATGGTACCGGTAATTACAGTTGTTATATAAAGTCAGATTTCGGGTATAGTCATTGCACGAATACGACAAAATTCAAATAATTTTAAGTGCGATCTCGCATGATCGTGCATAAACAGTTCTAATTAATGACGATTTATGAGCCTACCTGATATCTAGATTTAGCAAGGTATATGTTAAAATCGTTATGTACTGCTTGAAGTCATACAGACAAATTAACATATCTATAAAACTATAAAACGGTATATAGATTGTAGAGCTGGTATGGTAAATATTTATACACTAAATTAAAACAAAGATACAATAACAATTTACCTGAACAGCAGCGATTCCCACAAATGAGTTTAAGATATTATCGAATGCCGTTTTATCTTTATTCGTTATTATGTGGAAAATGTCGATGCCGTGATGTTTTAGAACTGCGTCGCATTTCTTTATAGCCTCTGCAAATACTGGTATACGTAACAAGGCCTTTCCTATAAATTCGTAATTATTATGGTACCTTTTGTATTGATATAAACATTGACTGGTCTTTAAACAAAGTAGTTAACTAGGTAGGAGCGGACACGGAATTTGGATGAAATTTTGTGAGGCATTTTCTAGTACCAAACATAAACTATAGCATAGTTACGTCTAATGACTTTCTGTTATCTAGATATAAGAAGATCAAGCAGTGGAAAGTATATTCCTACATCTTATTTTTCGTTTTACACAATGAATTTTCAAGTTTCTAAAATTCTTTGACCAGATTCTATACGATTCTACAAATTATAAGAATTGTGCTTTTGGTAAAAAAAATTAGTAAAATTAAAAATTCACTTCGAAATATGAAAAATTGCTCACTGTCGGTAACTATGGGAGTATGACATTACTATAAGCTATTATATTAAAAAATGCGCATCATTTAAAAGGGTTAGACTAACTAGGGGAGTACACGGAGTCAAGATCACGAATTTTGATAAAACTTTGGGCATCGTCTTCTGGTATTTAAAAATTAAGTCCAATGCACGTAGTTTTATCAAATGGGCCTTTATACAGTAGATAACGCCTATTTTATTAATGTTGATAGTATATATATATATATATATAATATTTTTAGCATTGCGTTTGTGAGAAGTACCAATATTTTTAGTTCTAGTTGAGGTTCTAGAGCCCATTTGATAAAACTACGTGCATTGGGCTTCATTTTTATGCACCAGCAGATGATTCCCAAAGTTTTATTAAAAATTCGTGACCCAGGCTCTCTGCAGGTACTATTTTGCCATAATCTGAGTTAATGCAGGTTTTTATATCTTAAACATGTATTGTATATGTGTTTCTGTTTAATGATTTTTTCAGGATTAATCTCAGCATAGACCCATTAAGTATAAAATGGTACCTCTACTTTGGGATCTCTACTTCTAATTATAACGCTTCTCATAGTTCAATATAAAAATGATCGATTTAGAAACAATATAAGTAGATGCAAAGATCTTTAATTCAAGCTTCGTTTTGTATAAAAATATTTATATGATCCAGAGTTATTAACAATAAAAAATAGTAACAATAAAAAATGAAACTGTAGCAGAATTGTAGCACCCTTGCGATTCTGTTAATTTTTATTTACTTTTCGTCACTATCTTTAATCGTTAATAACTTTGAATTAAATTGATATTTTATATGATGTCAAGCTAAAGATTTTTTGTAACACATGCACGATTTTCACGTTTTTTCGCCCTCAAAACCGGGTCTAAAGTGACCGTCTTCCGACCGACGGGCGTAAAGTAAAGTGAGTACTTTACGACTGCAACTCATTTTAGGCAGGCGTAAAAAGAGTACTTTACGCTCACTCGTCCCGCCAATAGAAATGAGAATAAAACTGACCTACACATGGTTTATAAAAATTAATACATGCGTTACAAAAATATGGTGTCCACCACGGGCAAGAGGGCCTTTTTAACCTCGTGTGTTTGCAGAACTCGTCTCCAGCTCGTGCTAGCTCGCCTACGACTCGTACTGCAAACTCACACTCGGTCAAAAAGGTCCAATTCTCACCCTTGGTACACAATATACTATTATTTAGTATTTTTATTATCCTTTGTGAAGCAGAAGTAGATTATATTATTTAAACAATGCGCTCTTAAGCTATAATAGCTAATATTTAGATAACAAGCGTCCATTAGATGAAACTACGAGTCCTAGATTTTATTTTCAGGTACCACAATACATCTCTTAAAATTTCATTATAATCAGTAACCTGGAGGATGTAATCTCTCCTAATAAGTAAAACATATTTTATACCCATTCCAGGCCATTGAGATCCCATTCCGGAAAACACAAACCAAATTGGTCTTTTTGCTCCAGAAGTAGATTTGATTTCTCTGACTGGTGTGTCGGCAACTCCACGTGGTGGCAAAACCGTGAAACCTCTGTAAAGGTGACCCTTTATGTCCGAAGAATGAATCTCATGCAGCAGTCTTACATATTCTACATCGACTGGTTTGCTTTCAAGCTGCATATTAATTGCAAAATAAAAGTAATTTAATGATAAAATGTCTGGTAAGTATTCAATATAGAAGATAAGGGTTTTTTGTCTTTAAAATGTAATAGTTTACTATCTTACATCTTTTAATATAACCGACACAGCGTTGTTTGATCGCCCAGATATGGTTACCAATCGTGGCAAGTCATCATTAGGTGCACCTTTATTGATCTTGATTTTGGCGTTCGATTTTAACAGTATATGAGCATTGGTTCCACCCAGCCCAATACCATTAATCCCTGCATATCCACCCTTCCAAGGAGTAACCTCCGATACAACTCTGATTCTCTTTTCTGCAAATGCATCGATTGCTTTTCGAGCATTTTTGAAGTTAATGTTAGGTTGTAGGACACCAGTCTCCATCGCCATTAAGACCTTTTTAACGAAACATTTTCATTACTCAAGCGCTCCTTTTATTAACGAACGCTTCATCAATCTTAATGTTTGGTATCAGAGGATGTCAAGTCTTTTTACATACTTTGCAGACGGAGAGTAATCCACTAGCGCACTCGGTATGTCCCAGATTCGACTTGACGGATCCGATCAGGAGGGGTGCATTTTTGGTCCTATTCTTACCCAGTACTTTGTCAATGGCATTGACCTCTTGCGGGTCCCCGACTACCGTACCTGTGCCGTGAGCCTCGACGTAACCAACACTCGCTGGCAACACTCCGCACTCGAGATAAAATTCGTCCAGTAGCACGCTCTGCATGTGACTGGATGGAAAGGTAATGCCCTGCTCTTTAAAGCCGTCGCAGTTCGTTTTGGCGTGGACAAAGGTAGCGTAGATGCGCTTCGCATCTTTGGCCTTTTGTAAAAAGGCCACCGAGACGGCTTCGCCGCGCACGTAGCCGTCGGCAGCCTCGTCGAACGTCTTGCATCGACCATCCGCCGATAGTGCACCTATTTTAAGGAATCATTTTTATATATAAACATAAAGCTAAAAAGCTGGCTTTTTTAGATGTGACGATGTTACCCAGATATCAGTAGCTACTTTTGCAATTTTTTTGTAAACATTAACCCTTTCAGACCTGAATTAAATCTGGCAATGATATACTACATTTTCAAGTATATATTGACATTTCACGGCCTAACTAAGAAATTTGAATGGTTTAATTAAAAAAATAATTTTTCATCATATTCATGTACATACGTAAAGAAGTGTACCTATACATCTCGGCTTGTAAAATTCAAAATTTAATTGAATTAATTTTAAATTTAAATTAATTATTTTAAAGTTTATATTTTCCATTATAAATGAGATTATATTGATGACCCGTACAAAGACTAGCGCATTTTGAGGAGTTTTATTTTCTCGGGTAATCCGATCATTTTTTGAGTATCAAAAAAATGTAGTACTCGACCCGAACTTGATCAGAAAAATCGACCCAACCCTTCGAAAGTTCATCGACGCAACCCTAATTTATATATTCTATACGAATATGTGCTAGACTTCGTAGGGAAATTATATAAAGTGGTAGTTTTCATGAAAAGCTATGAAAAGAATTGGTGTTCATGGTGAGTGCTGAAAAGTGTTAGTCTTCTTGAGAATTTGAAATATGCTAGTCTTTGTGAGTGCCATCGATATAGACTAAAATTATTATTTATGCGTACCCATCTTGGAGAACTGCATAGAAATATAGGGATGAAGACAAAGATTTCCCGCGCCTACTATTGCCGCATCACAATGGCCCTCACGTATTGCCTTGTAGGCTTGTTCCATGGCATAGAGACTAGAACTACAAGCTGTGTCGATTGTATAACTAGGTCCATTTATATTAAACCAGTAGGAAATTCGATTCGCTAACATAGTACGGGCATTACCAAGAAATCCCAATTCATTGATCTAGAAAAGACATACAAAATATTATTTTTAAATAAGTACATGGATAAAATAGACATTTTTATAAGGCGATACTACGAAAAGTCAAAGGGTAATGTAATTGTATTGAAGTTGTTATACCAAATTGGCTTTTGAAATTCATTACAATTACCTTCAATTCTTCACTCAGCAACATTATCTCGGATTCGGAAAAGCAAGCACCTATAAAAACGCCGGTTTTCGTGCCATGCAGTTGTTGTGGATTAACACCGGCATCAATTACGGCCTCGTAAGCGTGCTCGAGCAGCATCCGACACATTGGATCCATGGTATCGGATTGTTTGAAGTGTACACCGAAGAAGGCTGCGTCAAACTTCTCAATATTGTTTATTTTTCCCGTGCGATGGGGAATTTCCTGATGATCTAGAATTGAATAATTTTGTAATGATAAGGGAGATTGATATTAATTAATATTAATTAATAGATCATTTGAATATAATAGATTTTTTTTTATTTTTGTAACACTTCTCTGCAATCTATTATTATATGGCAATGTACTATGTTCGAAGTATGCTTTCCAAAATATAAAAATTTCGTAATGAAAATTATCTTTTAAATTAACGTATTTAAGTATAATTTTATTTCATACGTACGTGAATATTAGTCCGGACGTTAATTTTTTTATTTTTATTTTAACTCGGGTCGGGCAAAAATTGCTTCTAGAGACCTCAAAGACCATGCGCGCATAGGTTTTAAACCCATAGCCATGACTTTTCCCGTGCCTCAAAGCACCCGAAGTTTCTTATGGATTTTACATGTAAAAACGGGCCAAAACATTTATCCTTTGGAAACCCAGTGAAAATTGTGGAATTTTAACTTGAGAAGTATATTTACCCATGTATTTTGAGCCGCTGAATCGAATGGTGCTATTAGTTTTTGCCAGGATAGTGAAATAAGAAAGTTATAAACCAAAATCGTCGAAAAACTCGAAAACTCACAAAAAAATCGCGTAAAAATTGACTTTAAACGTTTATAATCAGTGAAAAGTAGACAATTTTTGTTCAATAACATATATTTTCATCTATTTTGAGTTCCTAAATCAAATGGTGCTATTGGCTATTGCCGGTTCAATCGCGAAAACAAGTTATAAACCAAAATCGTCGAAAAACTCGAAAATCACGGTAAAAAGGCCAAACAACGAGTTTGTTACAATGTTACTGATATTGAGTCCATTTTTTTAACATAAAAAGTATAGTTGTATAGTTAGTTTCTGTTTTACGTGAGTATCTTCATTTTAAAACAAAGAAAATCCATTTTATAACGGTTGATGTCTAAATAATGATAATTTTTCAGAGACCGGGAAAAAAATTGTCACATTTCATTTTCTAGGTAATTTTTTTAATCCACTAAAGATTATTAAAAGTTTATTATTTTTTCTGGTTGAACCAATTCAATATATTTATTATTTTCAATGTATATTAAAAGTATTTCCCATTTTTAAATTCTTTGTACTTTTATCTGATAATAGTCACTTACATTTTTATTAATTAATTTTTAATAATTTGTTTTTAATCGTAATAAAATTAATTATCATTTTGAAATAATTGAACAAAATAATTATAACTTTCATCGATACCGGTATCAATACTTTGGTATCGATAATTTTTTTAGGTATCGCCTATCCTTAGTCAACACGCAAATATATTCGCTCTGAAGTTGGCTTCGTGACGTGGAGTGATATTTGAACGCCAACACCATGAAGAATAGAGTAAAGGAGCACGAACGTAATGTTTAAGGAATATTCTATTTTTTAATACGCCTAAGTAGCACTTCAAAAATTTTATGTATTAACTTGTCAATAGTATCTGAATATATCCTCAAAATTTTAAAATATTTGACCGCATGGTTTTTTTTATGAGTCCCGAAAAATACCTTTTCCGCCCGAGAAACTGGACTAGCCCCTTAATTTAAATATTTAAATAATTTTAATATATTACGTACAAGGAAAAACTGCTGCCAATTCAATTAAAAATTCTTTGTTCTAATAAATTAATTTTAAATTGCTATATCTCTTTCTAAATAATACCACAAAAAGGGTGTGCTTTTTTGTCATTGATTACAGAACGATAGGTAATAATACTTATCACGGCAATTCTTGCTCTGTACGTAATTTATTAATATTAGTTTAATATTTAAATTAACCGTAATCAGATGTTAGTACGTAGATTCACTGAATTCCTAATCATCTAAAATTTGTGAACGATTTGTCATTATAAATTTCCGAGATATAACCGTTTAAACTAAATATAACTTTTTTCGTGTATAACAAAAGAAGGGAAAGGGCCTATCGAAAATTTGCGGTCGTAAAAGATAAGTAGTTTTCCGTTTAATTCATTTATACTAAATTGATCATAACATTTCTAATATACCAAAAAACTTGAAAAACTAAAAACTCAAAAATCAAAAAATCGAAATATTGTTATAAAAAGAAACGAGTCGATGTATCTTTAAATTACTTTCTAATTTCGAAACGTTATTAAAAAACAAAAAAATGAGCCCTGTTTGGTAAAAAATGACCGTGCCATTCTTATCTCGAGATATACTCGATAAAAATAAAATTGATAGCTAGATAAATTAACATACAATTATTTTTAGTTCATTTAATATAATAAAAGTGCTTAAAATCAAATGTTAAAACCTATTTGCAGTAGTAGAGACCTCTTAACGTTAACTTCAGACAACCGTCGAACAAAATATCTCATTTTTTAGTCAATTACAACATTTTGAAGGGGTTACAAGAAGAAAATTCACGATTTAGGAAATTTTGGACCACCCTAATATATATATATATATATATATATATATATATATATATATATATATATATATATATATATATATGGGTCAATCCAGCGGACTTTTTAAAAAAAGCTGCGCAGGAGGTTCTCGAAAATTTTTGCCGATTTTTCATAGAACGTGTACATGTTGAAAGAAGCCTCCTAAAAAATTTTCAGCTTTTCTTATTCACTTTGGTACCTCCTAGAATAAGGATGATACATACAAATAAAAGGTTGATTTTTCACATGAAATAGGTAGAATAGCAAAAAATAATTAGGTCGTATTTTTTCTTTTATCATAAAAATGAAAAATTTGACAGTTACAGACGTTTAAAGTTTCCAAATTTTCGATATATATAGATATATATTCGATATATATTCGATATATATACTCTAATGTTACATGTCGTCATGAAACTATAACATCGTGACGTCACGCAAATTTCAAATGGCTGTAATTACTTCAATTTTCGTTAAATTGCAAACATAGAAAATACGACTTAATTATTTTAGCATAAACTATTTGAACATGCAATAAAAAAATCATGTATATATGTGTACACACATGCGTGTGTGTGCGTATGTGCATGCATGTACGTGTGTGGGCATGTGTGTGTGCATGTGTGCGTAAGAGAGATAGAGAGAGATAGCACGCGCGAGTGCGTGTGCGCGTATGTATCTGATCATAACATGTAAAGATTTTGATATCATTTTGCAATCAATCATGCATTTAAACAAATGAAAAACGGCAAATTGATATCATTTTTGGTGTAAAAATAAAGGATTTAATGAGTACTTTATTGTATAATAAAATTCTACTTCCAAAAACCATTCCTTTATAAAAAATGTTCAAACTGAAATTTAAAAATTTTTAAATTTCGAAAATTGATATAAATTTTATAAGTTTCTAATTATATGAGCTGAAATTATCAAGCCCCTCCAAAATATCGATTATAAACATCCATGCAAAATTTACCGATCTAAATACGATCATTTTTTGCCACTGTAATTACGGCCACGGTAATTACTTTTTGCTAGAAAAATGCATGTAGTTTTATTTTAGTATAACAAAAATATTTTTCCACATAGTATGTATATACGCATAGTATGTAATATATATGCACACGTTATTCACCAGAATACCAAATAAATTTTTTTTTCATATGTAACTTAGCAATAATTTTGATGACCACTGTAATTACGTATCTTTTTAGCTTTTGAAATTTTAAACGAAGAACAATAAAACTAACTATAAAAACTGCAAATAAAAACTGTGTCGCTCGCTTACGTAGTTATTTGATGTACCCATTACAATACGATAAATTGATCGTGGATTTTAAAACTCAAAAAGTTGGAGACAATATTCGCAACACTCCTGTAGACAGATAAGTTTAAAAAAAATCTGAAAAAATTATAAATCATATTTTAATTTTGTTCGATGGCGACAGGCCACGGTAATTACTTTTAGGCTATATATATCACTTGTGTATTCAAAATATAAGATGTTTAAATACGTCGTTTTTAAGAACTTCAAATGTTTACTAGACCGTAACAATATTTCCTTTCCACTCAGTTCGGCGACACTAAAAATACCGCTTTTTGACAATCACCCATATCTTTATGTAAAAGTATATTTAATTTGTCGGTATCACTTTTATTTACGTCTGCGCATACATTTATCGTAGACCCACCAAAATATATGCAAAACCATAGCCCGAGTAAAAATAACATATATAATTATATATTATTATATATAAGTACTTAAATATAATTATATATAATTTTATATAAGTCGTTTTTACTAGAATAATAAATTAATGCAAAATTAACATAATAAATAATTGTTTTTATTGAAAATTATTGATGCTTTATACATCGCAATATAATAAACTATTCAAAAAAAGAAACTTGTCCTAAATTGGATTTGAACACAAAACCTCTAGGGTGGCAAGTCATTAAACTTAACCACTAAACCAACAGTCTTCTTGTAAGAGTATTATCTAAAATACATCATAAGCTGTACTGGTAGTCATCTTTTCCAATTTTTTGAAAATTGAGTTTTGTGCGATGTTCGTATCCTTACATAGTATATTTTCTGATAATAATACAAATAGTCGGAAAAGTGTAAAAACTAATGACCATATCTACTACTTATGATTTTTTTTAACTTTAGTTTAAACAGAAAATAAAAACTTTAAACCTTAATATCTCAATAACATAAAAAGTGAACTTAAGTCGTTTTCCCGGGAGCCCACAGATATATGCTTATGTAAAGTTATATATACTCAATACTCATGTATAGTTGTACGTAGTTACATTACACTTCTGTTTTTGAGAAAAATTATAATTTTAAGTTGACAGGGACACAAATCAAATTAAATAAGTTACACGATTTAGATAAACAAAAGCTAGAAGAATTAGCATTAGATCTTCATTTTATAAACGTATATGCGTGGGTTATAGTAAGAGCTGTTACAACATATACATATAAATTATAAAACAAACGAAAACTAATTCGACACTGTTCATGTAGTATTAAAAAACCATAATACACTATACGGCGAAGTCAAATTTTATTTTATTCAAAATCAAAGTTCATACAGGTACCTTCAGTCATTTGGGATTGAATAAAACCGGATTATTTTTCATCATGAAACCATAGCAAGACTTTCGAATATTTTAATAATAAATGGCGAACGTGTACCAGTTATTAACTTTCCGGACCTAAGAATATGTGCAACTGTTAGTCCGAGTTGGTAATTACATTTATAAATCTCCAAATTTTCTGAATAAAATAATGGGATTTATTGACATAATCTGTATTTGTATTTATTAATTGTTATGTATTGTTAATTGATCAAAATAAACATTAAAAATAAAATTTTAAGTATATAAAATTATATATTATTATATAGAATTATCTATAGGGATATATAATCAGATCAGACTGTCGAAAAATAACTATTATATATAATTATATATGTCATTTTTATTTAATTATTCTGTAAGTGTAATTAGAATTTTACTTATTTTTAAAGTATATTGTTCAATAAAAATTGTAGTATAAATAATCATTTTATATTTGAGATTAATAATTAAGTACGAAACTGTTTATTCGTAAAAAATAAAAACATTAAAATAAACATACAAATATTAAAATCCTTAATTTTGAAAGAATAATACTCGATTGTTACAAGACGGCACCGGCTGCGTCGAGTGCGCCGATGTCGCATACAATTTGTAAATCGCTCATAATTTTTCGACATATACTGTACATTTTTCTTGCTGAAAGTTTTTACGATTCGAAATTTTGTAACACAACTTTTGTGATTCTTTGTATCAGTAGCTGATTTTGACAGTAATATTTTCAAAGTTTTACTATATATGACTCTAAAATGTTTCAAATTTTTTAAAATATTTAACATATGTAGAATATGTTGAATATTATTCTGTTAAAGCTTGAATAAAAAATATTAAAACCATGCGAAGTTACAATGAGTTGAAGAGAACATTTCTTTTCAAGCAATAAATTGCGTTTTTCTTAAATAATTAGAAAACAAAAGAAGATAAATATTTTGTTTTAATACAAAAAGATGTCCAATAAAATTTCCTATGTGTATCAATTGTCAAAATTTTAATTCGATCAGTTTTCTAAATTCTCTCTTCGGACAATACTTTTACGCGTTTTCGAGCGCTAGTCCCCTTATTGCATCCGTCCCTTCAATTATTCAGAGATAGCAAACAAGTTTAAAGTGTATTGGTTAACATCATATAGAGATTTTCAAGATTTATTCTTTCTTTTTAAGATTATAATAAATTACGTTGATGCCCCTGCACTTCTTGAAAAAATAAATATAAGTGCCTGGGTAGACTGTTGAGAGGAAATCGATGGCCCTTACGAAGACTAGCACATTTCAAACTGCCACAAAGAGTATCACATTTCAGCACTTGCAGCGAAGAGTAGCACATTTAGAAATCTGCGACGAAGAATAGCACATTTCGCCATTCTTTTCAGGACTTTCACACGAAGACTAGCACTTTTCAGAATTTTGCCACGATGACTAACAGGATTCGTCGTTCTCCTACAGTCCTACGAAAACTAGCACATTTCGCAATTCTGCCACGAAAACTAGTACTTTTCGTATAGAATATGTACATTTAAGTTGTACTGATACACTCTCGGAGTATCGAGTTGATTCTTTTTTTACCGGGTTCGGGTAGGGTACTAGACCTTTTGGTACTCAAAAATTATCGGTTTACCCGAGAAAATAAGGCTACATTATGGCAAAATTTCAAATGTGCTAGTCTTCGTGGTAAAATCCTGAAAAGTGCTAGTCTTCGTGGGAAAATTGTGAAATGTGCTAGTCTTAGTGTAGGAATGGCGAAATGTGCTAGTCTTCGTGGGAGATTTCCAAATGTGCTACTGTTCGTGACAAATGCCGCAAACGTGCTAGTCTTCATAAGTGCCATTGAAATAATATTGACTTCAAAGGTAAACTATTAAAAAATGACTTCAATTCTAAATCTTGTATAATAGAATATCTAAATTAGCAAATAAAAATAGGATTTTTATTAAAAATATGTAGCTTAGCATTTGTTCGAAACAAAAGAATCACTATTCTTACTCTCTTTTTGATATTTCATTTACCAGTCGTTATTTTGTGGCTTTCTTACATTCTTCCCCGTTTATTTTACCTTCATTGTATTCAATTTTAGACATTTTGCTGCTCAAAAAAATTCATAGCATAACTCAAGAGTATCTTACAATATAATTTAAATTCTTATAGGTTACCAAATTTAATTACGTAAAATATATGTATAATAATCTCACCGAGGATTTTTTTTAGCAGATAAAGGTTTAAATATCATGTATAAATTGCTACAGAGACACAAACTTATTTGCAAAATAAGTACTGAGCTGTTAACATTAACTTTTGACGCTGGCAAAATTAACCTAACTACTATTTGTCCCAACAATTTTTGCAACTTTAAATTTAAAGCAATGATCTCGAAGTATGTTTAATAGCTGTATAATATGCAACAAATTACTGTACCTAAAACCTTTCATCTAGCAGTGGAACAGAGACACGGCTGGTGGGCGATACTAGACAAAGGGCGGTACTAGGCAAGTATTCCCTACATTCACTAACAAAGGAGTGTGATGATGGCAACAAAATGTAACTTTATATAATAAATAATTATTGTATTTTATATTTATTAATGTAGTTATGTATAATGATATATAATAATACTCGATTATGTTATGTACTAAAAATGGTGTCCCAATATACCCTAATAAAAGTGGCCCATTGTGCCCTATTTGCAATAATTAACGTTTCGTAACATAACTTTTTGTAATCTTAATGAAATAAAAAGTTTCAAAAAGCAAAATAAAGCTTGAAATATATACTAAAAACGGAGCATTGTCTGATTATAAAAATGTTTTTATAACGTGTTAAAAAGGTGCAAAATGTCCGCATTTTGATTTAACATAAAATCTTTAAAAACGTTTTGAAAAAGGTTTGAGAAAGGTTTGAAAAAGGTTTGAAAAAGGTTTGTAAAAGGTTTGAAAAATAACGAATATAGAATATAAAATTGTTTAAATAGAATTTAATGTTACTGAGATTACCAATTATGAAGGTACCCATGGTTTTTAACCCGTTTAAATTGTTGTCGTTCAAACATTTGCAAAACGTTTTTAAAACATTTTTAAAACGTTTTTCAAGCTTTTATATTAAACCAAAATGCGGACATTAACTTATTCATTCAAACGTTGAAAGGTGTTTTGACGTAACCTTTTTAAAACTTTTGTGCTTTTTTGTGCTCTCAGAGAAATTTGTTTGTTTGGAGGATTATATTCATACAAAGAAAATTAACTCACACTATGACCGGAAGTAGATTACGACGCGGATCAAAAATTTCGTCCCTCTTCTCCCCCAGCCCCCCAGTCTCCCCTATATACATATTACCATTGCGTTCTAGATTCTATGAATCACAAAGGGTTTGATGCAAAGATTAAAACTCCTTAATATATTTTTGATCCTTACTTATGCATAAGTAAATACTTCGCATGTATGTAGGTAATATTTTAATTGCATATCAGAATCAGCTGCTTACTTTGCTTGGAGTTACCATCCCATAATTTTATATGGGGAATTCTGCGTTCATTTTACACACGTCTTGTATAATGTAATATATAAGAAATAGGTACTAATAGCCATTTGTTTTTTATTTTAAGAATTGCATGAAAATTCGCTACAAGAACAATATTTTTAAGATAAGATCAATCAAATACCAAGACAAAACAATATTTTCGATTGCAAGAATTGTACAAGAACCAGACAAGATTATAGTACATTTAATATTTTTCAAGAACAAGACATGATTTTATAAAATATTACATTGTCTCGTATTGTGGAATTATATAAGTTAAAATTAATTTATTATTTAAGTTAAAAAATGAACAATAAAAAAGGTCTTCGTTGATTTTGAGTAAAACAGACATATATGTGAAATTTATGTTAATAATAATAATAGTAGTAATAATTTATAATTTATATAATTTGTAATCGCTTTATCTCGGTTGCTAGGGTTCACAGTTCTAGGTGTCTTTTTTAAACATTAATGTACTTCAACTATAATTGCTTTCCTTCTGTTATTGAGGGTTTATGCTTAACGACTTTTATTATTTAAAAGTTTATATTAAATTTATTATTACCTTGTCCCGGTTACGAAAATTTACGTTTAACGATTTTATTATTTCAGCATTTATATTTAATTAATAATCACTTTTCCTTAGTTCAAGTTTTTAACTTAATTTTAATTTGAGTTAACTCAACTTTTAACTTTATATTTTTATTAATAATAACTAGTTAATTTAACTACACTCTAAAAAATAACAATAAACTTAATGTATTTTTAAGTCACAAACTGAAAAAAAATTATGTACACGTAACAAAAATGGAAATGATGTAGGAAAATATCTGATTCGATCGATTTAAATTTCTTGAAATACTGCAATTGCATTGGATTCAATGCACGTTTTAGCTAACCTCATTTGAGGAATACAAGGAAATTCAAATTGTTCGAATCAGATATTTTCCACGACGAGTGTACATATGCATGAAATTTAATATACATTTCATGAAATTTAATGTACATTTGCATTAAATTTCATGTAAATATATATTAAATTTCAGTAATTGTAATAATAATTTCCAGTTATAGCATTAAAAATTTTTAATATACAATCGTAGGGAAGATATTCTTGATATATTTGACGTCACTAATTGACTCGGCATTTGACGGAACCTACACTATAAGGTATATGTAAATGTGACGTCAGATACCGACAGCTAGACCAAGTTACTTTTGGTTTCGTTTCATTTGTAACATTAACTTCTTGAAAAATTAAAAAGTTATCCAACCCTGCTTAAATACACCACATTGACTAGGAGAGGTTAACAAAGTCTTACATTTTAACATTATTTCATTTAATAGTACATTATGCAATAAGGGAATAGTCGACTTTGTTCCCATGTGGCATATAAAATTTTATTTCCGACTTAACTTTGGCCACTTTATTGACTTTTATTGAAAATTTATATTAATATTAATATAAATATAAAATTTAGAAAAAGAGAGAAAGCTAGAGAAACTGACGATATACTTTATTCTCACAAATACGGGAATAAAGTTAATTTACAGGAATAAAGTGCCATTTTCGACCCGCTTTTCAGGTCAATAAAGTGGCCATTATAGTTAAGACGTGAATAAATTTTGTTTAAATCAATGTACATACCTAACTTCCATCGACGATCGTCATCAGAAATCAGATCCTTTTTACTGATGAGATTTTCGTGTAACTCTTGTAGATTGTCAGACTCCGGAAATCGACCTGCGATGCCACTAATAACTATCTCTTCTTCCGGTGGAACCTTTGTCAATTTACGAGGACAAACCCTCGGAATGTCATACTCTGAATTCGCAGGCATGTCGTATTTTCTGCAGTTGTCAACTGAAAGCAATGATGTCCAACTTTTAATTTTCACAAATCCTTCAAATATTATTGTGTAATTCAACAACAAAATATCACACATTGAGAAAAAATCTGGTCAGAATACTAATAAGTACACTCGACGTGGGAAATTTCTGAATTTTTTTGAAATACTGCAATTTCATTGGATCTCATTGGATCGAACGCACCTTTTTGTTTCGCTCATTCGACAATTTCAAACGCATTCGACCAGAAATTGCCCCCATCGAGTGTACAATGAGAAAAAATTATAATAATGCAGCATAATAATTATTACATTGTTGATTTTGAAATTTTACAAGATTAACATCGAACTTCTTTCAACATCACATCACTCATCTAATTACACACATAGACTCACACACGCATTTTTCACACATATTTTCAATGAAAATTAAAAGAAATTGTGAAATCGAATTAGTTTAAACAAAAATTGTAATAAAAACAATCTTATTTCAAATTTAATTTTAAATAAAAAGATGCGACAGCAAAAGAAAACTCTAAGTACACTCGTGGGACAGTGATTCTTAGCAAACTTGTTTGAAGTTAACCTACAAAGTATATCTAAGAATCACTGTCCCTTCAGTGTACACGTTACACAAGGAACACTTTTTTTTAAAATTATTATTATAAAAACGGACCGTACAATCAGGAGGCAATTTTACAAGTCCTCTGGACTTTTTAGTTAATATGTTGAAGAAAAATAATCGCATAATAACTGGATAAATTGCAATTTATCCCTACTGAAAATACTCATGTGGTTACCAACATGATTCGTACATGGTTTTCATATGATTCCCATATACTTCCCATATGGTTTCCTCATGTCATTTTAACAAGGGAACCATGTGGAAACCAGATTAAAACCATTAGGGTTAAGAAAAATTTTCTTTTTAAAAGAAATAATTTTTTTAGTTTATTAATTAAATTATACTATTTCCTTGATAAATCTTGTCAGCTGACCGTACAAGCTAGTGAAAGAAAAAATTCGCTTTGTCGAAAATTAATGAATAGTCGAATGTAAAGTAAGTTTTCTATCAAAATTACTGGGAGGAAACAACGTAGATTTCGATATATACAGTTTCTAGAATGTATGTATAAATATCTCATGTATATTCATGCACGACGTATAACCTATGAATTTGTTAACTATCTACTTTACGTGAACCGGGGCTTTTACATATTCTCGACTAGTGGAACTGATGAATGTGATAAAAGCTCTTGTGGCATAGTGCGTTTCTTACACATAAGAATTGTACACGTAATTATTGTGCACAATTTAGCATTGGTCAAATATATCTATATATAATTTGACCAATGCTAAATTGTGTACAATAATTACGTGTATAATTCTTATGTGTAAGAAACGCGCTATGCCGCTCTTGTCTTGGTGTCTTGTATAAAAAATTGTTACGTGTATCTTTATGACAATTACGTGAATAGGTGGAATATACGTAACATTTTGTTCAGAGACTTGATATATCAATTTGAAAAAAATAGTGCATTTTTGTGGAAAACTAATCGTTTTAACTATCTGTTGATAAAAAAGTTATAGATTTGCAAAACGTAGTCATTATGTCTAATTTTTAAGTGAAAAGATATAATCGATTAAAATATTGTGACAAAATTACAATTTTAATCTCTTAGAAATGGCTGTCAGATTTTACAAAATTTGTTTGTATTTTTGTCAGATGCTTGCGCTGAGACAAATTTTGCTTTTTCCGTACTCATAAATCTATATACTCAAGATTAAATTGCAGGAAGATTATGAAGTCTATTTAAATTTTTCAAGGATTACGAAGTCAAATAAGTAACCAGTTTTGTTTTTATCCAGTACGTGAGAAGAATTATTTTTTAAAATATTTTTCTCTTATTTCCGGTCAGTAATTAAATATCCGCAGGAATATTTTGATAAGATTATATTATTATGTTACAAATATTGGTATTATTTTGTACAGTAATTTTTAGTTGATGATGAAATTTAATATTCCCTTAAATATGAAAATGACAAAATAGTTATAATTACTTTGTGTTAATATTTGTAGACTACTCTTTATTATAAAAAAATATCTTAATAAGAATAATAATACTTAATTATATGTTTCAGCATTTGTACACTTTATCCAGCTGTGCGTATACAGTCCAGAGTGATTTAGGTTGATAAAATTTGATATTTATTAGTAAATATGGTGTTTAAGATTGAAAGTGAATAAGTAAGAGTATTTTTAAAACTTTTACTAAATTTTATTTTAGTTTTAGTATTCTATCCAGGCCATATTTTTAATATATCAAAAATGAGTTTTGCCCTAGTGGAAATGACAAGTGTAAAGAACTATAAAAAATGTGAAAAAGTGTGAAAAAGTGTGGAAATACACATATATTTGGAACATCTGTTACAAACAATTGTGCACATTTTTTCACAGTTTTTCACATTTTTCCTTAGCTTTTCGCAGTTTTTCACATTTTTTCTTATCTTTTCGCAGTTTCTCACACTTATAAAAAACACGTATATTATATAATAAAACTTGCACAATTTTTCACATTTTTTCACATTTTCTCACATTTTATTTTCGTTTCATTCTCTTATATATTGGAAAATTCAACTGTGAGAAATTGTGATAAAATGTGAGAAACTGTGACAAAATGTATGAAATATTCTATATTTTTTAAAATCCTGTTCCAAATGTAACCACATACCAATTTCACAGTTTTTCACGAAATTCTCATGACTACACACTTTTAATATGACACACACTAACAGATACACGACGCACGAATGCACATATATGCATAGATTTTCACGTATACAGATACATACGCATATATATACAAAAAGATTTTACAAGTAAATAGTATAATTTAATTAATAAACTATAAAAATTATATCTTTAAAAAAAACAAAAAATTTCCTTAACCCACGTGGTTTTAATCTGGTTCTCACATGACTCCCGCGTGATTCCCATGTGGTTGCCTCATATCATTTGGGCAAGTTTCCATTTGGTTCCCTTGCCAAAATGACATAAGGAAACCACATGGGAATCATATGAGAAGCACATGGGAAGTATATGGGAATCATACGGAAACCAGGTACGAACCATGTGGCAACCATATGAGTATTTTCAGTGGTGTGGATATCAAAATTTAATTATTTAGTGACAAACTAGCATATGTTGCGTTTAATAAAATTTATTAGCGCAATTACAATGGCATTTAGAAGGTAGAAAAACGCGGTCTTTTCTCCTTCTTTTATGTAGCCGAAGATTGAAAGCTCGCCATTTTGTTAGAAATAATGCAACTTGATTGTAAAAAATCAGACATGTAAACGATACAAGAACTAGAATTATTCGAGAATATGAAAAAATATGTCCAAAAAGTTGTAACAAACACGCAAAGTATATCTTGGCAAAGAAAAGTCGCTGAGAGATCGGATGAGGCTTGTAGTCCCAAGGATTGTTTGCACTCGAATGAAATAAGAAGAATGAGTTCAGAGAAAAATCGTCGTCGGGAGCAAGCGGCAGCGCAAAATAAAACTCATTAAATCCCGCCGCACTTCGGACTCTTGCTCCCCATTGGTTATTTATCGGCTCTGCACTCCCAAAGCCGGTTCCCCACGCACATTATTTATTTAGCTACGCCCTGTCTGCATACGCACACACAACATTTTCGGGTAAAGCGGAGAGCTGGAAACCTCGCGAGAGTCGCGTGGGATGGGCCTAGCGCTAAGAGAGCGGTGGGGAGATAGAATCGAGCGAGAGAGTATACGGAAGACGAGAGAGAGAGAGAGAGAGATGGAAAAGCGGGTATAAAGTTAACTTGCCAATTTTTGATAAAAATATTAGTTTACAGAAAAACATTAGAAAAAAAACAAGATAACATGAATTATAGTTTAAAACATTATTAAAATGCACATTTTAGCAATAAAGTCATATTTAGGTTCAAAGAACTTTATATATATATTGGCTTAAATAGATCTTTATATATATATATATTAAATCTTTTTTACTCGGAATATTGACGATTCATTAAATTAAAGCAAAATTCGCTTTTCGAAAAGATTGTCACTATTGAAAGAATGACAGTTGTAAGTGCAAAGCTTTTTTGAAAACTTGAAAATTTTGAATTTTTAAAGAAAAAAAGCCAATTTTGTTTATAATTTTGTAATTTAAACCTAAAAAAATTGCACTTTTTTCTTCAAAACCTCAAATTTTTCTAAAAAGTGTTGCAATAAATCGAGGTAATAAGATATTTTAAGGTGGCTTCATCCAGTTTTTATAAAAATATAGACGTCGTTGAAACTTTTCAAAAATGTTCTTTTCAAAAATACACTTTTGATATATAATATATAAATAAATATGGGGTCAGCGACCAAATTATCGAAAAGACTAACAATTAAAAATGTCACTTTTAACACGCAACCTCATGGAAATGAGCCGTTTGTCGCTTCTTAGTAAATTATAGAAAATTAAATAACAAATTGAATATGTAATTAAAGATTTTTTCACGGGGAATCTGATGACGTGATCAAATTTATGTGTTTATTGTGTGAATTTATTAAATTTATGTGTAAGTCCCAAAATTAGCGTCGTTTTGCGTAATAACATAATAATTTTGTTGTTATAAACGTTTAGAAATAGTCCACAATGCTTTAGCATAAAATTTACATAAGATAATAAACAAAATTAAATACAGAAATGAAACCTATGGGGCCCTTGCTTGATACGGTACCCATCCCTGAAGCCACCTTAAAGGTGCAATTTCATGGTGCGTCAAATTTGCCGCATCAACTCGACCACATGGTAATTTAACGGGGGAATCCCAATTTTTACATTAATTTTATTATTTTTGTAATATATTATTTCACTGTTATACTCGTATGATCTTCCTAAAAAGTAATATTTTACATTGATGATGGTTTGTAAATGTTCAAATATGTTTCCTTGAAATATAAATATATTCTCAACATTTTTTAAAACTTTATACGCTTTTGTTGTGACGCTTGCGGGTGCATAGCAGGTAGGCAAGAACAACAAATAAAATAGCATCAGAAAGGGAAGCAAACTTATACTTTTAATTATAAATATAAAAACTTATGTTTTTAATAAAATCTAAAACATTAATCCAAAGATTAAACCCTTAATAAGCAGAAGTTTATTTTCGCGTATCTGGATTTCATCGAATGTAAGTTTGCAACCTACAAAATAAAAACTATATTATTTAGGTTCAATTTGAGAGGTTGTAAATATCTTTGCAATGTAAAGATTCACATTTGTGATATAAAATGTATACAAAAATGACGTTTATTTTGGATAAGTATACTCGGTATTCTGCGCAGGAGGGTTAAGTAATAGCTAAAAGTCACTAACGAAAAGGCCAGTTTTATTAAAAAAAATGTTTTCGCATGTATTATTAATATTTAGTACATATTTTAAACATTTCATGAATAATTTTTTAAATTTATCTTTTTATATTAGAAATCATAAAAGAAAAGCGTTAAACAAGTAACTAAAATAAAGCTCTGCGGCTATGCGCGCGCGTTCGTCGCAGTAAATGCACTCGGAGCACCACTGCGTATTTAAACTGTAGATCGGCATTTTTTCACGAAAACGTTATCATATCTCTATCAATAAAAATTTTTGGCTATCTCCTGTTACTGGCTGCATAATTTACCATTTCAGTATTTGCAATAAGAATGGTTAAGAATCAGCAGTAAATGTAGATAATTCGATTTTTGTCATGTTTTGCTATTGATTAGTGTAAAAATACATTTTGTCAAACTTTAAATGATCTTTTTTGTTTGATATTGTGTTTAGATGTTTCTTTTTCAAATTAAAACATCAGAAAGCCATTTATTAGAAATGAAATATAGATATACTAGAAATCTTGAACGTACGTTGCGCGTCAGGTGCGCGTAAGTATACATTTTCGTCTTTTTTAACGCTTAAACTATGATATCTCTGGAAGGAAAAAAGATATCGTCAAAAATCAAAATGCAGTAGTTTCTAGGAATAAAACGAATGATTTCCAATTAATAAATTTTTTTAGCCTTTAAATTACGCTCGCTATATACGATATAAACAATTAATTTGTTCATAACAGATTAATTGCACATTTTTTCGTTGGCATAACCGAAATTTTCCATATCCTGACAACTTAAACTTTCATTTGCACCCCAATTACCCGTGGACTCGAAGTTTACATAGAAGGTGGTGTTTGGGTGTACTACTACATAGGGGAGAACGGTTACGTTTATTGAACGGTGAAAATATTTCTATAGTCTTTGGAATGTATCCTTTACCTTAATAAATGCTAAAAATCAAACATATAAAAGATTCCTATAAAGATATTCACATCCATAGGTTTTAGCTACTTTTCTTATAAGAAAAGTTAGCATTAAAACAATTTTTAAAATATTTTCTTTTAATTATTCGAAAATTTGAGTACCAGACAAGATAAATATACCATTCAAGGGCATAGTGCGATTCATGCACATAAAAATTGTACACATTTTAATTGTGTAGCCCATTCTAGCTTTTAAATTCAAAAAGTTTTATTTACCTAGTGATATCACATTCTTGTGAACGTAACAAATTCATAAATTTCTGGTCGAATACGTTTGAAATTCTCGAATGAGCTTAGCGAAAACGTTCGTTCGATCCAATGAGACCCAATGAAATTACAGCATTTCAAAAAAATTCAATCGCATTCGACCAGAAATTTCCCACGTCGAGTGCATATTTAAAATTTGGTTAAAATTTAATATGTTCTATTTTTATTGACCCTCTACTAAGTCCTAAGGATAGAAATGTTTGCAAAAAATTCAAGGATTATTCTTAAAGCTTTGGGATTTGGTTATGTGGAATACATTAAAAAAAAGATTTGTAGTTATGTCGACTCTTTTGTGGTCAAAATAGCTTACGAGATCGGAAGTAGCCCTCTTCGATTGAATCTGATTAAATCACATATAAAATTCGATTAGGTTAGGTTAGGTTATGCTGGGCTTGTGCGGTCTGTATGCCTTATTCCTGTTCTTCATTGAAGCCTTTCATGCTTCGCGCAAAGCTCAGTAGTTCTCAGATTTCTACATCCGCTGCCTCCTCCAAGCATTCCAGGTAGCAGCAGCCCAACATTGTGAACCTTCTGCTCTCTAGTGCCGAGCAATGACACAGTAGATGTGTTATCGTTTCCTCCTCCTCCTCGCATGCTCTGCAAATCCTGGAGGACTCACCGAGACTTAAAAGGTTAATATTTGCTAAACCATTTCAATAATACATAGAAGTTTTTTTTTAATTTTCAATGGATTAAATATTTTTATTTAGAAAATACTAAAGGTGACTGTCGTTTGTTTAAAATACATCATTAACAAAAAATAAATAAATAAATAAATTATACTGACAGTATGCGTTTATAAATTCTATTCAAATTTTGGTTAGGTGGGATTGCCTGGTACACTGAAGAGAACAAAATATTTGGAATTAAAACTTTTGACATGGACTCTTATGGCAAAATTAGCATTTAGATCTGTAACTATACATGAAAAACTACGATTCCTTTATGAAATAACCACTACAAGATTGTAGATTTGTAATTATATATTTCGATTATTTAAATAACAACCCCGGTCACCAGGGGGATATATGAGTGCACATAATTTACGTATGCAAATATACGCTTATTGTTATTATATTTTTAAATATTATAACATATATTTATGTTAATAAGTTATTACATCAGATACCTCATAACAAAATTTTTACAATTGTAACTTACCTATAATTTTCATGACCACGGTAATTATGTATTTTTTAGCTTTTGGAATTTTAAAACGATAACTTGAGTGGGGACGCTAAAACTTGAAAAGTTGTCCACAGCATTCGTAATACTCATGCAGGCAGATAAGTGAGAAAAAATAATTCTGAAAAAATTAATTAATTCTGAATAAATATTGTGCCTAATAAATTCAGAATTGTCTTAATTGTTCAATGGCGACAGGCCACGGTAATTACTTTTAGGATATATGAGAAATTCCATGAGAAATCTGCACTTAGACGGTTAAAAAAATAATAAAAAAAAAGTTGAGGTGCACCTCTGCAAATATTTTTTTCTTGTTTAATAGGTCATATTAGTATATTATGCACCTAGGGAATATACAATTTTTTAAAAATATATATGAACAATGTCCAACACTCAAAACAGACAATGTCATTATTTTAAAACGTATATCAATCTTTCTTATGGGAATTTAACATGGGAATTATGGATTAAAAGCGGTCCTCATTGATATAGCAATTGCTTTATTTGTGAGGGTGCAAACAATTTTTTCACGCAATAGAATATAAAGTAAAAAAAAAGGTTTAATTTGAGACGTACTGTGTTTAAAAAGATTTACAATATCAAAAGTTATGAGTGATCAAAGATAGTGAATAAACGCGAACAATCGCGGAAAAATGGTTAAAAATGAAAAATCATGAAATTCAGCAATTTTTTCGTGTTATTTTATCTCACTGATTTCACATTTCCGAGACAGATTAAACTTAGTCGGAAAATATTTGAAAGAAACGTTTAAATTTTATAACAAAATTGTAGAAATTTTTGGGAATCATATAAAAAAGTTCTTAGTTAGAGTTACGATATGAAGGAATCGCATTTGTTGCAAACATGCAGACAAATGTTTGTTTTTTTACTAAGGTAGGTTATGTTTTATACTTAAGAATAAAATCTATTTTTAATTGCCCCGATAACTGGCGTAAAATCATATGAATGTTGCTAAAGTTTTAAGGAAAGGTAGCCTTTGAGTATCTATTAGCATCCAAGGCAAAAAAAAATCCGCTAGGCGGCAGTAGGTGCCGCAAACAAAAAATTACGTCCGCTCACACATAATACGCAGTGCTATGTGTGTTGACGATGAGAATATCCGTGATACCGTACAGGGTCGGTAAAGTGGTTTATTGTTTAACCAGCGAGAGTAACACAAATAAAGAGGCACCCGGATACGCACACGCGTTTCACACGTATCACCGCACACGTGCAAATCAACGCCAGTTTATCGTTCGCGGCACTTGCTGCCGACTAGCGGACTTTTTGCGATGAATTCTAATTGACTGCATTCTTTGCCCAGGTTATAAGCACTTGTGTAAGAACTAGTCGTATACAGAGATTTAAAGTAAAGCAGAGTGAGAATCAAACAGACGCGCTCGCGAAACGCGAACTTGCAAAATGGTGCGTCCTCACGTCAACGCTTCTTGCACTTCCTACACTGCATCGCCAAACTATATTATCGACTCATCAAATAAATGAGTACAAAGAAACCGAAATGAGACAGATTAACTACAGTGGTTTCTATTTGTACCAATTGAGTCGCTTTATCAAAATCTCAAGAAAGGGTCTGGAGAATGTTATGATAAGTACTTGCGTGCGAGTAATATGGAATAACATATCAAATTATACGGCAAATGAATTTTTGGTCAAATCCATGTAGTATGTTATGATAAGAACTTGTGAATTTTTTAACATGTTTTGACCCACCCGACCATGGGTTATGCCAGAAAAAACGACGTATTAATAATAAAAAAAATTTTTAAATTAAAAAATTAGTGATTTATTTTTTATGTGCGCTAATCAAGTCTATTTGGAAAAAATTAAAGGACGGCTCGGGAGGATCTTATACCAAGTATATGTGAATTTTTTTAACGTGTTTCGACTTATTCTACCATGGGTTATACTGGAAGAAACGGCACTTTATTAATATTTCAAATATAAACAAATCACAGTCTTTTATTTTTGTTTGCGCTAATCAAGTCTCTCTGACCAAAACTTGAGGAAGGGACAGGAGAATATTATAACAATTATATGTGAGTTCTTTGGACGTGTTTTGACTTATCCTGCGATAGGTTATGCTGGAAGGACCAACATTTTATTAATATTTCAAATATTAACATATATCGGAATTTAAATTAAAGGAAGGCTCGGGAGAATGTTATAACAAGTATTTTTGAATTTCTTAGACGTGTTTCGACTTATTCTACGATGGGTTTTGCCGTTGGGAACGGCATTTTATTAATATTTCGAATATTAACAAATATTAGTCTTGTATTTTTCATTTGCGCTAATCTAGTGTACTTGGCAAAAATTAAAGTACAGATCGGGAGAAGTACAGGGTGGGCCATTTTAATCTCCGCACCTAAATTTCTCCGTTCCTAAGCGTGGTATCGAAAAAAAGTTGAGACAAAAGTTGACAAGGGCAAAGGGGGTCAAACATTGGTGACCTTGAACTTAACCTTGGACTTGATCTTTAAGGTTATTTCAAGGTCAACTTGATTTTTTTAAATGGAACCCCCTAATTTTTATCCCGGAATTGAAAAGAGCGGAAAATTTTACATCGAAAATGTCTTTGAGAAAATTTTGTTTTGTGACCTTAGAGAGGTAAAAAATCAAGGTCAAACGTCTGAAAAACAATAATATGCTTTTTCTCTGAAAAAAAAAGTCATAAAAATTTTAGTTAATATTTTTTTCCATATTTCTAATCACATCAAATTTATTAAAAAATTTTTCATCTTTTATAGCTTTTAAATTTGATCCTCGACTTACGATGTGCGTAAACATAAATAAGCAATATTTGTGTTGCGCGTAAAGTCCGAAATTCTGGACTATGTGAACTGTACAGATATTTTTGTACAAAGCCCGATATAAATGACCCGTTATGTACATTGTAGTCTATAGTACGTCGGGCTTTACACAAGAAATTTTTGTGCAGAATGCACATCTCATGCAAATCGCACATCTCTCTAGTACAAAGTGGATTCATACATCGGGCAAAGTAAACAATGAATTTTTATTATGTTAGTTATTAATATGTCAAACAGATACCAAGAATTATAGAGAGAGACGTGTAGTATATAAGAGTTAAATACTCGTGTATAATGCGGTTACAAAGAGAACATCTCACCCTGCACGCTAAACTCTTATAGAGCTAAGGATGTTCACCGGCTTGAAATCGCCTCTATATATTAACATTTATATAATTGTTACAAACCTGCATAGTTAAAATCACACTGCAATGTAAAATAAGAGTATTTCGTATAATGGAAAAAAATATTTAAAAAAAAAAAATTGAATGTTGCAAGCAAGTAAATATTGCTCAAGTCACATAAAGTTCTTAAGAGGAGTCCGTATCTACTGTCCTTTTCTAATCACGTTTTTGCTATTTATTCAAATTGTAGTTTGTTAATTGAAAAACTAAAAGTTGGCCCCAATTGGTATTAAAGTAAGGAATATTTTGAGACTTCAAAAGGGCATAGAGCATTTCTTACACATAAGAATTATACACGTAATTATTGTACGCAATTTAGCATTGGTCAAATTATATATAGATATATTTGACCAATGCTACATTGTGCACAATAATTACGTGTACAATTCTTATGTGTATGAAACGCACTATGCCTTAAAAGGTATCTAACATTATTTCCTTTTCAAGAAAACTTCGGAACGCAAAAATTGAGGTTAGTTTTTCCGTTCCGAAGTTTTCTCGAAAAGGAAATAATATTAGATACTTTATAAGGTTTCAAATTATTCCTTACTTTAATACCAATAAAGGCCAACTTTTAGTTTTTCAATTAACAAACTACAATTTAATAAATGGCAAAAATGTGATTAGACAAGGACAGAAGATACGGACTCCTCTTAAAACTTTTTTATTTTTCAGTTGATTTTAACGTTTGAGGACTCATTTTGTTCTTTGCACAATCTCAGCTCGGGTATCCATGGGAATATTTTGAAAAATATGGATGACTTTAACGAGGAAGTGCGATTGTTTATAACTGAATAGAGGAACTTGTATAAACAATTGTATTCTATTGCTAAAATCATCCATAATTTCCAAAATTCTCCGATGGATATCCTTAACCTTAACTGAAATCGTGCAAGGAACAAAATGAGCCCACAAACATTAAAATCAACTGAAAAATAAAAAAGTTTTAAGAACTTTATGTGACTTTTCGTTAGTTAGCAATATTTACGCCTGCAACATTAAATTTAAGAGAAAATAATTTCCCATTACACGAAATACTCTAATTTTATATAACAATTTTATATAACGATTTATATTTGATTATATATTCTTATATATAAAATCATATATAGTTATATATAATTATATATAACTATATATGATTTTATATATAGTTATATACAACTATATATGATTCTATATATAATTACATATAAATCATTTATACTCGCGTATGCGAGCTTTGTAATAATTATGAAATGTTAATACACACGGTCGATTTAAAGCCGGTGAATAAGAGGACACCGGATATCTCTGTCCTTGTCTAATTGAGTTTTCATTCATAATTTTAAGAGATATCATTTTTTTGAGAAAAGAATAGTTGTCCCCGCTTCATTTTATAGTAATCTAAATATATGTTCATGCTGATTTCATATGATTGTTTTATTTTCAAGAAAACTTTGACAAACTTAAAGTTTTCTCATAGATTATTACAATATAAAACGAAGCGGGGACAACTATTATTTTTTCATAAAATGGTTTCTCTTAATATTATGAATGTAAACACAATTAGACAAGGACAGATATCCGGTGTCCCCTGGCCGTTTATCCGAAAAATCATCAAAAATACAAAAAAAAATCATTTTATCAATTTTCATATATTATCATACTCCATACAGATAAGTATAATAATGTGACCCTAAAATAGCCCATAAAATATTTTTTTTAATTATACGACACTTTTAAGTAACAGTTATGATACTTCAGTAAATCGAAATTGAACTGCCAACAAAAATTGAAACCTGTAAATATAATTTTTTTACTCCTGTTTAATTAAACCTTGATTATCTCAGAATTAAGAATTCAAATATTTTCAAATTCAAAGTAGGATTGGCGATGTAGCTTTTGACGGATCAACTTAAAACTATGTATAGAGTTTCCTCATTGTGTAAGTAAGATAAATACGTAAGCTTTTTAAAAATTACAAAAGTTTTCAAGATCAAACCTACAATTATTCAAAAACAAACACTAAACAATTGATTTGTCATAGTCCTGTTTGGTCTAACAGGTGTAGTTAGATATTTTTCTTTATTTTTTACCTCCGAAATATATACCTTAATAAACCTTATATATACCTTTAATATATACCTCAGGACTCTTCACCAAAATCAGTATTTCATCACCAATTACATTTTCAAAATGGTTTATTTTTAAGTAATTTTTACGCAATTTTTGGATTTTCTCAAGCATATAGCGGTATTTTTAGTCCCATAACGTCACTTTTTACTACATTTTACATACGGCATCTAATAGAAAAATAAAATCAAAAAGTAAGTTGGTAAAATAAAAAAGTAGATTTGCGGGCAAACGGTCCCCTTAAAGTAATTTATTCTAGCATTCTGGTACATCTGTGGGCAACATCATGAACTGAAATAACAGCTATTAGAAACTTAAATATGCTGCTTCACAAAAGGTTAAAAATTCGGCGGATATACCCATATAGACCGTGAGAACAAATCGTAATGTCAACACACATTGTGTTAACTAACAGATTTTGTTAAATATAATTTTCTATTCACGATCAACGTTTCAGTATAATTAAATTTAAATTGTATTCATCTTCAAATTTGTCCAGTATAATTATTGTTATTTTTATAGTTAATCTTTTATTTATTTGTTTATATTTTAAACAAGAAATTTTACGTGATTATTTAGACAAAAATATTTAAATTTGCGCGCGGAAAGGCTTCGTGCTCATGCATGTATCATTTTTTACATTTAAGACATATATGACACGATTCCGACATAAAAGACGACAACATATATATGACACGATGTGGTGTATAAAATATTTTCGTGCTGCCCAGGTGTCCACCACTGTATTTTCTAGTATCAAATCATTTTGGAGCACGATCATACAAGTGTTTTAGAGCTTTTCGTTTTCATGTAAGTATCGTTGCCAAGTCACCGGCCATGTCTACATAATTGCGTTTTAGGTTATTTCACTTAGAGCAAAAGAAGGCGAACGCTGGATGAAAAGTACCGGGAAATATAAATAAATTGACAATGTTGTGGAAATTTAAAGTAGTTGAGATCCAGATGTATAGAGTAGATCTGCACAGATCAGAAAATGAATAATCCTAATTTACTTTATTTATTTGATCCTCACACCATCAAAACATTGGTTCCCAATCCATTTTCTTCCAGCGTTCGCCATTTTTTGTTCCAAGTGAAATAACCTAATTGTCGCGCGGTGAAGCTACTTTTATCTGGCTAGTTATTATGTTGGCATAAGAAATAGAACTAGCATAAATTCTAAATGATTTTAATGTTTGTTTTGGGGATTCGACCGACACACTGTGGCTAGGCCTACACGTCTATTCTCGCTCCGTCTTTCCTCATTCTAATGTTCGCTACCTTTTCGAGAGTGTGTGGATTGAATTAACAACTCTCTCAAATTTTTTATTATTTTCACCATTTTCGTAGATTTTATACAATCTATTTAGAGGGAAATAATAAATTTCTCTAGTCTCTCCAATTTGTGATTTCTGTTATTTATCGAAAGGTCACTTCTTTATATTTTAAAAATTGTGAACTACAAGTGTTTTCGGAATTATAGTTTAAAGTCTCAATTTAGTGTGTATAATAGGCAGAAAGGCATTTTCAGTAAATTCAGTTAGTCGCATTTAGAGAAATTATTGAAATTCTCGTTGGAGTACAGAAGGCTGGATTGAGTTTTACCGTAACAGCAGATGTCGACCTCCCATACTTTTAACTCGGTAGTTGTCACTTCCGGGGGGATTCTCAGGCTTCGGAATCCAAGCGGCGCCTAGTCTTCTTGAAAAGCAGGAAAGTAAACCTTATTTTCATTATCTTTTTCTGAGCAAATTTATATACATCAGATTCACGGCTCAATTCTAAAAAAAATTGCATATAGTTCGTATTTTATATTTGTGTTCTCCTACATAGTACCTATATCTATTAAAAAAATTAAAAAAGCAAATGTTCTTGGTGAATAATTACCAAATTTTTTTGGATTACTTTCTTTTATCAGTTTACAGTAGTTCATTTTCATATAGTAATCTCCATTAGCAATTCTTCAGAATTTACATTCCAGATATATTTATATTTATACTTGTTTTGTTTCATCACATCATTCATGACCTTAACCTTGGGTCGGGGAACCTTCTGACCTAACGTAAACAGCTTAAACTCCACATACCAGGAAACTCTCTCAGTATAATAGACTTCTTATATATAGTTACTTGCAAAGTCAACATATACATGTAGTTAACCTTAACTATTTTTGGCAATTAAAAATATGCATCGAAAATTAAAAATTCACAAGCACTATTTGTCATCTGTAAAAACTACACTTTTAAATAATAACTTTACTCAAATAATAACAATGTAAGAGAATGCACACTTTTACTATACGTCCATCAGCAGCTGATCGTATACTAATAATAAGAGGCTTCGCCCCTTCATGGCAATAATGATCGCGTCGTCTTTATTAATTTATCTCAAATATGTGTTTTTAATATTATATTTAATACATCTTCAAATATATATTTTAAATATATCAAATTGAGGAAACTTTAAAGACGTCATCAAATATATGCTTTGAAGATGTCAAAAATATATTTTTAATCTTGAAGATATAATTATTGTATCTTCTACAACATATATTGTAAAAGAGTTGTTGAAAAGCTCTAAGAAAATTGATAAGAGAAAATTAAGATATCCTCAAAGATATCCTTTGTTTTCTGGGTTAACACACCGTCCCCTTATAATACTACGTTAGTGGTTATGGTCTACTGGCTGAGTATGCAGTATGCACCCATATGTACTCGTTTGCTGTGCAACTCTACTTACCTACCGCACTATATACGTATACGTCTGAAATATTTATAACGTTCCATTCACTATCTATAAGATTGAATGTTTTAATTAATCATTTTGTTAACTATCTATCATGAGAAAATAAAGGATCAATTCCAAAACAACTATTATTAAGATCTAAAATGAATCTAAAATGATATAATGTTTAAATAGGTATACGAATGCGCGCGATTTCGGCGACCAATCAAATGACGTTTAAAAGCCTTACACAATAGTGCGAGCAATTTTTCTAGACAAGATATTTTATCTATGTATCCGGCGAGTTTATCAATGTATTGTTCATTAAAAAATAATACACTACTAATCTTTAACAGTATATTTTATTGTTTATGGGAGCAAGACAGTGTTAACAATCTTAAAAATAAACATAAATGTTCAAGGCTTCACAAGAATGTTTTACTTGATGCTATACCAATATCAAAAAGTCTTTCTGGTAAACTCATAATTCATAAACTATTAAAATCAAAGATCTGGAACATGGGGTGCCCTATAATGCAGTTTATTATTAACTTTATTACTAACTTTGCTACGCTGAGAAAAATATTGTAGTTAAATTTACTCTTTGCTTTGTAACTTGAGGATAGACTTGTCTTTATCATAAAAATTATACTATTATACATAGCAAATATTGTAAATTTTACTATTTTTAATATCAAATTTTAAGACATCGTAAATATTACTATAATTATAAAATAATAAAATTTACAATATAAAATAATAAATCTTTCTATATACTATAGTGATTTTTTATGATACAAACGAGTCTGTACCCAAATAACAAAACCAATAGTAAATTTTACTACACTATTTCTCTGGGTGATTTCTCATAATTTTAATTTTTAATATTCTAATGTGTATGTAACCCCTTAAAGTTTTTAGGGGGTTTTGAGTGATTTCCAAAAATAATGATTTCTTTAATCATTCCTTATTAATGAGAAATGGAAAAAAATCAAGAAAATCATGCACTGTGATTTTCGAGTGAATAGCCCCTTGCTTAACGACTTGCGCTACTAAATTATTGACGTCCTACGGTCTCCCATTTTATCACCTAAATCTTTTCGTAATTTTAAATCGTTTTCGAGATATTAACGTTTTAATGTTTGCACCGATATGCCGGATTGAAACATAAGAGATATGTAGCCAAATTATATTTGTTAAATAAAGTGTCAAATATTACTCTAATCATAGTAGTTACAAATAAGAAATACTTTTTATTTTTCGATCACTTTACAAAAAAATGGAGTTAATTCGTTTTTCCGGTAAATTTGGACTTAAGTCGGTATGGGTTTTTTTTAAATTTGATATTCATACGCGATTAGAAATATACTGCAACATCATATCTCTGAGTAACAGTATAAGAAACAATTTTTAACTCTCTCTCTCTCCCCTCTTTTGCAATAAGCATAATTTGAATACCTTGTGCTTGATGACGTTATTGTTCATTAGTTTATTCTCTTATACTGTTTTTGTATAAAAAAGAAATCAGTAAAATCTTATGCAAAATAAAAGTAGCTGACTATGCAACGGCAATTTTTACCACTTTTACCTGAAAAGGGGTTACTTATAATGTTGAAATCTAGTATAAACCCAAAATTGAAAAATGTCGTTTTTCCGGTTCGCCACATATATACACTTAGAGAAAGGATTCTTTACGGAAAAGAATATTTCTTAATTTGTAAGTTTTGTGGATATGAATACGGTCAAATTAATATTTCTTAACAGTTAAATGCATCGTCTTAATATTTAAGAACTGAGTACTTGAGTCACTTGTCAACGACTGATCGCCAGACTTTAAGGTTAACTGAATTTTTCATATTTCTAAGATGTTTATATGACCTTTACATGTTAGTATAAGTTTTCGCCTCCCACGATTATTTCTACGTATAGGATCTTTTTATATTTTAATGCTTGAAAAGCATCATTATATGCTAAAAAATCGTCAAATAACCTTTCGTACTCGGCATGTTTATCTTACTCGTGCAGACTTTTCTCAAGTTCGAGTTCTTAAATATTAAGCCGTGTTAATTTAAAGCTTGGCTTTAGAAAAAAAGGTCTAAAAAAATTATTCTTAATTTTTTATTATGGTGGCACTTAAATGATTTCTCATACCTTATTAACATTCAATCTTTCTATTAAAAATTTCAAAAATATCACTCACACAACCTCACACTTTGAAATTATGGCCAAATAGAATTGCATCTAGACTTATATAAACTTAGATAAATAATTATACACACAATAACTATCTAAATAGTTTTTGAACAAATATTACTATTCTTATGAAGAAAAATTAATACTAATCATCCTTTACTATAACTTACGGCCATGCTACGGCCTAGATGCGGCTGGCCTTAAGTCCGGCCATCATACATCAAAAGTATCCGGACTTGGCTTGAAAAGCGTTATCAGGCCACGCTGGGGCGTGGCCAGGCGTACCTGACTCGGCCTGGATGTTACCTGTGGCCCGCCTTATCTCATTTTTACTCGGGTATAACCATCTTACTACCTGTAAAAAAATTAAAAAATTTTCTAACTCCCATTTATATATAATTATATATAACCATATATAATAAGAACCCCCTAAAAAGCTGCCATCTATTGGATTATAAACAGCGACTTAAAAATAACGCCAAAGTACATACATTTTTTCAACGAAACATGGTGAGCGTTAACATAATTCAACCCAAAGGTACTTGCATTGTAAATTTTCTTTCTGGAATAAATAGTGCATTGTTTCTAGATTATTTTTCAACCAAAATAAAAAAGTCCGTGTAGCCCTTTTTGAGACATTGCACTTTTGTTTACCATATTGGAACCATCATTTAGATTTTCTTAAATTTTACATCTGGTTCGTAATCAGCGACCCCAAAACCCCTTATATACAAATTTTCATAAAAACCGATAGTTAGAGAAAATTGTGCTTGAAAAAGCCATTATACGTCATTATTATTGTCTTGTTGTTTAACTATTTTATTTATTTAATTATTTGATACACAGATTTCTCTCACCATTGGTTTTTTTTATGAAAATTTGTATACAATGGTTTTTGTGATAGCTAATAATTACGAATCCATCATCAGATTTTCAAAATTCATAATGGTGGTTATACATATATGGTGAAAAAAACTACAATTTTTCAAAAACGGCTCCACCGATTCTTTTATTTTAGTTGGAAAATAAACCACAATCAATTCCAGAAAGAAAAATTACAGTGCAAGTATGTAACTTTGGATTAAATTGTGTTTGACTCACCGAGGAAACTGATAATATTTTTCGATTTCAGTCGGCTATTTAGACATTTGGAGCTCTGATGACAACGGATCATGCGCAGTGAACTGAACTCTCTAAAACTAAAAAGAACACCTACTGTTTTTGTTCACAAAAATGCTAATAAACTTTTAAAATGATAACATAATATCCAAAAATAATCATCATAGGTGAGTCAATATTCAACATTTAGATACTTGAGGATAGAAAATCGAATTCTACCTCGCAAATGATGAATATTAATAAATAACACAGTTAACAAAAAGAGAATTATAAAGTATATTAATAACAAACTGGTTGCACACATGGGTGATAGTCAAAAAAGCGGTAGTGTTAGCGTCGCCAGTACACTCAGTAGAAAGGAATTATTATTATAGTTTCATAAACTTTCAAAGTTCTTTCTCAAATAATGTATTTGAACTTCTTGAACATTTTTTTGAGGGGGGGGGGGGGGCTTTTAAGTAAGATTTTCTTATTCGAATGCTTATACCATATCAAAATAATTTAACTTTTCCGTATCAAAGTATTTCTTAATTTTATTGATTTGTAATTATTTATAAATAAATTAATAAACCATCAATAATTACCCAGATAGCTCGACACATTGTAGGGACGTTGCTGCAACGTTGCTCTGGCAACCAAGCAACGTTGTTCGTAAACGTTGTATCAACTTGTTAGCAACGTTGCAAAAACGTTGAAATGTCCGTTTTGGTTGCAAAAGAAACGTTGTAGAAACGGTGTGACAACGTGCCTATGAAATTCTACCACGTCGCTAGAACGTTGCCACAAAATTTGCAATATTTATAATAATAGAAATAGCTACAGCAGAATGACCTTTTTGGTTGTACCATCCAGATGGTACTTCGCAATTTGCGACTCTCAAATATCTCACCTTCGAGGAGAAAATTAATTATTTTTAATTTTTAATTTTCAAACTTTGTTAGTTGTGTAGCAACGTTCTGACACCGCACCCACAACGTGAAAAATATACTAACGCAATTTCAGAAGTTGTCACAGACGTTTCAGAAACATTTTAAATACGTTTCCATGGTGACGTTCTAGCGACGTTGTAGAACGTCGTAGGCACGTTACCACATCGTTTCTACAACGTTTCTTCTGCAACCAAAGCGGACGCTTCAGCGTTTTTGCAACGTTGCTACAACGGTTACGAACAAAATTGCTTGGTTACCAGAGCAACGTTGCGTCAATGTCCCTACAACGTGTCGCGATATCTGAGTAATTTACAAAAATGTAAGTAAATTGAAACATTTTTGGTAAACTATTTTTATTTAAAGACTTCTTATAAATTTAATTATAAATACTTATTGTTAACGCTACAGTTTTTGGCTATTAAAATCAATTTCATCGCTGAATAATAGTATTGTATTGTATCATATCATCTTCCTCTATCGCCTTACGGGGTCCCGTACAGGTTTTACACCTTTTTACGGCGGGACATCTGCCACCTCTGTGTGGATGCCCTGTTTATAAACCCAACTTTTTAATAACCCAAATTGTGCGATGTCGTCGAGCGAAACCCATTTTCTCTGCTTACTAACGTCTCAAACACTTTCGGCAGTGGGTGCATACGTCAAGCACAACCCGGCAGTTTAATTTCGAATGCACCCGTTCCACAGCTCATGGACATCCGAACCATCACTCCCTGCCTTGCCGCTGTCAGTTTTCGATGAAGATACTCATCGACCCTTTTCGAGGATGGTCATTTGAGAATTTTTTGCCATTACTGGCATTTTATCATTTTTTGTCAGTTTCCTGTGTACAAGTTTCATAGAAAAATGAAGTTGAAAAAACTCGAGTTCTCACTGGGATTCGAATCCATGACCCTTAGAATGGCCATGTTTCCGTAGGCAAGCGCCTTATGTCTCATCTTTATGGCACTTTGACAGAGTCTCGCTTTAACTTTTAATATTAAATAACATTACAGTGATAATTGTTAGTATATTTTAAAGAATTATTTCTTCTATTTTGTCATACTAAAAAAGTTTTGCTTTTCTAAACAACATAAACGTTATTCAATATTGAAAGTTAAAGCGAGACTATATTAAACTGCCAGTGAAGACGCGGCATTGCCTGCTGAACCAAGGGGGCTCTTCTGAATAATAGTACTTTAGCATAATGTTTTTATGTTTCATCACTGGGTCCCAAGAATTTTATTAATCTAACACTGAGTAATTTTAAAAACGCACTTTTCACTTTTGTATTTTAATCAAATATTTTAGAAATAACTATATAAAGTTATTTAAGGGATTTCTATCCCTGATTCAGAAGCGAATTATGATGTGCGCTCAACATTAACTTCTGGTTCTTGTAGCCAAGTTTTCCTGCTAGAGCACTTGTTGGATCGAGTCGATGTTGATGGCTCGGCAATTGAAATCAAACCTTTCATGAATTTGCTCTTAGCGAAAATTCAAAGGTATATAGAAGTGAGTTGCTCTACTCACGCTACACATGCGCAGGTCACTCCGTCAGTACGCCACTATGCTCAGCGCGCGGCTATTTAAAAATATTCACGAAAAACACATAGACTAAAAACGGTCATCATTAATATAACAATTACTTGGATTTTGAAGGTGCAAACAATTTTTTCACACAGTAGAATTATAAAGTAGAGAAAAAACGCTTTAATTTGAGACGTACCGTGTTTAAAAAGATTAACAATATCAAAAGTTATAAACGATTAAAGGTAGTAAATAAACACGAAAAAAGCGCTAAATTTCATGATTTTTCATTTTCTACGTCTCAAATTAAAGCTTGTTTCCTCTACTTTATATTCTATTGCGTGAAAAAATTGTTTGCACCCTCAAAAGTCAAGTAATTGTTATATCAATGATGACCGTTTTTCCATAATTCCCATGTTAAATTCCCATAAGAGAAATTGATATACATTTTTAAAAAAATGACATTGTCTGTTTTGCGTGTTGGACATTTTTCATATATATTATATGACCTATAGAACGAGCAAAAAAATGATTGCAGAGGTGTGCCTCAACTTTCCTTTTATTATTTTTTTAACCGTCTAAGTGCAGATTTCTTGTGGAATTCCTCATATATTCTAAAAGTAATTACCGTGACCTGTCGCCATCGAACAATTAAGACAATTCTGAATTAATTAGGCGTAATATTTATGATTTAACTATATCTAACCTATTAGACTTTAAGTACATTACATGTATTTTCGACATGGGAAATTTCTGGTCGAATGCGTTTGAATTTTGTTGAAATACTGCAATTTAATTGGGTCTCATTGGATCGAACTCACGTTTTCGCTAAGCTCATTGAAGAATTTCAAACGCATTCGACCAGATATTTCCTACGTCGAGTGTACAATTATGATCTAATTCTTTCAGAATTTTTTTTTCAACTTCTCTGTCTTCGTGAGTATTACGAATGTTGTCGCCAACTTTTCAAGTTTTAGCGTTCCCGCTCAAGTTATCGTTTCGTATAATGAGTAGGATAGCTTAGTTGAACTATCTAACCTATGAGGTTTTTCAGTTTAAGCTTAAAAAAAGTACATAACCGCGCGAGCCGGTGTTTATTTGCAGTTTTGATAGTTAGTTTTAAAATCCCAAAAGCTAAAAAAATACGTAATTACCGTGGTCATGAAAATTATAGGTAAGTTACATTTATAAAAAATTTGTTATACGGTATTCTGATGTACTAACGTGTGTATATATACATATTATGCGGAAAATTACTTTTATTATATTAAAATAAAACTTTGAGTCATTCTTCCAGCAAACAATTATTACCATGACCGTAATTACAGTGGCCAATCTGGTAAAATCCCATAAGAAATACATGTAAAAACATGTTTGTCATCTGCAGCTCTTTCCAAGAAAAGTTTGTCTCATTTTACCATCAATAACAAGTAAAAGCCCAAAATAACTCTAAAGAAAAGATTTTTAGTTTGACCCAAAAATTAAATAAAAACTACCGCTTTTGGACAATCATCCACATAGCTGTATAATGTGAAGCTATTGGAAAGAATTAGCTTTATGTTAAAGACTCATAATTTAAATGTATTATGCAAATGCATTCCTATAATTTCCTGTCCTGCTTCTGCTTCTGGATTTAGGCTGGTTCTACATCACGCGGATGAGCGCGGAGGATCGCGTGCATCGGCGCATACGACGTGTGCGCTGTCCAATAAAAAGCTTCTATTCTCCTGTAACTAGTTCTTCATTGGCCGGCGTATGAGTCACATGCATTGACGCACGCGCTCATCCGCGTGTTGTAGAACCAGCCCTGCCTGATAGTACGTCTCTCTCTCTTACTCACGATCATACAAAGATGATACTTTGTATGATCGTGCTCTTACTGAACAGTGAAGTGGAGGGGATAGGGTAATCGTAGAATGTTGATTTTACCGACGAAATACGTAAACACAAGCAACTGCGGTGGACTTACGAGAGACCGGAGCGCCGACTGCCCGAGTGTGTCTATTCGTAAACATTCATGAAGACTTTTTTAGTTATTTAATAATAAATAATTTGAATTTCTTGAAATGGACTGCAGTTGTTGCATATGCAAACTTATTCAAGGATAAGTTGACAATGTTTCTTTTCACGGGTAAGCATTGCTTAAAATATAATATTATAATATCAACGTTACAAATTATGGTTTTATACCAAACAAGAAAGGAAAAATATTTTAATAATAAAAGAAATTTAAAATGATAAAAATTATTTAATGAGACATTTGTAAGAAACCGTATATAATATAATATAATTTATTTATTTATTCATTAAAGATTTAACAGGTTAGAAAGACTAAATATAGTGGAATACACAAGGTGACATTTAAGAGTTTATAGTTTAAATTAGATGAATGTATTTGCAATTATATTTAAAGCATACATGGCTATTAAAAGAAATGGTACTTATGGTTAGGTAATGAGTTCTATTTTGATACATAATACGTAGTTACTTCCACAGGTACCTATAATATTTGTACAATAATTGGTCAAAAGTCAGTGTATACTATATTTATATTCTTTAATAAAAAACAATATTTTGTTATAATAGAAAATAAATTGTTAAAAGAACATATTACAATTGTTGTGAATTATTAAATTACGATTAAAGTAAAATTTTGATTTTTATTTCAGTACAAAAAAAGGAAGACCAGAGAATCAAATGGGTATTAGCTATCGGCAAAGAAGTGAACAAAAGTACTGCAGTTTGTAGCATACATACATAAATACATAACATATTTGTTACTTTGTAAAATGATTATTTCCATAAATTGTACTATAATAGCTTACTTTGTAAAGATAAGAAGACTAACGATAAGACTACAAAAGTCTCTGAACCATCAATATCACCTAAAGCAACTGATTCAAATTCCTTAGAAAAAATGCCAGATCTTAGACAAAAGTCATTAAATGATATAGATTTTAATAAGTATGATAAAGTGTTAATACACCTTTATATAAAGTTAAAAAAGAAAAATAAGTACTAATCTATTTATTCACAGGGAGAATGACAAAGTTGATAACAAATTCGATAGCGTTGAAAGTAAAGTTTCATTGGACATTATAAAAGGTATTACAGCTATGCATTCATTTGATTCAAAAAGTTGTCACGAAGAATCTTTGAAATGGTAAGATTTTAGTATACTTTGATAAGCTTATTGTGAATCATATTATATTGATAACATAAAGAAATTTTTATGTTACAATTTTCAGTGAAATAAGTATTAAAAGAGAAGTAGTGAATGTACAATCAGTAGAAACAATAGTGAACATACAACCAGAAAAAGAAATAGTGACCTTACAAACAGAAAAAAAAATAGTGAACATACGACCAGAAGAAGTAGTGGATGTACAACTAGAAAAAGAAGCAGTGATCATGCAATTAGAAAAAAAAGTAGTGCATACGCATCCAGAGAAAGAAGTAGTGGACGTGCAGTTAAAAAAAGAGGTAGTGGACACACAACTAGAAAAGGAATTAGTGGATGTGCAACCAGAAACAGAAAAAGTGAATGTACAACCAGAAGAAAAAGTAGTGGACATACAGTCTGAAAAAGAAGTAGTAAAAGTACAGAAAGAAAAAATAGTAAATCAACAGACAGAAGAAGATGTAGTGAACGGACAGCTAGAAAACCAAGTAGTGAACATACAAGAAGAAAAAATAGTGAACGAACAATCAGAAGAAGAAATAGTGGATGAACAACCAGAAGTATTTCATACTGATAATAATGGATATGATTCTGACAATGGAAAGCTTGCATTTAAAAGGTATGTTTTTAGAAAATAAATACAAAATATTAACTTTAAATACTCTATAAAAAAATTACAAATATTTTATACAAAATGACAGTGTTGTTTTATAAGATATGTAAAGTAATTTGTAATTTCTGTGTTTGTTAAATATTAAAAATTATTATATATTTAGTATTATTATTATTATATTTTTATTTTTTTTACATACTGCAGAATTGATAAATTGTTCAATTTCAATTTATTATAAAAATACTATCAATATTAATGATTTATATTACTATTTTTAGAAAAAACGAAGAGCCGTTTACAGGACCAAAGCGATTTTGTAATCCACAATTGATTGAGGATCTTCATCGAGATGACTTTACCTCTGATTTAGCTTTTACTATTGCGCAAAATTATGTGAAAGAAACTCAGTTCAAAACAAAGATGATGAATCAAAAAATCAGGGAGTTAACTAGCAAGGCAGAGAATTTAAAGCAGTTATTGAGTAATGTAAGAGAGATTCACAGTCGATTTCTATCTCAAAGACTTAATCAATAATGCAAAAATTACATCGTTTTTTGTTCCTGTTATGCATTTTTTAGTGATTGTTTACGCATTCTGTACTTTTTAATTGTTATTGTTACATTTTTGTGTACAAAACATTTATTTTATAAAATAATAGAAATAAATAGTTAGAACTAATACTATTTATTAAATAGACTTCAAAATAAAAGTATATTGATCGTAAGACAATGCAAGTGTCTGTAGTGTACTAATTTTGATATAGCATTTAGCTTTTTAATAATTTTATAAACTTTTTTTAAATATATTGTACATCATTTCTTATTTTAGAATTAGTTAGTACATAAATGTGTAATGCATAAAATTATAGAATTAAAAAAAGAATCTGTTATTTAACCATAGATTTTACCTGTAATTTCCAATCAAAAAATAAAACAAACACAACAGGTTGTTTTTAACTTATATATATTTTATTCTTAATCAAATTAAATGCTTTTTTTATTTATACCACAAAGCATTTTACAATTATTTGTTACACAAGGTATTTATTTATTTACATTTATTTGTTACATAAGGGTTTTTTTTATAAAAAATATTTCGGCGTCCATTTCAGCGGGTATCGTAAATGTTAATAAGAAAGTAATACAATGTAAACTCGTCGAATGATCAAGATTTTAGCTGCTTATTCTTAAGAAAACGATAACTTTAGTAATTGAGATCGAAAAATACAATGATTCGCTTTCAAATGATTTGCTTTAAACCTAGTTTTCGGTTGTAAAATCATCGACGTTCATTACTCGTACAAAAATAGAAATTCTCGTATACAAAGAAGATCAACAACGTTTCTAACACTTATTTTTTTTATAAAATTCATTTTCAAAAAATGCGCTTTTTTCCGTTGTAAGCTCTTATCTCGTGATTCGAAAGTCCGCCTATTCGGAGTAAACATTGAGTGCATTCTTTGGTGACGTCAGAACTGAACATTTTTTTTTTCTTCGTATCAAATACAGTACACGTTTCGCCCAAAAATATTCCACTCGTTCTTATGCATTGTTGTATAATATTATACTCGAACATTTCATTTCAAATTCTTACTTAAATTTTCTTTATAAACATTAAATGAGATTCGAGTCCACAAATGCAGATCAAAATACTCGATCGATCATTCAGTTCTGCTTGCAATTCGTTTCTTAAGTAAAAATAAAAAAGAACAGAAGAGCACTATTTATCGATTAGCCGCTAACAAATGCAACGCGGCCCTCATTCATTCGAGCACAAAGAATGCAGCTCTTTCGCGTAAATGCATCAACAATAATTTTTTTCTTTAATCCATAAGTATACATAAAGTCTCGTCTTACATAAATTCGCTATTATATAAAAAGTCAATTCAACATACGCAAAAGTCTTTTCGAGTTCTCTTTCTCTTTCTTAGAATCACTGAAATTTCGGAAGTCTTCGAATATAACGAGAATCCTTAGTTCAAATCGTCACCAAGTCGTCGAACTTTTTTGCTCCTACTCGCAAACACATCAATTCCTATCCATCTCGTCAAAATATATTTAGAGAAAGATCAGTGACTCTCTTAAGGACATGTGAAAGCGTTATTGTACATATATCATACCGACACAGTCTTTGTTACGAAAACGAAACCTCCATTTCTCTACACGTCCAACCTCATCGTAAAATTTTCAAAAATCTCCAACTTCTTCTTCAAGAGTATTCCGTTCGCGTTTCAAATCAATACTACATAATACACGACACGCCACTACAATACGCACGCAAAAAAAAAATACGAAAAAAAACCAAAGTCACTTTTAACAAAAAAGTCAAACATGAGATTGAGCAAGTGCGAAGACGTATAGATACAGTCGGCAACATATATTTCTCTCTACTCTTGTCCGCCCGTTCGAAACTTTCACAGCCCCTGGGGATATTCGATTTACATCATTAACAAAAAAAAAAGTACATAAATGCAGCGTGCACGCGCGAGAGATATGCCTTTATAATACACAACAACGTCTACATCGTTTTGGCATTCGCGTTCATCGGCCGGCCCTGGACGAGCAGCAGCAGTCCAGCGACAGCGAGAGCCGACTCGACTTTTTCTCCGCGACGCGCCCCTCGTCGCGAATCGTCGTCCTCGTCGTGTGGCAGCTCGGCGTTTGTCCAGACGCGCGACTCGTCGTCGTCGCCTCCTCCTCCTCCTCCTCTTCCTCCTCCTGCGCGCGATCGCTTACTCGGTCGAGCCTGACATAATTCTACAATATGAATTTCATCGAGCTTCAACAGAGATTTTCTTTTTTCTTTCGTTTTGTTGCTTCTGATATGTGGGTTTTGTCTTTTGATGCCGATCGGCAGGGAAAAAGTTTCCACGGATATAGAGCAATGGGTTGTACTGTACAAGGCATGTGTTTGCTTTTCTTGAGTGTTTCAGTACACGTGCAGTCATGGGTGGACGATTGTCCTTGAGGAAAGACGATTGTATCGCATTTTGGATAACGTTACTTTTTGGAAAACTGTTTAAAGTTTTATTTTAATTAGTTAATAAATTAGATAGATAACAATTTTCCTGGGTAATAGATTATTTGGTTAACATGCTATCTAGATATTGAGCAGTCTTGATATCAAAGTATCTACGTAAGAATGACTACGTAACAAACTATCTACTTAAGAAATTATCTAGATAACAGTTTATCTAGATAGCAGATTGTCCAGATAAAATGCCGAGTAAAATTATTTAAGTTATTAATATAATCATTTGTGTAGATAATATCATAATTTATCTAGATACTTGTAACCAATGATAAAAATGTATCTATTTAAATTTTTTAACTGTCATTGTTCCCTTTAACCCTGTTTTTTCTATCTAAATAAGAGTACTTACGGTACATAGATATATTTTAAGAAAGATACTTTTTTATCTCGTGCTTGCCCATGACTGGTTAGTGTACATACATTTTTTCTTACATTACGGTATATATAAGTGTATAAAAGTATATAACATTTCAAATATCCCTTAAAAGATACTTGATTTTATATTTTTACAGTTATCAACATAAGATAAATGTATTATTGTACATATTAATAATATTATTCTAAGTAAATTCCTAATTAAATTCAATCTAAAGTAATCTATAAAATACTAATTAAAATGATAAAGCCTATGATTTAACACTTAATCATATACTAAATGGAAAGATAAATTTTAAGGGGTATGCGCATACAATTTTATATAATTATATATAGCTATTAATTATTTTTTGTAAAAGAAAACCAAAGCACTTTGTTTAAAAACCCAATATACACAACAAAGTACTTTGGTTCGTCGAAGAAACTTTTTCGCCGGATAAGCCAATGTATTTTATACGAATCACATAGATGAAAGAACACTTACGATTACGCACGAGACGCAAGGATAATGTTAATATTACAGAACACGCGCAAGGCACAATGTTTCCTCACTTTATCACACGTGTTAGTCGGGATTAATATTCGAGACATAAATGTTTGATCGAATTGTACACTTCGATCGTTAAATACATGATTTGTTGCGGCAAGATTAGTTGAGAAGAGAATAAAAAATCTTTAAAAAATAGGATGGACAGAAAAAACATTCTATTCTAATAGCAATTATCCTTATTTTTATTTTGAAAACGTAAAATTTAAACAAAAACGAGATATTACAGCAAAATCAAATCTTAATTATGTGTAAATATTGTTAAAATGTATTAGTTTCCTGGCTTTCAAGCATCATGCGTCTAACCGCCGGGCGAGTTATTATACCGTTAGTGAGCAACAGGACTAGAGCAGAATAAGTTACTATCGGAATGAAAAAAATGATAAAATATTCTTTTTTCAGTCCACCCTACCATCAATGTTAAAGAATTTTTTCATGATGTATCATATAACGGCGAGCAGTTGAATTATACTTGCAAACATTAATTTTACACATGATTAATATTATTGTCCACCTTGATGAGAAGGAAATATATAAAAGAAAAGGAAAAACCTCGTAGCATACTGACGTTACTCAGTAAAATCGTAACGATTTCATATATAATCAACATTAAAATGCAAAATAAAAAAAATAATAAAACAACTGTATAATTATTATTTACACTTTCGCAGTAAGCAGAGAGCGATACAATCGTCATCATAAAAAAATCGATGCACGACAGCAGCGGTTCGTCTCCTTATACATCGGCGTTAGGGTAACTCGACCAGTGAATGACCACAGTACTCAAAAAAGTATTAAAAACAAACGTACGCTGTACTTTAGAAGTCGATTTAAAAAGTATTTTCAATTACTTTACTCTTTACTCTTTTTAAACAATCCTTGCATTCGTATTCTACCCGCCAATAGCTATAGAATTTGCCACTGTAGTCTTATATTTTATTTTATAATACGTGAATCATGACTTTCAAAATGTTTAACGCAAGATTTCTCAACAAGTAAAATCAATTCATAACCGTTTTTGGCATGCCACGCCTCAATTATAAGTAAGTCAATTATAACTAATACAGCTATCAAAAAATTTGCTTTAAAGCAAGTAAAACCGTCGCGTGACCCGGTCGTTCACTGGTACAGCTACCCCGCAAAGAAAATTACACAAAAATGAGAGAGACAGAGCAAAAACAATGGAGGATGGAGGCGAGACAACGATGAGAGAGAGGCTTTTTTTTTTAGAGTTATTGGTGTTAGCTTTGTTTGTTTTTTTTTTCTGGCAGCTGATTGGTTTTTTTAAATGTTCATGTCGTAGAGATGTGAGGGAGCACCTACCACTGCGGGCATCTGGCAGCCCCGTCGCACGAGCAGCCGCACCGTGGGGCCCCCGTTGCGTATGATCTCGATCGCCTCCGTGTGCGTCATGTTTTTGGTATTGATGCCGTTGATCTCGATGATCTGATCGCCCACCTGAGTGAAGCGCAATTTCATATTGATTTTTGGTTCTCTTATTTGGGGGATGTGGCTGGTGATTTGGGTCAATATTTCAAGTGCTTTGACTTTTCGATAATTTGGGTTTAATATGTTTTGATCTGACATTTTGGTTGTATATTCTGTGGAAAAAAGTACTCAGAGTACCTCTTCGATGGGTGGTTTCTTCGAATACATGATTTTTGGTGGAAACGATCTTTACGCATACCAAATAAATGAATTTTATCTATACATATATTATAATATTATTAGACAAAAAATTAATGTTTGAATTACGATTAAAGAACTTATTATAATAAATCATAGCTATTATTAATATATGACAAAAAAAATTTTTAAATAAGAATGTTTCCTATCTAAATTCAAACATTAACTTCTTATGTAAAAATGTCTTTCAGGCAAATTTAAAAAAAATTCATTATTTTGGTATATGTAAGGACCCCTTTTGCCAAAAATCATTTTTATTAAAAAACCACCTGCTATTGGAGACGGATTTGAAGAGTTCTGCCAGACTGAAGTATGTCAAATTAAAACGTTTAAACCTAAATTATAGAAAAATGCACTATTTAAGATATTGAACAAAAGCACTTTAAAAATATGATTACTCGTTACTCACTCTTAGTCTATTGTCAATGGAAGCCGGACCGTTTTCCGCGATTTGAAGCACGAAAAGCGGCATATTCTGGAATTCTCGTCCGCCTCGGATGCTAAATCCAAAGCCACGAGTGCCTCTGGTCAGTTCAACCGCGTGATACTGCCCTCCATCTCCGTCCCCTATTAATTCATCCTGCGAACCACGGACAAAAGTTATTGGATGTTTCAGGATTTTTAATGTAAAGTTGCCTGCACTCATGGGAAAGTATCTAGATACTAGATACTGACAGATTAACTTATCTCGATACTAATAAATAAAATTAACTTGATACCATTAGATAAACGTTTTTAGATACTATTAGGTAAACTTATTTAGATACTAATAGCTAAACTTAGCCAGATACAAATAAAGACACTAATTTAGATAACGAAGTACCTTTATTACAAACATTAATATTCAGCATAGAAACACTTAGTTTAGCTAAATGAAAGTGAGGTAACAATTTAAAATTTAAAAATTAAAAATTGATTTAGCTAAAATTATTATCTTTATGTAAAAGTACCTAGTTTAATGTTTATCTAGATAAGAATAACTTTATTAAGAAATGTTATCTTTTTAAATGGCTTTAAAAAAGATGATCATGGTTTTTATCTAATTACGTATTTTAATTAAAAGATTTATGTAAATAATGGTTTATTTTGATTTCTTGTTATCTAGATAGCCCTTCATCTAGATAAATTATATTTTCTACAACATCGTTCAGAAGGTATCATTTAATCAAGAATAAATCTGCAAATATTCTTGAAACTTTAAAAAAAAAAATATGTTTGTAACTTGAGATAATCAAAATCGTGTATCGTAAAATTATTTATCTTATCCTGAAATTTCAGATAATCAATCAACCTCCATCTTCATCTTTCTCAATAAAAAGCAATGTATCCACGAGTGCTCGTCGAAAGAAACTCACCTTCTGCGACAGCGACGTGTTGCTGCAGCAATCGTCCAGGGGATAGCCGATGGTGAGCGTGACCGAGTATCCCGAGTCCTTGATGAGATTGACGATGTCCTTGTGGCAGGCGTTCGTGATGTCCACGTGATTCACGGCGAGTATGTGATCGCCGACGTTCAGCCGGCCGCAGCGCTCCGCGGGCGAGCCCTCGATTATGCGGCCGATCGTCGAGCCGGCCTTGTTCACCGAGGAGATTATCACGAAGCCGAAGCCCTCGCTCTCCATTCGCGTCACCGTCACCTGTTCACCCGGGGACGGGGGAATTCGAGGAGAATCGATTAGATCGGATGCCGATGAATAGGTTTTTTGTAAAAATTTTCACTTTGTTAACGGTTGAGCTGAAAACTCTTAAAATTTCTAACCTTGATATCTTTAGACTGTAAACCTTCAGCTTTTATATTATGAAATTTTAAATTCTGAGTTGTTAGACACCAAAATCACAAACCGTGGACCTTCGACACTTGAACTCTAAACCTTTTAAAACCAAAGTCTATGAAACATCTTTTAATCTTAGACCATTCAACTCTAATCCGTAAAACTTTGAACTTTTTTTAACTCCAAACACTCAAACTTTGGACTAAAGCCCAGAACCTTTAAACCATTGAAATCCGAACCCTCAAACCCTTGAACCTCGAATCATGAAACCATGTAACTTTCAACCTAATCCTTAAACCTTAAATCTTAAAACTTAAGCTCAGGAATTTTTGGGTTTAAGGTTTAATGGTTTAAGGTTACATAAGTTCGAAGCGTAGCCATTCGCGGTTTTGGGAGTTTAATGTCTAATTATGATTCTGTAGTTTGCATTCTGTATTAATTAAAGAATAACTCCAAAGGCTTGCAAACCTCTAAACCTTATAAATCTCAAATATTCAAACCCGAAAACCCTTTAACTTTGAATTCCGTATCCTTAATCCATGAATCCTATTCGCCGGATTTTGAGGACAAGATGCAAAAGTTTAAGGTATTGGGGTTTGAAGGTTCAAGATTTAGGGTTTACAAATTTGAGATTTAAAAACGTTTAAGATTTGAGATTTTTAAGTTGAAGAGTTAAATAAGGTTTAAGATTTGAGATTTTTAAGTTGAAGAGTTAAATAAGGTTTAAGATTTGAGTTGTACAGGTTTGGGAATCAAAGAAGGTTTAAGGTTTGGGATTCAAACAAAATTTAAGATTTGAGATGTACAAGTTTGGAAGTTAAAAAAGGTTTAAGATTAGAGCTTTACAGGTTTGGGATGCAAACCAAGTTTAAGATTTGACGTTTACTGGTTTGGTATTCAAACAAGGTTTAAGATTTGAATTTAATAGGTTTGATATTTAATGAAGGTTTACGATTTGAGCCTTATACGTTTAGGATTTAAACAAGGCTTACAGGTTTAAAACTGAGTTTGAAATTTTGAATCTTCTCACTATTTTGACCAGTCACCCTTAAAAGTCTCTCTCAAAAACACTAGAAATATCTGACCTCGTATGGATACTGCACGTGTCCGATGGGCCGGCATCCGTAGCTCGACGACGACGACGACTGGAGATTCTCGCGCATGGCGTGATGATGTTGGTGCTCGTGAGCCGCGATGCGCCTGCGTATGCCGAGGGTGACTCTGCCGTTCTGCGCGGCGGCTATCATGAGCTGGACGACCCGGTGGTGGGAGGAGTTCATGACGCTCTCGCCGTCGACGGACATGATGAGGTCGCCGGTGTTGAGGCGGTTGTCGAGGTCCGCCGCGCCGCCCGGGACTATATGCCCAACGGACACCTGCTGGCCAAACAAATGCACAGGGCAAATTAGAGATCGCGCGATTCGTGCTGGGACTGGGGGTTTGTACTTTAGTGGATGACTGGGAGTATCGACATTTTTTCAAGTATCAAAAATGCTTTTAATTATTGTGTATTGATGCTTTTTTGTCACGCGAAGAGAATATGTGAAAAATGTTTGACTGGCTGTTTTTCAAAATACAGAAATTATCAATGCATTTGTATGTAGAAGAACTCTTGAACAGAAGAGCTCTTGTATTAAATCTTCATTTCGGTCTCTGGGCCCAGAAATCGACTTGGTTTTGCAAAAATATAAGCTTTCACCACACATACATTACATACTATACATTGTTCAGAGAACTCTTATATCAATTGCATTGTTTAACTAAAGAAAAATGGCTCTTTTTGGATTATTTATTTTTCAAGCTTTGAAAGTTTCTTTGCGCAAAACGTTTGAACGCAATAACTTGAAACTTTTTACTAACCTGTTTTGACATACAATATCTCAATTCCAAGACGTATTTTTACATATAGGGAAAAATTCACATTTTTAGAGGACTGTGCGTAATGATATTAATGAAAACGTGACTAATTTTATCACGTTAAGTGTTCTACATTTGTTCCATGGTTTTTAAAATTGGTTTACAAAAGGTAGAAAACATTCGAATGCGAGATACCAACCTGAGATCCTTCCTCGGTGCCGCCGACTATTCGAAAGCCGAAGCCGCTGTCCTGCCTGACGAGGGTCACCAGAGTCTCGATCCACTCAATGTCCGGGATCGACGGACAGACCAGTTCGTTGCCGACCTCACCACCGTACTGTCCGTATCTACAAAGAAGCATATATTTTCTCTATGTCATTCTGATGTATTAAAATCCTGATAATAGGGAAGAATACAACATCTTGTTTTGAAACGGTATAAACTATTCAAGTCAGTAGTAAACATGAGCAGATTTAAAATCCTTTCTTACTTAAAAAATCGATAAGTTTGTAACAAGTTATAGTACAACTTTAAAATACTATATTTTTGTCAAATACAAGGGCGCATACAATATGACATCGTTGTATTAACATTTTTTAGATTTGGCAGATTTAAAAAACTTTAGTGCACATAGGTCAGATGACCAGTTTTGTAAGTATCTTGCTAATAGACTGGGGGACTAAGCTTTAACATATTAATTCTAACAAAAAGTGCCAAAATGTTACGTAACAAAGTATGTAACCAAGTATGTAACTAAATATGTAACAAAGTAACGTAACAGAGTATGTAATAAAGTACGTAACAACACTACGAATAAAGTATGTAACAAAACACGTAATTTTGCCAACGGTTTACGCAGAACCTCGAAGAAACTCGCTCACCTCGGCATGATGGAGCTCGAGTGTGGCTGCTCGTGCTCGAAGCTCGTCGTCTCCTTCCTCTTGTCCCAGATCTCGCCCGTGTCGACGTTCTGCTCCTGGCCGATCATCGCCGCGTACGACGTGTAATCGCCGTCGCCGCCGCCGCCCTGCTGCTCGTTCGGGTCGAACTGATCGTGCGACTGCTGCACCGCGTAGATGCTCTCCTTGTAGTAGTCGCTGATCGCGCTCGAGTGCAGCACGCCGTTCTGCTTGGGATGATGATGGTGATTCAGGTGCTGGGCCTGCTGGTGGGACTGCTGGGAGATGTCGATGGAGTAGACCTCGCTGCTGTAGTTGAGCTTGTCGCTCGTGGCGGCGAGCCACTCCTCGCGCTTCATCGCCTCGCGCAGCGATTCCTCGACGTCCAGACCGTCTGCGACATTGTGAGAACAGTGCTATTCGTTTAGTTTGTTTGTTTGATGTTGCGGGTGTTTTTATTATGCGTGGTCAATTGAGAATAGAAAACGAAATTGAAAGTAACTAATGTGAAATAAGAATTTAAGTTTAGGGTAATAATAGTATGTAGAAGGTAGAGTTTTAGTTATAGTGTATTAAGTCGACATCTTTGGATTTAATTTAAAAAAATAAGCTCTTAGTATTCAAAGTATTATGACATTAACCATTGACACAGTCTGATGTAACAAATTTTAAGTCAGCTTCAAACTCAGCTTGAAGTTGCAAGGTGCGAGTTCTTGATTGATTTTATTACATAAGATATAAAACTTATCTCTTTATTAATTTAAGAACTGTCATCATTCCCTGCGTATTTATTCATTCTCATTTTCCACCTTAGCACCTTTTCTTATAGACTCAAGTCAGAAAAAAAGTAAAAATCCTCAGAGATATTACAAAATCACCCCATCAAAGCAAAAAAAATATCAAAAAACCTCTCTTACCACTAAGATTCATCGTCCCAAAATTGTCGCTCATATGACTGATATTCGGCTTGTACTGCATCTCCGCATACCCATAAATCCCGTGTCCATAGTCCTGATTCCCATACTTGTTATACCTCCCATCTAACGCGTTCTGCAGTTCATTATCATGATCCACCACATCCTGCTGCTGCTGCTGATGCTGTATCTGTATCTGCAACTGCTGCTGCTGTTGGACGGCCATCTGCGAGGGCGGCAGGGGCGACGACCTCGACTTGGTGCGCGTGTCGATGAGCGGCGTCTTCGGCCGCTGCGGCACCACGGTCTTCGTCTGCGTGCTGTAGATGTCGGCGGTCGGGGTTTTACTGCGGAAGAAATCGAAGGGGCTCTTCTCCTTGAGGGTGGCGGGGACGTCCTTGTCCTGGAGGAGAGGTGACTTGCAGGATTTGGAGGAGGAGGAGCGCTGCACGTAGATGAGGGCTTCCTGGTCGCGGCAGCAGTCTTTTAGTACCTAAGAGGGTGATGTTGAGATGTTGAGTGAAGTGAGAAGGGTTGGGCGTTACTCTTGAAAATAATTAAGTGAAAATTCACTACTTTTTGTAGGTATAAAATGGAACCAGCCTTTTTTATGAGTGTACGGTCACTCAGATTTACAAGAAGAAAGTCAGGTATACAGATTCTAATTTTAGAAGAATATTTTTAAATACTATTTTAAATTTTAATCGACTCTCGAACTAATTTTATTATTCCTTTAACAATTATAGTAAATTACTCCTCAAACAACTATGAACAAAAAAAATTATTTTCTTGCATCTATTAGAGGTGAAATCAGATAACGTCACAAATAATAAAAAGTGAATAAATTGCTAAAGGGATAATACAATTAGTTTAAAGTTTATTAGAATTTAATTTATTATTCGTAAAATAAATTTAATTTATTCGGAAAATAAATTTAATTTAGATATTCTAGTCTGACTAGAAGAGTACCTCACATCTGAATCATAAATTAATATGACACCTCGACATTTTTTTTTCTCTATTGAATAATAAAATAAAACACCTGTCATAGTTTATTCCTATAGGTTTTTATTTTAAAGATAGAAGCTATTTTATAATATAAAAAATTTTCAAACAATTGACGTTGACGTTAATCTTAATATTGCAACAATCAAAATATTATAGATTTCATTTATAACTTAACGCGACACATTAATAAAACTTGTTTTTCTTCTTCTTATTCCAATTATTATAAAAGTTCTTTTAAAATAATTCATTGTTTTAATGAAATCTTGAAGACCAAACAAACGTTAATTTTTACTAAATAATATGAAAAATTTACTAAAACTGCTACTAATCACAAAACCTGTCATATTCTCCTTGTCGGTGACTATTTGCTCAAAAACGGTTTATTTAATTTTGTGACAAAAAGTAGCTGCATTATATTCAAACTTATTTAAGAATAAAGCATTATTTTGCAGTAGCGCATATCTACCTGTACGACTTCGGAGTGGCACATGTTCCTGACGTTGACGTCGTTGATGTTGACCAGGATGTCGCTCTCCATCAGGTTCTTGCATCTGTCGCGGTCCAGAATCTTCTTGACCTTCTGGCCGTGCGCCGAATCCGCTATCGTGAAGCCGAAGCCCGTGATGCCCTTGACGATGGGTATGCTGAGGAATTCGGGAGGTTTGGAAGGCACTGGGGAGTGAGCGTCATCGTGCGCACTAAAATCAAATAAAGTTATTGTTTAATAGAAAAAGTAGTAGACTAATATATTTTTTTTTATGAATTTGTATATTAGAAATAAAATCTAGATTTATAATAAGTCTGAACCGCCCTCCGGGAGTCCAAGCTTAAACTGGATGAAAGATGAGTTTATACGGTTGATCACGACTTTTATTATATCGCAACGCTATTATAAATATATCTGTAAAGGATCTTGGTCTGTATGAATATAAATTTTAAAAGAGTGAACATTCATACTGTACAATTCTTATATTGTAATTGTGATAGCAAAAGATGAATTGCACATACTAAAGGGTATACAAATGCAATAATTTAAGCGGTTATTGAGAGAAATTCAGCCAGTGAGCATATAGTGGTTGTTTGATGACTATAACAGAGTACATACTTAGACAGAATTCACTTACCGCAGGCATAAAAATCAAATTATCGTCCATTTCCCTTGAAACTTTCAGGGAATCTTTATGATATGTTTCTACCTTGATTAAGTGTAACACTTTTTTAAAAAGTTAAAAAATTCTAGTTTTTTGAAGATAGAAAAGTCAATTTTTTTGGTTTAAAATAAAAACATTTAAAACAAAATTTCCTTTTCCTCTTCAAAAACGTACAATTTTCAACTTTTCAAAAAAGTGATGCACTTAAGCAAGGTAGAAGCATATCATAAAGATTCCCCGAAAGTTTCAAGGTAAATAGTTAAAAATTTGATCCTTAAGCCTGCGGTAACAGAATTTTGTTTACTCCGTACTCTGTCACAATCTTCGAACAATCACTATCTATTCACTAGATGCCCTCACTCACATCCTATCAACCTCACCAATCAATCCACTTTCCCACGCATTCCACTAAACACAATTCACTTTCCCCACTCCAATTACAATACAAAAAGAAAAACCACCATCCATCCACTCAGCAATCTCCTTTTTTTCTGTCCTAAAATCAAAGCCCCGATCACTTCCCTCAAACCCAACCCAAAGAACGCGTCCTTACTGCGAGGGATGATCGACGCTGTCTGAGAGCAGGATATCCGTGCTGTTCGGCCTCTTGATCTGGCCGATCGAGCTGAGCTTCTCGGAGATGCAGAGGTCGGGCATCGAGTTGACCGAGGCGGTGGTCGTGAGATTCTCGCCGTTCTGGGAGCCGGCGTTGCCGGAGTTGCCGGCCGCGTGCACGGGCAGGAACGACGAGTCGAGGAAGTCGAAGCGCTCGCTCGCGCGCAGCGCCGCCGAGCGCTCCAGGTCCATGTACAGGCTCGGCTCCTCGGTCAGGATGTCTGCGGGGAGAAAGGGAGATTAGACTGAGATTTTGATTTTGTGCTTTTTCTTTTCTTTCTTTTCTAGGGTGAATGTATGTAAGGTGGTTTTTGTGGAATTTTTAGACTGCTCATTTCAGATGTATTAGATGGGTAGAATTTTAATGTTTACGGTTCTTTACGAAAAAACAAAAATCATAGGATCTCGCATGAGATTATGAAATGACAAATATTTCTGAGAATTTGCGGAAAATGTCACGTGAGAACTGAACTTGTTGATAGAAAATAGAAAAAGCATTTTCTACAGATTCACAATAATATTTATATTATTGAATTTTCTCTTTGTTAGTTAAAAGATTTAAATATTTGTATGCGTTTATTTAGAATAGGGAACTTGTATGAAAATTTTTTCCTTTACGGTGTCTGCGATATCGATAAAAACCCTAATCCAAGTTTCAAATCCGTTTGAATTTTTGAAAAAAATTAAACTTTAAAAAAGTTATGCTTTTTTAAGATTCTTTGTGACGTCACACTGTTGTAAAGTTCAACAGAGCCGATACAGCAATGTGACGTCACGACCATTTTCATACCTGTATCTTCATTAGTTTTTGATGTATTGCAAAAATTTAAAAAGTTCATAAAGGAAATGTACTATGATCTATCAGAATATGATATAAAAAAATTTCATGCAAATTCCCTATTACTGTAAATGTGTCATTTCTAGTTGAACTATATTTACACTGAGAAAATTGCACTCTGATATTTGTGCAAACATTATTTGTACTATGTATTAAGTAAACTGAAAATATGGTAAGTTTTGTAGAAATTCAAGTTAGATTTGGCAATTCTATCCATACAATTTTCAAGGGGGATCCTCCCCTGGTATCTACAAGCTAGGTTCCAGTTACTGCAGCGAAACTAGTAATTTCTTAGCCACTTCCTCGCCAGAACTCGTTAATGTTCCACACAAGGCATCAAATGAGCAGTCAACAAAAAAAAAAGAAATCCCCCACCGATAATCCTTCTTTCCTTTTTTGTCATTGTTTCTTACCCGGTGCATTGACGGCAATGGTGGTGACGACCTCGGTGTTCGGGTCGTTCGGGTCGAAGGGCAGCGGATAGCCCCGGCAGACCTCGAGCGAGACCGTGTCCCCGCTGCCGATCGACTTGAAGACGTTGACCATCTCGTTGTGCGTGAAGCCCAGCACGCACGTCTCGTTCACGTACACCAGGACGTCGCCTGGATAAGCGAAAAAAAGGCAAATTTATAATCACAATTTATAAACAAGGCAATGAGTGAAGAAATACCATAATATGGGTGATTTGAGAGAAAAGAATTTTTAGCCACAGGCACGATGCAAATCTCGATAGTAATAAAAGGTGATATTCCGGCAAGTTTTGTGTAGTTTGATATTGAGTGCCTTAAATCATAGAAAAATGAGCAATAAGACAAATATTTTCAAGTCCACTTGGCATTAGTAAGACTTTTAAATGCATATTATTTTAATCGTGTGACATTCATTATATTGTAATAGACATACCACGAATAAATGGAATATTCAGACTTTTAATAAACTACAATATCTTGCCATTCATACATTTTTTTTTTAACTTTTTTGTCGTGTACTGTGTTTTAAAGGTCATTAAAACTGGCAAGACACAAAAAGGTTTACGATTTTTAACAACCATTTAAATGTAAAAACGGAGAAAGAAAGTTGGAGTAAAAATGATTTTAAGTTATGATTATGATTTTTAATTATCTTACTCACTGCAAAATAAAAAGTTATTCACTTTGAGTGACAAACGTTTGGAGTGCACTTCAACTTTTTCAAAGCAATTATTTACGTCATTGATATAAGTTAATAAATGGTTAAAAATATAACATTTACTTTAAAAATCAGATACAATTAATCTTACTCCACTATTGTTATTATTTTAATATAAATAAGTATAAAAATGACGTAGCAAAATCATTACAAATTACGAGGATTAATTAAAACTATTATAGTACATTATATTAAAATAATATAATAGTACTCGTAATTAAAGAACCTCTTATAATGAACTGTCGCATCGATTTCCCAGCAAATTTCCACACGTTATTTTTCGTTTTATAATATTACAATCATGTAAGATCTCACGCGATATTTTCAATAAGAAAGTCAATTAGCCCTCCTGCGAACTAATTTATTTTCTTTATTAGAGTGGCTTTAGCGATTTCGCAAGTTAACTATACTATTCAGCTTCAATTTGAGAGGTTGTAAATGTTTATGCGGTGTAAAGATTCAAAGACGCGATACAAAATATATACAAAAAATGACGTGTGTTTTGGCCGAGGTATCTCGACTTTGCCATCAAGAGGTTTGGATAATTGACAGGATGCGTGGTAAAACGGTATAAGTCGAGCTATACCGTTTCCTTCTCAGAGATTGCGTAAAGTGAATCAGCAACTTCAAATACACCAAAAATATTTCTTTTTATAAAAATATATACATACAATGTAAGAAAATAATAATTGAACAATATGCTATATCATATTATCAGTATTATCTTCTCTAAAAAATGTTTCAGCAATAAAATGGGTATGCCAATAAGAAATGAACTTGATCTTATGATACACCGGTACATCTCAAAATTATCATTCAGATCAGTTCCTGTGTACCAAACTAGTTAGTAGCCGTGCGAATCATTCCCATCACAATTTCCTTCATTTCTTCTCATTCATCTCAAAACGCAATTTTCCAAGTTACGGCATAGTGCCTTTCATGCACGTAAGAATTGTACACATTCTAATCGTGCACAATTTAGCATCGGTCAAATATATCTATATACAATTTGACCAATGCTAAATTGTGTACAATTAAAATGTGCACGATTCTTATGTGCATGAACAGTATTTTACCACCCATCCCCTCTATTCTTTTACTCAAGCTCTTCTTCCCACAAGCGATTAAAAAGCATATTAAACACGAGCTTATATATTACCGGTGAGGAGTTTGCCGTCGAGCCAGGCCGGTCCGTTCGGCACGACGCTCTTGATCTGCAGGAACTCCTGGACGTTGTCGTCGCCGCCGACTATCGTGAAGCCCAGGCCACGCGAGCTCTTCACCAGGGTCGTCTGTATTCGCTGGCCCTTGAGGGCCTCGGGATTGCGCGTGAAGTTCGGGCTCTTGCTTCGCTCGGTCATCGAGCTCTGCGTGGAACGGAGAGGGGTAATGTTTAATCGTTCGATGAAAGCTTGCGGGTGCGTTGTAATTTCATGTGGCAAGGTACTTTAAAGAATTTTTGTTCGGTTTGAAGAACATTTTAAATTGTAAATTCTTGATAATACCGTATTGGCAAGCTATTGTTATTGGTATATCGGGGAGACTTATTTTATATCATCATTTTTCATGAAATGATCAAATTTTTTTTAAATGTTTAGTAGTAATTTTCAAAATATGAAATCCTTTGTATAAAGGAAGAAGTTTCAGAATGATTATAAAGAAACATTTTTATTTTGTGAACTTTTAAAAATAGCTTGCCCTTTTAAATTACAAGAAGTAAAAGCATAAGCGTGCTTATATATTGTAAAGTCTAAAGGATTAAGATTAATAGTATTTTTTTAACAACCCTTCTTTAATTTTGAACTTAATTGTAATATCGTTATTCATTTACGTTATATTTTTAGAATTTCTGACGCTACATTTTCTATACCCATAGCAAATGGTTTTAAGAGTATTTTCGTGCGCTAATTGAGAGAAATTTACAGTGCTCTTCAGATTTCACATATAAAAACGGCGAAATCAATGGAAATTTGAAAGTATAATAGAAATTGTATTTCTCATTATCTCATTAGCTGTATTTTAGGCCTTTCTCATGGGCGACTTTGTAATTTTAAGATCTTTAAAATGATAATTCACGCGAAAAGTATACGAAATTAAATTTTGCTGTAACGAATAAGAGACTCCTTATCCCAAAAACTATACAATTAAGAATAAAACAGTTCTTGATTTTAGTTAAAAGAGCATTTTAAATTAATTGCGTGAAATCTTTCTGAATTACGAAAAATAATATTTTAGCACAAAATGTGACAACTTATTGATATTTAACTACTTTTATTAGAATTACGTGGGTTAATAAAATAACATTTGTTTCGCCCACAAAAATGTCTTCTCAAATCATATACAATATTTTTATTGATATATTTTGCATGACTTCACGTAATAAAATTTCAGGTATCATAAAAACGCTGTGCTTTGTTATTTCATCTACTCTATTCTACTAGACTATATCGCACTATTAAAAAATAAAAGCACTTCGTGCACTTTAAAATTGTTTTGAACAGGTTTAAAAACTGAAATACAATAATAAAATTCACGTGAAAACTTTTACTTTATAAAAAATTTACGTTACAAGCTTGGTTTTGCAAAAACAGAATTTCGAGTTCTCATAGTCTTATTCTGGGGATGCAATGTTGGTAATTATTAAGAAAGTTCGGTTTTAGGTGTCCCATATCTTTAAATATTCTATAGAACACATATGGCATTGCTAAATAGTGTTACAATCCATCATATATAAGTTTTTGTGGCATGTCAACGTATTTGTTAACGATTACCGAAAATTTTAGACTCTTGCAACGACTGGAATAGCATCTATATAATTAGTTTGATCACTAAAAATTTATTTTGCCTTAACATATGCCCCGAAGCGTATTAAATTACTGTTAATATTACTGTTAATATACATGACAATTTTTTACTGTACCAAATTACCATTTTCCACCACGTAAATTACGATTTAATGTTCGTTAGAACATGCAGCATGGCAAAAGAAAGGTTAAGAGTGATAAATCTAATTGAACAGAAAATATTAATTCCGTTGTTATAAAAGTCTCCATATTGCTGTAATCGTTAATAAATAGTTAATTAGACATGCCACGAAAATGACAAGAAATATAAAAATAATACACGAAATTGAAGGAGACAATCAATCACCCATACATAGCTCGCACGTATAGGTATGGCCAAATCCTCAAATCGTGATTACTGCAATTCGAAAATTTATATAACTTATAAACCTTGCCTATGACGTTTACATGTTTTGAAAAAATTCAGTTATGTACTTTAAATTGTACTGTATTAAAATATATTTATTAGAAAACCTCCTGTAAAGGACAAGTGCATGTCCTGACAAGTAGATAAATCAAACACGATGAAGTTCAAACATTATCAAAACTTTGCATGTCTAAGGAACACCGATTCTGCGCATTTGCTCACATACAAACCCAACGCAACAATCAACATAAAGAGTCTAATACTGACGATGCTCTGCTGGGCGCGCTTCGCCTGAAGCACCGGATTCTCGTACTGGGTGCGCCTATTGACGTGGTCGATGAAGTACGTGCCGTAGAGATTGTCGTCGATCTTCTCCCAGCCGTAGGGCAGCTCGTCGTCCAGGCACTCCTCGAGGGAGCGCTTCTGGAACTTGGAGAGCCGGGGATCGAGCCAGTGCGAGGTGCCGGTGTTGTGGCTGCAAGGTACGTCGGAGAAGCTCCTTTTAGTCACTCGTGATTGTGCGATTTCTCTGCGAATCTCTAGCTTAGTCGTTTCTCTTTTCGTTTTTTGTGCAATTTTTGCAGATCTCCTGAGTGGTTTGGGGGGAGGGGGGTTACCTCGCGAGAGTGGT